>CM062293.1:149612547-150913679 GCA_031216915.1 Pictodentalium vernedei
TTGATATTCCATAAAATCAAATTAAATTTTCACAAACAATATAGCCAAATGAAGGCTGTGATGCACCGAACACGAAAAATATATGCATTCAACTCACAGAGTTCACAGCAGGCATCAATGGTTCCTGGATGTCGTCTGATAATAAAATAATAGTTTTCGGAGAACAACTCGTGGCCAAATATGCTTCAGCTGATATTTTCGAAGAAAAATGTCACCTCGTCGGTCTGCTAACATTCATGCTTGAAACCGCTTTCTGTCGAAGCATTTCATTCACGTCTTGACTCACTCAGATGCGCAACGTCCAAATAAATGCGTTCTAACATGAAACGTTGACGGTGACGTTCTGACACCTGGCACGTGCTGTAGCTAGCACATTGCTTTGTGTTACCTCGACATCGGACACAATTTATTTATTTATTGAAGGTTAACGACACTTTCGACAGCCAGGTTCACCTCGTGTCGAACAGTTTTACGGGTGGAGGAAGCCGGAGTACCCGGAGAGAAGTTCACAGAACCACCGAGCAAGGGCGTGCAACTGTCAGAATCCCCAACGTACTAACTCCACACAAACAGGGTTAGCAATGGCGGAAGACAAGTGCACCGTCGACGTGCAGTGCGCCTTAGCACACAGCGCTACCGTGCCCCCACACGGGCATTGGGGACTAAGTGCTTTGCCCAAGGACACAACGCAGTTGCTCCTGGTAGGGATCGAACTGTGGACCCTTCAGTTTGAAGTCCAAATGCCGTAACCACTGAGACACTGCGCTTCCATCGGACACAATTATACGTGTATTCAACATCAAAGTCCGTCTGGGAAGCAATGCAAAATGACAGCAGGTTCCCCAAGCTCTGGAGCCATCAGTCTAATTCTGTAAGGACGTCGACTCTGTTATGGCCTGGTAGCAGTCTAGCCCATAAATAGTATATCGTCCATGTTCAGATTAGATCGTTTGGGATATTTCAGTTGGTCGAAAACTGGTATATTCCAGATGAAAAAATCTAAAAAATACCGTAGAAATTCATTTTCTGTAAATCGGTGCAAGAAGAAATAATCGAGACCTAATTTGACAAAATATTTGATTACATTATCTTTAACCCCAGATGAAGTTTAAGATTGTGCTGCGTAGTTCCTATAATTGGGTTAATGTCTTGATGTTTTCAAGGTGAGCTGAATACTTATTGACTGCAATATCTATTACTGGGGCAAGAAAGAGCTGTATATCTTTGTGAACAAAAGGACATCACATTACGGGAATGTTTCAGTGAACTATTCCGGCTTACTTGGTTTACTATTCCATATAAACCTAAACTGTGGTTTAATGAACCCAACTGAACGGTGCATTTAATGCAAGTACTATTCCACGTAACCCCCTGCTTGATGTCGCTAGGAAACGCAAAACATGAACGCATTTTTAGGAAGGGGATATCCAAGCGTGGGAAACACATCTCGCTTTCATTTCTAAACAGTCTTAGAAAACCAACATAAAAAGGCCCTCATAAGAAACTTTCCAGTGATGGTGTCAGAAATTGCGTTACTGCTAACAAGGAAATTAAATAGCCAAAAAGGATCTTCTGAAAGTTGTAAAAAATTTTCTGAGAGAAAAACACCCTTTCAGATGAGAATCGAATATTTTTGAAAAGCCGCTTTTATGGGCTAAATAAACGCTATTTACTGTTTTATAGTTTCTTTCTCTTTAATTATAGCATTTTTCATGAACCTTGCACTGTTTATTTCTTTTTCGACACTCGAAATCAGAATAGTTTTTTACTGTTGTTGTGCGAGGTCTAGAATTTTCATGTGCGTTCCACTGCGCATGTCAAGAATAGAATGATAAACCAGATAGCCTTGCTCCCAAGGAGGTTTAGATGGTTTAATCCAGAATGATAAACCAGAATATAAACTGCTCAATGAAACAACGTGTTTTTATTCCGTATGTTTACGCATGCTTACAATAAACCAAGTAAACCGGAATAGCTCACTGAAACATTCCTTACATCAACGGCCGTCTGCAAGCAAACTGCACGTGAAGTGTGTAAACAAATAGCCAATAACGGCGTCGAATTTCGAACAGAATTAAACTGATGGCCTGGGAGCTTGCAGGTTCATGTCACGATTATCGTCGTTTTCTTCCAAACTTTCTCTAAATAAGGTTAATACGGGTGTTTGAATGTGCTTAAAGTGTTTTAATTGTGAGACTGAAATTCCAGGCCATTGAAAGTGTTTGGTAGTTGGACTTTCATGGATAATGTCATGGGAAGCATTTTAAAATAGATAATGGCTTGGCCCCTTTTGGTGGAAATGTGTGTTTATCAGTTGTGAAATTTGTATCTTTCTACACCTTAAATGTGATATAAAAATAACACGAGTTTGGCCTGCGTTACGGTTTATTAACGGCCCGAGAGGAATGAAAAACAGCCCGAGATTTATTACCCTTAATGAGCCAGAGGGCTGTTATTCAGTTCTCAAGGGCCGTAAATAAACCGGGACGCCAGACAAAATTATGTTATCACTATTATTACCATGACCGGAAGCGGACGGCGAGCTGTTCATGAACTTTGTTTGTTGCATGACGCCATGAATTGCCGAGTTTTCCGCCCCGCTCAACTCCGCTAATATACTAGAGAATGCCCGCTAAAGTGATAATAATAAATTTTAATATCTGATCCTGACAGTAATCATTGGGTGGCCACTGGGAGAGATAGTTTCCCAAGGACGAGTGTTAGGTGCAGGTATCAATGATTTGAAACACATATATAACATAAGAATTACTACTGCTTGCATGAGATGAACCAGGGATGATCAAAATAATTTTAAGCGAACATACTCAAAAGTGCTTGAAAATTCTCTACAACTTCTTGAATATAATGAAATTTTATCCTCTCAAGTGTATACGGACGTCGAAATGGCAATGTCAAATGCCTGGAAAGAACATCTGTAAATTTTGAATCGACACTGGCGTCTTTAACCAGTGAGTGCCGAATAGAACATTGCTACATGAATGGATACCGAAATTATTTCACGAGTGAAGACGGAAAATGGCATATTTTCCGTCTTCATTCGTGAAATAATTTCGGTATCCATTGGCGAAGTGTAGAAATGTTCTGTTTATTACATGGTGTGCACCCCATTCGTCAAATGGGGTCTTTATGGTTTAATCTAATTTGTTTAGTTGAAACATATTTTATTTGCTACACTTTGTGCAAATAGGATTTGAGGAGAAGTGCTCAACACTTGGTTTACCCTCTTCACCTACAAATTTAAAATACTTATATTACATGGCAAAGAAAATATTCAATAACGAAATCAAATTGTAGTTTTACAAAAATAACAAAAACGAAGAGCGACAGAAGGAGAGGGAAAGACGGGGTGGGGGGTGAAAGAGAAGAGGAGGAAGAATGTGGATTGGTCATAACTCATGAGTAATCTCCCCACACCATGTTGAAATACATATATTTCATCACGTATTCGTATTTGAGATACTTGTCTTCAGACTTCAGACATAGAAGGTTCATTGTGATATAAAGCCATGTTTTACTAGAAGTCGTTCTTCACACAGTAGATCATAAACTCTATGTCCCCATCTCTTTTTTGTCACCAGTAGACGCGACAATTATTGTGTTCTTATTTACATTTCAGGTGGAGGGAAGGTATGACGCAATATTGGGAGAGAATATTGTAATGGATAGTACTACTAAGCAATATGAGTAAAAAACGCCAACGATGTAATGGGTCATAAAAGTGTACCCTTCACGATCATTTCTGCATACTGAGCATTTTGTGAGGACTCAATTCCTGGAACAAAGAATGAACTTTTTTTGCGGTTGCAGATGTGGCTTAAGACATATAATGATCATCTCTGATTGTCACAGCTGTATAATGTGTTTTTGAGACTTAAAGATATGGACAGTGACCATAAAAAGATAGTTGACTCCAAGCTTCCCAATCATTAGAGACAGGCGAAAGGTTTGTTAACGTTTTAGTTCTAGTTCTGCACCTTTAATATTCATCTGTCCAAACGAAAGGGACGTAACCATCAGCGTTATTTACCAAAAAATTACCATTCATATTACTTTTTTCAATATTCGTCACAGAAAAATAAGTTATGATACCTTATTGGAAGGAACTTGTTGACCTCATTCTAATGAGTGGTCAAATATTATGCTTTTAGGGGAAAATTTGAATTTTTGTGTTAAAAAAATACAAAGACCGTTTAATAACCGTAGGTACATTTTCATCAGCTACAGTATTTGACCCAATAACCTTCTTTCATCTTACGAGTGATAAAGAGTAATAAGAAATCGCCAAGTTTACCAGGTGTATTATAACGTTCATTGTGATCACAGGAAGCTTTGAAAGTCCTTGAATTGAAAATTGCGTCTCCATGGCCTTGGACGTACTTGGAACCTGTGAATTAGCCTTGATATTCTTTGATTTTTAAGAATGTCTCAAAGCTGTAATTTCTGTTGCATAGCATTTGAATGCTGTGCAACATAAATCAAAACGTTAAAGCATTCCTAAAAATGAAGGATT
Source organism: Pictodentalium vernedei (assembly GCA_031216915.1). NCBI lineage: Eukaryota > Metazoa > Mollusca > Scaphopoda > Dentaliida > Dentaliidae > Pictodentalium > Pictodentalium vernedei. The sequence continues at coordinate 149,617,079 of CM062293.1, forward strand.
TTTCCACATGCCTCTAGTATTATATGAGCTATTTTACATGACTGGTACATATGCTTGTTTGTAGCAAAGTATAATGTTTGTTTTTGATTTATGATCGAAAACTGTCCTTTTGACTGATACGAGACGGCCGCCGTGGACTGGTCACTTTCCACGGTTGGGCAATATTTCCACGGACACAGTAATATTAGATTCCAAACACTAATAATAGAAATAATCATAAAAAATTTAATTAATAATTTGCTGCTTATGATTTGTTATTACCTGGTAAACGCATGCGTGGACATCACTGCCAACGCTTGGATTACGAGCAGTCCTCGGCGACTGTACTGTATCTATATCATTAATGATGGGTTAATCATACATTTTCTTTAGCGTGGAACAGTTTAAAAAAATGTCTCAAAAGTCTTTGAAAATGTTCAGAAAATATTCTTGAATTAACTTTATCCATCAGACGAGTATTAGCTTTTGAAGTAAACAGCATTGTTGTAAAATAAACATACTGTGATTCTTGATAATCTGAGTTAAATACCCACCATATTTGAGTGAACCGTAGTAGTTAATTAATTAAACAAATAATGAGTATGGTTACTTTGATAATTAACTCGATTCTTTCAAAAATGTTTTAATTTGGCAAAGATAAACTGACTAATAGTTTCATCATAGTTTAACACTAGACAAGGTTTTTGAATCTAACAGTTATTATATATTTTGTAGTCGACAGAATTTATATTTCCGTTACAGGTCGGGACGCCCGAAGTACCGGGAGAGAACCACTGAGCCAAGGTAAGCAACTACCGGACTCTCCAGTTTACTACCGGGGCACAAGTAGGGTTATCATTGGTTAAAGGTATGTGTAACGTCGACTGTTGTGCGTCCATTGCCAACGTGTTGTACGTCCGCGGTACACCTTCCTTCAAACAGTAGCTAACCTTTCTTGCTCAGGAATAGTAAATTCAAGATTCCGACAGTTAGTTGTCGTTGCTCAGCGGTTGCCTCCGAGTATTCTGGCTTCCTCCGCCCGTAAAATTGCCCAACATAATGTGACCCAGATTATTGAAATTGTCGACAAACCCGAACACACAAACAAACATTAGAATGTACTCATTTTTTAAAGGCAAATATGTCAATGAGTAGTGGTGATCCTGAGCCTAAATTTTGAGTACTGTCTTTACCATCCGTTGAACATTTACATGTTTTGCTATACATATATGCATATATTAGAGCTGAAACGGTTAACCGAAAAATTGATTAATCAATGATCAACATCTTGATCGATCCAAAAAGTAATTGATCGATTAACCGTTACTTTTGAACTACTGTATTATATGGGTTAACAAAGGAACAAACTTGCTCCAAAGCAGGCAAACATTGTCACACTGACTCACATCAATTATATGAGACAGAGTAAAGCATGCAAGTTACTTGCTAACATACTTGTTTACCTGCATGATCATCATACTGTATCAGTGGCTGGAAACGGTCATTCTTAACCCTTTACCCATTGCGGGTAGCAGACGATACTTGCAAAATAAATTCATGAATTACTAAAGATTTTCAATTTTTGTCTAAAAAATATAGCTTATGACCCCATTGGAACGAGCTCAACGAGCTCGTTCCAATGAGGGGTCATAAGCTATGTTTTTGAGACAAAAATTGAAAACATTATAAATTGGAATGGAGATTTTTGTATACAGGCTTAGTCGGTTTTGTTTGTTACGTTGGGTAAAGGGTTCATTGTGAAAATCATCAACGGTATGGCAATTATTCAGATATCTATTTGGACAAGTGATTAATCAGTTAACCAAGATTAATCAACGTGATTAATCGATCAAGAAAACCCCTTAACCGTTTCAGTATATAGTATATATAGCTGCTGCAAAAGTACTCACACCGTCTTTTTTCCATAGCTATCGTTCTCAAAAGATTCATATAAATCTTCTACGTTAGCAGAAGTATACACTGTAAAATCAGTTGGGTTAAAAATAAACCCAACTTAAAGTGTATCTGTATTAATTGCGCACCTGAGTATTTTGCAACCATATCTAACGACATTTTTAGAAGAAAATACAGTATCACTTGGGCTGTGATTCTTCAACCAAACAACAGTACTCTCAACAAAATTCTGGATTGTCTAGACGTACAGATGGACTGAAGTTTCTTTGTTGAAGAATGTTTTCAATCGAACCACAATTCCCTTTTATATACCAAGAGTCAGAATGAATAATTAACATTTTAAAAGATATGGCAATTTGGCAACTGGCAAATTGCCACATCTTTGAAAAGACTAATGGTTCATTTAAACCTATTTAAAGTCATAACTAGAAAATCCAAATCTAGAAAATAAAATTGTAAACGTTTTGTAGTATTGGCACCAGGTGTAACCATTGTTGCAAAAACAACAAGCGTTTTTTCCGTGCCTGAATCGGGATGTATACGCATCGGCATTGGTCATCCACCCAGACTATTGCTGTCCCACGGGGCTTTCATGCTTATAGTACAAAAATCGAATCGTAGTTTTTGGCTCGAATCTAATTTCGAAGCGAATGAAATCAAATCCCTAATCTCGAATCGCCTATTGATAAACAGTTTTATTATATGCTAGCCTGTGAATTATCGCAAATTATCATCGACTCCATAGATATCAAGGAATATCTCCCAGTAGCTTCCTAAATTACGTCACGCTACGCCGCATCACGTCGCCTTGAAGGAACGATCAGCCGATCTTTGTTATTGTTTTGGAACGTACGCATTGGGGTCGAATTGGCTGAATATTGTGGACCTGAAAGTTTTATTTTTCACGAGCGCTTGCTAGAGTGAAAAATCATATTTTCAGGTCCACACAATGAATTTTTTCAGTAGCTTCCTAAATGACTTTACGCTTCGGCGCATGACGTCGCCTTGAACGTCGCCTTGAAGGAACGATCGGCAGCTTCTTGTCATTATCTTGAAACTGTTTGCAGTTGAATTGGGCTGAATATTGCACAGTAAAATGTCACGTAGCATATACTAAAAAGAAAATCCACGCTGTTTTAGTGAATATCGCGCGCAAGCGCTCGCGAAAAATAAAACTTTCAGGTCCGCACTCATGAGATAATTCCCGATATTCACTAAAACAGCGTAGATATCCTCTATATATATAGAGTTAGAGAAAAAATGCCTACAGGGACCTCGTATCCTTACTAAGGAGGCTACCAACAGTGAAAATATGTACTTATTTTAACCCTTTAATACTCGTGTACGTCTTATGACGTACGAAATCAAACAGCGTGTTGATACTTTGTGGTCATTTGTTTTATTATTATTTTTCGAATTTTTAAAGTTTTAACCTCAATTCCTATTTTCTCCCGAATAGTGCTCAGCGAGCCAAATGTTATTGCAGCTTAAAATACTATTATAATCCTGCTGTCAAGATTTCTTAACTGGTTGAGTGATAGAAGCCACTATCAGAGCTTTTAAAAATGAGGATACGAGAGCAAAAGCCAACACTTTCCTTGCTTATATTTCATATTCAGTCAAACACAAATAATAGTTTGTTTATACAAATTTGTTTTATTGCAAATTATTGGAGAGTGCCTGTGGGCACTCTCTAATAATTTGTAATAAAACAAGATTTGTATAATTTTGAAAAACGTTGAAGAAACTGAACTCCCAGTGACGTTTGAACGTCAGGATAATTAAAGTCTCAAAGGGTTAAATTTGTCAATTCATAGTTGCTTGTTTGTCCTGCATCTAGTGCGTAAGGGCACTGGAGGCCTTAACATCTTTTACAGCGCTTTAAGTTCGCACACCTCATTGCGCCTCTCATTTCTAGCGGGACCGTTAGTGAACCTGTTACGCCGGGATGTCAATAAGCTGAGACTTTTTTTTTGTTGCTCTGTGATTTTTTCCCATAGCATTCAGTTCAGAATTGTACTCTCCATTTAGGGCAATAAAATATAAATATAAATTTGAAACTCTTACAATTTATTTTCTCAGAATTGTATTCTCTATTTATGGCAATAGATCACTAAAAAGATTCAGTAGCGCTTCAAAATTGTTAGCGTTTCAATTGCCTTTAATCCTTTACCTAAAGGGGGCGTTGTAGCTCAGTTGGTAGAGGTGCAGGCTGCAAGCCGAGAGGTCCTCGGTTCGAATCCTGCGACAACCGCGTTGTGTCCTTGGGTAAGACGCTTCACCCCGATTGCCCACGTGAGGGCACGGTGGCCTTGTGTACTGAGTCGTACTGCACGTCCATGGTGCACCTGTCTTCAATCAATGCTAACCCTGCTTGTGTGGAATTAGTATGTTGGGAAGCTGACAGTTGCTCGCCGTTGCTCGGTGGTTCTCTCCGGGTACTCCATCATCCTCCACCCGTAAAAAACATTTAGGAAGCTACTGGGATATTTCTCGATATCCATCGAGTCGATGGATATCGAGAAATATCTTTTAGATAATTTGCAATAATTCACAGGCTAGCATATAATAAGAGTACTTATTTCAACATAATTGGCCCGACATCTTCGGTGTCTGTCAAACCACTTCCGACGTCCCCAACGTAGAAGTTGACGCGGTGGTAACCTTCTGAAACGCGACACAACTGAACGCCGCGATGACCAGTGTGGTAGCGTCAGCATATAAATGCCAGCTCATTCTACGTGATTGGGAATAAAATTTACTCTCTGCCTGAGAAGTTTGTAAAAATTATATACTGAAAACAGCCGTTCTGGTGAAAGTAAATTATTTCACAGCAATCCCAACATAGAAAATGTTATTGATTGCGTTGATGACTCCATCGCTCGGTGTAGACCGAACGGTATTAGCTTTTCTTTGAACATGACAAATACAAAAAGGAAAAGTATTGAGGAGGCTTTTACGACGAATCAAATTCCCAAAGTCCTGGCGTATATTAAGTATTTTGACAGAAAGGCTTATTGATGAAGTAATGAATATTGGTTGGGTTAAAACCGAATTTCCTCCCGTCTTAATCCACTTAAAAGCCGCGCCGTTGATCGATTGTTGCCTTTGACATACGGTTACATGCGAAAGTCATGACACTTAAGTGCTCATCCATCTTGCTGTAATTGTACCTAACTAATGCTCTGTCAGCAGTTTGGATACTGATAAAAATTAGCACAAAACACGTAAAGTGTTTTTTTTTCAGAACCTTAGGCCACGTCTAGTTGTTATTACACCTATTAGTCCTATGGGAATAGTATACGGACCTTTGGGTATTTTAGCTGATTGTCCAATGCATTTCTAACGTCGTTTACAGTGGAGAATCTTTCTTTGCGGAGAGAGTGAATTTTAGTGTAGAATGTTATAGTCATGAAGAACAAAACAAGTATAATAGTCAATCAACAATATTCCTACAACACACATACAGCGTTATGTTACTCAGAAGCTCATTCTGTGGGCCGTCGTCATGCTGACCGCCAATTTGACGTGTGGAAATAATATACGCCCCTGTGCGTTTTAAGCTGATTATTCAGCGCCTTCACACCGTGCTTTGCAGCTGAGAAAACTAATTGACTACCCTTTGGCTACTGGCGTGGATATTGCTTTCACTTTCGTCTGTGTGTGATTGTGTGAGGGGTGTGTGTGTTTGTGTTTCTGTCTGCGTTGTAGAAAAAAACGTCTTCGTATTCGATTACCAAACTCAATACATGGAATGGTACTTGCGAACATCTGAACACATTGTCTCTCTGGAGATCAAGAGAGACGGCCACATACCTTCTAAATGCAGTGTACGTCTCTGCGCTATAGAAAGAAAACGGCTACATCTTAAATAACCAAACTTGGTGCAGAAATAGTTCATGGTGAGGTCAAACCAATATTTTTAGATATCAAGGTCAAGGTCGGGTGATTAGTAAATATGCAGGATGTGCACTTAAAGGCGTAGGTATGCATCTCGGATGACTGCCCTTTAGTTTTTAGTATATGCTTGGTCATATTCATTAATCCTGATGGAAACGTAATTGTAAGACAGTTGATGGCAATCATTTACTGTGATAAATTTTGTTTTACACTGCACGTCGAAACATTAGAATACGTTTTATGCTTTTCCCCGATTTGGTAAATATCCGTCAGCAATTAACCCTCTCCTCACCGTGACAGTTTATACGTTCAAGTAGAATAAACCCCACAGTGATGCAAGAATAATTTGAACGAGACTCTCACGACTTCCATCATTTTGAATACAGCGCACACTGTGACGCAAATGGGTCAATATCAAAAGTGGCAAATGTGGTTTCGCTTGTAAACCTTTCATAAAATAAGTTGGGTCGTAGCTAGGGATCTCCTAAGCTTGGAAATTCGATTCGATTTCAAATCGCTCCGTTGATTCGATTCGTATCGTTCCTATTCGGAAATTTTGGATTTGTTGAGTTCTCAAAACCCTACCATGTGTCTGCTCCTTTACTCTTTGTCTATCACCAGGTCTCCTGACTTTACTCTTTGTCTATCACCAGGTCTCCTATACAGGAGACCTGGTGATAGAAGAAGAGTTAAGGATTTTTCACCTCCGAAACTACTTTGATTCCGTTCCGGAATATTTCGCTTTTTTGATTGATTCGACCAACAGACGGATCACCGTTGCCTGCAATATTTGAGAGGAAATTGTCAATATTTATGCTTACAGGAAGTTGCAATATCTTCAACTTGTTGAGCGATGAGATGCGATTCGAGATTCGATTCGTAATCTTTTGGTCCATTCGATTAAACCCGAAAATTGAGATTCCAAGGGCCCTAGTTGGTTGCCGCACATCACACGTCGTATGGAGCATCTATCATATAAATATAAAACTAAAGCTTTGGGTAGCAACCTTTTTCATACTGAGACTGTTTTTTTGACCGCGGAGATGCTTGGCTCAATACAGTTTGTTTCGTCATTAATTACCTGCGCGTGAGCATTATCCATCTAGAGAATAGAGTTCATCGAATAATTTTACCCTAACACAAATGCTTAAATTATTCAACAATATACGTGTTAAAAAAGCAATTTTCCGAAGTGAGTTTCCCTTTCCCTTTTGTTGTAACTTATATTTTGTCCTTCCCGAAACGATGGAGTAGTGATGTAAAACACCGAGATATCCCGAAAGAAGATTCACAACGTCGCAACGCGGCACGCGCTAAAAGTGTATGAAGACGAGTTACAAATTGCAAAACGTCATATTGTCAAACTGTGAATCTGGATTTGTTTTGATTTACATAGTGGGCAAAGCATGGGTGGAGTGTTAGGGGTGCAAGAGAGGCTTCCGTGTTACGTAGACGACCTTAGTGTAGCAGTGAACACCACTACTTAAATATTAGAAACAAATTGAAATTATATACCCCACATGTTCTTCACTAGTTATAGTTCATTTGGGTTTGGTAGATTTGGCTCTCTGAGGAGGCAGAGTAGCGGTCTATCACAGTTTTGATTTTACAGGGAAATGGAAATAATTGAATGTATAAATGATAAATTTCTGGCAGTTCTGTTTCGAAACAAAGGAGCACATTAGAATCGCATGTGTCCATAGCATCAATAAACCTCCTCCGGATTTGATGCAATTGGTTGTACATATCAACAGTGAGACATCGCAAATACTCGAGCAGCTCAAATATCTTCTCAACTTACACGTCTTAGTTTTTTAAGCATGCATTGTTTTGGTTTTTCACCCAAGAGAGTGTTTTGTTTGAGAAATACCAATCACTTATGTTTATCAATCTTTTCTTTTTTCTTTTTTTTTGTCCTATTGAAGTGTCGTTCTTTGAGTGGTACAGAGTGCCATCTGCAATGCTAAAGCATTGCAGATGGCACCTTGTTCCACTCAAGGGACGAGATGAGTCAGTTTTGACATTGACCCAAACGCGGTTAAGGGCTGCTAACAGTCTGCTGGTATTTCTCCTGACAGTGCAACGGTGAAGACTTGTATTTTTCTTTGCTCGACCTTGGAGCAGAGAACCAGCAAATGATATTTGCTTTTAGCTTCATCGCAGTTGAAGCCTGCTCACCAGTCACGAGTAGTAGACCAAATAATACCTTAAATACCATGTAGGCGTATGCAGTGTGAATGCGTTAGTTAGTCTTTCTTAACTTAGCATGTACTTTTCTAAGTAACGCCATTTGTCAACATGTGAGATTCTGTTTCGCAAAAGCAGGAATTAACCCCGTGCATACTGATGTCAAAATACCGAAGTTGCAACCTGTAAATTGTCCCACATGTTTAACCTATTCTGTCTTGTTTGAGGAACATCATTCCGTACATTCAAACAGAATTGAATTGGTTAAATTCCTGTTAAAAAATCGCAGGTTGAAATCGTGGTTTTCAACCTGCGGCCGTCAGATGAAAACTTAATTTACTTATTGTCACTTTTGAGATAATTTTGTCACTTACACAAAAAAACAAATACCCCTCCCCACCCCCCACCTCAACAAAAAACAACACCAAAAAACAAACAAACCACAGGTATCCCCTAATTTTATTTGGGTGGAGCCTTCCTTCTTCGAGTTCTTCAATTATAGTCCATTCCGTGTAGATACTCAGTAAAATTCCATATCCGACTGTACACACATATCATATTTTAAATATTCAACGTAATTCGGCGCCGTAGTAGAGAGATATTTACTTAGTAAACATACTGTTGATCATATTTCTTCTCAAAACAGTATGACTTTTCAACATCAATACGGTCCAATTCAGACACTTCAGATTTTCTCATTTATCTACGTCATAAATCACGATTTCTGTCTAGAGTTGATGGTGTCGTTATCAGAGGTCTGGGAATTTCGCAGCTGACTGTATGGCAATGGCAAATAATCCAGCTTTGACGAAGCGTCTGAAACTTCTGAATGGTCTTACTCCAACGTGGCAACATGGTTTATTGTTCCGTAAATTCCATTAATTGATAGTCTTGTTCTCATGTTCTCATGGGAAAACTAAACGAACAGGTCGTTCTGAAATGGTGAAAGTACTAGACATTTGCTGCTGTAGTCAGAATATGTGCGTCTAAAACTTTTGGGGTTTCATCTAAAAATAAATTTCGTCACGTGACTTATTGAATACGATCAGCATTTTACTTTGATCTGTATCATTATGCTCTCATGTCATCGCGAGTGTATGAACAGCTCAAATGTCTTCGCAACGTTCAAGTCTCAACTTTTTGAAGCCTGCATTTTTTGTTTTTCATTCCAAGAGAGTGTTTTGCTTGAGAAATACCAATGAATGTTATGTTTATCAATCTTTTCTTTTTTTTCTTTTCTGTCCTATTGAAATATCGTCCCTTGAGTGGAACAAGATGCCACCAGCAATGCTAAAGCATTGCAGATGACACCTTCTTTCACTTAAAGGATGGTAAGAGCCAGTTTTTGATATTGACGGAAACACGATAAAAGGACTGTCAGCGACCCCCTTGTGGCTGATAACGACACTTCTGAATGGACTAACTCCGACATGGCAACATAGTTTATTGTTTCGTAAATCCCAATTTTCAGTCCCCACCAAGCGCCACTGTAAAACAAACAACTTTTTATAACTGTTTATGAAACAAGACCATTTTGAGCTATACTTAGAATTCAACAAATCATCACCGAGGCCTCCCATCACTGGCCGCATGAGCATGGATGCTTACAAGAGTGGCTTGACTCCTGTCCTTTGCCAGTGGTGCAAGGGGTCGAGAATGCCATATGGCAGGGGAGGGGAAAATGTCGTGTCGGTCGTCATCCGACGATATTGCCTCTTGTGGATATTAGCCCTTTCGTGCTGACATCCATTCTACCTGTCTTTGTTAACCGACGAATTGGCACACTGTAGAGGAGGATGCGCCCAAATTTTCCTACTACGCTTTTATCTCAGCCATGATTTGATGTGTCGACTTGGGACCAACTCCAAAAAGTCGAAACGTATTTGGGTTTCAGAATATGGATCAAGGTATCTGGAGTCCCCCATGATTCATTAAATGCAATTCTAAAACAATAATGCAAATCGCCTCTCGAGACCTTCAACACTCTCCAAAATCTCATTTTGAATTTTAGGGTTAAAGTGGGCGGAGCCACAAATTCAGAAAGTCAGTCATGCTCATAATTCATGCAATGTATGACATCTCAACTTGGGACCAAGATCAAATAAGTCATAACCCAACGGCGGTTCAAAAGACAGGCTAAGGTCACTGGAGGCATGCAAGGGTCAATTATAGAAGTCGCATTTCGAGACCCGCACATCATTCTTGAACCTCATTTTTTGAATTATATTTCTCAATGAAGTGGGCAGAGCAAAGAATTCTAAAAGTGGGATCGCACTTATATTTCAGGCCTGCTATGACATATGATCTTTTTTATATTACTAGATGGGTTTGAAATCGCAAAGCGAATTTTCAGAAGTCATTCAACGAAGAACGGCCAACCCCGTGGGACGACCAACGTTATTTTAGCTGTAGGGGTTATTTTTCCCTTTTAACGTTATTTGCGTGGTACACACTAAAAACTAACGTGTTAAAACTGACACTTTCAAAGTGTTAAACCCATTCTAACTCTTAGGATTTGATTTTAACACTCAAAGTGCAATGCTTTAAGCACTTAGACATTACAATCGTCAGACATCTGAAACTTGAATGGATGGCACTTCCCATGTGTCTAGCATTGGTGGTTCTTCCAGAATCGTCCATAATTTGACTTGCGCTTGGTGGGTACATAATTAAAAGGACACAACGCAGGACGCGGATCAGGCTCGAGAGTTCGAGCCTGATCCGCGTCATCTGCGTTGTTTCCTTTTAACCCTTTACCTAACGTAACGGCCAAAACCGGCCAGCGCTATTCTCAAAAATCGCCTATTAATTTTCATTATTTTTTTCATTTTTTGTCTCAAAAACATAGGTTATGACCCCTCGTTGGAACGAGCTCGTCGAGCTCGTTCCAACGAGGGGTCATAACCTATGTTTTTGAGACAAAAAATGAAAAAAATTAGTTATTCAAGAATTATTTTTGCAAGTGTCGTCTGCTTTTCATGTTAGGTAAAGGGTTAAGTGTCGCGACATTACACTTGTCAAGTGGTATTATTATAACACCTGTCAAGTTCTGGGATATCTACACTTGAACAAAGTGCTAGTTCAGCACTTAGTAAGCGTGAAATACAGCACTTCAAGTTTTTAGCGTGTAACTCCAAACATTTAGGTTAATCGCAAACGGACGTGAGAGTGTTTCACGACCGTCAATGCCGCGTCGACATGCGAAGTTTGGTTTCCGCGAGTGCTATGAATATAACTGTCGGCGTGATACCAACTGAAAGTGGTATTTGCCCCTTTGTTGACGTTATTTGTGTTCTAACTCCCAAAGTTTTGCATCAGCTGAAAATATACTTGGCGGTACACCAGAACGTTCACTGCCACGTGGACAGGCTATGTTTGGTCTTCGTAAGTGCTATGATCATAACTATTTACGAAAAGGGGTATTTTTCCCTTTTTGCTGTTATTTGCGTTGTGACTCGAAATGTTTTGCATCAATCACAAAGAATCGTGACAATCGTGAAGAAAAATCACTGCTACGCCAACATGGGATGTGTGGTCTATGTAAGTGCTATGATAATGGCTCTGGGTGTGACACACGTGTTTTGGGCACCAAAAACGTCATGTCACGTAGAAACGTTGAAAATGACGTTAAATACAAAAATCCAATAACAGCTATCTTTTTTAATTTTTTCAAAGTCTACAACATGCTAATGTTTCATTTAAATCGAACGAACTGTTAGTTTTTTCGACGTTGACAAAGCCCGAGAACCCCCCCCCCCGAACGCCCGCCCGTCCGCCCGCCCGCCCGTCCGCCCGCCCGCCCGCCCGCCCGCCAGTCACCGCAACAGCAACCCCGACAAATTTTTTTGTCGGCTGAAAACTGATTGCATTTTTAGATATGGTTTTTATTGAGGACTATATTTCCAAAATTTTGAAAAGGAGAGTTCAATATCGTGGTCGGTATTAAATGTTCATGTAAAAAAACGTCAATTTGACTCTATTTTTTGTAAATGGAGACATTTGTAATTATAACAATTGTATTTAATAGAGGTATCATCAAAGCTATCGTGTGTGGAATTTCATAGCTGTTTGTATTGTTAAAAAGACTTATCCATGTTAGAAAATCAGCATTTTTAATGAAAAATGTCCCTGCAGACCCCAAGATTTGAAGTGACGTTAAAAATAAAAAAATGATAAATCGAAAAACTAAAACAGTTATCTTCTAATTTTTGGAGCGCGACAACATACTAAAATTTCATGAAAATCGGACGTGCGTTAATATTTTCTGACGTTGTCGTCAATAACGTCACCAGAAAATACGACCGTAAACGTTGAAAATTTCTAGGTCAGTACTGCATTTTTAGATATGGTATTTGTTGGATAGGATATTTCCAAAATTTGAAAGAAGGAGACGTGATAGAGAATTTGATATAAAAAGTTTAAGATAAACGCTTAAATTGGGCGCTGTTTCGGATAAAGATGTAGGATCGAATATCAAAAGCAGCCGTGAAAACTTGAATAAAGGGCTAAAATTGTGCCAAATCGTCAGAATCGGGGAAGATAGTGTCCCCAATATCGTACAAAAATGGCTAACGATTACAATAAGTCATCTCAGCTTCGTTGAATGACTTGATTACACATAGTTACTGACACATGTTTCGGGTGAGAAAAGCTAGCTCTTCGTGATATGGCTGGACGGGGCATTTGCCACATTTAGCGTTGCGGTTTTGAAGCAGCACGGTCGCTGTGGACTGGCCACTTTCCACGTTTGAGCAATATTTCTACGGACGCAATATTATAAGATTCCAAACACTAATTATACGAATAATCATCAAAAAATTAATTAATGAAGCACCGGTAACTCATTAATTAAATTTTTTCTGATAATGATTTTTATTACCTGGTAAACACATGTGTGGACATCACTGCCCACGCGTGGATTACGACCAGTCCACAGCGACTGTACTGTACGTATGTAGAGCGCTGATGGAAAATGGGGAATTCTGAGATGGCATCGTAATGACCAGTTGTAGAATAGAGTTATCTTATTCTTTAGTAGTCGCCAAACTATCGTCGAAAAGGTTGTTATATGCGAACAACCATTGCTGAACAGCATTTCTCCAGACAATCCTTGCCAAAAGACGATTCACTGAAACATTTCTGTGCCCTCATTCTCTGTAGGGATCTTTGGTTTCTATGTAAAGAAACAGTTGAAGTTGAGGTATTGCTGCGAGGATCTATTACTACTACTGCAGCTACTACTAATAATAAACAAATACGGCTACTACCAATGCTGTTACGTCTGGTACAGATACTATTCTACCATCACCGTGTTACCTTTACGAATATTCCTTTCACTAAACTCCACACTTTCAACACTGGCACCCTGGAAGGTATCATTTCAGCCAATACTGTCAACAGCGAATGGGCGAAACTATCCTGGTTTGTTTGGAGGTTCAGTAATAATTCAATCCAACAGCTCTGTTGAGCTGTTGGATTAAATTATTACCGAGCGTCGCTTCAGATTGTTTGCTCTTTATATCGTCTGCTCGTCCACTGCCAATTTTTCCTTCACGCAAAAATTTTTGCACTTCGGGTTGAGAGGGTTAACATTAAGGCGCATCGTTTTCAGCTACTATTATTATTGAGTTGGGCATTGAAACGCCGACAACACGAAAACCCTGTAAACAAATACCCTTAATAGTATGTAATGTGGTTTTCAACCCACGTGTGAGCAGCCATGTTTTGACGTCATCCCCATAGTGATACGTGATGTTAGTGCGCATGCGCAGCGCGTGTTGTTAGAGTGATACGTGTTTCCGTCGTCCGTTTTGTATACAGGGGCTGCCATCTCGGTTTCTATGGTAGCACGTGGTTGCTATGTTACCCAACGGCTTCTTATAGAACAGGGGTATGTTCGGAGGGTATGTTCGATTTAATAGGAGTAATTTCCCGTTTCGTAGAATTACCACAAACAAGTGGACAAGTTGTACTATTTCAGAATTCTCTGCCTCTATCTATCTATGCAATAGTTTTCGTCTATCTGACTATGTTGCTAAATATAGTAATAATAAGCAAAGATGTTCCAGCTGATAGGCTCTTTTACTCTACTGGAGTATACTCCAGGACAAAGGAACATGGTCAGATAGACGAAAACTATTGCATAGTATTTATTTATTTATTGGTGTATACGGTCATATACTTATGCACAATTGCGAATCATGACCATGACAGTTTTACAGGTGGAGGAAGCAGGAATACCCGGAGAGAACCACCGAGCAACGACGAGCAGCTGCCAGCTCTCCAACATCGTAACTCTAAACTCTGCGCCGCGACACAGGCAGGGTAAGATTGGTTGAAGACATGCACCCCATCGACGTGCAGTACGCCTTAGTACACAGCGTCATCGTGCCCCCATGTAGACAATCGGAGTTAAGTGCCTTGCCCAAGGACACAACGCGGGAGTGCGAAAATGGTCACCCATCTAACTACTAACCGCGCTCGACGTTGCTTAACTTCGGTGATCTGACGAGAACCGGTTATCGCGACGCCACCGCGCCCCAACTCTTGCATAGATTAGTTAACCAAAAATGAGATAATATTTAAAACGACAACCATTGCCAACCATAATATGATCCCAGTCCCGTGGCCGTCTCGTTTGCGGATCCCGTCATATCTAAATTGGTTAACTTTATTTCGGTAAATCTTCGGACATCTTGACATGCTTCGAATTTCTTTTAAAAAGTTTCTTCCAGCTATTTTGCAAATCTGCTCAAATTTGTTCTTATATTTTTACGAGCAGTAATAGCCACCAAATGGTTAGGCGTGAATGAACACCAGCCGAAGAGAAACAGCGATACGAATTTCAACAAACACATCGGACAAACATCGGAATTAAAATTTGTTTATTTCAATGAATTTTAATGCACGGGATGTGTAATAAACACAGAACGCGATGCGTGTTTGAATCTTTGGGTGTTTTACATAACTCGTTGGAATGGCGTAGTCATATTTCGCTCGAGCCTACGGCTCTCGCAAAATATGACTACGCGATTGTAACTCGTTATGTAAAACACCCACCGATTCAAACACACATCGCGTTCTGTCTATATACGCTATATCTACTACCCCAGTAAACAAATACCCTATACGCTATATCTACTACTTCTACTACCTCTGCTACACAGTCTACTTTTATTGCTACGACTACTACTACGGCACGTATTATTGTATATATGCATGTATCAGGGATTGCATAGTCTAAAAAAAAAACACCGTGAAGATAAATAGTTATCTCCACCTGATTCCATAAACTCTTCCGCGCTGTGGAGCCTAATATGAATATTATTTCCGGTTGATATGCGTTTTTGTTATTTAAGATCTTGCGTTGGGTTACATTGTGATGCCATTGAATAGCGTTGTCAAAACTACGACCATACTTGTGGAAAAGCCTACCGCTGCGTGGGTAATTGTGTACCAAAATTATACCGACTCAGTTGTGAACTGTCATGTCGTCGGTCTGTGTGATGTGCAGTGTCTGTCTTGTCATGTTTATTGTCATGCACATCTTCCTAGGTGAGCCAGGGAACACCCTCGCCACCCTTGAGTCCGCTCCTTGCTAGTTGGTAGAGGAGGGTCGAGATGTCGCCCCTTCTGAAAAATTGAAAATGTGCTAAGAACGACAACTCACTTCCCGATAGACGCTGTAATAGGGACCCCCCCCCCCCCCCCAACACTTTCTGCACCACCACTGCTGGACAGTGACAGTCGGGTTTTATATTGTGATTTGGGGCATAAGTGAGAACAAAATACATGTACGATTTAACTGTGAATTGGAGGAATGTTATGTCGGTTTGTTCCGCAAATAGGGAAGCGGATATCAGTAACGCAGTATTTTATCCTGTGGAGTGGTGAACCAGAAGTTTTGTAAGAGAGAATTGCTGTACTAAGAAAGTCAAAAGATATATTTTAAGAAAAGCTTCGTATAAGAGAGCAGCATCAGGCCTTTACTAACATTGATCGTGTGTTGACTGAGTATATTCTTACGCTGTAACGTTTTAGGATGTCCTTAACCCTTTGAACCCTGGTGGTAGCGTCCGTATCAGTTCAATGGAAGCAAATGGTAGAGTCCATATTTATTATCTGTGCATAGATGCACGTTGAAGATACTGATTAGTCTTCGCCACACTTTAACTTAGCAGCCATCCTACTTAACCCTTTACCCAATGTAACGGCCAAAACCGGCCAGCGCTATTCTCAAAAATCGCCAATTAATTTTCATTATTTTTTCATTTTTTGTCTCAAAAACATAGGTTATGACCCCTCATTGGAACGAGCTCGTCGAGTTCGTTCCAATGAGGGGTCATAACCTATGTTTTTGAGACAAAAAATGAAAAAAATTAGTTTTTCAAGAATATTTTTTTACAAGTGTCGTTTGCTTTTCATGTTAGGTAAAGGGTTAACAAAGTATGACGTATCATGTTCCTGGGCAGAAAATGGGCCTCTCGGGTTCAAAGGGTTAAAGAAACGTTTGAGCTACTGAAAAACAGTATGGGGAAGCAAAGAAAACATTGCTGTTGGAATGCTGTGGCGAACAGATTTGGGGCGGCATTTATGGACTCATGTTGCCATTTCATCGTCATATCTTTGCCTGTGCAGTGGTAAGAAAATCTCTACGTGAGACATGAAAGCATAACTAACCATTTATCGAATGATACAGCAAGGCACAAAGTATTTCATGTAAACAAGCTTGTTTTCTTGTATGAGTCAATATCAGTTTTCTCCAAAAAGTTGTCATTTGCACCTGGGTTCTCTGGTGTGTAATATATAATTTGCCATGACATCCGTTTCCTTTGTGCATGAACATGGACGCTAACTTGTCAACACCAACAGAGTCTCGTTCCGCGCATAGGCTTTAATTTTTTTCTGTTTAATTGAACAGTGTCTCTTAATAATGGGATTTTAGATAATAAATGTCCATTTATCACCAAACTGCAAAATTTAACACGAAGTATCACAAAGGTTTGACTGTTTCCGTGAGAGAAAAACAGTTTAGGTATGTAACTCGTTGCAATGCCTCTCCTGTAACAATTTAAACCAGATGAGGATGGATGCGTGACCCCTTTGTCTGACGGAATCCTAACTTTCTATGAACGAGAAAACCACACTTCGACATGATGGAAAGAAGATGTTAAATATCTCGAAACAACAAACTCTCATAATTAGTCTATAGGTAGGTGGACCCTCATACGTATTTTTCATGAATGTCTATAATGTTACGCCAATTTAATAATCTTCATGTGGAAATCACAAAGTTACAAGAACAGTTCTGTGAAGATGTTGTGGTGCACTTCTCATTTTCACATTTTCGCAGTGCCCTGAGTTAGAACTAATTTATTATTATTTATTTATTTATTGGTGTTTAAGGTCACATATTTCTGCACACTGGCTAATCATGACCATGACAGTTTTACGGGTGGATGAAGCCGGAGTACCCTGGGAGAACCACCGAGCAACGAGCTCCCCGACATACTAACTCCACACAAGAAGGGTTAGCATTGGTTGAACACAAGTGCACCATCGACGTGCAGTACACCCACGTGGGCAATGGGGGGTGAAGCGTCTTGCCCAAGGACACAACGCGGTTGCCGCAGGTGGGATTCGAACCGAGGACGTCTCGGCTTGCCGCCTGCACCTCTACCAACTGAGCCACCGCGCCCCCGAACTAATTAATAGACAATGGCACGTACCGACATTCTTTACCTCAATAGTCCCTTCTGAAATCGGATAAATCATTAGAGCAGTGACACAAATTGTTACAGAATGTAAAATTTGCTGCAAATACGTGTGCACCCCGAAACCAGTGCACATTCTCTTAGATTTCATATTATTCAGCAATTGTTAAAACATTGGTTTCAATAAATAAAGTTTTCAAATACATTTATGTACAAGATTGAGGACTGGGCAGATTGTCACAATTAAAGTTACATATGTTTTATAACAGGAAAGACGGGGGTTTTGTTTGAAGAAGGGATGTGTTGAGCGGGGAAAGTAATTATTATACGCATACAATTATAATTAGTTCATTTCAAGAGTTTTGTCTCCCTTTTTATAATAAATTGTTATTGACAATAATAATTTTAATTCTTGCTTGTTTTGTTTAGATACCACATGGAAATGAATTTTTGTTACCACATGTATAAACACATGTTATAGGAGAGACCTAACCTTGGTAGATGATCAATAACACTAGCACCAATAATAGTTTCGAGGGACTATTAAAATAGCGGGTGTCCGTCCGTCCTTGCAGCCGTCCGTGCGTCCGTCCCAATTTGGTTTTCCGATGTTAACTTTAGTTATAGTTGACCAAATCAAATGAAATTTGGTATGTAGATGTATCAACAGGTCAGGTTCGAATCGGGCTGCCATAGTTATGCCCCTTTTTCGACTTTGAAAACTCTATTTTTTTAGTTTACAACCAATAACGTAGACTGTAATTGACCGAATCAAATCAAATTTGTTGTGTATGTGTATCAACATAAAGTACAGGTCAAGTTCAAAATGGAATTTGGTCAGACAATTTTTGCCAGAGTTATGTCCCTTTTTCGACTTCGAAAAATTCATTTTTTTTCGGGGGACGTGTGGCCATGCGGCCTTTTATTTCGAATGTTAATTAACAAATATGTTGACATTCTGTTTCACGAATAACCAAATAGTTATGGTGTGTATTTTTGAGATGGAAACTTGTAGCTACGTTGTGGAGAAAAAAGTAGTAGATTAAATTTGTATTGTTTTATATGATGCATATTGTTTTGTGTAAGGTAAACCTTGTGCGCGTGGGGCCGTCCTGCATAAGTACATCAAATATTAGTTTGTCGAGATGCTGAAAATTTACATCTTGTAAACAAATGGTGTCATTTCTTGCTGTAATGCATGATGTTTTTAGGAATAACTCGTGAATGAATATACCTAACCCTTTGCGTAATATTTATAACATTATAAACGTCAAATTTAATCAAATAGTCACATAGTTCCGTGCGCTTTAATCAGACGATCTTATCGATCTGACCATTATCTCATCTGGTAGAGTGCTACATTTTTCTTGACCACAGATTTCGCCAATAGGCACTATCCAATCAAATGTGACTGAGCAATGTGTGATTAACAAAATCTGCTTCTTTCTAGGGTCAATAAGAAACCTCCTCTATCAGAGGGCAGATATTATAGTCACAACCTGTCGTATTTCATAATGCCCAAATATGGACCTCCAGCACTCTACAAGTTAATGGTGTAATATTTCCTTCTAAGACAAATTTGTTTTTAACTGCGTTGTTCTATTGAGAAAAATTTGGTTTGCCCATACTTTTTTGTGCTCAAACTTTAGGCGAGGACCAAACGCTAAGTATTTGTATCGAATTGTTTTATTTGGTCAATACGAAAGGTAAAAAAAATCTATAAACACTTACGTCACAGTATGAACATTCTGTGCATGCATGGAACTTCAAAGTGATATATGAAGACGGTGGAAGGATCATTAATCTCTCTTCTTTGTGTGTGACTTTCAGTTAATGTTCTCTCTACCGAAAAATTCATGAAACCGTACTTGGTATGCACTTTATGTTTTTCGTTTTTGTCAACACGAATTTCGGCTAAATCTCATATCCTGGTGAAGTGCAGTCAAGGAATCACAGATTTTTCTGTGATACCAGAACATCTAATAAAATACGATGTAACGGTTTGGAGCCATTCGATTTTTTAAGTGTTTATTTTATCCTTGATACATTTTGCAAAATATATGTTTCAAGTGTTCAGTACAAGCTGGGAATCCACAAACCTATACATAATTGATACCAAAATAGTATGAACTGTCACTTCGTTTACTTCTGCCGAGTACCTGAAAATATAAAAGCGGGCGCGTTCGTTTTGGAAACAAGTCTGTTTTCAATCTGTTATTTAATAATATTTTTGGTGCGAAAGTCATAGCCAAAAATACCACTTTGTGATCGATTCTGTACAGATTCGATCACAAATATTATCCAATATAACTTTTGGCCTCTCACGCATTTGATAGATTATGAATACGGTTTTCTTCGACATTTTACCCTCCGCACACTGAAGTATCGAACATTCGACCTGCAAAACTTTGCCATAACACAAGAAGGAATTTAATCAATTCATTCTTGTGCGACAGAGCTCATTGGCCACTGTCATACTGGATTTAATTGGTTAAATTCCCAGTTGCATGGCGAGAAAAATTGTTGCTTGCTATTTGACCTCAATGTGTAATGTGTTAAAAGGTATTTGTACAACCCCTGATTATTTTCATTGCGTTTTACTGAAAACTTAAACTTTTGAGTGCTCATACACGTCTTTTCTGGGAACCTGTGACAGTGTAATGGTGGATATCCTTAACCAAATTTCCTAGTCGGATGTTTCCGAAAGGTTCTGATGTAAGGAGTCAAATATTTTTGTGACTAGTATGACTCAAGCGGAATATGTTGATTTGCAAAATAATTCGATTTGTGATCGATTGGATTGAGTAAGATTTATTCGAGTTTCGATGAATAAGACGAATCAGGGCCCTGCCACATTGTCACACATTTAAATATTATTATTTTCAAGTTATATTCTCCAGAGTGCATTGACCAAATACAATTGACCATTTGAACCCATACGTATCTTGTTATCATCTTCCAGGATGGAAATAACAAGAGTTCACAGAGTTGACGTGTTTAATTATGTTGCAGTGGACTGTCCTGGTGCTTGTTGATGTTTTTCTGAGTCACTTGGAGAAACCCATCGCTGATATTCGACTGAATATTTACTCTACTTAGCTTTTCTTACTTGGTATTTCTGTTTTTATGTGATTTTAGCTGACAAATGTTTCACAATAGTGGAGCCTGCCAGCTGAGTATCTCGTTGCTAAAGTTTGTTTTCTTGTTTGGTAGTATGAGAATGCAATTACAATGTAATTGAATATCTTATAAACACCAAATGCGAGCTGCAAGTACACAGTAGTGTACTGGGTTTTTTCTATTCCATTCTGTCCCCTCTTCACTTCATTTCTTGGAAGATAGATCAAAGAAAAAACTTATATAATGCTGAGATAACTCAAATGAAAAACCTTGATCTTTACGCTTTTTGGTAAACTGCTGGATAACAATGAACTCTAGGAATTCTCCGATTTAAACCCTTTAGCTCATGTAATGTCCATACCATATTTTATTATATCTACAATTGTTGTCGTCAAAACATAGTTGATGATCCCTCATTGGAAAGGGGTCATAATCGATGTTTTGGAGGTAAAACATGAACATTTGTTTTGTTCATCGGCAAATTTGAACCCTCTCACTGCCTCTGTATAGACTCAGAGTCTTCATACACCTCCATCATAAAGTCTTTTAACACCAGCAACAGTTCACTAACCTTCGTTCACCCAATATTGTCATCTTTGTCGCCATCTTGCACTGCTTTTGTTTCTTCTCTTTCACTCAGTCTCAGTGACAAATCCGAAGACTGACGTATATCACCTCTGTATAAATGCTATGCAGAGGTTACAAAATCCTTGTTTTTAACAGCACTGATTGAGCGGAGTTTGCAAAGCAAAGTTGTTCAACCATTTAACTCGTTAGCGCAGCTGTATTTTATGTTGTTTTTATTTGGTACCAACACCAAAAGGACTCGACATCCTTTAGGTATCAGACAACAGGTCATGGTCATTGATTAACTTTTTTAAAATGCCTGGAGTGGTGCTTTGGTACTCTAAAATAAATTATTGTGGCCTTTTCAAGACTAAAATTGGTTCTTAAGGTTACTTGTGAATTTTAGGACACAACAAATGCACATCCACAGAAAAGTTGAGTCATGCCCATAACTGTACACTGCCTGGAACCAATGTCAAATAAGTCGAAACTAATTTATTAGATATGATTGTCTTCTCAGAATTGCTCATTACCAAGCTCGGCCGATATCACTTCAAACCTTGCACTATATGACGATGATGTCGGCCGATGTGAACCAAGCCCGAGTTGCTCCCCATTAATGCGTCCTTCCTTGTCGTAAATAAATTGTTTACATCGAAACCGTTAACCCTTTCTCGTTGAACTAAATCGGGAAAACTGGTGTAACGGGTCATAATGGTTTGGTTTGAAGCGGAGTGTTGGAATAACGAGCAATTAATGACGGTAGTGAGTGAGGATCGGGTGCTGAGAGAGGAGAAAGAAGAGGGTTGTACAGAAAATTAAACGAAAACTAAAATTCAGAGTCGTAAGCTGAGATTTGTCGAAGTGGAAGAAGAGATAGTTTAGTTATCCGAACGTCATGGCTTCCCCAGTAGGAAACCGAGACGTTCGGATAGCTGGATTAGGAGAAGAGCAAACTCTGACTTGTTAAAAACATGAGAAACAATAACACTGTCAAAAATCTGTGACTGATCAGAAAACATTTAGTAATTATTTGTTTTGATTTAATGAATAAAGAGATTATTACTTTGGTTAGTTTCATATCGACCGAGATATAAGCTCTCGGAAACTTTACATCAGCCTAAGAGCGAAGACTGAAGTAACTTGAAGGTGATATGTCGGAACAACAAATTCCTACAAATTGTCCGGCAGGGCTCTGGACTGGGTCTCGATGGCCTCTTTGTACTTCTAATGGGGTCGTAAGTGGTTAGCATACCTCAGTTCGTCCGTATGTACCTTCGGTGCGCCAAAAACATTCAACTGGTGCCTCGCATATCCATTTGAATCCAACATCGGTGTCATTGCGAGGCCATATATAATATTACATATATCACAGATTCAAAAGGGCATCAGCGTTACGAAGGTAACAGTTTTTTTTAATTGTTGCAGAACTCAGGTCGAGACACTCAAATGCGTTTCTGAACCTCATTTATGCATTTTAGAGCACAAAAAATGACTAGTAGCAAAATATTTCCAAGTTAGTCACACTTTTATTCCAAGAAATGCATGACATGTCAATTTGGAATCAACACAAAATAAAACGTACTGACAATTTACAGTATAAAATGTCAAGTTCACTGGAAGAACCCCCCCCCCCCCCCAAAAAAAAAAGAAAAAAAAATATTAAATGTATTTCTTAAAAAAAGATTTGGAAATCATTTTGAGGGCTCCAAAATTGTTCCTAACCCGTATATTTGAGTTTTGGTCTCACCTCATTATCGGAATGTGATTTGCGTGTGTGTTTAAAATTTAATTTGATAGACTGATTTGAATGGTATGAAAAGCAAGCTGAAATTTCTTTATCATTTGAGGTCACGGGATCTGGCATACAACCTGAGTCCCCGATCTTGAAATTTCATGTTTCTTGTTTGGAACGACATGTATCAAATTTTGAAAAGAAAATGCCACCCATTATGGATTTTACCTGTGAGTGAATGCATATTCCTTCGACGCGACCTACAGTCTGTATCAGTCATTGAATCAAAATATGTGAGCTTTTAAGGTTTATTGGGTCTGAATAGCGGGGGAGGAATTCGCTAGAATTGTGCACTTGGTGATACCTTCCTGAAATTTGGCATGATGTAAGGGTAGGCATCAGAGATTTCAAAATCGATCGGCTACAAGTTGGCACCATCCTCTAGCCACCACTAGCAGCGAAATCCAAAATGGCCGCCAAGCGGATCGAAAAAAAGCTATTTTCGCCGATCGCACAACTGAAGCTCCAAACCTAACACCATACATGTGCTGTAATTGATGTGAATGATGGAGTGAAGCCCTTGGAACAAGTTGGGGGGAAGATTAATGGATAATGGGATCAGAATTTCCGTCGATGTGTGCGTCTGTGTGTCTGACTGTCAGTATGATCGTCCGTCCGTAGATAAATTAGTGTTGAATGTTTCTCGGGAATGCAATGGTCAAATGAACATGGTATGAGAGATTCCTGTCAACACATGAACAAGGGTACTCGATAGTATGCAGCAGTGGGGATACTTGGACATTTGATAATCCAATTAAAGTGACAGTCTATTCTCAACTTCCGGCATTTTCGATAGATTTATTTTCTAAGAAAATAAAACTATCAAATTTCTAGAGGAGTTCTGGTTCAATCTCAACACCATAGCGACACGTCTGCCAGCAAGGGCAGTGCTGGAATGAACTCGGGATGCATTAGTTCCCGTTGTTAATTATACAATGTTATCTTGCCAGTATAGAACATTGGCAAAATGGGACTAGAAGGGGTGAGTGTATGTTTGCAGTCATTCGAGGTACAGGAATATTTTTTGACTACAAGTAGTATTCTTCATTTTCGGCCAGTTAAGATGTGGTGTGTTCCAAGTCAGGATTAATGTTGCCGACACTTAATGCCCATCCCTCATGGTATGCTACTTTACCAGGGATATAGAGATATAGCCACCACTGGGAGCCAAAACATGACCTTTGATGTCGATGAGTGGTCGAAATGTTTTAGCGAATAACTTATCGAAATATGATCCGGTATGGCAATTTGATACCTTACGTTAGATTTATTAGATCAACTCAGGTATGGATTCATTGAGACATGAGTGCGCTACAAGATGAAGGATTTCCAAGTTGATTTGCTATGGAGTAGGAACTGACTAGTCACATGTGGCCTATGGCCAGAGAAAGACAAGGATACCATAGATGAACACACGGGTGAACGAAGGTATCAACTGTTGTACAGAGGCAAAATAGTTGGGGATATTGTATCATGCTATGCATGAATTAACACCGTCTTGTGCAGTAAATAACAGACTATTTTCCGAAATCTAAAACTGTATTCCTATACCCCGGACAATGTAGCAAGCCACATGGGATGAACATTTGTTAGCAAAATCAACTCAACTAGAAACATGACATGTGTTAACTGGCCGAAAATGGAAAAAAAAATACCAGAATAGGAGATGACTGGTCCTAACATGACAGTATACTACTCAATATTGTTACAACAGCCACCTTCACACTTACACAAAGGTGTGCACCTTAATCCAGCTTTCAAGCATTTGCAATTGCCCTTGCAGGCCTTGGCACAACTACAGTGGAGCATCAGTGCACATGCAGCACTTGCGTCTCCTAGGTGAGTCCAAAATGGGACCAGAATATTGAGACGTGGATTCCACTCCCATCCGTACTGTGATGGGTCTGGCACACATAAGTGTTTCTGCAGAGCACGATGCCAAATGAAAGATGACACAAGAATTACCCTTTTTACATGTTGATACAGAGCTGCTTTGGTGGGCGGGATGTTTTCCATAGACTTAAGGCCATGTGTGAACATATGCCGTCTCGCATCATTGACACGTGTACTGACACAACTGTTACTGTACATCTGTATGGTGAGTTTTTCGATATGCTGCATATGAGGGGAATCCTCTGAAAAGACTTGCGGATTCTCAGTCAATTCTATCATCATTTCAGTTGATGCGGGAAAATTCATCCATGCATTCCATCCTGTCTTCTTCCCAATGCCGAGCATGCTGGATGTTACATCACAACCTGTGAAGGCGTGGAAGAAAGTCAGGGCCTTACAGTAATCAGGTCCAAGTTGTGAAGCTATCTCATGAATTGGCATATCTTTATATGCCTTTCCAATTCCAAACCCAATCCACAGCTCACTGAGTCCAAGGTCACGGAATGTTGCGAAATGGTGCAAAGACAGAATGACGACATCAGAATCAACCGTGCGAAGAAAAGCTATTTTGTGACCTTGTGAGACTGCATGGTTGAGATGAAGCATCATGCGCGTGTCTGCTTCCTCGTGGTTCGATGGAGATATGTCACATAAGCTAACATCCTTATTGCATAGTACATATTCTCCTGATGTCGTTAACAACTGGTACTCGGATGTTGATGTTAATTTCAGCAGTTCAGCAGACAGGAACTTGAAAAATTCGTCTTTATTCTCACTAACTTTCAAGAATGCCTGCCAATTCTTCCCTTTAGGTAAAGGGACGTTCTCGGACACCCGTATCAACCTAACTGCTGTCTCACCGAGGCGTTTTGCTCGCGTCTGATTCTTCAAACTGCCTTCGGGGTAACAGTCATAGATCGCATCAACCCTTGTGGTGTTCGTGTTAATCAGAGATTCGATGTATGGCAATAATTGCAATCGAGCATATTCTCCAAACAGATCCGCTTTCTGTGGTTTGATTACATGGACTACAGCAGGCATATCCAAGATGACAACTGAAGCTTGTCTAGCTGCTGAATTCTTCCCTTGTGCAGGAATAGCTGGTAAACAATTGAGAATTTGAGATTTTGTCCCACTCCGTAGCTTACCTCTATCGGATAATGCTGGCGGATCACGTGCATTCTCGTGCATGAAAAACTCATCCATGTTTGAATCAGGCCGGGCTTGCAGTGAAACGAACATCTGGGTAACTATTGCGGCAGTTGCTTTACTTGACATGAGTTTGTCTCGGCCTTTGTCCAGGTTGGCTGGGGGTGGGTTAAGGAAGGTATATATATTTGCCTTGGGAATAACATCATTCAGGGGTACGGTGCATTCCACAAGCCTTTCCTTCAAGAAAGTGGAATATAAATGCTTGCCCCTTTCGGGTAATGACCGTAAACTCTTACTAACTTCGGGGTCCATATATTCACCAGTATCTAATGTCACCAGCTGACCACTAGTTTCATCATAAGGGTTGATAATGAGTCCCTGATTCACCAGATCGAAGAGAGATTTCAATTGATTCAGAAATTTTTTCTGCTCTGATACCGAACTTTCCGGGTGTTCCGTGTTATCTGATGATGTTGTGTGGAAACTTGCATATTCATACTCATCTATAACACGCAGAACTTCTGACCTTGAAAGCTCAATAACGACTTTCTCTTCAGCCTGGCCATAGAGACCTTTTGGACCACTGTCTTCTTTGAGTAGTTGGATACTATGTTCTTGGCTCTGATCTAAACCCATCATACTGAACTTCCTCTCACTACGCTGGACCACAAAATGGCCTTCCATGAATTTGTTGTGGATTGAAGGATGCCGCCTGGGTAGCTGAGACATGTCTCTCAGAAATACGGGGACCCACCGACAATAATTTGTATGTCCTAGGGCAAAAAAGTAACTGCACAACTCATCGATAGAACACAGTGTACCAGGCCAGTTACCGATTCGTTGGTTCCGAACGAATTGACAGCTTGTCAAGAGAAAGTTCCGAACGATTTCACCCCAATAGCGCGCAGTTGGAGATTGTGAAAGAATCCTCTGTTCCCACATTTCAAATGACTCATGGGGCCCAGTCTGCTGACAGTAAATCTCATAAGCATTCTTTCTGAGGATCTCAAGCCAAGCTAGAGTGAGAAGATATGCCTGTCGCGTCCTCTTGACATGTTTCCCACCAAGTAGGGATGATGCTACACCGGGTGTGAATATCTTTGCGAGGTGAAACATTCGCTCCCAACCAGAACCACCCATAAGCTTACCACCAGCTTCTTGGGTGCACATTTCAAGATGCAGGAATCCAATCATACACACCATTCGATCCTCACCTATCTCCTCTGGGAACAGCCATTGACATTTTTTCTGCCTGGCATACAACGGACAGTCACCTTCAATGACAGGTATCTGGCCGGGGTTTACGAAAGCAGTAGCTTCCCTGACCACATACATAGCATGCTTCTGCATACTGAGTGAGTCCGCTTTCTGCTCACTGAAAACAGGGAATACCCCAATAACTGCACGAGGTTTGACATTGTCTTGATCTTCATGTTTTGAAAAGAAGCCTGAAAAGGTCACAGGGACTTCATCAAGCTGCCAGCTGCCATCAACCTTCCCTTTATTGCTGATCTGTGACACATGAGACAACCAGTCATTCTCTCCCACGTTCAAATCTGCATATTCATTGGGCCGTACATTACATTCATCTGGAGATTCAAGCCTGATGTCCCCACCAAAGTCTTCAACGAAAGGAACAAATGCATAGTCGTCTGGGAGTTCAATTTGTGTGTCTTCTGGAACATCTAAACTCAGTGGTGGGGGATCAGTACCCACATTGTCCCTGCTCAGTTGACCAATGAGTGTGATGGACGTACCATGCATATCAGATCTACCAGATACATCAATGTTATCAGTGGTTCCTATCGAGAAAACATTACGTTTGCAGTTAGCTGGGACTACAACACCTTCGTTCTTGAACCGCAGTGAAACAGCTCTCGCGAAACTCCTGCGAACATCCATTACGCGATCATA
Organism: Pictodentalium vernedei; assembly: GCA_031216915.1. Lineage (NCBI taxonomy): Eukaryota > Metazoa > Mollusca > Scaphopoda > Dentaliida > Dentaliidae > Pictodentalium > Pictodentalium vernedei. Next base: position 149,645,213 of record CM062293.1, read on the forward strand.
AGAGACAGAGAGTCCCATTTGATGAAAATCTCTGATAAGATTTTTCATACGATCATGGGCATGCAACTTCAAACCCACATAAAGAGGCATTGGAGTTTCTCTGTCACGTCTCTGGTGAACATTTTGTGCATGTTCGGAGCGTTTCGCTGAATTGCTGATCAACATCTGTGAAATAGTACAAGCCACTCGAGTCTTGGCATTAACAGTCTCATCATCGCCTAAGTTCTGTATACTACATGTGCCCTCAAGTAGAACTCTAAGAAGAGTCAGGAGTGAGTTGGGTACAGGCTCGCTCAAGCAATAAGATGAAAATGATCCCGTGAAAGGAGCTTGAGATATGAGTATGTGTTTACGCAGAAGAAGACCCACATCAACTATCTTTTTTGCCTCTTCCTCAGACACTATACGAGTTAAAGATTCGGACAACAAGGAGCCAACTCGAAACCTACTTGAAATAAACACATCTCTACCCTGTGTGAAGGCGTCCCAGCCATCGCCCAATTTCTGCAACAAATGTTCTTTGAATCGAGTGGAATGTATTTCTTCACTAAGCCAATCAGAACCGACTTGCTTCAACCTCCGACTGTACAGATTCTTGAGATCGACAAGCTTCATCGCGGAATCGTTGTGTTCAACAAATGTTATGAGCTCTGCCATAACGAGAGGGTCATAGGGCAGGCCTGACGCGGAATGTTCGGCGTTCTTCGACTTTTTAGATTTAGCCGCTCGTGCTTCATTGGCAAGCTTACAATAACAGGTTTTGTGATAGTAAAGATCACTAGCAGCGGAATCAAATGCTGCATTGACCCGAGAAAAAACAACCCAGTTCTCGGCTTCCTTTGCCATAATTTTGAGTTTATTGTTATCAGACATTGACCTGCAAATAGGCTCACTGCTGTCACCTTCGCGTTTGTGACAATAAACACACTGGGGCAGTTTCCTGTCACAGCCAGATTCAAAACTTGTCCGTGTTCTTTTAGGACTCAGCGTGGAGCAGGATGCCACTGCCTCATTTCGCTCTCGCTTGTGTAGCACGCGCTGTACGATGTGAGTCCGAATACTGTCACGGCATGTCTTATGATATATTGCCTTATTCGTCAACAGTGACATCGACATACACTCATCACTCTCTCTCATCAAACAATCAATGGTCAAATTATATGGAAGCTCAACGCCATTATCTAGGAAGCGCGTTATGTCTTCCTCAATAGCTTTATAGGCGTCATGAAAACGAGATTCTCTATACGGACGCATCAATTTCTTGGAACTGTCTTGCTGGCAAAAGCAACAACGTTCCCAGTCAGTACTAGTCCGTACACGAAGAGGATTCTCACTCATTCTGTGAATGATTTTTGTGAACAATCGCGTTCTCGAATTAATTTCGACAGACAAATCAGAATTGCTTGCGGAATTACGCCAAACAAGAGATTGTATGGCAAAGAGACTGCTTCATAAAGAGCGTTGTTTCTCCGGGATCAGCGTCATTCAGGTTTGCCTGAATGACGCTGATCCCGGAGAAACAACGCTCTTTTCAAGTTCCAAGAAATTGATGCGTCCGTATAGAGAATCTCGTTTTATTCTACATCATCTCCCACGTCTGTTTCCAACACGTGCGTGGATCAGAGTTCACTTTCGCGCCCTTACAATCGGATGTATAGTCGGTAGACCGTCGAAAAGGAGGTTCCCTTCAGCCGCTGGCGGCCATTTTGGATTGTGCCGCTACTGGTCGCCACCGGTCGGTGTCAACTTGTAGCCGATCGTTTTTGAGAACCTCATAGCCTACACTAACAGTGTGCCAAATTTCAAGAAGGTATCACCAAGTGCACAATTCACCTGTATGTGACGAATTCCTCCCCCGCTAGAAGGAAAAATGGCTGCCCTGGTGACCAACTATGACTTGTCTGTTACTCAGCAGCAGTTCCTCGTTATATTCCCTTCAACTTTTATTACCCGATCAACGCAATTTTTTATTTGCGATTTGAGGTTACATGCCAATGTGGGTGAGGGGTTACCGTAAAAAATAATCCAACATACCAGATCCATTTACTTTCTATCGTACCTCTCTCTCTCCCTAAGTTACAAAGTAGCAAAAAAACTATCGGCCCCAAAAATTATTTCAGACCGCATGGGGCCAAATATTATTGTTTATCACATAATCATCGCCAACTCGCCTCTAACGAAAATTCGCCCATAACGCGTCTAATGAGCGCGTTGCGTCAGAAGTTGACTTCGTAACATTGTGAGTTGCTTTCGGGAGTACAATTGAATAAATCTCCTCCGTTTTTTGAAGTGATTTTCTCCATTAATTCTTTACCAACTGCCACGATTAGCAGATGACATTTGCAAAAGGATTTCCTGAATAACTGAACTTGAAATACAAAATATCTCGAGAACATAGCTTATGACCCCTCATTGGAACAAACTCAACGTTCTCGTCCCAACGAGGGTTCATAAGTTATATTTTCGAGGCAAACATTTGAAAAATAATAAAATTTGGTTACGTTTTGTGAATGGCGCTGGTCGCATTTTGCCATTACGTTGAGTGGAAGGTTAACCCTTTAACCGACGAATAGCCCACACCCACCCGCGTAATTTACAAACTGAGCAGTTAAAAAAAATTAAAAATATTTCAACAAAACCATATCATGCCGCCCTTCATTGGAATGAGCTTGTTGATGCTGTTCCAATGAGCGGTAACATAATATGGTTTTATTGATTTCTTTCAGTCTAACCAATATTTCTATTTGCAAAAATAAAATCTTACACCTACCCCTTACATCTTACACAAGATGATAATCTTATAAACAGTAATATACATAAAGAAATATTGTAAGTAAACACACACTCTAAAATAAGTTTGGTTACAAATTAACGCAAATCAACTAGGTTGGGTGAATATGAACCCAACTGGGTTCATATTCACTCAACCCAGATGATTTGGGTTGATTATTTGCACAATTGATTTCAGAGTACAGTACAGGAATCGACAGCAAGCTTAAGCTTTTGTAATTTCTTTGACAAAAAATAACAAAGTTTGATATCGTTTGTGTTGAGTAAAGGGTTAAATGTATGAAACTCGTTCAGTAAAATCGATCCGAGCCTCGGTAAACCCAGACTTAGGTTGATTTGTTGTCAAATCGTTACTCATTAAAAAGATCCTCCATATCTGTTTCATAAATTATCTGACAATTGATATTCTGTTATTTGGTCAGTGTCAATCTCAGAGGCGGACTGGCCGTATGGTCCACCGGAAAAATTTGGTGCCCCCACCCCCCACCCTCCATTGGGTTCTCCCCTGGGGCCACAAAATTGATGCATCCCAACACCTGTTGATACGAGAAATTTCGTGAAAATGACCAAAAGACGAAATTGATCTGATTGCAAAGACTGCTGGTATATCGAAATGTTCTCTGTGTGGTCTTCCATTGGCAGTCCACATGAAGGACATTTCGATATACCGGCAGTCTAGTCTTCCATTGATCGCTCCGATGAAAGGAAACAGAGTTCCGTCAATTTCGAAAATCACAATATTCTCGGATTAGACCGAACTATGGTCTTCCCGAAGGCTCCACCACCCCCGGTAGAGCCATTTTTGGCGAATGGTCGATGAAGATGACACAAAAATGCCATTGAAACGTCCTCTATTTTCAGCGGGTTCCCACCCTCCCCCTGCTAGGGTGGACACCCCGGTAACTTTCTTGGCCCAGTCCGCCCCTGGTTAGTCTGAATGAAAAATCTCCGAAAAAGGCACCCCAACAGCCAAATCGGCACTTGACAATGGATTCCTCCCTAAGTAGACAAATTTCAACTCACTGACACGGGTTCAGAAGCAAAGGATGCTAGTCTCAAGAAACATGAACATTAGAATAAAAAACTACATTAATCATGTTTAATTTGTCCATGTACATACGCCATTCTCTCAACACACTCAGTTGGAATGCTTTTTACACTAACAAGCAGCTGAAATGATATGAATTTTGACATCAAATTTTGAATTTACAATCACGTGATTTAATGTATACATGAAAGGAGCAAACGCTATTAACACATTATATATAGATGACGACAGCGCCATAACGAACACTATGTACAGGTGTCAGTTTGTCTTCTATAAACCCTATCTACTCAAATGCTCTCAGATCCCGAAAAAGTTGAAACTTCTGAGGAATAAATGTCACACCAAGGGTATTAATCTCTTCCACGGGCGCAGCAAGACTAAATGCTTACAATACACTATATGGAAGCCAAAAGCCCCCTTACGGATTTTACCTCAACATTGAGTAGAGCATAAAATGAAGGAGATCAGCTGACTGGGGCATCATGTATTGAATTTAGAACCCTCAATGAAAATGTCACAGTGTCTATTTTGGAAAAGACTTGAAATATTTGCACTGGCTGTCCTTTCAAAATGGTGAGAATTGAAGAATAAGATAAGGGATACAAGTAAAATATGCCTTTTCAGTTGCGTGCGAAACTGGACGGTAGTTGGAGAATCGCCAAAATTGAACACAAAAACACACAGCAACATATATTTTTTCCTGTTCGTTTTTATAATGGCATGATATACCTGTTTTCCCCCAAATGAGCTTGATGAGCTCAGAGGGCAGGAACATGTTAACACTGTCGCCAATGCAAATCATTTAGTGTATTGTAACCAAATTAAGTGGAGGGGAAAATACTTGTTCCCCTCGCATTGTTTTTACATGGTGCATGCAGGATCGAGAGACTTCAGCCCTTCCTCGGGTTAAATTTAACATTTTCATGTGAATGGACATCTTGAGAAACTTAATTCTTATTCAAGTATTCAGAATATCATGGCAAATGTTAATATTACAAAATAACTTATGAAATACCAGAATGAGGGTACATAAACCAGTGTCAGGGATTTCGTACCTGAAGCCAATACTATAAAACTTTTACAATTGTATTTTCTAGAATTGTATTTTCTATCTATTAATATAACTGATTTAGTTCGAGTTTCCATTTGTTTCCATATCTCCCAACAATTGTCAGCATTTTCTCTAGACCCCCTTCGCTTTCTGACACTACTGCCATATCATGTGCGAAAAATAGCCCTGGTATCTTCCTTCAGGTCCTCAACTGCTACCCCCTCGTCGCGATGCATGGGTTCATCTCCTAAATCGTCGATGTACAATACAGAAATAATTGGTGAAAGGATACACCCCAGCTTTAGGCCTATCTGCAGAGGCACCCATTTTGTTGTTATATTACCTTGACTATGTTCACTTTGTACATCTTGGAATAATGCTTTCAGAATTCCTTTCAGGTCCATTGCCTCAGGCTTTCGCCATATACCCCCCCCCCCTACTCTACTATATACCTTTGTGACATCCAGAAACGCCATAAACATTTTCTTCTTATTGGCTTTCGCAATTGTTTTCATTTTGGGATAGCGTGAAAAGATGGTCAGTGACTCTCCTTCCTTTCCTGAAGCCGTTCTGGATCTCCTAAAAACCCTTCTCTTCAGTCGTCTCCTCTAATTCACACACAGTACTATACAGCAACTTTTCCAGTATTGCTACTGACAGAGCTCCCCAGATGTTTATCCAATACTTTCTTATCCCTCTTTTTGTGTATAAATGTAACCTGGTTTTTCCCCATTGTTTGGGAACCTTTTGTTTTTCTATGGACACCTTGAACTGGACAGCCAGGGTTTTACATAGTTCCTCTTCCCCACTTTTTAAGAATTTGTCAAGAACTGCTTTCACCCTCCCACTTCCTTGATTTGGACACCCTGTACTTTATTTTATTGCACACGAAGTTCGATTATTTTTTCTGTTGGCCCTCCGGCTGGTGCCCGATGCCCCATCGTTTATCATTTACCTTTTCCCAGTGCTTGAACAATTCTGATGCGTTTTGGTCTTAATCGTCTGTATTTCTGCCCTCCACTTTAATACTCGGTGAATTACTTCCTTCGTTCCTTTTATTCACCCATTGATAAAACACGTCCGGAGTCGATCCCCTCTGGCATTCTTATCATCCTAATCAGATTGCAGTTCCCCAACCTCCGATTATCGTCTCTAATCTTATTTACTTTATTTCGTGCTTGTTGGTATTTTGGTGTTAACCCTTTACCCAACGTAACAGCAAAAACCGGCCAGCGCTATTCTCAAAAATCGCCAATTAATTATAATTATTTTTTCATTTTTTGTCTCAAAAACATAGGTTATGACCCCTCGTTGGAACGAGCTCGTCGAGATCGTTTCAAAGGGGGGTCATAACCTATGTTTTTGAGAAAAAAATGAAAAAAATTAATTTTTTTTGCAAGTGTCGCCTGCTTTTCATGTTAGGTAAAGGGTTAATATCCTGGCCCCGTTACTCCCCCTCTTGCGTTTTCTACTCATGTATGCAGTACATTTAACTTTTCTGATCTTTTTCAATTCGACATTCAGTGTGTACCCAAGTTCCCGTGCTGGCATCCCTCATGTTTTCTATACTTCCCCCCTGCCTCCATGAGGCTGGCAATTATGCCATCTGCCATTTCCAGGACGTTGGCTTCCCCGTGTACATTCTCGAGCTTTGGTTTCGATCTTTTTTCAAACTGCGCCCAGTCAACATCCTTTCTGAGTCCCCAAATCCTATTGAAGCTTATTTTGCTCCTTGTTGGGTTTTTGTCCCCGATCGTAACAGTAATCAAGTTATGATCACTATCCAACTCCCTTTTACCCTCATCGTCACCTTCTACCTCTATCACCCCTAGGCCCTATAAATCGGTATCGGTGAGAATATAGTCGTTCTTCTGTCGTTCCTCTACCAGGTCCCTTTCCCCTTACATCTCGCATACCTGTTCAGAATCTTCAGACTGCTCTCACCTCTGAGGCCCAACAGCTTCCTTCCATTCCTGTTGACTTTATTTTCCCCGCTCTGTGTACCTTCCATGTGTCCATTGAAGACTCCCATCAAAATTATGCCGTGTCCATTGTTTTCTAAATCCATGATATTGGAATGCAATGACATTTCCGCGCATGATTTTTCGGTCACTTGTTGGAAATCCAGTTGGATTCCCCGCATGTTTCTTTTCCGGGAATCCCCAATAGATTCTTACAGATAGAAATCTTGAATCACCCTTGCTTGAACATTTTCTCTCATGAATACTATTTCTTGTTTCTCAGAGCTCGACTGCCGCCTCATGCCTCAGGATGACACATAAGTTATGCGTTATGAGATGTTTCCCAGTTCCGAGACTCGCAGTGTGAGTTTCAGTGCTGAAAAATATCGGATCACATAATTGAATGGACGAAATACAAACCCGCACGAACATCTGAGCGAGCAGTTTTGTGAGAACCTTTGGCAGTTCATGTATGAATAAATGCATATAAAACACACATTTTCCAGATTTGATCACTGGAGTGTGGACGTCACTGGGTTCCTGGTGTTGGGTATTACTGAGTTATACCGAAATTTGATTCACAGATTCCTTATGAAAAACGAGGCCTGAAAATAAACTCGACTTTCTGTTGAGAGTAAGTTTTTTCTCTGAAAGTGATAATCCACCATAACACACTAAACAAAGTTCAGTATATTTATATTGTTCCACTGTAGAAAGATCGTGTCAGTCCTCTGCACACTGATGTCACAATGCCAAGTTCCCAAGCTGTACATGTTTTGCACAAAACAACGAGAAATTTAACAAAAACAGTTTAACAAACATCATATTTTCATATGCTCGTAGGAGTTAGTTTTGTACACAATCGTTTTGTTTATATTGAATATTTTCTCACGTGTTTATTAGATAATTCTTGCACACAATCACCGTTATATACTCTCCCAAAAAAGAAAGTGTGCATGCTAAAAAAGAACACTAAAAAAAGATATATATCAGTTTCATTCTTGGAAATTTTATTCAATCACAGATGAATCAATTTGTGATCAACACGAGAAATTTCATTACGCTACGACGAATACTCTTGGTGCCATGGAGAGTCAAAGACACTAAGGGTCAAACACAAAAGTCACACACTCAATATCTGGTATGACCTCCTTCTGCATCGACTACTGCTGTGCATCTACGCCTCATGGAAGCGAAAAAATTAGCATGGAAGTGTTGTGGGATGTTGTTCCATATTCTGATAAGCTGTCTTTGGAGTTCCACAAGCATTGACGGTGCATGGGGAAGCCGGCGTAGCTGACGTTTCATTTCGTCCCATACGTGCTCAATGGGTGAGATATCGGGCGAATTTGCGGTCCACGGAAGACCATCCACTTGTTGTTGCTGCAGATACTGTTGAACAACACGAGCTGCGTGGGGTCGGGCGTTGTCCTGCTGTAGAATGACGCCGGGGCCGTGACGTTGCAGAAATGGGACAACAACAGGTGTAAGCACTTCATCACGATATCTGGCTGCATTGAGATTGCCATCAATAATGACCAGCTCAGTTCTGTTACGGGCAGTGATGCCACCCCACACCACGAGAGACCCTCCCCCATAACGGTTTCGCTCCACGACACATGGATCTGCGTAGCGTTCGTTTCGACGTCTGTACACTCTCTGGCGGCCATCTGATGATGAAAGATGGAAACGACATTCATCTGTGAATAAAACACGTCGCCACCAGTGTAAGGGATGCCTGAGATGTTGTCTACACCACTGCAGTCGAGCACAACGATGACGTAACGTCAAAATCGGACGAATTGCAGGTCTTCGAGGACGTAAGCCGTATTCTCTCAGTCGGTTGATTACTGTTTGAGGATGTATCCGTCTCAGGTTAGGGATGTTCCTGGCTGTCGTCGTTGCCGTTTGTTGCCGGTTCCGGAGATGGACGACACGGATATACCGATCTTGTGCAGGGGTGGTAACTCGGGGTCTCCCGGGGCGGGGTCGGTCTCGAACGTCATCATGTTGTGCATGTCGATGGACTAGCCTGTCTACAGTGTTACGGTGGCAGTTCAAATGCTGGGCAACCTCTCTGTGTGTTCTGCCAGCTCTAATCATATCCAGGGCAAGGAGACGTTGATTCATTGTCAATCTTGGCATGCTAACGTGGAGTCGTTTTAACAGCAGCGCAAGTTTGAATGTGAACGATAGGAAGGCCTTACTTTAGTGTTTAAATACCCAAGGATTCACACTGCTGCATGAATTTTCAGACTCTCCACGTGCAAACATGCCTTTTCACAAACGTGCAGCACGTCATTTAACGTTAATGCAATTTTAACGGGGAAAGCTGTTTTTGTGTTCAATATAACTTATTCATGAACAGGTTAAGAATTTACACCTACGAAATTATTTTTTTTGAGTTTGATCAATTTCTGCAATGCACACTTTCTTTTTTGGGCGAGTATAGTTTTAAAAAAAAGGTTTCCATGCTCGAAAGTGCATTCTTAGTCAAGGACACACTATGTAACTAAAATTAGTCAAGAAAACCCAATGTAAGCTATCGTCTTCAATAATCACACACCAACCCCATACGTATCAGCATTTAAAACAATAGTTCCAACATCTATTCCCCGGGACTGGAAATGTCTTTGAAAACACACTTTATGGCTTCTCGTAAGAGTGAATTTGTTGACTCTGCTTTAACGAGTATAGTCTCAAGCTGAATTTGAGGAGATACATTATTCAAGTAGATCAAGTAGACATAATTTATAAACGGTGCTGGGCTGATCTAATGGTCGTAGGTAAACAACTATTTATTACATTTTTAGCGGCTTTTGTCCACTATAGAAATACTATTCACGTAAGGAAAAAAATGATATCAAATCCCTGGTTGAATTACAATTTACAGTCTAAAAAGTTAAGTTCATACCGCTCGGAGTCGGCTGTGAGTTTTAAGCTGACCTGAGGGTGAGTATTTGTGAAGTAAATAGTTTATTAGACAAGTAATGTTTGAATATCAAGAACGTTTTGTCGTGTTGGCGGTTTGAAAAACTGCCCAAAATGGCAGAAATATTTCCCGTATCGAAACATTACCGATCTAATATACACTATAGTTTATGTATTCTTGTATCTGGCGTGTTCTGACAAACATAACCCCAAATAGCACATTCAACGAATAATATGCTAAAATTGGTTTTTGAAGCTCCAAAAAAGAGGTACAGTAACCCTTTGAACTCTAGTGGTATATTCCATGCCATTTCAATGGCAGCAATTACAAAAATCCATATTTGGGGTAGACCAATCAATATTTTCAGCGTGCAGCCTCGGGGCTGCACGTTGAAAATATTGGTTGCTCTACCCCACACATTTACTGAACAGCCATCCTATTTAATGACGTTATGACGTATCAGGTTCCTGGCCGGAAAAGCGGCCGCTCGAATTCAAAGGGTTAATCAGTTGTTCATGTTTTCAGTGCATCAACCACGTCAGTACAGCGTGCCACAGCATGCATTTCGTCATCCAATCATTGATCTCGCGTGAAACCCGGGAAGTGGAACAGTGCTGGTTTACTGTGGTAAACAGAAAGTAATCTAAAGTGGGCAGTATATGTATAAATATTTGGTTAAGGTTGACTTCATACCTATGTTACGGTCGTGGTGTGGCCAAAAATGCTGTAAGAGACCTTAAACACAAATAAAAAAATAAATCCAATCATTTAGAATAGAAGCAAGAGAAAGGACCTGTTGAATTAGATTGTCTTGATCATCAACCCACATTCCATTTCATTTTATTGGCATAAACGGAGTGTATACAACGTCCATTTAACCGTTTCTTTCTATCAATTGGACTGTATAAAGAGAGACAAGAGGAAAAAACCCTGAATTTGTTGAACGAATGGAAACTTCGAATTTCAGTATGTCGTGCTACAAGCTGGAAAGAATTTGCGATTCTGAATGAACAACTTTTTTGTATTCCCAACGTTAAGGGAGCAAGGAGCTCATCTATGCTTGGTTCGTAGGACTGAGCTTGGATCTGGTGCAGTGAGCCTTTTCTTAATTAACATTAATATCATTTCCAAATCTTATGTGTGCATGAACTTTATCATATCACGTCACGAAAATATTCTTTTGAGTATATTTAATATGATACATACAAAGTAAACTAGTTTGATTTGGATAACATTGTTATGTCTGAGTGGGACACGAAAATATTGCGCGATTTCGTGACGTGAAATAATTCTTCCACGTCCAAATGAAGTAAAGATACAATACGGCCGCCGTGGACTGGGAATTTTTCACGGGTGAGCAATATTTCCACTGACGCAATAATATTAGATTCCAAGCACTAATTATAGGAATAATCCTAAAAAAATTAATTAATGAAGCACCGGGTACAACCCATTGCCTCATTAATTAAAATTTTGCTGGTAAACGCATGGTGAACATCATTGCCCACACGTGGATTACGACCAGTTCACGGCGACTGTTCTTTGGAGATAAGACGTATATAGGTATAAAAACGTATTAGTTTTCAACACAAACGCGTCGGCAATAAACATTCAGTCTAATATAACATTTAAATTTTGAAAAATTAAACCGTCTTGAGAATCTACCATATGCATGAAAACGCTGTTCAAAGAGGAAAACTTCAAAGAAACTCTCACATTTCTGTAATCACAGGAGGCTCGGTACAAGACGAGGGTTCGAAAAAAAAATATTTGTTAACATTGTTTGATCAGTTGGCCTACTGTTCATAATTGATCAAAAATGCTATCAAATATCATTTTTGGAGTTCTCAACCTGTGCCTAAAATGAAACCACTTATCTGACACCACACCCCTAAACAGCAAAGTGTAAATTTCCATTTAAAATTATATTTCGCAAAAGTATGAAAGGGGTGAAATACACATTGCGGAAAAAAGTGAGGGGCAAATACCCTTTATACCAAAATCTTGTCCAGCGCTATGAACTTGATAATAACAATCGAACTCAAGTCGAACCAGCTGACTTATTATTCTCTTCATGAAGTATACCTTACTGCGACGTGAATAGATTTTTTTTTAAAGAAAACATGTCTATGGTTTTTATCAAACTTGCGAATCCCTACCTGACAGTATATAATGAAATGTAACTAAGCTTATGAAAACAAAGCTTACGGAAACATAAATCACAGACTCTATAGTAAATTATGTACTGGCTTAAAAAAAAATCACGGAGCATGTGTAACATAAAAATGACGCCATTTAAACGCCGCTTTGTAGTGTTTCAGAAGAATGTTTTCCATCGGAATGATATTAACTTTCACTCTTTGAGCAAATACTTGAAACTGTCTCTATAAACGTGACGCAGTCACTTACTGCGTAATGGAAACGCTCCAATCGAATATTCACACAACTCCACAAGTTCGTCTCGGTTTTGTTCATTTCGTTCATCTTTGTGTGGAAATACTATAACATATACAATAGCACTGTCGCAAATACTACATTACATGTCCAGATTAATGTATTGGGTATGCTCCGGGTGCCACTACTGTTCTGACCTGAAATATAAAATGGATCAGTATTTGAGACAAAAACCCAAACTGCCGATTCGTCAGTTAAGCTGACTGAATTTCTAGTTACTCTTCTGAACGGACTACTCTCGGGCTCCAAATAAACCCCTCCATGTATCATCATAAATTTTTGGAACATTATTCACCTTGTATGAAGATTACTTTGGTCTGTGTGTGTATCAAAATAGCATTGGCGACAAGCGAAGGTATCACTGATTCTAACGACAACTGTTTACCTTCTGTCCGCATTTAATTCGTTCCACTCTTTTGCACAGGTACCTGTGGTCAAAACAAAAACAATATGACATACTCACAGTCTGTAGGTGTTTTTTTCTGTAGACTATGATATAGTCCCCCGAAAACATAAATGCGCCTCTTGCAATGACTAAGCTTCTTGGTTTGCACTTTTATGCTTTCAAGGGACGATATATTGCTACAGGCACCTGACCTATTATACAGATTAACGCAGAAATATAGGAGACCGTCCATTGAAAGCATAGAAAGCATAAATGTTAGAAGTGAAACGGTTAACCGATTAATCGATTAGCCAATGATCAACGTCTTGATCGATCAAAAAAGTAATTGATCGATTAGCCGTTACTTTTGAACTACTGTATTTTCTGGGTTAACAAAGGAACAAACTTGCTCCAAAACAGGCAAACATTGTCACACTGACTCACATCAATTATATGAAACAGAGTAAAGCATGCAAGTTGCATGCTGACATACTTATTCACTTTCGTGATCACTATACTGTATCAGTAGCTGGAACTGGTCATTCTTAAGTTTACCTTTACCCAATGCGAGAAGCAGACAACACTTGCAAAATAGATTCTTGAATTACTAAAAATTTTCAATTTTTGTTTCAAAAACATAGCTTATGATCCCTCATTTGAACGAGCTCAACGAGCTCGTTCCAATGAGGGATCATAAGCTATGTTTTTGAGACAAAAAATTTAAAACATAATAAAATCTGAATGGAGATTTTTGCATGTAGAGCTGACCGATTTTGTCCTTTACGCTGGGTAAAGGGTTAATGCTATAAATCATCAACGGTGCGGCAATTATTCAGCTGGCTATAAGGGCAAGTGATTAATGGGTTAACCAAGGTTTATGCATGTGATTAATCGATCAAGAAAACCCTTTAACCGTTTCAGCTCTTATAAATGTGCCAGATGTAATGATTAAGCTTTACGTTTGGCACCTTTATGCTTTAATGGGGTGATATATGCCTCCCGGCCTATTCCACAGATTGATGCAAAAGCACGCGAGACAGTATATGAGCCAGTGCATATTTGGTGGCGTGTCTGCAAAGCAGAATGGACCGGAACTGCAATTGGTATCTCCATATATATCAAGATAATCACTCTGTAATTTTATTCCGCTCCGTTATTTTATTTAATTTTGTCAGATTTTTCTCCCTGTATTTATATTCCGCCCTCTACATCGTTTTGAACTCAAAAGGACAAGGAACGCGTTTAATTCAGTCTCTATTGCATACTGCGCTAGCGATATGAATGATACAAGAAAGGTATATTATTATCATTCTCAATAGGTGTTGTTTGGGATGGGGAAATCTCATTCTACGGGCCAGGCTCTCAGGCCACCAGTCATATTTTGTCATTATCCGATGCTGTTATAGGTTGTTCGTTTACCCACTTTTCGTGGTGTTTGCGCCCTGACGGCCGTTGATTTATTGTGGCGACCCTTCACTCGCAAAGATATATAGATATGCCGTCGAGCTCCAATTATATATATTGTACTTATTAAGTATTTAATTAGCTTTGGTAGTATCAAAACGGTGGACCCACGCGGCGTAATCGTAAAACTATAACTGCGATCAGTCTTTAATCAAAAATATTTAGTAAACAAACATGTCGAATAGTATTAGTAAAGTCGTTAAAGATTCTGTCAAACTAAATCTTCTTTGAAAAACTTTTCTTGCGTTGATTCAAATAAAATGAATGTTGGTGGTATTTTAAGATTCAACCGTCTGGAATATTCAAGATGGTCGGAAAAGTGAATCTTAGGTTCGCTTTTCCGACGAAGTGAAATATTCCAGACCAGTGAACCTAAACACAGCCGTTGGGCTATGAAATCCTTTACCTAATACGAAAGACAGACACTTGCAAATAGAATTCTTGAAAAACCCTTTCTTTTTTATTTTTGCCTCGAAAACATAGTTTATGACCCTCATTGGGACGAGCTCAACGAGCTCGTTCCAATGAGGGTCATAAGCCATGTTTTCGAGACAAACATGAAGAAATAATGAAAAATGAATGGTGATTTTTTGTGAAGCAAGAAGATTTCTTGGTGACAACTGGTGACAATTGAGGATCTCTAAGGAGTCACGATTTCATATGACATTTCTGTATCGAGTTCTCTAAAATCGATCTGTGCCGAAGTTTACCGAAGCTCAAAACGATTTTTGTGAACGATGTTCAGAAATAGTATGTCAGATCGTGACAAAATTGAGATTATTTTTATCACATGATGTGTAATTAAACGTTTTACCTGACATGACGACTCAAATTGTCCAGCGCTGTTCATAAAAATCTCCAACAAAATTGTATTACTTTTTTCAATTTTTGCCTCAAAAACATAGCTTATGACCCTCATTGGGACGAGCTCGTTCCAATGAGGGTCATAAGCTATGTTTTCGAGACGAAAAATGAAGAAATAATGAGCAATAAATGGTTATTTTTTGTGAATATCGCTGGCCGGTTTTGGCCGTTACGTTGGACTAAGGGCTAAATGCTAGACTGGTTCCAAGCCATCACAACGTCGAATCCATTGCAGAATTGGACTGGTGGCTCAATTGCTTGCCTACGAGCAAACCATCAGACTTGATTCTTACTGTTTCAATTCAGTGTTTCTGTTCACAGTTATAGCCCTTGTGGTAATTATAGTGTATTCATATCCTATTAACCCAAGTTTTGTCTAGTTGATATCGTATTTCAGATATGAGTCATAACGATGTTATAAATTTTTACATTGTTAAATCTACATGTTATGTGAATTTATTTTAAAAGCCAGAAAAGTCAGCGAACGTGTGGGAGTTATGAGATTATCTTTTAGAACTGGAGTGGTGTATAACATTTCAGCATATACTTCCTTGCAAACAAGGGAAGTTGTTAAAGCAATTTTAGCATCTTCTACATGCACCACTTTTTTCTCGCTTTTCTTTTTAGGAGTTAAACATTGGTACCATGATACGGGTCACAGACAGTGCCCGGTGTACCAAGTGTATTGACTCTCACTGTATGCTTGTGTAAGAGGTAATGCGTAAATAAATTACTGACATTTACAGAGAATCACTTTATCTAACATATCAGGTAGAACTGAGAAACACCAACAACACAATTCACAACCATCACCGCAGAAACCTTATTATTTTTTGTCAATTTTTGACTCAAAAACATAGTTTATGGCCCTCGTTGGAACGAGCTCGTCCCAAAGATGGTGGCATAAACTATGTTTTGTGGCAAAAAAATGAAATTATTCAGCTGATCATCACAAGTGTTTGTCTGGTGCACATCAAACTACAGGCGGTCCAGAGTACATTGCATTGTCCCAAATAAGTTTATGCAGTTTACGTTGGAACTTTCAGATAAATCTTGTGAAGAATATTATGAAATATAAATTTCCTTTCTAAATTACTGGCTACCATCCCCGCTTTAAAACAACTCTTACAGCTGTTTCCATTGAGAAGCAGTAAGCTATCCTTATGGAGACTAAGAGTAGGGTGGGGAAGTCATATATATTGTTTCGTAAACGTGGCCTATTTGGGGCGGGTGGGAGTGGGGGTTAGGATGAACCAAGTGTTTTCTAGAATGCTTCTGTACCGACGATATACGCATGCAATTGAAGGCATCGGGGCTGAAATTGAATGACAGCAAGAATGGAAAGAATACAGAAAAACTGCAAGCTAGCAATCGCTGAGAACTCTAAAATCATTTGAGAAAAGAGAGTAGGTTCTATTTTTACAGACGGGATTCAATTGTTCGGCAGGCGATAACATGCAAAACAAATAAAAGTACATGCTGGTACAACTGTGCAATGTGAATAAGCAGAATAAAAGAATAGGCTTGGAAAAGACAACAGCGTTTCAGCTTCGACAGTACCCTGCGCCTTTTGACCCTGTCACAGTCTAGTTTGCATAATTGAATCAAAACTTAAGGATGTATTTGTAATGTTTTCAAATCATGTCAGATACCTTTTCCTCTTTCAATCTAGAAATACACCAAAGATGATCTGGTTGGGAGTAGCTATTGAATAAAATGCCTGTTAAGAGTATAGAACTGCCGAAGTGCTTACAAATTTTATAAATATAATATGAACCCCGAACGTCCGAAATTTCATAACTCAGATTACATTGGGAACTGTTAAATCACAGGTTCAAGTAACCAGGCGGTGAACCAGTGCTAGCTTATTGCGATAGTAACGTTCTTCTACTCGTGTAAAATGAGACCCGGCACCTTACAACCAATACTTATTTCGTTCACATGTCTAACAGAGATACGAACCAATTATCTAAACAGTTTGCCTCGTTCATTTCAGTTGAGTAACTATTGTAGAAAACACCTTGTATGTACTTTGAACGTCCAAAGTATTCCTTTTTTAAGTAACCAATTTAAATTTCTTCATCCTAAAAACAGAAATTCCAGAGAGGAAGCAGTACCTGCCTGGTTACTGTGGTAAATATGTCTGCTTTACACATAAAATAAGACCAGATAACCATCGCCAAAGTAGCCATCATACATGTATGTATAAACGATTGGCTAAGCGTGATTTATATTTGTGTGCGGGCATGATATAGCCATGGATACTAAAAGGGGCCTTAAACACAAATAATAGATAATCAATAAAACCATACAGCCAGTGGATTTACCGGGATTCGAAGCCCCGTCGAGATTATGTATTTATTCATTGGGGTTTAACGACACTTTCGACAGTCAGGGTAACCTCGTGTCGGACAGTTTTACCGGTGGAAGAAGCCGTAGTGCCCGGAGAGAACCCCCTAGCAACTGTCAGACTCCCCAACGTACTAACTCCACACAAGCAGGGTTAGCATTGGTTGAAGACAAGTGCACAATACGCCTTCAAACCCAACGCCACCGTGCCCCCTCGTGGACAATTGGGGTTAAAGGGATACAACGCGGTTCTGGCAGGTGGATTCGAACCGAGGACCTCTCGGCTTGCAGCCTGCATCTCTGTTTATTGAGCCACCGCACCCCCCCCCCCCCCCCCTCCTCGTCTGCGTGCAAATGTACATGTATGAAGTGTGAATCTCTGTGGGATAATTTTTTAAAAAATTATAGATAACTAGAAATGTTTGGCATTTAGATCAAGTGGTCGTTCAACAGATTTGAAAGTCATAACAATCGCAGTCAACTTTTGCCGAAATATGCTATTACAGAATTCAAGATCCATTAGGGCTTCTAAGCCGATAGTAGACAATGATTCTATAGAAGCTCACTATAGAGTTGCTATGCAATCCCAGCAGGTTGCAAAGCATGTTGCTGCCAGACTAGTATTTTGCATTGCATATAACGTTTCTTTAGAATTTGTCTCTTTCGATTACAACATGACGATGTTGCTTGGGTTTTCGATGATTCTAAAACTCGAGCCTGCCGTTTTGAATATCACTGAAATGCGACTAATGCCATCCTAAGAAAACTTTCTGGATGGCGACTTCCCCACACAGTATAACAGTCATTTCACGACGATGGGAAATCCTATACCAAAAGATTTTCTTTAATATCATCCTTTGGGCGTTGTTAGTCGCCAAATGTTTTTATCAGATTACTTAGAAATGGTTTCTAGTCACGTCCTGGCGGCCTTTAGCGACAGCCAAAACGTGGATAGAAGTCACTGCTGAGCTGCTAGACTCACAAGGCGGGCGTAGTTTAAGTCTGAAAAATTACCCAGACCCTTTATTGTTAAGCGAGATTTGACAGGTTTCCAGTACATTTCTTGTGTAAAGAAAGATTTTAGAGTATCTTAGTTTATCAAAATTTTATTCGTGGAAATTTTCGGATTTTCTAATTTTAAAATCAGTCAAGATAGATGGCAAGGACAATCGCTTGCCTCGTAAAGGCAGGCCGGAAAACTCTTGATATATTGCCTGAATTTGAATGTTGACAACCACAGATGGAACTCTAATCTATACACCTGGAACTTAATTAAGCACCCCTGAAATGTTTCATGACAGTGAAGTTGCTGTTACTGATTATTATGTTTTAATGATTGCTATGTCTTGCAGTACATTTCATCCAGTGAAACATGCTGTTTCTGGTTGATAGAGTACCCCAAACACATCCACTTGTCCACGTGAAGCATGCTTCCCACGAATGTCACAAAAAACACTATCATCCACATGCAATAGCTGGGTATAAAACAAGAAAATTTGTCACTTCTTTTATCAATAAATGTTGACTTGGCAAGGAGGAGACTGTTAGAGGCACTAAGATGGCAAATCGTTGGCTTGCATGCAACAGGCATGTCATTCAAAGCTATTGGAAAGCAACTTGGCTATAGTCATTCTGTCATCAGCAGACTTGTCCGAAAACACCAACAAACCAACGAATGGCCGACTAAGGCCTGGACAAACCCAAAAGACCTCTACTCGGGAAGATCGAAGTATGGCACGCCTCGTCAGGCGTCAACCCTTTGCTTCAAGTGGGGTTTTGAAACACCTTTGGCTCACCAACAGGCGTTTGTGCAAAATAACTGTCCGAAATCATCTCAAAGCACTGGGTATGAGGTCCAGAAGTGTCATCAAGCGTCCAGCTCTGTCCGTTCGGCATCAACTGCTACGTACGGAGTGGTGTATGGCACGACAACATTGGAATCTCAGGACATGGAGGTGAGTCCATTGGTCAGACGAGAGTAGGTTCCTGTTTCACGTCACATATGGTCGCATGAGAGTGTGGAGGCATATAAATACTGCTTACCTGCCCAGGAACATCAGACCTACTGTTCCTTATGGTGGAGGATCAGTAATGATCTGGGGATGCCTCTCTCATGACTTATTTTATTTATTTATTATTAGGGTTTAACGACACTTTAACAGCCAAGGTTATATCATGTCGGTGACAGTTTCACAGGTGGAGGAAACCGGAGTACCCGGAGAGAACCACCGAGCAACGATGAGCAGCTGCCAGCTCCCCAACATCGTAACTCCGCACTGCAGCACAGGTAGGGTTAGATTGGTTGAAGACATGCGCACCATCGACGTGCAGTACACCTTAGTACATGGCGTCATCGTGCCCCCATGTGGACAATCTGTTAAGTGCCTTGCCCAAGGACACAACGAGGGAGTCCGAATCGATCCCTCAGGCGGTCACCCATCCAACAACTAACCGGGCTCGACGTTGCTTAACTTCGGTTATCTGACGAGAACTGGTTACCTCAACGCCACCGCGCCCCCTCTCTCATGATTGTAAACTTGATATGGTGACTGTACGTGTGAATCTCAGTGCTCTTTAGTACATCCGGGTCATTCTCAATCCGGTTGTCGTGCCTCATTTTGACAACCATCCGTTGGCTACTCGTCCTGTATTGGTGGACGACAATGCAAGGCCACATCGTTCCCTTGCTGTGAGAGCATTTCTTCAGAACAACGCTATTACACTACCTTGGCCTGCAATGATCCACGATTTGAATCCCTTAGAACACATCTGGGACTTTCTTAGACGTCGTGTGCAAGCAGTGGATCCGCCTATAGAGAATTTGGCCGATTTGGAAGTTGCATTGCATGAGGAGTAGCAGCAGTCGCTTCTGGACCGCATCAGAAGGCTTACTGGTAGCATTAGGAGGAGGGTTCGGGCTGTCATCCGGACACGTGATGGATAGACTCGCTACTGACGTCAGACACTGCTATTGTGTTCAGGCGATCACAAGTTACATTTTGTTTTGTCAGTAATTACCGGCATTATGGTTATTGTTCCAGCACCATACTTGTCGAGAGAACATTTTTCCATCAAAAAACATTAGTGACAGATACGTGTAATTAGCGCCCTTAAAACACTGCCTATTTTTATCATTCTATTGTCATTCATTTGTCAATAGACCATTCTTCCCGCAAACAATCACTTTTGGCCATCTGAAAGATAGCATGAAAGTAATGACAGTTTCTATTAACACCACTGCGAAATACAGGGGGTGCTTAATTAAGTTCCAGGTGAAAATAATTATGTGCTATTTTTGCTCTGCTTGGACGCATTTGTACAAATTCAAGAAAGTCAAAAGCGTTTGCGATTCAAATTGACATGGTTTTGTAATTTTGTCTCAAATAGTGCAAATTAACCTGTGACAGCGATTTATTGACGTAGTAACAACCTGTTTGGGAACAAAAAAGATGCACGTACAAAAAGGGAGAAGGTTGCCGGTGCACAAGCCTTTTCTTTCTGTAGCTTGTTTGTGCGGAAGAAAGTGGTTGTCCTTACGCTGATTACCGGAGTTGTGTACTGGTCTTGTTTCTGGGAGGGGTGGATATGGAGGATTCGTCGTTTTGCTTCGTTGCAGCGTATCTTTTTCCGAGTAGTAATCGTCTTTATCATGGTCTGGGTAATACAAGTCTCCATCCGTTCTGATAGGTTTCACCACTACGGAATTTTTCACTGTCCACACGGGTATGGCTCTTGTTGATTCTACTGGGAAACTAATTGGCTCTGTCCAAAGTCTTCGTGGCGTTGTTGTCTTAGACCCCAGCGTATGATCTGCAAGTAAACAATATATTTAATTTATGACACGTTTGGAGATACATGAATGAGAATTATGTTGCCCAAGGTTTGGAGACACATAAGTGTGAATTACGGTGCTCATGTTTACAAGAAACATACTCAGATACCATATGGTAAAGCACTGCATATTCTGTGGACGGGTCAACATTACTCAGAGCACTTCGTATTAGACTGCAGTGCGGCTCCACTTTAATCATCAACATTCTGGTGATAATTTTGCATGTCAAACAAGCCAGGAAAAGTTAAAAATAAAAAAAAGAAATTGGTCCAATATCTGTGCACTGAATCTATAGTCCAAGGATAATGGACGGGACTTTGAATTACATGTCTGAGGCCAAAAGGTTTGTCAGTTTTTTTCTAGATCAGAATTTTATGGCGATTCTGAAAATCAGTTTCCTAATTGCTTAAGCCTCTACATTGAGGGAAAGTGCAAAATTTGGTCTTCATTTCACATACCCATTGAACAAAGGTTTACCCAAGCCGGTATGGTGTAAAATTAAAGGTTATGTGGAGACAAATACATACATATAAGTTATCAAGGTCTGTGGTCACAACTTTTAAACACAAGCATATCAGAGTTTACCGTCAGCTTAGTTGGTACTGTGGCAGAATATTTATGGCTAGGCGATTCGGTTTCGTAGCCCCGAGCTCGACTCCTATCGGGGACAGCTTCAGAAAACTTTAGAGTTTTCAGTTTCAGTTCGGACCTAGCACAATGCCTGGTGGAATTCCTGCTTGACATAGGCGACATATAAAGATCAAGATGTATTCGAGAAAAAAGACTTCCTCCGTAAATGCCTGTTACTAAATGTTGTAGTTGCGAACGGTATTTCCTTGATAAAGTCCAATTCTGTTTAGATTTATTACATAAACCTTAGTTATTTGTTTCAGTGATTTGAAACAACAATTTGTATATAATTTCTCACCATGAAAGTTGCCATAACTGTGTACGTATTTTTTATTCATTATAGCCGCCGCAACGAGTTGTGTGTGTGTGGAGGAGGGGGGGGGGGGGATATACTGGAATCACCTTGTCCGTCTGTCCCTCTGTCCGTCCGTCCGTCCGTCCGTCCGTCCCTCCCTCCCTTCCTCTGTCCGTCCGTTCGTCCGTCCCTCTGTCCGTCCGTTCGTCCGTAGACATAATTTTGTCCAGAGATTTCCCCAGACGTCTATGGCCCGATCTGCTTGAAACTTGGTACCGATGTTCACCACTATGGGAACCTGTCCACCTGCGATTATAGTTCAGGTCGGATTATTTTTGCTAGAATTATGCCCCTTTTCGATTTGAAAAAGTAGGCCTAGAATTTTGTCCGGATATTTTCTCAGATGTTTATGAGTTGATTCCTTTGAAACTTGGTATGGATGTTTACTATCATGGGAACCTGTGCACCTGCAATTATAGTTCCGATTGGATTTTTTTAGCCAGAGTTCTGCCCCGTTTTGTCTTAGAATATCTGAATTTTGTCCGGAGATTTTCTCAGATGTTTATGAGTTGGTTTCTTTGAAACTTGGTATGAATGTTCACCACCATGGGAACCTATGCACCTGCGATTAAAGTTTTGATCGGACTTTTTTAGCCAGAGTTCTGCCCCTTTTCATCTTAGAATAATTATGGCGGCGGGGTATGGACCGGCCCATTTGGGACAGACACACTTTTAGTTGTATTTATGCTCACCTTCATCCTAATATAATTAAACCTTTTTTCTGTTCATGCATTTTTAGGCAAAATGATTGGCTAAAGAATTTCTTTTTTCCTTTTCATAACACAATGAACCGAAAAAATGCATTTAGGCCCGCCTTAAACCACGCCCCTAAAATCTGTCTAGAAAATTACGTTGCACAGTGTGAATGGAAAAGAACAACCGCTGCACGCTCATATTGTTTCAACATGAAAAGTAATTAATATTCATCTCATCACATTAAAAAGACTTTCAAAATAAAATTTAATTAACAATGAAATCCGTATCATGCTTTTTATTTCATGTTCAATTTGTTTATACGCAATAGGTGGTCGTCTGCGTTCATCGTTTTCCTAAATCAAAAGTAAACAATGGCCGGTCATAATAATCCACAAACGAAACTCGCGAGGAAAACTTTCCAATTTCAAAATAGCCTCCTGGATGAACTCTTTCTGAGACAAAGTTCAACCAACTTCATGTCATCTTGGTTTAAATCGAACTCCACATTTGCAAACTGTAACTCTCAGGAAATGGTCAAATTCAGAATTAAAATTACCTCAGTGTTGCTTTAAATGACAGCACACTCCCGTCAAGTGGAAAAGTAGCTTGAACTTTTGTGTGAGCGTGGCCTATGACATTCCTTTTAACTTACGCAATTCATTGGTCAATAAAATTTTAATGACACAAGAACATGTTTCGGTGAAATGTATCGTTATTTCAAACAGAATTTTAGAAAACTATGCCTTTTTATTCAGTTATCACAAGGAAGTATGATGCAACCTGGTTTTTATTTCAACTCCACAAAGTAGAGAGTGTTTAAATTTATCGCCCCTCATGTTTAATTGTAAGGAATGATCGTTTGTTTCTGTCTATTTCTTGAGTTATGACGCCCATTTACACAGTTTGGCCTTTGTTTTTTGGGGGGTTTCATAACTCAAGAAAAAGACAGACAGAAACAAACGATCATTCCTTAAATTCAAATGCATTGACATTTAAGAAATGGATTTTCAAAATCAGCATAAAATCTTATCTAGAAAACACCTACAAACCTTTTGGCCTCAGACATGTAATTAACACTCTTGTAACTAATGCATTTTGATCTTCCTGATACAGTAAAAAGGACAATATGTTAGCTACCATGTAGCTCCCATTCAAGTAAACCTATCGAACTGAGTGACAAGCTAGAGAGTGATATCTGTTGTAGGCTATCCACTCACCTTTTGCTCCAAAAAGTATCGATATAGAAATTTTGTTTAAATATGTAAGAATTTTAGGCATGATGTTTTACTCCCATTTTTGGTGCAAAATCAGAGTTCAAACATAACTAGAAGTTATTTTGGATTGCACCACAAATATCGAGATGTCTGACAATTCAACGAAGCACGGTCAGTATAGTTTCGCCCTCTTCGTCGAAGGTTCCTGTTGATGCTTTTGCTCCCGGGTTCTTTTTTCACAAAATTTGAGGGGTACCTCTTGGGGTCATATCTCCGGTATTTGAAATCGGATTTTGAAAATTGTTTCAAATCCTTATTTTGGGACCGAGTTGCATACATTCTCATATCTCATGAGCTTTGATGTTTTTCCATCCTTGTACATTCATGACGTCACAGTATAAATATTCGGGTAGCTATTGCAATCTAAACAATACCTCTTCAGACAGGATATCTCCGGTGGTTGAAGTCAGATTTTGAAAACAATCCGTATTCGGGTTCATGAATACTAATCGGTTGCTCAATTTCACGTTTTTGTGGACACTTCCAGTTTTGACTTTTTCCACATCTTATTCGTTTCTGACGTCGCAAATTAAATGTTCTTTCACCGATTACAGTCTAAATAATGTGCTGCACCTCCACCAAAACCACAACGCCGTGAATACGTCATAGTGTGGTGCAGTACAAAGAGTTAAGAGTATCTTCCAGTCGGCGCTTACATCATATCTCCTGTGTTTGAAGGTGGATTTTAAAAATAACCAACCCCTCAGTTAGAATCACGAATACTATCAGATCTAATAATTTTTGTGTGGTAACATTCAGCTTGATGTTTTTTGTTTGTCTTCGAATTTCCATAAACTGAGAGTAAACATAAACGGTCGGTCATTCTTTAATAGTTTCTCGAACGTAAAATCGGTACAATATTTTTAACACATAATTAATCCATTTTTCGTTCCAGTTAGGGATCTAACCCTTTACCCAAATGCACACGATATCATAAATTGTTATTATAATTATGTTTTCAAGGTTTTCAACAAAATTGAACAAAATCAGATTATGTAACTCTTCATTACAACGAGCTCATCGAACTCGTTCCTGTGATGGGCCTCGCGATTTTGTTTTGTTAATACTTTAGGAATTTTTTTCTACTGCTAAATTTGCAAATTACACGGATATATGCTTCCTATTCATTAGGTAAAAGGGTAAAGCTATGCGTTATGCATAGAAAATGAATGTTTTGTTTGCTGAAAACATTGTTTTTGTAAGTGTTGCCTTCTAATCGTGTTCGGTAAAGACTTGCTGGTATAGATAATTGCACCTATCTTACAACAAGGACGTATTTCCCCAATACAAGTAGAAACCTCTAGACAAAATATAACTCTGTATTGAAGGTAGAGAAACCGCACGTGTGATCATTTGATTCAGAAGGAGAAAACTTGAACCTGCTGCTGCATTCATTTGATATTGATGTTTTATACATGTCGAGGTCACCGTTTCCATAACAGTAATTTAATGATAAATAAATTATCAGCCCAGAGAGATGTATTAGACTAGATCATTGTTTGCCATAATGATATTTTAGATACCATTTTATATACCATGGATTAAACACGAAAAATACCCCCCCCCCCCCCCAAAAAAAAAAAAAAAACAAAAAAAAAACAAAAAAAAACAAAACAAAACAAAACAATACAAAAAACACAGAGCTGAAACACTAATATAAACTTCAGCGGTTATAGTGTGCCTACTTGTAAAAGAGGGGATAGGGATGACGTCACACACAGCGCAAGAATGCATTACAATGACATCATAATCTTCCTTCATAAAAAACTATCTAACGACGCTGAATAATTTTCAAAACAGACACAGTTAAAAACTGTGTCCAATTCCTTTCATTATGCAAACAGGTCAAAAAAGGTAGAATATTGTAAGATAAATTGGTTATTACCACCATGTGGGTTTCCTTGTCTCCGGGCATATTTCGACGGGTCCGTTAGGATGAGGCGATATATGACCCAGATGCGAGGTCGAAAGTTTACACCATATCGAAAACCCACATGTTGGTAATAACCTGTATGAATTGAATTTTGAGGCGAGGAAATTTCTATTTGAATTTGTTTCTTGTTCTTTAACATTCAAAATAGAAGACACAAATCTAAAACACGGTCACGATCATATCACGCGTATGGTATAACATATTGTTTAGTTTAGTTTAAATAATATTTATTTGTGAAAAGAAGTATGAATACAAAATCAATGGTGCAATGAGTAACATGAACAATAATGTCATACAGACTAGACACAAAGTAGGATTCGGCAGCAAGCATTTTTGCTTTTGTAAGCGGTCTCCGGGACACAGTTTGCAATCTCTGATAGTCATGACGAGGGTATAATATATAGAATTGATTCAAGCACCAACTAAGTTGAACTCGCTGAACATTCAAAATATGAGTGTCATTTCACTTAAACAAATAATGGAAATCATGTTTAAGTCCCTCAAACATGTTTCCGAATTCATTTTTTTTTCATTTTATCCCCTCCCTCGCAACGAGTTGGGGGCGGAGTGTACTAGAATCATCTTGTTCGTTCGTCCGTACGCCTGTCCGTCCATCCGTAGACATAATTCTGTCCGCAGATTTTCTCAGACGTCAAAGGATCAATCTGCTCGAAACTTGGTTTGAATGTTCACCACCATGGGAACCTATGCACCTGCGATTATAGTTTCGATCGGACTTTGTATGCCATAGTTATGTCCCTTTTCGTCTTAGAATAATCATGGTGGTGGGGGTATGGACAAGCCCATCAGCGACAGTCACACCTCTGGTTTTAGCTGATATCAAAAGCAGATATGCCCAAAGACGAGGCCTATACTTCAATACACCATCTCGGAACCCCATATGGTGGGTATATATATATATAGATATATATATATATATACTTCTATGGTAGACGAAGCCATCTTTACTTGCGGAACACCTTGTTATATTACCACTTAACATTAACCCGTTACCCAGCGTAACGTTCAAAACCGGCCAGCGCTATTCTCAAAAATCGCCAACTAATTTTCATTATTTTTTCTTTTCTGTCTCAAAAATATAGGTTATGACCCCTCATTGGAACGAGCTCGTTCCAATGAGGGGTCATAACCTATGTTTTTGAGACAAAAAACGAAAAAAAAAAATAATTAGTTATTCAAGAATTTTTTTTGCAAGTGTCGTCTGCTTTTCATGTTAGGTAAAGTGTTAACCTGTCTGCACACTTACCATATAACAACATTATTTCTGAATCCTCTCCCAACTGATTTTTCGCAACACATCTGTATTCACCGTAGTCATATTCATCAACAGAACGTATTTGCAAGTTTAATGTTATAGTCTCATCCTCCTCAGGAAAAATTTCAACTCTATATTTTAAACTGCTTTTTATCTCTTCATTGAACCTTTCCCAAACCGTAACACCTTGTGGATTTGCTGCAATGATACACTGCAAAATTGTTTCTCTGCCTCTTGATTGCCCAATCCGTTTTGTGGGCAGCCGAACCTCTGGTGGAACTTCAAATAAACAAGGGAAAAAATATAAAAAATTATGTTCACATGTTCATTCCAATCAGCACATCAAGAAACGCTAAATTATTCCAGAATTTACATTTTGTAATGTCCTGTGAACACTATTTTTGACCATGTTGTGTTTTGTTGTAGTTATTAACTAGGCAAGGTTGTGTTCGGTTGATTGGGTCGTGCGACTCCCCTACACTATACACTGCAAAAAATATAGGTTCTCTTTAGAACCCAAACTGGTTCTAATCTTGTCCCTGAGATGGAACCAGTTCTGTTTAAACAGTATTTATTTCAAATCAAATAAATTTATAAAGATTAACATTAAATATTAACAGAATTAAACATAAATTGAGGGAGTTTCAGCCGTAAGTTTAGAGCTCATACGAGGTTGTCTCAAATCACTATTAAGCAAAGGAGATATCAACAGTTGGCATATCGAACCAGATTTGGTTCTTTTCAGAACCAAAACTTGTTCGACATGCCAACTGTTCATATCTCCTTTGTTTCAAAATGTTTGGCGACTGCGTTGAATAAGCTCCAAGTTTACTGCTGAATCTACTTCAGTTCATGTAATATTCTGTTAAAATTGAACTCTAATCTTGGTAAATTTATTTTGATTTGAAATAAATACTGTTTAAACAGAACTGGTTCCATCTCAGGGACAAGATTAGAACCAGTTTTGGTTCTAAAGAGAACCTATATTTTTTGCAGTGTACTGCGAAAGTTTTCTTCTGCATTATGAAAATCATATTATGTTTTGGTATTCTGTGAATTGAAGGTTTCTGTGTTATACTTACTTTTCTGTGAAGGGGATTTATGAACACGGTGTTCATCAAGATCATAGATGCCGTCACATGAACGAGATGTATGGGCAATGTGTCTCCCGCGAGAAGTGCAACCTTATAAGGTGAAGTGTTTGCAAACATCGGGAAACAATCTCACTGTACTTTTGACACAGGGTAATCTAAGGTTGTCGCTGTTTTTCAGCAAGCAACGAAAATCGGACACCACATTAGGTGAAAATCACAAAAATGAAACAAAAAATTGTTAATTGTATCCTTATCGAATCTTCGTATCGTTTGTGTCACAAGCAGCCTACAGACGTCTTCACTTGCTTTCAGTTTACAACACTTTTACCAGTGTACTATATAGAATGGGATGGATTCATAACTACTAAATCCAATGGCTGGTTTATATTCATCGGTAGATTGTTTACTATTTGTGAGAACCCCCCCCCCCCCCAAGAAACACTAACAAACTTTCAGCCATGTATGATCAGGTTTTATACCACGATTGTTGTGCGTATTCAACGTTACGCGATAGAATACAGACAATGGGAAATATTATAGATACACCTCTCGTGGAATCTGGATTACGTGTAAGAACGTAATGTAAGATCGTATCTGTTGGGCTTTACGTGCCTGTGATGTTTTTGCTTGAATGAAATGCTTCGACACAAAGCAGTGTCAAACAAAAAGTTATCAGACTGTTGAAGGTGATATTTTACTTTAAAAACATCAACTTCTTTCACTTAATTCACGTTTAATCGTGGTATACTTGTAAATACAGAACACAACTCGGGTAAAGTAGGGGGACAGGAATCAACGGGCCTTGGCGTACCTTCGGATCTCGAGAAATACATGAAAAACTCCCCCTCGGGTCGTTGATTCCAGTTCTCTGTACTCCACATTCATTGTGTTCTGCCTTAGTATTCGTTGCGCCATGAACAGAAAGCTAGTACTTCTGCATTTTTAGAAATAACAAGCAACGTGTATTGGTCGTAACTTCCACTTCTCTTTCTGCCAACAATTTAACCCCTCTGCACACTGATGTCAAAATACCACCATTTCAAGTAGCATTTGTTTCCTAATAATGCCACCAGGAATTTAACTAATGCAGTCTTGTTTACCAGGGCTCAGTGTGCTGTTTCAAAGAAGATTAGATTGGTTAAAGTCCTCGTCGCATTTTGGAAAAAAATGCTTGTTCAAATTTTGTAAAAACTCAATGCTCGACTGTTCGACGAAAAAACAATTTCACCGCAATTTAGTGCTAACTCCACCACCCCATGTTCTCCATGTGCCTATTGTCATCTGATGGCAAAGACAACGTTTGAAGCGACAGTAAGGGGGGTGGTGTATTCATTGTTGACACTTAAAAAAGAAGTATATATTCTTAATTAACACTTGGATTGATGTACTGTGTTGTTCCAGAACACATGTTATTTACATTGAGTGGTCGTTTTATTATGATGACTATTTGTCTTATTGGGCGTGCATCGCTGACCAGTAATAAGGTAGTATAAAACATGTGAGTGTGTCATGCCATTCCTTCAATACGAGCTGTTCCGCTATTTCATTCACATTACAATGTGGTACTGCATATCTGGGCGGCTAGTCACCATAATTTAAGTCAAGAACCTAGACGACCAGAAATAGTAACGATTAAAAAATATACATTCGAAATACAAAAAATAAACACTATTGGTAAATAAAAACTTTAATTATAAATAGAGTTAAAATACTGATTAACTGACCGAAAGGTGTGGCCTTTTGTAGTGACTAATACTGATTGACCAATACTGATCGGTCCGTGTATGGGGCTGCTCAGTGGATGGAGCGACTTCAGTAGAGAAGATGTGTGTATGCAATACATTTATGTGTAATTTAACCTTCTGATTCCGAGTCAGAAAAATGTGGAAACCAATTATAAAAAAAATATTATCACAAAAAACAACAAAAAAAAAACCTCACAGAAAACACATAACATCCGTAAAAGGCGTCCACCGAAAGACAAGACCAGATTCCCCAGAAGTGAAGCAGTGTTTGTTTACTGTGTTAAACAAGCTCTGGTTTATTTGTAAAATAGGACCCGGTCACCAAGGCCTGGTGGAAGTCCTCTAAACTAGGCAATATGGAAAAACGATTAGCTGGACTTGACTTTATATCAAGTTGCAGTCACAATCAACCATTGTTCACGACCTTAATAAATAAATAAATAAATAAATAAATAAATAAATAAATAAATAAATAAATAAATAAATAAATAAGATAGATGGGTGGAGTGCCTGAAATACAACTTTTTCAGTAAATCTTACGTGTCGCAATAATATGATATTGTGATGAAATCAAATTTAATAAAATTTAGTTAATGTCTTCTGTTCATATTTTAGTAATTAAGATTACGACTTAAGTACAGAATCAAATGCAGAATCAAGTGGTATGCTGGTATAATTAAGTACAAATGCAGAATCAAGTGGTGTGCTGGTATACTTACATTCAACGGTAACCCTTATTTTTCTGCTTACAGGTGGAGAAACTCCATTACTTGCTGAACATTCATAAATATCATCGCACCATCTGGATATATTGTGTATTATGAGAACTTCGCCACTGATACCTATTTCTTTAAAGAGATAGCATAAATTGTAAAAAAAATAAACATAAGTAATCCGATGTAGTTACGAAGGAACTGAATCGTAAATAGGGGATGGAAGAAGAGACGTACAATTAAATATTTGCTGCATTTTTTCCTGAAAAGCACGAAGTTTAGAATATGTAAAGGATTACTGAAGTGTGCTCCTCCGAAAAACAATAGGAAACAACCTATCAAAGGAAGGTTCGCTGGCGATCTTTGGGACTTTATATATATATACTACTCAAAATTTGCTAAGCACCACATATTTGACACATCTTTGTGAAATTTGCTTGTGACATATTTGCGATATTTTTGGTGGATATGATTGAGGGATGTATTGGGATGGTTCCCAGTGTTTACATTAGCTCTCTTGACAGGCAGACTTTTCTTGACAGTCATGGAAGGCATGTGCCCCTTGATTTTCACGATGCATTCGCGTACTGTCTACATGTACATGACATGTGTAGGGTATTCAATCTTCATTTCAACACAAACCCTTGTGATTTAATGATAGAATAACGCGGATTCAAATGTAAGAAGACATCTGTCTGAAGCAGAAATGTGGCTGGTTGTAGGGATTGTGGAGATTGGTGAAACCCTTGGTGTGCACCATATGGTGATCACCAGAGCCTGAGCAAGATTTCAGCAGTATGGCACACCAGTAATATGGCATGGTGATGGCAGAGACAGGGCAACATCTGCAGTTGAAGATCGGTCTTTGATCATTTAGGCCCGTAGGAACCGCTTTGCCGCAGCAACCCGGCTTCGCAGTGACCTTCAGAATGCATCCGGGGTAAATGTTTCGACGCAGACTATCTGGTCATGGTTGCACGAAGGTGGTCTCCTATCGAGAACACCATGTATTCGCATTCCCCTGTACCAGAACCACCGCTAGGCACGATATGAATGGACCATGTTGGATGGACCAGAGAAGATTGGCGACCTGTCTTTTTTTACAGATGAGTCAAGGAACTGCCTAGACTACACAGGTGGGTGTTCTAGGGTATGGAGAAAACCAGTAGAGCGATTCCATGCAGTCAACATTGCTGAGCATCACCGCAGTGGTGGAGGGTCAATAATGGTCTGGTGCGACATCAGCTGGGATGGTCGTACAGAGCTCTATGCGTTGACCGTGGTACATTGACTGCACAGCGGTATATTGATGAGATCCTGGATGCCCACGTCAGATTGTATGCAGGTGCAGTGGGTAATAGATTCATTCTGATGGACGATAATGCCCGTCCTCATGTTGTCCATGCTGTCCTGGAGTACCGACAGAGGGAGGGGATTGATCGTATGGACTGACCAGCAAGATCCCATGACCTCAATCCAATCGAACATGGCTGGAATGAGTTGCAGCTTGCAATTTCAGCCCGTCCAGTCCAGCCAAGTCCAGCCAAGAAGTGTCCAGGAGCTTGGTGCCATGCTGGTCCAAGAATGGAACAACATCCCACATGGAACCATCCGGAACCTGACTGGGAGCATGACAAGGCCTTGGCAAGCTGTATTTAACCGTAATGGGTCTCATACTCGGTACTGAACCCATACCAGTTCGCTCCGTCAACTTTTTGGCAAATTTGAAAAATCTCCTCTTTTAACAATAATATCCATTTTCCATGATTATCGTATTCAAAAGCTACAAAATAATGTCAAACACAAACAAAATCTTAATTTCTGTACTTAAATCATTAAAGATATAATTAAATAACAAATATAAACACTTTTCGTAACAATATTTCAACTAAAACGTAAAACAGGTAGTTAGATATACTTGGTGCTTAGCAAACTTTGAGTAGTATATTATCAGCACAATGTTTATGTACAAAATGCTGTATCCGAGTCGAGCTCTTATTTCTAAAGCCATATCTTGACGAGTGAATGACGAGTCGAGATATAGCCTAAGAAACAATAGCGAGACTCTGATACAACATTTTGTACTTGTACATAATGATGGTGATATATTTATCTTACAATTCTCAACAGTAATAAACTTTATAATCATTTCACCAAACGAATCGGCCGCGCCCACCCACACATAATTCACAAATAAAGCAGTAGAAAAAACATTATTTTTCCAAAACTTTCAACAAAACCATATCGTACGACCCCTCATTGGCACGACTTCTCGTCCCAATGGTGGGTCACATGACATAGTTTTCTTGAACTTTTTTGGAAAATATTTTTTACAAAAAATATTTAAAATACTAAATTGTGATCTCGTGTATGTTGATCAAAGGGTTAACTGGTATTTTAATTTCAGATTTAATTTTCATCCTCATAAAAATGTTGTTGTTTCGGTTAAAATTGTATGAGCTCTTTTGAACTTTTGCGATCCTCAGATAAAGGTATTGAGCGAAACATGTTCAACATTCCGAAAAGACTGTTCGCTTTAACTGTATAACTGCGGTATTGTTCCAGCTTGAATGTATACCGTAGTGCAGATTCAAAGCATAAAAGCAATGTGGTTCCATAACTTAATAATTATAGTGTCCTTGGGCAAGGCACTTAATACCGATGACCCACATGGCGCGCGGTGGCGCTGTGCACTAAGACGTACTGCACGTCGATGGTGCACTTGCCTTCTACCAACGGTAACCCTGCTTATGTGGAGTTGGTACGATGAGGAGTCTGACATTACTCACAGCTGTTCGGTCGTTCTATCCGGGTATTCCGTTTACCTACACCCGTAAAACTGACCGAAATGAGGTGACCCTGGCTGTCGAAAGGGTCGTTAAACTTAAATAAATAAATAAATAAATAAATAAATAAATAAATAAACCCTTTTCTCTCTTTTCGTGTGTAGAATCGTACAAGGTCCCTCGCAAACGCGTTTCGATTGCTTATAATGTTCTATAAATAGTAACGCATAGAAATCGTAACCCAACATGCGGTTGTATTATACAGCTGCAAGATACATATTTTGTATCAGGAACCCCTGATACACGCTTTATTCGGATAATTACTGTAATTAGATTACTCAATGTAAGATTATTATGATCCCCGATGAGTCTGGAGGTGGGATGGGGAAATCTCACCCGAGGGGCAAGATATTTGAACCAGACCCGAGGCTTGCCGATGGTCTGGTTCAAATATCTTGCCCCGAGGGTTAGATTTCCCCATTCCCATCTTCAGACTCATCGAGGATGATTTTTCTCCCCCCACCATGCATCGATTACGTTAGCCAGAGGTAATCGGGAGTCACGTGCTGATTCAATCAACTCATTTTATATTCGTTGTTTTGAGACACTGATGACACCATCGGAAAGGAAAAAAAATTCAGACACTAGGCGCAAAAAGTTTTTTCCGACCCTTGGGTACCCATCCACCCCTTTTTTGAAGAAAAAAACTTTTTTTCCATTTTGAAATTTGGTACCCACAAAATTAGAGTAAATCGCACATAAACTGCTTTGATTGGCAATTTCAACGGATACTTTTGCTAGAACATGGTTTGTATTGTTCCAGTAACCATTCCCGACATTTAATCTACCCACAACCAGCTAATGAAGATTGGTCGGAATTTGGTCCCATTTCTTGGCAAGTTTATAAATTTATTCAAACTTTCTCACAGATACTGACAGTTAGTATATACATGGGTAATCAGGAGAGTATATAGCATATACTGGCATTCTGCCTGAACAGTATTAAGACAGATGTAGCAGGAACAGGTGTGAGATATATTGAACATTTTGATGTTTTGCCTGGTCTCACCACTGTATTTGCTGCTATTTCTACTACTTCTTTCTGTTTCTACCCATTTCTACACTCAATTTTTAGTTTCATCAGTCTTATACATTATCAAGTGCACAATCCGTAGAGTCAGTAAGCTCAATGTTGTTTTGAACCTATGAATAGTCAGTATGATGAGGGCTGATTCTTTGGTATCGGAAATCCACCCGTCATAAACTGCACTGCTGCACCTTGGACGAATTGAGTAGTGCATCATTTGATGGAGCGGTTAGTAAGCTTTGATTGATTCATCTTAGCAAGTCAGATGATAAAGTGCGAAAGAAATGGTGACCACGCTGAGATGAAAAGGTCTATCATATCTCTCCAAATTTGGTCAGGATGCATTATGGAAATTTGGGGGCCCTGATGTGTCGAGTGACGCCCCTGTGATTTATATATTACCTTTTACGCAATGAATGTCAGTGTTCTCCTACAATATATTAGAGGCTGTTCATTCAGCTCAGAGACTTGAAACTTATTTGCTCAAAATATGGTACAGTGACAGGACAGTAACTTTCCAAGTGGTTGTTACAATATTCAGCTTCATCTCACTGAAACATAATACAATTGCGTTTCCTTTCTGACTCAGACGATCCCAACACACTTTATTCTATGATTTTATTTTATTCTTTTTCTTTGTTACAGCAGGTTGCTATAGTTTATTTTAAAAGAAGTTAATTTCATTTCTTTTATAAGATAACCCAACCAGGTGTCGCATATGTGTTTGCAAAGTTTTCAGATCTCATACGCCAGGTTTCTTTCCAGACATCCAATATCTTCCTCAACATGTGCTATATACTATGGTGCAGGGGTAAATGGCTGAATTTCATACTAACTCAACTGATTCCCTATTGACAAACTGTTTACACAATTGTATAAACAGTTTGTTAACAGGGAATCAGTTTCCCTGTTGATAAACTCTCTATCAATAAGATATGATGTCCTGACTATTCGATGGTTCAGCCTTTTTCTGACAGTATATCACAAATTGAAGGGAATTGGTTTGAATGCTACCCACTAAGCCCACGGCTTGAATAATCAATAACAACCCTACATTTTGCTCCTACATGTTTTTGACTGAACTTCATAATTACATAATGAGAATCCATGAAAGTAGCCAATTGTATTGGGGAATGGCATTATGCCACTGTATGATGTCTACTATTCATTGTGAGAAGAGTCCTTTTATTGTCAGATCTGGTTTGATTACATTTATGTTAAATTACAAAAATGATAATTCATTTAAATTGCTTTAACTTTTTTTTCAAAATCGTGAACCACTAAGGGTGTGATGGGGAACGGTGAACATCTGTCCACATGCCAATGCTGCTAGCCCCTATCCTGTACTACTAATCACCTCCCTGTTAACCCAGAGGAGACGGAGTGGTAGCAAAACGCCTACACAAGCTCCCCTGATCAATGTTCATCACTCATTTGATAGATAAGAGCTCACAGGAAAAAGATTTCAAGGCATGGAAAAAACGTGTTTTCAGAGCCGCTGCCCTACTCGCTCACCCCCGCCCTGTGTCCGAAAAAAAAATTGACGACGCCCCCCCCCCCCCCCCCCCGACAACAGATGAATAATTGATAATTGAAAGAAAGACCGGAGTGAATGGGCAGGTATTGCGTATTGCTCTGCATTCCATCCTTCCAACTTTCCCATCAAGGTATCCAATATTCCTCGACCTTGGATGTCTGTTTATTGCACGTGCCACTTTTCCACAACCTTCCTCCAACTTCATCACAGTCCTTTTCGTTCCTTGCGTGCAGCAGTGCGCCATCTGCAATGAAACAACATTGCAGGTGACGACTTTGCACTCAAGGTATTATTCTTGATCAGCACCATTGAAACATCTCACTTGTAAATTGTCGTGAAATCCAGGAAAATCGTATACATGAAAACAGTTACACAATCATCTCACAATTCTGCAGGAACTTAATGGGCCCTGTATTTTCCCTTAATTCCAGAGGGTCGAGGGGTGAACCCGCATGTTACTATTGTTCTGCTGGATCAGCATGTTTTTTTTTTGTCAGGAATTTTACAGTTTCTCGTTAAATCGGCCAAGGATATATCGCTTTCAAATCGCACAAATTCCTATTCACAAATGTA
The DNA here is from genome assembly GCA_031216915.1 of Pictodentalium vernedei. Lineage (NCBI taxonomy): Eukaryota > Metazoa > Mollusca > Scaphopoda > Dentaliida > Dentaliidae > Pictodentalium > Pictodentalium vernedei. The sequence continues at coordinate 149,682,042 of CM062293.1, forward strand.
CATATTGTATACATTTTCTGAAAGGTCTCAGTCTGGCCTTTCTCGTAGGAAACATCTCAACATGAAAATCGTACTACATCATTCAAGTATATTAACCCTTTGAACTCAAGTGGTATCTTCCATGGGGTTGGGGAGATCTTAGTTCCTTTTTCAAAAAAGGTATATTTTTATAAAATATTCTCATATCTCACTTGCAAAATTTCAGTTGACAAACATATCTGGGTTAGACTTTATATACTACTGTGTGATCTTAACCCCCAACTGAAATGCACATGACTGTACACAATTTGAATGAGACCAACAGCAGATTATTTTGGCCAGATCATCATTAACCCTTTCGACACCAACGGAATATTCCATGGCTGTTCAGAGCCATCAACTTTTAAAGTCTATATTCGTTACTATGGGGAAGAGGTTGAAAATCTCCACCGGTCTGCCACACAGATTTATTGAGCCACTATAGTAGTATAGCATGTACCCGAACGTGCCACATTGGGGGGGGACCTAGGAAGTGACGTCATGTCACGTGACCTGGTGGCGCCATGTTGTGTTGTCATGGTAACCTGCGTGAGCGGCCATCTTGTGACGTCATCCCCATAGTTATAAGTGGTGTGAGTGCGCATGCGCGCGTATTGTTGGGGTGATACGTGTTTCCATCTTGGTTTCTATGGTAGCACGTGGTTGCTACGTTACTCAAAGGCTTACAACAAGACAGGGGTATGTTCGGAGGGTATGTTCGATTGAATCGGAGTATTACGAATTACCACAAACAACCCGACAATCCCTTCAAATCACCCAAAACGACTTTCATTACTATGGATTCCCCGTTTTATGGGCTTAGCACGTAGTGCAATAGTACCGAGGAGCCCAGGGGGAGAGTTCAATTGAATAGGAGTATTTTTTTCTGGCTTGCATTTTCCCCAGAAGCCTCGTTTAATTCGTAGAATTGCCACAAACAGCCCGAGAAGTTGTACTATTTCAGAATCCTTTTGCAGACCGCCATACTTTGGCTTATAATAGTAGAGCTATAGGACCGAGTGACCCTGTGGGTACGTTCGATTGAACTAGAGTAGTTTTTTTCTGGTTCGGATTCCCTCATAATCCCTTTTTATGACTTCTTTGTTCTATTTGTTCTGACTTCCCTAAACATGTTTATGTTCTATTGTACACATTACAGGTAGAACATAGGCACATGTTGGATGTGCCAATATGTGCTTATGTGAAAAGGCACAATGTGACACAATCTGCACTAGCACATAAGCACATGCTGGATGTGCCGATATGTGCTTATGAGAAAAGGCACAATGTGACACATTGTGCACTAGCACATAGGCACATACGGGTATTTGAGGATACCTATGGCCTGGTATTGTATTATTTGAGGATACCTATGGAGGATACCTTTTGGAGAATCCCTTTTTGTCGTATGAGGCCATGAGGGCTATGAGAAATCCCTCAATGAGGCCTAATTTACTATCCCTCTTAGCCTCATTTCAGTATTTAACAGCCATATCCCCAGGCACCCCAATTTCGGCACCCCTTTTTGGAAAACATATGGCCTTCGGCACCCCTTTTTTGTCAGATGAGGCCATGAGGGCTATGTGAAAAGCCCTCAATGAGGCCTCATTTACTATCCCTCATAGCCTCATTTGTTTTGAGGGCCTGAGGGCCATGAGAAAAGCCCTCAATGAGGTATAATTTACTATCCCTCTTAGCCTCATATCGGTATCTCGGTATTTAACAGTCATATCCCGTGGCACCCCAATTTCAGCACCCTTTTTGGAAAATATATGGCCTTCGGCACCCCTTTTTGTCGTATGAAGCCATGAGGGCTATGTGAAAAACCCTCATTAAGGTCTAATTTACTATCCCTCTTAGCCTCATTTCGGTATTTAAGGATATCTATGGTCCAGCTCCTATACAAGTAGTCTTACCAGCGGCCTCCATCTTGTTTCCAAAGCTCCAACTACTTGTCTGTGATCTATCTGTCCTTTCGTTAGCTTCTACAGCAGTCTTGTACCAGTTTTATTGGCTACTGTTATTGTGCCCCATGATTCAACCATTAATAAATATTGATTTGTAGCACAACTTCCTAGCTATACCTTTGCTCAGGCCTTCAAAATGTTCAATCAGATTGCTTCATTTCCCCTGCATACATATAGACGGGCTAAAAAAGAGATTCTACCGCGAATCCGTTTAACTTTTAACTTCTATCCCACTGCGGGGGTAGTCCCAGCACATCCCCACGTCGTTTCGCAACAGCTAGAAAAACACCAAATTCTAAAATGTCCTCCTAGCGGGCTATTTGGTGCATTTTAAGGCGACGGACTGCAAACAAGTTTTTTAAATCATCCAGTAATCATACTTTCATGTAATAGATGGAAGTATCTTGACATTTCTCAAATTCCAGTTCCTTTTAATTTTCGAAGGGTATATTGAAATCGGGTCTTATCGGGAGTTAGGACTTCCTAGAATACTTTTCAGAATTTGTCTAACAGTATGTTTTTTCACCTTTTGCTTTCTACTTTAACCCCGGTTTCTTGTCTATTCGGGTTGTATTACAGGTATCACTGAACTAAATATTTGAATTAGAAATACCCGCCTTGAAATGTTGCACGGAAGTGATGCAATCTCTAAAAATAAACAGCCTTGGGAAAATAAATTGTTTCAATAAACGTTTGAAGCATTCTATTGACATCTTGCATTATTGATGAATATTGCAGATAAAAAAGAGGGTGATTTGTTGATTTGTGGACCTAAAAAATACAATTTACATTTGATGTGTTTTTGTAGGGAATTCCTTGAAAAATATGTGCACGTGACCGGTACTTCCCTTGCTGTCAATGTTATGTTTCTCTCTTATTTATTGCATGACCTCCTGTTTTGGGGTCAGAAAAGGTTGTCTGAAGGGCTATACTTGACAAAGATATTTGAATGCCAAAATTAAAGTGATGCGATCATATTTTGTTTTGCCTGAACGTTATAATGGTCGCCTATGGGAAAATATTTAGTTCCGTGATACCTGTACACCCGTTCAGTCAGAACTCGGCTTACGAAAACTTTTAATGTCTTTCGTCGCCTGTGTGTATTTTGTCTTGTTGTGTCTGTAACCTGAAGAAGGTCTTCATCAGACCGAAAGCTTGGAAAAAATTGTTTTTTCCTGTGCTGTTTGAGCTTCATAGAGACGAATATGTATGTATATACTTTTGAGCCGGAATTGTGGGCTGTGAGCCTCTTTTATATAAAAGAAATGAAATGGTAAATACAAAAATTTGATTATGCCAAAGTAAAGTCAATGAAAAGTAAAATTCATCAACACATAAAAAAATCCCATTTACATGACCAATAGATGCTTAGATATGGGAAAATGGTCTTCATTAGTCACGATCAACATTGCCATTTAAATTTTTATGGGACATAAACAAGTTATCCGACAAAATTATGTAAATGGACAATTCATTTGTATCCACAATGATTTGCTTTTAATAAATAAAGATTATTGAGAGAGTGAATTGGTGAAGAATGACGTATTCTGTCGTTTTAAGTTCAGACCAGAGTATAAATATATGTTATTTGATATTCTATCAAGTGGTGTATTTTCAATTTAGTTCTGTTATTGATGCAAGAAAATGTAACAGCGAGTCGATAACAGGCCATTACTTTCATGATAAATACAGAATGTCATGATTATGTGCATGTCCTGTGATTTGTATCAGATTCGAGGTGCTGTCCAGAATGGGATCACAACGAGCCTGCTATGCCAGCAAGTTGTGATCCCATTTTGGACACCACCGAGAATCTGATACAAATCATATGACATGCACATTACCATCATAATTCATTTATCCAACAATTCTGTCACAAAAACAGATTTAATCTTAAATTATTAAAACAGTTTTGGGACATAGTGTTGGGTCAATCACTGAAACGCATATGGAATCTATCCATGCACCTGTTATGTTAGCCCGTTGCGTTACAAAAAACGAGTCGTCTGTATGATACGCAATCAGAATGAGTCGTCTATATGATACGGAATCGGAACACATTATGTGATACATACCGTTTTTCGTGTTTTTTCAGGCCAAAATCAATATGATTGTTAGATAATGAACACGACTCAATGACAAGGGCGTCGCGAAGATGATCGATTGGGTGGTAGGGGAGGTAAACCTGATTTGTCCGCAGTGAGTTGTAAAATAATCCATCAACATCACCAAGGCATGCATTTGTTGAAGGTGTGCCTTGATTGTGAAGTTGTTTTGTCAGACAGGATTATTGTTACAAAAGCCAAGAGTTCTTCAAAATCTATTTATGAATAAAGAAATACATGTTGTGATCGACTCAGGGCTTATATTTCACCTAAATTTGGGAGAATCCATTTGGATTCTCACGAAAATAGTTGCGAGAATCCATACCTGCTATGGGTGTCCCACGATTCCATGAGGCATTCATGGTCGAATCCCTATTATATGCTAATAACACCTGTTAACCCTTTACCCAACACAGCTTTTTAATTTTTTAAACATAAACTGAATTTGTTTATTTTTTGAAAAAAATAAACAATATTTACAAATAAAACCTTACAAATGAGCCGATTCTAATGACAGCCATATTTGTACAATTTTATTGACAAAGTGTGAGGATATTTCAGGTCATGTTAGCCTTGTATTGGTTAATTTTCGACCGCTATGTTAGGTAAAGGGTTAAATCGACTCAATTCCTTTCACATGAATTCTAGCAGAGGTGCAGCGAAAATCTGAATGGATTCTCTGGGATTGCCCCCGCAATGGAATAATGTCACTAAAGGCTGGCTTACGCGAATCTTTGCGTGAATCGATTCTCGGATACTCGTCGAAATATAAGCCCTTGTCTTGATCAAATTGGACATGCTTGACATCTGCTTGGCTCCATTTTTATTTTCGACTTGTGTGGTTGTGACAAAACTGCAAGTAGCAAATCTAGTCTTGAAAGACATTATATCGTTAACCCTTTACCTAACATGAAAAGACGAGCCCGTTCCAAAGAGGAGTCATATCCTATTTTTTTTGAGACAAAAAATGAAAAATAATAATAGTTAATGTGCGATTTTTGTGAATAGCGCTGGCTTGTTTTGGTCGTTACGTTGGATAAAGGGTTAATAGCAAGAGCGAATCGATGCCAAATGTCCCGACTGGAAAAATATCGGGAGTGTCACAACCCATACAACCCCATCCCTTAGTTTCATCTCTGCTATCTGGCACTACATTTGCACATCCACATATCATTAATTTCTATCTCACAATTCTTAACAGTAACTCTAAAAATGCGAACAACTGAAAGTTTCTTTGGGCCTATTTATTTCAGCAAAAAGATAAAACGTGTTTAAAACAGACATACAGTATTCAAGGTATTGACAAAACAGTCCATGTATTGAATGGCAAAGAAATGCGAAGGTTTCTGCTTTTATCCAACAACTTTCGGTCCAACAAACGGCCTCTGGATATGATATAGGTATCACTGAACTAAATATTTGAATTAGAAATACCCGCCTTCAAATGTTGCACTCTGAAGTAATGCAATCTCAAAAAATAAACAGCCTTGGGAAAATAAATTGTTTCATTAAACGTTTGAAGCATTCTATTGACATCTTGCATTATTGATGATTATTGCAGATAAAAAAGAGGGTGATTTGATGATTTTTGGACCTAAAAAATACAATTTACATTTGGTGTGTTTTTGTAGGGAATTCCTTGAAAAATATGTGCACGTGACCGGTACTTCCCTTGCTGTCAATGTTATGTTTCTCTCTTATTTATTGCATGACCTCCTGTTTTGGGGTCAGAAAAGGTTGTCTGAAGGGCTATACTTGACAAAGATATTTGAATGCTAAAATTAAAGTGATGCGACCATAGTTTTTTTGCCTGAACGTTATAATGGTCGCCTGTGGGGAAAATATTTAGTTCCGTGATACCATAACATGCTGCATCCAAAACAGTTGTAGATGGAATACAGATTTACTGTAAATTGGTAAACGTTAGCACATTCTCATACGTAAACGCCCAGCCCTTATATCACGTTTGACATGAGCTTGATGGTAATAAGGATTTTTTTTTGCAATGCATAGCTGAATCTCAATTGAAGGGGACTAAAACGATTTATGTGAATTTTTTAGTTCTTCAAAAACAGTGATGTAGAGCTGCCATATGGTGTTGATTGGATACACAGCGAACGGGTGCTTCAAAACGAAAGTTTTTGTTCGTGCAAACCATCCGAAAACTGCCATACATTCCCATATCTGACACAACGCGGTACACTGTAGACAAAAATGACAGAAATACAAATTTATCGTGTGATATAACTCGGTGCAGCTGGCGTTCAGTTCCAGTTGTGGTAATATATATATATATTTATTTGGGACGGATTCCGAACAAGTCAAAAAGATCTGGAAACGCTAACCATCCACTTAAAAATTACCGTTCGAATTACGATAAAACGACTGGCATTTAACTGCACGTCTTACATAAGTACGGTAAAATACGTTATTGAACCATTTGACAATGCCGACCTTTTTTATCGATCTTGAAGCAAAACGGAGGAACTGATAGTTAGTTCCACTTTATTATCCCAGCTGACATTTCAGCTGACAGGTAGAATGAACTAATAAACAAAACCTTCAACCTGCAGTTGTATGCCCTATTTGTTTATTGAAAAATGTGAATGTTAATTTTTGCACACAGTGTGGTTGTATAAGCGTTAACGAATAATTAATGTGTGTAACTGGCTGAAAGAGTTCAGGAGTTTAATAGCTGGATAGGATCCTCATCCTACTCATTACAGGGTTTGGAGAAGTAATGAGATATGTACAAATGAAGACATACTACAATTCGAAAAATAAACATGGGACAATATTTTCTTACTTTCTCTCCTGGAATCATCTCCAAATAATGGTCGTCTGTACCAATTTACTGTTACTGGTGGTACACCTGTCACGTTACATACCAGAGTGACGGTGTCTCCTTCTCTTGTAGTTGTATCGTCACTCGATAAATGATCTATTATTCGCGCTGCAACTGGAATACACAAATTATCTTCGTCAGTACTGTATAATACAGCCACCGTGGTCTGGTCACTTTCCACGGGTGGACAATATTTCCACGGGTGCAATAATATTAGATACCAAACTTTAATTTTGGGAATAATCATAAAAAATTAAGTAATGAAGCACAAGGTACAACCCGCTGCTTCATTAATTAAAATTTGGCAGATGGTGATTTTTTTTTTATTTTCTGATAGACGCATGCGTGGACATCACTGCCCACGCGGGGATTACGATCAGTCCACGGCAACTGTACTGTACCTAACAAATCGAAAGTATCCAGAGGGAGGTACATACAAAAACACCACAAAGGTTTGTTTATTGATTTTCGCCTTGCCCCGAATGATCTGCACAGCACAAGCTTCAAAAACGTTTGATTAACTCAGGCAGTGTTTTGGTTCACACTCAGGAAACACCCCAAGTCCCATATACTAGATATACCAATTACTGAATGTTGTGACTATGCGCAGTAATTGTCTACGTACTTAGTGAAAATACTATTTTTCTCTGGGGTGGGGGGGGGGGGGATGGGGGTATTTCACCTAATATTATAGTATTCTATGAGAAAGTATACTTTGAAGTATGTTACTCACCTAAAACGTCTAAGTAAACTTTTAATGTTTTTATAGGTTCTGTATTTATCTGGCATGTATATTCTCCTCTATCATTATATCGGACATTACGTATGTGTAAATTCCATTCTTTCTTGTATGGTCTCTCGAGGCTTATTCTCGTATCGTCGATGATCCTTCGATCTTGATGAGTCAAAACTGTCTGATACCTGTCCACCCACACTACCTACAAAGATTAAAATTATATTCTTGGAATAGACGAGTGAATGGTAGTGTCTTTTCTAATTGTTTATTTATCACTATTTTCATCTAGTTGCCTAATTCATCGCGAAGCACATTTTCACAAATAACCAAAAGCCACACACCTTGGTGTGCCGACAGTCTGTCCACGTTATCGTTTCTTGTCAGATCTTAACCTCCCATACATACAGGAAACTAGGGCTGAATTAGAGAAAACAACTGATCACACGTCTTGCTGGTTTGAAGAATAAAACATCGACTTGCTTAGGGCTGCGAGGTTTGGTTGGGCCTACTCTGTTACAACGTTAACAGGTTGACGTCATTTTTATGTTAACGTTTTTGTCTTTACAGCAAACACATCTGTATTGGCAGTTTTGTGCCCTTTTAGCAGACATTTATATAAATGCATATAATGTTATCACATAATCACCATCAAATAGCTCATTAAGAAAAATACCCTTAACACTTCTAATACGCCAATGACGTCAGGAGTCAACACCGACGTCGTAACGTTGTGGGTTGGTTTCGGAAGGACACATGAATCAATCTCCTCTTATTTTTCATTAAATGCCTTCCTAATGCAAACAACGGACTAAATATATTTGCAGAAAACATTTACCAAATAACTAAATATTTCCATTTTTGTCTCGAAAACTTTGCCTATGGCCGCTCACTGGAACGACCTTGTCGAGGTCGTTCCAGTGAGGGCCACTTAGGTATGTTTCTGATGCAAAATTCCAAAAAATTAATACAATTGTGTTAGAGATTTTTATGAACAGCGCTGGACAATTTGAGTCGTCATGTTAGGTAAAAAGTTTAATTACACATCATGTGATAAAAATAATCGGAATTTTGTCACGATCTGACATAACATTTCTGAACATCGTTCACAAAAATCGTTTGTGCCTCGGTAAACTTCGGCTCAGATCGATTTTAGTGGACTCGATACAGAAATTTCATATAAAATCGCGACTCATTAGAGATCCTCAATCAATTACGCGTTTCCAGTTGTCACCAAGAAATCTTCTTGCTTCCGTGTCTTTAAAAATACTGCATCTAAACAGATGAAGCCAAGTTGGACATGAGAGGGATATTGTTGTTTCGTGTCACACAACTTGCAGAACCTGCGCAGTTATCAAATTTAAACGAAAGGTGTTTCCCGTAGTATTTTCATACAAATCACCTGGTGATACCCTTAGATTTTAATATTGTTGGAGATTCTCGATTTTGCCGGTCATAAATACCATGTCACCCTTTTACTACTGCAGCGGTAGCTGGGCGGATAAAGGCATGGGTGTTGAGAGGTCTTGCGATCGATCCAAGGGCACACAATTTCCCGAGAACACTGGTTCGGTTCTTGTTATGGTTAGGTAAAACCAAATTCACACGAACGGTAGATCAGTTAAATAAATTCTTCCGATATTCGAATTTACAGATGACATATCGGTCTGAGTCTATTTGCGCCAATCGGTCAGGAACGCAACGGAAAGTCAACTCCAGACTGAAAGGCGAGATTGACCCGGTATAACTTCAGGTCTTATCTGAAGTTTCCCCATTAAAATAATAATAATATGTTCTTGTAGTATTTCCATACACATGGTCACAACAATGGAATACTATTAAACTTTACTGCTGTTAGTGATGCTATAACTTGTAGGTCACACATTCCTCTCCGACCCTTCATCTATGTCTGAGACTGGCGAGCGGGTTGGTAAATGTATTGGTGTGGACTGTGGAGTGGTATCGCGGTCAATTCCAGGGTAAAACATTTCCCCGAAATGCTCGTTCGGTTCTCGTAAAGGTTAGGTAAAACCAAATTCAAACGAATGGTTGACCGGTAAGAAAATCTTCCGATGATGGAAATTACCGATTGAAAATCGGTCTGTGCGTTTATGTGATAAACGGTTTTATACATAATATAAAGTCTACCCCAATATGAAAGGCGTCTGATCGAGATTGACCAAGTATAAGGTCATGTCTTGTCTTACGTTTCCCCGTTAATAATAAGCTGTTTAGTGACACATTGCTGGAAAAGGCTTCCAGAGACTTCCCAACAGTGTGTAACCTAAACGCCTTTTGATAGCAAAACTAGGATGTATTTTTCTGTTTTGAAAAAATTAATCGAGTGTAGCTAGTGATAATCGCAAATACATGCCAGTACAGGAGATAATTGTAAATATTATGGTCATCATACTACATGTATTGGTGTTGGCAGAATAAATACATTTAGTTGTGATGCCGTGTAACAGTACAAGATTACGAGTGGGGCTATTGTTTTAACAATTTTGCTTCTCTGAATGACAGGATAACTTGCACAAGCGGCATCTGAGAACTGTTAATATAAGTTGTAGAAATTCAAATTTTTCGCCAGTTTTTGTAAAATGAATAAATTAAACAAACAAAAACAAATTCAAACAAGGCACGAGTTGCAGACACATATACCAGTATTTTGCTTGACATTCCAGTTAGAACACGGCGAATGACTCTTTAACTCATAACAGTATGTGAACTTGTCACTTTTCATGATTGGGCAATATTTCCACGACGCAATAATATTAGATTCAAAACAATAATTATAGAAATATTCATCAAATATTTAATTAATGAAGTACCGGGTACAACTCGGTGCTTCATTAATACAATTTTTGCTGATGATAATTTGTATTACCTGTAAACGCATGCGTGGACATCACTGCCCACGCGTGGATTACGACCAGTCCACGGCGACTGTACTGTACATAACGCAACTGGATAACGACAAGGACACAAACAGATTTTAATAACTAAATGGTTTGAATTTTGCCTCCAAAGCATGTAGCTTATGATCCCTGTCATCATGGGCCCTAAGCTACGTTTTGGGGCCAAATATTAAAAAACAAATAATAAAATTTGGATTATATTTTCCGTGGCGTTTGCATGTAGGTTAAAGGTCAAAGGGTATAAAATATAACTTTGAGAGTATATATTTTATCGTATGATCGCGCAAAGGAGTGGAGAATGAAAAAGAAAGTTAGGACACGGGCCCCAGTGAATCATTTTATTATCGAGCTAACATAACGCAGTCATTTCACTCATGGTTCGATGTGGGGTCGTTAGATCTTAGAAAATGTTAACAAATTAAATGTCTCCATTGCATTGTACCACGTTCGTTGATTGGCACAGCCACAAATGTCCTATAAAAGAAAGTGGATCGCCAATGAGAGTTTGCAGCAAATAATCAATGTGATATTTCAGCGGCTTGTAAACAGTGTATTAACAGGAGAACAAAATACACAAATGTCTTTTATTGGGATGTGATAAGATCAGTCGTCGGAAAGATGAAAATTCTATGATTCATTGGACATCCCTAGTGGTTGATTAAACATAATCTAAAACGAGATTAAATTGATATGATTAAGTCTCCACGCCAATAACGGGTCTCGGCGTTCCAGTATAATAAAGTCATTTGTTTTCATTGCTCTTTCTTGTTTTACGGTTTATTCGCATCATAGAAGTTTGCAGCATACTCAATATCCCAACTTCGCAACGAATCTATTTATTGTTATTTCCCACTCTAAGTAAAACGCTTGCTAACCCATTCATCGCGGCGTTTCTGTTGTCGCAGTGATGAATGATATAACTTTTTATTATACGCTAAACGATAGATTATCGAAGAAATTGTGGAAAGATAGAAATTGCATCCCACACTGTGGAGATACAGAAATTTTCACTTTCACTGTATCAATCAAAATGGCGGCTTTCAACGCATCACTTCAAGATGAATACGAGCCAAATTATCACTTTTACGATCAAGTAAAATCACAAAATCATTTCATAGTACCAAACGCAAACCACTGGTCCTTAGATATTATTAGTTATCCTTGTGTTTTCCAGAGTGTATGGGAATTTACACCGGTTTGGGAACTCATACACCCTGGGGCAAAGCCGAAGGGTGTATGAGTTCCCAGACCGGTGTAAATTCCCATACACCCTGGAAAATACAAGGATAACGGATTTATTTCAAAGAATTTTGGTGTACTTAATACTTTAACCTAAATTGTGTGAAAAACAGACAGAAAATTTGTACTTTGTAAGTTTCTTTATAAAACCAGACAAATATGGATGTCATTGGAACTGGCTCAATGAGTGAAAATGTGAAAATGAAAACATCGAAAGCAAAATAAAGTCGGTTCACAGATAAATAAGTTAACAGAAAATGAGATAATATTTAAAAAACGACCATTCTCATCCACAACATTAACCCCGTCCCGTGGCCGTGTCGTCTTCAGAGCCTGTTATATCTAAATTGGTCAGCTTTATTTCGGTAAATCTTCAGACATCCTCACATGCTTCGACCTTCTTTAAAAAAGGTTTCTTCCAGTTGTTTTGCAAATCCTCCCAAATTTTAACTTATATTTTTACTATCAGAAATAGCCACCAAATGGTAGGCGTGAATGGACACCTGCCGAAACAAGCCCAGAGAGAAAAGATAACGAATGTAATTTTAGACTTCTTCCCAAAAGGTTGTTTTAATTTTTTATCGATCTATTTGATTATTACCGCTTCAAACAAAAGTAACGGACTCGTCACCATTGGGATTTATCATCTGGAATAAAAAATGTTTATTTAAGTGTATTTTAATACACGGGGATGTGTAATAAACACAGAACGCGATGTTTGTTTGAATCTGTGGATGTTTTACATAACTCGTTGGAATGGCGTAGTCATATTTCGCTAGATCCTTCGGCACTCGCGAAGTATGACTACGCCAAACCAACTCGTTATGCAGAACACCCACATATTCAAACACACACCGCGTTCTGTCTATTTCTATGTGGCTGTTAGTGGTTTTATTTGGAAACTCAGGTCCCCCCCCCGCCCCCAGTCCTTTTCTGCCCAGAAAGAATCAGGCAGGGTGTAACAGTTAAATAGACACAAAACTTCTCTAAGCCAAAACAGTAATCATGGAACAGAGGATGAACATAGAGCATAGGAAGCATTTCTACCCCATCCCATTCCTTTCAATAATGTTTAAAAGGAATGGGGTGGGACAGAAATGTTTCCGCAAAAATATCTTATTCCCACAACATACTGTCTTGTTCCCACAAGATAATATCCTGTTTCCACAAGACAGATATCTTATTCTTACAAAAAATACCTATGGGAACAAAATATTATATTGTGGGAACAAGATACATTGTTGTGGGAACTAGATATTTTTGGCGGCGGGAGCAAGATGTTTTTCTTGTGGGAATAAGATATTATGTTCTGAGAACAGGCTTTTGGAACAAAATATTATGCAAGATATTAAGTGAAAACAAGATATTTTCTCCCAAAATGTTATTTTGCATGACCTCAATCATTCATCATGGCTGTCAGTGGGGCCCGAGTTAGTAAAGTAATTCGTTTCTTAAGTTTATATATTGCCATGAGCCTTGATTCACTCAACATTTATACCATGATTACCTATTCTACTATATATAAAAAGCCTATGACATTTCTTTTAGCTTTACACACCAACTGTGGTGAACATGCCAGCAATGGGATTTCAATAGTTAAAATTTACACCTACGGAGGAACTACATCCAGGCTGACCTTTGGTGACGTCGACCTGAATACGAACTTGTCTAAACTTATCGCACGTCACCTCGCGAAGAGTGAAATGAAAGTGGCAATTATTTATTACGTTTTTATATGAGTTTACCCCCATAAGACACCAAAAATTAACAAACATGCGTTGTCTCAAGTTAATAAAGCATCCATAACTCGAAATAGTATGTTATTAAAATGAAAAATGCCCCGTTTCTTTTTCCATTTCGTTTCGGGGATAAAATTGACAGCGGAAGTATCGCCCGCTGATGCTCATGTAAACGAAAACCGTTTCGTGCGCCTACTGCCCAATAAAATCAAGAGAAAATAACAGCGACCTCTCAATAATTTGACGATCATGGTATAAATAAAATATACCCAGAGTAGCTTGGTGTACCAAATGTTCACCACTCGTGGTGAAGAGGTGTAGACCGCTCGCCGAAGGCTCGAGGTTAACACCACTTCATTACGAGTGGTGAACATTTGATACACCAAGCTACTATGGGTATATTCTTCATATACACTGTTGTTAAATTCACAACAGATAATTGTAAACCTCTGTGGATGACAGAAATCAGAAATTTCCATCTCAGAAAATTGATCTCTACATGAATTTCCACTGCGCAGTCCGTGAAAGTTCTTTTGTATTTTATGTGAGAAAATACTTTTATTGTCTCCGATAGTGCTTTTCCTGAACTTATGATCCAGTTGTAATATTTTCGTCTGAGAACCTGTCATGAAATCAAACTCGATCCATTCCTTTTGATACATTTATGATGAAACGGTGGCGAAACGCGGACCGAATAATGAGATACATGGCGTAACAATAACAAATAAATAGCTGGGTTGCGATGAGTCACAGAATATATGTGTATGCATAAAGGAAGTGTACATTCTGAGTTTCAAAAGTATCTACTGAATTTCATTTTCCACTATCATTTGTCATCCTCACAAGGGCTGTTTCAGGCCTTTATACCCGAAGCCTGCCTTTCCTGCCCAGGGTAAAGCTACCGCCGAATTTAACAAAGTAAATGGTTGGTCATTAAATTTGTATAGTAGACCAATCAATATTTTTAACGTGCAGCCCTCTAGGCTGAAAAATTAATTTGTCTATCCCCAAATGATGAATATGGGCTCATCCACGTGTTGGAAGTGAACTATCATGGAATATACCATCAGGCTTCAAAGGGTTAAATGCAACATAGTCGAATGTTTGATCTCAACTTCTCACAGAAAGCACGAAACATGCCCCTGCGCTCTTCACTTCTTCCGACAAAGGGCGCATTGAGTTATGAAATCGATCAAATTAAAGGGATAAAAAGCTGTTAATTTGAAAAAAATAATCATTTGACGAAACCACATTTTCATTATGATGCAAAAAAATACTCTTACTTTTCAAATACCATTTGTATGAAATCCCCCTTCCGATTAAATAAATTAACTTCAAGGCGAGAATTTATAGACTTTTATAGACAAAAATGGTATGCAGCCATCACCAAGCTCGATATAGTTATCCGATCACTCATGGAAATGTCCGGGCATTCTTTGTAATTTGTTTTAAATAGAAGAATGGAAGAGAGGTTTGTGTATTTGTATTATTAACTAGATGAGGGCTACAGTATGTTTGGTGGTCTGAAATTGTTCATCAAAATTTGTTTATTACAAATTATTGGAGAGCGCCCACAGGCACTGTACAATAATTTGTAATTGAACAAATTCGTATAAACAAAATATTTTTTGCGTTTGACTGAAGATGGAACACGAGCGAGGAAAATGTTGGTCTTTGCACTGGTAACCTCATTTTGAAAACCCTGATAGTGGGTTTTAGCACTCAACCAGTTAAGTAGACCCAGTGAAACAAAAGAACCAAGCCTGGCTTTTTGATAACTCTTGCGTCTCTACATTTTGATTTTTGATGTTATTGATGATACATATAGCTGTGCATTGATCATAATAACTAGGTTTTATTGGAAGGATGACTGCGCTTTATTCAAAATAATACAAAGTTAACGTTCTAATAATGCCCAATTATTGTTAAAATACATTTAATATACCTTTGTTGTTCATGGCGGTCATTCGTTTGGATAGCAGCGAGGGTAAAATCACTATTGTATATTCATAAATGACGCCACAATGTCGTGTATTGAATTGCACGGAATTTTTCCGACCACTTCAAGGCAACTTCGTTTATCTTTCGCTATGTCGTAACTTCTGAATGTTTTCGCGTTGCTTATGTCGTTTAACACTTTGCATACAGTGTTTTTATGTTCTTTCACATTGAATACAAGCAAAGTCGGAGAATCGACATTTTTTCCAAGTAGCGGCATATTATTCCTTTAAACCCATTAAACGACTTGTTAGGAACGTTTCAACAAATGTCCCCACCTTCAACAGTTCAAAGTTATGTCCTCGGGCCCAACACGAAAATAAGTGCTGGAATAGGTATACTATTCTTGTGTAAATAATACTACTTTCGTAACTTCGTTCAAACTTCTTTACTCTAATTTGACTTTCTCTTGCTGGCACACAGAAAGCCTGATTGTATACATGGTATCCCAATACGATATATGTCCTTGTGGGATAATGGGAAGTGGCTTCTCTTATAAAAAGTACCATTTCACGCAATGGTATATTTCTAAATTTCCCTGTATACCAGCCATTTACCAGGATATTTCGAAACTGCTCCCTGGTATACCATAGTATTTCTTTTGTAAGGGCAATCACTCTGGAAATACCCTGGCACAACACAGTGATCACAAAAGCGGTCAAATCAATCAACGCAGTATCTCCTCCCAATCCGTGACGTTCGATGACGCGAGGGCTGTTACGCTGAATCTGTGTGTGAGGATGCAGTCGCAGCGCAATAGCTTTGACTTCACCAAACGCCATGATGTTTCCCTTGCATAAAAACTAGTAACATTGTATCCACTTTCCAATCACGGCATTTGTTGTTTATCAAATATTAACTATATGAAAGTGTCAGTGACACTGTAGCTCAACTTGTTTAAGACATGTACATGTATAGTCTGTGACACAGCAATGACAAACATCTAGGTAATGACCTGATAACAAAGGTACATATAAAGTATTGTAACGGTCTGTACATAAATGCTGACCATAGCCTGTAACAAATATATAGGTAAAGTATTGTAAAAGTGGGGTGACAGTTAGATGCTAAACTAGAAAAGAAATCTTTGAGTCCCAGAGTGGGTCTGACTGAACCCAAAAATATTTGTTCTCATAGCACAGTGATAACAAAGGCACCCAAAAACACTCACTCCTGTCACAAGGTGATAACAAAGGTACCCCAAGAAGTTTCGTGAAGATCAGTTCATAAATACAGACTCTAGCCCGAGCCGTATTGACATGTGCACTTACTGTGCAAACGTAGCACTGAACAAATCAATGTTCATCTAATTTGCATAATTTCTGCACGAGAAAAAAACCTGTATTATATGTGATGTATTCCATGTTACTAAACATTCCTACAAAAAATTATTCAAATCAGAACTTTTATACAGAAGTTCTGTACAAAAAACTGATTGCACTAATTTTTGTACAAAAAGGCTGCTGGCGGCCATCTTGAATTTTGGACTGCACCCAAAAACACTCGTTCTCGTCTCACAGTAATAACAAAGGTACCCAAGAAGTTTCGTAAATATCGGTTCATAAATACGGCCTCTAGCCTGAGCCGTATAGAAGTTGTGTACAAAAACTGATTGGACCTAATTTCGGTACAAAATGGCCACTGGCAGCCATCTTGAATTTTGGACCGCCCCCAGAAACACTCGTTCTCATTCCAAGGTGATAACAAATGTACCCAAGAAGTTTTGTGAAGATCGGTTCATAAATACATCCTCCAGCCCAAGCCGTATTGACACATGCACTTACTGTATATAAGTAGCACTGAAAAAATCAAAGTTCATCTAATTTGCATAACTTCTGCTCAAGCAAAAACCCGTATTATATGTGACTAAACATTCATACAGAAATTTATTCAAATCAGAACTTTCATACAGAAGTTCTGTACAAAAAACTGATTGCACTAATTTTGGTACAAAATGACCGCCGGCAGCCATCTTGAATTTCGGACCGCGCCGTGTGTACGGCGCGACGGACGGACAGACAGACGGCCAGACGGACGGGCAGACGGACGGACAGACGGACGATGGGCCATGACAATACCTCAAATTTGGCTACACCAAAGTTGAGCTAAAAACGTTGTAAATATTCTATTTGTATTGCCACGAAAAATGTGCATATTATCAACAGCATATTCATTTTTAACTAGAGATGGGCGCTATTGGAATTTGGAGTTGGGTATCGGTTTCGGTATTTTTAAGAGGAGGGAGAGTATACCTCGGTATCTGTTCGGTATTCGGTATCTGACTTGACAGAAATTTGTTGATAGTACCAAAGAGGAAATTACATCAGGAAAAACAAAAGAGGTTGTTGCAGTATCATTCTACCACAACGCTATAAATGACACTGCCTATGAGCTCCACAAATCATATCTACAGTAATTTTGTGACATGTTCTAAACATCCCTTAATGTTTAAAGACCTATTTCAGGCTTTTGCGATCTCAGAGCACATGCCCTGACCCTGTCATCTTCAGGAGGTCCTGCTGACAATAGACAAAACACCTGGGCAGCGATTTCTAGTCAGTTCTTTGCTGCCTTAACTTGACTAGAAATCACTGCTAAGCAATTGGACATGTACAGGTTGTAGACGTAGTCTAGTGGGATTCAGGACAGTTGCCCAGTCTGAAAAGAAAATCAGTCACTTCTTTCATGAAAATGAATCTTTCAACTGTTAGCAAGCCTCAACAGGGACGTATAAAAAGCGAATGTAGGGAAATTTGAAAATTCAGACAGTTTGGGTATTCAGGCATTAGTTCGTTTCTGTTTTCCGGTATATTGCCCATCTCTATTTCTTATAGACATCAAATGAAATCTTTCGAGAAAATGTTTGTTGTTGAGTATTGTTTATTTATAGCAACATCCGCCCCACCCCACCCCACCAAGATGGCGGTAGTTGAGACATTGTTCTGTATGCGAGCAATGAGGGTTCCAGCAATCCAGTTGTATAGAGACCAGTGGCTGTTTAGGCGAATTCGTCTTGTTATGTTGGTAGAAATTCCATTGGTTTATGTTTTGTTTTACTAAATCGAATTTTTCTGAACTGTATTTGACAGCCTTTACCTGTCAAATGAAGCATAATAATAAAGCAATATTTAAGTGTAAAAAACGACACACCATTGCCTTGGCGTTTTCTTGAGCGAGCACAGCAGTTTCACGTTGGATGTAGGTTTTTAAATACTGGTAGTATACATCATTATACGTTGGCATACCTGTGTGGTTAGTTGGTAATTTACATTCGTTACATTTACAATCGGAAATAGCTGATAACACAAACATCAACTATGTTTTAAAAATAGCATTGTTGACAAAAAATAAAACGTGACAAATATTCCCAGTGTTTAAATGTTTAATATCAAAATCCGTTTTCAACATCTGCAGTGCGACATCAAATTCTGTGAAAGAGCGTTAGAGCGAAAGCGATACATTCACATGCACAGTTGTGTCTCGAACGATAATTCGAACCATAAACATCTTGGTAACTGTGTTCACTTCTTTGGTCGATGGGGGTGAAGTGTGCCCTTGTTTTATTTATGTTGTTTCTTTACGCGACAATTTTCGTTCTTCCAGTTTTAAAATGAAATGTTCGTCTGTGATTTCGGTGGTTTATTACGAAACACTAGGTTTAATAATTAAATTCACTAACGTTTCAAAGTTTTCGCCGCGAGTGAGAGTAACTGTGTCTGTGCGTGTAGTGTTTGTCATCGGGAGACCGATTGTCTACATGGGGGCACGATGATGCCGTGTACTGAGGCGTACTGCACGTCGATGGTGCGCATGTCTTCAACCAATCTAACCCTGCCTGTGCTGCAGTGCGGAGTTACGATGTTGGGGAGCTGTCAGCTGCTCGTCGTTGCTTGGTGGTTCTCTCCGGGTACTCCGGCTTCCTCCACCCGTAAAACTGTCACGGTCATGATTAGCCATTGTGCACAAGTATGTGACATTAAACACCAATAAATAAATAAATTGTCATAGGGAAACTGCGTTTGTCAGTGTGTTTTTAGGGCGAGGGTGGCTGTGTGTGTAAGGTGGTTGGGGAGGTCGAGGTGATATATAGGAAGGTGTGTTTGTGTGTGTGCAAGGGAGAGAGAGAGAAAGAGAGAGAGAGAGAGAGAGAGAGAGAGAGAGAGAGAGAGAGAGGGGGGGGGGGGTAGCATAATGATTCTTTGATATGAAGCATCGCCTCGGGGCGAGTGGATTTTTTTTTTGTTCTTGACTCAGGGCACCAGAATACCCATTGGCGTTCTACTTTATCTGGTGGACATTCCGTGGTTTTCTGAATCCATATCACAGTGCGCACGCTTTCTTTGACACGCGAGTACTGATTATTACCCACGGCATTGTAGCGCTCATACAAATCATGTATGGTTAAGATACAAATTTCCGACGAAGCTGGCAAATTCATGAGAAAATATTCGAAAGAGTCATTTGAGATATTTCCACATATATTATTGTGAATGTAGAGGCGAATTAAAGTTTCTTCCGGTATAAACATACACATATACTGCAAACACTTTGTGTATGGAAGCTCGGTAATAAATTAATCCACCGACCTTTTGGGCAGAATCATTAATTTATTTCTGACCGTTCTCGCGATTTGTTGGTTGTTATGTTCAGTGACGAGCTGGAGGGTCTTGGTTCTGTGATGTGCCCTTTGAAGTTCCAACTCTTCACCCCGCTGCCGAACTTCCAACTTTTGAAAAAAAAAATCCAAATGCTACCTGTGAATAGTCAGCTACTGAAGAACTCCGCATGCACCATCTCCCCTTGTGTTCGAAATATATAACCAGTGAGTTCTGGAGTTGGAATTCGTCTCTTGAATTCAACAAAGCACCATCTGCACTGATAGATACCACTGCATTTCAAGATACTCAATATTGTCTCCGTTTAGAAAATCTCATGAAATAAGGTTAAAAAAAGTCACTAGTCACTAAATGTCTGTTTGCAAAGGTCATAGCCACAGATAAAATGCCACGAAAATCTTCTTTAGGCATGGAATTTCCAACTATTTGTGGTTTGGGGCTTAAGTCAATAAATGCGAAAGACCCTTTTCGAACTAGGAACATGGTACGTCATAAATCATTATTTAAGATGGCTACGCCCTGAAGGTGTGGGGTAGCCCAATTAATATTTTCAACTTGCAGCCCAAAGACTGCACGATGAAAATATTAAATGGTCTACTCCCCAAAAATGGATATGGATTCTTCCAGTTGCTGTTATTGAACTGGCCCAGAAGATTCTATCCGCGTCCAAAGGGTTACAAATTCTAAGTTTTGAAAATTTCGCCACGTTCTGATCAGTGGACCGACACAAGATGCTACGGAGTCTGTAGAATTTATATTGGGTTCGTTATCGAGCCCTAGTAATAGTCATACCCTCAAAAACGTAGTTTGATGTGGTATCTTGGAGTCACTGCTCCGTGAGGACGGTTGATTGGCTAACCGATTGGATGGTTGAACTGTTGAAATATGTTGGAAGGAACGACTTCCACATTTCTTAATATATGACATGAAGCTTAGTTTACATGATCAATATCACGTGCAGATGCGAGTGATGTAAATTTCTGCGACTCGATTTAAGAATTACCGAAATAGGCCATTCAGTTCTACAGCTTTATTGAAAAAGTATGGTAAACTCTCAGGAAGCGAACTACTTCTACATGTCGCAGGATACAGATTTGAAACTTCATGTACATGACAAACACCAAGTGCAGATGGGCGTGACATATATTTGCTTTGGCTCAGTTTAACTATTACGGAATTATTGCAATTGAATTCTTCAGCTGAAATAGTATAAACATATCTTGTGGAGCGAACTAATTCTTCATTTTTCAAGATATTGGTTTGAAACGTGGTATCCATGGTTACCATCTAGTGAAGATGTGCGTGACATGAAATTGTTGCGATTGGAATCAAGCATTATAGAGTTGCTTCCCTTGAATAGTATGAACACGTCTCATGGATCGATCGGCAGCTACATTTCCTAAGATATTGGTTTCAAACTTGGTATACATTATCAATATCAAGTTCAGATGAATATGCCATAAATTGTTGCGACTCGATTCAAGCAGTAAGAGTTATTATCCTCGAATTCTACAGTTATAAAAAAGTAGTATGATTAAGTTTTGGGAGCAGATGACTTCGACACTTTTCAAGAGATTGATTTGAAACCTTATCTACATAAACAACATGAAGCATATATATATATTTGACGTATATTTGACTCAAGTGTTACAGAGTTTTTGCCGATGGATTCTGCAGCTGTAATAGATATGAAAGGCTTGTGGAGCGAACAACTTCCCTTTTCCCTTTTATCTCTTCCATCATTTTAGTGAACAAGTTTTGAAACTTGGTATGCGTCACAATGTCTCATTAAGGGCGATGTGTTGTTAACGCCCATTGAGTTCCAATAACGGTGCCGAGATACTGCCTACGGTACAAGACTGGTGCACCGGCTGCCTTGTTACACAAACGTTGATTAAAACTGTAGTCCTGCTTTCTAAACTAAGACTAGTGAAAATGTTAATTAAAAAGTAAGAATTAAAACCCTTAAACCTATACGAATGGGAGATGAAACTTGCAAACATAGTTTATGACCCCTCACTGAGCTCGTTCCAGGATGAGATTATAACCTATGTTTTGATGCAAAAATGAAACAAAACTTTGAATGGCATTCTTTAAGAATAGCGCCGGGTGGTTTTGGCAGTTACGGTGGGTGAAGGTTTGAAGATCAGGATTCGACTAAAAGAATATAGATTAATATAACTATAAACATCAACAAACGAAGATGTTGTCAGAGAATAGTCGTAAAACGACAAGGCAAATGGGGGTTGACTACTTTCTCCTGCGTATTTTCCCTCATCACATATGGCTAAGAGAGTCTAAACTAATTCTCTGATACCAAGCTTATTCGTTTCGCTGGATAATAAGAAAATTTGTTCCGCAGTTTGGATGTCATTGTTTTTATTCAACAAAAATCATAGCGCAACAGTTCTGGGAAAGTAGCCAGATGAATAGCTGATTCGAAATACGCGATTGAAAGACATAACTTAACAATGCCAAATGCTAATACTGTGTGACAGTGTATCCAAGATCAATGGACACGAACTTGAGGTTTGTTTGGAAGCTTTGACACTGGAGTTCGTGGTTTGAATAAGCACCTTCTGAAAACAAGAAATGAATGTTTAAAGGGTCAGTCGAACAATAGCAGAGGAATGATTACTGTTGACAAATTATAAAGCAACAACAAATATGAGAAGAACAAGAAATCCAGTGTCAACACTGCCTGTGTATTTTTTTTTGTATGAGTCTAGACGCCGATAACACTTGCCATCTGACAATGGTGATCAACTATCGATTTTCTCGCCTTCTATCCGCACTGGATCCCATAATCATAAAACAAGCTGTCCGTTGAGACTACCAATAGGTTACATGTATTAGCAGCCTAATTATATTACCAATAACGTTGACAGGTTTCGAGTGCGAGGGTGCAAACATTCATAATTAGGGTCTTGTTTTCATGAATTAGCTCAATTCAGATTAAATTGACTCTAGTGTAGAACACCTGAGTTATATTGGCTCTGATGGTTTCAGTGGGATCATCGCCACATTAAAGTTATAGAAAGACGGCGTAGAAAACAATTACAAACGATCGATATCTAACTAAGTTTACCAATTAAACCCGTCAGTTATAATATTCGGCAAATCTCTCGTCGAAGGAAGCGAAGCAGTGCCGAGTGTACAAAACCCAGAGCCAGAGGAAGTCTATAGTATTCCACCACAGGAAATAATATCATACTTTGTTCGGAAGTCGACATGTTAAATTGGGGCGGATGCTTTTTTTGCTCAATCGTTTGTTATTGTTTTAGCTTTTTTAATTAATAATTTTATCTCTTCCATCATTTTAGTGAACAAGTATTCGATCACAACCTAGCAATATCAATTTTTGATCCCTTCCTCGGGTCCATTGCTTCCTATGGGGATCCAGGTAAGTGAAACTGTGTTTGCTTAGTGGGGTGAAAAGTGGCGTAACAGAAATATTGGGGGGCTCTTAGGCCACATACTGTAATTATTCAGGACATTATAATGTTATATTCTAGCACACTGACCGGGTACAAACATTCTATTCAGTGTAAAATCCACCCAGCATTGACTAGCTTAAGAAGTTCTAGTGATGGTTCGTGGTTACAGTATGGCCGTCTTGGACTGGTCGCTTTCCACAAGTGGGCAATATTTCCGCGGATGCAATAATATTAGATTCCAAACACTAATTATAGGAGTAATAGTCAAAAAATTAATGAATGAAGGACCGGGTACAACCCGGTGCTTCATTAATTAAAATTTCCCTGATACTGATTTTCGCTCGTCCTTTCGTTCGTTTCCGTGTTCGTTCCTTCGTTAATTGGTCAGAACTTTAACCGAGAAGGAGTCATGTTGGCATTGGCTGGTTTCGGATATTGTGTTTCGACGGTTTGATGTTACAACTTGAAAAGAATGCATCCACATTTGTAAATGAATTCAAATTCAAATTCAAATTGTTTCGTCATTTGAACTACTGTCTCATGTGGTCGGTGCCACGTACACAACACCGTAATTGGTTTCAGAGAATGCCGCCCTGATTCTGTATGCAAGCTGTTCTTGAAGCATCCAACCTCAATGCTTCTCGGCATGGGTTGTGATTACTATTTAGTTAATGATTTTTTCACCTGTCATGGAGGTTGATCTAGCAACATACCGTGCCAGGATTGGTCGGTTTGGCAACCGTAGGTATAGATGGCAGAAGCTTCATGTCGACTAGTATTTTTTAAAGATTATGATGATGTTTTGTCCCATGGGCTGCACACTGATGTATAGTTTGTCCATTTGAATGCCAGATGTATTCGAAGCAACGTAAATCTAATTCACGCAGAGCTTGGTGAATTTGATGTCATTGCCGTCACGGAATCGTTTTTAAGAGCAGCTGTTGATAGTAATGACATCAAAATGCCAGGATATCACAGTGTAAGAAAAGATAGAAGTGATGGAGTTGATGGTGGGGTAGTTTTATATATTAATTCAAACCTGATTTTTAAACACAAGGAAGCCCTGGAGCTACCTGGATTAGAGTGTGTCTGGGAGGAGATTAGAAGTGATAACCAAAAGGTATTAGTGGGTGTATTTTACCGACCCCCTTCGGCTCGCGACTTCTATTGGGACCTTATGAACGAATCGATATCCGTTGCCAGAGCTGATTTATCAACAAAATGTCTTATACTTGGTGATATTAATGCAAATTGCTTACCGAGAATGCACCCTAAAATATGATATCTCGAGAACGTCCATGGCTTGTCATAGATGATAAAAGAACAAACGCGAACAACTGAACATTCTAGCACACTGATCGATCTATTGTTAACCTCATGTCGGGGCTGTCTTCATAAAGTACAGGTTATCTCTCTATTCTGTAGTGACCATCATGCAGTTTCAGCGAATCTAAAATCTATGAAATACAAAGTCCCTCAACATGAAAGAACTGTATGTGACTATGGCAACATGGGTGTAACTGGTATGTCAAACGCATTTTCTAATACAAACTGGAATTCATTTTTTATTAGTGGATGTGTTGATGAAATCACCCAAAACACCACAACTTATGTTACAGAAACGACCAGATCTTTTATTCCATCAAAAATAATAGCTGTCCGACCGAAGGATAAGCCTTGGATGACTTCCTTTTTCCGTAGACAAATGCGAATGAGTGACAAAGCACATAACAAAGCCAAACGGACGAATGATCCATGTGACTGGCGTGAATTTAGAAGCCTCATAAATTATACTATAGAATTTGTAAGACAGGCTAAAAAAAACTTTGATGTAAAAATTGAGCAATTTGCATCGACTAGAATGCCATCTTCCAAGCAATGGTGGAAATGCTTAAAAACTTCTTCGAAAGAACAGTGTAATGTCAGCAATATATTTCCACCACTGCTTGAGGGGGAGAGTGTAGTCAATGACAGGACAGAAATCGCACAACTTTCGAATAACTACTTTATCAGCCAGTGTAATACGGTTGTTGATAAGGAGCTGCCAGACATACTGTTTAACGAGAATTTTATTGATAATGTTGAAACAACCGCTTCGGATGCTGAAAGATTTTTGTCGAAGCTAGACACTAAAAAAGCCCGTGGACCGGATGGAATTAATAATATAATTTTGAAGCAGTTTGCGCATCAACTGTCGTCTCCCTTGTGCAAGTTGTTCAACTTATCATTAACAACCGGTGAGTTTCCCCACATTTCGAAACGGGCAGTTCATACGAAATCATCCCGTAACAAAAAGGAAAATTATCGTCCCCTCTCACTGACCTGTTGTTCCAACAAGGTTCTAGAAAGATAGTTTTTAATCGCGTCTATATGTTTTGAATTGAAAATAACCTTTCTAACAAATTTACAGTCAGGTTTTAAATCAGGGGATGGATCAGTGTATCCGTTGGTGTTTCTTGACCACTACATTAAATCGGCACTTGCCGACGGTAAAGAAGTCCAGTTCCTATTCTGTGATATAAGTAAATCGTTTGACAGAGTCTGGCATGCAGGTCTTATGCATAAACTTGACGGAATTTGGGTACGAGGGAATGTACTGTCTTGGTTCAAGACCTATCTAAGTGAACGTCCGCAAGTAGTCGTAATCATTGGGAAAAATTCGGAGAATAATTGGATTTCATCAGGGAGTTCCTCGAGGTTCGATTTTGCGCCCCCTTCTCTTCAATATTTATATTAACGACATCGTAAATAACATTCATTCCAATATTAAATTATATGCAGACGACCCTTCGTTGTTTTTAATTGTTGAGGATGCAAACTTGGCTGCAAACATTCTGAACGAAGGTCTGAAGAGTATTGGTGAATGGTCTAGTAAATGACAAGTTATCTTTAATCCGCTAAAAACAGTTACGCTGTGTTTCTCTCTAAAAAGAAATCCAACCCCCAAACCCACTCCATATTTGTTAGATCACCCAATTGAAGAAGCTGACAACCATAAACACCTTGGTCTACACTTCCAGACTTCTGGTACTTGGAATACTCAAGTAGAGACTAGTTGAAAAAATCAGCCCGATGATAAATTGTCTTCGGAGTTTAAAATACAGATTGACGCGATCTGCGTTCGAAACTCTGTATACCAGTTTTATGAACCCGATTTTTGACTATGCAGATGTTATTTGGGACACCAGTGCTGAAAACCTAACTACCGAACTGTAAAACTTACAACTAGATGCTCTCCGTACAATTTGTTGTGCACCTGGAGGCACAAGCCATAACGTAATTTATGAAGAGACAGGCTTTATCACTTTGAAGGAAAGGAGGAAAAGACATAAAATAATTATGATGAACCAACTCATATCTGGAAATCCTCCATCGTATCTTATGCTTCTGGTACCCCGACAGATTACTGATATCACAACTTACCACTTACGTTCTTCGGATAACTTTCGTGAAATACAGTGTCACATCAGACTCTTTTCTGATTCATTTCTGCCTTCGGCCGTGGAATTGTAGAACAGTCTGGGCTCGGACGTGCGATCCTGTGATTCTCTGGGGTCTCTAAAAAGTTCCCTTCGAAGAAATGACAGGGTGGTTCCAGAATATTACTATGCTGGTTGTAGACGAGGTCAAATAATCCACAGTGAACTTAGAATGAGATGCAATGACTTGAATGCTCATAAATTCGAACGCTTCTTAACAAACGACCCTATATGTTCTTGTGGAAACGATTATGAGGATGCAGCTCACTTCATCTCACCGTGTCCTTACTTTCGTATCCAGCGTCAATCATTTCATCTAAACATTGAGACCCTAATAAACAATATCAGTTTTACACTGTACGGTAATCCGACATGGACTAATGCAGTTAATCAAAGAGACTTTGTGGCCTTCCAAAAGTACATTGAAGAAACGAAGAGATTTTGAGTAGAGGCTACCTCCAACCTATGGGATGAGATATAATAAATTTGTACAGTCACAAATACATCATACATTAAGTAATCACAGTAGACAGTTGGCTCCGCACAATGCACCTGTTCAAGCACCAATATTGTGAAATAATATTAGATTCCAAACCATTTTGATTTCGAAATAAAATATGTTTAAAAAAAATGCTTCAACTACAACACTGACCCCTAATAATGATTTTTCCCCAAATGTTGGAATTATTGGGGGCCCTTAAAAACGTGCAATTGTTGGGGACCCTTATGAGACGCCCTAACCTCGTATGTATGGGCGTTACGCCACTGGGGGTGAACAAGTTGTCCTTACCGGAACGACAAGACCGCGTTTCAAAACCGCTAAGCAGGGCATTATTTGGTATAGTCGAATGGATAAACTTGAGTGTATACTTTTGCTGTGGTCTCGAAAAATTCAAAATTGTTGAAAATAACCTTAAATGCTAACAAATAAAGTAAAAGATCTGTAGCACGCCACGCCCTATCCCCACCCAGCCGGACGATATTGATAAGATGTGCACGTTGTACATTTATATGTGGATATATTTGATCGACGGTGCATAGTTTACCACTTTGAAAATACTGGAGTTTATGGTCCCATTTCATTCTACAATACATGCGAGGTCATCTGCTATATATATATCGATGAAAAGAAATATCAAGTACTGTAAGACTTGACATTTGTCGACTCTGATGTATTTATTTGGCATTGAAGTGCAAAATAACAGCGCGCGATATAGTGGACCGGGAATCGAGACAAATATACGCATCTTCATTGTTTGCATCTATTCCATGACTGTCAACATTGCATCTTTCGTAATATAATCGTATTTATATGCGGTGAACCCGTGGAATATATTTGATTTTGATTTAAATGGTATTCGGGTACTTCAGAATAAACATCTGTGTTGGGATGATACCGGAGATGCCGTGATAGTGTTCCACAACCATTCGAGAAAACTTTATCACATGAGATTCCCCAGAAAACGACGCGAAACATTTATCCCCGTTGACCTCCACTTCAACGAGAATGCAAGCTGCACCACCATACAGTACATACCAGTTGATTAGATATTGGTGATTATTCAATAGCGAATTGGACAGGGGTTGACCCAATGAATGACTCAAATCAAAGCTAAAATCTTACATATTTAAAAACCGTTAACCCGATGTTGATTAATCTAATGTTTCAAGTACATAAAAACTGCATACATGTACATCTAGTAATTCTTTTTTGATGCTGTTCAGCACTTTGGAACTTTTTGTCGTTGTGACATGTGCGCTATATAAATTATATTTATTATTATTATTACTATTATTATTATCATCTTTCATTGGTGGTAACAATAATATTAATAGACAGAAAGTCCAATGGTGTACATACAATACTTAGAGCATAAAAGCGGACTCTTTCTCGGATAGATCACGATTAGGTCGCGAAACATTTACACCCGTTGGACGAGTTTTTCTAAATAAAATATTGAGAAATCAAGACCAAATCAAGGAAACAGCAAATTCAGGGTTTCTTATATTTCCTTTTACGACAGGTGAGGTTCTACAATGTTGTGGAGTGGAAAGCGGACAGTTGCGATCTGATCGGAATTCTCTGTCAGCAACTCAGCATTTGCCATAGCTGTGCTGTATGTTCAGGGATTGTGTCTTTCGAAAGAACCGACACATTCTCACGCTGTAGAATCTCATTCGCTCAAAAAATGCGAGGATATGGAATCCGAGATCCCATTTCGTGTGTTTTTCGGGAATCGGCCTTGATTTAGGAATATTTTATTTCTGAAATCAGGACTCACTGGCGTATAAATGTGCCATGACCCGATCGTGACTTGTCCGAGAAAAATACCCCTTTTGTGATCGCATTACAATATATTTGAATGATAACACAGCGAAGGCTGAATGAGTTAATGGAAAAAAAACTCATATTATTATACTTTTTTGATTCACTGTATGGACTTTTGTCATCAATAAGCCTGTCTTCGACAACTAAAAACCTTTTACCACTTACTCTCTTTAATATCAACATTGTTACAGTATTGAATACATCTGAAGGCGCCTAGAGTCGTGTGAACATCTGAATTGTAAAACACATTTCTAAAACAAAATTGACAAGAAAAAATACAGTGAGATGGATATTGATCTTAACACAGGAATACTGTTGTGGAAGTAAAGAGATGATTTATGAACTATCCCGATTGCTCATTGTTCCCGTCATTGGCAAGTTTGTGTGCTGTTGTCTAATATCTCGACTTAACGTTTCCACATTGACCTTTTATACAGATATTTTACGCCAATATAGATATACACTCTAAAATCAAGTGGGTTTAAAATCAATCCAAAGCAACTGGGTTGAGTGAATATGAACCCAGTTGGGTTCATATTCACTCAACCCGTTTGATTTGGGTTCATTTTCAACCCAACTGATTCAAAGCGTGTATAGGGGATACGTACCGTGTTAGAGTGGGTACCAGAATTATCGCCTGGAGACTGCAAGGGAATGTAAGTTTTCACGAGCAGCTGAAATTTAATTTCTTTCCAGACAAGATCGAGACAATTTTAACCGTAGGGAAATAACCGTTGGTATCTGCCGTGTTATTCCGGTGTTCAACTGATCACTTGGAAATAATGTAAGGAGGATAACAATTTAAAAGCGAATCTGATATTCTAAATGTCTAACAGCAATACATACTTAACAACTGGGCTTGTTTGATATCTGAACAATATTACAGCAATAGTTCGTGGGATTTCCCAATAATATGAAGCAGAGTAACGTTTGGAAACCCAAACTATATAAATGAATTCTTACTTGTCATCAATGCTAAATATACAATACAATAAATGAGTCATGTCGCAACAGGTTTACGGGATATAAAGATTCAAGTAAGCTTTCACCGCGTCTTAATCAGATGCCTTATTAGCTTTCTGAATAGACCTTAAACAACCAAAAGCAACAACTGCTACAAGACATGACCTGTGTCACACGACGAATAAAGAAATATGTCAGGTTTGAAACAAATGAAATTAAAATTGGACACGTTACATTGCGAATAGCATAGATTTTCAATGAAATGTAACAAAGCGAAAGTAGTCTTTTTGTATCGAAAGTCTATTATGCTCTGAACGTGCCCCGGCGATAAAATTCTGGTACCCACTCCAATTGAATTTCAAACCGATAGGTCCACGGTTCGATCCCTACCAGGGGTAGCTGTGTTGTGTCCTTGGGCAAGGCACTTAATATCGATTGCCTACGTGGGGGCACGGTGGCCCTGCGTACTAAGACGTAATACACGTCGACGGTGCACCTGTCTTCAACCAATGCTAACCCTGCATGCTTGGAGTTAGTACGTTGGGGAGTCTGACAGCTGCTTGCCGTTGCTAGGTGGTTCTCTCCGGGTACTCCGGCTTCCATCACCCGTAAAATTATCCGACTCGAGGTGACCCTGGCTATCAAAAGTGTCATTAAACTGCAATCAATAAATATATAAATAAATAAATTTATATTATATGCGTTGCGATGTTTGAATAGCAATTAAGCACCCAAAAGCCGAACACTTACAGTGGTATCCAGTCCTCTATAGTCATGAGCGTAACTTCAGGAGAGATATTTTCTTATATTGTGACAGTAGATATCGAAGAATATTTGTTTGACATTCCCCGCTATCTTTTAAGGTAGCGTGAAATAAAATGGTGTTTTGTTTCAAAATAAATTTTGATGAGTTGTTCTCGTGGTTGACCGGTAATATGGTCTTAGATCGCTGGATTGGAATATATATTCAGCGTAGACAAAGTTGAGGTTGAATATATTACACGCAGGGGGAGTTACATTACGTTAGCGCAAATTAAAATAGTATATCAGAAGAGTAATGTTCAAGTACCAGAAATATGTTGTCTAGTGTACTGTTTGAAAAACACCTCGACGTCTTAGACGGGTGATGATAAAATAGTAGAAATATTTTGTGTAGTGAGTCTTTTGAACATCATCACCGAGTGGTGTGAGTTTTCTTTTGAAGAAGAACACGAGGATAAATAGTTCCCGTGAACCAATACATATCTATAAATAGACAGTTGGAAACCCACACTTGTCAATAATACTAAAATGGTTTGGTGAGAAAGAGTGTCGACTAAGAAAGTATATGTGTTGAAGGTGATTAATACATACTCTCCCGATCTACTGTATTTAGTTTTTTGGGGGTTGTCAGAACCTTTTTGTGGAAATTATATCCTCATGAAGTTTTGGAAATGTTTTGTGTTACGTTTGGGGGTGTAATGAACGTCCCCGTTAAGTAGAATACTCACATTGGTAAAGCAATCCAGCTTTCCAAGTGACTCGTTTCGTTTTCTTGTGTAAACTGAGTGGTAGAGAAGATATTATTCGGTCGTGTCAGTGCACAACAAGGGTGGAGGTGGGGCGGGGGAGGGGGGGGGGGTGCTGAGGCTAAGGATAATTTTTGGATATCATTTAATTTACGACATAAAAGCGCGTTCTACTGTATTGTATCTGAGCTTTTTTTAATTCACTGAAAAAAGAATTGTGGCGCTAAAACTTTCTCAGATAACTAGCGAGTTGGCCAAGTGAGTTACTTTTCCCTACCCTGACGATTCCCCATCCCCCATCCCATACGCGATCTTGCTCTAACTGCTCTGCTTCTAGATTTCTTCATTTTATCCAAAAACTCAAGAAGTATAAAAATCCATGTGCATTCATCTTGTAAGTATTTATCTCTCATTAAATGTGTTGAGATCCACCAACCTCGCAGTAACTACACATATATTGTAAACATATTTCATTAACAAAAAGTATACATTATACCACGATTGCTGTGTGTATTCAGTGTTACGCGATACAATTCAGATATTAGGAAATGTACTGGATAAACCACGTATTGAATCCGGATTACTCGTAACAACGTCACGAAAGAACGTATCTGATTGGGCGTTACGCATCTGAGTGACATTATGGCGTGAATGAAATGCTTCTGCACAAAACAGTGTCAAGCAAGAAAGTTTTCAGGCCGCGGAAGATGATATTTAAAGTTTACTCGTGGCATAAATACAATGCCATAAAACACAGATAGAAAATGTTTTCAAGAGAAAATTGCCGTTTTTCATCATTTTGACAGAATTTTATGATCAAAAGTAGCTGACTCGTGTTTTGAAGATGCCCCCTTCAAGCCATGTCTAGAATGCAAAACCACGGCACTACGTAGGTCGTCGTAGTTACCCCGTGTCTCAATCGACCAACTGGTTAGTCCGACAATAGGCGACAAAGCAGCAGAAGCGTGTTTTCTCGGAAGTCCTAAAAGTTACGAAAATGCAACTGAAAATTCATGTTGGCCTCCCACTTAAGTATCGTGGAAATTATCTCACTTTTAGTACCAAATTTAAAGCTGTAGGTGTTTTAGTTCGTTTCCCAACTTAGATGTTGATTTTCTGTTGCGTTACTTCAATATTGCCTCAGTGGCGCGTTGAATCAATTGTTCTATCGAGAATTCAAACTTTGTAGAGTGAAAATCAGATCGCTGTGCATTCAAAACTTTCTACGATATCAATCCAACATTTGAAAGAGAGAGATACGAAAAAGGTCGAATCTGTTGAATGAAAACAAAACACTCAAAGTTTCAATATACAGGATGACAAGTTTTTGAGAATATGCGAATGGTAAACAGACTCAGCCCCTAAAGTCATGAGAGGATCTCTTGCTCTTTCAGAAACGCAGACGAGAAGCTTACCTGAGTTTGCTGAAGGGAAACACATTTTCGTAATAACCAACCCGCTAATATAATTTTTCAAATTATACAAACGGGTGAACCTTTCCCACTATTATGTCACAAGAACATTCGTCACACACACAGTACGGCCGCCGTGGACTGATCACTTTCCACGGGCGGAATAATATTAGATTCTAAACACTAATTACAGGAATACTCACCAAATATTTAATTAATGAAGCAACGGGTACAACCCGGTGCTTCATTAGTTAAAAAAAATTGCTGATGATGATTTTAATTACCTGCCCACTAGTGGATTACTACCAGTCCACGGCAACTGTACTGTACATATGATATAACATATACTATAACATAAAGTATGTATGTTCCAATAAGACTAAAATCCTTGCCTTCCGATTGGATGAGAGCTCGCTTAGTTTTTTTTTCTATTTACGGTTCAAGTAGCATACGTTATCGCCTGACGTCACCACGCGATATATTTGAAAAGAGGATAACAATGTAAGTAGATTCAAACTGCATACTGCCTAGAAATCGCATTTTTTTCGAGGCCTGTGAGCATTCTATTGATGTATACTCACAACACACTTATAAGTTCATGATTTGAAATGAGATGGAGTAACCTTGACCTTTATCGAAGTTATTGATTCTGTGCTGTCCAGTGAAGTTTTTTTTGTTTTTTTTTGGGGGGGGGGGGGGGTTCACGGGAGGTTTATTTACTAAATCTGTTATCGCTAAAGCTGCTTTATGCATTCAAGTTGCCTTGTTGATTTCACGATTTTGGGTTTGGGCTATGGACAACGTCTTATTGGAACATATGCGTCATTGTGATGAATTGACGGTAACATAATTTGAGGTTTGCGGCTCGTAGCGTATCACAATAACTTATACTGTTGCTTTGCGAGTTTCCTGTTTGTCTTAGTTTTCCAACTATGAAGACTTTCAATAACCAGTGTCGGGACGGATTTGATGGCAAAGAAATTTGTCGCTCATTTGATTGTTTCTTAATGTACTTGATATATAGTATGTTAATATTTTACCAAAGACGACTGGCAGACAACAAATGCTATTTTGTTTCTTAAATAACAACGATTTTTACTTTTACTTAAAAAAAACGCAGGCCCTGCTTATGACAACGTCAGTTGATCAAACACGACGAGCTCACACAAGTTGAGGGCCAGAAACCGTGTGTTACATAAGAAATTGAAAAATATATTAAAATTTGAAATGATATAATGAATGATTACTGAAGTAAATAAGTTCTATTCTAATTTATAATACCCCGGTAATCGACACCTGAAGTATGAGCCCTGCAAAGTGAACAACACAAATATAAAAGATTGGCAAAACTTGACTTTATCCTTGTGTTTTGAAAGTGTCCTTAAACACAAAACAATCGGGAACTTGCAGGCGAGCGCAACCTGTTATATGTTTTATTACACCACGCCTTTTCTATGAATTCCCTATCTAAATCAATACTGAACCATGCCCAAAATAAAAATCTGTTCCGCACACGTGTGCGGAACGTTAATCGTTGACGGACTATTTTTTATAAAGAAGCGAACTTTCACTTGAATTTTCTACAAATCGTGAACCGCAATTACAATTTGAATCTCCAGCGATAGACTAAAAATCGTCCCGAGAGTTCCTCCGATGTGTTCTACGAGCCAGTAGGCTCATAGAACACATTGGAACACAGGGGACGAAATGGTAACACGAGTTCCCTTCGCAAATTTGGTTGGCTATAAAATGTGTTCTTTTTGTTGATAGCTGTCAATTGATAGCCGTCAAATGAATTGCTGAGTGTCCTTCTAATAATGTTTTTATAGACGTGATGGCGTGTAATAAACACTGAACGACACGAATGTGTGAATAGGTTAATCGATATGGCACTTGTGCCATTGCGGAAGGATACAACTCTCTCGTTCTATCCTTCCGCTCTGGCACTCGTGTCATATCGATTAACCCATTCAAACACGAGTATCGTTCTGTGTAACTTCGCTTACAAAATCTGGATTAGCCGTCTACATACTGACATTGGTTTCCCAAATATTACTCAGCAACTTTAGTCAAATACCTCACTTCCAGCTTTTGTTTTTTCAAACAGGGCATACGAATTTTTGAACTGTGCTCTAATAAACTGAATGTGATAAAAAGTGATGACAGCGGCTATTCAAGTTGAACGCACGGCTGGAATAGTTTTTTCAGATGGGATTCGGAAAGCTGGTGAGAACATAAGATTACCGAAAAACGGGCGACCGAAAGCATCACGGCGTCCCGCCAAGTGGCGTCCATCAAAACTTCGCAAAGTTAATTTGGAAGGAAAACGTCAGTTTTCTGAAGGTTTGTGAACAGCGAAATCAGCCAGTTTTTCACTGTATTTGACTAACACTGTATGTATGCTTTCATTAGACTGACCTACCAATGACCGCACACCTGCAAAGTCACTTGTTGGTCAGTACTCTCTTGGCAGAATTCCAATTAAGCTGTCTCTAATCCCCGAAACTTGCTGACCCTGCAAATTCTCTACATCCCCATTGTACTTCGTACCAATGATATTGCACTCCGTGGGTCACGTGTGTAGTTCGTGGCTCTTTGCCGATTCCCGGGACCGTCACTCGGTGCCGCACCTTCTGCATGTAAAGTTCTCGTCAGTCATTCTCGGACATTTTTCTGATTTACGTTGCACTGAGATATTGGTGATATAAAAATTGACTTGTTTTCCGGTTACCTACAGACAATACATATTATGGATCCTGCTTCCATACCACCGGGTCGACGGGTTTTAGTTACTCTAGTAAAAGACTTTTTTAATATACCCGCATCTTTCGAACTCAGCGATTCAGAACTCACCAGACTGTTAGATTATATGTTGAATGAAGACTATCCACTCTTGACTCGTGCACTCGATTGTGATACCCGCTGTCTGTGTGACTGTTATTTTTGTACAACCATATAAATATTTATGGTGTGGTGGACATTATCATCATGAGCAGCTCAAGTGCTCCAGTAAATTATCATCGGGACGTTTTGTGCGCTCTTTTGCCAGATTCCCACTGTCGGACGTCAGTGGGCGATATCACGGTTACTCATAGTGTCGCGCCGGATCATTCCTTTTCTGGAGTCAGCTTTTCAGCACCTGTTACTACGGACGTTTCTCATTGCATTTCGGACTCAAGCGCGCGCGCACCGGAGACGCCGGAAGTATGCCATCAAAACAAAAACACTGGGACCACTTCTCAAAGATCTAAAAGTGTGTCACGTAATCGTGCCTTGGCTCCGAGTGATCCCAAACACTGGACATCAGCGCGTTTGCGCGCAGCCCTTGCTAACGCAGGCATTCGGACGCAGGCTTCCATACGGAAATCAATTCTCATCCAACTGTATTTGGACAATGTACACGGCCACTCAAGGTCAAGGATCCGTGCGACTCATAGTAATCACGATGCTCGCGACAGTGACTTACATTTTGAGGAGACAAGCTGCAGACCCAGCTCCGTTCCATTCACGGACATTCTTGGTACCTCTGGAAGCTATGCCCCTTTGTATTCT
This sequence comes from Pictodentalium vernedei, assembly GCA_031216915.1. Lineage (NCBI taxonomy): Eukaryota > Metazoa > Mollusca > Scaphopoda > Dentaliida > Dentaliidae > Pictodentalium > Pictodentalium vernedei. The sequence continues at coordinate 149,718,900 of CM062293.1, forward strand.
TCAAGGACTCTTTCACGACCCGCCAGTACAACACACGGCAATCTGCACAGCTTTTCGCCTTTGCCTTTGGCTTCAGAATCCACTGTGTTAGTTTCGAGTACAGACATCGTTTGCTCCCCGACTGTACACTTCACATCAAACGTTGCATCGACGCGTGCGGGCCCCTCACATGCATTGCCTTTACATATAGCAGATTATGACAGTACCATCTATCGCGCTCATACGCCTAGACAGACATCACAGCCACCAGTGGAACAATCAAGCAGCATTCAGGACTATACTGGTAATAGTAGCAGCCATGTGACAATATCGCCATCAGACATTTCTACTGTGCCAGGGTTACCCGATTCCAGTCATTTTCAGCAGATTCTGGGGCTTTTGCAAACCCAACAACAACGACTGGCATCATTGGAACAATGTATTTCAAACCTCAGTGACAGACGTTCACTTACAACTAATGACAACAATCCTCATTGTGTCACGCCACTTACAAATTTCAACACAGATCATCCAATTCCCCATCATGTCATGAACCCTCATGCCACTTCATTGCCAGGGCAGGCGCCTGGGGATCATGACCTACTTGCTGCACACACAGGTGATCATTCTTTATTCAACATCCCCTGCTCTACCGCCGACTCAGCCCAGATTTTAAGTACTCAAGGTGTTGCACTTTCTAGCCTACCAGATATTGACGTCGAAGTGACCCCGGCACTCCGACGTGAAGTTCTGCTTGGTTTGGATGTGAACCTTGCACGTCTAATTATGCCGGCTCTACCTCATTCGAACCTCCCCAAGAGCAGTTCTGAAACAAAAAGTGACCCCAGACTGTCCAAAAATCTGTCCCTTCCTGAATTTATTAAAGCTTTTAGCCGCTACAAAAATATTGTGTGTGAAACTTACCCTGGTCGCCGTGTCGAGCTTGACGCCTACCAATCTGATATGATAACGTTAGCGGCTCAATATGGTGAACACTTTTACCAATACCATCTGGCCTTTTCGGCAAAAGCAGCAGCATGGCTTCAGAGGGGCGTGAAGGTCGACTGGGCGGTTAGGGATAACAAGCTGTTCTGTTCTGTTTTTGCTGGTCAAAAAATGCAAACTTGTTATTTGTGCCAAAGTACTTCTCATTTATCAAAGTTTTGCCCCTTTGGCACTCCAACCAGATCGTGGGAATCCTCGCGTCGCGCAGTTCAGTCTTCTGGTACGCAACGTGCAATCTTGCCATCCACCAGTGCTTCTCATACCGCCATTATATGTCTGAAATTTAACTCGGTTCGGGGTTGTACATTTGGTTCAGCTTGCAAGTATGTTCACCTTTGTTCTACTTGTAGGCAGCCCCATCCTCAGCCGATCTGTCCGAAGGTATTGGCACACCCCAACTCCTCGCAGTCCAGCAAGTGACTCCTGCATTCATCATTACCACCAGGGTGGGCCACCACGCCCGTGCAGGTTTCTGCTCTAACCAAGTATTTGGCCACACACCCCGACCGCATGTTTTGTACAAATTTACTCTCAGGACTCACATTTGGTTTTTCAACAGGCATTACTGCTACACCATCAGCTACTTTAGAACTAAAAAATCTCTTATCGGCTCAACGTGACAAATCTGTAGTCTCTTCGCTAATCGATAAAGATGTGGCAGGGGGCTTTCTACTTGGCCCTTTTAGCGTCCCACCGTTTCCTTCATATCGGGTTAACCCTATTGGGCTGGTTGAAGGGAAATTCTCTAAAAAACAGCGTCTTATTGTTGATTTGTCCGCACCACATCGTTCAACAAAACACTGTTCTATTAACCAGCTCATTGATAAGGATGAATGCTCCATGTCGTATGTTACAGTAGATCATGCTATAAATATTCTTCAGCAACTTGGCCCCAAGTCATGGTTATGTAAGACCGATATCACCTCCGCTTTCAAGTTGATCCCCATTTCTCCAGCTGATTGGCACCTATATGGCATAAAGTGGGACGGCAATTATTATTTTCACACTCGGCTGGCTTTTGGCTGTCGCTCCAGCCCCAAAATATTTGATCTTCTTTCCGAGGCTGTTTGTTGGATTGCGACGGAACGTTTACAAATTCCAAATATTTTACACCTTCTAGATGATTTTCTCCTTATTTCAGCTCCATCAAGCGATCCGCATTTGCCTTTCAACAAATTTTTACAACTTTTTTCAGATCTCAACATTCCCTTGTCACCAGAAAAGACCGAGGGGCCTGTGTATTGCCTGGAATATCTTGGGATTATTTTGGATACTGTCCGCATGGAGACGCGTCTTCCTCAAAACAAACTAGACAGGATCTTGCAACTTGTCACTAGCTTTTCCTCCCGGCGGTCATGCACAAAACGGGAACTACTCTCTCTCCTTGGGCACCTTAGCTTTGCCTGTCGGGTAGTGGTTCCTGGTCGGTCTTTTCTTTCGGAAATTATTCGCCTTGCTTACTCGGTTTCGGAACTTTGGCACCATGTCACATTGTCTACCCAGTTCCGGCGTGATTTGGAAATGTGGCGAATTTTCTTGTCACATTGGAACGGGGTAAGCATGTTTCTTGAACCGCGTTTCACAACATCTTTAGATATGGCTCTGTATACCGATGCTAGTTCTACAATTGGGTTTGGTGGTTTTTTTCAAGGCCGGTGGTTTCAGGGACGATGGTGCGATGATCCTGGATTTCTGAATTTGCCACAGTCTATGGCTTTCATGGAGTTATATCCCATTGCTGTAGCTGCTGTCCTCTGGGGTCATTTGTGGTCTGCTAAGCGTATCATTTTCATCTGCGACAATGCAGCTACCGTTCATATACTAAAAAAGGGACGTTCGCCGGTCCCTTCCATCATGCAGTTAATGCGCCGTATCACACTCTTAGCATTACAACATAATTTCATGTTTTCTTCACAGCATATCCCAGGCTTCACAAACTCCATCGCTGACTCTCTTTCTCGCTTTTCACAGGACTTCAGAGAACTGGCACCGGAGGCAGAACTCGATCCATATCCATGCCCACCATGCTCATCGGTTCTCCTGGCTTAAATTCAGTAGCACAGCATCTGTATATGGAATCCGTGTCCACATCCACGCGAAGATCTTACAGTTCAGGATTCAACTTGTTCCAGCGATTCCTGTCCCAGCAATTTCCATCGGGCGACCACCGCCAACTTTTCACCACAGACTTGCCACTTTTACATTTCATTGTATTTTGTCATCATATGTTGAAGCTTTCACACCCTACCATTAAGTTATATTTGGCCGGTATCCGCTTTTTCTATGTAGCCCAAGGGCTGGGAAATCCATTAATGTCTCCTCAAGGCAGGACTTGGGAGCGAGTCTTTTCAGTGCTCAAAACACTGAAAAAATTTCAAAAGCCCTCGAAACTTCAGCGTCTTCCTATCACGTTCCCCATACTTCATACTTTAGTTACTTTTTTACGTCAAGGTCCGTTCTCCGCTTATACGAATTTGCTTTTCCAAACTGTCCTTTTAGTAGCCTTTTTTGGTTTTCTACGCTGTGGGGAATTTACCACTCAAACTTCTTTTGACCCATCTTCTCATTTATGCTTGGGTGACGTTCAGATCTGCACGGCGCGTCAACGGGCTTGGCTCCACCTGAAGGCTTCAAAATCTGACCCATTTCGCACTGGCGTCACTCTCACATATTTTCCTACCTCTTCTTTTGCATGTCCGTACACCTTTCTCACAACATTCTTACAAGTACGTATTGCACAGGGGGGCTTGCCTCATCACCCATTGTTTCTCACGGAGTACAATCAAGCTCTCAGTCGGCCATACTTCCTGACTAAATTGCGGACATGTTTGACTATGTGTGGTTTCAACTCGGCGTCCTTCTCCGGCCATAGTTTTCGTTCGGGGGCAGCTACAACAGCCTGTCACGCTCGGTTGGAAGATCACCTCATTAAGACTTTGGGACGGTGGTCTTCTGATAGTTATCTGCGGTACATTAAAACCCCAGACCAGGTACTGCATGATGCCCACATGGCCTTATGTCGCAACTAAACCTGCCCACTTTTCTGTTCCTCTTGCTATCACCCTACATCTAGGCACACTCCATGACAATAAACGATTGGCTACACTTGACTTTATTTTCATATCTACAGGAACTGCCTACACGTGTAGGCCACCTTTGTACATGTCGCTATATGTATCCATTCCTGCCTTCCCTTTGGCCTTTACGGTGGGTCATTTTCACAGTTTTATTGCTTTTCATTATATTCGTCTGTTGGGGTTTTCTCCTATCGTTTTCATTTGTATATAATGTTAGCCTTTTCATTATCGGTTTTATTCTAGTTTCATGCTTATTCGTTCTTTCATTCTACCTTTGGTATTTCATGGCTGCTTCATTTAATGGTACCTCAAGATTTTAAGTCGCCACCTTTCATCAATCATGGCACGTTGACTGCCTCACCTTTTCGAATCCTGATGGTGGACCTCTCAGCCCTTCTGGGGGCTCTCAGCTGGTACCAGCTTCGTTTGGGTGTTCGTTGATCTGCCCCCATCAAGGACTGTTCGGTCAACAACATCACGTATAGTGAGTGTACGTCGTACGGTGCCATCGGTTTTGCAGATCCACTATGATGCGATTTCCCGATGGCCCCCATGGGCGTATACTCAGGTTACGTTTACGCGAAATATTTCTCCGAATGGTATCAGTGCTACTAGGAGCCCCCAGTTTTTTCCCCAACCAGTAACTTATCCATAGCATACTTAGATAGCCTCACCCTACAACTCAGCGAGCCATACATGTGTATATACTTCTTGTGGATTGCACAAATTCGATTTATATATTCAATGCAAACATTGTGTGGCAAATCATATATTTCTTATTGCGGCCCAGCGGGTCATTTTCAGGTTCGGTGCGGATCACTATCGCTATCACTCCGCGGCCCAGCGGGTCAATCCTTTAGCAGGCTATATACACCTCTGCGGCTCAGCGAGCTTTAACATAAATGCTTTTATATGTGTCATTAAAGTCATACTAAGCAGTTCTGTGGCTCAGCGAGCCTTAACATGAACACTTTCATATGGATACTAAAGTTGTACTAAGCAGTCATGATATGACAACAGACTTGCTACATGTATTGGTGCAGACCTAAAAGCTAGTAATAAATATCATTGCTGTTGTCTATGGCGTTTTGTTCTTTTCGTTGTCCACAAATTGGAAGGAAAACGTCAGTTTTCTGAAGGTTTGTGAACAGCGAAATCAGCCAGTTTTTCACTGTATTTGACTAACACTGTATGTATGCTTTCATTAGACTGACCTACCAATGACCGCACACCTGCAAAGTCACTTGTTGGTCAGTACTCTCTTGGCAGAATTCCAATTAAGCTGTCTCTAATCCCCGAAACTTGCTGACCCTGCAAATTCTCTACATCCCCATTGTACTTCGTACCAATGATATTGCACTCCGTGGGTCACGTGTGTAGTTCGTGGCTCTTTGCCGATTCCCGGGACCGTCACTCGGTGCCGCACCTTCTGCATGTAAAGTTCTCGTCAGCCACCACCACCCCACCACCACCATCAGGTATTCGACTAAAACTGGGGCCCTAGGCTTGCCCTGTCCTGTTAGGTGTGGGTTTCGTTGATCTGCCCCCATCAAGGACCGTTCGGTCAACAACATCACGTATAGTGCGTGTACGTCGTTCGGTGCCATCGGTTTTGCAGATCCACTATGATGCAATTTCCCGATGGCCCCCATGGGCTTATACTCCGGTTACGTTTACGCGTAATATTTCTCCGAAGGGTGTTCGTTGATCTGCCCCCATCAAGGACTGTTCGGTCAACAACATCACGTATAGTGAGTGTACGTCGTACGGTGCCATCGGTTTTGCAGATCCACTATGATGCGATTTCCCGATGGCCCCCATGGGCGTATACTCAGGTTACGTTTACGCGAAATATTTCTCCGAATGGTATCAGTGCTACTAGGAGCCCCCAGTTTTTTCCCCAACCAGTAACTTATCCATAGCATACTTAGATAGCCTCACCCTACAACTCAGCGAGCCATACATGTGTATATACTTCTTGTGGATTGCACAAATTCGATTTATATATTCAATGCAAACATTGTGTGGCAAATCATATATTTCTTATTGCGGCCCAGCGGGTCATTTTCAGGTTCGGTGCGGATCACTATCGCTATCACTCCGCGGCCCAGCGGGTCAATCCTTTAGCAGGCTATATACACCTCTGCGGCTCAGCGAGCTTTAACATAAATGCTTTTATATGTGTCATTAAAGTCATACTAAGCAGTTCTGTGGCTCAGCGAGCCTTAACATGAACACTTTCATATGGATACTAAAGTTGTACTAAGCAGTCATGATATGACAACAGACTTGCTACATGTATTGGTGCAGACCTAAAAGCTAGTAATAAATATCATTGCTGTTGTCTATGGCGTTTTGTTCTTTTCGTTGTCCACAAATATGTTAGAAATATCTCCGTCTTTCATATTACGTGTTTGTGTTCCCTCTTACTCAGAAAAACTTTAAGAAATGGGTGCTTGAATGGCGTAATTTCCATTACTCACAAACAGCAAATGACAAATATTTCAGCGTGAATATACCAGTGAGTAAGTAAAAGAAAAACCCAACAGAACATTTAATGACCTACAGAATTCTTAGTGGAATCGAATGCCGCTTCCGCCCAGCCCATATATGTCTGAAAGTCTGGCGTCTCATTTGTTTATTTTATATCCACTTTTAATACCATCTCTGCATGATAGTTTGCTTAGAATTTGTGATTATGGTTTCTTAGAATACATTTGTAAAAGTATTTTCTGTGATTTTCGATATTTCCATTTAGTACTGTATCGCTCCTCTCCTCAATTATGTTTACGTTTTGTCAGAATTTATGAAACTAGTCATCAATAATCAATTAACCGTTTTAAATTTTAGCCACAAAATGTTCTTCTGAAATGGCATACTATTAAGTTCGTACACGAACGTCTGGTAGATTGGTGCGTTTTCGAAGACATTGATAGATAATAATAGTGCTGTTAGTAGGAATTCACTTTAGCATGATTTAGTGATCCGGACTCAGACATGATTGTACCTCTGTATTATTCCTTACAATGTTTATGACGGCTGGAATTGGATTGCGAGATGTGATAAATATACATATGATCAATTGGAGGCATTTAGACTAAACTATTATTTTTGTAGTATTTTGAAATCTGTCTACTTTTTGTTCTCGAAATTTCAATTCAAGGCTATAAATCACAGACCAAAAAAATCTGTTACTATTATATACTTACTAATGGTATGACGGTACTAAATATTTGAATTAGAGTTACCCGCAATGCAAAGTTGCACTCGGAAATGATGCAATCTCAAAAACTAAGCAGTGTTGGGAAAATATATTTTTCAATAAACTTTTGAAGTTTTCTACTGGCATCTTACATTATGTTGAATATTCCAGATAAATAAGGAGGGTGATGTGATGACTTTTTGGACCTAAAAAATACAACTTACTATTTAAAAATATGTGCATGTGACCGGTACTTCCTTTTCTGTCAGTTTTTCTATCTTATTTATTTCATAACCCTCTGTTTTCGAGTCTGAAAAAATTGTCTGAAGGGTTATACTTGACAAATATATTTGAATGCCAAAATTGAAGTGATGCGATCATTTCTTTTTTCGCCTGACCGTTAGTGGTCGCCTATGGGAAATGTTTGGTATTGTGATACCTATATAATATATTTTAACTATAACTCTTACAACACACCGGTACGGCGATATTTTTTTATCTCTATTTACTTTTTAATGTCCATGGAGCCCGGTGGTGCATTGCTTAAAGCATTGCCTATGTGGGATCACGGTGGCGCTGTGCGCTAACGAGTATGGCAAGACGATGGTACATTTGCCTCAAACCGAAGTTAATCCTGCTTGTGCCAGGTTTTTAAGTTGAAGGGTTCGACAATTACTCGCCAATGCTCAGTGATTCTCAGGTAAACCGGCTTCCTCCACTCGTGAGGTCTCCGACACGATATGGCTGTTGAAAACTTGAAAGTGTTGTTAAACCCCAATACGTTTACACAATCACTTATAAATATTTTCCATTAACAGCACCATACTCTCATAGTGTTGCTGGGGGGAGCAGTAGTGTTACTCGGGCACTATTGTTTCCATCAGCAACACTATCATAGCATAGTGCCTTCAAATGAAGGCATTAATGGGTTCAGTACATCACACCTCGGTCATGCCGACAGTTTATACAATAATAAGAAACCTTAACTCGCCATCGCGTTTTCTGACATTTGTATGAAAGTATGATAGTTATTCCCTGAAGCCTTTGCTTTCATATATATGAAAGATTACATTTTCTAACCAAACAGAACTAACTATGGTGCGCAGCGAAACATTCAACATTCCGTTCTAGTTTACAAACGTGGAAATACTCATGTTGACGCGTTGGACAAGGAGAACCTCCTCCCGCTGATCGTGCATGCGTTCACTATCAATGTACATCACTACGCATGAAATCACTATGGCAGCACTCAAGGCTCTATGCTTCGGTAACCAACCAGATTGACTGAGACTTGTAACATTAAGTACTAATCTTTTCTATGATATTGAATGATAGCTAAAAGAAGTAACAGCGTAGATAAGTTGCACAAACGTCAAAATGTATTTTCAACTTCCAGCCGTGTGGCTGAAGTTTGAAAATATTTCTTGACTTTTTCCACTGACTTCAGATAGAACTATGATCATCTGAAAGAACATTTTAGTCCCTTTTTGAAAATAAGAAAGGCAGTTTTAAATATGGTTTAACACTTCATCCGTCGTAACAACCATATCCGACCAGCACTGAACCGATAGATAGTCATTGAAATTTTAATATTTTGAAAAGCAATTATCTCAAAACATAGCTAACGACCATTGATTGGAACGAACCTGTCGAACATACTTCCATTAGAGGTGATCAGCTTTGTTTCTAAGGCAACAATATACATATATTGTTACTTTTTCAAGTGTCAAGTACTTTTAATCCGGCAAACTTTGCTTCCAGTATTGTCAGTGCTTGAGAAGTACATCAGAAAACGCGACAACAATTTGCCACGGATATATTGTCCATTGAGTGCTACAAGACGCCACCCGTAATACCAAAGCATTGCAGATGGCACCTTGTTGCACTCAAGGGACGATGCTGCACATCTGTTCACCTACAATATCACCGAACGCAGTACAAACATCGCTATTTAAAAATGTGTTTAGAAATATAGGTATAACAGCACATGTTCTAAATAAGCCATTAGAGTTATCAAGTGCAAAAAGACGAACATAATCATAATATAATCTGCGAACAGTTTGCTTATATTCTGGGTTCCCCAAGGCCATCTATAGAATCACCAGTTTGCTTATATTCTGGGTCCTCCAAGGTCATCAAAAGAATCACCATCAAACCTGTCTACTCCGTGTGTACTGGATGTCTACACAGCTCAGACCAGAGAGTGCCTCTGCGGGGTGGAGTGGCAATCGATGTGGAATGAGGTGACAACGTGTCATATTTTCAAAAATTCTCTTTAATTATATCCCTTCATTTGCAATGGGTTACTTTTCTGTCCTTAAACGGGTGGACCTGCTGACCTAAGGAACACGGGAGTAGAGAGGATTGAAAAGAGAACAAACAAACGGCTGAAGCACATTAGTTGATGGTCGTAGTAATTTACAACTTAAGCAATTGAAAAATATTCCAAAAAACCATACCGTGTGGCCCCTCATTGGAATGAGCTCGTAAATGGTTTTGTTGAATTTTTTTGATAATTAAATAAATTTTGGTATCCTCTGCGTTCATAAAGGGTTAATCCCAGTTGCCCAAGTTTGCTTCGGTGTACAACACATCGATGGTAAACTCGGCTTTATCCAATGCTGATCCTGATAGATCTTTACAGGATTAAGAGCCGATGAATGTCCCAACCAAACTGATCACCCTAGTTCAAATGGTGATATTTTTTTCGGCTATGCTTTGGGGGTCCTATGGCCATGCGCCCTTTTTCTTCTCTTATACATTGTGACTTATACATTTGTCTACAAATTTCACATGGTATTTGCTTAGCACGACATTGATCTGTTCACTGATGACTGCTAATGTATAAATATTGCATGACAACCCGCCTCAGATTATAATAACAGCCTTTTGATCCGGATTGTCGTAGTCCACCGAGTTGACGAGGCAAGGGGCCAATACTATAGAACTTTTACAATTGTATTTTCTAAAATTGTATTTTCTAGTTATGACTTCAAATGGGTTAAAATGAACCATTAGCATTTTCAAAGATCTGGCAATTTGCCAATTGGCAAATTGCCGTATCTATTAAAATGCTAATGATTCATTTTTGTCAGTTATATTAATAGGTAGATTAATAGGTAGAAAATACAATTCTAGAAAACACAATTGTAAAAGTTTTACAGTACTCGCTCCAGATCACCTTGATCAAACAATACGCCTTCGAAATCTTGATTGCTCTGGCCTCCTCCACTCGGCAGAATGTGACAGCACGGATCAATCGGCTATTGTAATAATCTGTGTAATCCTTTCAGTTTGTATACGTCCTGTTTGATCTGGCTGATCTGGTCTTGGCATCGATATGAAATATGACAAGCTGGATTGACCGACTGTTATAATAATTTATTTATTATTTGACACAGATATACCAAAACTGAATGCGACACCTGAAATGGAAACAAAGACTAAATTACGAAATCGGTGTCCAGAGTGTTCTGCGCAAAGGCACTTGAGTTTTATTTCGCGTTTTTAAAATTGTCGGCGCAAAGATCTGCGCACGTCAGTGACATCACGTGATCCTTGTTTGAGACAAGCATGGTATGGATTTGGAAGAATGCAAGCCAGAATTGTGAGAAAACCACAGCCACAACGAAAAGCTATTTGTGACAATAAAAATAGAGATCCATGAAATTTTATAGAATCGGAAAATCAGTGCCTACTGAATGGGTTCCGAACGCGTTTCATACGAGAGGAAAAATATTTTATTTTACTCTTCACATGCGAAATATTTCATCAGAACATAAAATGAATAATTATCTCAGTTTACGAATGCCATCTCTCATGTTTGCATTTTCACGAAATTTTACCGCAATAAATGTTGTAAACAGGTCTTACGTTTTTTTTTTCAGCAGCACTAATTTGACCTTTTAAAAAATTAGGACCATCAATCTGTTGTTTGTACTGATCATAAAGTATCTCCTATTTATCTCCAATTCCCTTAAAATAAGTGAACATCCTAAAGGCATCGATGCCTTTTTGTTTCTAAAACTGGTGTTCCGATGTTCAAAAAGTTGAAATGATTATCTTTAATAAGTGATAAACAGCTGAATTGATTTTCTTGAATAAAGACTGACACCACATCGCATGTTAAGCTTTTGTACACGGGAGGCCACTGTTCCGGCCCAGGAACATGATACGACATAATTTCACTAGGCAGAGGGGGGGGGGGGGGGGGGGGGGCTTATATGTGAATGTGTGTGGTAGACCAATCATTATTTCAACGTGCGGCCCGAAGGCTGCACCTTGAAATTATTAATTGGTACCCCCTAGGTAATGAATATGGACTCTTCCAATTGCGGCCTTTGAAATGACTTGGAAGATACCACCAGTGTTCAAAGGGATAAGAGTTAAACAATTTTACTGGTCGTCACTTTATAAGTATTGTAAAGAAATATTTCCTTAAATCCATCTATTTGTTTACAGAGGCATATCCGTAGAGAAAAACTGAGGTCGACAATACACAATAACGTGTTGAGAAGGGGTAAGAGGTGTCACGACATTCCTCATTTATAGTGTTTGTCGATGGCAAGTGAGATTAATTTTGTGATGTTATAAATCCTGGTAATCGCTCAAATCGATCGAACTCATTGTGCAGTTGGTGAAATGTTTAGAATCAATTAGTGGAGCCTGCAACTTCCCAAGATTAAGTCTCCGCCGCGTCATTTATAACATTTGAAGAAGATTCAGTGTTATTGTTGAACTTCTAGTGCACAAGACTTATCGATAGTTTTCAGCTTGCCTATAGCTCTCAACAGAGCAAAGTCTACCTTTTTACAAGACCCAATCTCGGTAGAACAATAAGATTTAATTCAACAGAAGGTATTAAGATTTACATTCTCTTTGTAACAAATAACGTGAACGGCATACTGAATGTTGGGATCTTCTAACTCATGTATTAATGATAAATAATTATATTGCCACAATACCGAATATCACACAGACAGAAAGATAACGGCGCGGCTGTAATTTATTTAGTCCCAGACATATATAAGATTAACAAATAACATGAAACCCCATTGCCCACGTGGGGGCGCGATGACGTTGTATACTAAGGCGTACTGCACATCGATAGTGCATCTGTCTTCAACCAATGCTAACCCTGCTTGTGTAGAGTTAGTATGTTAGGGAGCTGACCGTTGCTCGCCATTGCTCGGTGGTTCTTTATGGGTACTCCGGCTTCCTCCACCCGTAAAACTGTCGTGGTCATGATTAGCCATTGTGAAGAAATATGTGACCTTAAACACCAACACATACCATAATACATAATATCACGGACATAACACAACGCGAATGCCTATGGTGAGAAGATAAAAGTTTATTTGGTTTACCGCAAACACTGTATGCATATATCCCTGCCAAACTAGTCATAAATTTAGCAATTTCCAGTCTCAAAATTTAACAGCTTTAACGCGAGGTTATCCTGGTCGCTTTCTTTTTCATTGACCTCTACTTATAAAGAAGAATTAGGTTGCTAGTTTAATACACAAAAGCTCGACTGGTACAGATTTAAACCCACGTGAAATATATTCATTTACAAGCCCAGTGTTCAAAGGCTAAGCAAACGATTAACAAAGCTATGAGGGTGGTTAACTTTCAAATAATTGAGTGACACAAACTCATAACAGACTCATAACAATTGTAACATTCCTAACAAACCGAAAACACGCGATAGAATTAACCATTTGAACACGAGATGCCGCTTTTCCGGCCCAGAAACATAATACGCCATACTTTCATTAAGCAGGGTGGCGGCTTGGTGAATGTGTAGGGTAGACCAAACAATATTTTCAACGAGCAGCCCTAAGGCTGCACGTTGAAAATATTAATTGGTCTACCTCCAATTAATGCAAATGGACTCTTCCAGTTGTTGACATTGAAGTGACATGGATGATACCATCAGAGATCAAAGGGTTAAACACCTGGGAGAATGGAAGTACTTTACAGAATCAAAGTATCATAAACAAATAAAGTATCTGTTGCTTTTAAACAACACTGCATCTAGGCCACATCTCAAGAAGCCATAGGGGTAATACTTAGGTAAAGGTATTCTTGAAATTGGACATAACTTATCATTTGAAACATCATCGCAGAAGAAGAGTAAAGAAATCCAAAGCAAGCCAGAGATCAGAAGCCTTTCCCATAAGATTATTATGCCCACGACCTCCGAAGGAGGATTCGGGTGTATCTACTGAAGCCATCTGTCCATCCGTCCGTCCGTCCGTCCAAACCTTTTACATTGTAATTTCACAGCCATAGCTCGGTTTTGGACCTCCTTTGGTAGTCCGTCCGTCCGTCCGTCCGTCCGTCCGTACAAACATTTTGCATTGTAATTTCACAGCCATAGCTCGGTTTTGGACCTCCTTTGGTATGCTGATAGGCCTACATGGGAGAATGGATATGCACAAGGAACGGGTTCTGTCCAATAATCTTTCCCCGGGTTATGGCCCTTTTTCGACTTAGACAATTTTTGTGTTTTCACGCTTTCCACTTAGAAATTTTTTTCTGTCCCACCATACCTTCAAGGTTACTTCGAACATGCATACGGATCGGGAGCAGTGGCCCACGCTTTGCGTTGCCGTGTTGTAGTTATATATGGCAATACAGTGTTTTCGACAAAACTGTACTTATATCACCGTTTTCAATGTACATTATTGGGATCAACGTGAATGGAATACCTCAAATATTCGTGTAACCAATGAACACATGCAACATATTTTCGTATTTTATGTGAATTAGCCCTTTACCCAAAGCATACGAAATCAAAATTTGTATTTTAATTATATTTCACATTTTGCAAAGCATATCAACAGAATCGTATCATGTGACGCCCTATTGGGACGAGTTGGACGAGCTCGTCCCAATGAGGGGAACACATATTGTTTTGCTGAAATTTTTTGGAAATATACTTTTTACTGCTCAATTTGTAACTTTACATGGGCAAAAATATGTTGTATATTAAGTCTCTTTTGGATTTTTATATCACAGTGGTAGCAAAGAGGTCATTAATAACACGAATGCATTTTGGGTTCCATTTGCGAATCTCTTTCCAGGGCCCGAACACTAGTTCTTGCTTACTACCATAATGAAATATTTCGTTTAACACGCGTCGTGTAGAATAAGATGAAATATTTATTACAATTACGTGCATGTGCGTCAACATGTATCGAAACCATTCTCTTATTACCAAGCGCCTTTCCCTTGATATACATTCAGGTGTCATCCTCACTCTAAGGCCTATGTTGTTAGCTATTTTGCAGTGCTCCCCATCCGTAGAACATTTCCGGTCAACAGTTTTGTAATGTTTGCTACTGCTCAAACCTAGACGCCCAGAAGAACATCATGGAAACACACCGGGTGAAGTGAATTACAGAGAACGATGAAATTTAATTCAAATAATTTGCTGCAACTGTCGAAACACGGAGAATGTAAATTGTGAGAGTTTGTCAACATCTGAACCAGAATAATGTAGTGATGGGGTATTGATTAACTTTTTTTTTCAAAAGCAAAGTGAAAATAGAATTTCTTGTTATGTCCAGTTGAAAATTTGTGTTGCGATTATAAACGCAACTCATTCGGTATTATAAAACTAATTATGACCTGACTCGAGGCAGACATTGTGGATCGTCTCCCCCTGGAAGAGTGTTTTCCCGGGGAAGACAATCCGCAATGTCCACCTCGAACCGGGTTATCATTTTGAAAGCATCTTGGTGTGGATAAAAAATTAAAACTAATATTGTGAGCTCTCACATAATATATTTTATGTTCAAATAAGTATCGTTTCAAGTTTGAACATTAATTTTGCATTCCATGAACGTTACACCAAAAAGTGTAGATGTTAAAAAGTCAGTTGAATACAACAGACACAACCGACAGAAACCCTCGCAGAAAAAAACATTTCGATTGGCCATGAATTGCATTATTAGCATTGTGCCAGTAAATTGAGATAAGATGTATTTATTTATTTATTGGGAGTTAACGACACTTCCGACAGCCAGAGTCACCTCGTGTGTTGGACAGTTTTACAGGTTGAGGAAGCTGGTGTGTCAGGAGAGAACACCAAACAACGGCGGGCATCTGTCCGACTCCCCAACATACAAACTCCACACAAGCAGAGTTAGTATGGGTTGAAGGCAAGTGCACCATCGACGTCCAGTACGCCTTAGTACACAGCGCCACCGCCCCCCCCCCCCCCCCCGTGGGCAATCAGGATTAAGTGCTCTGCCCGCAGTTACCCCTGTGGGATCTTACCGTAGACCTTTCGGTTTAAAGTTCAATGCCACGACCACTTAGTCACTGCGCTTCCAATTCGAATAAAAGAAATGGTTATTCAGACGGATGGTGATTGTGCAAGCAGCCCCAATATATATGTTATAGAGAGTCCAAATGTGTAATAAAATTTACTAACCTGGTGATCTTTTAGATGAACGACTGAGCATGGTAATATGGCGGTCTTCCCGGCTATTACTGTTATATTTACAGTTGGAACATCAAAACTGGGGTCCGTAGAGGTAACTGGAAGAACAAAAGTTGTTTTTTTTACCCTTTACCTAACATGAAAAGCAGACGACACTTGCAAAAGAATTTTTGAATAACTATTTTTTTCATTTTTTGTCTCAAAAACAACATAGGTTATGACCCCTCATTGGAACGAGCTCGTTCCAACGAGGGGTCATAACCTGTGTTTTTTAGACAAAAAATGAAAAAATAATGAAAATTAATTGGCGATTTTTGTGAATAGCGCTGGCCGGTTTTGGCCGTTACCTTGGGTAAAGGGTTAAACTTTGTTGTCGTTGATACACATAAAGACTGATTCATTATCCCTTGACCGATACTTGGATTGATGACAAGGGGACATTAGTCAGAACACAATGCAAAATAAAGTAAAATATCAAATTGATAACAGAACGAAATGGTTTTGCAGAAATTTGCTAAAATTGCTTCAGTTGTTACCATATTAGATTAAAAGGGCAGTTTTAGGGATAAGAACACTTCCAAGTCCTTATATTTAGCAAACTAACTGTGGAGTATGCTCATGAACCTAGATAATCCTGGACGACCCAACACTCAGTTCACTTTTCTGAGTAAATTACCATTAATGGATTCAGTTGTTTGGTGGTAAAAAAAAACAAACTTAAAGAATAAGACCAATCCCCCCCCCCCCTCCCCCTAATTTCTTCATTTAAGAATCTCTAATTTACATGATCAGTTTCTACCGCAGCATTTCAAATTTAGCTTTTCTTATTTTTCGCCTCATTGGGGGGATACTTTCCAACAGTACCCACTCAAATGAAAAGTCCTTAAATTTCTGCCTCTTCCTTGAGAAGTGCTTGAATTTCTTTCTATCATTGAAAAGGAACCTGCTTTCCACCACCTCCCTTGAAACGTTCTTGAATTCAGATCACATATAACTCTGATACAAAAAGCTGCACGACATTCCGCCTCAGTATGGTGTGTAAATTCTAAACCACTGCTGTATTTCATGAACTTCTGTCAGTAATCTACGGCAGCGTAGAAGCGCCACACCATAGTATATTTCCAAGGATTCCTAATCTGTTTTTACAGATTACTAATCTGTTTTTACATATCACTAATTTCTTTTTACAGATTAGTAATCTGTTTAAACAGATTACTAATCTGTTTTTACAGATTACTAATCTGTTTTTACAGATTACTAATCTGTTTAAACAGATTACTAATCTGTTTTTACATATTAACTAATCTGTATTTACAGATTAGTAATCTGTTTAAACAGATTAACTAATCTGTTTTTACAGATTAGTGATCTGTTTAAACAGATTAACTAATCTGTATTTACAGAATACTAATCTGTTTTTACAGATTAACTAATCTGTTTGTACAGATTACTAATCTGTTTAAACAGATTACTAATCTGTTTTTACAGTTAATCTGTAAAAACAGATTAGTAATCTGTTTAAACAGATTAGTAATCTGTAAAAACAGAATAAGAATCCCTGGAAATATAATACGATGTGGCGGTTCTACGCTGCCGTAGTAATCCTGTAATATGCTGTGATGTAATACATTGGTGTAAAGGGCTAGGAGGCCCCTTGCCAACAGTGTGTATCATCGCGGCATTTCATTGTCATGTCATCACAACAGTACTTTTTATCATCATTCAAACTATATCATGGATTTAGAAGAGATAACAAATGAATGAAATGGAAATTTGGGTAATTATATTTGACGACGATCTTGCTTTGTAGGTGAATGGAAAACCGTTCACCTTGTTTCTTATTTAGATGAATGGTGGGTGAACAATCGTTTACAGCCCAGGTCGTTCTTGAAAAATGTCGTTCAGTTCCTTAACTGGTAGAATGCTAAATTATTTTTGGTCATCAAATCTTGTACACATGTCTTTGCCTTGTTACAATTTATGGGAGAGTGCCTATGGGCAAACCTTCACAGACTAAATAATATCATTTCAAAGGTAATACAAAGCACATCCACTGAATATGAGCCTTCAAGCTGTGGTACCTGCACTTCAGAATAAAGCCCAAATATGGGCTTCCAGTTCTCAACCAGTTAAAAAGTGTATATATAGTGTTTGAATTCGAATCTCTGATATCAATGGCAGCCCGATTCCAATAACGGGCCATGAGACTTTGGTTCGGAGAAATATGAATTCGAATCTCTGATATCCATGGGAGCCCAATTCTAATAACGAGCCATGAGACTTTGGTTCGGAGAAATGGACGATTTGGGAAGTTTGCAAATATATTGGTATTGACATCTACGAATTGTGTCAGATAACGAGTAAACTGAGCTGTATATCGATGAGTATTAATATTCGTGATGAATACAAAATTAAAATTTATATAAATACAGTATAATTGTAAATAATTGTAAAGTAATTGCAGTTAAACTGAAATATTTAAAAGCTTTAATTACTAATTCGGCTTTTCACTCTGTCAGTTGAACGATTTTTGTAAATTCTGTTTTCAGTGTTTCCTAAAATGACTTTTCACCAAGCTTCTTCATCTTTAACTTATCAAGCCTTTCGCCGTCGAATTCTATGAAGATAATTAGGATGTGACTTTGGAGTAAGATGCATATTTCGTCTGATAAATGAAAATGTTTTTAGTGATTTCTGCAGAAATGATCTTTAGGAAGACAGTTCTGGCATTTTCAGGAGAGCAATTTATTCACCCGCTTACTGCTCACCTTAAAAAAATTAAGGAGGGCGAAATCTAGCCCTCCTGGCCTTAGAAAATAATGATTACCATAACAGCCTGTTCCCAAAACCCACACCTTTTCAGATCTCTGCTATGTTAGTGATCTCTGTACGATGGCCACACTACCCCTCCCACACCTCCGGGCCTTGCTGAGGCCCGGAGGTGTGGGAGGGGCAGTGTAGACGTTTCACAGAGACTACCTTGTTAGCAGCACCAAATAAAATGTACAAAGCCCACTTGGCAGAATTCATGAATAGTAAAATTTCATTTTACCTTTTAGCTTTTGTTATCTTGAGTAGAGCTAATCGCTCTCCTAGGCCATGGAAGGGGAGCGATTTTTAGCCCTCCTGCATTTTTAAGAATGCCAGGCCTGGCAAGAAGCATTTTCCATTCATACCATTTGACGATCTTACAGTTGGAAGAAGAAAAGGTTTATCTTTAATCCTCTTCGCAATGGTGTCGCAATATTAAAATTCCAAACTACAAGCTCACTGAATTCTCTCAAACAAGACTGAATTGGTTAAATTCCAAATTGCATTATACGAAAAAAATGGCTGCTTTAAATTTCGGTATTTCGACAGTAGTGCGCAGCAGGGACGTCGCAAAACCGATTGGGTAGGGATGTAACCCTGATTTGTCCTGACTCTGGTGACTCAGGTCCCGGCTAACTAATATTCTAACTACATCATCAAGGCATGCATTGGAAGAATAGTTAGAATATTAGTCAGTCGTGATTACAGCTAAAAATTCTAGATTTCTTGGAAGTTTATTAGTGGATAAATAAGATATACATATATACGCCACTTCTTATTCAACCCGAACCACTATAAGTTAGTCCATTGGATGCTACAAAAGCGAAGCAAGTGAGATAAAATACACGGACATGCAGTAAACATACACCTGTGTCAATAATTACGTATTTGAACACTGCAACATTTTAAAATAACCGATTTGTAATTTTCAAAGCATTTAAATCATTAACACATATAACCTCCTTATGTGAAACCTTCAGTGGACAGACATATACGTCGAAACCTGAACATATTTTGTTTGGTAGGCATTTACTACACAAATCACCAGATGCCTGCCATCGAATACAGAAAAATATGTAATCCTTACCGATTTCATTTTCGTCCCAAAATAGAGCCCCCCCCCCCCCCCCAAAGAGTCCTAAGCTATCTTTATATCCCACTACATATTTCAGAAGTATGGACTGGATAGGAATCACCCGAATGTTCGTTCTTCCGGTTTTGCTCTTGTGCGCGCTCCCCTATATTTATGAACCGATTGTGATTATTATCCGACTATTATTAACAGAATTATCTTCTTTTGAGATTCCTTTTGTTATTGACTTCCATGAGGAATTCCCACTCCAAGGTTTATGAACCAGCTTAACTAAAACTTCTCATACATGATCGCTAGCAAGTTTCATACGATTATTTCTCAGCATTCAGCTTGCAATGATTTTTAACCGAATTATGTTGTCTTGAACTTGATTTGTTTGTCCAGTCCCAAAAGTTACCGTTTGTTCTTGTGTGCATTGCCCGTAGGTTGTTGAACCAATTGTGACAACACTTCTCTAACCTGACGTTGACAAGTATACATGCACATTCTCCCTAAGTTTCAAGTTGAAACAATTTTAAATGAGTGCATCGCCTCTAGAACCCTCCTATGTGAAAGTGAGTCGGGTCATTAATCGCTTCTACAAGACAGTTCTAGATTTGGAAAAGAATTGAAACTTCAAAAGTTGTTCAAAGATAAAGATATGTTCACTTCGCTCTCTCCTGAAATGAGCGTGTTCTGTGTAAAAAAAATATCGCAGTAACTATTGGTTACAGTACACTGTTTTTCGTGCAAAAAGCGCCTCTAGTGTTTTGCACTCCAACCTTTAATGGAGGATAAAAGTCCCCTGATGTATCCAATTGGTGGAAAATGAACTGAGCATGTAAGTGTAAATAAAATTTTAAAGTGCATATTTGGCAAAAATATAAAATATTGGTGATAATCATCTTCAGAAAAGTGTGAGCGAAGATAAAAATTAAGTGGGGGTCAGGGGGGGGGGGGGGGGGGTCTTCCAAAAAATTCCGGACACAAGGCCTAAAATATTTTTTTCCACCTTTTGACCACCACCCACCCACCCACGTGCAAAAAAAAATATTTTTTTTCCTCCGACCACTTGGATACCCACCCCACCACCTATATTTTTTCAGTGTATCACCACAGTGGGAAATGAAAAATTGTTGCACTGAGCTTCCAGTTGTCAATCCTTGCCTTAATTTGAATCCTAATCTACTGTCTAAACTAATTATGTACACATCAACCAGCATCAACAGAACCATTTAGATTTCACTAAAGAAAATTGTTATTAACTCCTTTGTTATCAAGCACCGATTTATTTTTACTGGGAAAAATTTCATTGTTATTTTTCGTTGTGAGAAAACTTTCGAGGAACTGATTGATTCTTGAGTTGGAATTGGTGCTGAACCTAATATTACCCAGGATTGTTTCATCCTGATAACTGTTTTTTTCACATCTTTATGTTCTGGTGGTTCTAATACCTGATGACAGAACTTTCAGTTGAGCATTTGTAATTCATGCATTTCAATAATATGCCTATATACACTGTCGCGTAGTGTATACTTGCATATTATTGAAATGCATGAATTACAAATGCTGAACTGAAAGCTCTGGCCTCAATGCTTTCATAATAATTATCATTCATGTGTTAAGTTCCGAGACTGAAGAAACAGTTTAAATTTAGTGAAGAAGTTTTAATTTTAATGACCTGACTACAGGCTAAGTGTCTAGGCTTGATGTTTCAGCCAATTGTCATTACTCAAAAAGATAGCAGATAGCGTAGGAAAGCTGAAAATCTGTCACCTAACACTATTGTAAATCTCACTGTCCGTCCTGGTCCGTCTCCGAAACAATGTCAGCATTGATTTCTGCATATAACAGCATATAATGTAAGAATTAGACTATTTTTGTGAACATCAAATAGAGGATTAAAATAATCTTCTTTTGCTGCATAGTATTATTCTCAGATACTCATCTCTATACTCTGGCTCAGTCAGGGTCAGTTTTCAATTCAAATATTAACTGTAACTTTTGTTTCATGTTTTCACGAGATAGCCAGACAAACCCTCCGTGAAAACCCTGGTACTATCACTATGAGCTTGAATCAAGCAAGTGGGGTTTTATATCAAAGATGCACAGTGAGATTTTTCATTAGTTTCAGGTTACAACAGCTCTACTCAGAGAAACTGGGCATTTAGATTATTTTCCGTAAATTTTTTACATTATTTTAGATGTTCTGCTAAACACATTGCTACTCATTGTAAAATCCAAATTGTGCCGTGATGATTCAGCTATGAAAATTATGTTAACCATTCCCAAATTAAAATTCATAAATTTCCACTGATTGTTTTTAGTCAAACTGGAGTACACAATTCTTTAATGCATCTAATTTAATTTACAAAAAAGAGAACAAATCCCCTAATCAGCCTAGTGGGGCCTTATTCACTAACCCTGCCTGACAAACAGGTGCCTATTAGACTACTAAACAACAATATAGCCTTGTTATGTGAAAATAATTTGAAAAAAAAACCACCAGGAAAAAAACTGCAACTCCAGGAAAAAAGGTGTTTTGGCCCCCATCCGACCACCCACCCACCCCGGCCTTGTGTCCGGAATTTTTGGAAGACCCCCCCCCCCCCCCACTGTGGGGGTAGGTAAAAATATGTCTATTTTATTTAGTGCGAAACTGGACCTGAGTACAGGAATCACCAAATTTAAAGGCAAATGTCACATGACGACCTATATATGTTTTCAGTATATTTTTTCATGAGGTGATAAACTAAATGGATCTATGGTTGTTTTTTGCCCAAATCAGCTTGATGAGATGGCGAGAGGAGGAAAGATTTGTACTGTTGCCATTGGAAAAAACAGTGTATTGTAACCTATTGTTGGTTTCAGACCAAACAAAAGAATTGAAATCAGGATAAACCATGCTACAACAAGTTATTCCCTTATTACGGCCCTGTACGTTGTTTTGTGATGACATGGTGAATAGCAAATACCATTTGTTGTTACCAGTTGAAAGTATTTTTAACAATGGGATTTTATCCATTTATATGTACCACTGGTTTCGAAAGGTGCATTTTCACAAGAATGTGAGCAACTTATATGTAGTATAGAACTGTAGCCACAAACACGGACAGATAATTTCGATTGGATCACGACTGGGTCACTATATGGAAAAAAATAGGAAATTATATGTCCCTTTAACCAGTTACCCAACGTAACGGCCCAAACCGGCCAGCGTTATACTCAAAAATCGCCAATTAATTTTCATTATTTTTTCAGTTTTTGCCTCAAAAACATAGGTTATGACCCCTCGTTGGAACGAGCTCGTCGAGCTAGTTCCAATCAGGGATTATAACCTATGTTTTTGAGACAAAAAACGAAAACACATAGTTATTCAAGAATTTTATTTGCATGTGTCGTCTGCTTTTCATGTTAGGTAAAGGGTTAGTCCTCAAATGTAGAATCTTCCCTGTCCAAAAAACTGCGAGAACATTGAATCTCGGAGCTTTTTCAGTTTTTTCTTCATTCGGTCAAAGTTGCAAACTTTTTTTATTTATGACATCGCAACCCACTGTTTTGACTCTGTCACCATAAATTACTATTACGATTACAGTATTGTAACTTGGTGGAAACGGGGTAGTGCTTATTTAATTTCCATGTCATAAAAGTTGCTTATTCCAATCCACAGAACACAGATGTTAATTTAAGTATCGACCATCCAGGAGGTAGCCGTTTCCATGTATTGATGCCCGTCCAGTAATAACTTGAGCACATGAAAAGCGAATTTGTTGTCCCTGGACTATCGGATAGACTACCCGATGGTCAATGTCTTTGTTGAATGGCACAGTTTTTTCCATAAACGCGTTCAGAGACGAAGTGTCAGAGTAAAATATTCTATGTTTCACGGATCACTTTGTTCCCGCTTTCAAAATCGCATATATTATTATATGTAACTTTGTTAGGTAAAGGAAAATATCTAACAAATATTTTTTTTGATACCAGTTGTCACGATAACTATAATAGAATATCTCTCTGGATGTGGCGTTCATCACGCAATAAGTTTAGATCGATATCACGACGCTTTATCGCGCAATGTGCAAAAAAGTAAGAGAAATTTGTTTACTTTGAAATTCTGATATTCCGTAAATTCAAATTAAAAATACACAAATTATACAGCAAAATGACGTTTATGATGTACAGAACACGAAAATTATATGCATTCAACACACAGAGTTGGTTCCCGGATGTAGGCTACCGTATTCGTACCAGAACTGATAATAAAATAATTTTTAAGAACAACTCGTGGCCACTCTGTGAATTGAATGCATATATTTTTCGTATTCTATATATCACAACCTTTATTTTGATGTATAATTTGTGCATATTTAATTTGCATATATAGAATATCAGCGGGGGAATTTCAAAGTAAACACATTCCCCTTACTTGTATAGCACCTTAATTGCTATTAAAGCATCGCAGCGCATATGTTTGCAAAGAAATCATTTTTTTTTCACTCGGGCTTTTAGCTGTTCGTGGAAACATATATTTCCTTGCAGTCACCTATGAAATCATTCTGGTAGTTACTCTAAAACAGTAGTTATCATATATATAGAATTATTTTCTGAAGCAACTGGGCACTCATTGTCAGAGGTGCAGTGTAAAGTGGAACTGGAAGTACTCACCCGAGCGCATTAACTCTGTTATGAAACGGGCACGCAGTTGTTTTGCTAATAAATTTTACATTTTACGTTCTAGAAAAAGTATGCAAAAAATGGTTGATCGGCTTCAGTGAATTCAAATGATGAAATGTGTTAATCCTTTACCCAACGTAACGGCAAAAACCGGCCAGCGCTATTCTCAAAAATCGCCAATTAATTTTCATTATTTTTTCATTTTTTGTCTCAAAAACATAGATTATGACCCCTCTTTGGAACGAGCTTGTCGAGCTCGTTCCAATGAGGGGTCATAACCTATCTTTTTGAGACAAAAAATGAAAAAATTAGTTATTCAAGAATTTATTTTGTTTGCAAGTGTCGTCTGCTTTTCATGTTAGGTAAAGGGTTAAGCAACGAAAGAATTATAGCAAATCCAAATTTTCTGTACTCACGTGTAAACATATAAAAGAATCTTATGGAGAAAATAATCCACTCGTGTCGGTACATCATATCTTGCACACACTCAAGCCGCATATCAATCCACGAAGTTTTGTTGACCGAGATAATTGACCAGGATACTTTATGTAGAATAAGCGCAATTGAAATATTTTTAACTGTTACAAAAATATAGTCATTATAATGTCACCTTTCGTTTAAATATATTTCAAATCCAGAGAATAAGTTTCAGCATAATTTCCCCGTGACTGTTTCCTTTTATGCTTGTTTCTTACCTCCACCTAACACGACTTGCAGACTCCTCTAGCAATATTCATTATTGAGCTATTTAAGTGTTTCATTTTCTTATGTTTTACTTCTGAAACGTTGCTTGTTAGACCGTATTGAAATGCGTTCGTCTACCGCCTTCCAATTAGAGTTTAGATCCTTTGTTTTGGAGGGGGGGGGGGGGGGGAGGGAAATTTAACTCTTTATCTAACATAACGGAATCCAAGGGTGAGCGTATACACAAAAAATATCAGTCAGTTTTCATTATTGTTTTTTCATTTTTTGTATCAAAAACATACTTGATGTCCCCTCATTGAAACGAGCTTATCGAGATTGTTGCAAGAGTGTGTATGTGTGTGGGGGGGGGGGGGGGGAGGGGGGGTGGGGGGCATAAGCTATGTTTTTGACGGAAACAAATGAAAAAATTAGTTATTCAAGAATTTTGCTTGCATGTGTCGTCTGCCTTTCTTGTTAGGTAAAGGGTTAACAGAACTACGTCTGTGATTTTTGTGTACGGTCTGCGTGTACACATTACACTTGCACAAAATTTGTACACAATTCTAACCGTATTTTATATCCGTGTCGAATGACAAGTAAGTCGAATGACAAGTATAATGGGTTGCCGGCAAACAGTCTGGATTGTGTACCTCTTTGCTATACACTTGAACATACCACAGAACGACAGCAGATGTGCTTAACATATCTTAAGTGATAGATTTTCATCCAATAAACCGCCAAGGTTACAAACTGACTGACAGAAGGAAATATATTATACATCTTTTTTTAAATCAAGTTTTGATAATTTTATCATTTGCTGTGGAGTTCCGAAACAGATGATTTCTGTTTTGTCGTGGTTCAATTTCAGGAGGTTAGTTATCACCCAAGATCTAATTTCTAGAATGCACAATTCAAACTGTGACACTGAACAGACTGCACTATCTTTATAAAAATGTATATATAGCTGAGTGTCAACAGCATAGCGATGTCAATTTAGTCCGTGCTTTCTTATTATGTCACCCAGAGGAAGGGCATATATGGTATATAGAATAGGCACAAACGCGAACCCTTGAAGGACGCCCCATAAGAGAGTAAGTTTTTCAGGGTGATCGCTATCGATTACAACACACATAGTATGACCTTATAAATACGAGCGGAATCACCGAAGGGCAGTGCCTTTGATGCCAGTTCTATTTTCCAGACGCCTGGCGAAAGACGAGTACTCAATTTTGTCAAAGGCAGAATTGCGATCCAGGAGCAAATGAGATCCAGGAGCACGAGACACATTCGCGTTTGTTTGTCCCCACCAACAAAAAATCCTTCTGCACTCTGAAAAGTGCACTCTTGGTGCTACAGCATGGTTTGTAAGCCGACTGGAATTCTCCAGGAAGAAAACTGGATCCAGGTGAGATCGATGCTGACACGGTACAACCCTCTCCACAACCTTTGACAGAAAAAAAAGATTGGAGATATGACAATAGTTTTTCAGGTTGTTGGGGTCGAGTGATTGTGTTTTGATTAAAGGCGTTACAAGTGCTTGCTTTTGGCGCTCAGAAAAAACGCCAGTTGAGAGATATTAACAGTCTGCTACATTGAACAACCATGCAGGCAATACATCAAGTGTAGATAGATAGAAAGAAAGAAAGAAAGAAAGAAAGAAAGAAAGAAAGAAAGAAAGAAAGAAAGAAAGATAGATAATAGATAGATAGATAGATAGATAGATAGATAGATAGATAGATAGATAGATAGATAGATAGATAGATAGATAGATAGATAGATTATTGTTACACAGACAGTACATGAATTAAGTATATAATACGTGATTGTTCATAAAGGCACCATGGACTAAATGTGGGAAAAACTGCAAGGAAGCGATATAGCCCGGTTGGCTATTTCATAATCACCCCCTCTAGCATTGTCGTTATAATTCTGGTAGATTGCCGCAGTATTCAAAATATATTGAATCCATGCATACATAATATGTGTAGATTGTTTGAGGGAGAGCCTTAAGGGCGATAATGACAACAGCGTGTTTGACTCATATGTCACACTTCTGCCAGTGCTTTCAAAACTGTAGTTCTGAATAGGCAAGATGGTGGCAACGAGGGAGTCATGTGGATTCAAGTTCGCCAACGGTTGTAGAGTCATTTTCCGTTATCCATATATCTGGTGACTGCATTATTTTCTGTGATTGCCATAACGGTAGCATCATTTTCATAAAATATATCTGAAGTAACATTGGTTTTCTGAAAGACAGACCTAGCATTAACAAAACACAACTTTAGGGCAGTTGGTCGGCCGTGTGTGTATGTCTTGTGTGTAGGTGTTGTTATTGTTACAGTCTATTTTAAAAAGACAGGACTGCTTTGGCTTGCTAATGTTAATCATTCATATGATGAAAACCACTTCATCTTTTGCATCCAGTCGGTCATCTAGTTTATCGATTAAGTCACTATTAAACGCGTTTGGCATGCCCTGAGTGTAATTTAAGACCATTTATTTCAAAAGTAAATTAATTTACATATAAGTGTCATTTGTCTAACTGCATACCGTTATCTGCAGTGAAGAGTTTGACAACTGTCGAAAGATCTACTCTGGCGTCTGGATATGAATGTTCATTGGAGATTAAAACCTTTGCCGCTTCATTTATTGAATAGACTACTGTCATTGGAGCCAGAGGAAGTCTACAAATAATGCAGCATCAGGCAGCTCTACAGGAGAATAATTTACCAGGAGAGATCCATAGTAGAATTGAACGTATTCCGTATGGGGCATACCTGGTTGAAAGTTAAGCGTTGCCGCATATCCCAACCGAGCGAGGTAAAGGAAACATTTTGGTAGCAAGTCGAACTGTTTGAGACCCCAAAAGCTGTTCTGTGTCGCTGCATCACATGTTAAATTTCAGAAAACTGATTGGTAAAGTAGAGACATTATGCCTTCACCAACACAAGGCATTGATTTTGGAAACACAAAACTGAAAACCTGACAGAATAATGTGATGACCGAGTGACTGTACCTGAAAACGAATCAGTACCGGTTATATCCCGTTGAGCAGATGGATGCTAAAACTTGATAAGCCCTAATTATGAGAATTCATTGCGACAAATTCATTCTTTTTTATTTCTTACAAATAAGATTCTTAATTAAAGAGAAAACGTGGGATGTACCAGATCTAATTAGGACTGCTCCCTTAGGACATGTTCTCCTATTGTTGTCTAATCATGTATAGTGTGACGACTCGGGCACTATTCATCAGCAGACAATAATAAAAACGAACAATTCCCCAAGGAGAGCAGCCTAACAGAACAGTATGTATTACGAGTAATATGAGATGCAATTTTTTGCATTTCCGGATATCCAAGTTAGCATTTCCGTCACTATGGAATCGTTGCTCATGTGTATTCAACTCATAATTTCTGATGGTATTAACCACCGTGGATGCCTAACATCATAAATGAACAGAGGAACAGGAACAATGTATTTTGAAGATCGATTTCATAATATCATTTTTTGGTAAGCTTGTTGAACTGATGAGATAAAGCCAGACCCAAGTTCTCGTTTATTTTGTCAACTTGAGAACTGGCTTCAGATGGTTCCATGTATGCTTTGAATTAACGACCGTTGAACACGAGACCCGAGCAATGCCTGTGATAAGATCAAGTGGAAATTAACATTTCTTATTCTCAGTTTTCAGATTCGACACAATGTGAAATCTAATACTGAACTTTTCTAGGGGGCATACATATGAGGGTGTAGGTGGTGTTATCCCCAGTGATTTCACAGGCGGGACATTTCTGTCTGGATGGGAGTCTAGGATATCAAATCACTCTTGCTAGTAAGCCTGTACCTTTTTAGAAGACTAATTTTGCTACGTTGTCTTACGTCACACGCGCAGTTAATCTCATGCAAATGGAGATCTGTGGACGATTGGAGATGTTGCCGCCCCAGTATGATAATTTTGAGTACGGTATGTGCTAACTGAATAATAATTTTTGGTAGAGGCGTTCATTTGGCCCATGCCTGTTCGACAAAACCAATTTCAATTAAATGAAATAAAATTATTGTTGGGAACCCCGTGCACCAGGACTACTGCAAATAGTTAACCACAAACATATGTTCTCAACTTTGAGTTTTTAGCTCACCGAAGGGAGCTTAACTTATCACTTGCCGTCCATCGTCGTCCGTCGTGAACTTTACATTATCGACTACTCCTCACAAACTACTAGATCAAATTGAACCAAATTTGGTGTGCATGTTCCCTATCATATGACAATTCCAACTTGTACACATAAACTTGCCGCACCCACAGGGGGCACCACAAGGGGCATAACTCTGATAGCACCCATGAATTTCTTTCCTAAATTCAAAAAAATCTTCTTCTTCAGATCCACCAGGCAGAATTCTTTCCTATTTGGTATACGGTATCTCTAGGGGGTCAAATTCAAGTTTGTTCAAATCGGCCCCCTGGATTCATATTTGGGCTCACTATAGAAACCCGAATTTGAATTTAGTGCATTTCAGGCACATTTCTTAAAAATCTTCTTCTCCAGATCTAGCAGGCAGAATCTTTTGATATTTGGTATGCAACATTGTGGGGTGGATCTGATTCAAGTTTGTTCAAATCGGCCCCCTGGATTCACATTTGGGCTGAGTATAGAAGCCCGAATTCGAACTTAGTGCATTTCAGGCACATTTCTTAAAAACTCTTCTTCTCCAGATCCAGCAGGCAGAATCTTTTGATATTTGGTATGCAACATTGTGGGGTGGATCTGATTCAAGTTTGTTCAAATCGCCCCCCCCCCCCCTGGATTCATATTTGGGCTCACCATAGAAGCTCGATTTCGAACTTAGTGCATTTCGGGCAAATTTCTTAAAAAATCTTCTTCTCCAGATCCAGCAGGCAGAATCTTTTGATATTTGGTATGCAACATTATGGGGTGGATCTGATTCAAGTTTGTACAAATCGGCCTCCTGGGTTCATACTTGGGCTCAGTATAGGAGCCCAAATTTGAACTTAGTGCATTTCAGGCAAATGTCTTTAAAAATCTACTTCTCAAGATCCAGTACGCAGAATCTTTTGATATTGGGTATGCAGCATGCTTTGGGGGGATTCAAGTTTGTGCAAGCCAAGTCCCTGGGTTCATATTTGGGCTCACTGTGGTAGCCCGAATTATAACTTAGTTCAAAATGAAGAATTTTCTTTAAACATCTTCTTCAGATCCAGCAGTCGGAATGTTTTGATATTTGGTAGCAGCATCCTTAGGATGGTGAGATTCAAGTTTGTTCAAGTCATGTTCCTAGGTCCATATTTGGGCTCACTGTGGGAGCACGAATGATAACTTAGTTCAAAATGAGGAATTTTCTTTAAAAATCTTCTTCTTCAGATCCAGCAGTCGGAATGTTTTGATATTTGGTATGCAGCATCCTTAGGGGGGGGGGGGAGGGGTGGGGGGGGGGGGGGGAGATTCAAGTTTGTTCAAGCCATGTCCCCAGGTCATATTTGGGCTCACTGTGGAAGCTTAAATTGTAACTTAGTTCGAAATGAGGAATTGTCTTAAAAAATCTTCTTCTTCAGATCCAGCAGTCGCAATGTTTTGATATGTGGTGTGTAGCATCCTTAGGTGGGTGAGACTCAATTTTGTTAAAGCCAAGTCCCTGGGTTCCTATTTGGGCTCACTGTGGGAGCCCGAATGATAACTTAGTTCAAATGCGGAATTTTCCTTAAAAATCTTCTTCTTCAGATCCAGCAGATAAATGCTTTTGATATTTGGTATGCAGCATCCTTAGGGGATAAGATTCAAGTTTGTTTAAGTCATGTCCCTAGTTCCATAAAATTTGTCTCTCATGACTTCCTTTGTAGTGTTGATGAACCATGTCTTAAATATGTGACCTTAAACATCAATAAATAAATAAATAAATGAACCATGTCTAACTGAATGTGACCCCAAATACTTCTTTGAACCACTTTGGCCGGTGAGCGATTAAGGCTCCTTGGGCCTCTTGTTTAATAACCCCCCTTTCACAAACATTCCAAGTACATCAACAAGGCATGTCTTCGAAGAAGGCCTGCCTTGTTGACGTAGTTGGAATATTTCATCAGTCGGGACTTGAGTCATAACAGTCGGAACAAATTGAGTCTACACCCCAATCTGTCATCTCGCGACCCCTCTGACATACCTATAAAATAAACACAAATATTTGACTGACAATGCAGATATAAATATCCGAATGAAAACATAATAGCACAGGATCTGTAGTTTTAAAAAAGCACAGTGGAGCGAGTACCGCCCTGCTGGAGCAAGGTTCAGGAGTGTGTTTCAGTTCAGCAGTCATTACGCCATAATAGGAAACCCGTACCATAGCACTTTCATTTGGAAGCAATTTTCTCCCCCCCCCCCCACCCCCCACACACTGCATGTGTAACATACGTGTTTCCCGGGTGAGATAGCAGGGAGAGACAGATGTATCCCACCCCACCCACTTGACGTTATACATTTATAACGTTATTATGACGTTATGCATATCGTATCAGTTTCTTTCTACCAACTAATTCATATTGACGTCATCAGAATGCAGTGTGATCAAAGTTCGATGCTCTAAAACTCTTCAGCCCTCAAGCTGCCACCGTTCCTGATTGATTTCGTGGTATACACCCTTGGTATATACATAACTTGTGCATGCTCTTTCCGATGATGTCATCAGTTTTTCAAAACAACGAATACAAAATGAGTTGACTGAATCAGCACGTGACTCCCGATTACCTCTGGCTAACGTAATCGCTGCATGGTGGGGGAGAAAAATCATCCTCGATGAGTCTGAAGGTGAGAATGGGGAAATCTCACCCTCGGGGCAAGATTTTTGAAGGCAAGCCTCGGGTCTGGTTTAAATATCTTGCCCCGGGGGGGGGGGGGGGGGAGATTTCCCCATCCTACCTCCAGACTCATAGGGGATCATAATAATCACTTAAAGTCCTATATCCAACATTGACACATGCTGTGGTGTCAAAACAGGCACTTTCACACTCAATCAAGGAGTTCTGCTGCCACAATGAAATTACCTCCGTAGTGGTTTCTAGCAAGGTCTAGCAAGGTCTTGGCTGCCGATCTGGCTGCCAAGACGATATTAGAAACCACTGCTAAGCCGCTTTACTCATCGGCTGTGGAGTAGTACAAAGTCTGAAAATGTATCCACGCACTTTAGAGTTGGGGGTCACAGTGTGTGTTTCCATTAACTTTATTGATTAAACACGGCTTTTAGAATCTGTAAGTTTTCGAAAAATAATTTCTGTGAAGGCATTTACCGATCTCATTTTCAAAGAGCCCGCAAAGAGCAAAGGTGAGGCGATCGCATGCCGCAATACTAAATGCCCCCGGAACTGAGTTTTCATTTTCGTATAAAATTTAATGATTGTATGTTTACTTGTGACATTGGTCTGAATTTAATTTACCGCTATCCTTGTCTGACAACAAGGCTCATATTAGAGATATTACACATGCCAAAATTCCAAACTTAAAAATATAGCTAGTATTGCACCACATAGCGCGCAGTGCTCTCGTCGTGTACGGTGTGTTACATCCTGAATGTCAGAAGCTTACCAGAGTTTCCTATGTATCCATATGACAACAGGGTACACCATTTTGAAACTTATGTTAACCTTCAGAGAGGTTATGTTGGTCCCATATAGTTAACCCTTTGAGACTTTAATTATTCTGACGTTCAAACGTCACTGGGAATTCAGGTTCTGCAACGTTTTTCAAAATGCGACGTCAAACGTCGGAAAGTACAAATAACAAGCTATTTTTCACATTAGTGATTAACTTGTTGAGGGCTAGATTGTTCTTGGTGGTCTGAATTTGTTTTCCAAAACTTGTTTTATTACAAATTATTGGAGATTGCCCACAGGTACTCTCCAATAATTTGTAATAAAACAAATTTATATAAACAAAATACTATTTTGTTTGACTGAATATGAAATATAAGCAAGGAAAGTGTTGGCTTTTGCTCTGGTATCCTCATCTTTTTGAAAGCCTTGATAGTGGCTTCTAGCACTCAACCAGTTCAGAAGTATTGACGGCAGGATTATATTAGTATTTTAAGCTGCGATAACTTTTGGGTCAACGTTTGTCACCGAGCAGTATTATTTGGGAGAAAAATAGGAATTGAGGTTAAAACTTGAAAAAATCGAAAAATAATAACAAAACATATGATCACAAAGTATCAACGCGCTGTTTGATTTCGTACGTCACAAGACGTACAAAAGTATCAAAGGGTTAAACCGGTAGTTTGGGCGATCTTTTTCCAATCATGTTCTGGATTTTTAAAAATGAATATTTAATAACATGATATATTATGGCGAGGGATCATCGTTGTTTTGTGCCTTGAACTCCGTTATTATTGCTGAGAAATTTGTATTATGTGACACACCGAGAGTTCTTTCCAACAGCCTGTCGCATACTAACATACCATTAGTATGATAGAAGAAACCTCAGACACGACATAGGTCGATCTAGTTTTTATGTAGACGCTGTGTTACACCCACAACTGTTTAGCACAAACAATTTTTAGGTAGGTCTGTTTATCTGTAAGTACGACGAAAGAAAACATTTTGGAAACCGGTCGAGTGTGTGTGTGAATTTGGTTTTACGTAACCACCACGAGAACGAAAAGTATTCTTGTGAAATTGTGTGCTCTGGGATAATATTACATTAGAAACTACAGAGATACACTAAGCAATTGGACTGAGTAGCAGATATATTTGATGAACATGTGACTATATTGGATTGTTCCCAGTACATCATGTACTACACCATCTACTGTATACCTCTGTGCCAGCAGTTGTCAAGTCTTTGCCAAATGCTGGAGGCACAACATTATCTGGGTTCGATATTCGGATTGCATAGCTCTACATGTTTGTGATACAACACCGTGGTCACAAATGTTGTATTCTCTCTTAATCAGATCGCGATAAAGTTGTGCCCAACACATTTCATAGCTAATATATTGCGTAATCAATACGAATAAGGAAAAACAACCCAGACTAGAATACCATTTCAGATTCAATGTTCTGGCATTTCTTTTCCCACGGGTAAGATTCTACGATGTAGTTGGTAGAAAAGCCGAAAAATAATTTTACCTGGTCGAAACCCGGTCGACTTTATTTTTCCGCTTTTGTGATGTACTGTATCTAAGTTTGTCTCGTTAGATTCAGGAATAACCAGTGCCGTATTTGATGTAAAACTAATCAGATTGCGGTCTTTTATGCACAATCCCTACAGAGTCAGACATTCCGCCAAATCTGATATCCAAACCAACCGGTCTGAAAGGCGAGTGTTTCAGCATAATGGTACAGAGTGGGTGGCGCATTGAACGGAAACTGATTGAGCAGAATCAGCAATAATTAGATCCTATGGCCCGAGATTCTGTTGGATTAATTCTTTATTATTCCTGCTGTAAATTCATGGCATGTGTAGTTTCTGTGAAATATGCGGTAAGGGTAGCATTTAGAAACAAGGGGATATGAAACGTTAAATAAGCCGTATTTATATTATATCGGCACTTATTTTCCATTACACATGTAACCTGTCAATGAAGTCTGTAATTTGTATTGTGCGGATCTAATAATGCCAATACTCTATTAAAACTATAATTCGAAGCAACACTCAATTTCCCTGTTTCATGTTTTATTCATGAACCTCCTGGCCAACACTAATTAATAACGACCGAGGTACAGCAACAGAACGAAAAATAATAGACTTCTTCGGCAGTAATGATGACCAATTGGCGATTTTTCGGGATAGTTGCATTGGATTGATGGTAATATGATAGGACATGCTTTTATCATTCATCATTTACGTCAATGCTAATATGAAAATGTTGTACATTATCTGTCGCGTACTTTGTCTCTCACAGCAACGACTATGTTACATGTCACTATCTGATTCCATCTTTGTGAAGAAGGGGCAAATAGTACAGAACGTTCAAAGAGTATAATACATCATAACAGGTTCTACTTACAAAGTGAAACAGGAATGTACACCAGGTTTTAAAATTATGTTCCTGGAACTGTCTGTCTGATTTTTAGGAGGGCCAACTGGAAAATGTGAGAGTCCTCGCCATTTATACTTACCATATTATCCTTGTTAAATAACTATTGCATTCAACTAAACAGATAAATATACAGAATTGCACATACGTTTGGATGGGTTAAGAATTATCGCACGAGATTGCTTTGGCCCAGGATATCACGAGACCCGAAAGAATTGTCGAACGAGATTGCTTTGGCCCAGGATATCACGAGAGCCGAAGGCCTAGTGATATCCTGGGCCAAAGCAATTGAGTGCGATAATTCTTAACCCATTCAAACGTATGCGCGGTTCTGTATTTATCACACCTCCCACGTAACAACCAGTCTACATGGAAATTGAACTAAAAACACTTTTTACTTTAAACAGAGCTGAGTTTCGAAAACCATAACACTACTATAGATCATCGACAGTGCTTATCGAAAAGTAGTCAAAAGTTTTAATCAGGTGAAATCGTTAGCCATGAATAAGTGAAGAAATAATAACAAAGGACGGGTGTTCATTTATTTCAAGTTCCGGGTCAAGCTCCCAAGCCACCAGCGTAATTTTGTAAAACATTCGATGCTGTATGGCCTGAACCAACCCAGTATAGCCATTAAATATTAAATGTTTAAATTAAATTGTCTGGTATATTTCATTTAGTCGCAAAAGCGAACCTGTGTCCGCTTTTCCGACCAACTGAAATATTCCAGATGATTGAATCTAAAAATACCATAAATATTAATTTTCTATGAATCAACGCAAGCAAGAAATGTTTATCAATCGAGAGGTGATTTGAGCAAATCTTTGATGACAATATCATTATGAATGACGACACAGTCGTAGTTATTATTTAACCCTTCACCCGAACGCCGACGATATCAAAATGTATTATTTTAAATATAATGTTTTGTTGAAATTTTTTTAATAATAGTATTTTTTCAGCTGAATTTGCATATTGCACGGTCGGATGTGGCCGATTCGTTCGGTAAAGGATCAAGCTGCGTAGTCGACTGTGTTAATATTTTACTGTTTTCAAGGCGAATTAAATACTTATTGTTTGGAATATTTAAAACTGCGGCGGAAAAGAATACATGTGTATCTTGGTAAGTTAGGGCACGTCAGATTACATCAACGTTCATCTGCGAGCAAATTTTCACAAACAATAGGTAAACAAACAGCCCATAACAGGGCAGAATTCCGAACAGAATTAGACTGATGGCTTGAGAGCTTGAGTCCATATATCATTCTCGCAAATGTTTACGTTGGACTATGCATCCAGTAAATTACTGATGAAGTTACTTTGAAATTATTCAAGTTCAGGTCACAGTCCGATGTTCTTGTGCATCATTCTCCCAAGCACAATATGTGCGATGCACAAGAAAATTGACGCGAGGCCCGAAACCTACTTTAAGATTCTGTTGAAAGCCTTGTATCCCTGCGGAATGTCAGCTTCAAAAGTTCAAAGGCAGGGGCGGCGGAAGCTCCAAAAAGTGTGTGCGGAGGGGGGGGGGGGGGGCACATTTTTGGGGGTAACTGCTGGGGTGTACACATGCGCACGTTTTACCATAGTCCAAACTTGGACCTAAAGTCCGTAATGTAATTTTTTGGTTACCAAACAAAAATTTACTTTACGGATTTTGGGTCCAAGTTTGGACTAGTTTTACTATTACTATACATGTAGTCTATGCTTATTATGGATAGTTGTGGACTTGCGATGTGTAATATCTCAATATATAAAATGGACAGTTATACCGATAGTATTATGTTGCTAATTTTGATAGAACATATTACTATCTCCCACAGTCAATATGGCCATAGGGGTTGTGTACGTTTTGTCAGAACATGTCCTGTTAGGGTACCCATAATTGGTGAAAAAAGTGGGGTAGGGGGTGGGGGCACGTGCAAAGGTCAAACATAAGTTCAGTTGAAAGAGACGAAGAAGAGTTCAACTGTATAAAAGCTTTGATGTGTGTGTGATTATTTGTTAATATATCATTTTTTATTTCACCAGATTTCACGTTGTGTAGAAGTTACTTGCGGTGGTTTGGATATGTAAACAAAGATAATGTATATTTCTTATTTTTTCACCACCTGTCTTTTCACAGGCGTGGCTGATAATCTTCCCATCAACTAATTACAAAATATTTAAATAAATTGAGAGAGGTTAAAAAATTCAACTGGTAATTTATGAGTGTAATGTTGAAAAGTTACGTTTCTTTGCAATTCACAATGACTAACTTGTTATTCGTGAATATGCACGCTTAGTGTCATATTTATTCTTTTACTTATTTTCTAACTGAATATATATCATGGAATTGAACATGTACAGCTCGCTTGGAAACAAGATGGAGTTACTTCATTTTCTCTGGTCAATTTCTGATGATCATCCTTGTGACTGTATTTTGTCCAGTATGAGCGAATGAATCGTTACTAGCTGTAGGACTCAACACCAACCCGAATGCATACGTTTTTCATGACATAATATGAGACTTACGAAAGCGGTACGCGCATTAATACTATAACGTGTAAATTGTCAATAGTCAAATTACATTGGCAGTGGTTTCTAGACCAGTCCTGGCTGCCTCAAGAGGCAGCCAAGTCTTGGCTAGAAAACACTGCTAAGTCCCTGGTTACAGAACATGTGGTGCGTGGTAATAATTTCTGCAAAATTACACAGAAACGCACAGGGTTAAAAATACTCGCTATGTTTCCATTAGATTTGTTTTGCGAACACGTCTTTTAGAATCCCTTAGTTGACCAAGATTGTTCTAGGAGGGCATTTGCCGCTCTTCTTGTTTTCAAATGGTGCCGTCTATATGTGCCGAGGCCGGTCATTCGCCCCAAAAAGACATTTCTGGGGTCGAGAGACTTTTACAAAGATATAACTAACTTAACAATCCAAACAGCAAATCTGCTTCTGAATAACCGTCGGGTAGTCTGTACCCCTGTGGTCCATGAACAGCAAATTTGGTGTTTGAAGCTTTGTATATCTGCTAGACAAGCATGTAGTAGTATGGATGGATGTACACTCGCTTGGCGACCAAGTTTCAAATCCCATGTTTGTATTGCGTCATTGACGACTATGCCCAGGACATCGGACCACGCGACACTCCCCTTTGAAACGAGATACTCCTTTTGACTCCATAAGCATATGAAACATTTACCTCGACGCACAGATGTCAAAATACCAAAATTTCAAACTGTATATTTTTCTATAATACAAAGACAGAACACAACGAGGGTGGAGTTTGGGGGTCTGGAATCAACGACTCAAAGAGGAGTTTTTTTCTGTATTTCACGAGCGCCAAAGGCTGGCGTGAAATACCTGAACCACCCCACCAAGGGGCGTTGATTCCTGTCCCACGTACTCTACCTGACTTGTGCTCTGTACCACGATTAAACTCGAATTGAGTGAATGAAGCTATTATTTTAAAGAAAAATATCACCTTCGGAGATTTCTGATAACTTTCTTTCTTGACGCAGTTTTGTGTCGAAGCATTTCATTTCATGTCATTTCACGTCATAACGTCCCTCAGATCCGTAACGTCCAGCCACAAAACGTTCTTATGGGTAATCCAGATTTCACGCAGGGTGTACCTAGAACATTTCTCAATGACTGTATTGTATCGGGTTACGTTAAATACACACATGACCCGTGGTATAAAACTAGGAAATTAACCAGTTCGATCTTGTTTGACAGAGGTTAATGAGCGCTGTAAAACAAGATTTGATTGGTTAAATTCCTTCTTGCATAATGGGAAAATTTAAAACTCTTGATATTTAACCCTTTGAACCCGAGCGGTCGCTTTTAAGGCCAGGAACATGATACGTCATAACGACATTACGTTGTTCAGTAAATGTGTGTGGGAGGCCAATCAATATTTTCAACATGCAGCAGGGGTTAAGTGCTGTTAGAATTCTTGCAATGGCGCCAATTTTGCTTGGCCAAACACATTGATTGCGCCGACCAGAAATCCATCAATATTCAAGAGGGCCAGTTCTTCTTTTGAAATTCGTTGACGAGAACGGTGTAGAATATTCGGATAAGCATTTCATAAACAAAAAAAAAAAAAAACGGAAGTAAAAATAATCAAGTCAAAAGAGCAATATTTTAAATCCTCTGCAAAATACATGATGATGTGTCATACTGGAGTCCCCCGAAAAGACTTATAGCACGTACATTGTATCGAAAACATAAAATGTGATTAAATCAAAAGTTAATAATGTTCATATGCTATCATTACTGACATTATTAGATTAGACGTAATGCTCACTTTACCGAAATTTCCATTACACATACAAATTGCCGATGTTTAATGTCGTGTTTTGTTGACGTCGTTCGATCTTTATGTCTTTCCGATAATCATTAAACCATGATAAAACACCAAGATACTCGACATAACAAGAACAGTTCTATTTCCGTATTCATCAACTATTGCCAAGTTGGAGATGATATCAATGGATTCAACTTCCATGTCTCCACCTGTTGTTTCTGAAGAAAAGTTGTAAACCCTTTACCCGCTATAATTGTGGTACTCATCAGGGCTTCAAATTCACGATTCTCGCAAGGAAATCAATGAATCGACTTTGATTCTCGAAAAATGTCTTCGGGATTTTTGTCATTGATTCTAAATGTCCTCTTAACCTTTTACCCAACGAATCGGCCACAACCGCCCGCGTAATATGCAAATTCAGCAGCTGAAAAAAATATAATTTTTCAAAAAATTTCAACGAAATCATACCATGTGAACCCCTCTTTGGAACGAGCTCGTCGAGCTCGTTCCAATGAGGGGTCACCTGATATGGTTTTGTTGAAATTTTTAAAAAACTTGAAAAAAAATGATATTTAAAATAATAAATTTTGATATCGTCTGCGTTGGGTAAAGGGTTAAAGGCCTGGATAATTCTACTTATTTTTGCACTCTCATAAAACGGAAAGACTGTTATTTAGAAATGGTGTCTCGTGAGGTATTATTTTGGTACTTTTACATCCACCAGCAAGACCACCAATAGCCTGCCTGTTGGAATGTCCTACATGCAAGGCAAGAAACCTAGCTACATTGGAACTCTAAAAAATAAATAAATTTAATGTTTTGTTTTTTATTTCCCTATGGAATATGTACTGATTGCACTCACAATAGTATAACAGTACTCTCAAATTCTGAATTATTCAAGAACCGAAAATTGATTCTCGCAGCAAGAGTTCGCAGGAAACAAAACTGATTTTCGCAATCGAGACCAATTATAAGGCTTGCCCAGCGGGTGACATCAAGACATATCGTTCTTTGCTTGACAAGCAGGAAGTTGAGGACCCAACAAGCAAAGCTGCAGTTCGTGGATCCCCGTATAGTCTACCCGGTTGTCCTGGAATTGCCGATTATCCAGGAATTGCAAGTTTGCAGGTCCAGCTCAACTGACACTTCCAAACTACAGGTAATGTCTGTTTTCTTAATTGCAGGTTACGACTGTTCACAAATAATTAAATGAACAATATGATATCGATTCCATGAACACAAGAAAAAAACAAAACTGTATTATCACGCCATGAATTAAAAATAAAATGTAATACTAAGGGAAGGGAGAAAGTTATCAACAATTTTATGACTACCTAGGGACAAGCCCCGCCAGCGCGACGGAAAATTTGTATTGCATTGCATATCAAGAGAGATAATGAAAACGTGAATTTCCAGCTGGACGGAATTACGGAATGATGGACTTCCCATTTATATGATAGATTGGTCCTTCCACAAAATACACTGAAGTGATGGTCCTTAACCCTTTACCCAACGCACACGATATCAAAATAAATTATTTTCTTTATTGTTTTTTAAATGTTTTCAAAAATATTCAATGAAACCATATCATGTGACCCCCTCATTGGAACGAGCTCGACGGGCTCGTTCCAGTAAGGGGTCGACCAAAAAGGGATTGTCCAGAAGATATCCTAGATAGGTATCCCCAAATAATACAATACCAGGTTATAGATATCCTCAAATACTCGTATGTACCTATGTGCTAGGGCACATTGTGTCACATTGTGCCTTTTCACATAAGCACATATGACAAAAAAGGGTGCCGAAGGACATATGTTTTTCCAAAAAGGGGTGCAGAAATTGGGGTGCTTGGGATATGATTAATTTTATTATTTAAAATCATGCAGTTAGGGGGGGGGGGGGTGGGGGCATTTAAAGAAATTGCTAAATATAGACCCTAACATTTAGTTAGGGGGTCAGTTAAGGATGTTACTTAAAATTGAGCGTAGGAATTTATAAAAAAAAATAGTTCCAAGTAAAAACAGAGGATTTTGGGTAATGACCAAAGGAACGTGTCTTTTATTGGGGAAAAACGTCATGGGATAGAGATCCAAAAAGGGATTCTGAAAAAATCGGAACCAGAAAAATACTCCACTTCAATCGAACATACCACCAGGGACCCCCTCGGTACTATAGCACTACGTGTTGCTATTGAAATCTACGGTTTCGCGGTCCAAAATAGGATTCTTGAAGAATCCATAACAAATAAAGTGGATTTGGTGATTTGGAGGGATTGTCGGGCTGTTTGTGGTAATGGGCCTCTCGGTTCAATAGTAACCTTTAAAACATTCTTTCACTTGATAAAGGTCACGGGGTCGAAAATTTATGGATTCTAATTGAGTGACTTTGTTCTGAATAAAAATTATAATTTTTTGTGGGGGCGTGATGACCCAGTAGGTAGAGGTGCATGCTGCAAGCCGAAGGTCATCGGTTCGAATTCCACCGCGTTATGTCCTTGGGCAAGACATTTAACCCCATTGTCCATATGGGGGCACGGTTGCGTTGTGTACTTATGCGTACTGCACGTCCATGGGGCACCTGTCCACAACCATTGCTAACCCTGCTTGTGTGGATTTGGTATGTTGGGGAGCTGACAATTGCTCGCCGTTGCTCAGTGGTTCTCTCCGGTACTCCGACTTCCTCCACCCGTAAACTGTCATGGTCATGATTAGCCATTGTGCAGAAATATGTGACCTTAAAACACCAATAAATAAATAACAAATAATCATTTTTGTGACTCAAAAACATGGCTTATGGCCCCAAGTGCGAACGGATTTCTAGGTGGGCACGTACCAATGAAGAGCTATAATCCATATTTTGAATCAAAGGTAAAAAATAAATATTAAAATTTGAATGGCGATTTTTGTCAAAGGAATTGGACAGTTTCTGCCGTATGTTAGGTAAAGGGTTATACAATATATTTACAATTGCCTTCAGTCAAAAAGGTAACCCTGATTATTCTGTAGACACTGTGGTTCACAGTTCCCAAACGAACTTCCCGAAAATTATTTTGGTTGAGTGTTTTTAGCAGGAATAGGGCATAAGGTCGAGACCAGGGTACAAGCAGTGTTTATTGAACAAAATACCTGGGCTGAGCCGTTTCCACGTCAATTTCCACTGGGCCGTTGAAGGGTTGGTGCTAAAACAGCGCATATTCATATCGGTAAGAACAAAATAGTCATATCTGTAAGTTGGAAAGCGAATTTGACTCGAATGGACTTTAGTGGCAAGAACTGACATAACTCGTAAAATTCGATTAATATAACATCTAATCAGTGACTGATGGGAAGAAAATGCAGGCGAGTGAATAATCACTCTCCTCATTTTGATTTTGCGAGAGTGAAAAATTCAGGAGAGTGAGTTTAACCCCTTCCCTAACATGACATCCCAAACTGGCCAGCACAAAACACGAAAATGACCATACAATCTTTTTTTTTTCATTTTTGCTCTAAAAACATAGCTTATGACACCTCATTGGAACGAGCTCATTAAGCTCGTTCCAATGAGGTGTCATAAGCTATGTTTTAAACAGA
This sequence comes from Pictodentalium vernedei, assembly GCA_031216915.1. Lineage (NCBI taxonomy): Eukaryota > Metazoa > Mollusca > Scaphopoda > Dentaliida > Dentaliidae > Pictodentalium > Pictodentalium vernedei. The sequence continues at coordinate 149,761,766 of CM062293.1, forward strand.
AAATGAAAGATTTTAGTTATGCGAGATGATATTTTGCAAGTATCGTCTCGTAGTAACGGGTGATTGAAATGCAATATATAACTTGATGTTCAGACATAATTCCTGCTCCTGTTCCTCCTTCAACACGAGTTGACATGTGGAAATTAGTCATTTACAGTCACTGAGGGTCGAAAGGGGCTTGTTCCCCATACTGTCCCTGCGCGCCTTCGGCGCGTTAAACCATTCCATTCGGAAGTAATTTCTGCACACATCATGAAGGCGAGTGATCAATTGCTCTCCTAGTGAAACGTTTAGGGGGGTGATGACTAGTGAGAGTAGTCACTCCCCTTTCCCATCAGTCCCTGTCTAATATATTTTTGTCACAGATATAACTAATATAATTTTGCAGTAGCCTTTTGTCGTATTGAGCTCATTGAAAGCAGCTAATATGCGGCTAATATGAGAAGTAAAATTCTGCTGGACAACTACTACTACTTGGTTTTGCCGAGTCACTGTGTTTCATCCCGTGTCAACTGAATTTTAGCCAGACAACATGGCTTTAAACACATTTAATGTGTAATGTGGCACAACACTGCCTACATTCAGAGAGGGAAGTGAAAATAAGAAGAGATTGAAAACTGAACTAGGAATATGTTTGGTTCTTTGAGTTAGCCTGCAGTCTCTGGTGAATCCCTGGAACATCGAACAATTCACGTGAAAAGTGCTGTTCAAGCAGAAAAAATTGGATTTGTCTTAATTGAATTCTTCGAGATTTCATCCAAATGGAATTCTAGCTTGAATCCTAGTTTCCGACATTTGTCCGGATGCAGTTCATCTACTTCAAGGTCAACCACAAACACAGGCAAATGAATCTTTTCAATGAGTTATGATTCCACGTCTTCGGATCCATTAAAGGAGCCCTTAAATACCCTAAGGCCAAATAAAAAAAATACATTTGGTTCTCGAGCAATTAATTTTTCAAATCTGTGAGGGAGGGAGGCTTTTATTTTATTATTTTTTTCTGTGTTCGATTACTGGTAGAATTCAATTTTTCTGTCAGAAAAAAATGTTCACATATTCTTGCCAAATTTTTGGGAGAGTACCTATCACTCTTCCAAGCCAGAAAATAAGCAGACTGTCATCTGCAAAATGAGGTCCACAGAGGGTGAATTTAGTGATGCTACCCTGCACAGCACTACATTTACCCTCTGTGAACCTCAATCTGAATCAGAGTCTCAAAACTAAACAGAAAGAGGTACCCAGGGGATAAATTGGCCCACTGTACGGGTTAGCATCATCAAATTCACCCTCTGTGGACCTCATTCTGCAAATGTCAGACTGCTTATTTTCAGGCCTGCACTTTCCCATAAGTTTTAAGAAGGCAAATCCACGCAGACTTCACAGATTTTATGGAGTACATTCATAGAATATCAAGCTTTTGAGTTGTGGCACTTGCACATCAGAAAAAATACCCAAATTTGGACCTTCAGCACTTAACCAGTTAATAAAGAAATAATAAATACATTTGTGTTCAGTTATACTTGGGTAACTTTTTTGGAAAAATAAATACCATCCACATTTATTTATATTTATTTATTGGTGTTTAAGGTCACATACTTGTGCACAATGGTTTATCATGGCCGTGACAGTTTTACGGGTGGAGGAAGCCGGTTTACCCGGAGAGAACCACCGCGCATCGACGACCAACTGTCAACTCAACATTCTAACCCGGTTCAAGCTCCGCTCAACCAGGGTTACAGCGGTTGAAGACATGTGCACCACCGATGTGCAGTACACCTTAGTACACGGCAGCATCGTGCCCCCATGTAGGCAACCGGGATAAAGTGCCTTGCCCAAGTACCCAGCGCGGGTCATCCCGGACGGGGATCGAACTCGGGACCTCTAGCATAAAAGTCCAATAGTCTAACACAGAGCCACCGCGCACCCTTACCATCCACATAGTATTTGAGATGTTTTCTGTAGAAAAGAGCAAACCTGATGGTCACACTACAGATATAATAGATAAATAGACAATGTATTTCAATCCTGCTTTGTTGAAAACACGTGCAAATGAATATACATCAAAAAAGGTAAAATTTTAACGTCTCACGATTTTATGACATTGGAAGACTCAGCAAGTCAACAGAAATGTTCAACGAGAGTGTTCAATTTCAGTGAGGGAGGTGCCCTAGAACCAAATACTCTTTTTTTTTTAGCCTGATAAGGAAATAAAGAATGCTTTACTTTTTAAGGGTTTCATTACCAATGTACGTCAAAGAATAGGCAAGAGAGAGACGAACATTTCCATTGCCATATCGGATAAAAAATAGAATAATTATCTCTACATCGTTTCATATTGTCACTTCCTTTAAGGGCAGTGTTAATGCGGAAGTCTTCTAATCGTAATATGCCCCTGACAGCGCGCTGAAATTGCATTAAGAAAGGCTAAGCAGATCAATGGAAGTTGTTCTAATTTGAAGCAGCTAATATAATTCTCCAACCATTCAGTTTGATAGCCGGATAGGAAATTATTTTCAAATCTTGTTATATTGAACTCAGTTATCTTTAGCATTCGCTGTAATAACTTCCTCAGTTTATTACATTGTATCATCACCATTGTGGTTGAGAGAGAGAGAGAGAGAGAGAGAGAGAGAGAGAGAGAGAGAGATTTATAATTTCTCGGAACATTTCGACAATGCGTGTTATATATTTTTCACAGAAATGTTAAGCTCTCAAGCTACAAGCCTAATTCTGTAAAGAATTCGATGCTGTTATGGGGTGTTTGTTTACCTACTGTTTGTGGAGTTTACACGCAGGCAACCGTTAATTTGATGTGGTTTGAAACATATTTTTATTTGCCATAACTATTGAGCAAATAGGGATAGGAGGACAAGTTCTTTCCACTTAGTAAAAACCTCCACTCCCCTAACATGAATACAGAAAATGTTACAATGGCGAAACAAACAAGTTTTTGAAATTCATAACTGTAAAACAAACTATTTGAATGGGTTTATATATATATGTGTGTATAAATAAATATGAATATGTAGCACTAAACAAAGACAGAAAAAAGGAAGAAAGAAAGAAAGAAAAGCTGTTGATGTCCCTTTTGCATTCTGTGTCTCTCTCGATTTGAATCAATTAATATTCAAAGCCAAAGGCCGCTTGGGCTCTGTTCTGAATAGGATGTGTTAAAATAATAATAATAATAGTAATAATAATATAATAATAATATAATAATAATGATCATCATCATCATCATCATCATCATCATCATCATCATCATCATTTCTTCGCCTTCTGTACTACAGCTTAGGGACGTGTCTCATTAGATCCATGCTGATTCAAACAAAAGGTAAGGAAAACGCCGCGTCAGCGACTCAGACCGCAAACAGCGCAACCGTTACTATCATCGTGACTGCACAATCTGCGTACCGATGCGCTGGCTCAACGTCACCCCGATGACGCGTCCATTCCGCAACCCCTCCATGCGTATTCTATATTGAAGTGGATACCTTGAGTCAGCATTGTTTTACAAATATTACTAGATGGGAAACTCGTTGTCGAACCTCCCAGTGCTACAAATAAATTGTTGCACAAATTTAAAAATCAAAGTGTTAGTTCTGGTTTCTAACACCGGATCACCGTGCAGTAGATTATTTGATGTGATGTCTATTTATTCACAAAGCTATACAGATAGTCTTTCGTAGTCCATTTGAAAATATTGCAAGCAATAAGTATTTAACTGGTAGAGTGCTGGAAGCCCATATTTGGGCTTTATTCTCAAGTGCAGGTACCACATCTTGAAGGCTCATATTTAGTGCATGTTTTTTGTATTATCTTTGAAGTGATATTATTTAGTCTGTAAGGGTTTGCCTTCTTACAGTTTATGGGAGAGTGCCCATAGGCACTCTCCCATAAACTGTAACAAAGCAAAGACAGGTGTACAAGATTTGATGGCTAAAATAATTTAGCACTCTACCAGTTAATTCACATTTAAACTATCAAGATATTAACACAATTAGTCGTAATACATACAATTGCATCACTTAATTCTACAAACTGCAACTCATGGAAATCAGCGAGAACGTCTAATTTTTCAAATTTCCCGTGTGCTATAGAATCAAGAATGGACGTTGGCTTCATTTACAATGGCGTGGCGGGGGTGCTAACCCACGCCGAGAGAGTTTCTTTCGGCACGAACCGCCTAGCGAAACTATACTAAAAACCACGCACATCACTCGGCCACCGACAGACCCCTCTCGGCGTGGGTTCGAAACCCCGGCATGCCATTGTAAATAAAAGTAGCAACGCAATTAGGAGTAATAATAAAACAGTTGTGGTGAGTATTAATTCCCAATGGTAATGTCAACAAAAAATTTGGCCCAGTTAATTTCGATTAAGCACCATTTTAGCGTTGATTCAAAGAAAAAGAATGTTTGTGGTAATATTGAAATTCAGTCGTCTGGAATAAATCAGGTAGTCGGGAACCGTAGGTTCTCTTTTACAACCAATTGAAATATTCCTGACGAGTGAATTTAAACATATGCGATGGACTATTTAGAGTTAGACTGGTTAAAGGCCTTAACAGGTCAAATTTCTTTCATAAATATAATGGTGGCTTGAGAGCTTGAGAAATTGTTAGAGACCTCCTGTGGGGGTTTTGAGAGTAAACCACACTTCATGGGCTGCTGTGTTCGTGTTCCACCAGACTATGACTCTTAACCCTTTACCCAACGCAGACGATATCAAAATTTATTATTTTAAATATCATTTTTTCAAATTTTTCAAAAAATTTCAACAAAACCATATCATGTGACCCCTCGTTGTAACGAGCTCGTTCCAACGAGGGGTCACATGATATGGTTTTATTGAAATCTTTTGAAAAATAATATTTTTTCAACTGCTGAATTTGCATATTACGCGGGCGGATGCGGTCGATTCGTTGGGTAAAGGGTTAATTACGGTTAAATAAGTCTTCTGAGAAGCGTGAGCTATGCTTCTCGGAGAGTAGCCCAGAGTTCAAATCGGACGTCCATAGTATGAAACTGTGTGCTTTATACCATCTGTGTGAATCGTTATTATTGTCTGGGTGGAATTTTCACTCCGAGTGTGTTTCATTGGCATTCTATCCACACTTACTGTATTTGGTGTTTTATGACACTGAAAGTGGGATCAGTTTCTCTCATTTGGTGTCATATCAATTGTTCATCGCCTCGATCTCACAGCGCATCTTCTGCGCGTCTTCGGGAAACTGTTGTTTGTGAAGTAATACGGGATGTGCTTTTTGTTCATCGTCTTGGTTAACTTTAAGTGAATCAATACTATCTCCTTGGAAGAAATAGGATAGAAATGAACGCATATTCAAGAACTGTGCGATTCATTACCTGCACATCGCCTAAAATCGAAACTAGAACATTAACGTTCATTGCCTAAAAAGCGAGAGTATTGGTATCCAACTTACTGTAGTGTCGGGTTGGATGTCAAATTCTAACGATGTGATATTGTTATGTGGATTATTCTCACCTCTTCCATATTTTGGACCAGGGAAGTGGGAAGGGTGTACATTACATATAGAATATACCCATAGTAGCTTGGTGTACCAAATGTTCACCACCAGTGGTGAAGTGGTGTTAACCGCGAGCCTTTGGCGCGCGGTTAACACCACTTCACCACGAGTGGTGAACATTTGGTACACCAAGCTACTTTGGGTATATTTTATTTATATCATGATCCTCAGATTATTAAGAGTCGTTATTATTTTTTCTCTATTTTACTGAGCAGCAGACGTACATACGTGCGAATCTGTTTTTGTTTACATGAGCATCGGTGGGCAGTATTTCCGCTGTCAATTTTATAGTCGAAACGAAATGGAAAACGAAACTGAGCCTTTTTCGTTTTAATAGCATAATAACATACTATTTCGAGTCATGGGTGCTTTATTAACATAAGACAATGCATGTTTGTTAATGTTTGGCATCTTATGAGGTAAACCCATTTAAAAACGTAATAAATAATTGTCATTTTCATTTCACCCGTCGCGGGGCGATGTGCGATAAATTTAGACAAGTTCGCATTCAGGTCTACGTCACCAAAGGTCAGCTTGGATGTAGTTTTACTGTAGGTGTAAATTTTAACCATTGACATCTCATTGTTGGCGTGTTCACCACGGTTGGTGTGTAAAGCTCAAACATTATGTCGTAGGCTTTTCATATATTGTAGAATAGGTAATCATGGTATAAATTACATAATCATATATGGTTAGGAGGTTCCAAGAGACTGAAGAGAGTTGTTTTATACGTGTGCAGCACACCGCCGTGTTGCAGTGGCTTTTGTTTGTTTCACCCTTGAAATGAAAACGTGCAACTTCCACAGTGTCTTAACTGCTGAGATTTTGAAAAGAAAGCTCTTGTATCACATCTGTAACTTTTAGAGCTTCAGCTTCCAGCTGATTTTGATAACACCATGTACCAATTTTTCTCTGTGTATTTTTTTTAATTTCAAGTTTGTGGAGAAATATAATATGCGAATTGTAAATTAAAAAGCGACACGATGTTCAGAGATAAGAATTCCTGAAAATGACAGAAATATATGCAGTATATGCCAATTATTTTACGTAGTCAAGAAACCAATGGCTTATCGTTAGGATTTTTTTGTTAACCCTTTATATAGCATGAATGGGCATGAATGGAAGAAAACACCCTTCCCGTCCCCACAAAAGTGTATAAAAACTAAAAGTTTCACTTTTCGCCCCAAAACATAAGCTTATGACCCCTCACTGAAACGGGCAAAGTTTCTGACAATATTGATATCACTCTGAAATCTGTGTGCGCAATAACTCCTTGGTATGAAGACCTATTTAGATGACCTTTACATACATGATAATCAACAGACGAAAATATTTGCTCTCGAATTTTAGATTGTGACAATAGTTAAATTATCTCCCTCAAAGTTTGGCTTGAATCATATCATGAAATTTCCAGAAAAAAATTGTTTTCAATCAATCACCACAACAAACTTGACAGACGACAAATATATTTCTGCAAGCTTCATTTGAATAACATTTATGCCAACCTGATGCCTCTCTATCCATATTATGAAACGTTTATGTGATACTTCTTGTCGCACGTGAAAACGAAATAAAATTTATAGTGTGTCAAATAAATCAAACATCAAGATTTTATAAAGTGCATAGAATTTGCATACACGTGAAGGTAAGAAGAAATTTAACACCGTTTTGATAGTTCTTTTGATATGTACACTTTTGAGATGAATGCCACCATGAAGTCCAGTGTCTCCAAATTAGTGGCATTTGCTTCCGTCCTTTTGCATAAGAGTATAAATTGTCTTCATATTGTCGACATGTTGCAAGTACGCACATCTCCATTCAATCAACCAATCCAGGATAAAATTATGAAGGTTTTACAGCCTTGTGGTTGGTGCCAGCTTGGTGATTTGTGGGATCGGAGTGGTGAGGTATGTAATAAGCGGTGCCCACGGAAAAGTGTTCTTATTGTTTCGTTTACAAAACGTAGCATATGATTTCCCAGAGATCGAAGCTCAGTGTGCCCCCCCCCCCTCGGATTTTTAAAATATGATTTACACGTGTAAATGAAAAATTAGCAACAGATAAATGGTAATGTTTGCACACAATGCTGGGCGGATGTGTTAGATTTGAGGACAAGAAATTCCAATATTGTATAATTATTTGTTTTTTTCCCAAGATGCCACATCTTCAATCGATGTGTTTTGGAGTTTGTGAGGACGTAAATGTGTTAATATATATAGGAATTCTTATTCTGTTTTATCTACAAATGTAAACAATGTAGTTGTATTTCGCCACTGAATTACACCTTGGGCCAGTTCTGCTTATATCTTCGACTTCAGCCATCTCACATCCCTAAGGCTATCTTTCAGTTTGGAAAATCGTTGAATAGAAGAAATAGAGCAAACTGTGACAAGAAGAGACAGGTGGGTATGCTAAACTCAGTCAACCCTGGCACATCGGATATTATCTTATACAATCCTATTGTTTCAGCAGGGTGTACAGGACTGTACAACCCTTCTGAGTTCCGGATTTCATGAGTCTGAAAGCCGAATGAAATATGAATCTCAGAACGGTAGTGCAGTCTCTTACACCCAGCTGAAACACCGTGTGACGGATTTATTACCCTGCCCCTTCATTGTATCGAGTTTTGTTTCAATATAAAACCCACAAACGGTATTCCAGTGACGAAAACCTTGATAAAAGTAATAATTAGAGAAACTGAAAGAAACATATCTTCCTTTATTATTGAACAAGAACGATTTGGAGATATTTCCCTTCGATTGAGCTCAAACATTTGGTAGACTTCATTTCTCTGAAGAGACAATTCATGTAACGAGATAGGTTGCCTGTTTCCCGAAATCACAACTGACCTGTAGTGTAGAGGCACCACAACAGAATCCCTCTTCCCGGCAGTAAAATCGGACATAGGGGATATATGTACACATGTCTTATTTCAAGTTTAGGGAATATTCTCATGAAACAATATTGTTCTCATTTTGTTTGAGTCTGAATGTTCATTATTACTGACGAAAATGTTTGAGGCGATGGGTGAACGTGAAATCAGTGAAGTGTACCATAGAATACCTTTTCACCCCTTTTAGTAGTCACGTGATATTCTCATACACCCCGTTAAACGTCATCCACCCCGTTGGAGTTAAATGTACCGTATTGAATGCATTGGTTACTGACCAGTCGAGAAGCTTGTATAATTTAAAAATTGTAAGTCAAGAGATAAAATCGAGGAAATAGAGTACTCGTGTATCCAGATTTAAATTTTCGTCCATGGTACCGAACCACAGTAAGCTGAGTATATCTTGAATATTAGTAACCCCACCCATCCCAAACACACTTTCACTGAGGTCAGATTTCGTTGACAATGTGTTGCTGCTTCAATGTATATCCACCCTGTCCCTGAATTAATGTGTACATTCTAGCTGTACGTGATAAGTATAAAACATGTACTCATTAGACCCCAGCTATTATATATGATTATTTACACAAATTACAACCCTACTACTTTAATAGTCGAAAAATTACGCATGAAAAATGCAAGAAAACCGCTCTCTTTCATGCTCGTACAAAACTGGCAATAAGTGCGATCCGAGAAAAGGCTACCTTAGCTAGTTTCAAGCAAACCATGTTTCTGGTCACCCTTTTTAGTCTTGTTTAGCCCTTTACCTAACTTGAAATGCAAACGACACTTGCAGAAAAAAGTCTTGAATAACTATTTTTTTCATTTTTGTCTCAAAAACATAGGCTATGACCCCTCATTGGAACGAGCTCGACGAGCTCGTTCCAATGAGAGGTCATAATCTATGTTTTTGAGACAAAAAATGAAAAAATAATGAAAATTAATTGGCGAGTTTTGAGAATAGCACTAGCCATTTTTGGTCGTTACCTCGTGTGAAGGGTTAAGCATGAGAAATACGGTAATTCTAATCAGTTTACCAGTGTTCTTACAACAGATAACATGAGAAAACCCGAATTCAGAAACATATTTCTTGGTTGTTTTTTCTTAACTCGATATGATAAGCCATAGAACACTATTTTTGTGTTTTACAGAGTAAAATCCACACCTTTGAGACTACAATGGATGGTATCCTTTATGAGAGTCCATCGATCTTTCAGGTGGACAATCTTTTCTTCCATATCGTCCAGTTATATATTACCGATACGATTATACAAAACGTTTCGAGTAAGATTTGGGATTAATGTAGGGAAGTAGCTGCAGTTTTATGCTGGGTTGCATGACCCGTTCCATCTCGTATAATGGTGTGTTAAAGTAATTGTGTACGTAATGTTTTGAAGGCACCGACGTGTACTGGATAAGACGAAACACAACGCGGATGGACTACGGGAGACTGGAATCAACTACCCGAGGTGGCGTTTTTTGTATTTCACGCGTGAAATACAGAAAAAAACTCCACCAAGGGTCGTTGACTCCTTTCTACGGTACTCTACCCGAGTTTTGTTCTGTATTTATACCACGATTAAACTTGAATTAAATGAATGAAGCTGATATTTTAAAAAGAAAATATCACCTTCGGCGATCTGATAACTTTCTTGCTTGACACTGGTTTGTGTCAAAGCATTTCATTCACGTCATAACGTCACTCAGATGCGTAACGTCCAATCAGATGCGTTCTTGCATGACCTTCTTACACGTAATCTATATTTCACGCGTGCTGTAGCTAGAACATTTCCTAGTGTCTGTATTGTACCGCGTAACGTTAAATACACACATCAATCATGGTATAATGTTTCAGGAAACAATCCTGACGTCTCGAATAAAATTGTTATGGATATCACATTCTTATTACTATGCTGTTTCTTTTTCAGTTGCATTGCACTTGTTGCATGCAGTTGCGCAATATGTATTGGGAGAAGCAGTTATATAGGCCTGTTCATCGTATCTTATTTCTCAAGCTCCCAGGCCACTAGTCTCATTCTGTTCTGAATTTGGTGCTGTTTTGAGCTGTTTGTTTTCTCACTTTTGGGGAAATTTGCGCGCATATGGCCTTTATGTAATATGATGTGCATTTACTTACAAAGATGTGCAGGTATTCTTTCCTGCCCCAATTATAAATATTCCAATCAATAAGTATTTAATTCCCCTTGGAAGCAAGATTTTAATATATTTTGTGGATCTACCCGCCGTAATCATAAAATTACGGCTGTGGTTAGTCTTTATCTCGGATTGTATTGTTTTCAAAATGCCGATCAAATCAAGTCTCGACTGAGCAACATTTCCAACTTCGATTCACAGAAAATGATTCAATCGTCCGGAATGTATCAGTAGGTCGGAAAAGCGGCCAACTGAAATACTCCATCCGAGTGAATCTAAGCGTAAGCGGTGACCTATTCCAGGTCCATACGGGTTCCAGGCCATATCAGCGTCTAATTTCTAACAGAATTAGTTTAATGGCCCGAATGCTTGCCTATTTCTATCAAGGAATAAACGGTGTTATCGTCATTAGAAAAGAGACTATTGTCCTGGAAACGTTAACAAATAAATAACAAGAGCAAACTCTCTGGGTGTTTTGGGGGGTATTGTCATCTACGAAAACGAAAAAAAAAACAGTTGCCCTATTAGTTTTGAAGGAACAATTATTCGCCTAGTTCTTGCAGGTTCGTCTCATCTTTTATTCCTTGGTGATAACATCCTTTAACCCTTCAACTAACTTGAAAAGCAGACGACACTTGCAACCCAAATTATAGAATGGCAAATTTTATTCATTTTTGCAGCAAAAACATAGCTGAACAAGCTCGTTCCAAGGTCATAAGCTATGTTTTTGAGACAAAAAGTGAAAATAAATAATGAAAATTGAATGGCAATTTTTGTGAATAGCGCTGGCCAGTTTTGACCGTTACGTTAGGTAAGGGTTAACAACGATTTTGGGCCTATTATCACCAACAAAGAATCTTCTGAAATGCGAAATTCAACCTTTACTCTCTTTTGGTACTATAAAAACAGTCGCTTGGTGATAAGCGACGAAGAGACATTGGTATGTTTGATTACTTACTTAAAAGTAGATCTTGTTGGTTATCGATTAGGTTGTTAAGGTAGGTAACACAAACGTCATGTAATGAAAGGGAATCAAATGTTACATGAACAAATTGATAGTCTTTGTCAGTCGTTTAGTTTACCTCTCCATAATTTAATAGTTCTAATCAATTTTTCTAGTATTAGCACAATCGCGCGGAAATCTAAATTTTCGCTGCGTTAGATTGGATTTAATTCGAGAATTGTTCCCATCAAGATTTTGTTCGCAAATTAATATCTGAAAGCATTTACTCCCACGTTTTAACAATCCAACACACGATTATGCTTATCTTCACATATTTATAACATTAATTACAGACAGAAGCTTGACTCCAGGACAGTAGCATACACATGAAAGGAGAGAGCGAGAGACGACGTGGCAGCCCATCAAATATATTTTTTTTAAATATAAAGTTATGCTGGATTTTCTCACTGACACGATGGTTTATTCGCGCTGACAACTGCGGACCTTTACGAGAAGGGCCAGTGAGAACATTCTTTTTCGACATCGTTTTTTAAACACCTTGCATCGCTGTTTTGATGGAAATTTCGTGACCTCGTTCTACCACGGAAAGAAAGATAAGAAAAGATATCTTCGCCAATAATGTAGGAATACTTGCTTGTGCTATGCCGATGAGGTGCAAGAATGTGCTACCAACATGCTTAACCCTTTGAACTCCAGTGGTATCTTCCTTGCGAGTTCAATGGCAGCAACTAGAATAGTCCATATTCATTATTTGGGGTAGACCAAACAATATTTTCAACGTGCAGCATCGGGGCTGCACGCTAAAAATATTGATGGTCCACCCCACACCTTTACTGAACAGCCATGCTATATAATGACCTTATGGCCTATCATATTTCTGGCCGGAAAAACCGGCCGCCCGCGTTCAAAGGGTTAAAGATAAGAATCAAATCGGAAACATTACATAGAGATTGTTTGAAATGTCATCACAGTGAAGATATGAAAATATCTGAAGTGAGCAAGAAAATATAGAAATTAGTTGTGTCATATTGTAGTCAATGTTTTGTATGTTTCGATATAAAAATAAATATACTACTCAAAGTTTGCTAAGCACCAGGTATATCCAACGACCTATTTTACGTTTTAGTTGAAATATTGTAATGAAAAGTGTATATATTTTTTATTTAATTATATCTTTAATGATTTAAGTACAGAAATTATGATTTTGTTTGTGTTTGACATTATTTTTTAGCTTTTGAATACGATGACCATGGAAAATGGATATTATTGGTAAAAGAGGAAATTTGTCAATTTGCCGAAATGTTGACGGAGCGAACTGGCATGGGTTCAATATCGAATATAAGACCGATTATTTTTAATTACAGCTTGACAACGCCTTCTCGTGCTCGCAATCAGGTTCCTGGTGTCATTTGCGGGATGTTGTTCCATTCTTGGACCAGGATGGCACCAAGCTCCTGGACACTTCTTGGTTGGACTGGATGGGCTGAAATTGCAAGCTGCAACTCATTCCAGACATGTTTGATTGGATTGAGGTCAGGGGATCTTGCTGGCCAGTCTATACGCTCAATCCCCTCCCTCTGTCGGTACTCCCCGACAGCATGAGCAACATGGGGACGAGCATTATCGTCCAGCAGAATGGATCTATTACCCACTGCACGTGCTTAACATCTGACGTGGACATCCATGATCCCATCAATATACCGCTGTGCAGTCAATGTACCACGTTCAAGAACACAGAGCTCTGTACGTCCATCCCTGCTGATGCCGCTCCAGACCATGATTGACCCTCCACCGTAGCGATCATGCTCAGCAATGTTGGCTGCATGGAATCGCTCTCCTGGTTTTCTCCATACCATAGAACGCCTATCTGTGTGGTCTAGGCAGTGCCTTGACTCATCTGTAAAAAGGACAGGTCGCCAATCTTCTCTGGTCCATCCAACGTGGTCCATGGCCACGTTCATGTCGTGCCTGGCGGTGGTTCTGTGACAGCGGAATGCAAATGCATGGTCTTCTCGATTGGAGACCACCTTCGTGCAACCTTGCTCGGATAGTCTGCGTCGAAACATTTACCCCGGATGCATTCTGAAGGTCACTGCGAAGCTGGGTTGCTGTGGCAAAGCGGTTCCTACGGGCTGAATGATCAAAAAACGGTCTTCAGCTGTAGATGTTGCCCTGCCTCTGCCACTACCATGCCGTCTTACTGGTGTGCCATACTGCTGAAATCTTGCCTAGGCTCTGATAATCACCGCATGGTGCACACCAAGTGCTTCACTAACCTGACGATGGGTAGCCCCTTGCACCACCATCCATACAGCCCACCACATTTCTGCTTCAGACAAATGTCTTCTTACATTTGCATTTGCCATATTCAATCATTAAATCACAAGGGTTTGTGTTGGAATGAAGATTGAATACCCTACACATGTCATGTACATGTAGACAGTACACAAAAACATCATGAAAATCAAGGGGTACATGCTTTCCATGACTGCCACAAAAGTGTGCCTGTCAAGAGAGCTAATGTAAACACTGGGGGCCATCCCAATACATTCCTCTATCATATCCACCAAAAATATCGCAAATATGTCACAGGCAAATTTCACAATGATGTGTTAAATATTTGGTGCATAACAAAGTTTGAGTAGTATAATTCATACATTTTGTATGATTGGCTCGCTGGGTGAATTACAGGAGTTATAGTTTACTGTTCAGCTATTGAGTTGTGTCAACTGTACTAACCTGCCCCTTTTTTTTATCAAATTCAGAGTTTGGTGGAGTGAATTTTTTAAAACATTTTAATCATATTTCGTTTTACAAGAATTGGCGAGCAAGTTATTCAACTAATGTTAGCACCGCTCCTTGGTCCAAGAGCCGGGTATATGGGATAACATCCGTGGAGGTACCTTCATGGCCTCGCTCTTCTCGAATACTACAAAGGGATCTTTCCTTACAGGGCATATCTATTTTACGTCCACATCTAATTTATCGCGCATCTGATGTCTGAGAGTGATCGGACACCTCAAGACAAGCGTATTTGTCCATTTGACCACCACTATACTAAAGTGAAATCTCACCCGATCACTGACAGTAGATGGGTCAGTTGGCGATGTTCCTCATATTAATTGAATTTTGAGTCATCATATTGCGAGTAATGAGATGTGACTTGTTAAGTTATTTAGATCTTCTGGGCTAGAGGCTCCTAGGTTTATGTACCAAAGAGGAAGGCGTGTTTGATCTTTAGAAGAAGTTGTATGGAGTATTTCACCTGAGTGCGAAGCGGCAACTTGGAATAGGGTTGTAGGTGATCGGTGATTGAATAGGATTGCGATGTGCTATCAGGCGTGTATTTTAGGATGCAGCAAAAGTTAAACACTGAGTATAAAAACTTGAAAATATGTGCATGAGTGGAGTATTGTGAGTAAGTGCCGATACTTCTTCTTGCTGGTCGAACGGATGAGCGAGATGTGGCTGTAAGACGAATGGTTGTCTATACAGTCCATGTATGCAGATCGCCGTGACTGGGTGAAGCTATGATATGTGACTAGTCAATAGGTACTTTTCTGTGAAGATTGTGAATGCTTGTATATTCCAAGTTGTTAGACCATTCAAACACACCGATATTCCATTTCATTTCGGGCACATCGATGTTTTAGCGCATCGCGATCACACGCAAAATGCTCGGACCCCTTTACCGCCTGGGTCCAGACACAAAACCTCGGTACAAGTGCTGAAGCACAAAATACAAATTTCAAAGGTAAATTGAAACCATCCGACAAAGATATAAAATAAAATCCATATTCCATTTAAACGTTGCATTAACAAGTCTGAACAGTTGATGACGTAAGACGTTATGTATTGGAAAAATCAAGATTTATATACATTTTATCCCATGATCATCACATGATCTGACCCGTTTTCGATAATAAAAACTATGCTTTAAATACGGTAGAGTGATATCATTCAGTAACTTTCCGGACATAGTTAAAAGTGTACGTTGATGTATTCTTGTTCGATACGCGAACCTTGAACTCGTCTGTTTGCTTATGAAATAAAAACTCTTCGGTAACATCTGCTGATGAGTTTTGAACCATTGTTTCGGTAAAAATTCCGTTTTTCATTGCTTCAAAATATCTACGTCACTGGGGACTATTTTTCGAACGGATGGTCTTCCAAACAACCTGTTGGTTTTTAACAACGTGATGGATAGCTTGTCGGAAACACTACTCATATTGGCATCTTTTATCGGGTTTTGGATCAAAGAGTAAGCAGAATCTTGAATGTATCTCCAGTTTATAGTGAAATTTACGAAACTCGTCCTGTACATTTGGTCTCGACCTCCCCCAAGTCTCAACCCAGACATTTCCTGAACTTGCTTGTAAATTGCACTATAAATTGGACAATTGTCGGAGATGCTCTCTATATATAAAGTATTTATTATCAACATTTTTCTTTCTGTAAATTGTCTGTGTGTTGGATGCTGGGGAAGAAAAGGGGATGCATAAAGCGACGTAGATAGCGGACGAGTGTTGGACGAAACTATCACATTTCCGATAGAAATTGGAGATTAAAATTAGATGTCTGAATGACACAGTCTCAATGATTCTAACAGGCAACTGGTAATTATCTCCGTCCGTTTCGTTTTTAAGTACACCTGCAAAAACTACTGGCTCAGAAAATTCCAACATTCCTGAACATCTTCGATGAGACCATCGCTCTCATCCCTTCTGTATTTATTCTCCTGGAAGCAAATACGACTTTTGCCTCCCGTAATCCCACCCGTGAACCAACTTGCGAAAAAGTTAAACATGTTTTCAAACTAGAGTGGACCAACTACTTGGATAATCGGAAAAAAACTGAATGAACAAATTAACCGATTCCGGTCAGCACATTCGTTGGGAAAATAGTCACGGAATAGTCTTGGAACATTTCAGGTTTTGATGTCTTGTCCTACCGTGTTGTCTATACAGCGGACAAGACGGTGGCTAATTCTGTTCGATGAAACTAGTAACTGTCGGCGAATTTGTTTTTGTGGTGTGCAGATTTTCGTTGTAGGATGGATATTAATCAAGTCGTATACGCTTCAGCGTTGCTGATATCATTGTTAGTCAGCCACTCTGTGTTATTAAATTTTAATAACACAGATTCGACGAAATTGGGATTTCTTCTCTTCTGGAAACAGGCGATTGACTTCTATACAAATATTGTGCATGCACAAATAATGTAATAACTGATTTGTATCGGATTTCACATGAAGAAAAAATCCTATTGACATTTAACTTATTCCTAATCAAATTGTAGACCACCTGCTGATTGTGAAAATGGACTATGTGTTGAAGAGCACTCGTGTTATCGATGTTCCGTCACAGTATGCACAGCAACTCTTACTTTTCACGACACACCTTCAATTGATCAACACACGCGTTTAGAGTGGTAGAGTGCTCAATTATGATTGGTCATCAAAATCTGTTCAGTTTTTTTTTTGTCTTGTTACACATTTCGAAAGAGTGTCTAGAGGCACTATCTCATAAGCTGTAAAAAGGCAAATGCATAAAAACAAAGTAATTTCAAAGATAACATGAAGCACATCCACATAATAAGACGTCTTTAGGTTATAATACCTGTTCTTCAGAATGGAGCCCAAATAGCGACTTCAGTGTCTCCTTTACGTAATGTGTATCGAGGATTGCTGGAGTTTCCCACAGGATCTGTGAATGGAGCATTGCCAATGAATATCTTTATTTATTTTTCTCTCCCCCACCCCGCGATTGGTGACTCAGCATTAAATGTCATCCAGGTCCGTACCTACCAGCCTACAAATTTTGGTTTTTGCTTTCTAACCTTATTTTGCATTGGTTGGCAAAAACTTAAAAAAATGTGTACATATTTTTTCTTATGATGAATGTAGCCAAAGTTCCATTACGTGCGTTCTCTGTGCATATGGTAAAAGACTAACTGCCCCTGGTTTCTTTTCACTGGCTTAGGTTTTTGTGGCTGAATTTTTTTTTAATTTTGAAGACTAAAATGTCCAGACAATTGCACAGTTAACTCCCTTAATTTTGCAGAAACACCGTTTCATCATGATTTTTTATGCCCTGGCCTCTTTGAGGAGGGGGCATTATATTATCACCATGTCTGGCGTCCATGTCGTCCGTCCGTTAACTTTTCGCATTCCGTCAGTTAACTAAAGTTCTACCAACCGGATGTTAACCAAACTTCATGCGTAGGTTAGGTATGCTGAGTGGAAGAAGGCTATTTATTTTGATCATGATGTGCCAAAGGTCAAGGTCACAATGACCTCCAATGTTAAATACACTTGAAATTGGTTTCCGCTCTATAACTAAAGTTCTTCCAACCGGATCTTTACCAAACTTCAAATGTGGATTAGGTATGATGAGTAGAAGAAGCCTATTTATTTTGACCATGGTGTGCCAAAAGTCAAGGTCACAGTGGCCTTCAATGTTAAATACACTTGAAATTGGTTTCCGCTCTATAACTAAAGTTCTTTCAACCGGATCTTTACCAAACTTCAAATGTGGATTAGGTATGATGAGTAGAAGAAGCCTATTTATTTTGACCATGGTGTGCCAAAGGTCAAGGTCACAGTGGCCTTCAATGTTAAATACACTTGGAATTGGTTTCCGCTATATAACTAAAGTTCTGCAAGACTGATCTTGGGTTTTTTTTGTAATTATATCCATGACATTGCAGGAGGGGGCATTTGCCACGCTTCTCGTTGCTCTTGTCATTAAATTACTTTGGTGTGTGTCGATAGTATTTTTCTAATTTGTACAGTGACATTCAGAATGGATAACTATTGCCTCTTAAGTCCGATTTGGAAATTTTATGCTCATGTTCTTCTAGAGTTGCTATCACGTGATGATAATATCATCATTGTTTTGTTTCTAAAGGACAGCTTCAGCACCATGAAGCTTTGTGAAACTTCAGTGTTATTTACAATATATAGTCCCCAGAGTTTCAATGTGTTCTGCGTACCAGTAGGCACATAGAACACATTGAAACTCAGGGAACGATATGGTACGTCAGTGGTACCCATGCCACCAGCCGATATAAACATGGGCTTAAATTCAGCCTATTCCATTTAAATAAAAATTTGAGAAGGCTGACAATACCCAATGCTGCTCGGTAGTTTTCCGGGGGCATTACGACTTTCTCAACCCATAAAAGGGTGTTTTGTGTTATTTCTTCATTTTGCCCTGTAAATGCATTGTAGTTGGCGCTTTATGCTTTCACGAGACGATTTGTGTACTTCCTGGGTTGCAAAAAAAAAAAAAATAATAATAGTAGAAAAATGAAATAAAATATAAAATTGTACTTTTTAAAGATGAAATTTATAGTCTATAATTCATGATAGGTGTGGGAATAATAAAATAAAATCGCGTTTTTGTTGCATTTTATCGTTTATATAAGACTCTACCGCGATCTGCATCACCCCACGGAGGTTTTCCCAAAGTACTGATATTATATTTTGCTATCACACGGAGCAAAATGAAGTGCTGTTGAAGATCAGCTTTTTATCTCTGGTTTCATGAAAATGCATTTTCATATTTTGTTAAAGGTAATTCGAAATAGCATATGTTATTTGTTAGATTCTCATTTTATATATTCAGATTGTATTCTCGCACTTTTGACTTCATGTGTGGTGAATAGCCTACGCATTGTAAAAGTTACACCTACGATAAAATCATATACGGACTAATTTTCAAATTTTAATCCCATATGAAGCAATGAAACATTTAAAAAAACATATTTTCGTAGTTGTTGGTGTTTAGTTTCTGAACGAAAACCAATCAAAGATTTGTGCTCAGCAGATATCACAAGCTCGTCAAAGGGGAAGTGCGGCCTAGCATGAATATATCAACGGGCAATGAAGGCAGTTTAACCGCATATAAGATAAAATAAAAACAGCCAGGACTTTTTTCAGTGTAAGTATCGTAAAAATAAATAAACAATTTGTAAACTTCCAATTCGCAAGGCATGTGTCCTGATCACAAGTTTCCCTTGAATGCAGCAAAAGATGCACAATCTGTGAAGCAAAAATTTCCCCGGATCTTTCTCCATCCACTCACTGACCCTTTGGGTGATGGGGGGATTCTGTGAAACCTTCTCCCTCCAATTTTTAAATTTTTTTTTATTTATTAGGATTTAACGACACATTAACAGCCAGGGTCATATGATGTCGGTGACACTTTTACGGGCTCAGGAAGCCGGAGTACTCTGGAGAGAACCACCGAGCAACGACGAGCAGCTGTCAGCTCTCCAACATCGTAATTCTAAACTCTGTACCGCAGCACAGGCAGGGTTAGATTGATTGAAGACATGTGCACCTTCGACGTGCAGTACGACTTAGTACACAGCGTCATCGTGCCCCCATGTAGGCAATCGGAGTTAAGTGCCTTGCCAAAGGACACAACGCGGGAACGCGAATCAGTCGCTGAAATGGTCACCCATCCAACTACTAACCAGCTCGACGTTGCTTAACTTCGGTGATCTGAAGAGAACCGGTTACCGCGACGCCACCGCGCCCCCTCTCCCTCCAAAAAGGAGAAGGACGAAAAGATTATATTTTTTTCCAGGGCAGATGGGGATTTCGTTTCTCACCGGCAGTTCTGGTGCATGGGAACTCCCCCAGTCCATTTGAATATTTCATGCGCCAAAAAAACCTAGTGAGCTCCATGAGTTCCTCTCTGTTAAGATTAACCCTTTAGCCAACGTAAAGGCTAAAACCGGCCAGCTCTATTCTCAAAAATCGCCAATTAATTTTCATTACTTTTTCATTTTTAGTCTCAAAAACATAGGTTATGACCCCTCATTGGAACGAGCTCGTCGAGCTCGTTCCAATGAGAGGTCATAACCTATGTTTTTGAGACAAAAAAAAATAGTTATTCAAGAATTATTTTTGCAAGTGGCGTCTGCTTTTCATGTTATGTAAAGGGTTAACATTGTGTGTTTCGAGTGAGAAAAAATATAAATACTGAACTTGAAACAACTGACAGAAAATGTTACCGCATGTTAAAACTGGTGAGTACAAACATTCAGCAATTGTTATATTTCAGTTTTTTTTAGAAGTGAAAAAAAATTGTTTATGCTTCTGCCAACGCTCGAACCACAAAAATAAAATAATGGATATATCTATATAGATTTATATACGTGAAAACGGGTAACATAAACATAGATATTGCAAATATGTGTATCTCTTGTAAATGTTGTTCTACAGTACTGCGATCACAAACGTAGGTCGTTTTCTCGATCAGATCGGGACCTGAATGAAGCATACTTTCATTAGAGGACAGTCGAGATTTCATCAAAAAATTCTGCAAATTTAAGTCTGGAGGAAGAAAAATAACACAAAAAGCATCTAATATTCAATATTATCATTTTTCATTTTTGACGGGTGAGATTCTACAGTGTTGTTCGGAGGAAAGCGGACAGAGAATTTCGACCGGATCGCGACGCTGTGGCGATCCGGTTGGAATTCTCAAACCACTTTTATAATGATAGTATTGTATTTTCGTATACTGGTGAATAAAAAATGTATCAAGGGAAATGGAAATCAAGAACTTGTTACAGTAATGTTTTAACGGGTTGAAAGCTGTATTGTTTTTAGTGGTCTAAATTTGTTCAATTAAAATTAGTTTTATTATAAATTATTGGAGAGTGCCTGTGTGTTGCAATAAAACAAATTGATATAAACAAAATATTGTTTGTGTTTGACTCAATATGAAACACGAGCAAGGAAAATTTTGGCTTTTGCTCTGGAACCCTCATTTTTGAAAGCTCTGAGAGTGGCTTTTAGCACTCAACCAGTTAAGTAATTTTTTTTCTGGCGAATTGCAAGGTACAGATGAAATATAACCACTCTGAAAGAAACTTTGTGATATGTTTTTCTTTTTTCCGAATGGAAAACTCCGTCCTTGGCCTCAGTTCTTGAAAGTTTTCCAAGAAATGATTTAATGACTGAAAATATTAGTCGTTAAAAATAAGTTTAAGCCAATGAAAAAAGGGAAAACAATTTCCCTTTGCTGCCTTAGGGCCCAGGTTAATTAAAATCAAATGCTGCTTACAAATAAGACAGATTTTAAAGTGGTAAAGATTAAAATTCTTCATCTATTTCATTTTAATGAAGATTTGAGAAGATCTAAACATGGGAACAGGGGTGAACATCTCTATTAGACCCGTATGGTGTCTACGCCCCAACCTTAGACAATATATATTTTTTACTCAACTTACCAAAATCGTTAAAACAGATAAGAAGTATTGATAATATCCACACTAAATCCATCATCAGCATATATAGTGAATTAATCCATCAAACATTCAGTACGACATCTTGTGCGACATCAATCAATCCACGGCACATTGTACATTGAACAATACCTGTAACAAGTAAAGTTAATATTTATTTTTATTACTTTCCAAAGTGTGATTTACTGGGATTTCCGGGATTGATTATAAACGATAACTTCACAAGTGAATTAGGCAAGCAACCATTGTGTCATGTATCCGTGCGCGCAAACGAAGACGTTTTGACGTGGATGTGATGGGGACTTCATTGTTTTTTTTTAACCCTTTACCTAATATGAAAAGCAGACGACACTTGCAAAACAAATTCTTGAATAGCTATTATTTTCATTTTTTGTCTCAAAAACATAGGTTATGACCCATGGGATCATAACCTATGTTTTAGATACAAAAAATGAAAAAAATAGTGAAAACTAATTGGCGATTTTTGAGAATAGCGCTGACCGTTACGGTAGGTAAAGGGTTAAATAATATAATTATCGTTTATAACGAAACGTAATGAACAGAGTAATCGCTTGACGGGACTGGTTGCATGAAATAATTCATTCGACTGACTCAAACTTTACAATCCACGCAAACCTGGGGAGGTATGAAGGCAAAGATAAAAAAGGTAACCATTTATAATCGAGTTGGCAAATAGTCCTCACCTGGGCAAATTATTTACTCTTTATAAACAAATTCTCCTACATTTTGGTGTATAGAAAAATGAAAGCCTATGAGAAGACCATACGATTGTCAAAATTAATAAAAAATGACCATTCAAATTTTTATCATTTTTGCAATTTTTGCCTCACAAACTTATGATCCCTCATTGGAGCAAGTTATGTTGGGTGCCAGCTATTAAATCTTTAGTTATTGCAATAAATTTTCCCCAAAGTTTGTCCTCTGTACGTATTAGGTAAAGGGTTAATCTTGTTGCCCTAAAGGAATGTAGAACTAAATTAATATCGATCATCTGTATACAAACACAATACAGATATGAAATAGCCAAAGATGCTCGAAGTGATCTTAAACACCACCTATAAATAAATAAATTCAATAAATGTTCAAAAAAGATCAACTCCCTGCAATGCCGCTGGCTAAATTGTTTTGGCTGGGGTGGGGGTGTCGATACAACAGACACTGTACATAAATACATGCACTATATTTAAATGTTTATTTAAAGTGCATTGTGGAAATGGGAATCAGCTCTCTATCACCTATTTCCGAACGTCAGAAATTTAAAAAAAATGTTCCCATAAATTCATCTGTGTCTTCTGTACATGGGACGTGGCTGGATTTAACCATATACCTAATGAATCGCCCGCATCCGCCCGCGTAATATGCAAATTGAGCAGTTGAAAAAATTAAATTTTTCAAAATATTTCAACAAAACCATATCATGTGACCCCCTCATTGGAACGAGCTTATTGAGCTCGTTCCAATGAGGGTTCACATGATATGGTTCTGTTGAAATTTTTTGAAAAGTTTAAAAAAATGATATTTAAAATAATAAATTTTGATATAGGCAACACTTTGAACAGTAACTTTCGGAAACGTGGTAGAGGGCAGCACAAGTTACTGGTATAGCACTAAAGCTGATAGATATCCTGAGTATGTCTTCTCTCCAATTTAATATTTTGCACATGAATATTAAACCAGTCGCAACACACACGCCAGAAAGCGAAAACAAATCCAGTTTCTTTTTCTTTTTCCTTCTCTCCCGGTCTGGCAACATAAATGAACAGTCATTATTGACAGTCCAATGCAAGCAATGCAAGAAGTGATAAAAGCATGCTTTAAATACAAAATTCCCACAACATGTCACACCTGACAATTTATATTTATCTCATGATGTTTTACTGTTGAACTTCAACTGAATATTTGGATAAGGCTTGAATGCAACGCGAGAAGGATATTGAACATCTACTAATGACATATCACCTTCAAAAGTAACGAACAATCGATGAAGTCACGTCCATGTAAAGTCCTCAGATGAGTTTGAATTCGCCGTTTGTTCCAAAATTTCAAAAATAAATTCGCAATTTCATTTAACTCTTTGGGGCCAAAAGGCCGCTTTTCTTTCCAGGATCGTGATACGATTTGAAATCATAAAGTAAATAGTTGCTTGGTGAATTTGTGTGATACACCAAACAAGATTTTCAATGTGCAGCCTTAAGGCTTTACTCAACGCAGAAGTTTATTATTTTAAATATATTTTTTTAAAATTTTTCAAAAAATTTCAACAAAACCATATCATGTGACCCACTCATTGGAACGAGCTCAAATGAGCTCGTTCCAATGAGAGGTCACATGATATGGTTTTGTTGAAATATTTTGAAAAATTTAATTTTCTCAACTGCTGAATTTGCATATTAGGCGGGCGGATGCGAGCGATTCGTTAGGTAAAGGGTTAAGGCTGCACGTTGAAAATCTTGACTGGGCTTCCCCCAAGTTACGGATATAGACTCTACCAGGTGATGGCTCTGAACTGGCATCATGACATCATTTTCCAAAGGGTTAAACCATCCACAAGTGTTTAATCACGAATATATGCAACTGTTCGATTGGAAATCCGTTGATGTGATTCATCATCGTATAGAAAGACACATTGTCTCGGGTGAGACGGTATTCCAAACTATAATTCCGCGATTGTGATGTGGGAGTTGACAGCACAGATGTTCACATCACATAAACACATTAACATTTCTCCACATTGTTCCAACTCACGACGAGAAGAAGGCTTAAGGCAAATGAAGAGTTCTCCGTGGTTCCAATTGTCAAGCGTAATCCATTATAAGAAGTACTATATCTTTCACGATTATATTCCAAGCAAAAGTGTAATGCCATCTGTTTTTAAATATATTACACAACTCAAAGTGTGGATTGCTACTTAAACACCTGCGGTGTTTGTTTACCTCCCAGACAACTTGCAACTCGCCCCTTGAGTTGAATAATGCACTATCTGCAATGATTTAGCATTCAGACGGCGCCTCGTTGCGCTCAAGGGATCTAATTGTGTGGCACAAAAAAAAAACAAATGTAATGTTCCTCGGTGTCGGCCTTATGTGCTCCACAGCACGAAGAGGATTAAGTAAGTAAGTAATGTTACTGCTAATGGACTTCCGGGTTCACCGCGGAGGTCCATTAACTGAAACAACACCGTTTTTGTGAGCTATTACATTCTTTCAGTTACGGCACGGTTGTAGCTTACACTCCATCGGTGTTTTAAATGTAATCCACTGTAAATGCACTATATAAGTAGCTGTTAACATTTTTTTGTTTAATTTCCCTGTTAAAACAGAACTTTTGACCACTCCTCTTAAACGAGTTGCATCATTTCAGTGGGAGTCCATATGGAAAGCATAAAGCTAAAAGGCAGTTCTTATATACCTAATTGGGCTGATTAGGTATTTTATTAGGTAAAGAAATAAAAAAAATGCAGTTGTTTTCCGATACCTACTGTTGACGACTCCATGTTGTTCTGTCGCACTGTGGACCTCATCAAACGAAACTTCTCAAGACACTCTCCGAAAGCAAGTCTCTTTAGAACGGGAAGACCTTCAGTAATTTCATTCTGAACGGATCGATGTAACTCCTCTATGAAAGGGCCAGCGCGGCTATTAATAATATTACAGATTTGCCCACTTAAATGTGATATAGCAATATCGAAAAATTGGCTTTATTCAAAACTGCGTCTCATAAGCACTTTGGCGAATATCGACTCGGATGTATTTGATTGGTATAAACACGGCGTAAAATTGGCGTTTATTCAGACGAGATATTTATGAGGTCCTCTCGAAAATGGCATAGAATATAATCAGAGTCTATTACACATGCGATTTAATCTTGCCGCGCGCTCCAGCTGATGCCGACTTGCTTACATTATTCATTGTCAGGCTTGATCAAGACGGAAGCGATGAATATATGCCTTGGGCGGGTAATAATTGTAGAAAACTAGCTGTAACCACTTGTACGTTTCCTTTATTTGTCGAAATCAGCATGACACCTCGTATGCAAAAGCGTTACCACAATAAAAGCTCTGTCCTGCCTTAATTCCAGAAAATAACGCACCGAGCCTTTTAATAGCAGAACGAAGAGTAGTCCTTTCACAAGAACTATAAAAACACTGAAAAAATCTGTTAGAAATGTGCTAGATAGGTGTAATCGATCCCGGCACTGGAAGCATTAATCTATAGAGCAAAAAACTAGTTACAAGCGTCCCGAACTACAAATTTAATAAAATTCTTGGCGACAAAGGTATTTTTAATGATTGAATTTGCTTTTCCAATTACTTATTTTCTGCGGTGAAGAGGAAAGTGTTTTTATAGGAGAAAACAAGATCAGTTTGTCAGTGAGCATAATGCGAAGATCCATTGTTGAATGAGGATATTGCAGACATGTCGATAAGAAAATAAATTCAGATAGCTCTACGTAGACATTATGACGACTGTACACTGTAAAATAGAAAACTCCACTCATTGCTGAGACACAACATAAGCAAATGTACAGCAGCAAACTGGTTATTTGGGAATTATGTTCTCTTCAGTCGGCTTTAGATTAACTGGTAGAGTGCTGGAAGCCCATATTTGGGCTTTGTTCTGAAGAGCAGGTGCCACAGCTTAATGGCTTCATATTCTGTGGATGTGCTTCATATTATTTTTGAATTGAAATTATTTAGTCTGTGAGGATTTGCCTTAGGCACTCTCCCATAAACTGTAACAAGGCAAAGAGTCGTGTACAAATTTAGATGACCAAACATAATTTAGCACTCTACCAGTTAACAGATATGAACTGTTTCTTTTCAGATTTGATATCAGTGTTCAAGGCCTTAAAGACCTTCACAAAATGTAGGACATGCATACATTTGCTGAATCCACGATGTATGTGAATACAACTAAAAAGCTGAACAAAAATATTTCTTTCAATTGAAATTAAATAATGTGTGAATATCGGCTCAGAATTTGGTGGAGAAATGCTTTTTAATTAATAAGATTAGTCCTGTTAAGACATATTGCGTTAGTTCAATTCATTTTGGCCTTTCCATGTTCAGTCTACACTTCTCCCTGTATTCATTTTGGGAATGTGACTTGCTTTTCAATTTATATTCCCGGGCTTGTCACTGCTTATTCTCCAAACGTATTGCACAGTTTCCCTTACTTGTGAGACCAGAACTAAACTTTAGAACCCAACAAGCAAACTAGCAGCCCATGGACAGACAGGCAGTCTACCCAGCTGTCCATGGACTGCAAATTTGTGTTGTCTAGACGATATTATTATTTGAAGAGGAAAAATAATAATCATTATACAGCATCGTAAACGTTCGAACAATATTGTAAATATAGAAATATTGTAAGTTCATGCAGTAAATGACAGGATTTGACAGCAAGCCTTAAGCTTTTATATGTCATTTTCTGTATGAGTGATATATACACATTGGTATTACCTTAATTGGCATTTTTCAACTCTTTTTTAACCCGCTAAATAAATTTTTTGGAAAATTTCTGAGGAAAAGTTCTCATGAATATTCCTGCCAAGAGCAGAAATACACATCACCTTCCTTATACTCCAAAATCAGTTGGGTTAAAAATCAACCCAAATCAACTGGGTTGAGTGCATATGAACCCAGTTGGGTTCATATTCACTCATCCCAGTTTATTTGGGTTAATTTGTAACCCAACTGATTTTAGAGTGTAGATACTCCCACCTGCCGAATCCTAGTGATGACAATTTTATTATTTATTTATTGTTGTTTAAGGTCACGTACTTCTGCACAATGGCGAATCATAGCGGCAACATTTACGTGGAGATAAAGTCAAGTCCAGCCGATCGTTTATCCCCATGATGCCCATTGTGGAGGACTTCCACCCCAAGCATTGGTGAGTGGGTCCTATTTCACCAGTAAAACAGAGCTTGTTCACCACAGTAAATAAGCTCTACTTCACTTCCCGGGGTTTGAAACAAAATGTTCTCCGACATTATTTGATAATAAAATGTAGAGTGAAAATGTCATCATTATTATTAATTTTAGTAAAATATACAGGCCAGTATTATTATTCGGCCATCACTATTATATTATTGTTACTGGCTCTTGTTAATAAAATACACCCAAGAGATCGGAGTGGGACACTTACCATTTGTTTTTTTTGTCAGACGCTATTGATTTTTTTTTATCAAATCCAATCATACACCACCCAAATAAATAGGAGCGATACTCGTAACAAGTGTTTTCTTATGGCATTGAGCATGACATACGGAAACATTCAATTTGTTATCAAATCAAGCCACTACCCTCACAAATAAACAGGAGTGGAACTTTTACCAATTGTTTCTTTGTGTTACACTCTATTGAATTTTTATGAAGTCATGGCACCCACCCAGTACGTACAGTACAGTCGCCCTGGACTGGTCATAATCCACGTAATGTTTTATCAAATCAAGTTATAACTCCCCAAAATACACAGAACGACACACGCAAGTGAATGGCTTAATCGATATGGCACTAGTGCCAGCGTGGAAGGATAGAACGGGAGGCCGCAGGCCTCGAGTTTCATCCTTCCACGATGGCACACAAGTGCCACATCGATTAACCTATTCACAAACGCGTGTCGTTCTGTGTTTATTACACGCCTTTACGTCTATAAAACAGTTATTAGAAGGACACTCAGCAATTCATTTGACAGCTATCAACAACAAGAACTAAATTTGCGAGGGGAACCCGCGTTACTATTTCTGCCCCTGAGTTATAATGTGTTCTATGTGCCTACTGGTTCATAGAACACATTGGAACTCGGGGGATGATTTTTAGCTATCACTAGAGATTCAAAATGTGATTGCGGCGAACGATTTGTAGAAAATTCCAGTGAAATTTTGATTCTATCTAAAAATAGTCTGTCAACGATTTCCGTTCCGCACATATGTGCGGAACAGATTTTCATTTTCCGCATGGTTTAGTGTTGCTGTAGATGGGGGATTATATAGAACAGGCGTGTAATAAATGGCAGTAGTGATCTTACCAAATGTATTTGTTATGTCAGACGTTATCGGATGTGTCTTTAGATCAAGTTGTACACCCCAATAAATAAGGGAGGTACTCTTACAGTGTGCTTCTGTATGTCAGATTCTATTGTTTTTTTTTTGTCAGACTGTTGAATTTTGTATCAAATCAAGCCGCACAACCCAACAAATAGGAGTGGTTCTCTAAACAAGTGTTTCCTTATATCATTGAGTACGATATAAGGAAATATTTAATTTGTTATCAAATCAAGCCACCCCCCCCCCCCCCCAATAAACAGGAGTGGTACGTTTACCAATTGTTTCTTTATGTTAGACTCTATTAGTTTTTTATGAAGGCAAGTCATCCACCCAGTACATAGGAGGGACAGCGCTTGCCAATTGTCTTTATACGGCCGCTCATATGACCGGGCCGTATTATGGTAAAGCAATGTCCGTCTGTCCGGGCCACCGCAGATGGCCTTGCGAGATGACCGTCCGTGTACAGTCGTTACTTATGAGGTTGAGGGATAAAACCGTTAGTACACCAACCACTTCTGAGGTTTTTTTCAACTTGTGAGTTGCGCAATTTTCCCCATACCTAACTCTAAAATCACCTCACAAGTACATCTGTGGTAGAACGCACGTCCGTCCGTCCGTCCATCAGTCCGGGCCACCACAGATGGCCTTGCGAGGTGACCGACCGTGTACAGTCGTTACTTGTGAGGTTGGGGGATAAAACCGTTAGTACACCAACCACTTGTGAGGTTTTTTTAACTTGTGAGGTGCGAAAAACCCACTTGTGAGTTTCGCAATATTCCCCATACCTAACACTAAAATCATCTCACAAGTACATCTGCGGTAGAACGCACGTCCGTCCGTCCGTCCGTCAGTCCGGGCCACCACAGATGGCCTTGCGAGGTGACCGTCCGTGTACAGTCGTTACTTGTGAGGTTGGGGATAAAACCGTTAGTACACCAACCACTTCTGAGGTTTTTTTTCAACTTGTGAGGTGCGAAAAACCCACTTGTGAGTTGCGCAATTTTCCCCATACCTAACACTAAAATCACCTCACAAGTACATCTGCGGTAGAACGTCCGTCCGTCCGTCCGTCCGTCCGTCCGTCCGTCCGTCCGGGCGTCCGTCCGTCCGTCCGTCCGTTAACGTTTGTTTGTCCACACGATAACTTGAAAACAATATTATCCAACAAATACTATTTTTTATGGTTGATTAATCATGTCTAGAGGATGGTTCCTTTCGATAACCAGCATTCTGGCATATCCAATATGGCCACCACGGCAGGCATCTTGGATTTTCAGGGACTTTTGATCGTCCACGCGATAACTTGTAAACTATAGATCCAACAGATGCTGCTTTTTCATGGTTTATTAATCATGACTAGAGATTGGTTCCTTTCGATAACCAGCATTCTGGCATATCCAAGGTGGCCGCCATGACTTTTGATTGTCCATTTGATAATCCAACAGATAGTTTTTTATGGTTGATTAGTCATGACTAGAGGATGGTTCCTTTCGATAACCAGCATCATTGTCTGTCCGTCCATCCATTTGTCTGTCTGTCTGTCTGTCTGTCTGTCTGTCTGTCTGTCTGTCTGTCTGTCTGTCTGTCCATCCGTCCGTTAACTTTTGTTTGTCCACGTGATAACTTGAAAACAATACATCCAACAGATACTGTTTTTATGGTTGATTAGTCATGACTAGAGGATGGTTCCTTTCAACAACCAGCACCAATGTCCGTCCGTCTGTCCATCTGTCTGTCCGTCCACCGTCCGTCTGTTCGTTAACTTTTATTTGTGCATGCTATAACTTGAAAACAATACATCCAACAGATACTGTTTTTTATGGTTGATTAGTCATGACTAGAGGATGGTTCCTTTCGATAACCAGCATTCTGGCGTGTCCAATATGGCCGCCATGGCAACCATCTGGGAGGTTTGATGCCTTTTGATTTTCCCCGCAATAACTTGAAAACAATATATTCAACTTTAATGGGTCGTAAGCCAGGAATATACAATTATTTTTGAAGGAGTTATTGACCTTTTGTTCAACTAAACATTTCTTCACAAGTACAACTTCTTCATAGGCGGTCGTATATTGATCCACCGCCTGGCGGTGCACTTGTTTTTTTATGTCAGACTCCATTGAAGTTTTTATCATTTCAAGTCATACGCCCAATAAATAGGAGGGATACTCTTATCAATTGTTTCTTTATATCAGGCTATGTTCCAATAAGAGTAAAATCCCCACCCTCTGATTGGATGAGAACTGGCGAAGTTTCTTTTATATTTACGGCTCCAGTAGCAAATGTTACCGCCTGACGTCACCACGCGAAATATTTGTGCTTTCGTTTCGTTATTGCTTCATCAATGGAGTGACTACCAAAGCGATTCATTTTTCTGAATTTTTCACACGTGCAGCAGACGGTGTTCCGGATGATGTGTTGTTTAAATTACAAACCGATTTACGATTTGAACTGAGATGGAATGAGTTTATCTGGTTTATTGATTATTTATCCAGTGCCGTCGATGGCTGAACGAGAGGTTTATTTACTAAATCTGTGATCGTTAAAAGTTGCCTTGAACAACGATGACAAGTTTAGTAAATAAGACTCTCGCGTTTCACTATGTAGGTTTTGGGCTATGGGTAGTGTCTTATTGGAACATTTACGTTGTTGTGGCGAATTGACGGTAACATAGTCTGAGGTTTGCGGCTCGGAGCTTATTACGAAGCGTCTCGGTTGGTTCGCGTCTCGGTTGGACATAAGCTCCGAGCCGCAAACCTCAGACTATGTTACCGTCAATTCATCACAATAATTTATAATATTGACGTTTTTATCAAACCAACCCAAGCACTCCAAAATAGGAGTGGTACTTACTGATTGTTTGTTTAAGTCATGCTTTATTGAATTTGTAACAAGCTCTGTTTCACTGGTAAAATAGGGCCCAGTCACTTATGCTTGGGATGCAAGTCCTCTAAAATAGGCAACATGGGATATAAACGATGACTGACCTTGACCTTATCTCCATGTTGTCGTCATGATTAGCCATTGGGCAGAAGTATGTGACCTTAAACACCAATAAATAAATAAATATTGAATTTGTTATCAAATCAACCCATACACCCCCAAAATAGGAGTGGTACTCTTACCAATTGTTTCTTTATGCTAGACACTATTGACTTTCTTATCAAATCAAGTCATACACCACAACAAATGGGAGTAATACTTTTAACAACTGTTCCTTTATGTCCGATTCTTTTAAATGCTTTATCAAATCAAGTTATACGTTCCCCTACCCACCCCCACCCGCAAAAAAATGGGAGTAATGCTCTTACCAATTGTTTTATTATGTCAGACATGATCGGATTTGTCATCAAATCAAGTTGTACACCCCAGTAAATATGGGTGGTTTTCGTACAGTGTGCTTCTGTATGTCAGATTCCATTGTTTCATTATGTCAGACTCTATTGAATTTCTCAATATCCCATCAAATCACGTCACAGTTTCTTTGCAGAAGGCAGCCGTGACATGATTTTATCACACACCTCTATTAATATAAAACACGGGATTTCCACTCTTCTGCCTGCACGATAAAAATAAATACAGAACACGTTCGAGTTCGTTTCCAACGTAAACAGAGAAAGAATCCGTCCAAATAAATCACGTCATCGTTGGTCGAATGCACCGGAGTCGAGATCGTTTGGAAATTCCAAGTTCCTCATTTAGATCTGTTTACCCGGGATATTTAAACAATCAGATTCGAGTCAAAAACCAACAATATAAAAATAACATTTTGACTGCTTGTTCCCTGACAAATACTTTCCACAACTGGTCATATTATGATGGAGTGTGGTAAACTTGTTAGCTATTTAAAAAGTTTTTGTTGTGTTATTCCCTGCTGTTTAGTCAATATTTGAAGTTCGATCATCGTGACCCTGACAGTGATCGGCGTCATTTGGTTTCAACCAATTGCATGCTGTAAAAATTAAAAAGCAAATTAGGGTTGGTACCCCACCTCCAAACAGTGATGCCTCGTAACAACGAAGGAGACGTATCAATTATCCAGTTGAAAAGTGCTTTTAGTTCAATTTTCGTGTAAACTTGTTGTTACATGGGAGGTGTGTGATAAATACAGAACCGCACATACGTTGGAATGGGTTAAGAATTATCGTACTCGATTGCTTTGGCCCTGGATATCACTCAATCCTTCTGCTCTTGTGATATCCTGGGCCAAGCAATCTCGTGCGATAATTCTTTCGGCCCTCGTGATATCCTGGGCCAAAGCAATCTCGTGCGATAATTCTTAACCCATTCAAACGTATGTGCGGTTCTGTATACGTATCAGATATTCAAGAATATATATAGCAGCCTAAGAGTTAATCAAGTCAAGCTGATGTAAAAAGGCATAAAGTTTGTCGCAGGATTACAGGGGTTACATTTATATTCGAATGATGGAGGAAAATTTATTTTCTTATCAGTTCTCAGCCGACAGCCAGTGACTGTCGTCTGAACCCCAGTTCGAACGTAAACCTTGCCACCTTATCAATGCCCTGTCCGTTTGGGACTCTTAGGATTCCTGAGGGTGCTTGTGGCTTACAACGTCAAAGGATGATCAACGATAATTCACTGAAAAGATTATTTATTTACATGTACGAAGAAATATAATACGAAACAAATTACTCACAAAATTATCCATAAGAATACACTAATTTTATACGCGGATAAAAGTTTATTCTTTAGGGCCCTCGACGTTTCCCACAGCTAGCTGTGTCCGCTGGATCAACCTCACATCATCTTCATCTTCTCACGATTTGTGATAAATACAAAGTGTCTATTCACTTCTCGTTGTTTCCTCCTCGCAGGATTAACTTCACCGTTAGTCGGGCTACACAGATATAATGTTCTGCTTTTGTGACACTATCAGCGTTCTCACAGTTCAATCACAATTCAATCGGCGTCAACCACAGTCCACGATCACTTTGCACCTTGCCTGGCTCTCACGGGGTTAAGTTATTCTTCGCTTTCAGATTAATACTTAACAAAGTTTACATACTAATATTCTGCAAAGTGTTCTCAACATCACCAGTTATTGCACCGCCTAAAACTATCTTATTTCGCGAGCTATTCAAGCGCTTACTCAAGCTCTTAATACGGTTTCTAGACCTCAGTGTTACAGCTTTTACTTCTTTGGCTACTATGCCACTACGGTTCGCAACCGTTAACAAACTACTATCGGTTCCTTACAACCCTCACAGGGTTACGACAATACGAGGACTTTCAATCTCGGTGCCTATGACCCTCGAGGGCCAAGGCTAAACTCGGACCTTCTCTGAGTGCCCTCAGGCCAACTGCCCCTCAGAATTCTGCTTCACTCTTTATACAGTCGGAACTCAAAGTTTGAACATATTACTTCTTATTTAACGAGTGCTTCGTAATTCGATATGGATAGAGATATAAATGCGTATTTTGTTTGAGGTAAACCGTTTTGACATTTCAGAGACAAGATAGATGCGTAATATGGGTGTGTGTCCAGAACATGTGTCATGCACTGGTTTCCAACAATTAGATTTTAACTAGTTTTAATTACCCAAATAACGATTACAGGAGAGAATGTTGTCTCTCTTTCTATTAATCTGTTATCAGATAGCCCACGTGGCGTTCAACAAGTGCGCCATAATGGACATTAAATTTCATACTTCATTTAGAAGCTCTTGAATTAACGTTAGTTTGACAAATCTCTTTTCGGGGTCCGTTATATAAACGCACATTCTGATACTTTGGCACGAACGAAAAAAATTATCGAAAATATATACACATTTCAAAAAGAAAATCGCAACTTTCAGCTATCACCTTGACAAAGTTCTGTGATAATTTAGTCCTGTCCAATTGGGTGAGCTGCCTGCTCACACAAACAAATATGCACTCTAATTGAAAGGGTTAATGGCTTTAGTGTTAAGACGGATATGATCAGACATTATCCCACTATTCCTGTACGTATTCAGTGTTACGCGATACAGACACTGGGAAATGTGCTAAATACACCTCGCGCAAAATCCAGATTACGCGTAAGAACGTCATATAAGAACGCGTCTATGTGACGTTATGACATGAACGAAATGCTTCGACACAAAAATCGGTGTCAAGCAAGAAAGTTATCAGACCTCAGAAGGTGATATTTGTCTTTAAAAATATCAGCTTTATTCACGAAATTCAAGTTTTATCGTTGTACAAATACAACACACAACTCTGGTAGAGTATGGACGAAGGAATCAACGACCATAGGTGGAGTTTTCCCTTTATTTCACACGCGCCTTCGGCGCATGTGAAAATACAGAAGAAACTTCACCCCAGGTCGTTTCCGTACTCCACTCTCGTTGTGATCTGCCTTTGTGTACCACGGCATATGCATCGGGTTACTTTTATTAAAATGATAAGATACTTTTGTTTGTCATCCTTCTGAAAAGGTTTCATATCCAAGAGTTTTTCACATGATAGTACTTCATCGGCGTAACGGTATTTCAATTACTTATGGCCCTACATTTGGGACCAGCACATCGCCCTGGTTCTAATCTGGCGAGTAAAGGCTGTAATCCGGACAAGAAGAAATAATCACGTTGTAATGGAATAGATTCTGGTACGGTCGTATACATCTTAGGTAAAGGCATCAACAGCGATATTTGCTTTAATTAATTCGAATTCTAATGAGACGATGAATTCTCAGAACTTAGGTGCCTCTCGAGGGTGGTAACCGAACCGCTCCTCAGAATAAATAAATAGGTTGTACAAAACCTTAAGAAACATTCTCTCGTCTGTTATTCACTGATGAATTCAGCTCCTGACATTTCTGTACGTCATCAGCTCCTGCCATTGATACCGGGAACGATTTTACACTGTAACATGGTCGTTCTAAGAACCCAGGGACAAGGTTGGATAAACAGTAATAGTGAAAAATGAGACCGAATTTCCTTGCGACTTTCTTACTGACCACCCTCTCTGTTTATAAAAATAAATAAATAAATAACATCATTGTACTCCACAATATCAACAGACTGACGCTATTACTTTTAAGCGAACTGGCAATATTATTCTGAGATTTCAAATTAACCTTCGCAAACCAATGATAGATGGAGAGCATAAAACTACACTTGTATGATTGAAAGTGCATCAGATGTCACTCCATAAAATATCTGATTCACTTCATCACCTCTGTTTCTCACTTTAATAGTCTCACTGATATGATATTGTCGAGATTGAATGGTTGCCTATTTGAGAAAGTAAACATGAGCAATGTATCACTTGCTTCGTTCGATTGTTATCGATATGAACCTGACAAATACAATTTATGATTTGATTAGCACAATTCAATCTTTTATTATCTCCTTGAACATTAAACTCGAAGCTCTTAGCAAAAACGCGTTTGTATCGTTCTGAGAATTTCGTGCGAAAAGTGGATCAAATATAAAATTCGTTACAGCGGTGTGAGAATAGAGTGGCGTAAGAGCAAATTAGAAACTAATATACAGGCTCACGTACCTTCCTTGACTTATTGAGTTCTATAGCTCACAGTGACCCGTAACAAGGGAGCGCTGTGGCTCAAAGGTTAGACAGTTGGACTTTAAACTGAAAGGTCGACGGTTAGATCCTGACCCGTGCCAACTGCGCTGTGATTTCTGACAAGCCACTCAGTATCGATTTCCCACGTGGGTGCGTGGTTGGCGCTGTGCACAGAAGCTTACTGCACTTCGATGGTGCACTTGCCTTCAGTTGCTGCTTACTCTGCTTGTGTCGAATAGCAAGCTGGGGTATCTGACAGTTGCTCACCACCCGGTGACTTCTTCCATCTATAAACTGACGATGTGACGCTGATTATTTTTAAAGTGCCCTTAAAGCCAAATAAAGAAACAAACAAACTCGTCGTCCAAAGGAACATTCGTCAGCACTGTATATTTAAAAACGTACAGTGATATGCATAGAAGCACTGTCGAGGCACGATTTGATATGAAATTTCAGATCGATGTTAGGAAGCAAAGTTCAGAAATTTCATATCAAATCATAACAGTTTGATATTCTTATTTATCATATGACTCGTCCGTTTTGTTCACTTTAAAACATTTGATATTTTGTTTTCATATTAATCAGTGATAAATAAAGCCTTCCGTCAATTTCATTGGTCAGTTCCAAAACTAGACAGTTTGATTGGCTGAACAAAATAAAACTGGGCCAGCTTTTCATAATTTGCATAATTAGAGTTGGGAGCTTTCATTGGTCAATTTCAAAACTGGACAATTTCATTGGCTAAACAAAATACAACTGGGTCACATTTGCATAATTTCAGTGGGGAGAATTTACGTTACCTGTCCTATTTAGGGTGGGTAATATTGTATTAATCTTTTACCTACAAGAAAAACGCCATTAATTTTTTTTAGATTTTCACTTTTTGCTTCCAAAACATAGGTTATGGCTCCTCATTGGAACGAGCTCAACGAGCTCGTTCCAATGAGGGGTCATAAGTTTTGGAAGCAAAAAATGAAAATTTTTAGTTATACGAGGATGTTTTTTCCAAGTGCCGTCTGCAACTCAAGTTAGGTGATGGGTCAAAAAGTCATACTAAGTGGCTAATTTGTGCGTGTGTGTGTCATATGATAAATAGAATATGAAATGAGTGTTTTTCTCATATAATATTTATGAAACTCGTCCGAATTTTCCGTTTGGGCTCTCCAAAACGGAAAATTCTTAGACTCGTTTCATAAATATTATATGAGAAAAACACTCATTCCATATCCTCTATTTATCACTTACTGTATCAGCTCTTTTCCTAACGGAACGGACAAAACCA
The DNA here is from genome assembly GCA_031216915.1 of Pictodentalium vernedei. NCBI lineage: Eukaryota > Metazoa > Mollusca > Scaphopoda > Dentaliida > Dentaliidae > Pictodentalium > Pictodentalium vernedei. The sequence continues at coordinate 149,799,468 of CM062293.1, forward strand.
AACAGGGCTTAGGACCAGTCATTGGCGCGAGCTGAACGAGATGGTTCCAGTGAGGAGGCATAAGCTGTTTTGAGGCAAAAAAATGAAGCGTTTTTTGTTATTCGGAAAATATGTTCACCAGTGTCGTCTTCTTCACGGGAACTCCGGGAAGCCATGGCATTGAAGCAGTGCTTGTTTACTATGGTAAACATGCTCTGTTTTACTAGTAAAATAGGATCTGGTCATCAGTGGCTGGGTGGAAGTCCTCTAAAATGTGCAACATGGATATAAACTATTGGCTGGATTTGACTCTATATCCGTGTTAAATAAATAAATAAATAAATAAATAAATAAATAAATAAATAAATAAATAAATAAATAAGCGTCTGCAAGTCGTGTTATGTCGGCAATTAATGAATAAATAACTGAAATGCAGAGAAAATTATTTCAATTCTACTTCCGAAATCAACTCACTCACAATATTACGCCTTGGCACATCTGATATTACGTGTTTAATAAATGTTTTATGGACGATGTGTTTGCTCATAATTACTTTATAAATTTATTTTTTTACCCGTGAATGGGGTCTCCATGTAGGAAACGGCCAGGTTTCATCACGCCATATACCATTTTATCAAGTGCACAATCTTTATGGGTGGAGGAGATCAAAAGGGGGACTCATAAAGACAAAAGTCATAACTATTTTTTTTATTAATTTATTACGTATCGTCTTTGACTTAGGAAAAGCGGCCATGATAAATGTATGCTAGTTGTACTCGTTATGCAGATCACCGTGTCTCAAGGATGTTTCGAGACGGAACTTTTAAATTTGGGAAATTGTTCATACACAATACGATGATGATCGGAAAATGCAAGGTGGTCGAATGGCGGCCATTTTGTTGTATTTCAAAGGTATTTGTTTTTTGTTAAAAATCAATGGATCACAGATGGTACTAAACTGAACTGTGAAACTTGGCATATTGTTCAGATATTTCCAGAGGATGATGATTATCAGTTTTTAACGAGAAATTCAAGATGACCGAAACGCAGCCATATTTGTTTTATTTTAAGATGCTGCTTATTTACTAAACCTAGTGGCTCAGCGATGCCTGAGGATCGACCTTTGACTTTTGGGACATTTCACGTTTGTTCAGGCATAACAATATGATGATGTATATCATTTTTAACGAAACATCCAAGATAGTCTATCAGTTACCTGTGAAACTTAAACATTTATGTCTGCTGGTCTGTCCGAATGCCGGCCTCCATATACACCTCACTGAAAGCTGGCACCGACCATACCAAAGAACTCATTGCAAATAATGGATTAGAAGTATAAATGAAGGTATGAGTGAAGGTGAATGAGAAGGGTACCTTTTTCATTTTAAGTATGCAGCTAACGTTTTATAGAATATTGTGTTCCATTTGCAAGAAACACTCAAAAGCATGATGTATAGAATAAATAGGTACGAGGGCCTGTAATAAGATTTAAACCACGAGTAAGATAAGGGTTTTAACCACTCGGCTTGCTCTAAATAAATAACTGACTTTGTCACTTAAACTGGCGAAAAAAACGACACTTTCTATTGTAAACACGCGGGTTTGTTTTGTTTACATCTGTGCCGTTGGGCAGTACTACCGGCTGCATGTGAATGCTTGATTGATAGCTGGACACACCGTCAAAGTTGATTGAATTTACCTGGCTTTTTCAGTCAAATTATTATTAACAATTCTTAAATTTTATTTTAGATGTTTCATTGTAGGTATTTTAAACTTAATAATTCATTGCACGTAGTAGATTGTACCGCAAAACGTCGTATGTTTGAATGAAACATAGCGAAGTGTGAATGTATCGAAATTGGCAAATTGCGCCATGTCAAAGGTCAAGGTGGATGAACTTGTAATTTTTTTAACCGCAGTAGAAGCGATACACCGGTAGTGGGGTTAAAAGCTAAAATTTAACATACAGGCTTTTCACGTGTAGTAACATAGGCGAGCATGGTATAAAATGCAATACCAAGTATTTGACAAAGGTAATCTTTGAGGAATAATAATTTCTCTTTTTGCTGGCTTTTCAATCTGTTGCACGATCACCTCAGATGATGTTGATCTAATGATGAGAGATGAATATGAGGTCACTATCGGAACAGTAGACCCGTAGATACATCCACCCATTTTACTGACGAATGCATGTCACAGCTCTATCTATTGGACTAAATATCCGACTTGAGTGGAAAACGCAATATGTTATCTTGTTAACATTAAGTTTAATAAAAAAAAGACTATTGAAAATAAAAAAAAATAGTATTCCCTTCCTTAGCGCACTTGTATTATATACAAAGCCAGGTTTTAAATTTCATTAGTGTTAAGAAATATCTGTAGAACTTTGATCTGAGCTGCAAGTCTTACATGTGTTTTTTCCGAAGACAAACGGGTTACTTCTCAGAAACAGACCACCAAGACGGTGTACACAAAAGGCGAAACATCATTTTCATCCTCTCTGGTTGATGTAAGACAATCTAAATATATAATTGCATATTAAGGTATTACAGGGCTGGGGAAAAATCAATGGGCACGCTTTCATCTTCACTGTCTGTGTGTAAGTGTTATTAATAGAGGGGATTTATATCTTCTGACTTCAAAGGTTGAGAACACTTAACAAAGATAATAGGGTGGTGTTAGCGAGCATCATCTTATTCAAAGGTCTTAGGTGAGTGATTTACAAACAGCGAAATAAAGTGTGCATATTTCGCTCATGCGCACTCTGATAGATTTAGCATTTCTGTTCTGTTTCTTTGACTGAACTTCTGCTATTTGTTGAATTCATCTTAGTATGCATTCAGATCGACGAATTTCAACAGCAATACTGAAGGAAATCAACTGAATTTTATCTTAATCAACAAACGATACTCATTTAAATTGGCTAAAAAGAGCATTATGGCCACAGATTCACTCTCAATGGGTTGAAAGTTGGAAAAGGTCTCCCGAACCCCCACCAACGGTCTGGGCTTCCCTCTCGTGCTCTATCCAGCCTTTGTCTATGGCAGTTGCGGGTGACCTTCGGTCATCGAGGGTCCGTAAGAACCAAATTATTACCAACCCAGAAAAATCCTGCCTACACCCCTGTTTTATATAGAAGAAATGCTGATATTTCAATGCGGTTACTACATTATTTTGCGTAATTTTAAATTTTAAGTAGATGCTGGTTAATGTACTTAGCGTTTAACCCTTTACCCAACGAATTGGCCGCATCCGCCAGCGTAATATGCAAATTTAGCAGTTGAAAAAATATTATTTTTCAAAACATTTCGTCGAGCTCGTTCCAACGAGGGGTCACATGATATAGTTTTGTTGATATTTTTTGAAATATTTAAAAAAATGATATTTAAAATAATAAATTTTGATATCGTCTGCGTTGGGTAAAGGGTTAACCCTTTACCTAACATGAAAAGCAGACGACACTTGCAAAAAAAAATTCTTGAATAACTAAATTTTTTCATTTTTTGTCTCAAAAACATAGGTTATGACCCCTCGTTGGAACGAGCTCGTTCCAACGAGGGGTCATAACCTATGTTTTTGAGACAAAAAATGAAAATATTTTGAAAATTAATTAGCGATTTTTGAGAATAGCGCTGGCCGGTTTTGGCCGTTACGTTGGGTAAAGGGTTAAAATATCCTTACTTCACCTTTATACAGTACAGTCACCGTGGACTGGTCGTAATCCACGCGTGGACAGAGATGTGAACGTATGCGTTTACCACGTAATAAAAATCATCATCAACACAATTTTAATTGATGAAGAACCGGGCTATACCCGGTGCTTCATTAATTAATTCTTTGATGATTATTCTCATAATTAGTGTTTGAAATTTAATATTATTGCGTCTTTGGAAATATTGCACACCCGTAGAAAGTGACCGCTCCACGGTCGCTGTAATGTATTAATACGTTTCTCAACGCAACAGTCATGTCCGATCATAGCTTTTCATATCCGAAAATCACCATTCAAATTCCATCAGTTCGTTTTCAATTTTTGCCTTCAAAACATAGCTTATGCCCTCTCATCGGAACGAGCTAGACAACGAGCATTATTAATATTTACATCACATTTTCCTGTTAATCAATCACCAGATGCCAGTCATAATATTAGTTAATCGTGTATATTCCAAGATGTATAGAAATTCCTATAAGAATTGAAATGAATTATCTGTCGCTTCATCGGAGCATGAATGTGGGATGGACTTGTTAAGTTGCATGAAGGGCTCATCAACCCGTACAAAACTCGATACGCCTATTCCACATTCATACTCTTATAAAGCGACGGATAACTCATTTTATTATACGCTAAACAATAGATTATCGAAGAAATTGCGGAAAGATAGAAATCGTGCCCCCCCCCCCCCTCCCCACTGTGAAGATATAGAAATTTTCACTTTCATGGTATCAATCAAAATGGTGGCTTTCAAAGTCTCACTTCAAGGTGAATACGAGTCAAATTATCAATGGAATGATCAGTTTGTTTTAAAAACGTATAATGAAAAGTAAATCAAGTGTTTTTGAGTGGGTATCGATCATTTCCGGCAATAAATCAACACGTATTCACCAGGAAACCCGCTAGTCCAAACATGGCCTGAAAGTCCGTCAAATACGTTTTTGGTTTCAAAAGACGTACCAAACCAAAAACTTGTATTACGGACTTTCAGGCCATGTTTGAACTAGAAACCCGCCAGCTGAATCAGATTGCAAGACGCTATCTGTGCCGAGTATCAATCAAATCACTTCCGCGTTTCAATGATTCAATGCGCTGTTTACTTTCATGCATCAATTCATGGTTCAAACGAATGGAATTGTTTGATTCTTATAAAAAGCGTATAGTAAAAAGAAAATCTAATGTTTTTGAGTGGATACCGAAAATTATCTCACTTGTGACTGAGATAAAGGGTAATTTTCGCTCGCGCAAGCGCTCGCGAAAAATAAACATTTGTCTCGCGCACTCGTGAGATAATTTTCGGTATCCACTCAAAAACACTAGATATCCTCTATTTAATTGTTATTATTTAAAGCTCCCACAAAGTTGATCTTCTGTTTCTCAGGCCATTTTTTTGTAAAATTGCATGTGGGCGGGTGGACGGACGGATGGGTCTCTTTCTTCGTTTTTTATTTTTGTAATTATTTCTTTGTCATCAAAAATTATATTCATGGTTTGTTTTATGTTTTAGGCCTGATAATCTACTGAATAGCATGAGTGGTGATGTATTTTGTCCCTTGGGTGCAAAAAGGCTTTGCAATGCACTCAAGGGAAACATTTATCAATTTTATTAACTTGGGTAAACTATCAGAGATAAACCATTTAATTTTAATTTTTTTAAGTTTGCATTGGTCATAAAAAGAGAGCACGTGACAGGTAAAATGACCACGCGGGGGGGGGGGGGGGGCCTGAGAAAGAGATTTTTAACTTTTTAGGCCTAATGTAGAATATTATATCATTGCAGTCATATCAACTTTTGTAAACACGACATTTTATTGTTTTCAATATTGGCTAATACACGCGGTCCCGAAAACTCGAGAGAAAAACTAGAGCAACCAACGTCAATACTAACTAACAGCCCATCTGCAGCAATTACAGCTTAACTTACAGTTTAACTGCATCGTTGGATACGCCCACAATTTCTTATTTGACAAATGGGCGGGACAGGCCAAAACATGCATTAGATAGAAAAATTATTCATCGAGTTATGAAAAAATCTACTCGACCAAATGGTATGCAAGCAAATCAGACTTCAGAAAATGAAATTAAATCATACTGGTTTAAAAACTAATACACCCAGATGCATACATAGTCACGGGGATGGAAGAGTGGGTGGTGGTGGTCAAGTTTTCAAACCAGCGTAAATTTCCATAGACTCTTTAATACAAGAGGGATAACAAATTTAAATACCCATTAACCACTTTCAAATTAACTTCTTAATTCACCAGCAACTCTGTTCAAATTCCACGGTATTGAGCTATTCGATAGTCATGCTTTTTATATACTATTTACCTGAACACGCAATCGCAAACAGTAATATCAGTAGCCATAACAATTTGACAATAAACAAAGCTTGTATCGTTATTGTAGTATTAATAAAACTTATATGGCGTCGAGAGAAGCGAACGCACGGCTTCTAATGGACTATTTCAGTTGTACTGGTAATTGCCTTCAAAAACTGGTAATGTTTCGTCGTTTTCAGTATACATTATATTTTGCAGGGAACTGCACGATCCAGTATATAAACAATCCACTATGCAAAACAAAAAACACTGAAGACAAATCGCGATAATGGAAATGCATTTCGAAACGTAATGTCAATCTCATAACGCTTTGCGTGCTTCGAAAAATTATGAATGAAGTGATATCCTGTGTTCAGAGTGATCTTCGCGCTCGACAAAAATATAATTCCCTGTCTGTTTTCTCAAATCACTCACCTATCCCATGGGTGATCCTTGGAAAGGAATGTAATTTGGTTTGAAATATCATTTCCTGACGGAAAAGGTATACTTGGGCTGAGTTTGATTATTTTTTTTATCTCTATGCACAATTTCATTCATGCTGAACGTACCGTTTGCGTTGAAAGAATTGAATTATTTCGATCCGTTATGTGTGACTTTCTGTTTGCAAACGGCTGTTTTCGAGAAGTCGTGTTTATGAGTTTTGTTGACTGAATGGTAGATAGATGTGTTATGTGTGCATTGTACATGTATTCAATCTTTTATCACCACTTGACTCGTTTTCGGGAAGGGATGTCTCGTCGTGACAAACAGTTCGTGTAAAACCACAATGTGCACCTAACATATATAATGCTAGTCATCTTCATGGTGAGATGTATCGAAAATAGTTTAAGAAGTTGATAATGATCTCAAAGGAATATTCAATTTGATACTTTTATTTAATAAGCATAGACATGAGGGTATAAAGGGATGCGCAGTTCATCTTAACTCCTTGCATGCTGCTAAAGGATATTCCCGATAATCTCTTGCCACTGAAATGAGTATAAGTTGGGTATATTTAACCAAACTCCCTCCCTGTAAATTGAATGAATATTTTGGTAAATGCTTTCTTGAGTTACATTTTCAAGAATTTTTTCATCAAATCTAGTCATACAGCAGCCATGACAAGATTGATGGAACATATTTTGAACTCAGCGGGTTAAGAATTAAAGATATTATTAAATAAGAAAAGAAATGCTGCACAGTTTTCTTTTCTTGTATTGGGGTATACCTACACTTTCGATAGCCAGGCTCATATCGTGTCGGACAGTAGCAAGAGTATAGGGAGAGAACCATAGCGCAACAGCAAGCAGCTCAGCACAAGCAGAGTTAGCAGTGGATGAAGGCAAGTGCACCATTGAGTGCGGTTCACCTTAGAACACCACATCATGCCCCCATGTTGGCAATCGAACGAAATTTTCACCCAAAGACACAACGTAGTTACTACTTGGCGGGGTCGAACCGTCGACCTTTGGGTTTGAAATTCAGTCGTCTAACTACTGAACCACCGCGCTCCCGCTGAGCAAATTACATTTTTAAGTAAAAGGCTGTTCGCAACTACACTTGAAATTGAGTTTATTAGTAACCAATTTTTTTTGTCTCAGATAATATGAAAGTAAATACACAGAACGACACACGCGTGTGCATGGGTTAATCGATATGGCACGATTGCCAGCGAGGAAGGATTAAACGAGAGGCCGCAACTCGGTGTTTATTACACGCCTTCACGTCTATGAAAGAAAACGTTAGAAGGACACTCAGAAATTCATTTGACAACTCGTCCCCTGAGTTCCAATATGTTCTCTGTGCCAGGAGGCACAGGGAACACATTGAAACTCGGGACGAACTATCAACAAAAAGAACGCATTTTATCGCCGACCAAATTTGCGAGGGGAACCCGTGTTACTATGTTTAATATCGCTAGCGATTCAAATTGTAATTGCGGTGCACAATTTGTTGAAATTTCCAGTGAAATTTCGCTTCTATTTAAAAATAGTCCGTCAACGATTTCCGTTCGGCACAGATGTGCGGAACAGATTTTCATTTTCCGCATGGTTTAGTGTTGCTATAGATGGGGATTTCATAGAACAGGCGTGTAATAAAGCGATAGTTCTAAATACTGACTTTTTTAAAACATAACTTTAATGACTTGTTGCACTTAGGAGTACCAGTGTCGCATTTTACTTGTAGGAATCTTTTAAAAATTGATCACATCATTTGCAAATCCATGTTTTACACCGAACTACAGTGGAGTGTACATATTCCAAGACTATGAGGGCATTATTTACTTCATAACGAATAACAATCTGTTTCACGCCACTACAGTTTTTCGCCACGATATAGCCTTACATGCTGATGTGGTGTTACACACCAATAAATAAATAAATAAATAAATAAATAAATAAATAAATAAATAAATAAATAAATAAATAAATAAATAAATAACTTTACACCGTACCGTATTACGAACAGAAATATGTTTTCCGTGCCCGACTTAAGATTCTGATAGTGGATAGACTCGTAGGATTTTTTGTGTGTTGCGTTACTCTGCTAACCTGCAGAAAATGCTCTAAATTAACCTACTACAAAGAGCCGTGTATGAGACGATGTCAAATTTTGTCCACATTTCAGGGAGGTGGAAATTAAAAAAAACATCTTTTCACAATGTGATATTTGTTTGTTATTTTACGAGGGCCTACTTTGTAGGTAATAAAAATTAAACATGCAGGCTCAAGCATTCGTGCGTGCATTTTTGTCTGCCTCACGGTGTCAGTAGTGTAGTCGAAATGTAATTACTGAAACTATAATTCAAATCATCACCCCGTATTCAGAAAATGGATGCAGAGGCAAGTTTTGATATGAACTTGCAGCAGTGTACAAAGAAAAACACGACGAGTATCGATTTTCTGACAATTACATCTTTCCCTAAGAGTACTGATCTTAAACAAATTATTTTTTTCAAAAATGTTTTAATGTACATAATATAAATTCTTCTAAAATTGTATGCATCAGAATAAGGATTTCAAATCGCCAACTCCTTTGGTTCAGACCAAACATTTAACATGAAAAAACCTTCAATTAGCTACACAGGGATTGAAATAAAAAAAACGTAAAATTCCCGCTCACTACATGGGATACAATGGTCATTACGCAGGAGACCAGATATCGTTGTGGACATGGTGATGCTCGATTAACCCGTTGTTAAACTGCGTAATGAAGTTCCCGATGGTTTTAACAAATCAGAGAGACTAGATGCTCAAACGATATAGGGAAATATTAAGAATTAACATATGACTCTATGTGTAACGTGTTACAGGGGAGGCATACTTGTTACATTGCAGATATATTTAGGTATGTTTTGTAGGTAAGAACGGGTAATTACAGCAGGTAGTAGGAGGAGTTTTGATAAAAGTTTTAATCATCAGATGATTAGGACCAAAATGCTTAGTGTTCGGCCTGGTTTCATAGTTAACAGAAGACATTGGAAATCGGGTAAAACCGAAAAGGATGAAGTAAGTAGAACCAATAGTTGCGTCGTTTTTATTCGAGAGACGAGAATAGAAGAAATATGAATGTAATTAATTCTTAGAATGAAACAATACTTCTACAGCTAAATAAAGAGGTTTTCTCCTTCAACATTAGGACATTAGTGAACAAACTGTCTTGTTACTGTTGAGACGTTCGTAATCTATGTTGTTTTTTATCAAACAGGCATTTATTTGTTACCATGACTAAGATTGACGACCAATTGTTTTTGATGCATCTCGGCTGATCAACCGTAGCTCGGAAGTTAAGTGAGTGTACAGTACAGTCAGCGTGGACAAGAACAATCCATAGGTGGGCAATATTGTCCACACATGCAATTTAAAGACTACTAACAATAAATCACCACAAAAACTGAATTTATTAGGCACTGGGTTATAATAAACAAAAATACAATATCTGTCAACCCAGGGCTCATTTCCCACACCAGAATAATTATGTATCATAATCTTGTGTGTCCTGTAACAGATGTTGTATATCATGTGACAAAAAACAACATTTCACACGCACACAACACCTTATCAACATTACACCTTTTTCAACTTCTGTGCAAGAAAATGCCACTTTAAAACCAGAGACATCCACATCAGAAAATATTTATGAAAAAGACAAACAATGTTTGTCAAGAACGTATATAATGAAACAAGAACTGGTATGTCTTGTTACATTTTTGTGATGTAATGGCTCTTTCTTGTGTTTTTATTAAATTATGAACCCCAATCCCACATATAACACATTCCAATGCACCAGCGAACACTATTTGGTCAACTGTCAAACCCAAATCAACATATCGGGTAACTAGACACGCTTTGAGTTTAATTTTAAACATGCTGTAACAGACAAGTAGTTCCTTTAACTTTTTCAATCGTTACATGAGTAGACCGTTACATGAGGTATGTATTTGTATTCACTTCACATTATTTTCAACGAGTTCTCCCTCGCAGACTGTTTGCGAATATTGGAAGTGCACAATAGTAGCTTTAAAACCCAATACGGGTACTTAATGATTTTCGGTCTCATTTAATACGTCCTCGAAATAAGGTGGATTCACTTGAATGTCAGAATATCAACTGTGGTATGGAAAATATTTTTCCGGTACCTTCTGTCAACTTTCTGACATTAATGGCTTTGTAAACAAGATGCGACGTAGTGTCTGATCAATGGGGAGAGTTCAGTATTCTTTCATAGTCTGAAATTGTTACAGGAGTTACTTCGAGTTGAGGGACAGAAATCAGGAGGCATTAATTTTGTTTTCGTTGGGATGAAGGTACATAGGCTTTTTTCGGCTATAATTTAGAGTGATAAATCGTTATCTTCCACACATGGAGCACGTGTCACAAAGTCGCACGAGTGTTGCCGCACCGAGATGATAATCATGGAAACAACACATTTGGGACACGCATTTGTGCGAGATTTCCACTATTCACACCATCAAAAGAAGTGGAAATGATAAAGGATTGAGAATTCCCTGGCTTCAATTGGTAGAACTCATGGGCTGCCAGAGTTAGAACCACGATTATCCCAATTATGCTATGTGTATGAAGAGCATGGGCGCGAGGACAGAAATATGGACAAAATTTGATATTGCCTCGTATATATGTAAGCTTAATGTAGCTGGGAGGGAGGGAGGGAAAAACACCATTTTACTAACAAAGTATGACCGGTAATAATTTTATCTCTTTTGCCGCTCGGGTTCAAAGAGTTAATTATTATTATTGGAACAAATTCGACGAGCTCGTTCTAATGAGAAGTCACATGATATCATATCGATATGGTTTTGTTGACATTTTTGGAAAACTTTTTTTTTCAACTGCTTAATTTGTAAATCACACGAGAGGATGCATCCGATACTTTAGATTAAGGGTTAAGGAAGTATATTGAGTTAGGTTTCATGTTTGCACCGACGGTCAACGACCCGAGAACACTGTCGGAAAGTTTTAACTCTCGTCCACCATGTCAGAAATTTTTGAGATCCTGGTTTCAGGCCGGACACAGATCCGACCATCTTTCTGTAGTTAGTATTGTTTCAGACTGTACCTCTCAGGCATACAGAACCGAAAGGGTTAAGCCATTTAATTTCCCATCATCGATATTATAAATCCGATGATTGCCTCTTCATTGACATAGAATTAAACACTACAGTTTACATTAGCGAGGAGAAGAAATGGAGAAAATTCTCATTTGTTTTTAAAATAATCGCTTGGTTGATGCTGACAGCAACATCTATTAGCCAAATGCATTTTCAAATCGGAATAGAGCTGAGCAATACAGTCCCCTAGACAGACGAATTGCCGAGGTATCGACAGAACTCAAATGTAGCATATTCATCACAGTAATGCACGAGGTAATGCTTGCTGAACCACTTGTGATTTCATGTTTTCAATGAGCTATGTACTGTGGCATTTATGACTCTTTCTAATGTGTCATTGTACTCTGTAATTTTAACTGGGTCGGTGCTAGAAACCCATATTTGGGCTTTAACACTTGAAACCCCAAAGGCTGTTTTTACAGTCCATGATCACGCTTCGTCTGAATTTCATAAAATACATGGTTGGTCATTAAGTTTGTGTAGAAGACCAATCAATATTTTCAACTTGCAGCACAAAGCTGCACGTTGAAAATATTAGTCGGTCTACCCCACAAAAAATGAATGTGGACTCTTCCAAGTAATGGAATGGAATTGAACTGACATGGAATGTACCATTAGGGTTCAAAGGGTGAAGTATATGTACAGATGTCACCATAAAGGTCGTGAATTCTTTTTCAACATGTGCTTCATTTTCAGCAGCAGTGTTTAATCCAAGCCCTTTGAGGAGGCGAAATTCCAAATGCGAAATAGGCAGTAAAATTCTCAGTTGAACTGACCGCATTTTACCTGGCCTACCGTCTAATTTAATCTGCATAGCATTACAGTCCAAGTTCTGAACCCATCGCATGCATTCATACAGGTTAGTTCAAAACTGCTAAAAAACTCCATGTTTTTGCGGGTTTGATTAATCTGAGGGAAGTTGTAAGGGCTGTTTGATGCACCTTACATTTCCGGGCATCACTGATCGTTTTAATCACCCCAAGTAGATCCTCAGTCGCGATGAGGCCCATTTCCCAAGTTAGACGCATTAAACCCAGAACAAAAAGCAAATGTAGTTTTATCAATATTGATTTGTTTGTTCCAATGTATTGGAGAGTACACAAGAGTTCTCTCCAATAAGGTGTAACAAACAAATTAACGATGCACATGTACTGATCGCAACAAATTTTCTGGAAATCTATCTGGTACTCTTCCAACCAACAGCCAGTCTGTGAAAGATGGGCTGTGTCTTTGGTTATATTCTCTTAAATTCCATGCATATCGGTTTAACAATTCTACACAATTATGGGCGTTAATGCTTGTGTTTTGACAGTCTAGACAAGTTTGAATTTTTCTTCGGTTTTCTTCGTTCAAACTTCCCCATTTGTTCACAAACATATTTAACCTGTCACAGGTGTTAAAACTCGTGTAAATGCTATATATGTGAGTGTAACTTTTGGTGGTATTCGATGAATGACTTTCGGCGACTAATAATGTACCCAGCAGGAAGGACACATCCACCCAAGTCAGCATTCTAGCACCGTCTAACACTATTAGCACTTTTCAGTGGATTTACACACCTGAACAAAGTGTTTGTCTCCATACTAGAGCGAGCGTGTCGATATCCTTCCATTGAGTGGCTCTAGTCTTTTGATCGAACAAAACATCCAACCTCAATAAAACCTATGACTTAACTTTAGCATTGTGTCGTCGAATTTTGTCAGTTAATCGCTTTATATCTCAGATATTGACTTACTGTTGACTTTGTAACTTTTGGCTTTACACGAGATAAACATATCAAATGATGAGTTAACCATTTCAACACCGATACCATGAATGGTATTGTCTTAAGCACTACCTCCAACAGGGAAATGGGCGAGTCCTTGTAAAATCTGCCCGGAGGTTTAGTAATAAATTAATCCTACAGCCCTAGAGATCTGTAGGATTAAATTATTATACCTCCTTCCCAGGTTTATATTTATTCTGTTGACTACTCGTCGATTGTCAGCTTTTTCTTTACGCGTAGATTTATGCATAGCGAATTGAAAGGGTTACAATTAGTACCTGATGTTGTCCAGATCCTGGTTTCGTATGTGTTTTAGAATAACAGCAAATGATCTGGGCGCCAGTGGGCGGTTCTCAGACCAGTTATTGAAAATAATTTAGATCAGAGAAATCACAATGGATGAAGTCATGTGATAGTAATGTCATCTAATTCGTGCTGATTTACGAAACCCAAATAAAACATATTGTTCCAAAGCTCTTCAGTCCACACCCGACTAATAAAATCGGCCATTTTATATCATCTGATAGACCTGCCCAACAGGGTGTTTTACAACAGCCTTTCTTTCCCTTCAAAACAAAGCGGCACCAAACTCATATCCCAGTAGTTGTATTCATTATGGTGTTGAGCACTTAACCCAGCTAATCAACGACTCGTAGTTGTAAGGTTCTACAAACGTTAATTGTGAGTTCGTGTGACAAAACTTTTCAGGCGCAGTGCAAAGTCGGAGGTCGATCAAGAAGGTCTCAGAGTTAATAATCTTCAAACGGACTGGCCAACTACTGAACCTACTTGAATATATGGAACTGACAGACTTCATCTTCTACGAAGTTGCATTACTTTTATACGAGTATGTCAGCAGTTAATCTCATCCAGCGACGATTGCACTGCAATGTGTGTCTTTTTCAGCCAGATGCACAAGACAATAAGCATTCTGAATCTACATTTTTGTGGGTTTTCGTATCTGTATCATGAAAACAGAAACCATTGATATAATTTTCCACTCTGTTCATCCAATAAAAGTAACAATATAATATTCCCCTTTGTCGCCCAAACCCTCTGCACACTGATGTCAACATACAATAATTTCAAGTTGCGATTTTCCCCATAATGCAACTGTTATTTCAACCAATTCATTATTGAAAGTTGAATTGATTAAATTAATAATTGCATTATGGGAAAGCGTTGATCTTGACATTTTGATATTTTGGCATCATTGTGCAGAAGGGGTAATAATGGTTAGACAGAATACCTACGCAGCTTTTATCAGCCTGCAAAGCACTCCGAAGTTCCGAACTGTGTGTGTCGGAGCATTTTCGATGGACGCTGTGGTGACCTTTTGTCTGGAATAGTAATATTATTATAACACAAACTGATTTGAAGCCCTTTTTTCTTCACCAACGGTTTCGACGAATATTTCAAGAACGCGGGAGTAGCGATAGTAATTCAAGTATAGGATATCTGTTTTATGTAATTTTACCAACTGATGAACGTGCATGCAGTAAATAGAAACAAGAAAATACTTTAAATATCCCACCACACAGTCAAGTGACGCACGATGATCCATTATTCAAAATTCCATAGCCATCGTTTCTGTAATTTGTTTTATAGAATTTAAACCCACTCCAGGTTGTTCTGAATCTGTGTTTGCTCCATGTGTTGATTGCATGTAGTTATAAGTAACTGAGTATCCTTCATGTATTAAGACACGTTCTTCAAAGTTAAAAAATACTCTGCAGAATGTCAGCTGTCATATGTCTATCTGCGGAAAACATCATCGCCAAACGAAATCAGGTTTCGATTATAAATTACTAAAAGAATTACGTAGACATTATCAGTTTGGTTCTCGCGCTGTCGAGAATTCTTTACTCGAACGGAATGGTGTTATACAAAGCGCAATTGCTAACATTTCTCACTTCTGTCTTGGCATATCTGAATTAGTGACTAATTACCAAGAAAAAAGAAAGTCTACCAGTTTAGGTCGTAACTGCACTGACATTTCGGATATCAACAGGGACGACGGATGCACTGGGGCAGAGGGGGCAACTGCCCTCCCTCCCATCAGACCACGGAGGCGAGAGGGCAGACAATGCCCAGGTTCGTCAATCAAATTTTTTCAGTGATTGTTTTTCTCTAATTAAAGCTAAAATACACCCTAAATCCGTTGTGGGAACTTTCAAAATTCAGTGGGGGAGTTTGGGATAAGGTGCCCCTCCCGATGGGACGGGCACACCTACTCTCAAGCCCCATATCTCGGCCCTTTGGTCGTCGAGACCTTCACACCTCGGCATGTCATGGTGCGGTTTCTCGTGCAAGTAAATGCCCTTATTCCGGTGTCTGACCTCCCCCGCCACCACCCGCTCTGAAGTGCTTCCGGCGCCCCTGAATCGACATTATTGGCAAGTTGGAAATTATATTGTTGGCATGTTAGAAATAGGTTGAAGTGAATTGCATGCCATTTACTTTTCACCATATATTGGTGTTAGCCTACAATCAAGTGCAGACGAGTGTTTCCCGTCCTTACTGGAGAAATAAATACGACCAGGTAACCAACGCCTATGATTCTCCGTGGGAACCCTGGGAAGTGAAACAGTGCTCGTTTACTGTGGCAAACAAGCTCTGTTATACTGATAAAATAGGACACGGTCGCCAGTGCCTGGAGTGGAAGTCGCCTAAAATGGGTAATATGTGAAGAAACGATTGCCTGGACCTGACTTTATATATATCTGTTGCGGTCACGATTAGCCATTATGCAGAAATATGTGACCTTAAATAACATAAATAACGCCTGAGATAAGATTGCCGAAGATTTTATAAACGGTCAGCTAAGTATGACTTTTTCTTTATGTTCTATTCATAACAAACAAACAAACAAACAAACAAACAAACAAACAAACAAACAAACAAACAAACTTGACCTGCAGTATACATTCCTTGACATATTATGCACCATTAGGTCAGACCATTAGGTGTCATTGATACAAAATTCATTCTTCACACATCGCTATCATTGTTCATTGCGTGGTGCCATTTTTTGTGCTAAATAAACTGTTTTGGCGTCAACCTCTAATGGGTCGGTGCTTCCACGGCCTGTGCCGAAGAAATTATTAATAATTTCCATGATTTTTTGGCAATCTGTAATTGTCTCCGTCTTAATTGCCAGCTGATTATTTCATTTAAAAACAAGTAATAAGATAATCGTTTTGTTTGTTTTGTCATTAACAATTCTCATGAACGTTGCATTGGCTTTTCCACATAAGAGCAAATAATCTTTTGGTGTCGAAATTTTAGCCAGTCGGCGAGGCTTCAATAGCACATCAAAGTTTTTAGTGCAATTGGCTGAATTAGCACACGCCAGCATGAATTTCGGATGGATCGAGACTTATGCGGTTTGGTCGAAATTCTAGGTTTTCTCCCCCCAAAACACTGTAGAATCTCACCAGTCAAAAAGTAAAAGCAAGAGCATTCAATCTCTTGATTCGGTTTTGAGTTCACATTTTGTGGAAATTTCTACCCACTTGCGTGAGTGTATCGTGACCAGATCACTATCTGGTGAAAAAAGCGACCTTTTGCGATCACAGTACTTCACCTTTCCTTTTACCCCATAACGTAAGATGGTGCAGGTCCCAGTAGGCTGGAATCTATAATGCAACAGGTTTCTCACGTTCAGCATTTCATGACAATCCTTCAGTTTTGTCATCTAGTTTCGCATTGCACCGAATTACAAGTAACTCGACAGAACAGACTACTTACTTCCAACCCATGAAAATTATCTTGGACAAAAAGGATGTGGCTTTCACAAATTTTGTAGTTCCGGGAAGATAGTGCTAGTGGTCACAATTCCTGAGCGAGTGAATATTGTCTCTGAGTGTGGAGAGTGGGCGAAGTTTAAAACAACCTACCACATTGTGTACCGGGAGAGCCAAGATTTACCCGTGGTATTGCCCCACCGGGCAGGTATCCGTTAACATTGAAGTATATGCTGAAAATACCATAAAAATAGTCATTGGACTTATCGCACTACCTACCTTTTTCAAACTGAAGAAATAAAATTGCATCGTCGATTGACGGCAATTGATAGGTGCAGCTTTGTTGTGTAGTCCCCGTACAATTACTGCATTCAACGGTACTATCGTAAGCAAACAGGGTCACGTTTACATTGGTAGGCGTCCACTCTTCTATGTTGTAGTTTGGTTTTCAGATGGATCCTTGAACAATTATCATTTTTGAAAGGTATGACCAGTGATCCAGTGATAAATACCTCCCATTCTACATTCCTTACACAGTCAGTTTATATAAGGAATGATCTCCCATTTACGTAGTTTGGCCTTTGTTTTTTTTTTTGGGGGGGGGGGGGGGGGTGGGGGTGTGGTGGGGAGAGGGGTTCACATAACTCAAGAAATAGACAGAAACAAACGATCATTTCTTATAATTAAACTTGAGGGGGCAATAAATTTTAACACTCACTACTTTGCGGAGTTGAACTAAAAACCAGGTCCTAGTGATAACTGAATGAAAAAAGGCATGGTTTTCTAAAATTCTGTTTGAAGTAACGAAATATTTCATTGAAACATGTTCTTGTGTCATTAAAACTTTTATTGACCAATGAACTGCGTAAGTTAAAAGGAACGTCATAGGCAACGCTCGCACAAAACTTCAATCTCCTTTTCCACTTGACGGGAGGTGCTGTCATTCCAAGCAACACTGAGTTAAATTTAATTCTGATTTTGACCATTTCCTGAGAAATTGAAAAAGCAGTTTGTAAATGAGGAGTTCGATATAAACCCAGATGACATGAAGTTGGTTGAACTTTGTCATAGAAAGAATTCGTTTAGGCTCTTTGGAAATTGGAAAGTTTTGTTGGCGTGAGTTTCGTTTGTGGATTATTATGACCGGCCATTGTTTACGTTTGATTTGGGTAAAACGACGAACGCAGACGATCATCTATTGCCTATAAACAAAGTGAACATGGAATAAAACGCATAAGGATTTCATTGTTTATTAAATTTTATTTTGAAAGTCTTTTTAATATGATGAGATATATATTAATTATTTTTTTTATTGTTGAAACAATATGAGCGTGCAGCGGTTCTTTTCCATTCACACTGTGCAACGCAATTTTGAAGAAAGACATTGGGGGCGTCGTTTAGTGCGGGCCTAAATGCGTTTTTTTCGGTTCATTGTGTTATGAAAAGAATAAAAAGAAATACTTTAGCCAATCATTTTGCCTGAAAATGTATGAACAGAAAAAAGGTTTAATTATCAGTCACTGAATTGGTCGACCGTTTGTTGGTTACCCACACTGAAATGTGAAAGGACGTGTTCTATGCACCATATCTTGTATGGAAATTTAAACTGTCATCAGAGACTAATACTGTACGCTTTTAGAGTTGTATATTCCAATTGTTTTCTGTCTATGACTATAAATGACAGATATGAATCGTTAGTCTTTTAAAACACTAATAATTTATATTAGTTATTTATATTCCGCTGTAGAATATACAATCCTTGAGGACACAGTTGTGAAAGTTGTATTTTTTTGTAAAATTGCATGTGGGCGACCGGTTTTTATTTTATTTTTTATTTTTATAATTATTTCTTTGCCATGTTCTTGGTTTGTTTTATGTTTTAGGCCTCATAATCTACAGATTAGCATGAGTGGTGGCGTATTTCGTCCCTTGAGTGCAAGGCTTTGCAATGCTTTAGCATTGCAAAGCCTTCTTACACTCAAGGGACAAATGTATCAGTTGTATTAACTTGGTAAATACTCCATCTACATCCATGATACACCTATCTGTTCGTGTGGCTACGAGACTGAAGATTCGAACCATTACTTTTCGACTGTAATAACTATTCAAACGAAAGACTAGTCCTATAGAGAGATCTTGCGCATCTTACAATAAGATCGATCAACGATCTTCTTTATGGTATCCCCAACCTACCAGAATCCATCAACATCCACCTTTTTCGAAGTGTACAAAATTTCATTAAGACCACGAAGAGGTTTTATGACTGGACCGTAATCAGGCAGACTAGTCTGACATCTTCCCTGCCAAATGTCCTATAACATGAGTGTCCATTTCCACTTCCACTTCCTTCAGTCACGGCTTTGTGCATTCCGCATGTTTGTCCTGTATGCCCTGGCTATAGCAGTGGTAACGGGGCTCCGCCTAAATCGCGGTTCCGCTGGAATCGCGATTGTGCCGTAATATGGCACGTTGGCCAGGTGACCAAGGTCAGCAGTATTGCGATGTGGCAGTTCACCTTTCACCTTTCTTCTCTCCTCCCTCTCACCTATCTATTCTGACTCTTGTAAAGTCGAATACTCATCAGCATTCATCTTGAAGAGTGGACATACACAATATTGTTTTAATTATTCGTACGTTTGCTTTGCCATTACATGCATATTTATGTAACTTTTTGTAAATATTTGTAAACATAATTTGAAATTTTCAAATGTATATTAAGGAAATGATATTATCTAAGTGCTCAGCACTTGTTATCCAATCCATTTTGTTATAACAAAGAAAATATGTTTCATAATAATAATAATAATAATTAATTTGGGTAAAATATCAAACATAAACCATTTAATTTTTATTTTTTAAGTTTGCATTGGTTATAAAAAAGAGAATGCGGCAGCCAAAACGACCAGGCGGGGGTGTGGGGGTTGGGTGAGGGGGGGGGGGGGGTGGGTATAGCCTGAGAAACATATTTTAAACTTTTTTAGGCCTAATGTATCATAAATATTGCTTCGTCTTGGAGTTTACTATGCCAAAATGGTGGCCTTCGAGAAAGAGTAGTACACGCGCCTAAGGCGCGTGGACTATTCTTCCCCGAGGACCACTATTTTGGTACAGTCCACCACATGCCATGCAATAATTGTTATCAAATCAAGGGAGAATTTTGCCACCCGTCAGGAATCCAATCTTAAGTGAACTGCGTTTTGTCAAGGCCCTTACCCACGAATAGCTTTTCCTTTCCTAAAATTACAAATAACAAAAAAGATTTTCAGACGCGTTGTGTTCCGCCAGTCGCACGTCGTAGAATAATCCACGGCTATTTTTAATAAGTGGTTGGTCCACGGGAATTGTGCACGATTATTTTTAGAACTCTGTGTTGGTAAAACTGTTGGAAATAGTACAGTACCTCTCAGCCAATCAGAGGAAAAGCCGCGTGAAATATAATATATATTTTATTGGTGTGAAAACGAGTGAACACTTAAACAAATAGTACAGTACCTCTCAGCCAATCAGAGGAGGAAAAGCCGCGTGAGATATAATATATATTTTATTGGTGTGAAAACGAGTGAACACTTAAACAATTTGTATGAGCCTCTTATACATTTTTTATCAGTACGTTCAAATGAAATGGGGTTAGCTTTGTTTGTTCGCTTTTGTTTTAGTGTCTACAATTCAATAAACATATTTTCCCAACCTTTTCTCACTATTGACAGTCAAACAGAAGAAATAAGAGTATTTACTGAATGTTATCAGTCGGTTTTTCGAAAATATGGTACGTCTGTTTTGAGAGCAACTTGCTTAAACGTCTTTCACTATTAATTGAAGTATCAGTAAAAAAATAAGCTACTTCCGCGTGGGGAAACAGCGCACGCATTGTGTCAAGTTAGTCTTGTTGTTGAGATGATGAGTTAATATGTTTTCTTCACAATTAATTAAATTGTGGAAATGATGTAGCTTCGGGAACAGAATGACTTATACGCAGTATCAGTGCATGCGAATTATTATAAATGTTGTATGAATCACTTTTTTATTCAAACCTGCTTTTACCAATTCTAACACGTTCATTTACTTATTTATAAGGGTTTAACGACATTTTAACAGCCAGTGTCATATCGTGAAGATGACAGTTTTCCGGTGGAAGAAGCCGAGTACCCAGAGAGAACCACCGAGTAACGACGAGCAGCTGCCAGCTCCCCAATATCGTAACTCCGTACTGCAGCACAGGCAGGCTTAGATTGGTTGAAGACATGCGCACCATCGATGTACCATACGCCTTAGCACACGGCGTCATCGTGCCCAGATGTGGACAAACGGAGTTAAGTACCTTGCCAAAGAACACAACGTCGGAGGCTCAAACGGTCCGATCCAAAGACTAATCGGGCTCGACGTTGCTTAACTTCGATGATCTGACGAGAATCAGTTACCGCAACGCCACTGTGCCCCAACACGTTCATAAAATGATAAATGTCATGGGTTGTTATATGTTTTTACGCAAATTTGTACTTATCTTTATCATTTTCCAAACGCCCCCCCCCCCCCCCCCAGAAATTAATGGTCTGTTCGAGAGCTACTTACTTCAGCGCTACTTACCCCAAAAGATTTAGAAACTTGGGAAATAAACATTATCCTACATTATGTTTTGAGATGAATCTGATTCGAACTTCGAACCCATGTCCGACATTTCCCTCTCAGATTTAATTATTAACTCTTAATTTTTATAGATATTTTTCACCATGTCTAGTTATGGCTGCTTTAAAGCAGCCATGACTAGATTTGATAAAAAAAATTAATCTACATATAACACAAGAAATCATTGGTGAAAAAATCCATTCCATTAACAGGGAGACAATATGATTAAATAGACACAGATTATATTCCTGTCTGTGCTGCAGTGCGGAGTTACGATGTTGGGGAGCTGGCAGCTGCTCGTCGTTGCTCGGTGGTTCTCTCCGGGTACTCCGGCTTCCTCCACCCGTAAAACTGTCACGGTCATGGTTAGCCATTGTGCATAAATATGTGACCTTAAACATCAATAAATAAATAAATAAATAAATAAATAAATAAATACACAGATTAAATTTATTTCAGAGACAAGAGAAACCCCGTGCTGGGCATGAATATCCGCCAGCAGCGTGCAAAGAGTGAAAGTATGTAATCATTTCAGCAGATTATTGTTTCCAACATTTTAGACCACGATTGCTGTGCGTATTCAACGTTACGCGATACAATACAGTCATTATATAGGAAATATTCCAGATACACCACACTTGGAATCTGGATTACGCGTAAAAAGTCATGTAAGAACGCATCTGATTAGATGTTACGCATCTGAGTGACGTTATGGCGTCAATGAAATGCTTCGATACAAGACGGTATCAAGCAGGAAAGTTATATGCCGCCGGGGTGATATTTTTAATTAAAACATCAACCTCATTCACTTAATTCAAGTTCAATCGTGGCATAAATATCGAACACGAATCCGATAGAGTACGGAGGCAGGAACCAACGACCCTTGGTGGAGTTTTAAACTCAAAATCGAACCGTTGACTCCAGTACCCATTACTCCACCCTCGTTTTGTTCTGTGTCTTATTATTTATTTATCATCCATTCATTTATTTTTTTCACCAAGTACTACCATTTCTCCCTATTACGCCTTATAAACCATGACTGTTGAGATGTCAGGTATTATCAACAGTTCACTTAACCCTCTCGCACTGGTGCCAATGTTTCGAACCGCATTTTTTTTTCTATGATACGGTTGAGATTTTGACTAGTTGGGTATTGCCTGACACAGCTTGCTGAGCTCTTTGTGCCAGGACTGTGTTCGGTGGGTTTCGGGTGCTTTGTGAGAGGGCTTTGCTGCTTGGAACTGACTAAACAGATTATTCTTGTCTCCTTGAACCTGTTAATCTGATTTTTATTCGTTTATTTTATACGTTTCCTTTTGACTTGTAACGACCTCACTCTTACAAAGTGCAACAGTCACACTTCTAAATGACTAAAATGCTGCCGAGCATAATTAAATAGCCAATATGGCGTGTCAGGAAGGCAGCTAACTCCGTTATGGCAGTATATAACCATTGTTTTGAAGTTTTAAATTTCTGTTGCTCTGTTTTTGTTGTGTACTGTAAACTAAAGAACTGAATTGAATTGAATATGATTCACATTTCCAACCCATGCTAGACATTCCTTCCCTGATTCAATTATTAATTATTAAAGATTCTAACCATTTCAACTGGGTTCCGGAGTTAATCAGTAGAATATAATTTACAACACAATGAACCAATATATTTTGTATACTCTGGAAGTTTCAGTAATACTTTAACCCCACAGCCCTACATGGCTGGGATTAAATTACTGTTGAATCTCCTCGCCATTTCTTCTTTGTCTTATCGTCTTATCAATCAAGAACAAATATAGAATATATAGGTACTAGGGCCAGTAATCAGATTTAAACCACGAGTAGGATAAGGGTTTTAACCACTCGGCTTGCCGAGTGGTTAAAACCCTTATTCTACGAGTGGTTTAAATCTGATTACCGGCCCTAGTACCTATTTGTTTTATTTAAACCAAACTCTTAATAAATAATGGACTTTGTCACTTAAAATGGAGAAAAACTGACACTTTCTATCGCAAACACATAGGTTTGTTTTGTTTCAATCTGCGCCGGTGGGCAGTACTACCAGCTGTACGTGAATGCTTGATTGACAGCTAGACACATCATCAAAATTTACCTTGCTTTTTCAGTCAAATTATTACTAACAATTCCTAAATTTTATTTTAAATATTTAATTGTAGGAATTTTAAACTTAAAAAGTCATTTACACGTAGTAGATAGTACCGCAAAATGTCGTATGTTTGTATAACGTGGAGAATGACCGTCGATATCTGCTGTGAAACTCTGGTGTTCAATTGATGACTCGGAGAAAACTTAAAGATGATAAATTTAATGGCGAATCTGGTGATCCAAATGTCTAACAGCGATAAATATTTAACAACTGGACGTATTGGGTATCCGAACAATATTACAGTAATAGCTCGTGGGAGTTCCCAATAATATGAAGCAGAGTAACGTTTGGAGATCCAAACTATAACTGAATTTTTGATGATGAATAAAAAGTTTCAGCGCGCCGGAAGGCGCACAGGGACGATGTAGGACTGAAATCCCTTGCGACAGGAGTAACTTTATTTGTTTATAACTTTATTTACTTATGAATCCAAGAGAGTCGGACGGGGGAGCCAAATTCATACTTATGATCTACGCTATATATGCTATATATACTATAATGAAATTATAGGGAGAAACAGTTTCAATAAGGTTTTCGTGGGGAAAACCATTTGGGAAATGGTGGGTCTGCCAAGTATAACATACAGTACGGAAGTTGTACCCCTAAACCAGACGGCTGTTAAGAGCTTGGAAATCCTGCAGAACGATGCAGGCCGATGCCGATGGATAACAGGGTCGAGAAGCAATCAGGTGTGAGCTTGGGTGGATGAGGATCAAGGACAGGATAGACCAATTGAAACTCGGTTATCTTTAATTATTTGGTAAATCTCCCCCGATAGCCGATGGTGTAAAGTAATGTTTTTGAGAACTTTCAACTCATATATCAAGACGGGGTGGATGGTCCAAGTGAGGGAGCTAGTAGAAAAAAAGTACTCATTAGAGACCTCGGACCTTGACGTTGGGACAGACCAGGGTAAAAAGATCGTCGGAGAAAGGGTCATGGAGGATTGTAACCGTAATTGGCGAGAGGGGGGTCAAATCAAAGAGATCTTTGGGTGGCCTGCGTGATAAAGAGAAGCCTGGTTTTGAAGAGTACCTTGATGGCGCCTTTGGGGGTCACTGTTGTTCAAGCTGGGGTCGCGACCCCTGGAGCTGAGGGAAAAAATTGGGAAAAACAGTGAAAAGGAGTGCCAGATGTGTAACTTGGGCGTGGTGGAGACCCTGGAACACTTTCTTCTAGAATGCCCAAAATACCAGTCTAAAAGAACAAGATTCACGGGAAGTATAATGGGGAAGTGGGATGGGAGAATGAAGGACATGTGGTTAGGGTGCGACTCAAATGAGAGGGTTAATATGCTAATCGGAGAGATTGGGAAGAATGGGGCAAGGGATGTCATCAAGCAGTTCGTCTCCGAGTGTTGGGAGGAGAGAAGAAGCGTGGGAATAGGGAGGCAGTTGGTAGAACAGGGGTAACCAAGACCTTCTCATACGAGAACCGCGACAAATCAGCGACCGGCCAAAGTGTTATTATTATTACTATACAAGAAATGAATCATGTCACACAGGCATTCACCGCGTCTCAATCAGATGCCTGATTACTTTACCGAATAGAGCTCAAATAAACAATGGAGGGAAACAATGAACAAAGGCAATTTGTTAACAACTGCTACGAGAGAGGCTTGCTGTCACACAACGAATAAAGAAGTATACCAAGTTTAAATCAATTGAAATTAAATTGGACTCAATGCGATTAGTATAGATTGTCAGTGCATTATGATATTAAATTTTGTAATTTCATTTTTTGCTTCCAAAACATTGTTTATGGCCCCCTTCATTGGAATGAGGGGTCACAACCTATGTTTTGGAAGCAAAGAAAAAATATTTTTTTTAGTTATCTGCTGCACAGTGAGTGTCATTTTAATAATAAAAAAATACAATGGCGATCTATATGTAGACATTATATGTAAAGTCTTATGCTTTAACAATTGGGCCCATGAAAACAAGCAAGTCTTTGAAGATTTTTACCATACTATATATAGTTATAGTTGATTGATTAATGGGGTTTAACATCCCAGTCAAGAATGTTTCACTTTTACCGAAACACACAGAGGTAGCCAATATTATTATAAAATAAATGAAAAACAATATCTATAATTTCAACTAAATGCCATATGACCTTTTTTCCTTGACTTTTTTCCTATGACTTTTTTCCTATGACTTTTTTTCCCAGACTTTTTTTCCTTGACTTTTTTTCCTATGACTTTTTTCCTAGATTCATGCGTACCGTCTTCAAAGGGTTAAATGTACTGTACCTGTAAGCAAGGTTGTAACAGCATCTCAAGATTGGTGGGTGTGACTCGTTTTCTCCCCGGGGAAATTTGGAACCCATATGTTACATGAAGACTCTTCTATCAACTGTTTAGCTTAATTTTGGTGGTCAGAAAATGTTTACCCTATTTGTTTTGTTATAATCTATTTGGAATGCATATAGGCCGAATCGTGTAAGCTCCGAACCTTTTAGTTTCGCTCCATGCGTAGGGTTTAATCCCGGGAACGGGAATGTTCTGGTTCCGGCGTTTGAAAGTCAATCAAGATATAGGAAATTTTCTGGTTGTTCTCGTTTCTGAATATCGGTCCTGACACCCGGGGCATTCATAGGACAGAACCGGGAATCAAAGGTTGCGTTCTGCAACCTTTGCTTCCCGATTCTAGTCTATGAATTACCCGGAGATAGCACCGATTTTCGAAACCAGTGACCGGGAAATTTCCGTTTGCGAGATTAAACCATAGCTCCCAACGGCGATGCTGTCCTCGGAAGAAATTGATATTCGCCGAAATCTTATAAACTATAATACACAATCATTGATACCATGGCCCTTGAATTTCCTGGGTATTATTATTGGCTTTCAGAACCGGGAGCCGCAGAGCCGAGAAATTCCCGTTTCCGGTATAATTAAACCATATTCATGTGCCAATAGCAATTGGCATTTTATATTGACGTTTTGTTGGTCCTTCTGTTACTTAATTACTTCATAAATATTTCGTTTCTGATAGATGTTGAGATCAGAGTGTGAAGTTTGGGGAATAGCATCTGAGTTTGCTCCGTTCAAGCTAATGTGAGGTCAGGGACTGGATGTCAAATCATATATCGATAACTCAGAACCTTACTTATGCTAACAACAGAAAGTTACAACTAGATGGTGTCACTTGTGTGCAAAGCACACTATAGTGTATCCCCGCATTTGCATCCTTGACTTTGTATGAATGCTTGATACAAAGATGAAATGTATTATATGACACACTAAAATCATATTGAGTGGCACAGGTGACACAGCTTCGTGCTCACCTACAGACTCCACTGCAACATTTGGGCATGGTTTTAGCGTTTCGAATTACATACATGTACCCTGGAAGCATTTCGCCGGAAAAGGTCTAAGAAAACATGAAAGTGGCAACGGTGGCACCACAAAAATCCAAAACCTTCGTGCACATCTACAGACCCTACTGCAACTTTTGAGCATAGTTTCAGCATTTCCAATTACATACTCTGGGAGCTTTTCGCCGGAAATGATCTAAGAAAACACGAAAGAAAAACGGTGGCACCGCCACATGGCATCCGAAAAATCTGAAACCTTCGTGCGCATCTACAGACCCCACTGCAACATTTGAGCATGGTTTTAGCGTTTCGAATTACATACCCTAGGAGCCTTTCACCGGAAACGGTCTAAGAAAACACAAAAGTGGCAATGGTGGCACAGCCACTTAGCACCCAAAAAAAAAACGGAAACCTTCGTACGCATCTACAGACCCCACTGCAACATCTCAGCATGGTTTTAGCGGTTCGAATTACATACTCTAGGAGCCTTTCGCCGGAAACAGTCTAAGAAAACACGAAAGTGGCAATGGTGGCACAGCCACGTGGCACCTGAAAAATCCGAAATCTTTGTGCACATCTACAGACCCTACTGCAACATTTGAGCATGGTTTTACCATTTCGAAATACATACTGTTGGAGCCTTTCGCCGGAAATGGTCTAAGAGAACATGAAAGAGGTAACGGTAGCACAGCCACGTGGCACCCCAAAAATCCAAAACCTTCGTGTGCATCTACAGACCCTACTGCAACATTTGAGCATGGTTTTAGGATTTCGAATTACATACCCTAGGAGCCTTTCGCCGGAAACGGTCTAAGAAAACATGAAAGTGGCAACAGCACAGCCACTAGGCAGCTGAAAAATCTGAAACCTTCGTGCACATCTACAGACCCCACTGAAACATTGAGCATGGTTTTAGCATTTCGAATTACATACCCTAGGAGCCTTTCGCCGGAAACGGTCTAAGAAAACATGAAAGTGGCAACAGCACAGCCACTAGGCAGCTGAAAAATCTGAAACCTTCGTGCACATCTACAGGCCCCACTGAAACATTTGAGCATGGTTTTAGCGTTTCGAATTACATATCCTACGAGCCTTTTGCCGGAAACGGTCTAAGAAAACACAAAAGTGGCTACGGTGGCACAACCACGTGGCACCCGAAAAATCCGAAACCTTTGTGCGCATATATAGTCCCTACTGCAAGATATGAGCATGGTTTTAGCATTTCGAATTACATTCCCTACGAGCCTTTCGCCGGAAACGATCTAAGAAAACACGAAAGTGGCTACGGTGGCACAGCCACGTGGCACCCGAAAAATCTGAAACCTTTGTGTGCATCTATAGACCCTACTGCAACATATGAGCATGGTTTTAGCATTTCGAATTACATACCCTACGAGCCTTTCGCCGGAAACGGTTCAAGAAAACACAAAAGTGGCTACGGTGGCACAGCCACGTGGCACCCGAAAAATCCGAAACCTTCCTGCGCATTATTAGCCCCTACTGCAACTTCTGAGCATGGATTTAGCGTTTCGAATTACATATCCTACGAGCCTTTTGCCGGAAACGGTCTAAGAAAACACAAAAGTGGCTACGGTGGCACAGCCACGTGGCACCCGAAAAATCCGAAACCTTCGTGCGCATCTATAGGCCCTACTGCAACATCTGAGCATGGATTTAGCATTTCGAATTACATATCCTACGAGCCTTTTGCCGGAAACGGTCTAAGAAAACACAAAAGTGGCTACGGTGGCACAGCCACGTGGCACCCGAAAAATCCGAAACCTTTCTACATATCTACAGATCATTTAGCAACACCCTAGTGTAATTTTAGAACTCCGAATTACATAGGTTGGGACTATTCAGCAAAAAAGTGAAAAAATAACACATTTTTAAGTGCCTCCACAGAAGCCACCTGGTGGCACAAAAATTTAAAAGTTGTATTTTTGGGTTGCACAGACCCTATCGAACAACTGTAGAAAGTTACAGCGTTTCGAATTACAAAACCGGACGTACGGACGTACGGACGGAGATCATGACAATATCCCCGCATTTTTTAAAATGCGGGGATAAAAATGCTTAGAGACCCGTGAAGATTGTTTTCTTATATCTACTAACACAGTTTCCGTGGCATTGTAATATCATTCTCGATATTTAAGTGTCTCATCCATTGGTTGATTGCTTTGGATTTCATTTCAGTTTTGAATCTCAATTGAAAGTTAATATTAGAAGAACGGAATATCTTGATGACGCACTCAGTTCAAATTCTGTTTTGAACAACAAGAAAAAGCATATCCTGTTATCAAAGTACCCAAGTGCCAGTTTCTTGTAGTTAGGTATGCTTTCATGTGTTTGTAATCAGATAATAGGTACAAGTAATATTTGACAAACACATTAGAGTTTTTAAACAAATAAAAGATGAATAGCAAGCCATTAAACATCTCAAACCGCTATGCTACAGGATTAAATTATAACTGAACCTCCCAACCATTATAATTAGGACTCGTCGATATATGCTCAGATACTAGGTCCCGAATTCAGTACACCATCTCGGAAACCTGCATGGTGGTAATAACCTGTGTGTTCGGAATTGGGTACCAAATACTACAGTCACCAGGAAGAATCGGCATCGAATTTCACTTGTCCACAGAACCATGCCAAATTTCAGTTTCAGGCAGTGTGCACAG
Source organism: Pictodentalium vernedei (assembly GCA_031216915.1). NCBI lineage: Eukaryota > Metazoa > Mollusca > Scaphopoda > Dentaliida > Dentaliidae > Pictodentalium > Pictodentalium vernedei. Next base: position 149,829,399 of record CM062293.1, read on the forward strand.
TGGCAAAGAGTCCCGACCAAGTGATTACAGACTTTGAGCTCTTAACCCAGAACTCCACAGTTTTATTCCTTGGTTGAGAATGTTTCAAAGTGACCTAACACTTTTTGACGGCACCAGCTACGAGATTAATGCTGCCACAGCCTACCGTTCTGTCGCGTGAGGACGAACGACGGTTTATTCTTTACAAACAGTAACACACTATGTACACTTGATGATAAGAGACTTTAATATACTCGCTTGCCACATTTTGTTTAGTTCTGTTATTGAATGCTTCAAAATATCTATGTAAGGAGGGAATATTTACATCATGCTCGCCTGTGCCCTGAAAAATCATTTCTAACAACGAATGGGGGAGGGGGGGGGGGGTGCTGTTTGTTTCTCCATAAGTATAGGCATCTTCGTTCGGGGTTTGGATCAAATGATAAATAGACTCTTCAATGCGTCTTCAGTTTATTGTGAACTTTACGACACCCGATCAATAAATTAGGTATGGTCCTCGCCAAAGATTCGTCCCAGACCTACTTTACTGAACTCCTTTCGTAAATGTCGCAATAACCAAGAGGAGTCTTTTGTATTTCAAATGGAGATTTTCGCTTTTTATTTAGCAGCCATTTTGTTTGGACTCAAGACTGAAAGAATAAAGGAGCGACATTACAAGTATTTGAATCATGCTTTATGCAAATATACTCATTGATTGTAGAATGGAAAACTGCCCAGGCTCACCAAGAGAGACCGTGTAGTGTTATACGAATTCAGTGTTGCGGAATATGAAACTATACGGAGTATTACAAGACTCGTTACAAAAACTTCTAGTTTGTAGACATGATACGCTATTGTTACAAACTATGTTATGCTCACCACATATCCATTTAGACAGATAGATTTATTCCCAGTTCCCCCTGTGGCACAAATTGAATTGCAAATGATTCTCGATATTAATGCATTCGCTATTTATTTTGGTAAGTAAACACTGCAGCGAATATTTTATCCAGATAGTTATAGGTAGCAAATAAGGTGATATGAAAAATTGAGTCTCCCCAGAATCGGGCAGTGACGAACGTAGAATTGATAAGTTTTATAATATTAATTTATCAAGAAACAGCATTAATGAAGTGAATCTTATCACTATCAAAACCGAAAATATTCAACTGTGGAAAATTAATGATAGATTGTAAGACAGTCATCGTTTGGATAAAGAGATCCTGCATCGAACATGAATATAAATAGTAACGATATATCATTGTCGTTTATATGGGTTTGCAAACCAAAATAAGGGGCTGAGAATTTTAATGATTAGCCACATTTATGGGAACGAACTGAGCCTCAAAATAATTTTGCGAAATTCGACACACTGCCATTTTTATTTTATAACTAGGAAAAATAATGATACAAATTGTTTTTTCGTTGTGATAATGAGCAGCGTGCCCTAATTAATATGAGACATCAATCTGAAACAAAGCCTAGGTAGAGCAAAGGTAGGCGATGATGGCGGAGAACAAATTTTTCTTGCGTTAACTGAACAGACTTAAAGAGCGGTGCAGCCGTTACCAGATGAAGTAAGATGGCGAAAGGACGCGACTTGCTGGCGCTGGACAATATACATTGCAGTGATTTGGCTGACCGCATCCGCGAGTGTTACCAATTATAGACCAAAAACAAAGAAAGTAGCAGAAGGCACTAATTATTTGATAGAAATATGATCCCCTCCGGTATCCGTGCGCTGGAGAACACGTGGAAAAGTTGACCGGAAGTACGCGTTTGGTTTGTGCAGTTCGCGAATAGCACAGGGCTTTGCAGTAGAAATTAATTGCACACATGTCGAGTAACCTGCTGAATACTCGATGTTACGAGGAAACTTATTTTGAGGCTCGGTTCGTTCCCATAAATGTTGCTAATCATTAAAATTCTCAGCCCCTTATTTATGGGAATAGACCCTGCGAACAGCGAGAAAGGGATGACACCAGCAGCGAGCTAGTTTGCTCTACTAAGAAGGAGCATGCTAAATGCTGGAGTTCGAACACTGTTTGCGAAATTCGATACACTGCCATTTTTATTTGATAACTAGGAAAAATAATGGTACAAATTGTTTTTCGTTGTGATAATGAGCAGTGTGCCCTAATTAAAATGATACATAAATCTGAAACAAAGCCTAGGTAGAGCAAAGGTAGCCGATGATCCGCCAAAGATGGAGTCCACATTGCATTGAAGCAAACCTCAATGGAATGGCTCAATGGAATGGAGCACCATCCCGCCTTTCTCCTCAGTTGGCTTCACAATTTTTTAATTTGTGCTTTCACAACATGTTCCTGTTGAGAGCGAGTGTCGAATGCAGATTATTGTTAGGAGATAGTTTGGAGGCCTGAGATTTCTTGTTGGGCAGTCATTGTTTCTCCGATCTGAATCTTCCTCAAAATCCCAGGCACAACGCACACTCATCTACCAACATCGCCATCACACGAAATAAATCGAAACGATAATGCCAAAGTCGTTCTCAGATGCAATAGTATAATATGCTCTTGCTCAATAAGATACGAATTTTGTTCGCGTGAACTACCCGTTGACGGGGTGACGATGGTTGGGCAACAGATTAGTGACAGTGATCTGTAATAATTTAATAATTCTGCTCCATATTTCTCAGTACAGGATAATTTCTTGCATAATATTTGGAGGCTTTGTATGTAAAAATAGAATCCACAATGAATCTCAAGTATATACGAAAATTTTGAACCGTATTCACTGGATCCCATTTACCAAGGCTCGAATCAATTTAATGGACGATGTTGAAAACGTATGCAAAAAATCGTGACGAATTTGATACCCTCTATATCACATAAGCATCCCAGAAATAATAAGCTCATCTCATAACCCGTTAGCATGTCACGTTATATAATATGGTGGTAACCTAGAGGAAAACGTATTGTGATGCCTTTCTTCCTCTGTTTTTACTACACCAGCCATGCTGTTTACGTATGAAAGGAATTTCCGCCAAAATAAATAGCAACAACTAACGCGCGATCTCACAAAAGCGAGATCGCGTGGTACTTGCTGCTATTTATTTTGACGGAAATTCTGTTAAGATATAAATGACTTGCCACTCTGTTCATTCGTGGGTGTAAAATGCAACCTTTGATTCGAGCTGGTCTCGGACGATTGCCAAGGATGACTGGCATTGAATTTGTGTTGTATTGTTTTGTCGTAACTTGCAGTTCACTCGCGAATTTCATAATTGAAGTAACCCACACGGGACCTAAAAGTTCGTTCGCGAGCTCTTTCGAAATCAGCATGCACTCGCTGGTGGAAAAATATCGCGGTATCAATCGGGAAGATTTAGACAATAAGGAACCGTTTTCCAGATGAAATTGTGTCATTGCGCATGGCCATGTAACGCGTGTTGTATATGTACAAATATAGCAAGGTGATTTGGGCGTTAATTATGTGACAAGTAATGTTTGCAGATGCCATTATGATAATCCGTTGCGACCTAGCGACAGCGGAAGGGATGTTATCGGTGTTTGAAATAGAGGTAATTGCACATTCTGTGTACGCTAAAGTTACGAGACTTTTGGTACTGGTCTCGTCGGACCATTTTGCTTTACTGTAGTTTTGTAAATCCACTCAAAGTCATCTCCTGTGATCGGTATATTGTCAAGGGCAATGGCATTTAACGTTTGAAGATCAGAAAACGGGATTTAACCAATGTAAAAAAATGTTTTCCCGGAAAAGTACTCATTAAAACTATCGGCTGTTGTCATTGGATTTCTCAATTGTATAATATTTGACATTCCTCTTGAATTGTAATGAGCAGTTATTCTATACAAACTTCATGAAACTAGTTCACTACATTAGATTCGTTGAGAGGTTGACCTCGGCTCGAATCGAATTTAATGACAAGCTTTCTCTATAGAAAAAAACTCACCTAATCTTCCACAGGCCTGGAAATACGAACACGAATGATCGTTTGGGTTATGGTGGGGATACATCAATTGTAAAAGACGCGAACGAACTACACGTTACAATAAAACAACAATACAAGATAAATTCCCAATCACACATGCTTGCCACTCAGACTTGACAATTATTCGGGACTAGCTCGACTGAAGATGTGGTAAATTTCCCCGACAGCCGGTGGTGTAATTTAATATTCCAGAATATTTGGGATTCAAACATAAAGACAGGATGAATAGACCAAGTGAGGGAGTTGATGGAGAACTATTCGATGGAGATCTCAAACTTAGAGGTGGGCACAATTCAGGGTAAGAAAATCGTCAAAGAAGGAGTCATGGCGGATTCTAACATGAATTGGCGAGAGGGAGTCAAAGCAAAAGGATCTTTGTGTTGCCTGCGCCATGAAGAGCAGCCGGGTTTTGAAGAGTACCTTGATGGCAGGAATGCCAAATGTGTAATCTAGGCGTAGTGGAGACTCTGGGACACTTTCTATTGGAATGTCCAAAATACCAGTCCTAACAGAAATAAGATTCACCGGGAGTATGATTGGGAAGTGAGATGGGATAATGGAGGACACGTGGTTGGTAGGCAACACAAAGGAGAGTGTTAGTATGCTTATCGGAGAGATTGGGAAGAATGGGGTACGGGATGTCATCAAGCAGTTCGCCCCAGAGTGCTGGGAGAAGAGGAGAGGTGTGGGAGATAAGGAGGCATTTGGGAACACAGGGCTAATGAAGGCCTTCTCACCTGAGAACCGCGACAGATCAACGGCCTGTCACAGTGTTATTATTATTATTGCATGGCGCGATCTCGGAAGACGTAAACAGCATGACTGGAGTAGCATGAACACAGCAGGTTTTTCTATAGATTACCACCATGTTATATAGTGCAACTGCGGAGGAGTCACGATGTAATGTCTTTATTTGGGGGCGCGATGGCTCAGTTGGTAGAGGTGCAGGCTGCAAGCCGAGAGGTCCTCGGTTCGAATCCCACCTGCGGCAACCGCGTTGTGTCATTGGGCAAGACACTTCACCCCGATTGCCTACATGGGGGCACGATGACGCTGTGTACTAAGGCGTACTGCACGTCGATGGTGCGCATGTCTTCAACCAATCTAACCCTGCCTGTGCAGCGTTCAGAGTTACGATGTTGGAGAGCTGACAGCTGCTCGTCGTTGCTCGGTGGTTCTCTCCGGGTACTCCGGCTTCCTCCACCCGTAAAACTGTCACGGTCACGATTAGCCATTGTGCATAAGTATGTGACCTTAAACACCAATAAATAAATAATAATAATAATAATGTCTTTATTTCCAAGCCCGCTTCCACTAACTTTAGCTTAGCATTCTTATGGAGGTTGTTATATTTTCGCATTAGTACCCGAGTTTTGGAGAGGATAAATTAGGGCACTGCGAAGCTTCGAGATTCGATTCGATTCGATTTCGAATCTTAAGCTGGTATTCGTTTCGATTCTAAATCGGCTGTCCGAATCTTTACACTGGAATTTCGCTTGGTATCGGTCATCTTAGTCGTCTCACAAAACGTTTAGCTGAGATAGAAATTGTACATAAACAATAACTGAGTGTCGCTATATTAACATAAAAAGCATCTGTACCCATGCCGCCATCCAAGCTATTTCCAGTTTCGCTAGTCACTACCCCTGCTGAAATCAAATTTAAAGTTCTCGAGCAATAACGAGGATGAGCTCACGGTTGCTAGCGGCTAGCCCCGTGCAGTGTGCAGTGCAGAATTCTTGCACTCGCTTCTGTTTTTCAACAAAAACGAATGCATGCCTTGATGATGTAGTTGGAATATGTTATCAGTCGGGGCTTCGAGACGCCTGAACACGATTCGAGGTTCGATTCGCTTTCGAAAAATAGACTCGATTCTATTCGAGATTCGATTCGAATCGAAAATATGTGATTCACAGGACCCTAGGATATTTATTTATTTATTTATTTATTTATTTATTTATTTATTTATTTATTTATTTATTTATTTATTTATTTATTTGAGTTTAACGACACTTTCGACAGCCAGGGTCACCTCGTGTCGGTGTTTTACGAGATAACTGGATGGTAATAAGTATTGCGTTTACTAATGCAAAGTATCTATCCTCACTACAACACAACCTTCTCTCTAGTGTGAACTCTTCAATGTAGTGGTATGGAAAATAAAATTGTTAGACGACCGTCTTGACACTCGGAAACCGTAGGGCACTATGTACGGCTGCAGATCAAAGAAATTAACCCTCTGAACCCTGGTGATATCTTCCATGTCAGTTAAATGTAAGCTATTAGAAGAGTCCATATTCATTATTTGTTGGTAGACCAATTAATATTTTCAACGTGCAGCCATCCTACTTAATCAAGAAATGTCGGGTAGACAGCCAATCTGGCTACGTCATTCCCTACGGTGTGCCTATTTCTGTAACACAAGAATATGTGAATTGTACTGTAAACCATTTTGCATACCGTGAATAAAGAATTATCTATCTATCTATCAATCAAATTATTACATATCATATTGCTGGGCGGAAAAGCGGTGTTCCATTATATTCATGAATTTTAGCGACCAATCTAGCGTTGGTTCAAACGGTACTCTGCACAATCTGAGAAATCGAAAGAAAAATGATATCTGATAGCATTTTTGAATCTATGCTGACGTGCCCCCATAATGGTATATAAATATTAACAAGGTACAAAACTCGCTTTTCGAAAACGATAGCACGCATGTTCATTATACTCCCCCCCCCCTCTCACACACACACAAATTTGATTCACCCAACGTATCCATCAGTAACCGGAGTCAGTGGAAAGGGGAAAGAATAAGCTTTGCAATGGTGTATTACACGACCGTTGTGTGGTCTTGGGTTATTCATAATAACTGAGAGAAGTCGCAGAAAAGGACGAAAGCCAAAAAAAAAAAAAAAGTCGGACAAGTTGGTGTTCAGTGGAAAATGGGTTACGAGCGACAATTCTACGATTTATTATAAAAATTCGAGGTCCCATTGTCTATGGAGGGCAGATTCAAATATTAACCCTATACCTTTATCAGTTACTAATCTTGGATCCACATTCATTCATTTCTGGTGTTCACATTTATCTTTTATACATTTTTTATCCTTCATTTGAAAACTCAACAAGTTGTCGGCGTCCGTCGAAACGTCGAGACTCGCACAAAAGCTTCCCCATTTTTCCCATTAGCTTCTTTTCGTGTATGATTTTCTCGGCATGAATAGTAGCCAGTGGGAGAATGGAGATGCTTTGTGAGCATCTTGTCGCTTCTACGCGGGTCGTCCCGCGTAGAAGCGACAAGATGCTCTCAAAACATCTCCATTCGAACTCTGGACCTCTAACATAGAAGTCCAACAGTCTATCACTGAGCCACCGCGCCCCCAAACTGGACTCTTCATGTATTATGAGGTTGATTTATAAGGTACTCACTACATTATCATCACTTATTACTGTTCAAACCACTCCTGTTTTTGACATTCTATTGTAATGATTTCCTGTTTTTGGATTAATCATTTTACTTTGTAATTAACAATCATATGTTTTATTTTCTTCCCTTTTCTCGCCACGAGATAGTCTTAGCTATCCGGGTGGCGTTAAGCACCACTAAATAAATAAATATGTCGTTACTAATGGGAGAATAAAAACACTCGACAGTTACCAACACACGGGACGAGTAGACTTCACAAATCCACGAATATGCGAGAAAACAGAAATAAAAAACATGAAATAAAGAAATAAAAAACACAGTAGTTACCTAGGTAATCTGAGGCAATTTTTGACACGCTAATCACATGTCATCACTTTTCTGATACACATTGGTTATTTAGAAATGTATTTTCATAGATAAGTTTTTAAATGTAAACCAATGTATTGCTGTGAGTTTCTACAACATCAGTAAAATGTAAACAACATAACATTCTTAGACAACTGTCTAAGATTTTCAAAACTTACGAGCATATAATAATTAAAATAATGGTCTATCATTGGAAATTCGAGATCAAAGCAAATTATAATTATTATATTCTCTTTGTCTTGAAGTATGCAATGTGGATTTAACCTAGATTTGAGCATTTTGCCGCTGTTCGCAACCTTGTCAGCTATGTGTGTTTCTGGGCGCCGAAAAGTATTAAAAATTCTACAAGAAAATAAAATAAATAAAACAAATAAGAGAAATGAAGAAAACATTTCTTGAACAAACATTCTCCAAACAATTCTGTCGAAATAATTATTATTGAATAAATTAAAACAGCAAAAAATAATCCTGCACACTACCCATAAAAATAATTTCACCCTTCAGCCCTCTAGATCCTTGTGACTAAATACAGTAGTGCATTTTCTTACACATGTGAAATAGATCCAGGAAAGGCAAACAATGATCTATAAAATGATGTTGTTAACCCTGTGTACACTGTTGTTGAAATATCAAAATTTCAAGCTGAATTTATTCCCATAAAACAACTAGAAATTTAACCAATTCAGTCTTGTATGACGGGCATACTGAGCACTGTCAAATAAGATTATATTGATTATTTTTTGTTGCATTATGGGGAAAAAGTTCTGATTGAAGTTTCTGAATTTTTGACATCAGTTTGTTGAGGGTTAACTCTTTGAACTTGAAAGGTCGCCACATTTCCGTCCCAGTATCGTGATGCGACCTGAATTCATAAAACAGGTAGATGCTGGGTGAATTTGTGTGGTGGACCAAGCAAAAACTCAACGTGCAACACCAAGGCTGCCAATCTAGACTCCAAGTAACGAATTTTGACTCTACCAGCTGATGGCTCAGAACTGGCATGGAGAAAACCATTGGGGACCAAAGTGTTGAGGGCCACATTTTTGATTTGCGATAGGTGTACAAAGGGAGGAAATGATACTTACATACGTATTTAACTGTATTTGTAGATCTGTTACTCTGGAGTAATTTATAACGGGTGTGTACATTTATCTCAGAAGGGCGTCAAAATAATTGTTTAAAGAACCACAAAATATTGTCAATTATTAAGAATGGATTTATAACTTTTTTAAAAAAACAGTTAAAACACAATTTTGAAAATAATACACTATCTTTACAAAGCTGATGAAAAGAGACGTTACTTACACCACGTTCTGTTAAGCCTTACGATTCCAGTCTTGTCTTCAAATCTCTTTCACTATGCTTCACTTTAAAGTACTGTTGTTGTTTTCTTTAATCCTTTTAAAATGTATTCGTTTCAAGAGAGCTTTGAAAAACTGCACCTTGAAAACACATCCAAGAGTTATGAATGTGTTGGCGTTTGCTTATCTACGAACTGCTTGAGACTTCGTGTCTGTCTGTTATCTGTGTATTGTTATCACATGAAACAAACTAGATTCCCGCAGTTGGGAGAAGTCGAAATACTTCTTAATAAAGCTCAGGGAGTCTTCATCCCTCTTAAGTCGACTTCTGCTTTTAACAATACCGTAATCTCGATGATGAATGGCCTTATTGATGAGTAAGTTTTATTCATTCTCTATGCTGGTACTTCATGAAAATCATCTTTGAAAAAGACCAATGCGCATGAATAGCGGGATGTCAATTTACAAGTAATACACCGGGGACCCAGCATATGGATATCTGTAACGAGAGTCGATTGTATCAAGACTCTGCTCATTTGTTACTTTCGATTGTTCTGACCGCATCAATACAACAAGATTAGATTTCATAGAAAAGTAAAAAATTATGATGGATTTTCTTAGTTGGCTTCTTTAGCTATCTGTATAATGTAAGATGATCATATTGAACGGATATTTATGATTTTACTCTTACAAGCTGTAAGAGATTTAAGGGGAGGAGTGTGTGTGTGTGTGGTGGGGGGGGGGGGGGGGGGGGCAGGGGTATCACATTCACCATTTTCGAAAAAAATAATTTTATACATATACACATGGAAAAAAAAAACATAAAAAATATCTTACTTGATTACTATCTTACTTTATAAGTAGTTTTCATTTCATTAACTTCTTACAGTACGGCCGACGTGGACTGGTCACTTTCCACGGGTGGGTAATATGTCCACGGACGCAATAATATTAGATTCTAGACACTAATTATTGGAATAATCATCAACACTTTAATTAATGAAGCACAGGGTACAACTCGGTGCTTCATTAATTAAAGTTTTGCTAATGATGATTTTTATTACCTGGTAAATGCATGCGTGGACATCGCTGGCCACGCGTGGATTACAACCAGTCCCCGGCGAATGTACTGTATCTGCTGCAGGCAGATTTTCCTGTCCGATGCAGAAAGTCTGTGTATCCAGTATATAATAGCATGACATTGTTCACGATGTCGAGTGCCAATTTAGTCGACTGCACTTACAAAATTGATTTGGCATCAAAATATCTTCGTTGGCTAAATGTTTGGCACAAAAAGTTCGTTAGACTTGTGAAGGAAAGCCATTGCAGCAGTGACGAGCGCGATCAATGTCGAAGCAAACAAACAAAAATATGTTTTATCACAACCTATTAAAATAAAACACGGGATTTCCACTGTTCTGCCTGTACGATAAAAATAAAGTTGTATCGCACATGTTGTGATACAAAACACGTTCGATTTCGATTCCAACGTAAACAGAGAAGGAACCCGTCTAAATAAATCACACCAATCATTGTGTGAATGCACCGGAGTCGAGATAACTTGGAAAGTCCAAGTTCCTCATTTAGATTTGTTTACCCGTGATATTTAAACAATCAGATTCGCGTCAAATATTTACAAAATAAAAATAACATTCTGACTGCTTGTTCCTTGACAAATACTTTCCACAACTAATAAGTTGAGTATGCTCAACTTATTAGCCGTTTAAAAGCTTGTTGTGTTCTTCCTCGCCGTTTAATCAATATCTGAAGTTCGATCATCGTGGCCGTGACACTGATCGGTATCTATTGGTTTCGACCAATTGAATGCCGTACAAATTAAAAAGCAAATTGGGGTTGGTCCCCGGCCAACTAACATTTATGTCTTGTTAGCAACGAAGAAAATGCTTCAATTATCCCGCTGAAGAGTGCTTTTAGTTCAATTTTCTTGTTGACTGGTTGTTACATGGGAGGTGTGTGATGAATACAGAACCGCACGTACGTTTGAATGGGTTAAGAATTATCGCACTCCATTGCTTTGAGTGATAATTGTCAACCTATTCTAACGTATGTGCGGCTATCTTACATGGTAGCGTGTAAAACACGTGTTTCTCTCCATTTGTATCCTTCATCCATCCATGATATACGTGAATTTATTACTTGTCCATTTCACTTTAAACCCTTGTATTTAACAGAATCGCCACTATGACATAAATGTTTCTGAATTCAGCTGGTGATGTACAAGCCAAAACTTTTTCCCAGAACCGTTTATACTACTTCCTTTCCCGTCGAGTCATTTATTTATTTATTGATGTTTAAGGTCACATATTTATGCACAATGGCTAATCATGACCGTGACAGTTTTACGGGTGGAGGAAGCCGGAGTACCCGGAGAGAACCACCGAGCAACGACGAGCAGCTGCCAGCTCCCCAACATCGCAACTCCGCACTGCAGCACAGGCAGGGTTAGATTGGTTGAAGACATGCGTACCATCGACGTGCAGTACGCCTTAGTACACGGTGTCATCGTGCCCCCACGTCGAGTCATTGGTTACGCTTCGAAAAAAGTTTCCAAATTTCGTTATACAATTATCGATCGACTGTCGCGTGGGTGAAAATGACAACGTACAAAGCAAAATAAATTCGGTTCACAAAAAATAGTTAACCAAAAATGAGATAATATATTTCCAACCACAACATTAACCCAGTTCGGTGACCGTCTCGTCTGCGTATCCCGTTATATCTAAATTGGTCAACTTTATTTCGTTAAATCTTCGGACATATTGACATGCTTCAAACTTCTTTTAAACAATTTTCCCCCAGCTGTTTTGCAAATCTGCCCAAATTTATAATTATATATTATATTATCAATTGAAAAGATAACGAATGTAATTTAGACTGGTTCCCAGAAGGTTTTGAGTTTTCATCGGTACAGCTTCAAACAAAACAAAGGACTCTTCACCTTTGTGTTTAAACATCGGAATTAAAAGTTTTTATTTAAATGAATTTTAATGCATGGGATGTGTAATAAATACAGAACGCGATGTGTGTTAGAATCGGTGGGTTCTTAACATAACTCCTTGGAATGGCGTAATCATATTTCGCTCGAGCCTACAGCTCTCGCGAAATATGACAACGCCATTCCAACTCGTTACGTAAAACGCCCACAGATTCAAACACACATCGCGTTCTGTCTATTTCCCCGACCAAGCTGGCTTTGGTGGATTGACAGAAGATAAAAATTGAGAGGATACCTTTAATTGCTCGAAGTGTATCGCCTTCTTGTTGTGGCTCGGACTTTTTCTTTTCTGAAAAACATAACTAGCACACTACCTATATAGCAACTGTGACCAAAACTTCAGTCTGTGGTGACTTTTGGTGTAACTTATGCCACCTATCACTAAGACGTGTAGCTTGCTGTCGCTGCCATTTTGTCAAGTGGACCAACCTGGATGTCTTTGAATATGCAACGACACGTTCAATCGCATTTACTGCTAAAGTTGGGACTTTCATTTCAGGTCGTATTTGTGCGACAACGGCACCGAAAAGCTTTACCTTTTAGGTTGTTTTCTGTTTTAAACTCTAACCCAAATATATTCACATCACTCTAAAATTTCATGCTAAGCAAAGTAGCATTTTAGACATGCATATAATCAATACATTTCACACGGAAAATACCCTGCACTACAAAGAGCATACAATGCCTCATGAAATCTGGTTAGTACCTCGGCTTGGAACTCTGTAGATTTTATGGTATATATTGGAAGCGGTCTTTATCATGTTGCACTCATGCCATCACCCAGATTATATTTTATCTGGTCAAAAAGAGCAACGCCATCAAAACCGCCTTCTCACCCCGCTTTATCAACAGTGCCTTTTCAATAAATCAGTGCAGAAAACCGAAAAGGGTAAAATATAATTTCCATTTTATTGCAGATTCGCCTAGGCAATAACTGACGATCTCCAAAGAGTTACCACTTTATAGTGGAATTGACGAAACGAGTTCAGTAAATTGGACCTGGAACGAGCCTTTGGTTCGTTTCACATTTAATTTACTGGACAAGTGTAATAAAATTCACTATAAACTTGAGACGAGTGGAAGATTTTATTTATCACTTGCATGAAAAATCTATGAAAAAAATGGTTAAAAAACTCCTTGAATGATATCCAGAGAAGTGTTTCAAACAGACGTCGAGAGACCAGGGTTCAAGTTTCGCAGATGAATATAACTATGTAGATCTGTTGCTACTCCCGGAATGTTATTAAACGATCGTGCTTCACTGCTTTTATAGTATGAATATAATGGTTTTATAAAGGGTAAGATGAAGTGTGGAAATTTATTTTAACCCTTTACCAAACGTAACGGCCAAAACCGGCCAGCGCTATGCACAAAAATCGCCAATTAATTCTCATTATTTTTTCATTTTTCTCTCAACTTTGGCGAAGCCAAATTTGAGCTTATGCCTGGCCCGTCGTCCGTCTGTCCGTCAACAATTGGATACGGCTCGGACTAGAGGCCGTATTTATGAACCGATCTTTACGAAACTCCTTGGGTACCTTTGTGATGACCGTGGGACGAGAACGAGTGTTTTTGGGTGCAGTCCAAAATTCAAGATGGCTGCCAGCCGCCATTTTGTACCGACGATGCAGAAATCTGTTTTTTGTACAGAACTACCATATGAAACCTCTGATTTGAATAATTTTTTGTATGAATGTTTAGTATCATGGGATACATCACATATAATATGGGTTTTTTCTCGTGCGTAAATTATGCAAATTAGACTAACTTTGATGTTTTTTGGTGTTACTTTCAGCACTGTAAGTGCAAATGCCAATACGGCTCGGGCTAGAGGCCATATTTATGAACCGATCTTTACGAAACTCCTTGGGTACCTTTGTTATCACCGTGGGACGAGAACGAGTGTTTTGGGGTCCGGTCCGAAATTCAAGATGGCCGATGGCAGCCATTTTGTACAAAATTTGGTGCAATCAGATTTTGCACAGAACTTCCATATGAAAGCGCTGATTTGAATAATTTTTTGTGTGAATGTTTAGTACCATGGGATACATCACATATAATACGGGTTTTTTTCTCGTGCAGAAATTATGCAAATTAGATGAACTTTGATTTTTTCAGTGCTACTTATACACTGTAAGTGCACATGTCAATGCGGCTCAGGCTAGAGTCTGTATTTATGAACCGATACCTTTGTTATCACCTTGGGACGAGAACGAGTGTTTCTGGGTGCGGTCCAAAATTCAAGATGGCTGCCAGTGGCCATTTTGTACCGCAATTAGGTCTATTCAGTGTTTTGTACACAACTTCTATACGGCTCAGGCTAGAGGCCGTATTTATGAACCGATCTTTACGAAACTTCTTGGGTACCTTTGTTATCACTGTGGGATGAGAACGAATGTTTTTGGGTGTGGTCCAAAATTCAAGATGGCCACCAGCAGCCATTTTGTACCAAAATTAGTGCAATCAGTCTTTTGTACAGAACCTCTCTGTGAAAGTTCTGATTTGAATAAATTTTTGTATGAATGTTTAGTAACATGGAATACATCACATATAGTACGGGTTTTTTTCTCGTGCAGAAATTATGCAAATTAGATGAACTTTGATTTATTCAGTGCTACTTATACACTGTAAGTGCACATGTCAATACGGCTCGGGCTAGAGGCTGTATTTATGAACCGATCTTCACAAAACTTCTTGGGTACCTTTGTTATCACCTTGGGACGAGGACGAGTGTTTCTGGGTGCGGTCCAAAATTCAAGATGGCTGCCAGTGGCCATTTTGTACCGAAATTAGGTCCAATCAGTTTTTTGTCACAACCTCTACACAGCTCATATTTGTGAACTGATCTTCACGAAACTTCTTGGGTACCTTTGTTTTCACCTTTGGACAGGAATGAGTGTGTTTTGGGGTGCCTTTGTTATTACTGTGCTATGAGAAGAAATATTTTGGGGTTCAGTCAGACCCACTCTGGGACTCAAAGATTTCTTTTCTAGTTTAGCATCTGACTGTCACCCACCTTTACAATACTTTACCTATACATTTGTTACAGGCAACGGTCAGTATTTATGTACAGACCGTTACAATACTTTATATGTACCTTTGTTATCAGGTCATTACCTAGATGTTTGTCATTGCTGTGTCACATACTATACATGTACATGTCTTCGTCTTGACAAGTTGAGCTACAGTGTCATTGACACTTTCATTTGTCTTTAAAACATAGGTTATGATCCCTCTTTGGAACGAGCTCGTCGAGCTCGTTTCAAAGATGGGTTATAACCTATGTTTTTGAGACCAAAAATTAGTTATTCAATAATTTTGTTTGCATGTGTCGTCTGATTTTCACGTTAGGTAAAGGGATCATTCAGACCCTTCAGTACTGTGATTACAAAGGCGGACAGAGAACTACGTCGCGATCCGATCTAAATTATCAGTTGTTCTCCTCCACAGCACTGAAAATCTCATCCATCGGAAACGAAATTCAAGAACATTGAATCTCTGATGCAGTTTTCGTCTGTTTTTCGTAATTCAGTCTTGATTTCGCAATATTGTATTTATAAATTTATTATCACTGATGGATAAGTGAATAGCGACTAAATCGCGATCTGATCATACAAAAATGCCACTTTTGTGATCACTGCACTATGCGTGGTGAACCTATGAAAAATATTGACAAATCCTACATGTGTCGGGTTTTTCTGAAATGAGTTTCGAAGTACTATGAAGAACAAATTCATCCTATGGGACTTCTGACCATGCGTGATGACTCCAGATGGAAATCAGACGTTTACTTGTATAGATTTAGAATCAATTGTTCTGCGAGTATGGGTTTTAAAGGGTATCCAATTGTCTGATTAGTGTTATATGTCAGAGGAAATTGTACATTTAGCACGTATTATTCCATGATCGATTCAGGAAACGAATTGGTATTATCGCGTGCAAAGCACAATTTGAACACTAGGTTTGATGTTATTCGTACCATTTCACCCACTTAGAGATTTCGATCACAAGCTTTAAAGTATGTCACTTGAAGGTAGTATGTGGTTGCAAAGGGGCTTTTGGGTTGGTAAGGTTCGGGACGGGATAAGTGCGACATTATTTTGAGAGAAATGAAGGCCATTATGTATTTCGAAGATGAATAGCCAAAACGGGGCTTACAAATAGAACAGCTTGGTGACATTTTGGTCATAACGTACATTCTGGTTTCTTTGGATGGTGATAACATGAAAAAATAAAAAATATCCCCTGCGCCCCAAAAAACTTATAGGTTCCCACAAGGTAGATCTTGTTTCTCATGTCATTTTTTCGTAAAATTGCACGTAGGCGGGCGGTTTTTTATTTTATTTTTGTAATTATTTCTTTGCCATCAAAAGTTCATGTTCTTGGTTTGTTTTATGTTTTAGGCCTCGTAATCGACAGAATAGCATGGATGGTGATGTATTTCGTCCCTTGAGTGCAAGGAGGCTTTGCAATGTTACCGCATTACAAAGAGCGGTTGCACTCAAGGGACAGATTTATTAGTTTTTTTTAACCTGAGGAAAATATCTGACATGAATCATTTAATTTTTTGTTTTTTTAAGTTTGCATTGATTATAAAAACAGAGCATGCGGCAGCTAAAAGGACATGGGAGGGGGATGGCGACGCTGAGAAACAGATTTTTAACTTTTTTAGGCCTAAAATAGAAAAATTACGACGCTAAATTTCTCACGGTCTTAATTTAATATTATCAACGACACGTGCTTCGAACATTGATTATGAAAGTAAACTGAGAGCTTGCCTTGAACCAATGCTAATAATGTTTGTTCCTGTTTATTATACCATGACTATTGCGTGTAGTCTACGATAAGCGATAATAGGCACTGGGAAATGTACTTGGCACACCACGCGTAGAATCTGGAATACGCGTGAGAACGCCATGTAAGAACGCATCTGATTAGACGTTTGCGTCTGAATGAGGTTATGATGTGACTAAAAAAACAGCGTCAAACCCGAAGGTGCCGAAAGTGGTATTGTTCTTTAAAAATACCAGCTTCATTCACTTAGTTCAAGTTCAGTACGGAACACAACTCAGGTTGATTACGGGAAAGAAATCAACGACCATTGGTAGGGGTTTTCTTGTAGTTCAAGCGCGCCTTCGGGGCTTTTTATTTCAGTCCCCGTACCCCACCTCCCTGTGTTCTGTCTTTGTAAATTCATTACGAGAAAAATACCCTCACGGTTTAGTTTAAAGGGTTTAAAATCATGTTTTTGAGTAAACTATTTTAGTGCCATGAGTTGTTATCCAATACCACTAAATGTTGTATAGCATTGCCTTCATTGACCCTTTACCCAAGGTAACGGCCAAAACCGGCCAGCGTTATTCACAAAAACTGCCATTCAATTTTCAACATTTTAAAAAATTTTGCCTCAAACTTAGCTTATGACCCCTCATTGGACGAGCTCATTGAGATCGTTTCAATGAGGGGCCGTAAGCTATGTCTTTGACGAAAAAATGCAAAAAAATAGTTATTCTATAATTTTGTTTGCATGTGTCGCTTGCGTTTCATGTTAGGAAAAGGGTTTCTGAAATACTGTTATGAACTTATGAGACACGAGGACAGACCGGCATGTATGAGCGCCACACACCAACTTATCATAACTCTGTGATAGAGACCCCAAGAATGAGTCGTGTGATTCTGGGCCATTCTAATCGATCATGACCCAAGAATACTTTGTGGGTCGTATTCTGTGAGTGGGCAGAGCGAGCACTTTTCCGGTCGATCGATATCGAAAGTAATATGTACGATATGTATACATTACCTTTTAATGGGTTAATGTGCTGATTGTAGAAACTATGGTGATTCCAAACATTACCCCTGATAATACACATTTCTATCTGATGATTATATTGTATCATCATCATCAGACGTCCTTGTTTTTAACATGCATTCAATCATGATTGCATTTCAGATGACGACAATTCAGATGGTGACTATAATTGCAGGGGTGACCATCTGAGCGATCGATTCGGACTCCCGCCTTGTGTCCTTGGGCAAGGCACTTAATCCCGATCGTTCTCATGGGGCACGATGACGCGTGTACTAAGGCATATAGCACGTCGATGGTGCGCATATCTTCAACCAATCTAACCCTGCCTGTGCTGCAGTGCGGAGTTACGATGTTGGGGAGCTGGCAGCTGCTCGTCGTCGCTCGGTGGTTCTCTCCAGGTACTCCGGCTTCCTCCACCCGTAAAACTGTCACCGACACGATATGACCTTGGCTGTTAAAGTGTCGTTAAACCTTAATAAATAAATACTTCCAGGGCATGAAATATAAATAAATAAATAATTCCAGGGCATGAAATATAAGATCCCATTAACGACCATCCATAAGATCATTTGAACTCTTTTAGGCTGCTATGCTAAAAGTATTGCCTGTCTAGAAATAATGACAGACGATATGTAGTCGAGACAGGAATCGATAAATCGGCGGGGAATCCTGATAATTTTCCCCCACAACCCCGACGAAAGCACTATTCAGTAACTTCCGATCTCCGTACAACTGCAAGACGAATTCAGACTTTTGTTATTGAGAGTGTTGCAGTACTACTATCACATACGGTTTTCTCTTTCTCGACCTGATCGCGATCTAGACGCAATATACAGCTGAGGTGGCACTTCTTAAATAAAATATGGCGAAATGAAGTCGAAGTCAAGAAAAAAAATCCAAACGAAATTAGTGTCTGTGAGTCGGTGTTTTAGTATTTCGTTTCTACCAGGTCAGATTCTACAGTGTGTTGTGGAAGAGAAGACATAGAATTTCAACCGGATCGCGACCCAGTCATAAATCTTTGTTTACTTTTGTAACTACAATACTGTGCATACGGAGATTTTAATAAAGAACATTAGGCTTGAAACGTTAAGAATATTTACAGCATAAATGAAGTGAAATTGCTAAATTTCATTAACACATCAGTGTTCGAAGAGGCAAGGAATTTAAATAACAGGAGGCTCTAGTACAGCCGTAACCTGAAATCGCGCAGCGCTACCAACTCGTTCGAGACAAATTGAGAGAGACTGTGTTGTCGCTATTCACAAACTGTCAATGTTCCACATGAAGTGCAGAAGACTTAAAAATTGAATCTGATATCACACTCTCAGAGTATTAAATCTGTACACATGCCGCTAAGAATATTCACAACAGAAAGGAATTCTTTACCAAAATCCGTTAAAAAAACTCAGTGCTGGTAGGGGTAAGCGATTTAAATAAGTGGAGGGATTACTCAGTTCAAAATTTGAAATCATTCAGTGCCTCCGGGCAGTTCGTGTCATCGTCAGATAGAAAAATAGTGAAGACAATCTAAAATAGAAATCTGATATCAAAGTCTCGGAGTATCCATTCATGTTCTACACACATACAGTTAAAAATATTCACACCATAATTGTAGTTTCATGGCCAAAATCTATTGAACACATCAGTTTGAGACAGGAAGGAAGTTAAATCACAAGAGGGACAGGCTCCAGCAGAAATTGAAATCGTGCAGCACCACCTAGTATTTGTGGTCATATTGAGAAAAGCACTGTCAACACCATTCCAAAGCAGGAAACGTTGATCATCAAGTGCCGAAAATTTAAAATCAAAATTTGCTATAAAGTCCCAGAGCCTTCATGGGTATTTTGTTCACAGACATCTCTTTTGGTTAAGTTACAGGCTGTCCAAAATTGTGCAGCCAGAGTTCTGACCAAGACCAGGAAATATGACCACATATCTCCGGTACTGGCAGATCTACACTGGCTCCCAGTTCTGAAAAGGATTGACTTTAAAGTCCTTTTAATCATATATATATGTCTCAAAAATCTTGGTCCTTCATACCTTACTGATCTTCTTGTTCCCCACAAACCTATCAAAACTCTAAGGTCCAGTTTCTCGAATGACTTAGTTTACACATCTTGCAACCTTCTATCATGCGGTGGTCGTGCTTTTTCTGTTGCCGGTCCGAAGCTCTGGAATTCGCTTCCCGATCATATGAAGACGACACAAACTCTCAACCAGTTTAAATCTGCTCTGAAGACATATCTCTTCAAGCAAGTATATAACACTGAGCTTAACCTTGGTTGATTAATAGTTGATAGTTGTTACTTTTTTCTTTTTGTATATATTCAGCTTCAGCCGCAGAGTCTATTTACATATACACCACGCGTGTACTCGATTGTAAAGCCCGCGAGCACATTGTGGAACCGAGGTTATAAACTTCATTATTATTATTATTATTATTATTATTATTATTAGTATTATTATTATTATTATTATTATTATTATACTGGTAGGTAATCAATATGATACTTGGTAACAAATGAACGAATATAGAAAATATCTTTCAATCGCCCCGTCATTTTGATGATTATTTTTTGTCATACCTCAACCTAACATGAATAGCAGACGACAGACACTTGCAAAAGAATTCTTGAATCAACATTTAATTTTTTTCATCAAAAACTTAGCTTAGGATCCTTCGATGGAACGAGCTCAACTAGCTCGTTCTAATGAGGCTTCATAGGCTATGTTTTAGAGACAAACATTTAAACAAAATATTAAAAAAATGACCGGTAATTTGCTGGATATTGCCCTTAAGTTTGTGAATTGGCAAATAAAGATAAATACGATAAACTTTCACGCAGGTACAGTACGGCCGCCGTATACTGATTATTTTCCACGGGTGGGCAACATTTCCACGGACGCAATATTAGATTCCAAACACTAATTATAGGAAGAATTATCAAAAATTTAATTAATGAAGCACCGGGTCAACCCGGTGCTTCATTAATTAAAATTTTGCTAATGATGCTTTTTATTATCCAATAAACGCATGCGTTGATATCGCTACTCACGCGTGGATTAGCGACTGTACTATATTTCAATCATGAGTAGCTTACAAGTTTTCCATCCAGTTTTCTCGGGAGCGCGGTGACTCAGTGGTAGACTGTTGGACTTCTATGCTAGAGATCCCGAGTTCGATCCCCGGGACGACCCACGTTGTGTCCTTGGGCAGGGCACTTTATCTATTGACTAAAGTGAATTTTTTGATTTGATTGGTTGATAGATACTTGGTATGAGACCATATTCATTGAAACCCACGATACGTCCGCCTGGCCACTGACAAATTTCCCATACCCAGTGGAAGCCTCGTTCCGAAATCTACAAATTGTCCATACCCCGTAGAAGTCAATAGATACATGAAAATTTGTTATCCCATGTCTGATCACGGCCTGCACTATTCTCAAAAAATCGTCATTCCAGTTTTACAATGTACATGTATTATATTTTAATTTTTTATCTCCAAAATATAGCTCATGACCCCCTATTGGAATGAGCTTGTCGAGTACCCTCCAATGTGGGGTTCATAAGCTATGTTTTTGAGACAAAAAAGAAAAAAAGAAATTCAATAATTATTTTTTTATACTAGTCATATCGGCATATTTTCACAAAAACTCTTTTGCACAAAAATTCCACAGAAACCTGTATGGCTCAACAATGGAAGATAAAAGATCTCATGCTGTTTGTGTTCACACATGAAATAGATTGTACTTCTAAAACGGAAAGTCAATAGATAAATTCGTTACCCCGTGTCTGATCACGTGGTACGGGTTTTTACCTACCCGAAGCCAGCCGTATGAAGGCCTCATGGGATACGGCTGACTTCGGGTAGGTAAAAACACGTACCACGTGATCAGACACGGGGTAACTAATATTCTCCCGGTTGCCTACATGGGGTTACGATGACGCCGTGTACTAAGGCATACTGCACGTCGATGGTGCACATGTCTTCAACCGCTGTAACCCTGCTTGAGCAGAGATTGAACAGAGTTAGAATGTTGAGGAGCTGACAGATGCTTGTCGATGCTCAGTGGTTCTCACGGTCACAATTAGCCACTGTGCATAAGTATGTGACCTTAAACACCAATATATCTAGGTTTCTCAGAAAAAAGTTAATGTATTTCTATATTTTGGATTTCACGAGGTCTGATAGATGACGAAAGTAATATTTAAGAGTTATTCGTACTTCAAGTACCAGATGGCACCATAATGAAGTCCATAAGCGTCCTGTGTGCCTCACATGTTATCCTTCATGGTATTTAAATTCTTTGGAAGAAGTCAAATTCCAATGACTGTTAAAGTCAATTCTGTAATATCAGAGTTGGTGGAGATTACTTCTCGACAAACTCTTCTTCATTACGTGATATAACTTCACGGTGCATGCGCTGAGCTGTTGGTTGTAACATCTACACCCGTTACAGTTGATTTCTTCTAGATGTGCAGGAGAGTATCAATATTTTTCGCTCTCAAAATAATTTTATTTTATCAGGCTCCATTGCATTTCAGGGATACTTGCTTTCTAGTATGGGTTTCGATAAGTTCAAACATTTCTAACAGCGTGAAAACCACGAAACCTTATCAGATACGTATGTTTTTTATTGCATTAGGAAAATTATCGATTTTATTTTCAGCCATGTACTGAGAAAATATCAAAATATCCAAGTAATAAATATAAACATAATATCCACACAGAGATAAATTCCATTTGCATATAGGATTAATGCAGTCTCCTTTATTCTGCTGTAACCCATTATCTTACAAATCAGCAGAATCTTATGACTGTAGCTTGGTCTAATTTGGGGCCATTGCAGATTTGCCAAATATGTTGATGTCCATCCCGGTTGGTGAAAATAATATTGACTGCCTGAAATGCCATATTTTGGCTATGTGGGATTTATTGGTACCTCGGAATATATTTCTACCCTAAGGGGTCTTGATTTCTATTTGGATCACTTTTTAATATAATAGTCTCTGGGTAATATAGGTAAACTCAAGCTACATTATAATACATTGAAAGCTGTTTCTGTGCACGTCTTGGCTGTCTATACAGGCAGCCCAAACCTGTCCAGAAACAACAGCAAAGCCACTGGATGTAGACTAGAAAACTTTTATAAAAATATCCAGGCCTGTAATGGTTAAGTCCCCTCTTATGAAATAGGACAAAAACAAACCCCGCTATCTGCTTTGCCGTCTAATTTGAGAACATCCCTGTAATATGGGGACATCGGTTACCAATGCGAGTTTTGTGGAATTTAAAGGCCTGCATAATCTGTCCAGCTCTATTTGCAAACCTTTCCATTCAAATGTTTTTTGAGCCAGTATTTCCCCCCAAAAGTAACATTATTAAACTCTATTGGAACGAGATCGTTCCAGTGAGGAAGCATAATCTCTTTTGGAAGCACTTCCAGACAGCACGGTCAAAACCGTGCTTAAAACGTATTTTCTCCTTGGAATATATTCGTTGTCTTTCTCCAAATATTTTATCTATTCTATTCTCTTCTTGATTCACTCAATGCAGTCTATTATACAAAAGTACACGGGGACATTTTAGAAACTAATAAAATCTTCAGCTGTGACTTGAAAGAATGAACCACACACTCTCGAGAGTTTTGCGGTTTGCATGTAGGGGCTATTGTCCGACTTTGAAAGTGTGGGGGTGTGGAGGGGCTGAAGTGTAAGCTGGGTTTCTGGAATCTTTTCCCACAAAATCATGTAAAACATGTGACCTATGATACAATCTAGGTTATTTTAGAGGATTAAGGGCCCATCGATACAGATTGGGCGCCGGTTGTTCACTAAATCTCTAAAATCTCTCAGATCACACACTAGACCTACATTGTGTACCCTGAGACGCCGTTGGTTAGTTACAACTGCGCCACCGACTCCAGCTCGGATAACCGCCGACTTCAAAATAAATCCTTTGGAATTAAAGCATGCCAAGTAATTAAGTTCATTTCGTTTACTGTTTTCAATATTCTGAACAATTTTGGCTAAAAAGGTCAGTGGGGGATGTTGGGGCTGAAGCGCAAAGGGTTTTCCGGCTCCACCACCCCAGTTTGCATGCGACGTCTTGGGCAGATTCGGGCGATTCTGTAGGAAAGTGTACAAAGAACACTTGACCTGTCCGATCGTGGCTAAAATACCTTAAGCTTCAGACGTGTCATTGCAGCATCACATAAAATGAACATACACGTTGGTTTCTATCTTTTTCTTGTTAATGTACAGACATGCATACAAATTTCCATTACAAAATTATATCTTCCCCGCCAAGGAACATATATCGAATAGTAGGCTTTCAGTTTTTAATGAGAAATGACATTGAGCGTGTTTTCTTCGCATTAGGCATATTAGCATCTATTCACACAAGGCTATATCATAAATGTAAAACGTCACTTTTTGGAGACATCTGGATTAAATATTTATTGATCCGATGACCAAGTCATACATTTTCATTCATTCACTTCTCGCTGTTCCAGAATCCAGGATTTCCACTCAGTAAAAGTACAGCACCAGTACAGGCGATACTTAAACTGTAAATAATTACTGTTAAAACTAAGAAAAATACGGGTTACCTGCTGCAGATGGTACTACCCCCCCCCCCCCACTCCCCGAATTGTTTTCAATAATGACCAGCAACGTCCATTTTTATGCGACCAACGAGAAGAACCCGAGAACTGAAGATTGTGTTTGTTTTATTCCACCAGAAGGGAGCGCAGTGGTTCAGTGGTTTCGGCATTGAACTTCAAACCGAGAGGCCCAAGGTTCGATTCCCACCAGGAGTAACGGCGTTGTATCCTTGGCAAGGCACTTAATCCCGATTGCCCACGTGAGGGCACTGTTGCGTTGTGTACTAAGGCGTACTGTACGTCGATGATGCACCTGTCTTCAACCAATGCTAACCACGGTGTGTTGGAGTTAGTGCGCTATGGAGTCTGACAGTTGCTCGCCGTTGCTCGGTGGTTCTCTTGTGGTACTGCGGCTTCCCCTACCCTAAAACTATCCAACACGAGGTGACCCTGGGTGTCGAAAATAAACAAATAAATTCCACCGGAAGACGGTTCAGTAGTCACGAAGAGTGGAATAATTAAATTTGCGCTCTTATTTCGAAATATCGACCTTTCAAGCTGCAAATCTTTCCTACCATGCTTTCCCATAATGCAGCTTGGAATTTAATCAATTCATTCTTCTATTGAAACTGTTAAATGTCTAGTTGGGAACAATTTTCTACTTTAAGTTTCGGTATTTTGTCACATAAATGGGGCCTGTATAATGCTAGAGAAACTCCCTATAACATCGGCGAGGTTTCTGGAATCATGAACGACTAATTGGAAAAAAGGTCGTTTCTTGTTGGAATCATTCATTATCATTTGAATAATTTTCCTTCCCCCTTCCCCCTTTCCCCTTATAACTCCAAAGTCAGGTATTTCCGACAGCGAACACCCTTACTCTTTGTGGCTTTTTTGATGACTCTGCTGGAAGTATCACATGAACAGTACGACAAAACGACACACACAATATAATTGGTAAAACATCTACAGTTATTTTCACGATGAGCAAGGTCAAAGATAAATGAACTGGTTGACATAACTTCTCTGGAACAACCAATGAGAACCGTTACTTTCATGACGTATACATTGATGCTCGGCGGGTTTTAACAGCATGACAAAAGAACTGACAAAAGCTACCGAATGCCATCCAAATCACATTTTGAAGAATGAAAAAGGATATATAAACTCCACATTAACCCTCTACACATTGGTGGCAAAATACTGACATTTCAAGCAGCAAATGTTTCCCGCAATGCAAGTAGGAATTTAACCCTTTACTTAACATGAAAAGCAGACCTCACTTGCAAACAAAATTCTTGAATAACAAATGTTTTTCATTTTTGTCACAAAAACATAGGTTATGACCCCTCATTGGAACGAGCCCGACGAGCTCGTTGCAAAGAGGGATCATAACCTATGTTTTTGAGACAAAAAATGGAGAAATAATGGAAATTAATTTTGAGAATAACGCTGGCCGGTTTTTGCCCTTACGTTGGGTAAAGGGTTAACCAACTCATTCTTGTTTGGCAGAGCTCAATTAGGTTAAATTCCTAGTTGCATTATGGGAAAATTTGCAGTTTTAAACCACTGTGCGGAGAGTTAAAATATTGTTCCATCACCACGAATATCACAGATTCAAAGATTTAATTTTGATTATTTTCCTCTCAAAGAACAGCATTGGTCATTGGAATGCATAATATATACGATTATCGTAGACTATCTATATGAACTTTGTAAAAATATCCTATATTCAAAGAGTTACAAGAGTGGTGGCCAGCGAGAAAGGTGTGCTGATCTCTCATTCCAGCGGTCCTGGGATCGATCCCCGGTCGGAGAAAGTTCTCGAAGCGTCTGACCACTCTCTGTCAGCATCAGGTGTGGGGTTGATGCTGTCGCATAGTACCACCCCATTGGGTGGGAGCATAAAATGTCTGTTCCCTTTGTGAAGAGATACACACTCTGTGTAGGCTAAAGATCTCTTCGTAGTGTTCGAGAAGAGCGAGGGCAAGAAGTTGGCACTACGAAGGTCATACCACACAACCGCGCCATCGGGCCAAGGGTAGACGTTAATATAAGTTGTATAACCTGCTCGCCAATCCTTGAAAAATAGAGGGGCGAAAACCAAAGAGTGTGAGGACAGGTTGGAAGGAATTCGTTTATCCTATTATGCCCCCGACTTGAAAAGTCGAAGGGGTATCCAGTGGAGAACTCCGTCCGTCCGTCCGTCCGTCCGCCCGTCCGTCCGTACGTACCAACATTTTCCCCTGTATCTCGGCCGCCCCTACTGCGACTTAAATGATATTTGGTGTTGTGATAGAGCATTATGGGGGAACGATACCTGTGTAGCGGCGGGAGTTTCCTCTACGCATTTTTTCCAGAGTTATGGCACTTTTTCACTCTTTCGAATTAGAAATTCTTTTGCGGTCGGGAGCATTAGCAGCGCTTTGCGATGCAGGCCTCTTGTTCATACCTCTTCAGTTCAAAGAACTGGAAGTGTGCGAATACGTTATGTAATAAGTTCCGATTGATGAGATTTACGGAATTAAAACCCAGTCTTGCTTTAGAATTAGTGGGGTTTTAATTAGAGCACTGCGAATCCCCGATTGTCGATCCGAATCCCGAATTTTATCTCACAATCGGGGCGTTTTTGCACTGTTACGCAACTAAAGTTTAATGTATCTGGGTCCTTGTTCCGAATCCGTATCAAGGGCCCCTGATACAAGCGCGTGATTCTGCAGTTGCCAAAACAACTGCATTAATATCGCGTTTTTCTCTTCAGAGAAAACAATATGAGGTGAGGCGAAGCCCAACCTAATATTGTTTTCTCTGCGCCGCATGTGACACTGTATCTGCCAGCTAAACGCCCTGTAACGTATTTATTATGCACGGCATACTAAAATGTCACTGGGGAATTTATCTCAACGAATAGTTCAATTATGCGCACTTTTCGTCATCTTGGGCTGGTTTGTAGCCTATTATTGGGATTTTCCCGAACGCTCGAGCCGCGGCTTCTCTCTTGAAGTTAAAGGATTAGCTTTCGCTATTAAATGTGGAAAACTCCACCTCAATAAACGATGAATGGCATATTTTAAAATATAATAAACCTTTACACCAAGAGGGATATTTAATTCACCAGTAATTATTGCAAAAGTAACAACCAAATTCACGCTGTCGAAACACACAGTTGCTCCACTTCGCAAGACAGTATTCAGTAAAATGAATTCCAGTGACGCAATTTTGTCTGAAGTGTAACGTCATCACTGACCTCAATATGGAGATCAATGAACGCTATTCTATTTTTCAATTTGCGTCTTTCTATAGATAAGGCAAATGAAAAAGTTCCTCTTAAAATAGTTTTATAACACATTTTGTGGTCAATATTGTGAGATAAATTTATCATCACCACAGTTTGTGTCTCCGGAAATTCAGATCAAGTCTCGTTATAGGCGCAGAATCGCATTTCGACTCGCCCTAACGGGCTCGTCGAAATACTGTTCTGTTCCTACAACTCGACTTGATCTGAATTCCCAGAGACATACACTGTGGTGATAATCTGTATGGATCATGCAGAGGATTTCGAATCGAATGTCGCTACGCTTTCAAATTGTAGATATTGCACCTTCTTTTTGATAACCGCAAATATTATCAATCTCTACTGAAATATTGTTTTCAACAGCAACTCATCTGTTTGAGCAAGGAAATCAAAACTTGGAATCGAATGATCGGGACGATTTCGAATCGAATTTCGAAGCTTTCAAAACGGAATCAAAGTAGTTGCGGAACTTAATTGAATTCTTCTTCTGTGATCAGGTCCTCTGAAGAAGTATTCAGAAGGAAAAACCTGGTTGGATTTTGCGAAAATCTCGATGATTTGAAAATTTACGAATTAGCATGACTCGATTGGAATGAAATGATCGGGACGATTTCGAATCGCATTTCGAAGCGTCCCACGGTCCTAGTATCAACCTCATGTCTTTTTGGACACAATCCATAGTATCGAGCAACTAAATCAGTAACCATGATAACGATGTAACTATGCTGGTATGTGTGCAACAACTTGAACGTATAATGATTGAGAACAAGTTTCAATGATAGGGTGCAAAGTAATCCCTATTCATAAGAAACAATTCCGTCTCCGAACCTTCAATTAAAACTTACTACACGTAGGTATTAACGAGAGAAATCCATTGTGGAAATGTCTTTTCATTTGTATGTCCCACTACCAACCGTTCGATTCGTTCATGCGGTCTTGGTTAATAATGGATTTTTTCCTTTAAGATACATTTTCTTTCCATGGACATTGTTTATCATATACACTTCAATACTTTTATCTTGAGCAGTCCCGTGGAGAATATCTTTCAAGCCAATATGCGTGGCGAGAATATGTATAACAAACATCGAATTCAGTTCCTGAATATCAAATATGAGTCAGGTTTAATCTAGAAAACGTGAAGAAAATGGTAACCTAGATTGAGGCGTTGTAATTACTTATAAATCCCCGTAGACTTTCACTTAGAAATAGTTACTGTTTCGGATGTAATAACGAATGTCAAAACATTAGTCGCCAGTTTGAATTCATCTACATTTATGCAAAACTGGAATATCGACCCAATATAAGGTAAAGAACATACAACTCATGTTCTAGACTAAACACATTGTCCGCCTGACCTTTGTTACGGAGGTGCGGTCACCAGATCCGCTTGTTGCCTGCACGCCAACATAATTGTCAAATGAATAAATAATAAATTAAAATTGAAATATGAAATAAATAAATAAATTCATAGATAAATGTTAATATGTTCCGTTACATTGTTGAATAGTTCGATTGTGCGAAATTTTGCAGAGAATAAGGTGGTGAAACATCGGTATGCTCCAAAACGGAAGTAAGTAGACCAAAACAACGGCCATCAGCACGTCACTGTCCGTCATTAGTTGTTTATTGCCACATTTCCTAGATGAATCATGCTTCGTGATAATTAGATTTTTATCATATCATCGTGACCGATCCTCACAAGAACGTAGACGAAGAACAACCGTTTTCACGTCTGACAAGATGCATTATTCAAAAGGTGAGGGTTCGTCTACAGGCATTCGGCTTCGAGGGCAGTTGTTGCCAAGTCGCGGAACCCCGTGTAGCTCGACACTAAAAATGAATAACCTTCCTGGCGTAAACAGCATTGTCGGGGGAGCAAAGTCTTGACCATCGTTACTATTGTCCAACCGATGCAAATCAATACATACATAGAGTTATCAACCCCTTATTACCATATCCGCATTACGAAGAGACATTTATAAACCTTTGTCACCACACCAGCCTTTAAGAGAGACATGTTATTATGCCCCCGAAATTTTTTTTCGGGGGTATATAGTCGAGGTCTCCGTCCACCCGTACGTCCTTCCGTCCGTCCGTACGGACATTTTGTATTATAACTCGAGCATCAGTTGTCGGATTTTAATGTTCTTTGGTATGGTGATAGAGCAGCTTGGGGGAACGGATGCCCTCGTATTTAGCGTTTCGTCCATTCATGTTTGGTAGAGTCATGGCCCCTGTTTGTTTTTTGCCTCTGTTTCTGACTAAGGTTAATTGTACCATAGACTATAGGGTTGTTTGGATGAACCATTTCTCTTCAAACATTTGGAAGTTCCTCCGTCCCTCCGTCCGTCCGTACTTCCGTCCGTCCGTCCGTCCTTACGAACATTTTGTATTATAACTCGAGCATCAATTGTCGGATTTTAATGTTCTTTGGTATGGTGACAGGGCAGCTTGGGGAAACGGATGCCCTCGTACCTAGCGTTCCGTCCATTCATGTTAGGTAGAGTTGTGGCCCCTGTTTGTTTTTGGCCTCTGTTTCTGACTAAGGTAAATTGTACCATAGCCTATAGGGTTGTATGGATGAACCAATTCTCTTCAAATATTCAGAAGTTATTTATTTACATGCAAGTCCGACTTTGCTACCTTCGGGGGTATCAGCACACGCGTTAGCGTTGCTCTTGTGTCTTATAGGCAATAAAATAACGTTCTGTGATTGTAGAGGTGAAAGGTGGCTATGTAACACGTGGTTGGATTGAATTGGGGTGTTACATCACCGCATATCATGTTCCCAGGACAGCACGTCAACAATTCAGCAACAATTTTCGAGAATGCTCACCTAGACCTTACACTAGGATGCGTAAATATGACAGTATTACGTTGTCTTTCGTTTCATGGAAATAATTTGAAAAATTTTGCATTGAAGACACGATTTGTGAGGAAAAAGGTTCATGTACATGTAAGCTTTTATCGTCTTGATTTCGAATTTATACTGACTGGGTCCACGAAATAATGAACCAATGTGACACACCCTTAGGTGATACTACAGTTGTCATAACCGTTATGGAAAGTGCAGCTTTTCATGGTGGGGTTGTGAATATCCTTTATTATTATTATCATCCTTTATATTCTTCACCATAGACGAAATATGAACGTGAAGAATGTCGGTCTCGATACTTCAAATCAGCCTACGAAAAATAGCGTATATTGGCATAGAGTATTATCAGAAGGGAAAGACTGCAAATAATTAGCATTGGGGACTTTGTTACTCTCCCAAAGTCATGGGAATCACACGTAACATCAAGACGTGAAGAGAAAGGCTTGTGTTGAGTTGTCAGTGCTTTCAGTAAGTCTGACCATAAATCATTCAAGCCATTTTCCATAAAGTTCTACGCAAATCAAAACGTTATAGTATATGAGCCTTCGATACTGTGAACGATAATTAGTAAGGGGAGTCACCAGTCGTGTAACCCTCCAACCTTTGTGGCAGTGAAATTAATTGAACACCCCCTTCTAATGTGGAATAGATTCGTCCAATTGAATTTTAGATATTATTGTATAAGGCAATACTATTCGTTCCGTCAATGTTGAAATGGTTAACCCTTTGAACCTTGGTGGTATCTTCCACGTCAGTTCAGTGTCATCAATTGGAAAAGTCTATATTCTTTACATGGGGGAAGACCAATCAAGATTTTCTACCACACAAACACACTTAGCAGCTGTCTACTTTATGAAGTCATGTTATATCACGATTCTTGGACGGAAAAGCTGTCTTTCGAGTTGAAATGGTTAAAGAGACTTTCACTCTCCAGTAAACGTCATTCCCTCAAAAGACTAGGAAAATAATCTTATTGAAGCAGAGATGAGATCCAGAAAAAATACGAAACTGTTCTTGGTCGTTCGTTCAGCGTGAGCCTTGTATGATTTGCAATACGGTATGGACATTACCTAGGCTAGGTAGAGGGCTCTTATTCAGATGTGTGTCAAATGTGGCTTCTTGGAATATTGAATCAAGCAACAGTTCTGATTTTAGATGCGGATCCGTCTTTACATTGTTAATATCATTATTTCAAACTCAACACAGTAACGAAGCAACGCATTCTCATTGCCATTGGTGATCCGGTCCTCCCTAATACAAAGAAACCAGCAGTGTGACCCATTTTATTATCACCCAGTTGTCACTTGATCGTTGAAGTTGAACAGGAATAGAAGGACTGTGTCACTTTGTTCATCCTTTCATATGTTTCTTTCGGTGCAACGATATCAAGGATGTACTACAGATTTGAACCTTGTGTAGTTTCTCTGAAATAATGTGTTGTCTGCAGGTTGACATTATTCTGAAAACAAAATTCACTGAGCATCCAATAATTGTAGAATTCGAAGACTCTATCATCAATGTTTAGTTTTTAACCTTTTGCATATTGATTTTCAAATTCCGAAATTTCATGTAGGAATTTTATCCAGAATGCAAAAGGAATTTAAGCTAGTCAACCTTGTTTGACAGGGCTCAAATGAGTTGTTCCAAAGAAGATTGATTCGTTAACCCTTTACCCAACGTAAACCGGCCAGCGCTATTCACAAAAGTCGCCAATTAATTTTCATTGCTTTTTCATATTTTGTCTCAAAAGCATAGGTTATGACCCCTCTTTGGAACGAGCTCGTCCAATGAGGGGTCATAGCCTATGTTTTTGAAACAAAAAAATAAAAAAAATACTTATTCAACAATTTTGTTTGCAAGTGTCGTCTGTTTTTTATGTGAGGTAAAGGGTTAAATTCCCAGTTGCAATGTGAGACAAATTCAGGCTGATATTTCGACATCAGTATTCAGTGAGTAAATATATTCTGGTTCTATCTCTGGTGTGATGGCAAAATATTAAAACAAACACCCTTGAGAAACACCGAACAGTATTTGTTGCTTTTGCATTAATTGAGAGACGAACAGAGACAAAACCTTGGTCTGATTTATTTGGAAGATTGTTTTTGCAAGAGGTGTGGTTTCAACCCTGAATGACGAATACTAATTTGCCCAAGAAATATCAAGTCAATAGAGTTAACACTTTACGTAACAGGACTTGACGCCGACTCGTGTAGTATTTTCCTAAACAGCTAGGGATGCCTTTTTTGTTTTCCAAAACATACCTTGTGACCAATCGTTGAGTAAGCACGGGTTCATTCTACTAACTCATTTTGAGCTATGCTTTCGAGGATAAGAAGATAAAAAACTGAATTGTGATTCTGAGTGTAACTGCTGAATGGTTGAGATCGATTCTTTAGACAAAGCTTTAACCCTTTACCAAACAAATCTGCCTCTACCGCACGCGTACATTTCCAGTCGAGCAGTTGAAAAAATATTATTTAAAAAAAAATTCCAGCAAAACCATATCATGCGACCCCATCATTGGAACGAGCTTGCAAATCTTGTTCCAATGAGAGATCACATGATATTGGTTTGTTGAAATATTTTAGAAAAAATACTATTTAAAATAATAAATTTTGATATTCTGTACGTTAAGTAAAGGGTTAATGTACAATTAATTGACCATTTTACCAAGCGAACCGTCAGTATCCGAAAGCGTTAAAAACGAAAATTCGTCTAACACAGTTTGTTAGTTGCAAAGTTTTCCCAGAGAATGAGTTAGTGGCCTTATTAAGAAGTCATAAGCTTTTTTCGAAAGTAAAACAATAAAGTGTTTAGTCATTGTAGAAAGAATATGTCGTCTCATGGCCATGTTGAGTAAATTGTGAAATAGCCCCAACAAGTACCTGTACATGTTAAATATGTAGAACGAGTGTGAGCTTTCTTATGCGATACAAACACATGGATAACACTGCAATGGAAGCGATACAAACACATGGATAACACTGCAATGGAAGCGTTTACATTGGGAACAAAAACAGAAAGTGATACTTTAACCGACTGGTACACTGATCATTTGTATATTCCTTATCGATTACTGTAATTTATTATTGAAGTCTTCTTTTCCTTAGTGTTTGCCTTTGAGATTTGTCTAGACGCAGCAACGCGAAAATCGACACGACGTGACTACGTAATTCATAGCATTCGACACTACACTACTGCATAGTATGAGCTCCCATTCTATCTGACAGCAAGGATGTCGAGGTCACGAGTTTTCACAGGCTTTTCAAACCCCTACAGCACAAAACGAATAGTCCACAAAGGCTACAAAGAACCAAATACAAATATCCTGCGATAAAATTAGCCACCATTAAAATATACAATTGTCAGGCACTTAAAACTGTCCATATTACTAGTCCAATATTAATTGTGAAGTCTCTTGGCTTTTGCATTGGGCTTTCAGCACCTCTCCTCCTGCCTTTCTACTTACCCCACCCCCTTCCTATCGCATGATATCTCTACAAATTGTCGCTAACTTGTTGACATCGCTTTCGGACTCCATAACATTTCAAATACATTTAAGTATTCAGAGTTATGTCATGCTAAGGCACTTAGGATTCGATGGTCACGTCACTCGATTTGTGTGTAAATTTGATCCTAATTGTATCCAAAATGAATATTTTTATGTACCACCCGTTACAATTATGACATCACCAACAGAAGGTTATGTAAAGGTCAAACACGAATAAAATGCACTGTGTCTTTGATAAATCCCACGAAGGAAGCAACCACCAGTCAACATTTAATAAAACCCTCGAGAGAATTATCCGTTACCTCTTTGACCGTGTATGTCTTTTAAATGCATGTTGATGAAATACATGTTACGTATGAGTTTTTTAACCCTTGTCCAGAATATAGTAATTTATGAGTTATTCCCACTGATCTCTATACAGCCCCCACCCCCCCCTCCCCCGCACTGATTTGAAAATTTCTGACTTCTTGATATTATAAGGAAAGACAAAATACAACCCGAGTTCATCGGGTTTACCAAAGTTGTGTTTTGAGGGATGTGTCCCTTGAATTAGGAAAAGATGAGATTATTTAATTTCAACTCATTTAAAATTTAAATTGCTGTTTGCCACCTCTGTTACCGATTGATTTTTGGCTGTTTGAACTTATTTAATCCCCCCTCTTCAAATGAGGTTTGGGATGTGTCTAAAAGTCAGCTTATATCTGCGTTCTCACATACATCTGTCTATGCATGTGTCCGTGCATTTGTTTATCTGTGGGCTCTTTCATTTCCATCCAACCGTTTTTGGGCGACGATTCGAAATCAAATGGTTATTTTCTATGTTTGTAAAACGACAGAATATTCCGTCAAAAACTATTTTCAACTATTTTCGAATTATTAAATTTGTCGGTGTTTCACAATTTCATAAATTTTTCACTTGCATCCAATAACTTTGAACATATATGCAGAATCAAAAGTTTCTGTGGTATACTCTCATAACTATTCGAAATCTGAGTCCATTTCAATTTTAAATTAGTTCTGGTTTTTTCAATATGTTTCGGCCAAAATGGATTGTCCTATAATTTCAGTATCAAGACTGGAAATAAAAAGCATGAATCAGAACCTTGCGCTATATAACATGATGGTAATCTTTAGGAAAGAAAGTGTTGTGGAGCTTTTTCGCCTTCATTGTTTATACTACGACAACCATGCTATTTTGTTTTGGCAGAAATCCTGTTAAGATTATGCGGCATGTCACTGTATTCACATTTGAATGCAACGCGAATGAATACCGAATGATTGCCAATTCTGGTAGGCATGACACGCGGGATTAGGAATTTAACACTTACGCTGCCGAAAGCGAATATTGTCAGCTATTTTATGATGATTATCTACGTTCTGGTGTACGCAGATCAAATCTACCATCTTATTAATTGTTAATTAATCAGATGATAGAGTTTCAAGTATGTCATAAATTTTATTAAACTTCCACGCATATGGGCGTACATAGAGGTCCTCCATATATGGATAAAGTGGGCGTGGAAGTAAAAGGGTTAATATATGTTGCAGTATTTTATCGTAACCTGTAGTTCGTTTGCGAAATGTACAATTGAAATAACTCCCTCGTAGCCAAAACGATCGCTCGCAGGTTCTTTTCGGTTCTGTTTGCAGTTCATTTTCCTTATTTACTTATCGCCGAAAAACATCGGTAGATGAGGGTCAGTGCGTACATGCAAACACATATTCATTTTATTACACGGGCTATACACACATACGTGATAAGGAAGAAGGCATACAGGGAGGGACAAGAAAGTCATCAGGAATGGAAGGAAATCTGTTGGACTTCACAAACGATCTCGGTCTGAAGATTCTGAACAAGGATGCGAGGTGTAAGGGAAGTGGACCGGGAGAGGAGCGACAAAAGAATAATCGACTATATTCTCACAGATATTGATTTATGGAGGGAGGTGATATAGGTAGAAGTGGACAATGAGGGTAAAAGGGAGTTGGATGTGATCACAGCTTGACTACAGTTATGATCAGGGGCAAAAACCCTGCAAGACGAAAAAGAAGCATCAAGGAGATTTGGGAACTCAGAAAGGATGCCAACTGGGCGACGTTTCAAGAAATATTGAAACCAAAGTTTGTGAATGTACACAGGAAGGCCAATGTCCAGAAAATGTCAGATGCCATAGTTGTGAGCCTAGTGGAGCCAGAAAAGAAAAGTATATGAAAGATTAATGTGCCAACGCGGAAACTTGAGCACAGAGTGAATAACGAATTGAAAAGGGTCATAAAGCGCAGAAAAGTCAAATGTGCAGCATACAGGAGGAGTAGGAAACTCAACGTGATGAAAAGCAATGATGCCAGGGTAGCAAAGGAAGAATACCAACGAGAACGAAATAAAGTAACCATGATTAAAGACGATAATGGGAGAATAAAAGAAACAAAAAGAAGTAATTCACAAAGTATTAAAGCAGAGGGCAGAAAATCGGACTATCAAGATCAAATTACATCAGAACTAGTAAGTACTGGGAACAGGTAAACACGACAAGCAATGGGCCATGGAGAACCCGCCGGAGTGCCAGAATGAGGTCGTGTAAAATTTCTTGAACTTCGTGTGCAGCGAAATTAAAGCCAGGGAGGTACGAAAAGTGACCTCAAAACTAAGAAACGGGAAAAAACTGGAGTAGAGGAACACTGTAAAAGCCTAAAGGCCCTATTCGATTTAGCCATAGTAAAACAAGAGGTCCCAAAAGAGTGGAGAGAAAGCAAGGTCACATTTATACACAAAAAGGGGAAAGGGACGTTTTGAATAATTACCGGGGAATCTCTGTCAGTAGCAACGTTGGAAAAGTTTTCTGTAAAGTCCTGTGTTGGAGAGTGGAGTAGGTAATCGAAGGGACGTTTTTTTTGGAAGAGATTCAGAATGGCAGGAGAGTCACTGACCAACTTTTCACGCTATCCCAAATGACAGACTCTGCGAAAGCCAAAAAGTATGTGTATGGCCTTTCGAGATGTTAAAAAGGCATAAGACAAAGTGTGGAGGGAGGGTATGTGGTGAAAACGTGAGGCCTTGGGCATGGGAGGCGAGTTTGTCGGAATTCTAAAAGCATCATATAAAGATGTACAAAGTGAACTTAGCTGGGTAACATAACAACAAAACGTGTGCGTATGGGGATAGGCCTAACACAGGGGTGTATCCTTTCCCCAATTCTTTTTACATTGTACATCAAAGATTTAGGAGATGAAGTCCTGCATAGCTACGGGGGGTGCATTTGGAGACCAGAAGGCCCCGGGGCTATTTCTCACAGACGACATGGTACTAACGTCAGAAGGCGAAAATGCTGGAAATTGTTTGGAGATATTGGAACAAATAGAGACTCGCACTAAATGAAAGCAAACGCAAAGTTATACCCCTGGGTCGTAAAGTGGAACGTACTCGAAGGTGGATAGTGAAGGAGTTCTGTATTCCGGAAGGTAGCCGCCAACTTTTTTAACCAGTTGACTGTGAGTGTTTGGGGTGAATATATATACATCTGGAACTTAATTAAGCACCCCCGAAATGTTTCATGATAGTGAAGATGCTGTTACTGATTATTATGTTTTAATGATTACTAGTAGTCTTGTAGTACATTTCATCTAGTGAAACATGATGTTTCTGGTTGATAGCGAACCCCAAACACATCCCTTCGCCCACGTGAAGCATGATTCCCTCGAATGTCACAAAAACACTATTATCCACATGCAATATCTGGGTAAAAAACGAAAATTTGTCACTTCTCTTATCAGTAAATGTTGACATGGCAAGGACTGTCAGAGGCACTAAGATGGAAAATCGTTGACATGCATTCAACAGGCATGTCATTCAAAGCTATTGGAAGGCAATTTGACTATGGTCATTCTGTCATCAGCAGACTTGTCCGAAAACATCAACAAAGCAACGATGTTAAGGACCGACCAGGGCCTGGTCCACCCCAAAAGACCTCTCCTCGGGAAGATCGGGGTCTGACACGCCTCATTAGGCGTGGACCCTTTGCTTCAAGTGGGGTTTTGTCCGAACTGTCCGAAACCGTTTCAAAGCACTGGGTTTGAGGTCCAGAAGGGTCATCAAGCGTCTAACTCTGACCGATCAGCATCAAAGACGACGTTTGATCTATGGCACGACCACATTGGAATATCAGGACGTGGAGGAGAGTCCATTGGTCAGACGAGAGTAGGTTCCTGCTTCATGTCACAGATGGTCACATGAGAGTGTAGAGGCATAGAAATACTGCTTACGTGCCCAGGAATATCAGACCTACTGTTCCTTATGGTGGAGGATCAGTAATGATCTGGGGATGCCTTTCTCAGAATTGTAAACTTGATATGTTGACTGTACGTGGGAATCTCAGTGGTCAACAGTACATTCGGGACATTCTTAATCCGGATGTCGTACGTCATTTTGACAACCACCCGTTTGCTACTCGCCCTCATGGACGACAACGCAAGGTCACGTCGTTCCCAAGTTGTAAGAGCATTCCTTCAAAGAGCCTGCAATGCGCCCCGATTTGAATCCCGTAGAACACATCTGGGACTTTCTTGGACGTCGGGTACAAGCAAGGGATCCGCCTGTACAGAATGTGACCGATTTGGAAGCTGCATTGCAGGAGGAGTAGCAGCAGTTGCCTCTGGTCCGTATCAGAAGGCTCACTGGTAGCATTAGGAGGAGGGTTCAGGCTGTCATCCCGGCACGCGGTGGATGCATTCGCTACTGACGTCAGACACTGCTATTGTGTTCAGGAGATCACAAGTTATATGTTTTGTCAGTAATGAGCGGCATTGTTTCATCATGGACCGTTCCAGCACCATACTTGTCGAGAGAACATTTTTCCATCAAAACCTTTAGTGACAGATATGTGTCATTAGCGCCATCAAAACAAAGCATATTTTCTTTATTGTGTTGTCTTTCATTTGTCAATAGACCATTCTTTCCGCAATCACTTTTGGCCATCTGAAAGATAGCATGAAAGTAATGACAGTTTCTATTAACACCACTGCTAAAAACAGGGGGTGCATAATCAAATTCAAGGTGTATACATTACGGGAAGAGGCATCTACCGAAACTAACTGTGGAGGAAAAGCGAGTATTTATTCAAATGAAACTTGTACGGACAAACAGCTTCACTAAAGTTTTCGATGGGAAAACCATTTGGAAAATGGTGGGTGTACCAAGTATAACGTATGGTACGGAAGTGGTACCCTCAAAACCAAACGGCTTTAATGAGCTTGGAAACCCCGCAGAACGATGCAGGCCTATGGATGACGGGGTCGAGTAATGCCGCAGCTATCAGGGGTGAGCTTGGGTGGCTGAAAATCAAGGGCCGGACAGACTTAATGAAGCTCTGTTATCTTAACTATTTGGCAAATCTTCCCGACAGCCGATGGTGTAAACAAATTCTCCAAAATATTTGGAATTCAAACACAGGGTGGATGGTTGAAGTGAGGGAGGTAATAGAGAACTACTCATTGGAGATCTCGGACTTAGAAGTTGGGACAACCAAGGATAGACAAATCGTCAGAGAAAGAGTCATGGAGGATTGTAACCTTAATTGGCGAGGGGGGGGGGGGGGGGGCAAATCAAAGAGATCTTCGGGTGGCCTACGTGATAAGGAAAATCCAGGTTTTGAACTGTACATGGATGGCACCTTTGGGGGATTACTGTTATTCAAGATGAGGCCGCGGTCGCTGCAGCTTAGGGGAAACACTGGGAAAGACAGTGACACGAAGGAGAGGGTTAGTATGCTTATCGGAGAGATTGGGAAGAATGGAGCACGGGATGTCCTCAAGCAATACATCTCCGAGAGTTGTGAGGAGAGATGAGGCTTGCTAATAGGGGGCAATTGGGAGCACATGGGTAACCAAGCAAGGCCTTTTCACCTGAGAACCGCAACAAATCAGTGGTCGGCCAAAGTGTTATTACCCCCGCAAGAAAGGGATATAGCGAAGTCCGTCCGTCCGTCCGTCCGGTCCGTCCGTCAGTCCGCCGCCCGTTCGTCCGTCCGTCCGCCCGAAACCCGCCCGCCCGCCATAGCCCGCCGGGCTGGTCGTCCGCCCGTCCGCCCGGACTTGGTGTATGGCATAACTTGAACGATTATTAACGAATTTCAATTCTTTTTGGTTTATGTCTCTATAGCAACAATGTCTACGTCAGGTTCGATGACCACCAAGACCCGATGAAAATTATGGGAGTTATTAGCCTTTGTTTAAAAAATAGCGTGTGGTGTTTGTTTATGGCATAGCTTTAACAATGGTAATCGGACTCTATAGCAACAATGTCTATGTCAAGTTCGTTGACCACCGATATCTCTTGAAAATTATGGGAGTTCTTGCCCTCTGTTAAAAAATATTGTGTAATGCTTGTCTATGGAATAACTTAATCATTTGTAACCGAATTGCAATTTTTTGGGGTACATATCTCATTAGGGACAATGTCTTCCTGAAGTTCGATGGCCACCGTTATCCGATTAAAATTGTCGGAGTTATTGCCCTTTGTTAAAAATAATCGTATAATGCTTGTTTGTGGAGTAACTTTACAATAGTAACTGGATTTCAGTTCTTTTTAGCATATGTTTCTATAGCAACAATGTTTACGTCAAGTTCAGAAAACACCGCTATCTGATGAAAATTATGGGAGTTAGTGCCCTTTGTTAAAAATATCATGTTAAGCTTGTTTATGGGATAACTTTACCAATAGAAAGCGGATTTCAATTCTTTTTAGCATATGTCTCTATGGTAACAATATCTACGTCACGTTCAGTACCAACTGCTAGCTGATGAAAATTGTGGGCGTTATTGTCCTTTCTCAAAAAATTATTGAGTTATTCTTATTTATTGATGTTGAAACAGGAAACTCAAGTTATTTAACTCTTCATCCAACAATTCTCCTAAACTTGAGAAAAAAATTAATAAAGTCTTGAGTTTGAAAATTCTCAAATGTTCACATAATTTCATTAAAACCATAACAAATAATTGAGTTCTGAAATTTTAGGGATAAATTTGGAAAAATGTAAAGAAAAATAAGAAATTTTGGATATTGTGTGAGTTGGGTTAAGTGTTAATTGGAAGTAATCCAATCTTCAGTGCCTGTACTGATATGGCAATTTTTTTTGTGATAAAACATCATCCATGTAAATGTTTATGGGGCCTGATTGTGATTGGTTTCGAATATATTTGTTTGCGGGGGGATTGGAAGCATAATTTCAAATTTGTCCTAAGAAGAACACCTCGGGACTATCCTCCGCCAACCTACCTCAGCAGGTTCGGGTGGGTTGAGGAGGTCCCATATTGTTCTACCCTAGGAAACATTGTGCATGACAATAAACGTGACAATCAACATCGGCTCAAGCCGAGAGGTCCTCGGTTCTAATCCCACCTGCGGCAACCGCGTCGTGTCCTTGGGCAAGACACTTCACCCCCATTGCCCACGTGGGGGCACGGTGACGCTGTGTACTAAGGCGTACTGCACGTCGATGGTGCACCTGTCTTCAAACAATGCTAACCCTGCTTGTGTGGAGTTGGTATGTTGGGGAGCTGACAGTTGCTCGCCGTTGCTCGGTGGTTCTCTCCGGGTACTCCGCCTTCCTCCATCCGTAAAACTGTCACGGTCATGGTTAGCCATTGTGCAGAAATATGTGACCTTAAACACCAATAAATAAATAAATAAATGAATAAATAAATAAATAAATCAACATCGGCTTGTGCGGTGCTCATCACACAAAGCGACGGCATGACCGTAGACAACCTTTCCTGTCTTGAGACCAAGTTACGCAGTAGTAGGGCTTTTCCGTTAGTATAATACGGTCGCCGTGGACTGCTCGTAATCCACGCGTGCATTAACCAGGTAATAAAATAATCATCAGCAAAATTTTAATTAATGAAGCATCGGTTGTACCCGGTGGTTCATTAATTAAATTTTTGATGATTATTAGTTTTTGAAATCTAATATTATTGCGTCCGTGGAAAGTGACCAGTCCACGGCGGCCGTACTGCATTAGATATGGCAAGAAATGAGAGCAGAAATATAACTATAGGGCACTTTGTTTCCAGGAAACACTGGAAACAATGAGATTTTTGTTGTTATTTTTTTCAAACAACCCAGCAAGTACAGTTGATATTAAAATTTATTTCAGTGTTAACATGATAAGTCATAAATGCTCCAAGTACTAACATTCTGAAGACGTTGGAAACGATGGATACATTGGAAACAGTGGAAATTTTGGAAACGGTGGAAACATTGAAAATGGTGGAAACATTGGAAACGATGGAAACGGTGGAAACATTGGAAACGGTGGAAACATTTGAAACGGTGGAAACATTGGAAACGGCGGAAACACTGGAAACGGTGGAAACGATGGAAACATTGGAAACGGTGGAAACATTTGAAACGGTGGAAACGGTGGAAACAGTGGAAACACTTGAAACATTGGAAACGGTGGAAACATTAGAAACGGTGGAAACATTGGAAACGGTGGAAACATTGGAAACAGTGGACACGATGGGCACGATGGAAACGGTGGAAACATTGGAAACGGTGGAAACATTTGAAACGGTGGAAACATTGGAAACGGTGGAAACACTAGAAACATTGGAAACGGTGGAAACATTGGAAACGATGGAAACAATGGAAACGGTGGAAACATTGGAAACGGTGGAAACATTTGAAACGGTGGAAACATTGGAAATGGTGGAAACAGTGGAAACGGTGGAAACACTAGAAACATTGGAAACGGTGGAAACATTGGAAACGATGGAAACATTGGAAACGGTGGAAACATTGGAAACAGTGGACACGATGGGCACGATGCAAACGGTGGAAACATTGGAAACGGTGGAAACATTTGAAACGGTGGAAACATTGGAAACGGTGGAAACATTTGAAACGGTGGAAACATTGGAAACGGTGGAAACACTAGAAACATTGGAAACGGTGGAAACATTGGAAACGATGGAAACAATGGAAACGGTGGAAACATTGGAAACGGTGGAAACATTTGAAACGGTGGAAACATTGGAAATGGTGGAAACAGTGGAAACACTTGAAACATTGGAAACGGTGGAAACGGTGGAAAGATTGAAAACGGTGGAAAGATTGGAAACGGTGGACACGATGGAAACGGTAGAAACATTTGAAACGGTGGAAACATTGGAAGCGGTGGAAACATTGGAAACGGTGGAAACATTGGAAACGGTGGCAACATCGGAAACGGTGGCAACAGTTGGAAACGGTGGCAACATTGGAAACGGTGGAAACATTGAGAAACGGTGGAAACATTGGAAACGATGGCAACAGTTGAAAACGGTGACTTGGAGCATTTAATCGGACATTTCCAGCGTTTCCCGCAGCTGCCACCGTCTCCACGATTTCCCACTGTTTTCTACATTTTTCCACATTTCCAATGTTTCTTCCACTATTTACAAAAAGTTTAGTACTTGCAGGGTTTAAACATTTTTAAATATTGTTTCCACCGTTTCCATTGTTTCCACCGTTTCCACTGTTTCCACAGTTTCCACTGTTTCGACCATTCCCACTGACCATTTCCACTGTTTCCACCGTTTCCACTGTTTCCACCGTTTCCACTGTTGCCACCTTCCCCACTGACCATTTCCATTGTTTCCACTGTTTCCATCATTCCCACTGTTTGCAAAATATTAGTATTTGCAGGATTTAAACATTTTCTAAATATTGTTTCCACTATTTCCACCGTTTCCAATGTTTCTACCGTTTCCAAAAATGTTAGTACTTGCAGGATTTAAACATTCTAAACGATTGCAATACCAAATATTGTTACTTGATGATAATACTTGAGCAGAATTGTTACCAGGCGATAATACATGAGCAAAGTATAATTGTTTCCAGTGTTTCCACCGTTTCCACCATTCCCACTGACCATTTCCACTGTTTCCACTGTTTCCATCATTTCCACTGTTTGCAAAATGTTAGTATTTGCAGGATTTAAACATTTTCTAAATATTGTTTCCACTGTTTCCACCGTGTCCGCTGTTTCCAAAAATGTTAGTACTTGCAGGATTTAAACATTCTTAAACGATTGCAGTACCAAATATTGTTACTTGATGATAATACTTGAGCAGAATTGTTACCAGGCGATAATACATGAGCAAAGTATAATTGTTTCCAGTGTTTCCAGGAAACAAAGTGCCCTATAGTTATATTCCTGCTCTCATTTCTTGCCACTGTGTACTGCATGATCGCATTTTTGACAACCCGATTCGATATCATCAAAGTGTAATCCAACGTACGCTCTGAAGCAAAGAACTCCAGGTACCAATCGGAAGTAATTTATATGAGTCTCCGCAGTGCAGAAGAGTTCTGGGAATCAGGTGGCGATAACATATTTAGCAATAGAGCCTACAGAAACTAAAACCATTAATACATTGAAGAAAGAAAGACCACGGTTCCAAATAACTTTACAACTCTCTTCAAAAGTAATTATTTTTTATAGTGAACTTTGAGCTGTGTCGGTCGATACATACGGTACCTTTCTTGCGATATTCGAGAATTTTTTGTTTTAAAAAAACAGAACATATTTGAGTTGTTTTCATAAAGGCCTAAACTACATTTGATGATGAAATCTTAAGATCCGGGGCCAACACTGTAAAACTTTTAAGATTCTCTTTTCGAGTTGTGTTTTTATGCCCCCGATCCTCTCGGGATTTATGTTTTCACCATGTCTGTCCGTCCGTTAACTTTTGGCTTCTGTCCAAAAACTGAAGAACTGTTTATTTCATCAAATCATATTTTGAGGGTTACTTGTGG
Organism: Pictodentalium vernedei; assembly: GCA_031216915.1. Taxonomy (NCBI): domain Eukaryota; kingdom Metazoa; phylum Mollusca; class Scaphopoda; order Dentaliida; family Dentaliidae; genus Pictodentalium; species Pictodentalium vernedei. The sequence goes on from CM062293.1 coordinate 149,874,363, forward strand.
ATGACTAGACAATGCTACCTTTCGTCCTTTTGGTCTAGCTAGCGAGTTCAGTATGGCCGCCATGGCGTTATGACACCGTCGGGGGCATATAGCACGCTTCGCGTTGCTGTTATCTATTTTGATGTGCAAACATGACTGACGGAAATGGAGTATTAGTATTTAAAAGTGCGTCACAATTTACCTGTCGGTCGATTGTCATGTCTTTTAAAATGTTAATGTAGTGTTTTCTTTTAGTCATTTATAGTCACAGACAGAGAATATAATTAAAAAAAATACACCTGTAAAGTATAGTTTTGGCCCCACGAAATACATCAATGTTTTAAAACCTTTCCCTTGTAAAAGACAATATAGATAAATTGATTTCCGGTGACAGTTCTGATCCATAGTGTGTTGATATGGCAGAATAATTGACGGCTGACCCATCCTATCACTGCTAATGTCAAGTACTATTTCATATGTTACCCAACCTGTAATAATGAGTCGTCTATCTATTTTACACGTATGCTGAATCAAATAATTTGTTTCCGTAAATTGACAATTTACTTATCCTCTAGAGATACTGGCCGAGAATTATGTTATTAAATTTATTATGGACACGTTCCTGTCGACGTGAAAGCCATTTTAATGCATGTGTTTTGCATGGCATAATCATAAATCTTCTTTCAAGCGTAGTCACATTTTGAATAACCGGTACTGTCTACTCTAACTCTACGTGACTCACTATTTTAAGGCAGTAATTGATGGCCCCTTTTTATTGTACTTGGAAAGTTCACAATTTCTATGCCTGCAAACAATACTGCCTAATGTGAAATCAAGTGTTGCTCCAGTGTGTGCAGGATAGTGTGAAATCATTGGCCGTTATACCTTACGATATTCCTAGGTTATATCGGGGGTGTATTTCTACCCAAAGATTCAAAATACCTCAAATGACCAGATAATTTTCCCGTGGGAACCCCGGGAAGTAAGCAGCACTTGTTTACTGTGGTAAACCAATTCCGCTTTACTAGTAAAATAGGACCCAGTCACCAATGCTTGGGGTGAAAGTCCTCTAAAATGGGCAACATGTTGATCAACGATTGACTAAACTTGACTTCATCTCCATGTTGTGTCACGATTAGCCATAGTGCATAAATATGTGACGTTAACCACCAACAAACAAACAAACAAACCAGATAATTAAGTCATTCCACGAATGACTTATTAAGTCATTCATATCTTATTAACTATGAGGCAAATAATGACCAAACCTCTTGCAACAGTAATGGATATTGATTGTGAAATATTGTGTTTTCGTTGTTAAATCACTCAAGACCCTGGAAGGTGAAACACTAAAAAGGTCAAAACATCAAAAAGGATACCCATATCTCTTGACAACAGTATCCCACAAACTGCTAGAGGTATCGTAACAAAATATAGCTGGATTTTTTGCACGGTGATGTTTTCATTTTTATTTAATTGAAATCTTTGACGCTGCGTCGAGGAATACAGCGGAGTTTAGAAAACATCAAAATTTATTTTGACCACACAAACATTCTTTTATGTGACGTTATAGCCTTGATCGCTCAGAAGAACTATTTGAATAAATCCGACTTCAGTACCACAGAAATGACCTAATTCTCATGTGGGGGGGGGGGGGGGGGGGGGGGGGGGGGTACCCTTCTATTTTCTGACAACCGTACCTCAGGTGTTGCAGAACATACCTCTGGATGCATTATACATACGGGTGCAATGTCAAATATGGGAAAGCGGTTTTCCCTTAACTGTTGTGCACACCATCCATCCCCATGAACTGTAACAGATGTATTCAACACACAGCTGAACAGATGATTGAAGTTATGCACGGGCGATTATGTATTTTGAACATCGAAAAATATTTAATGTCTTGACGTTACAGGAGATCGGGGTGCGCAAAAGCCAAACTTAACTTGGAAGGCTTTTGAGAGTTTTGGGTTTCATAATCGCCTCTGATGTGCTGGGTGAAACGACGGTGGTCGTGTTTCGCTGAATAATTTGTCAGTTTCTGCTGTGCACTCTCAAATTCGATTTATAGTTATATACGCGTTTGTAACCTATTCACACGTTTTTTCTCTCTTCTGAGAACAAGAGAAGATGTGAATAGGTTACTTACTGTGGTAGCAGGGTAGGAATTTGAACACAGTTTCGTTGCACATTTTTGCACCCTTAGCTTTTAACCCTTTACCCAACGCAGACGATATCAAAATTTATTTTTTTAAATATTTTTTCAATTTTTTCCAAATATTTCAACAAAACCATATCATGTGACCCCTCGTTGGAACGAGCTCGACGAGCTCGTTCCAAAGAGGGGTCACATGATATGATTGTGTTGAAATTTTTGGAAAAATAATATTTTTTCAACTACTGAATTTGCATACTACGCGGGCGGATGCGTGCGATTCGTTGGGTAAAGGGTTAAAGCAACGTACAAACTCCAACCATCCACGGCTATAGGACACTGCCTGCTGAAAATATGACACTGACTTCCATGAGCAACAGCTGCAGCAGCACAAACAACAGCAGTGACATCAACAAGCCTTAGAGTGACATGTCTTGTGATATCAAATTCAAAATAGCTTGCGTTTGATGTTCCTATACGTTAATATTTGTTCAAACCTGTATAGCGCTTAACTTTAACTAAAATATCGTCTATATCTTCAAAGTGCTGTGAAGTGAAATTATGCCATTTAAATTCTTAATTTAACTGTGAGATATAACACCAATTAAAATACAGCTTAGCTTGAGCACAGCAAGAACTCTCAGTCGCCCGAGCACATTTTCTTTCACTTTATTAAGAAGCCTAGTTACTGATTGCTAATATAGAATGGGGAATTACGATATTGCATTTTACAGTCTTTAGCTTAAATCTATGTGTGTTCACTTCTTATATGCTGCTGGCTGATATTCCTACCCACGGCACAAAATCACTTACCACTGAAATAGGTATAAATTGGTCACATTTAACCAACTTTCTCTCCTGTAAATTGAATGGATTTTTTTACCAATGATGTCTTTAGTTAAATTTAGATAATTTTTTTCATCCAATCTAGTCATGGCTGCTTCATAACAGCCATGTCTAATTTGATGAAAAATATTTTGAAAATACTCAGCGGGTAAAGAGTTGATACGGCGGTGTTGATGACAAGTGGGGTGTGTTTTTTACAGAACTGTGATCGAAAATGCGGGGAGGGAATTTCGATCGGATCGCGACCCAGTCGATTTTTTTGCTTACCTCACATCAATTCCGTAGAATCTCACTTGTCTGAAAGGAAATGCGAGTACACTGAACCTCAGATATCATTCGTTTCCTCGTTTCAGTCTTGATTTCACAAAAGTTTCTTTCTGAAATCTCGAGCAGCTGGAGTAATCGTGTCGCGACTGGTTCGCGATGTGATTGAGAGAGAGGCTATGTTTGTGACCACAGTATACTGTAGATTGGAATTGAAACTTGTCGTAAACAATGACCTTTGTCAGTAAATATTGTCTCGACTGACTTTAGAGGAGCCGTCAGTAGTTTTTATACGCCCGTTTGAAAAACGGACGTATTATGTTATGGCGCTGTCCGTCTGTCGGTCCGGGGACAGTTGTATTCCGTGCTCTACAGAGCGTGATTTCAATCGGATTTAAAAAATATTTGATATACTGCACAACCAGAATAAGATCTCGCGCAAGTTCGAATTTGGGTCATGTTCGACAGTTTTCCTAGTAGTTATTCCCCCCTTTAATACTTAGAAATCGAGCAAATTATGCTTTCCGTGCTCTACAGACCGTCAACTTAATCAGATTCTTTTCAAATTTAATACGCAGCTTCATGGCCATAATATCTCGCACAAGTTCATATTTGGGTCGTGTTCGGTTGTTTTCTTAGGAGTTATTGCACTTTTCATACTTAGAAATCAGTCAAATTATGCTTTCTGTGCTCTACAGTCCGTGAACTTAATCGGATTCTTTTGAAATTTAATATGCAGCTTCATGAGCATGGTATCTCGCACAAGTTCATATTTGGGTCGTGTTCGGTTGTTTTCTTAGGAGTTATTGCCCTTTTCATACTTAGAAATCAGTCAAATTATGCTTTCTGTGCTCTACAGTCCGTGAACTTAATCGGATTTTTTTTTTTTTATTTTTGTGAATACCTCAGATCGCTTAATATGAAAATGTGAAAACAAGTGAATTACCCTTTACTCCAGACATGGCAGGGGAATGGATGAGGGGGGGGGGGGGGGGGGGCAGACATTGTCGAGTCAACAAAAATTGCGAACTTTACCCTAGAGAAACTTGTGCATGTTCCAATTTTGACGGGCGTATGTTGCCCCGCTAGGCGGTGCACTTGTTTTTTTTTTTTGTTCTGCACTTTCTGCGACTCGTTTCGACGGTGCGGCATTATGCGTGCATTGTTTAAATTAACAGCACTGCAATTCTCAGCTATATACTATTAAGTGTCGTATCGAAACTGGCCATGCAGAGTCACTCTACATTTATGACTCAACAACACCAAAAGAGAAAATTAATGATGAGAACAAGAAACAAAATCTTTTTTCTTCTACATCGTCGATAGCAATCCTAGATATTGATCTTTGGAAAACGTTCGACGACAGCTTTCCAAGAATTAATGCAAGAGGCTTGTGTCTTCCATCAACATACTTAGACGGCGGCTAATATCTCCAACAGCGTAATTAGACTTCGATTGTAGCTTGACTGCATTTGGTGTCAAACTATTACATTATGCTATATTTTCCTGTGGGTAACCTCGGAATGTGAAGCATTATTTGCTGTGGTAAATGGTAAACAAGTTCTATTTTACTTGTTAATTGTGACTAAGTACGCAGGGCCTGGGGTGGAAATCTTCTATCTAAAGTGGGCAGCAAACGTGTAACAAGTTGGCTAAAGTTGACTTTATATTTAGGCTCAACGCTGAGCGTGTTACACCACGATTTATACACAGAACGACACACGCGTGTGAATGAGTTAATCGATATGGCACAAATACCAGCTCGGAAGGATAAAACGATGGCACAAATGCTATATCGATTAACCCATTTACACGCGTGTGTTATTCTGTGTTTAGCACACGCCTTCGCGTCTATAAAAACAATTATTAGAAGGACACACAGCAATTCGTTTGACAATTATCAACAAAAAGAACACAGTTTATCTCCAACCTCATTTGCGAGGGGAACCAGAGTTACTATTTCGTCCTCTGAGTTCCAATGTGCCATATATATGTCTACTGGCACATACATGTAGAACACATTGGAAATCAGGGGTCGATTTTTAGCTATCGCTAGGGTTTGCAATTGTAATTGCGGTGCAAGATTTGTAGAAAATTCCACTGAAAATAAAAATAGTCAATTAACGATTCCGTTCCGCACATATGTGTGGAACAGATTTCATTTTCCGCATGGTTTGCTGTAGATGAGGATTACATAGAACCTGGCGTGTAATAAAACACATATGCCGAAAGTGACCATAGACGCCAATTATTTATTTATTATGGTTTAACGACACTTTAACAGCCAATGTCATATCGTGTCGGTGACAGTTTTACGGATGGAGGAAGCCGGAGTACCCGGAGAGAACCACCGAGCAACGATGAGCAACTGTCAGCTCCCCAGCATCGTACCCCGCACTGCAGCACAGGCAGGGTTAGATTGGGTGAAAACCTGCGCACCATCGACGTGCAGAATGACTTAGTACACGGCGTCATCGTGCCCCCATGTGGACAATCGGGGTTAAGTGCCTTGCCCAAGGACACAACGCAGGAGTCCGAATCGATCGCTCAGACGGTCACCCATCCAAGGATTAATCGGGCTCGACGTTGCTTAACTTCGTTGATCTGACGAGAACCGGTTACCTCAACGCCACCGCGCCTCCACCATGGACACCAATATGTAATAATAATTAATAATCATATATTATATGAGGGGTTGACTTGGACTGGGCCCTGCAAAGCGCGTAGGCTTATTTGACTTGTATATACATGTGTTCAAAAAATCATTATATATTTCTCATTATATTATAAAAGGACTTTAAATTGAGGCATGACAGGATATTCTATTGCTGATGATGCTGTATCAAACGCTCTTAATTATACTAATATTGTATTATTATACATGCAATTCTATTCTATTCTAGAGGCCACGGTTTAGGGAGTGGAATGGGCTTGAAACACATGCCGTATATATCATATAGGTTATGTACCTGTCGTGGGGCGTGAGGGAGTTCGTCGGCGTGATGAGGCATTACTAAAATACCATACGTTTGATTTTCTAACCGAAAGAGCAATTGTTATAACAAGCACAATGCACAAAAAAACTTACAGATTTCTGTCTTCGTGCAGACTGGCAAAACCCCGCGAATACTTCGTTTAGGGTACGTGGGGTTACTTCAGTTGTAAAATATGCGAACGGACTAAAAGTGTTCTATAAACAACATAAATTAAATTCCTAATCTCGCCTTTCGGCACTAACTCGACTCAAAGGTTGCACATTGCATTCACATGAATAGAGTGACATGTCGTTTGCATGTTGAGAGAATTTCCGCCCAAATAGATAGCAACAACAAACGCGAGATTGAAGACGGAAACCCCCTGCAGTGTTTTGGTAGCACTCTAATCTACACGTACTGCACAGCTTTGGAATAGTCTGATTACGCACATGTTGGTGCGATAATCCCTTAGAGGTATAACAGTACTAAATATATTCCCATAGGCGATCTTTATAACGTTCTGTGTGCAAAATATATGATCGCATCATTTTAGTTTGGACATTCAAATATAATTGTGAAGTATAGTTATTCAGACCTTCGTTCTCAGAACTGGGGGGGGGGGGGGGGGGGGGGGGGGTAGGGGTCCGGCCACGGCACATTTTTTAGTTTTTTTATACAGTCGGTTTTATTTTTAGGATCCAAAATCCATCCAATCGCCCCTCTTTTTTTCTGTGGAATATTCAGAAATGGTGTATGATTTCAGTACAATGCTTCAAAGGATTTTTAAAACAATATCTTTTATCAAGACTGCTTAGTTTCGGAGATTGCATCATTGCTAAACTTCAAGGCGTTTAACTCTAATTCAGTACTGCCACACCTAGAGTCCCCTATTTTAAAGTATAGAACACACGCTTACACCACATCAGTTGGTGAGTTATCTCCTGCCAAAACGAAGTTTGCGGGGAATATAGAAATTGGTTCCGTCCGTCCGTCTGTCCGTCCGTCCGTCCCGTCCATCCGTCCGTCCGTCCGTCCGTCCGTCCGTTCGTCCGTCCGTCACAACCCTGGACCTTCATATCTCAGTCAGCGGATGTTGGATTTAAATGGTCTTTGGTATGCTGATAGCTACCATGGGGGAAATATATTCACAAGTAACAGGTTTTGTCCATTTTTTTTTCTAGAGTTGTGGGCATTTTCCCGTTTTTTCAACTTAGAAACACTTGGTGGGGGATACCTGTGGCGTTGCACCTTGTTTTGTTCAATTTCAGGATTGATTCCTAAAGCTATCTGAAACCCGAAATTTTAGTTTTCAGTTATCATGCCACAATGGCGGAGTATTGTGCAATAAAGTATAGGTACTTACACAAGACCACACATTTGTGAATAGATTGAAATTTACTACGAGTGACCTGTTCGACAACATGATTGAGTAATGAATTAAAAACAACAATAACAACAACAAAAATCGTCGTCTGCTTTTACACACGTACATAATAAAACACACGAGTCACCGCGCACGTCTTTACAACAGAACGGAGAAAATTACCACGCGAGGCTATGTTTTGAATCTAAACATTCAGTTCAAAAAGTTAAATACACAAACCGCCCGCGATGAAATAATAACATATCAGTGGTCTACCGGATTTTTCGAATTACTTGAAAATAAATGCTAAAATGAAAGATCGGAAACACAGCATCTGAACTCGATGCAATTGGAATTTTGTCTCTGTGGTGCCAAACTCGTGTCTTTGTATACATGATCATTCTGATATCAGCATTTTAAAACACTGAAAATGTGTGGATGCTAAATTCACATTTTAATGTGGCCAACACTATTAATACCAAGCTTTGCGTCAGAATGTATAATGGCGTCTTTCCGAACTGCAGAAAACAGCGGGATGTTAGAGATATAATTTTGATTAATTCCGACGAGAGTTGACCCTGGCTGTCGAAAGCGTCGTTAAACCACAATAAATAAATAAATAAATAAGTAAAAAAATAAATAAATAAATAAATAAATAAATAAATAAATAAATAAATAAATTTTGATAAAATCGTCCTCAAATCTTGGACCAATCATCTCAAACAGTACTTCGTGAATTTCTATCCTCGAATGTGATCGAGGGGGGGTGGGGGGGGGGGGGGGGAGGTCGATGTCAACAACGACCTGGAATATGAAATGAATATGGAACGGCGCGAAACAATTTTCGTCAAATCACTTTTTGTTTTACCAAATTACTTAATTACTATGCGCATTCTTGCGACGTGTGTGTCCCGAGGGTAGCGTGAGTACTCAAGTGCAGAGGCCACAAGGTATACTACTACAACAGTGCTTATAAAATGGAGCACGGGATTCCCGCACTCCGCTTTATAAGTACTATTGACCCAATATAAATTACATGGCAGGCAAGCATGCCGAAAAGCCGATTGGCCAGAAAACTCCACATGCATCTATTCTTTCATTCCTGTAGCTTGATTCCGCTGATAGAAGATATTTATTTGTTACCGAACCTTCGTGAAAAAAACATGTTTTACCCGATCCGGAAAAAGATATACGAATCAGGGAGCCGATTCCATGTCGCTCCCAAATCAGGCCATCGATATCGACGTTAATTTAAATCTTCGAAGCTTCGCAGAGACCTATGCTACTGATTAGAATATTTTCATCAGATCAAATGTAGCTTGAGTAAGTTTGAAGGTATTTGTATCTCAGTTTTACCAAGTTGACGTGTAAGTATTAGAGTTTACCTTGATACTACTTCGCACTTCATTCAGAAATCGTAATTGCTCTTCAAACAACTTCTCTGTTTTCGTAGACAAATTAACATCTCGCGAATATTTAACTTTGTTTATCACTCCAGAATTGACAAAACACGCGAAACTTTTTATCTTCCTCGCAAGGTACACAACTTTTACGATGTTAAAGATACATTAAGTCTAAAAATCCAAGATGGAATCGATTTGTCACAATTCCCGAAAGAACTCCTGTACAAATGTTGATGAAAGGTTTTGTGACGCACTTGGTTATCTTCCACTTATCGAGTTAATTGATGAGTATGAAATATAGCAACGGAGTTTATTGGATGTAACCAGATAGAAACATATAATAACAAAATTCGAATCACGTTTGAAATTGATTTGTTAGGATAATGTACTTACCATGACTGTGTGCCTGTTGGCTGAATAATATCTACCGATACACAAATCGTGTATGGCATGGAAGCACTGCATAGAATATATAGACACTGTCTGTGCTACAGAAGATAAAGGTACAAATGTCATAGCCCATGATATTAACAATTAGAAGTCTGAAACAAGTCTACTTATCTGCAGAACAGACATTCTGAGACTTGTAGCGTTCGGTTAACTGGTGGAGTGTTGGAAGCCCATATTTGGGCTTTAATCTGAAGTCTAGGTAACCCATCTTAAAGACTTCATATTCAGTGCATGTACTTCATATTATCCTTGAAGTGAAATTATTTAGTCTTCAAGGATTTGCCTTGTTACAATATATGGGAGAGTGCCTATGGGCCCTCTCCCATACATTTTAACAAGGCAAAGATATGTCTACAAGTTTGAATGACCAAAAATAATTCAGCACTCTACCAGTTAAAGGTAAGCTGGAAAAGCATAACATGGGCAATTGTTTCTAGTGAAGTGGCGTCTGTCTGGATAGACAGGCATTTGACTAGAAACAACTGGTAGACCATAAGTGTTGTACATGGTTCGAAATTTAAATTTCTTAAAATTGCTTTAATTTTAAAACATACATTGCCGACTCTTGAAGGGGCCCCCAAATCGGAATTTGTTTAAACTTCATGAAGCGTTCTTGAAAAACTACAGGTAGGTTACTGTTTGGCTCGTTTTGGTCCAAATTTACACATTGAAGTTCTGGTCTGATCATTGACTGTTTCGCTGTGCAAATAATATCACAGTACTTGATTTAGAGCTACCAGCCTTGCAAAATGGAAATGATACCATCTCCCAAACTAAGTAGCATTGGAAAATATATTTTTTGTTTTAAAAAACCTTTAAAGCATTATATCGAAATCTTGCATTATTGCTGAATATTCCAGAGAGAAAGGGGGGGGGGGGGTGATTTGGTGAATTTTCGGCTAAAAATGCAATTTACTTTTGGTGTTTTGCTGGGAATTTCCACCAAAAATGTGCAAGTGACCGGTAGTTCCATTTCTGCCTTCCTGTCAAGATTTCTCTTTATTTGTTGCATGACCCCCAATTTTGAGGACCGAAAAAGTTGTCTGAAGGGATATACTTGACAAAGATACTTGAATGCTCAAATTGAAAATATGCGTTCAACTTGTTTTCACACGAAATGGAAAATATGTAGTAATGGCGTTTTTACCCACTTGAATAATACTCTCACCTGACACTGATCATGGGAAGCATTCGGCATACTCCTATAATATGCATTCTCCCATAAATTGTTAAAAGGCAATGTCATGGGAAAAAAAAATTGACGACCAAAAATAATTTAGCACTTTACCAGTAAAGTTTATCGAACAAATACTCAATTCCTCTAATATTCCTTGCAACCGCATTTCAATGCAATAGTTTTGCTGCCTGTAGTGAGTGTTTAAAATGCTGCTTAAACGTGAAAATGTCCTCCAATGGTTTTTGTGTTGTGAGTGTGTAGAGTTCCTGGGTCAATACCATAAAACCTTTACAGTTGTATTTTTCAGAACTGTATTTTCTGTTTGTGGAAATAACTAAGTGAAATGAACCATTATCATTTTCAAAAATTGGCAATTTACCAGTTGGCAAATTGCCACATCTTTTGAAATGCTAATGATTCATTTCCGTCATTTATATTCACTTGTAAAATATATAATTCGGGAAAATACAACTGTAAAAGTTTTATCGTATTGCTTCCTAGAATTACGATTTGCATGCTTCCAAAGTAATACGTTGCTAACTTCCAAATAACTGAACTATTACATTTAGGGCGATTACTATTTACTGTAAGCTCACTACGAAGATGCCAGGCCGATTTTCTTATCTTTCATACGACTTATCGTAAAGACATTGACGCCTCAATTTTCTGAAAGTGCTTGTTCAGACTTTGAAGTTGCAAAAACAACTGTACAACTATACAATCTGATGAGTACCGGTGATTTAACTGCCTTGATATTTCCTATTCCTCTTTCTCCCAGGCTTTATTTGATAACAAACCGAACATTTTATAGATCGAACATTCACCAGAACTGAACACACAAAATTCGAGGTCTCATAGCCCTTAAAGAGGAATTTTACCCATTGCAACGCGGAATGCATACACGTGTACATTAGGAAAGTGGCAAACCATAACCAGACGATATGGTGACACAATGAATGAAATGTCGATAAGGTTGGTCTCCAATAATTTAACTCTTAAAAAGATATTTCTCATCAAATCTAATCATTGTCTGCTTTGAAAGGGGTAATTTTGTACAAGACTTAACGTGGGATGGATTTCGATTTTCTCCTGACTTGACCAACGACATTTATGTCGTAATTTCCGTAAAGGTATGGAGTTTAAAATCTGCACAGAGATGGTAAGTTTGTGAAAGAAGTAATGTAGATGCGCTGTCTTTGTCTCAGACATCGAACTCTGAAGTCACTGCCGACACACATCATTTCTAACCAACATCTCACTTTTCATTCCACAGCTTCTTATTGCGTGCAGAGTCTGGTATTTCAGTGGGATGTTCTCACTTACCCAGCAGGTATTGTTCTCGGTATAGGTGCTAATTGATCCGATATCAAAGGGTTGCCGACTATAGTCCATATCGCTATTTTTCACTGTTTGATGACCATATATTTATAATTAATTTACAGACAAGAAGAAGACCAGTGTTCATATTAACCATTTATTAGCGAAGTGCCGTGATCATCATCAATAATAATTATCAAACACATAATTATAATGATAGAAAATACCAACAAAAAAATGAATCTGTTTTTCATAATTAACAAGCTGCATGTAACAATGTTTTCATACATTTATATTACGAAGACCAGTGTTCATATTAACCATTTATTAGCGAAGTGCCGTGATCATCATCAATAATAATTTTCAAACACATAATTATAATGATATTTATAATGATAGAAAATACCATATTATATTAACCATTTATTAGCGAAGTGCCGTGATCATCATCAATAATAATTTTCAAACACATAATTATAATGATATTTATAATGATAGAAAATACCAACAAAAAAATGAATCTGTTTTTCATAATTAACAAGCTGCATGTAACAATGTTTTCATACATATATATTAATTAATTTATAATTAAAAACCTGTTCCATGGCCCACAGCGTCTAAGAAGGCCAAATTTCCCAATTCTCCGCTCAGATTCCGGCGACTCCTCTAGGATTTCAAACCAGGCATCACTGATTCTGTTTACTGGCAAAAGCGGCAAAGCTATCGATCGTTTCACAAGTGTTCTTATTTCAAGATTTTCCTGGTACGGCAATTTACAGTCTTTTGTAGCATACTTATACACAGCCTGGCTGTAATGAAAGAAACACCCTTTCAAATTAGCCAACGGAAAAACTGTCGCTGCAGCATTCTGGGCTGCAATTTCAAAGTCCATGAATATTTCTCTCGGCGTTAGGGGTGTTTGGCTATCTGCGGCACGTTGGCTGGTGAGTGTGAAGAATCTCTCATATGTCACTTGGGTTTTGTTGGGGAGCAGAGCATAGACAAGTGGTCGCATTTGACCATCGACGAATGCATGAATAGTATATAATTGATGAAAAATTTTTGGTGATTTGTCAAATGTTCCATCACAATAAAAAACAGAAGCCTGTGAAAGATGACACAAGTTTTCGTCTGTAGCAAAAATTATAAGTCTTTCATTAGAACCGTCGTTGGCAAGTAGAAAATTGGCCCCAGTTGTTGTTGTTGTGTAATGCTCTGGGAGAACGATGTCTTCACGTCGTTTTGGAAGCTTGGGTTGCATTTTGGCTCGAGATCTGTACAAAGATGCTTTTGCCGAGTAAAATGTTGGCATCTTGGCTAAAATATCAGGGTGAGTCTCGTCAGTTCGCAGACCTGTAAAAAATTATGAATGAATTAATTAATTAATTAATCAAAATAAAACATTCAAGAATCAGGTTTAAAACTTTGAAAACATTTACCTTTAATTTTAATTTCAAATTTTTAAATTATAAATTATAAATTAATAAAATTAATTATTTTTTTATAACAAAGATTAAAAAATTACTTACTGGCTAATTCTTCTTGGAATATAGTGCTGATCGGTCTGCTATTCTTGCGGACAGTAGCTTTGAGTTCTGCAATGACTGCTTCTGCAGCTATTTTGGAACTGTCGGCTGCGTGGTTGTGGACATCTCTCACTGAAGTTATCATATCATTTTTTGTGTTGACAGTTGCCCTACAAGTTTTCACACAACACTTCCAATGGACGGATTCATTTCTGCGAGTCTTGACACTGAATTTGAAATTGTTGTATATGAGATATCGACCTCCTCTATCATTTGGAATATAATGCACATTTACTTGAGCGTTAGCCATTCTGATGTGTAGAAATATTCTAATGATTGAACGGATGCGGATCGTCTTATATGCTCCCCAAAAAACAACAACATAAATAATACTCACATTACAAATGATAGCGATAATAATAATAAAAAAAAAAAATAATAATCAAAGCTACCCGCACAAAGATGTTTGTCATAAAGGTTAACAATAATCAGTGCAAATACTAATCAGTAACTTCTGATGACTACTGATAAGATTGACCAAACATTCCGCGGCACGAGAAGCGTTTGTCAACAAATACATGGCTAACTCTCGCTAAAACAACACTGCTGGGTAAGTGAGAATTGCTCCCGGTGAATATAAAAACAGACCATAACCAATTCTGGACTGGACTGAAATTGCAGTCTGCTGGGTAAGTGAGAATAAGCCATTTCAGTTAAGTGCAAAATAAAATCATGGTATATGCACAGAAGGATAAATGACAAACACAATTATCCACAATCCTTAACTGGGAAAGCGTTTCATTGATATGCCGATCACAAATGTGTTGAATGCCTCAAATGCGTATTATATATATTGTTCCCGAAAAATGTATATATAATGTATAATATATAATGTTCGTCCCAGTGGAAGAAAAATTGGGAAAATAGAACCACCAGAATGCCATTTCATTACGTTTCAGGTTTGACCTGTAGGATGGGAGGTACTTTCGAGATATATTTCATCAAATTTAATCATGGTGCTAAATTTAACTCAAGGAATCATTTGTGAAAAAATCCATTTGTATGGAGAGAATTTGTTTTAATGTGCCCAAATTGTACTTATTTCAGATAAGATAAATCCTCTTCTGGGCAGGAATATCTTCTAGCAGCATCTTCTGGCAGCATTCTAAGAGTTATTAACTATTAACAACTGTTGAGGGGCCCCTGGAGGGTACCGATAAATATACAGAACCGCATATACGTTTGAATGGGTTAAGAATTATCGCACGAGATTGCTTCGGCTCTCGTGATATCCTGGGCCAAAGCAATCGAGAGGGATAATTCAGTTCTGTATTTATCACACACCTCCCATGTAACAACCAACCAACACGAAAATTGATCTAAAAGCTTTCTTCAGCTTGATAATTGCTGTGCTTTCTTCGTTGCCAACGAGACATAACTATTAATTGGCCGGGTACCAACCCTAATTTGCTTCTTAATTTTTACGGCATTCCATTGGTCGAAACTAATAGATACCGATCAGTGCCACGGTCACGATGATCGAACTTCAAATATTGACTAAACTGCGGGGAATAACACAACACAAAGTTTTTAAATAGCTAATAAGTTTAGCACACTCCATCATATGACCAGTTGTGGAAAGTATTTGTAAAGAAACAAGCAGACAGAATGATATTTTTATTTTCTAAATGTTTGACTCGAAGCTGATTGTTTAAATATCCCGGTGAACAAATCTAAATGAGAAACTTGGAATTTCCAAGCGATCTCGACTCCGGTGCATTCGACCAATGATTGGCGTAATTTATTTAGACGGGTTCCTTGTCTGTTTACGTTGGAAACGAAATCGAACGTGTTTTGTTTCACCACATGTGCGATACGGCTTCATTTTTATCGTACAGGCAGAAGAGTTGAAATCACGTATTTTACATTGATATGTGTGTGGTATATATACTGCACCTTTGACACAGCCGGTAGCACTCTTTTGTTTCTCACAGATATTAAAACTGTGTATCTGAAATTGTACCAATACTCACTAGTCTCTCGTTTTGTGTGTGCATGTCACTGCCTGGTCATGGTTCGAGATATCTCTTCAACTTCAGCTGTCTTAGAATCCGAAGGCCAGCCTTCTCACTGAAAGGTGTAGAAGTAAAAGAAACAGACGAACGCGGTCGAAAGTGGGATTCTTTGAACAAAGGAAACTAAATTTGTTTACATTTGCAAAAAATATGTTACAGGAATCTGTGTTTGTGTTTTAATAAACGTTCATGTTTTCGGACTTTTTTTTAGCTCAGTGTGTAATTAACCTGAAGAATAATATTCGGCTTGTAAGATGACTTCAGTAGAAGAAACAGACCGACATCGACGACGGCGGAACTGTTTGGCCAAAGAAAACAACATTTCGTTACATTACAGTTAATATTGGGGGCGCGGTGGCTCAGTTGGTAGAGGTGCAGGCTGCAAGCCGAGAGGTCCTCGGTTCGAATCCCACCTGCGGCAACCGCGTTGTGTCCTTGGGCAAGACACTTCACACCGATTGCCTAAATGGGGGCACGATGGCGCTGTGTACTGAGGCGTACTACACGTCGATGGTGCGCATGTCTTCAACCAATCTAACCCTGCCTGTGCTGCGGTGCAGAGTTCAGAGTTACGATGTTGGAGAGCTGACAGCTGCTCGTCGTTGCTCGGTGGTTCTCTCCGAGTACTCCGGCTTCCTCCACCCGTAAAACTGTCACGGTTACGATTAGCCATTGTGCATAAGTATGTGACCTTAAACACCAATAAATAAATAAATAAATAAATAAATAAATATACAGTTAATATTTAATCCTTTGAACCCTGGAATCACGGTGTCTTCTATCCCAGTTCAATGACATCAGTTGAACAGTCCATATTCGTTATCTGAGGATAGACCAATTAATATTTTCAGCGTGCAGCCTTGAGGCTGCACGTTGAAAATACTGATTGGCCCGCCATACAAATTCGCCGAGAAACCCCCTACTTTATAAATCCAGATTGTATCACGATCATAGAATGAAAAAAACGGCCTCTCGGATTCAAAGGGTTAAAGAATTTCGCGTATATTGACAGATTTGCTTGTTTCCCATTTTTCAACTCATGGTGTAGCTTGTCTGTCAAATAAAGAGATCAGGAGCACGTGCCTCCTGTGCCACGTTCCCGTTCCGTCGCCTCTGAATGTGGGGGGGGGGGGGGGTCTTTTATCCAAACACCTGACCTTATTATATAACGTTTTTTTCAGTTCTTGAACTGGAGAAGGTATGAATGAGTAAGTAGCATAATCATACATGGTTACAAGGGTTTAACGCACTTGTTTTGCACATGTTTTACACATGCTGGTCCGTGACAGGTACATTGTGACACGTGCGATTGAACCTAATCCAAAATATAACCGACGAGTTGGATGTTCCTGCACAACACCCCTTCTTCGATAACTGCATATAAGTTAATCGTCTTGTCAAACTGTATATCGCTTGCTGTGCAGCAGAAACCTTTTTTCCTTCCATGAATGTCGCGGATTTTTCAGTAAAATACACAAATATCCAGCTTAAAAAGATTTGCACTGATTTGAGCTTGAAAAGGAAACATTAGAAGCTACAACTAAAATTGTCACAAAACAATGTTTTCACATCACGTTCTGTGATATGCCATTCTCCTTTTAAAAATGAGAATATGTGTACGACAGAAATCTCATTTCTGAATAAAATGGCGGCAATATACGAATCCCAAGAGGAAAATTTAGCTCATATACTAGTAGTTTATGACATCGATTGGCAAGGGGTAATTGAGGAAAATCTTCTATTAATATTAAGATATGTTCCTAAATACAGTCGTCGAGTACGATGTTGTGTTATTTTGGAAAACGAGATAATCTGTAATTCTTTATCATTGGATACATTGTATTTGAAGTAGAGAAACGGGTTAGTTTTCTTCAGCCCTTGATAGAACGTAACAACCACAACCGTCCAATGTTACTCACAAAAACTGACAGTTAACACTTACGCTGCTGGAAGCGACTATTGTCACCTATTTTATGATGATTATCCGTGCGTTCTGGTATGCGAGGATCAAATCTACCGTCTGATTAATTGTTGGAAAGGGCTGAGAGAGCCCTTTCCAACAATTAATCAGATGGTAGAGTTTCAAGTATGTCATCAATTTTATTAAACTTCCTCGCATACGGGCGTACACAGAGATCGTCCATATATGGATAAAGTGGGCGTAGCAGTAAAAGGGTTAAATATTATTATTTGTTCCATTTTAGAGCCACAAAATACAGGTTATGAGCCCCCATTGGAACGAGCTCAACCCACTCGTTCCAATGAGGGGGTCATAAACATTATGTTAAGGCAAAAAAAAGAAGAAAGTGTTTTAGTAATACAAGAAATTTGTTTTGCAAGTGTCGTCTGCTATTTGAGATTGGTTTGTTTGTGTTCTTGTTTATTGGGGTTTAACGACGTGTTAAATTTGCCCAGATTTACTTATTTCAGTGCCACGATAAATCTTGTTCTGGCTCGACACAAGCAGGGTTAACATCAGGTGAAGGTAATGTACCATCGTTATGTCCTGTGTGTTAATACATTCCCCCACCATGCTCCCTTCGCAGGATTACAGGGGTTAAATTGATGTTCGAAATGATGGAGGAAAATTTATGTTCTTATCAGTTCTCAGCCGACAGCCAGTGACTGTCGTCTGAACCCCAGTTCGAACGTAAACCTTGCCACTTTATCAATGCCCTGTCCGCTTGGGACTCTTAGGATTCCTGAAGGTACGTGTGGCTTACAACGCCAAAGGGTGATCAACGATAATTCACTGAAAAGATTATTTATTTACATGTACGAAGAAATAAAATATGAAACAAATTACTCACAAAATTATCCATAAGAATATACTAATTATGCGGATAAAAGTTTATTCTTTAGGTCCCTCAACGTCCCTCACAGCTAGCTGTGTCCGCTGGATCAACCTCACATCATCTTCATTTTCTCACGGTTTGTGATATATACAAAGTGTCTATTCACTTCTCGTTGCTTCCTCCTCGCAGGGTTAACTTCACAGTAATTCGGGCTTAACACATATAATGTTGTGCTTGTGTGACTCTATCAGCGTTCTCACAGTTCAATCACAATTCAGTCGGCGTCTACCACAGTTCACGATCACTTTGCGCCTTGCCTGGCTTTCACGGGGTTAAGTTATTCTTCGCCTTCAGATATATACTTAACAAAGCTTACATAACAATATTCTGCAAAGTGTTCTCAACATCACCAATTCTTGCACCGCCTAAAACTAACTTATCTCGCGAGCTATTCAAGCGCTTACTCAAGCTCTTAATACGGTTTCTAGACCTCAACGTTACAGCTTTTACTTCTTTGGCTACTATACCACTACGGTTCGCAACCGTTAACAAACTACTATCGGTTCCTTACAACCCTCACAGGGTTACGACAATACGTGGACTTTCAATCTCGGTGCCTATGACCATCGACGGCCAAGGCTAAACTCGGACCTTCTCTGAGTGCCCTCAGGTCAACTGCCTATGTTTGTCTTGCCTTTTAAAACAGGTAATGCCGTTTACCTAAATGCATATAGCTCCCTGAGCTCGTACTTCCTGTTCCTGATCCTATTCTCATATATGGCCACCGATTTGGCCCGCGTCTGCTCCTATTCTAAATATGAGCTCTGTGGCTCCCCTACATAACAACGTGCCTATACTCTCGCACCGATGCGGCACCTCCTCTAACCTATAGCATGGGACCTCCCCATCTACTCGCAACGACCCACAGCCTTACACACCTTCCGACTGGAATTGGCTGGAATGAATTTTTCGAGAAATCCCCCGATTTTTATTTAGATAGCCAGAACATTTATTCTCAGTTAATCGCTTATCTTGAACTTGGCCGCTTAGATCTATCTTAATTTAACACTCGCTTTAAAGTTCCTTTGAAAGACATTTTGGTATCTTTTGGCATTTCGGAGACAGGATAGATGCGTAATATGGGTGTGTGTCCAGAACATGTGTGATGCTCTGGTTTCCTACAATTATATTTTAACTGGCTTTAATTACCCAGATAACGATTACAGGAGAGAATATTATCTCCCTAACTGTTGCTCTGTTATCAGATAGCCCATGTGGCGTTTAACAATTGCTCCATAGTGTCAATATGTGTGTGTGCCCAAAACATGTGTGATGCACTGGTTTCCAACAATTAGATTTTAACTGGTTTTAATTACCCAGATAACGATTACAGGAGAGAATATTGTCTCTCTAACTAGTGATCTGTTATCAGATAGCCCATGTGGCATTCAACAAGTGCGCCATAATGGACACTAAACTTTCATGCTTCATTTAGAAGTTCTTAAATTAACTTTAGTTTGACAAATCTGTTTTCGGGGTCCGTCACATACCTATCTTTACGCTTTACATTAATACATTTAACCCAGGCAGAAATATTATCAAAAATATTAACACTTTTAAACAAGAAAATCGCAACTTTTAGCTATCACCTTGACACCCCCACATAAGCAATTGGGGCGAAGTGTCTTGTCCAAGAAGACGTCGCAGATGACGAGGTTCACGATCTAGACGTCGATCTTTAGATTTCAATTCCAATGCTGTTACCAATGAACTTCCGCGCTCACTATTCGAGATGAGTAGAGGGTTGTAAAATTATATGATTCAACAACATTCATACAAATTGTCTAGAGTAACCCAATAGGCTCTGAACGAACTTCCCAAACTAGAATATCGTCAGGTCCTTCGGGATTTAAGGCTAATTAGCGTGTAAAGCATTTTTCCTAAGAAATTTATTTTAAAAATAATGCAAACTCTAAAATTCTTCCAGCAGTTTCGGTGGTATCCGTTCATCCCGAAAACTGACTGGATATTCCGCTAACATAAATCCAATGCGTGTGTTCTAATCTATGACTCGATCCTTATTCTTTTAGAAAACGTCATATTTTCACTTTAGTCAACAGGGAATATAACCGACACGACTCTGTCAAGGAAACCTTTTAAGCCCTCTTAGTATAGTATTTGCGTTGGTTGTCACATCACTACCAAACCAACCCACTTGACGTATCACTCTGCTACCGTAATAGATCAAATCATCTCTGATAGTTCTAAGGAGAGAAAGCAATTTTGAGATCGACAAGGTAGGAGAGAAATTATCCTCACATGGAAATTCAAGAAGACACTTTTAACTCTTTTATCCAACCCGAATAGCAGACGACACTTGTACCTAGCCTACTACCCAAATGAGAAGTCATAAGTTATGTTTTTTAGGCAAAAAATTAATAAGATATGAATAGCGATTTTTGTGAATTGCGCTGATCGGTTTCGTCCGTTAGGTCAACATTTGGAAAAAGAGTTAAAAGCATTTATAGATTCATATGCGCATTGCGTAACGTGTTCATTCAGCTGTAAATCACAACAATTACTAATCCTTGTAGGACTCGGGGCGGTGGAGCAGGATCGCATACTGTTTTAGAGAAGTCACGCATCGCTGATACAAAGTACGGCAGGTACAACCCGGTGCTTCATTAATTAAAATTTTGATGACGAAGATTTTTATTACCTGGTAAACGCATGCGTGGACATCACTGCCCACGCGTGGATTACGACCAGTCCACGCCGACTGTGCTGTAATAAGACTCACAAATCAACGTCTACTGTAAAGTCCACTTGCAGTGGGCAGCGAACTTGTACACCATTGATTAAGCTTGACTTTAATTGTTGAATTATGAAAACTAATTTGTGATGTAATGGAAGTCGGTTGGCGAACTTCTTGGAGGGCACACGGGCGATCGTTTCGACATTCCAGATTTGTTCACTCGGTAACTCGAACAAACATTAACCCATTTAAGAAAATGTTAACGTATGGGTTTGCCACCATAATATGTTAATGAATTTCCAAACTCGAGTTTTGTCAGATTTTTCAAACTGGACTCATGACCTTTAGTTTGTTATTGTTTAACCCATTACCCAACGCAGACGATATCAAAATTTATTATTTTAAATATCATTTTTTGAATTTTTTCAAAAAATTTCAACAAAACCATATTATGTGACCCCTCGTCGGAACGAGCTCGACGAGCTCGTTCCAACGAGAGGTTACATGATATGGTTTTGTTGAATTTTTTTGAAAAATAATATTTTTTGAACTGCTGAATTTTCATATTACGCGGGCGGATGCGGCCGATTCGTTGGGTAAAGGGTTAATAATATCTAGTGTGTACGATAACTCAAATAATCAAAGTAGATTTCATCAAATTCCGGAAAATGCGTTATTGTCTATAACATCAAAATCGATATTGAAAACCACTTCCGTGCGATTAATCTTCAATGAGTTATGCCGCTTAATTTAGGGATTTTTCGGCGATTTAAAGTTCCTTGGTGCGATAACGCAGTTTTGGGATATGCGAATTTGTTTCTCTTATATTTTCGTCGATTCCAAAACCATCTTTGACCAGAGTGTTTCTTACCGGAGTTATATCCTTTGGATTATCTGCTTGTCATGATTGTTAGTCTGTTCTCTTGGCGCGATAACTCAAACAAGCGTCCGAAGATTTCAAGAATATGGGTATGTGAGTCCGCTGCTATAATAATGATCAAGTGAGAAGACTAGTTCAATCTGATTTTTCTTACTTCAGTTATAGTCCTTGGCTTATTTTATTTTATTATTTTTTTCTAATTTGCATAAAAAGCGTAGTATAAAAACATATAATACATTGTACAAGATTACAACAATGCGTAGATTGTTTTCATTTCCACATATACAGAAAAACTTTGTTGGTCTCTTTTTATTCAAAAAGTTTGCTGATGTTACTCCAATTTTTTCTAATCGTCTTTGCCAAGCCTGAAAATAAGCAGACTGTGATCTGCAAAATGAGGTTCCCAGAGGGTGAATTTAGAGATGCTACCCTCCCCAGCAGGGTAGCATCACAAAATTTACCCTCTATGAACCTCAGTCTGAATCAAGGTCTCAAGCCAAAACAGAAAGATGTACCTGGAGGATAAATCGGCCCCACTGAGTGGGATAACATCAGCAAATTCACCCTCTGGGGACCCTCTGGGGACCCTCTGGGGGACCTAGTTTTTCAAATGGCAGGTTTGCTTATATTCAGGCTTGGTCTTTGCCTTGCCGATTGGATACAAGTACAGTGAGTATAGCTCAATATTATACTCTGTAGAAGACCTGAAAGAGTGGGGATAACATTCTTTTGATTACAGGAATACATGTATTTTTTGTAAACGAGAAGACATAATTATATTCCAGTAGCTTGGGAGAAGTTCCGGAGACATTGCACCAAAAAGTATTTATTTTTTGTTTATATCTGCGCGAAGTTTTAAATCTGGATTAAGATTAATGTTTTCCACCAGTCCTATTAAACATTTTTTTAGAAGGAATAGTCATAAAAAGATGTAAAATGGTTGCCTGGGTATTTCCTCAGAAGGAATACAGTTCTGTCTCTGACAATCCGCATTTAAAGAGTTTAGAGTTTGTAAATAAGATTTTGTGATTGATCTTAAATTGAAGAGGTTGTAGATATGTATCGTCTGTTGTCTTAAAAGTTTGCGTATAAATATGTTGCGAATCATTTTCGCCAATATGTGTGTGCTGAGGTCCTTTAGAAAATTTTGGAAGAAATATAGGATAGAAGTGACGATTTCCTTTAGTACAGGAGATAATGTCATGGACCAAGGGGTCAATTTATATACTCATGTGTTTTGTTGTCGGATATTATATTTTCCACAACCTTGGTATAGCATTCACCACCCCACGATAGGTGATGAATGGTGTTTCAAAGTCGTATTTCCTCTTGAATTCTTGAATATTCATAATACATCCCGTGTCATAAGTTATGTTGTTTACAAAAAAATATGCCCTATGTGCACCAGCGTCTGTAAAAGAAAGATTTGGTATTGATTTTTAAATGTTTGTTGTAAAAAGTCCATAGTTTATTTGTTTGTCATGATTTTAGCCACTTAGCCCCATAACCCGACAAAACTCAGTGTTTCCGACTAATGCTCTTCATATGCAAGTTTGTTGCAAAAATTTCTTGATAGATCGTCCCCTAAGTTCCAATGTGTTCTATGTGCCTACTGGCAGATAGAACACATTGGAACTCAGGGGACGAGATGTTGAAAACTACTTACCTTACATGTTTCTTACTCAAATTACGACGCTTTACAAGATGCTCTCCTCTCGTCTCATTTCCAAATCACAATTTAATTCCATGCCTGTCTCCATATTGTCGTCATGTCGGGAGAATATTTAACAGTGGTGTGACAATTCATTTATTGTCTGTTCTTCACAGTATGGTGTATGAAATGTTAATCTCCGTGTGTATGTCTTTACAACAACGATTCAATGAGAACAAACGATATTGTACTTCATCAGTTAAATTCGACCTCGTTGTTTTTTCTGAAACCGTAATTTGATCGGCTGAGTGCCGGTCGGCTCCGTGCTCTAATCACAGGTAACTTCACTCTTACAGTGCTCTGATTGCCGGAAGCGGGTCTATTATAACATGTACGTATCCACGCTACGCGCCAGCAACGGCGCTAAGCCGCTCCTATCACACACCCCGGAGTTGTTTTCTATGGCAACGGTTGTTAGTGTCCGTGCTTTGAAGATCACCTTGTCAATTCGGTCATGGCAAATAGACCGAGATCGAAAATAACATTTTTTAATTGTTTTTCTTCAAATAAAACGGGGTTGGAGAATTTTTTTCACTTCTAACGATGACCGGCATTACAGTTGAAATAAACGTCTCTTGTATCGTTAGACATTCAGGAATTAGACTATAGAAAACCATTTACTAACGAGCCCCGATGGTTTTCCATACTCAAATTCTCGAAGTCTAACTCAACTACAGACGTTTATCTCCAAAATAGCACCTGAGATTCAATTTTCTCGCGTTTCGTTTTCCACAGGAGAGATTCTGTAGTGTTCTTAGGGGGGAAACGGAAAAAGAATTTCGACCGGATCACGACCGAGTCGCGATCCGGCGGAAATTTCCTCACCGTTTTTTGTAATCACGGTACTGTAATGTCTTTACTGTATTCATTGTAAAAAGTGTTGTTTGTAAGCAGCTTGACCTATGAGGACCATTTCACTCTACACTGTACTTCACCAATGCCCTGGCCAATAGATTGGTGGCCTGGCTGGCTGATCTACTCCTTAGCTATAGTGGCGGGTACGAGGTACTTACAACAGCCAGGGTTACTGATGTTACTGGTGGAAAAATCCAGAGTTCCCAGCTAGAATCACGGAGCGACGAGCAACGTTCAGACGCCTCAACGTACCAACTCTGCACAATGAGAGTTAGGAGCGGTTGAAGTCAAGTGCGCCATTGACGTGCAGTACACCTCAATATACTGCGCTACCGTGCAGTACACCTCAGTAAACTGCGCTACCGTGCCCAATGTGGGCAATCGGGATTAAGTGTCTTGCCCAAGGACATAAATCAGTTTCTGTTGGTCAGAATCGAGCCGTTGACTATTCGGTTTGAAGTTCAATGCTCTAACCACTGAGCCACCACTCTTCCCCAAGGGCAGTAGATCACTATAACATACGCATGTGACCTCCCGATGCTGAATATTCAACACAATTACAAGTTTTGTAAAACTGCATACGTTACTCAAGATTATCGATATTTTTATTAGGCTGGGTAGATGTAGTACTTTACTATCTACATAAACAGTACTGTCCTAATGAAGGGCAATAACAAAATGATTAAGGTCTCCATTTAAACAAATAGCAGGGGCCACAGAATGAGCCGTCACACCACTTGACAGAATAAGTAACAATCCGCCTACGTCTGAAGCACAAATGACATTCAAAAAGGGAAGAACATCTTCCAAAAACGCGAATTATATGCTGCCTTATTCGGAAAGAAGTAAGGCTTCACTCTGCAATGCCAACTGAAAATAAGTGAAGAATACGGATTATTTTCTCTCAAAACAAATCATTGCTTCGATCTTACTCAGATTAGTCCTATTCCATTTATAAACCATTTCCACAAGGTTGATAAAAAACCTTCTGTTGATTTTTTAACATTTCCTTTTTTATTTATTATTTCAGAAATACAGTGCTTAAACAAAGTACCCGTATAGGTAAGTTGCTATATATTAAAATAAAACAACTAATTATGTCCGTCTATTCCAACTGGGCCACCCACTATGTTTTTGCAGCAAACTATTTATTTATTTATTGATGTTTAAGGTCACATATTTATGCACAATGGCTAATCATGACCGTGACAGTTTTACGGGTGGAGGAAGCTGGAGTACCCGGAGAGAACCACCGAGCAACGACGAGCAGCTGCAAGCTCCCCAACATCGTAACTCCGCACTGTAGCACAGGCGGGGTTAGATTGGTTGAAGACATGCGTACCATCGACGTGCAGTACGCCTTAGTACACGGCATCATCGTGCCCCCACGCGGGCAATGGAGATGAAGTGTCTTGTCCAAGGACACAACGCGGTTGCCGCTGGTGGGATTCGAACCGAGGACCTCTCGGCTTGCAGCCCGCACCTCTACCTACTGAGCCACCGCGCTCTTGCAGCAAAATATTAAAGTTTATAGTTATACAACAAATGTTTTTGAAAATGTCGTCTGCCGTCTGCCCAACGTGATCGGTAAAGAGTTAATCCTCTTCACATGGATGTTAATATATCAAAATTTCAAGGAGCACATTTTCTCATAATACGACTTGGAATTTTAACAATTCACTGTTGTTTGACAGAGCTCAATGAGCTCTGTCAAACAAGACTAAATTGGTTAAATTCCAAGTTGCATTATGGGAAACTTTGCTCCTTGAAATATAGGTATTGTGACATCAGTGTGTAAAGAGTTAAAGACATATCAAGCGTTATCCAAATCCGACACGACCATTACAGCCCCATAATGCATCTTGCCGCTGCAAAGCGTAGCGTCAATGCTTTTAAGCTGAAGACTGCTTTTCGATTTTCTTAACATGTCTCGATACAAATTGATGGCATTTGATTGACCCGGAATTGACTGAGAACGACACCAGAATACTATGGGGTGTGATGACAAATAGCTGGAATCCAGTTCTATCAATCTCGACATATACAAGAGAGAATTAATTCGAAGAAATTACAATTATAAAAAGATTCCACACTGATCGATCTTTCCTCATAAATTCAATTACATCGACTTTCGGCATTCGTAATCTAATTTATGGCGGCCAAATGACATAATCAACCCCAGTTACAACTGAAAAACACCGACTTCTCCCCTTTTAATAGCTAATTTGAATTCCCGATAGTAGCAGTATGAATACATTTTAAGAATAGAAGCAAATAATATAAGGCGATATAAATTGTGATTCATACGATTAAGTGAAATATTCTCTCCTGGTATTTCGGTGGAAATCTGATTTTTATATTGTTTGGAATCGATTGAAGAGCTTGAATACAGTTTCCAACAATACCACCATGATTGCATGTGCTGGCTTTACTTGCTTATTAGACCTGGTTGTGGAAATAGGGACCAAGTATTTACTGATTTCCGTATTTCATTACTATAATACGTGGCTGTACAAACAATTTTAGCAAGACTCCTAAATATTTTTTGCTGGAGAGACTGTAATGAAAACAGGAAAGTGTTTGTTTGGTCTAATCAGATTTTATTTGTCTGATTCTATACAGTACATGGAAGATCTTTGATCAGAACATATATCTATATGCAAAGGTCATGTCTGTGTTGGGGAAACATTGTGACTTCACTGCATTCGAAACATTTCCTATCTTTAGTGGGCTTTTCTCTTTACCCATGCTAACTTCACACCCTAACTTTAACTATTTACGCAACACGATTAGTTGACGATATTTGCAGAAATATTTCTTGAACAACTAAATATTTTAATTTTTCCTCAGAAACATAGTTTATGACCCATCAATGGAACGAGCTCGTTGAGCTCGTTCCAGTAATGGGTTATAAGATATGTTTTAATAAACGAAAGAAATTCTCTCAAATAATACTGATGAACGAACTTTGTCGTACATTCGGGAACCTGCCCTTACAGACATACAGGGGAGCGCGGTGGCTTAGTGCTTAAGGTATTGGACTTCGAACCGAAAGGGCCACGGTCGATCCCCGCCAGGGGAAACTGCGCTGTTTCCTTTGGCAAGGCACTTAATCCCAATTGCCTACGTGGGGGCACGGTTGCATTGTGTACTAAGCGTACTGCACGTCAACGGTGAACTTGTCTTCAGCCATTCCTAACTAAGCTTGTGCGGAGTTGGTACGTTCGGGAGTCTGACAGTTTCTCGCCGCTGCTAGGTGGTTCTTTCCAGGTACTGTGACTTCCTCCACCCGTAAAACTCTCCGACACGAGATGACCTGGTCTGTCGAAAGTGTCGGTAAACCTAATAAATAAATAAATAAATAAATACTGACCACGTGGAGCAATTCCGATGGACTAGCCCTCAAAAAAAAATTGGCGTGAAGGAATTCAGAGGGACTGGCTGATTAATTAACTGTCTTCAGAGAAAAGGTTCCGGCGGGCGACGTTGATTCTTTTTACAGGCATCTTCTCGTGCCCTACATATTTTAGTCGAAATAACCTGACCACTGCATCTGCTTTCAAATTTATGAATTCATTCTTACCACTCTTTTTTGGAGTGCGTTGACTTATGGTTAGTATACTGGATTACTTCGATCCTGAGTAACACATCTCCGTTGTGTCCCCGTGCAAGACCCCAAATCCAGATTATCCAAGTTGGAGCGCACTGGAGTTGTGTAGTAATTAAGATTTTAATAGTTTGTGGATTTCCGACAATATACATCCGAAAAATCACTTGCCTTTTTCAAACCACCGGGTATTTAAATTGGCCAGCGTATCTTTCCATGAAGATCCGGTAGCGATGCGTCAATTGAATGGAATATTTCAACAGGTTTTCAAAAAGCAAAAATATTTTTCTTCGAAACATATGTTCGCAGATTACACCACTTTCAAGTCGGATAACTCACAATAAATTATTTTGTTCTATAACACCTGTTACACCGTACAAACCACTACAAGCGATCATACATATTATGAAACAACGCAGATACACCAAGACACACCTACTTTGGCCAGTACAGATGCTAAATTTACAGATTTTAATTCAACATTGATCAGCGCCTCTCAATATTCCCCTGTGTCCTTGAACAAGACACGTCAATGCACTTGTACTGGGGAGGTTGATATTGTACTGAAGTACACGATACGTTGCTGGTGCATAACCAATACAGTGCGGCCGCCGTGGACTGGTCACTTTCCACGGGTGGGCAATATTTTCATGGACGTAATAATATTAGATTCCATATACTAATTATAGGAATAATCAACGGTTACAACCCGTTGCTTCACTAAGTAAAATTTTGCCAATACTGATTTTTATTACCCGGTAAACGCATGCGTGGACATAACTCTCCACGCGTGGATTACGACCAGTCACGGCGACTGTACTGTACCTTCATCGAATGCAATTTGAACTCCAGTTTTGTTTTATTCTTGTCAGTAAGCTTAAAAGTCTGACAGTTACATGGTCCAATGGTTGGTTCTCGCCGGATACTCGGTTTCCTTCACGATTTCAGTTGTGTTTTTAGGCCGCATACTGTTGTTTAGAGAGGTGCTGATGGGAGATGGTTCCATCTCTAGCCTCACTCGATCATTTCGTCTCCGACAGGTAATCTCATGTAAAAAACAACACAGCACAATGCAGTGTGTTTAAGCTAAGCCATTTGGAATTGTTAGAACTTTTCAAAAATGGTGAAACACAAGACACAAGAAAAACACTGCAATTTTGACATAGAAGATTCGGTGTTGTATTATCATATAAAAACCGCGACATCGACGCCGTAGCTGCGACGGGTGGTGCAATCTCACAAAATTCTAAGTTCATCAAGGGTCATAACCCCAAGAAAAATATTTGGAACAACACATGCATTGAACAGTGGCTAGACATCAATAAGATACATTTACATGCCAGATATAAAGTCGTCCCATCAAGTATTTAAAAAGTTATTGAGTTTTGAAACTCGTTGGTCACAGACAGACCGACAGACCGACCGACAGACCGACCGACCGACAGACAGACCGACAGACCGACATTGCCACTTACAGAGCTGCTATCGCAGCTAAAAATAAATAAAATTGACGAGGAAAAGAATTTATGGTGGCGACAAATTGTCTGACGCAAATAGAAATATTTTTCAGCATTTTGAGTCATTTAGATATAATGAATATTATAGCATCAACAGGAAAAGTTTAAACATAGGGCAATGGACCCCCCTCATAGAATGCCCCCAAACGACATAAGCAGGACATAGATTTAACGTCAAGGACATTTTCGGCCGGTTGTTGAGTCCCCACCAACACCACACACACTTTAAGCACGGTGATTGGGGTGAGGGGAAGCCAAGTGGAATTTTGTTTGGCGCGGAGACGAAAACTATTTCTTAGTTATTTCATAAAAAAAACGACCAGAAGGTCTTAGATTATCCTGGCAAATGGGGAGTTTTGTCCCCAATAATATTTGTTTAAATATGGTACCCCGACATTAGAGCGTGTGCAAAGTGCGTAAAGTCATCAATAAAACGCTTTAAGGATTTTATTGATGACTTTACGCACTTTGCACACGCTTAGTCATGACCTTTAGTGTTCCCTTTATAAGTACACTATTTTAAATTTAAACTTCTTACTACCCATGTTGGGATCAGGCTTACCAAGGAACTTGCAATGAAAATGGTAAGAGCAAAAAAAACCAGAGCAACAATAATGGTTGGCATTGTTGCATATGCTTGTTCTGTTTTCTGAATCAGTCTAAATTCTAAAAAACCGAGACTAGCGGATGACATGTTGCTGAACATCCATTTATTTATTTATTGGGGTTTTACGACACTTTCGATATCCAAAGACACCTCGTGTCGACCGGTTCTACTGGTGGAGGAACCAGGAGTACCCGGACAGTATCCGGAGAGAACCACTGAGCCGCAGCAACCACCTGGCAGATTCTCCAACGTACTAATTTCACACAAGCAGTGTTATTGGTGGAAGGCAAGGGCACCGTCAACCTGCAGTGTGCCTTCGAATGCAGCTCCACCGTGCTCCAAAACGGGCAATCGGGATTAAGAATCTTACCCATGGACATAACGCAGTTATCGTTGGTCGGGATCGAACCATGGACCTTTCGGTTTGAAGTTCAATGCTTTATCCACAGACCCACTGCACCCCCTAATAACGCAGTTAAATTTGTCAAATGGAGGTCATAATGGGGTGAATTGTGTTGGGGAAACTAGTATTCCTGCTTGGGCACAATGTAACGGAATTGAAGATCCTCGTTATTGTTTGTTTTCTTTTTAATAAAGCAAATGGAAAAAGTTAAAATCGCTGTATTGGTAAAAGAAAGTGCAGTTCACATTCTGACTTCAATTCCACATCTTGTTTTCGTAGTCCAAGGGAAATAACCCAAAATAGCGCGCAGAAAATAACACTCATTGTTGTCAATCAGAATTCCTGTTCGAGGAAAGATGAAATTTTGTTGTCCGAAAATTTTGAAAATAATGTTTATTTTTTGGTGTTCTTCAATAGATTTTTACATTGTGGTTAGAGTATTTGATCTACTGTCTTACGACAGTACAGTCGATGTGGGGTGGGCTTAATCCACGCTTGGGCAGTGATGTCCACGCATGCGTTTACCAGGTAAAATCATAATCAGAAAAATTTTAATTAATGAAGCACCGGGTTGTACCCGATGCTTGATTAATTAAATTTTTGATGATTATTCCTATAATTAGTGTTTGGAATCTAATATTATTGCGTCCAAGGAAATATTGTCCATCCGTGGAAAGTGACCAGTCCACGGCGGTCGTACTGTACTGTCTGAACGTGCAGTTTAAAGGATACATGGCTTAGTTTTAATGAGTTTTTGGACGAGATTTAGACATTTAATTTACTTTAAAATAAATCTAGAATTGGGGCAATAAAACTGTTAATTATCCAACCAGTTGGAAATGTTAATTATCGTATGATAAAATCCGTAATCGTTGTTTTATACTCCACTCCTTGACTCCAGTTATATTGCTATCAGCATAGTGGGGGTTCTAACCCTTGGCGAAAGAGTTTTTTTCGGCACTAACCTCCTAGCGATACTATACTAAACCACGCACACCACTCTGTCACCTTCGCATGGTTTCTAACCTCCGCAATCCCATTTGAAAGGTTAACACGTTTATAAAGGTTTGTTATTTCCAACGCAATGTTGTTATGCGAAACACTGGTGGAAAAGAGCTGTCTGTGAGCCCTGAAAAAAACCCAGAAATGATTTGGAATATTCCGAACCGGTTGTATCAGCCTTGGGACTAATATACATACTGACAGGAGGTGGCATATGTCGGTATAAAACGTAAAACGGGACATTTGGACGCTGCGATGAAAGCGTTTTGCAACTCCGTTATGAAACTAAACAGATGATCTCGTGGATTGCCGTGGTCAGATTCAAGCAGGGCAAGGTCGTAAAATCGAAACAAGACACGCTCTTCTGGCACCCCCTTCTTGCTCCTAGTTAACCCTTTACACAACGTAACGGCCAAAACCGGCCAGCGCTATTCTCAAAAATCGTCAGTTAATTTTCATTATTTTTTCATTTTTTGTCTCAAAAACATAGGTTATGACCCCATCATTGGAACGAGCTCGTTCCAATGAGGGGCCATAACCTATGTTTTTGATACAAAAAATGAAAAAAAAATAGTTATATAACAAGTGTCGTCTGCTTTTCATGTTAGGTAAAGGGTTAACATGGAATCGCCTACACCCATAAACATCAATACAAAGTGAAAATCAAAAGCCACCAAAAGGCTCCAGTTTGATTGGGGAGCAACCGCACGACACATCCACTTAACCGTTGCCTTTGGTAATTTTATTTGTCCCCCTCTACCATTCCAACACACGTATAATGATATTAAATCTCCCCTGTCCCTCAAGCGTTTCAGCCCGCTATGCACAACTTGTTGCGTAAAGATACAAGTGGCCGTCTATGAACAGGCAACAAAGTAGATACCAAAATGTTGAGGGGGATCAGTAGTAATCTTATCCTACCACCCAAGGGGTTGTAGGATTAAATTATTACTGAACCTCGAATGGACTAGTCTGTTTTGAAATTTAATCCTACAACCCCTAATTTTTTACTGAATCTGCGTACCAATTTAAAACAGACGAGTCCATTTTCCCGTCGGCAGTTGTGCATGAGACGATACCATTCAGAACGTCGAGGTTGAAAGTGCTGCTGTAAAATGTGGTAAAATAATAAATTCAAATGATTCATTGAGGTTTAGTGACACTTCTTGGAGCATTAAGCTAATCTATAGCATACGTCTTGTCAGTACCAGTTTGAATGACAACAAAGGGAGATTGTCTGCCAATGAGCATATCAAGGGGGATAATAAGTTACAACTATGCATTAACCCAACAGATGTATATGAACATACTTGAGGAGGACCTCCTACTAGTACAACAGTGTTAAACTAAAACATAGACATAGTTCACTATTGCATGGGGTTTTGTTGTTCATTATTTCAATTCATCATCTACTTATACCGTTAACCCTTTGACCAACGTAACGGCCAAAACCGGCCAGCGCTATTCTCAAAAATCGCCAATTAATTTTCAAAATATTTTCATTTTCTGTCTCAAAAACATAGGTTATGACCCCTCGTTGGAACGAGCTCGTCGAGCTCGTTCCAATGAGGGGTCATAACCTATGTTTTTGAGACAAAAAATGAAAAAAATTAGTTATTCAAGAATTTTTTTTTGCAAGTGTCGTCTGCTTTTCATGTTAGGTAAAGGGTTAAGTTGCATTTAGAAAAGTAACATTACGGCTTGAAATCTTTGAAATATTTCAACATATCAACCGATTGGTTTCACGACAGTTGTTTCAGGTAAGCTTTCATCGAGTGCATACCCTCCTCTTTCACACTTCAGGAACAAGCACATATACTAATTCATTTTCAGGATATTAAATGGACCTTATTCCGTAGTACATGTATGGTCGTAACATCCCACCCCAGCCTTGACTGCAGTATGCCAGCTATAAGTTACGAAAGTCGCCAACAGATTCATTTCCTTTTGCCAACTCAGTTAACTTTAAACCGAAACTCTGGTGTAAGGGAAATAACTCTATTGGTTTGGGTTCTCCACAATCTCAGTTCTTTGCAGAAAATGTAAAAGGGTTTGACCCCAACCTCCCTAACTTTCTTCAAACCAGTAACTGTTTTGCTATCTGATATCTATAGTCATAGCCGATTGTTCAATTTCATTCAGAAGAGTACTTAACCCTTTACCCAACGAATCGGCCGCATCCGCCCGCGTAATAGGCAAATTCAGCAGTTGAAAAAATATTATTTTTCAAAAAATTTCAACAAAACCATATCATGTGACCCCCCCCCCCCCCCCTCGTTGGAACGAGCTCGTCGAGCTCGTTGCAACGAGGGGTCACATGATATGGTTTTGTTGAAATATTTTGAAAAATTTGTAAAAATGTTATTTAAAATAATAAATTTTGATATCGTCTGCGTTGGGTAAAGGGTTTTAACTGGTTATGCGCTAGAAGCCACTGTCATGGCTCTATTGAAAAGTGCCGAAAGCCGCTTTAATGGCTTCAGGTGATATCCATTAGCTTTCTGTTTGCTCCGAAGTAGGAACAAGTTTATAAAAATGTTTTGATTCAATTTATTGGAGAGTGCCAACATGCACTCTCCAATAAATCGAAACAAAACTTGTATTTAAGAACAAATTTTACAAAACTAAAGCTCTCCATGCCGGTGATGTGATATCTGTAATAAGTACCAGTATTAGAACGTTAATTTGGCACTCTACCAGTTAACTGGCACAGATTTACCATTAGAGACGAAACTTAGTGCTTAAAAACCACACTGAAAATGAAACGTTCAGTTTAAAAAGATATGAAACGCTTCACATTTTTAGGGTGGTGGGTTTATAAATCGTGAGTATGTTGCTGTATCAAGTGTTGTAAAGACAGCGTTGGACCATTTCAGCTACTTCCGCGCGCTGAACGTTCGTTCAGTGAACGTTATTTGAATGCCGTCTGACGAGTTTAACTTCCTGTATGCTGCTGGTGTATTATTGCTGCACAGGGAAAGATATCTCTTGTCACTGAAATAAGTATAATTTGAGTACAAGTAATCAAATACCCCCCCCCCCCCCCCCCCCCCCCCTGTAGTATGAAGGGACTTTTTGACCAATGAATTCTTGAATTAAATATGGATAAATTTTTCATCAAATCTAGTCATGGCTAATTCAGAGCAGCCATGACTAGATTTGATACAAGTACAATTTGGGTCCAAGTAATCAAATATCCACCCCCCCCCCCCCCCCATTGTAAAATGAAGGGACTGTTTGATCAATGATTTCTTGGGTTAAATATGACTAACTTTTTCATCAAATCTATAGTCGTGGCTGCTGTGTTGATGAAAAATATTTTGAAAATAGTCCGAGTGTTAAGAGTTATTAGACATCCGACAATAGGCAATGAAGAGATGAGGTGATTTTATTTCTTCATTATCTTCACCCAATCTTGAACACGCTCCAAAGATCTGGACTTATATTCTTAATTCACGTGAGAGTGGGTGTTGGAGAAAAGCGGTGGCGGGTCGATTTATAGAAATACTCTGGGTTTAGGGAGAGAAAAATATATGGCCCGCAAGGTCCTGATGCAGATATAACGTGTGTTTAAATATTAAATGTGAGGTATTCCAGAAAATAATTGTACGTCCCGGTAGATTAAAGAAGAGAGGCAGGAGTTGATAGTTTCCCAGTTCCCTTTGTTTCACAATTTGTTTTGTTGTATCACCGCTTCTTATTAAACATTAACTTCGAGTTATTTCCCTTGTTACGAGCGTGTTTTTATATATTGGGGTTTAGCGGCACTTTCAACAGTCAGGGGTCACCTCGTGTCGGACATTTTTACGGGTGGAGGACGCCGGAGTACACGGAGAGAACCACCGAGCAGCGACGAGCAAATGTCAGACTCCCAAACGTACTAACTCCGCACAAGCAGAGTTAGTATTTATTGAAGACCACCATTGACTTGCTGTACGCCTTAGTTCATAACGGCCCCGTGCCTCCACGCGGGTAATGGGGATTAAGTGCCTTGCCCAACAACTACCTAGGTGTTGAGAGGTGCAGAAGTAAATAAATAATATCTGGCACCAATAAACGAGGCATTAAGAAAGGAAACAGATTCGCGAGTGATATATTATGCGGACATTATTTTTTTTATTTGATTATAATTCTCTTATTTAGCTACTATTTGATGACTTTAATAGAGATCCGACGGCATGAAATGAAGACAATGCATGGCTTTAACTTTCTTTATTTAATTTACCGAATTCTGGGCGCGCGGCGCAACAAGTTATTGTGGTCATATATTCTTAACACTTAAGCTGTGGAAGGCGTCCATTGTGAGTATTTTATTATTGTGTCCTGCATGATCTGGTATACGCAAATTTACCTATCATCTGATTAATTGTTGGAAAGATCTCAGCGAGATAATTAATCAGATGACAGAGTTACAACTATATTATGAATGTTATTAAACTTCCCCACATACTGACATATATAATTATAGGTCCACATATAACAGAAACTGGGCGTGGTGATTAAGGGTTAATTCTTATGTGGGTACGGATGTGGGCCAATATATCGAATTTGCTCAGGATCTGAGTAGAGAAAAGAGTATGGTCTGCAAGATCATGATGTGGCAATATCGACTCTTTAAAAACATCAATACGAGGTGCTTCCGAAAAGAACTGGATGCATTGGTTCCAGTTCCAAACTCTTACATGAAAAGCAGACGACATTAGCAAACAAAATTATTGAAAAACTATTTTGTTTCATTTTTTGCGTCAAAACATAGCTTATGACCCCTCATTGGAACGAGCTCGTTCCAATGAGGGGTCATAAGCTATGTTTTTTATGCAAAGAAATAAAAAATAATGAGAACTGAATAGCAATTTTTTTAACAGCGCTGGCAAAACCCTTACGTTGGGTAAAGGGTTAAAGAAGAGAGGCATGAAGTCGCGTCCGAGGAGGCAGTGAGTTCATCACTTCAGGTTCACCATTTACCTTGTTGGTTCACCACTAGTAATTTAACAATAACTTCGAGTTATTTCCCTTGTTAAGCATGTATTGAGAGGAAAAGAACTGATGGAATAATAACCCATGCGTTCTATGGAGGTGGCGTTGGTAAGAAAACAGTTTCATGGAAACTGACGTGGCATTTGGCAGATAGGAAGACAGGGGGGTGCAAGAAATCGAAACAGACTTTCAACGATATCTTTAAATTTACATAGAAGGCATTTCAGTGGTGACTTGGCAAATTTCACATCTTGAAGTGTGCGAGTTTGCTCAAGACAGAGATAGTGGCTCAAATCATTTCGTTCAGAAATGAATTGTAACGTCATTTCAGCTCTCGGTATATGATTGACAGAGAAAATGATGAAAAATGGAGGCGGCGAATGTTTCAAACTGAGATAAGCTAACTGATGTTTCAGCTCATCACAAACCGTGGAAAACCATCGTATTACAATCACAGTTCATTACAAGGAGCGAATTCAAAACATACACGCATTGATTATGGAAATTGACCCATTGTAAAGAATGATTCCTGAAGATCTATGGGAATTCTCATCATGGGCGTAGCCAGAAATTTCCTTTGGGGAGAGCAACTTGGGTGTCATGTAAAAATGCGGTGAAGAGGAGAGGGCGGGGGGGGGGGGGGGGGGTTGGTCAAGCACCCCTGACATAAAGTTTGAAATGAAGCGGTTCAAAACAGCCAATTTTATTAGCATATTTCAAATATCAATGAAAATTATAAGTCTGAATCAATTCCATTTTCAATTTTCAGAATAATGTGCCACTGTATGGAATTGCGAACTCAACTGTAAGTCAGGTCAACCACTGCTTTGTTTAATAATAATTCATAATAATATGCAACTTATACTTTTAAAGACATACCGGCAGCCTCCCTCCCCTCATTCCCATATAAATACCAACGAAGTTTCCTAAGGGCATGTCCCACCTTCTACGTATGCTAGGGCCATACGAAGCTAAAATTTCGGATCCAGTCGAATTCCGAATCAGAGGTAGGATTTCGAATCGAATGGAACCTCGAATGTAATGTCACCGCTCTTCAGGTTGTGGATATTGTACCATTTTACAACGTATATATGTATTGCTAGTGCACACACATTTGTAAACTTGTCTGCATTCCTCATGTTTGGTCACGTGGGGTGGGCACTCGTCACATTTGTTACCAGAAAAATAGGGGCCCAGCGATGGCGGTTACCGTCAATCGCTTCTTATGTCACCACTTCCTTTCGTATAACTTAACTATGTAAAGACATCACTCAGGTATTGACGATACTTTACTTATATCAATGCATTTTACGTTATACACGCTACCAATTTCTATTTACTTGACGCAAAACCTACATTACGGCCGCCATTTTTTGATTGTGCCTGTTAATTAATCCACGTGTGACTTTCTTTGGAAACAAAGGTACTGTATGCACTCCCCCCCCCACCCCCACCCCCACATGTCCAACATGGGGAATACTGATCTCCTCTACTGTATTAAACGGCGAATCATCTATTTGGGAAAGTCAATAAAAAACGTAGAATATACCAGAATAGGATCAAAGTACTGTCGAAAGCGGTAACTCCATGAACTCTTAGGAAGCACTTGGTAGGAGTTTGAGAACATCACTACGTTTCGAAAATTTCCGAACCAGCTCGACTCGAACCGAATCGAACCTAATCATCGTGACGATGTCAAATCCAATCGAACTTTGAAGCTTTGTAAGGAACAAAGCTATGTCACTGATTGTTACTGACTCCTTGCACGCTGCTGACGGATATTTCTGCCGAGGACAGGTAGTCGATTGCCACAAAGGGGCCACAAAGGGGCATCACTGAATCCGCAAGGTAGATCAATCAACATTTCTAGCCGGAAGCCACAAGGTCGTCATTGAATGTGTATGGTGAAATGATCAGTATGTTCAACCTGCATCAGAAGAACTAAAGGTTGGAAATATCCATTAAGTTGAGAACTCTCCGAATACATGTCGCTGAACTGACACTAAAGGCACATTCTGTAATATCAGAAGGGTCAGTGGGTTTGTTTGTTTGTTTTGAGGTTTAACCCTTTACCTAACATGAAAAGCTGACGACACATGAAAACAAAATTCTTGAATAACTCATTTTTTTCATTTTTTGTCTCAAAAACATAGGTTACGACCCCTCTTTGGAACGAGCCCGACGAGCTCGTTCCAAAGAGGGGTCATAACCTATGTTTTTGAGACAAAAAATGAAAATTAATGGCGATTTTTGTGAATAGCGCTGGCCGGTTTTGGCTGTTACGTTGGGTAAAGGTTTAACGACGCTTTCAACAGCCGGGGGAAGTGGTGCTCCTGGCCGCACACTTCCAGCAATAACAGACCTTGTTGAGGCAATTATCAGAAGCATTGTTATCTGAATATTTCATCCTTTACTCTCATATTACTGATCCCTGCAGTCAGTTAAGTGTCCCAGTGCAGTAGTGGCAGAAATGGGATGGGGTTAGATGGAGGAAGAGGGGTCATGACCCCCGCTTTTTCAAATCATATATTTTGCCCATCCTCCTCCCGCACCCCACACACACCTTTGAAGAATAAAAAAATATCTATTGACAATTTTTAAACAGCATTTAAATATTATTATTACTATTATTATTATTCCTCTCACTGGAATCAAAAGAGGAGCCAAAAACACTACAAAAGATGTAGCTTTTTTTTCAGTTTACTTTTGAGCCTTGACCAGACAACTACTTTCTAAACTGGCTTGCTACTTACTCCAAATTGTTAAACAAAGAGGAAGACAATAGCTGCCCGTTCCCCGTAACTCTTAACCGAACTTTCTTCGGATCGCATTGACATATTAATCAGTTTCCGCAATTTGTTTTTCATCAATTGCCATGCAGTGATAATTTTGAGTTATTTCCCTTGTTACGTTTGCAAAAAAAGTGAATTGACACTCTTCTTTTTGCTTCTGAATATTCTGATCCAGAAAAACAACAGCCGAGTCGTTTTGTAACCACTGTTCAAATAAGGTCCGACCGTCGTTGCAGTACGAAACTGTTATATTCCCATCTATATTCTTGCGGATGAGGATCTAAATGATTTGTGGACAAACAGACTGAAGGTCTTCGTTTCGAGATATAAGCTTCGGCTATCACAATTTCAGAATTACTGGATTGAAAAAAGAATTACTCCATTTTTTTGGTCAAATGCATAAGACTAAGGAGTAAGTAACGCCCCCTCCCCCCTCCCACACCCATACACCCCTTAACCTATCCTGGATAACCGTATCAAATTCTCGTGCTTCGCTCTCTTATGAATGCGAGTGCAATAAAATAACGATAATGTCATGTTTTACCCGAACAAGTCAAATTTAAATTCATCTCCGCAGAGCAGTTCTCGCCTTGCCTATGATACATTGTTAGAGAGGGCAGACTGAGCACTGAGGAACCAACAACTCGCAACAGAACAACATATCACCTCAGGAGAAGCGAAGGGGCAGCTGCCCACCCTGCCTTCGAAACACGAGGGCGAGAGGGGGCAGACAATGCCCTTCCCAGGTTCGTCACGCAATTTTTTCAAAGATCTTTTCTCGAAGTAAAGCTAAAATACACACCAAATCACCTCTGGGAGCTTTCAAAATTCAATAGGGGAGTAGGGGGGGGGGTGGACGAGGTGCCCGCCTTTGGCCTTCGAGACGTGCATGCTTCGGCATATCATGGCGGGGCTGCTAGTGCGAGTAAATGCCCTTATCCTGGGTTCTGTCCCACCGCTTTGAAGTGCCTCCGGTATTATTGGCAAGTTGGAAATGATATTATTGACATGTTGGATACTGAGCATCGAAACGATCGATCTTGGTTCCCAACGGTAAGGGGTTTATATCCTGAGGATAAGGTTGGGGGCCGTCGGGCAATAGTCAGACCGAATACGGCTGCGAAATAGTTGGCATGTTGAAATACTTCCGCATGGACATTAACTCCTTGCATGCTGTTGGCAGATATTCCTCTCAGCGACAGGATGTCTCTTGCTACAGAAAAAGAGTCATTTGGGCACTTTTAACCAGATTTTCCCCTTATAAACTGAATGGATGTTTTTCACCCAAGTTTTCTAAAGTTAAATTTAGACGATGTTTTTATCACATCCAGTCATGTCTTCCTCACAGCAACCTAGATTTGATGAAAAACATCTTGAAAATACTCCGCGGGTTAAGAGTTTACCCAATGTAACGGCCAAAACCGGCCAGCGTTATTCTCAAAAATCGCCGATTAATTTTCATTTTTTCTCAAAAAGATAGGTTATGACCTCTCATTGGAACGAGCTCGTCCTTGGATAAGGAAGTGAACAGAAATAAACAAAGTGAACGAAGATCGAACTGATCTGATTGAACACAACCAAGCTCGAAGTGAACAGAACATAACAAAGTGAACAAAGTTTAACTGAATGGACACCGTCTGATATATATAAATAATATCAATACCCTCTGAACTGAATGGACTCTACTTTTGAGCTATAATCTTAACTGAAAACCCTTTCAACTATTTTGGACTCCATTTGTTAACTATAACCCTTAATATAACACAGTGTTAACCCCTTTGAACTGTTTGAATGAACTTTATATAATTAATATAAATAATACTAACACCCTTGCACTGAATGAATTTTTTTCAGCTATAACCCTAATGAATGTATATATAATTAACACCCTTTGAACTATTTTGAACTGAATGAATTTTTAACCACAACCATAATGGAAATATAACGAAGGTGATCTGAATGAACTCTGTATAATATATAAATAATATTAACTTCCTTTGAACTTAATTCTTTCAATAGGGAAGGGGGAGTACCCTCGAGTGTTGATGTCATCCACGGAATCCAACTTTATGGAATCGCTAGGAATCCCATTTGCGGAATCTCTTATATAGCCTGTCTATATGTATACAGGGGACATGAAGCAATCAGATTCATCCTTGGTCGATGTTATAGTAGAGAATGAGATCGGTACAGCTAGGAAGTAGTGTTACAAGTCAATATTAATGGTTGAGACATGGGGCAGGATAACAAAAGCCAATTGTAATGGTACAAAGCCGCAATGACACAAGACTGCTGTAGAAGCAAATGGGTGATAGGGCAGATAGACCATAGACAAGTAGTGGTCTTGGAGCTTTGGAGATAAGATGGAAACCGTTGGTAAGACTACATTAGACCTCATTGGGGGCTTTTCTCATAGCCCTCATTGCCTCATACGACTAAAAACGGATTCTCCAAAATGTATCCTCGATAGGTATCCTCAAATAATACAATACCAGGCCTTAGGTATCTTCAAATATCGAAATGATGATGAGAGGGATCGTAAATGAGGCCTCATTGAGGGATTTTTTCATGGCCCTCATGCCCCCAAAACAAATGAGGCTAAGAGGGATAGTAAATTTGACCTCATTGAGGGATTTCTCATGGTCCTCTTGGCCTCATACGACAAAAAGGGATTCTCCATAAAGTATCCTCGATAGGTATCCTCAAATAATACAATACCAGGCCATAGGTATCCTCAAATACCGAAACGAGGCTAAGAGGGATAGTAAATGAGGCCGCATTGAGGGATTTTTTCATGGCCCTCATGCCCTCAAAAGAAATGAGGCTAAGAGGGATAGTAAATTAGGTCTCATTGAGGGATATTCTCATAGCCCACATGGCCTCATACAACTAAAAAGGGATTCCATAACCAGAGACGTTTCACAAAAAGGGATTCCATGGGACGTGGCCATTGGATATAGAGGTGATGAGAATCGGATAAGACTTCGTTGTAATGGGGGGGGGGGGGGGGGGGGGGGGAGATAACTCTGCATAGAGATTACGGGGGATGAAGCATCTGATTGGTTAATTAGAGTCAGTAAAGTGAACTGATTGGGTGATCTAGATAGATGAAACAACAACAGTACTCGAAATAGGGTCAGAACTAACAAGAACAGACCAGAAAAGCGAAATATAGTAATAATAAGCAAAGCTGTTCCAACTGATAGGCTCTTCTACACTACTGGAGTATACTCCAGGACAAAGGAACATGGCCAGGTAGACCAAAACTATTGCATAGATAGATAGAAGCAGATAATTCTGAAATAATCGAAATAGTACAACTTGTCGGGTTGTTTGTGGTAATTCTGCGAATCGGGAAATTACTCCTATTCAATCGAACACACCCTCCGAACATACCCCTATCCTATAAGAAGGTTTTAGGTCACATAGCAACCACGTGCTACCATGGAAACCAAGATGGCGGCCTCCAGTATACAAAATGGACGACGGAAACACGTATCACCCTAACAACACACGCTGCGCATGCGCACTAACACCGCGTATCACTATGGGGATGACATCACAAGATGGCCGCTTACGCGGGTTACCATGACAACACAACATGGCGCCACTGGGTCACGTGGCATAACGTCACTTCCGAGGTCCTGCACCGAGGTCCTGCCAATGTAGGGCGAAAAGCCCGAGACATACTACTAGCGGTATTCTAAAAAATCGCCAATTAATTTTCATTATATTTTCATTGTTTGTCTCAAAAACATAGGTCATGGCCCCTCTTTGGATCGAGCTCGTGTTTTTTGAGACAAAAAATGAAAAAAATTAGTTATTCAAGAATTCTGTTTGCAAGTGTCGTCTGCTTTTCATGTTAGGTTAAGGGTTAATATTTTACAGAGTTCCACTTTGCGATTGCTGAAAATGTATTTTTCTAACTCCGATAGTTTTAACTGGCAGAGTGCTGGGAACCCACATTTGGGCTTTACAGAATATCAAAGGTTATGACTACAGCATCTGCACTCTGTTAGAGAAGGTTTCAATGGGCCGTGGTGGCCCAGGAGTTAGGGCATTTACCTTCAAACCGAAAGGTTCGATCCCCAACAGGGGTAACTGCGTTGTGTCCTTCAGCAAGGCACTTAATCCCAATTGCCCACGTGGGGCATGGTGGCTCTGTCCGCTATGGCGTACTGCACGTCGATGGTACACTTGTCTTTAACCTTTGGTAACCCTGCTTGTGTTGAGTCCGCACGTTGGGGAGTCTGGCAGTTGCTCGCGGTTGCTAGGTGGTTCTCTGGGTACTCCGACGTCCTCCAAACTAGCCAACACGAGGTGACTTTAACTGTCGAAAGTGTCGTTAAACCCAAATAAATAAATAAATAAATAAATAAATAAATAAATAAATAAATAAATAAATAGAAGGTTTGATGAACCTGGAAAGAGTCTAATTTTGTTAATTACCCTTTTAATTACTCTTTGCTCAGTTTTATTTGATTGGATAGTGCCTATCAGCACTATCCAATCAAATATAACAGAGCATTATAGGGTGAAATGAAATCTGTGGCCAAGAAAAATGCAGCACTCGATCAGTTAACAAATCATCGTGGATCTCCTTTTAACATATAAAGACCCAGACACTTTTAAGAGGGGAACTACCTCAAAACACGGAGGTAGTGCTGGG
The DNA here is from genome assembly GCA_031216915.1 of Pictodentalium vernedei. Taxonomy (NCBI): domain Eukaryota; kingdom Metazoa; phylum Mollusca; class Scaphopoda; order Dentaliida; family Dentaliidae; genus Pictodentalium; species Pictodentalium vernedei. Next base: position 149,918,463 of record CM062293.1, read on the forward strand.
GTTATGAGATATACCATCGCACCAGGGCTAAGAGGACAAGAGCCCCATCCCACCACATCCCGCTTTCGGCGCCCTTGACGTTGTGGTTCTGTCTAAAAAAAATTCCATGCGTATATCAAATGCTCGCAGTTATTCTTCAAAATTGTCTCGAAGTATTTACAACATCACAGTCACAACTGTTGGTTGCTTTCAGTGATAATTTTTATGAATGCAGCCTTTTATGCAGAATTGATTCCTCCACGTCAGATTATGAAAAATTATCGCTTGTAAGCATCGCCCCATCTGTTCTGCATTCTCTCACGGTTGAACACCCAAAACTTAAGACACATTTTGTCGTCTTGTTCTGATCGCTCGGTGTTCAACTGTGGTAGTTTCGAGTTGTTTCCCTTGTTACATTTAAAATAGTATTTGAAATGCGGACGAACTGGCACTCTCGTTATCGAAAGGGAAAGTGCAAGATTTTCAATCATATTTTCATGATCTGCATTCACAAGGTGAAGGGATGAACACGATCGGGGTTTTTTTGTATTAAAAAAACCGTCAAAATTACATCATTTTTTCATACTACGGTGGAAATGGATTTGATATATGAATTATCTTTCCATTGGTGTGCAGTGACGCAGAAATATTTACGGGTACCCCTGTCACTCCCACTAAGGGTTATGTAATAGTTGCTGGACAGGTTGTTCCATTCCATGAAATACCGACAGCGAGGTTGGTAACTTACTTGCACATTGCCATTTGTTCAATCAACAAAACGCACGGACTCGGTGGATCAGAGGTATTCAAGTGACATCGCTTGAACACCCAGTTTACTGTTCTATCGGATATTTTAAGTTATTTGCATACCCGGAAAGACAATAGAACTGGAGTGTAAGTTTAATTGCACCCTTTGTCTATTGTCGTTTCATGAATACGACAGCTGAAATGTAAAAAGGGAAATTATGGATTGTTTATCCCGTATGTTCAGTACAAAAGCACTCGAGTTTTTAGTTCTTTTTTGTAAAGTTGTCGACTAAAATTCTGCTTGTTCCAGTGATGTCATGTGAGCCTCGTTTGAGACATGATATGAATTTGGAAAAGTTGAGACTCGTTTTTGGCAAGCTTGAACTGATGGACACGCTACAATGGTATTAAGGTGCCATTTGTCCAGTAGCACCTCTCCACTCGTGTTCGAAATATATGACCTTTGGGTTCTAGAGTTGAAAGACTAATACTGACTCCAGCTGGAAAAATCCCATGAATGTGGTTAAAAATCACTAAATGCCTTTTGGAAACAGCCACAACCGCGGATAAATATAGAATAAATAGGTACTAGGGTCGGTAATCAGATTTAAACCACGAGTAGGATTAGGGTTTTAACCACGAAGCTCTGCCGAATGGTTAAAACCCTTTTTCTACTAGTGGTTTAAACCTGATTACCGGCCCTAAAACCTATTTGTTTTATTTATACCATGATCTTAATGACTTTGTCCCTTAAAATGGGGAAAAAACGATACTTTCTATCGCAAGCACATGTGTTTGTTTTGTTAACATCTGCGCTGGTGGGCAGAACTTCGGCTGCACGCGAATGCTTGTTTAACAGCTAGACACATCGTTAAAGTTGATTGAATTTACCTTGCTTTTTCAGTCAAATTATTATTAACAATTCTTAAATGTTATTTAAAATATTTAATTGTAGGTATTTTAAACTTAATACGTCATTGCATGTAGTAGATAGTACCGACAAACGTCGTATGTTTGTGTAAAATTTTGTAATGGAATTCCGGTTGAAAACGTTTTAACCGCAGTAGAAGCTTTACACCGGTAGTGGGATTAAAGTTAACTTTAACATACGAGCTTTTCACATGTGGTAACACAGGTAAGAATGGTATAAAATGCTACAAAATCTACTGCCATGATGCATAAAATTTCCAACTGTTGGTGCACTCAAAACTCAGTTGGGTTAAAAATCAACCCAAACAACTGGGTTTGCATGAATAGTCACGCAACCCAGTTGTTTGGGTTGATTTTCAACCCAACTGATTTTAGAGTGTGATTTTAGGGTTAAAATTTCAAAACTATTTAACATATTGGCCGGAGTTGGGGCAGACACCCCTACCATCCCCGCTCCCTGTCAGGACTTTCATTCTCCAATATTTTGCAATAAATATCAGTACTGTTCAGTAACTTGTAGCAAGTGAAGTGTGAAAACTGCGGATCACCACTATCCCTAAAGAGAGTTACATGCTGCAATAAACGTTACGAGCGAAACTCACAAAAGGAGTTTATAATGTATTGTAAACAAATCCTTGAAAAAATGCGAATTAAGGCGTAAAACCATATGCTGAAATTAAAAATCGTTTTATCCTCTAAAGTTAGAGAACAAAGATGCTATCGCGTTTGTTAACTTGATACAACATTTGAGAAGTCACGGTACTCGACCCATAATTAAAATATCTAATGACCAATGCTATCGACGCCAACACAAAGGACGTGTCCACTCGGAGACAGAAATTAAAGTTTCATTTGTCTTTATCGGTCATTACTCGTCAATGGGTTGACCATTCCGAGGTATAGATTAGGGTGATAAACGCGACATTGATGGCAGAACACAATATCCTTCGTTTTCATTAAAAGATAGCTGATTAGTTGAAATCAAGGTGGACATTAGAGGACAATCATCGGCCGTGCGTCGTGCTCGAGGACGTATAATTATAGATTTGATTAGAAGATATTTATAGTGGCACGGTGGCAATAAATCAGATGACGTTTATTTTAAGGAAATGGAAATATTATGTTTCATTTGTCACCCTGCACCCCCCCCCCCCCCCGCCCCTGCATTTTGTTGTCCGCATGTGAAAACCCCGCATTGGCAAGTCGGCACATGTTGATGTCAAGCAATGAACCCATAGCCTTAAAAACATTTCTTGGTCCATTTGAGCAGACTGTGAACAAACTATGAACTGGTAGAATGCTAAATTATTTTTGGTCATCAAATTTGTTCACATTTTTAGCTCAACTTTGACATAGTCAAATTCGAGGTTATGTCATGGCCCGTCGTCCGTCTGTCCGTCTGGATGTCTGTCCGGGCTAACATTGGGGGTCTAGGGAATATTATTATTAGGGGCTACCTCCAAATTAAGGTAGTGTTAGGGTTAGGAGTGGGGTGGGGTTAGGGTTAGGGGTAGCCCCAGAGTAGGGCTTAAGGTTGGGGAGGGTTAGGTCCCGGGGGGGGGGGGGGTAGGGTTGGGGTCAGGGGGGGTTAGTAGCCCCTAAACCGAAAAATAGCTCCTAATCCTATTGGTTTGGCTAGGGTGGGGTTGGGTCAGGGGTGGGGTGGGGTTAGGGTTAGGGGTAGCCCCAGAGTAGGGCTTAAGGTTGGGGGGTTAGGTCCCGGGGTGGGTGGTGTCAGGGGTGGGCTTTTAGGGTTTAGGGTCAGGGTGGGGTAGGGTTAGGGTGTGGTTTTTGGGTGGAGGGATGGGGTTAGGGTTAAATATAAGTTCTAGGGTGGAGGGGGTGGGGTTCTGGGTAAAATAAGGTTTTGGACTTACAAAATGTTTTTTTGGTAGCCCATAAACCCGAAATGTTGGTAGCCCATAAACCCGAAATGTTGGTCCGTCCGTCCGTCCGTCCGTCCGTCCGTCCGTCCGTCCGTCCGTCCGTCCGTCCGTCCGTCCGTCCGTCCGTCCGTCCGTCAGCAATTCAATACGGCTTGGGTTAGAAGCCGTATTTATGAACCGATCTTTACGAAACGTCTTGGGTACCTTTGTTATCACCGTGAGACGAGAACGAATGTTTTTGGGTGCGATCCGAAATTCTAGATGGCCATTGGCATCCCTTTTGTACCGAAATTAGTACTGGACTTCTGTATGTAAGTTCTGATTTGAATAAATTTTTGTTGGAATGTTTAGTGACATGGAATACATCACATATAATACGTTTGTTTTTCTCTCGTGCAGAAATTATGCAAACTAGATGAACTTTGATTTATTCAGTGCTACTTATACACAGTAAGTACACATGTCAATACGGGTCGCGCTAGGGGCTGTATTTATGAACCGATCTTCATGAAACTTATTGGGTGCGGTCCGAAATTCAAGATGGCTGCCAGCGGCCATTTTATACCGAAATTAGGAGCAATCAGTTTTTTGTACAGAATTTCTATGGTTCTGATTTGAATAAATTTTGAGTGAATGTTTAGTAACATGGAATACATCACATATACTACAGTTTTTTTCTCGTGTAGAAATTATGCAAATTAGATGAACTTTGATTTATTCATTGCTACTTATACACAGTAAGTGCACATTTCAATACGGCTCTGGCTAGTGGCATCTAACTATCACCCCCCTTTACAGTACTTTACCTGTGAATTTATTACAGGCTACGTATTTATGTACCGACCTTTACAATACTTTACATGTACCTTTGTTATCAGGTCATTGCCTAGATGTATGTCATTGCTGTGTCACATACTATACATGTATATGTCTTATACAAGTTGAGCTACAGTGTCATTGACACTTTATTTTGTCTTGTTGCAATTTGTGGATGATTGCCAGGGGGTGCGGTGGCTCAGTAGGTAGAGGTACAGACTGCAAGCCAAGAGGTCCTCGGTACGAATTCCACCTGCGGCAATCGGGTTGTGTCCTTGGACCAAACACTTCATTCCATTGTCCACGTGGGGGCACGGTGGTGTTGTGTACTAAGGCGTACTGCACGTCGATGGTGCACTTGTCTTCAATCAATGCTTACCCTACTTGTGTGGCGTTAGTATGTTGGGGAGCCTGACAGTTGTTCGTTGTTGCTCGGGCACTCCCATAAATTGCAACAACGCAAATCCATACTAACTAAATAATCGCATCTCACAGATAATATGAAACACATCCACAAAATATGAAGCCTTTAAAACCGCACTCCCGAATGAAGCCCAAATGTCGGCTTCCAGCACTCTACCAGTTAAGCGAAAAGCGATTTGAAGAGGTTATAAGACTTCCCAAAACACAGTGTGCTGAATTTCACATCGATTGTATGTGTGTGCGTGTGAGTGTGGTGGGTGGGGGATGGGGAGGAGAGTGAAATCGAGGATGGACAATAATTCTTTTCAAATGGTATGCAGAATCTTATAGGTACAAATGGTTATTTATTTATATATTTTATTAAGGTTTAACGACACTTTAACAGCCAAGGTCATATCGTGTCGGTGACAGTTTTACGGTGAAGGAAGCCGGAGTACCCAGAGAGAACCACCGAGTGACAACGAGCAGCTGCCAGCTCCCCAACATCGTAACCCCGCACTGCAGCACAGGCAGGGTTAGATTGGTTGAAGACATGCGCCCCATCGACGTGCAGTACGCCTTGGTACACGGCGTCATCGTGCCCCCGTGTGGACAATCGGGGTTAAGTGCCCTGCCCAAGGACACAACGCGGGAGTCCGAATCGATCGCTCAGACGGTCACCCATCCAAGGACTAACCGGGCTCGACGTTGCTTGATCTGACGAGAACCGGTTACCGCTACACCACCGCGCCCCCGTACAGATGGTCATCGATGAATAAATGACACAACGAATAACGGTCAGTAGAGTAATATTATCGCTGGTAGGGTATAGTGCCCCAGTCAATAAATCTGTTTTTTATTTCCATATAGCATCATCACATTTATGTAGTTCAGAAATGATGTATAGTACTTACGCGGCTAGGCCCGAAGAATATTATACTGGAGAGGATTACATGTAGATTTTTATTATAAGTCTTCTGGGTTTTAGGAGGTCTGTACCCGTATTGGTGAAAACAATTTTGCCCTTCATTTTGGTATTGCGCTATATGCTGAGGTGTTTATATTCGATTTATACGAACTAGAAACATATTACCCATGACGCGGACGAACAACTCTTCACAGTTTTGTGGGAGCACTTAGTTTTTGGCTCTTTCTGGCCGAAAACCTGGTCAAGTTGGATACATGCAATGCAACAAATTATGCGAGAAACAATCGAAGTTTTGATAATGCGAGTGAGTGGAACTAGTGACGAGGAATAGAGATTTGTTCCTTTGTTTATTATCACGTTCACTTGCTAGCCGCTCGGGCAAAAGACAAGACTGAGGTCTATATTTGTCTGCTAAAATATGCAACACGCAGAACGCACACGTGCGTTGCGCACGTTTTGATAAAGTGTTAATTGCCACTTTTATAATGCACTCAGCTTTAAGTCATTGAGAAAATGCTTTAAAAGCAAGATCCCCACGCAGGAGGTATTGAGAATCATTTTACGGGCATCGTGACGTTAAATCTCAGAACGTCATGTCAAATTACAAAGATGGTCATCAATGAAAATTCAATAAAAGTGTTGAAATTTTATATAAAATATTGTTCTATGGTGCTTCTCGTATAAAATTGTTATCAAATTCTGATTCTAAAATAAATTTGCCCCATTTGTGAACGTTGTGTAGGAAACACTAGGTAACTAAAACTTGCTGGGTGGGGTTAAAAATAGCCCCCACCACAGCGGGAGGGTCAGACCACGATCGGTTATTTGAGTTTTGAATGATTCATAGATAGCACTATCAGGGAGATCGTTTATTTGTATGGAACGCACGCACAAAATGAGAATCTTGGAGTTTTGCGTGGATACCAACTATTATCGCACAAGTGGGCACAGGGAATTATGTATTTCCGAGTGGCTTTGCCGTCCCATCCTTGATCTCTCTCTACAACTGGATTTCTGAAACACTTATTGGTCACAGATAGAAAAGTGCCTCACCTGCCGCCATCTTGGGGGGGGGGGGGGGCAATTGTTCCTATAAATAGACAACGCTCAACAAAAAAATCTCGAAAGTTTTCAATTTTCCGACCCAATCCCCGATCGGTTTTAAAAGAATATACTTTGATGTCTGCGAAAAATGAAGATGTCGGCGATATGTACATATTTGAAACATATTTTAGTTATTATTGACAAAAGCAAGTGTTGAGATTAGAAAGCTGACACCGTATTTCGAGTTCTCGTGCTAGCATTTCGTTTGATTATGTGAAAGCTGCTACACCCTGACCTAGTCAGGCTGTTATGATGTGACTGCAGTCACAGCATAACAGCTTTCATCAAGCCTGGAAATGAGCAATCTGTCATTTGCAGAATGAGGTCCCCAGAGGGTGAATTTGCTGATGCTATTCCATATAGTGGGCCAGTTCATCTTCTGGGTACCTCTCTCTCTTTAGGCTTGAGACATTGATTCAGATTGAGGTTCACGGAGGGTAAATTTGGTGATGCTACCCTGCTGTACGTCAAATCAAATTCACCCTCTTGGGACCTCATTCTGCAGATGACAGTCTGCTTATTTTCAGGCTTGGGTTTCAGTTCAACAAATGTCATCGATCTGAAGTGTTGACTCCTTTTATTGACTGGATGGCATTTTGGGATGTGTGGAGGGCGTGTAGGCAAGTTTAGCTGCAGTGTTTTTCGCTGGTGTTCAAGTAATCATGTTGCATAGAGCCTGCCTACTCATGAGATAATCGTTGGTATCCAAGCAAACACACCAGATACCCTCTATTTATTTATCAGTTTGTATTTTCGTCCCAGTGTAACACTCTAATCCTTCATCTAACGAACGGCCTGCGTAATTTACAAATTGAGCAGTAAAAATAGATATATTTCAAACAATTTCAATAAAACTACAGCATGTGACCCCTGTTTGGAATGAGCTCATCTGATATGGTGTGTTGAAATTTTTTTGAAAATTTTAAAAAAAAATGAAATAAAATAATAAATTTTGATATCGTGTGCTTTTGGTAATGGGCTAAACTTTATCTTGTTCGAAAATATATATAAATATTGTCTGCACTGCAAACTGAAACAGTCACTTATTATCATTACACAACTGGTCGATGCGTTAACATTACATTCAGTGATTGTATGCTTTCTCTGCACATTGCACACAATTTAATTTTTTGTTGTCTTTGTTTGACAGTAAGTCTCAAATTATAGGCATCACCCTTTGTCGAAATTCCAAACAGATGAAAAATTATTAATTATTAGTTATTACTTCATCACATCGCCCACAGCGCTCGTATCGCGCATAGTCTGTGTGACTGACTTAACAAGGAAGCTTCAGCACAAGGCATCAGAAGAGAACAGTGTTTCTTGCGTTGTTCTGCATGGGGTGTAAAGGCAGAAACAAAGTAGCAAGAAGAAGCAATAACCATTGGCATGCGACCACCACTGTAGAGCTATATCATGTAAAAATCCATCTTAATTGTATGGTTACACACAAAGGCATTTTTGTTCAATATCTGTAAATTGCATTAACAAAATATCAATTTTCTAGATGAGCGCTAAGAAATATCGATATACTTCACTGTTACCATATTGTTTATCTGTTTATTGAGAGATTAATAGACAAATTACTGTCATGCCTTGGTAAATTCACAACCTAATCACGCGGTTAGTTTGCCACTTTAATTAGTTGTGGAAAGTAAACATGCCAACCAGAATAATTCAATTGACGATGTTTTTCTCCCATGATATGATCCTCGTAAAATGGGTATGAAGAGGATCTCGACGCGGCTTATGAAGAGGATCTCGGCGCGGCTTATGAGAAAATACCATGTCGCTGATGAGAATTCTGTAAAACAACGAGAGCAGCATGGAAACAGAAATTAATAATTCCTGCAAATTCTCCAGTAATTGCAAAAATTCTGATTTTCAACGAAATAGAATACAGAGTAATTATCTGCGGAATATTTGTACTTTGTTCATGCACTCTAAATAAGTTGGGTTAAAAATGAACCCAAATCATCTTGGTTGAGTGAATATGGACCCACTTGGGTTCTTATTCACTCAACCTAGTTGATTTGGGTTGATTTTTAACCCTATTGATTTTAGAGTGTGCCCATTGTGCCGTGAATGTTATTGTAGCCTAAATCTGGTTTGAGAAAATCAAAACTCGATATACAAGTAACTTTGACAGTCAGAATTATACCGTAACTGACTTGGGATACGTGAAAACAGTTGATCTCCAATAGACGGTGTTTCAAGTTGCATAAAAACCAATTTCTGGGAATCGATGTCAAATAAATTCTGACTGAAATCGCTAGTTTTTCTCGGAGATTTATGACTTCGACCCACCCTCCACAATTAACTGGTTCGGTGCTAGAAACCCGCATTTCGGATTCACTAAAAATCCAAGGTACCGCAAACAAAGTCTTATGTTCTTACCAGGTGCTTCATTTTCAGTAAATATCGGTACACAGATAATGCAGCTAGGAAACGTAAACCCATACTTGAAGAAAAAAACAAACTTACTACTCCTAAATGGTTTTATGCTCAAATCCCAAGTGAAAACCCCAGGAACTGAATCGGTACTTGTTTACTGTGGTAAACAATATCTGTTTTACTGGTAAAATTATTATTTATTTATTTATTTATTTATTTATTTATTGGTGTTTAAGGTCACATACTTATGCACGACGGCTAATCGTGACCGTGACAATTTTACGGGTGGAGGAAGCCGGAGTACCCGGAGAGAACCACCGAACATCGACGAGCAAATGCCAGCTCCTCAACATTCTAACTCTGTTCAAGCTCCGCTCAAGCAGGGTTACAGCGGTTGAAGACATGTGCACCATTGACGTGCAGTACGCCTTGGTACACGGCGTTATCGTGCCCCCATGTAGGCAACCGGGATAAAGTGCCTTGCTCAAAGACACAGCGCGGGTCGTCCCGGACGGGGATCGAACTCGGGACCTCTAGCATAGAAGTCCAACACTCTACCACTGAGCCACCGCGCTTCCTACTGGTAAATTAGGAGCCGGTAATCAATTCCTGGCGTAGAAGTCCTCTAGAATGGGCAACATTAGTAAAACGGCTGGGTGGACTTGACTTTGTATCCATATTGCAGCCACGATTAGCCATAGTGTAGAAATGTGCAACCTTAAACACCAAAACGTAAATAAATAAATAAATAAATAAATAAATAAATAAATAAATAAATAAATAAATAAATAAATAAATAAATAAATAATTGCATTTCGTCCATTCAGTGCACCAGGGCGTCATCTATAATGCTTTAGCATTGCCGGCGGAGCTCTGTTGCACCCAGCGCATGCTATATATTTTCCCCGTGGGGACCCCAGTGCTTGATTACTGTGGCAAACGAGCTATGTGTTACGGGTAAAATAGGACCCGGCAAACAAAGTCTGGGGTGGAAGTCCTCTAAAATGGGCAACATGGATGTAATCGATTGGTTGGACTTGACCTTATATCCATGTTGTGGTCACGATTGGCCATTGTACTGAAATATATGACCTTAAACACCAATAACTAAATAAATGATATATATTTTTACAACATGGGAAACACGCTTGATAGACACAGTGCGCTAATATTTGACTTCCTGACCCATTATTAACGCAGGCTATCTGCATGTGAGCCCTTGTGCCTGCCATGTGTGCCATGGTGCCTGTCATGTGAGCCATGGTGCCTGCTAACACTCAACCGGTAAATCCACCCAACCCTTTCTTCTAATTACAACATTAGTCATTTAACGTTTTCCAAATTCTGTTATGCTTAATTCGATGAACGCCATATTCTTTAGATTACCATCTTTCTATTTTCATTGAAAAAAATGTGATCTTTCGCCGTGCCAGCCCCAGCGTTATTTTTCAGATATGGAAGCAGCTAACATAAGCACCAGCTTGCTGGATCCATTTTCCAAACCACAATTTATATTTTACTACTTTTATGTGTATTTTTATCTTTATATATTTCTTCGGAAATAAAATATTGTCAAACAAGTAATTTAGCCGATGAAAATTATGCCATAGCTGACTTGCAGGGCTTGATTTAACCCTTTACCCAACGTAACGCCCAAAACCGGCCAGCGCTATTCTCAAAAATCGCCAATTAATTTTCATTATTTTTCATTTTTGATCTCAAAAACATAGGTTATGACCCCTCGTTGGAACGAGCTCGTTCCAACGAGACGTCATAACCTATGTTTTTGAGATCAAAAATGAAAAAATAGTTATTCAAGAATTTTGTTTGCAAGAGTCGTCTGCTCTTCATGTTAGGTAAAAGGTTAACTGAATTCGCATAGCGATTTTCGAAACTACTATGAAGTTCTCATTTTCTTACCAATTACTTTATTTTGAAGAAGCATCAAATTATATTTTGTCTTCAGATTTGTTACAGTTTATTGGAGAGTGACTATCATAAACCTTATCGGTCGTATTCGGATAGAAATTTTTAACTGGGATTCACAGTATCCAGTTTGATCAATATAGGTCTTTGAACGAAAATTCTGGTTGCCAAGGCAACGAATGCGATGACTTAAGATTTCATATTCCATATGTCGCATTGGAAGTACTTTTTAAAAGCAGTTTTTTTATGATACATCCACCCTCGCTTATATTAGATGAGATTCCGCGTTAATACTTCTCAAATTCGCGATATGTCAACAGAGAAACTTTTTAGCACAAGTTACATTGGTCTCTTGGCGTTTTAGCCTTCACCTGCGTTCTAAGACCAGGAGGGCCAATGACCTAAAGCATTCCTCGTTAATTATTTTTCAATTATCTCTAGCCTTTTCTCTGCATTTAAATATGTTTTTTTCTTCTTGCCCGTCTTCTGAACACGTAATTGTGACCTGTTTGTGATTATCTCGCTATTTTTTCGGTTGCAAAATTCTAGCCAACGAAATTATTTGTGAACTGTTTCTAACTTATACAGTTCGTTTATTACTTTAAGCATTCGGCGTCTTTGTGGAGGGATGGGGGCACTTTTGCAAGTTTTTTTTCGAATGAGGGTGTTAACCCCCTCGATTCTTATATTGGCTTCAAAGTTTGGGATTTTGTCTCATCAAAAGAGAATGCAAGTCAGCTGTCAATTTGAGATTGTTGAGATCGATTTTGCCAGAGTTATGGTCTTTCTGGATTAATATATGGTAAATAATTTGGTTTATTACACGCCTGTTCCAAGTAATCACCATCTACAGCAACACTAAACCATGTGGGAAATGAAAATCTGTTCCGCAGATATGTGCAGGACGGAAATTGTTGGCGGATTACTTTTAAAAAGAAGCGAAATTTCACTGGAATTTTTTTACAAATCGTGCAACGCAATAATTACAATTTGAATCGCTAGCGGTAGCTGAAAATCATCCCCTGAGTTTCAATGTGTTCTATGTGCCAGTGCACATTAGAACTCCGGGGACGAAACGGTAACGCGGGTTCCCCTCGCTAATTTGGTAGGCGATAAAATGTGTTCTTTTTGTTGATAGTTGTCAAATGAATTGCAGAGTGTCCTAATAATTGTTTTTATTGACTTGAAGGCGTATAATAAACAGAACGACACGCATGTGTGAATTGGTTAATCGATATGGCACGAGTGCCAGCGCGGAAGGATAGAACGAGAAGACAGAGGCACTTGTGCCATCGCGGAAGGATAAAACCCGAGGCCTCTGGCCTCTCGTTCTATCCTTCCGTGCTAGCACTCGTGCTATGTCGATTAACCCATCCAGACATGCGTGTCGTTCTGTGTTTATTTTACGCCTTCAAGTCTGTAAAAACAATTATTAGGACACTCGGCAATTCAATTGACAACTATCAACAAAAAGAACACATTTTATCGCCAACCAAAGTTGTGGCCTCTCGTTCTATCCTTCCGCGCTGGCACTCTTGCTTTATCGATTAATCCATTTACACACGCGTGCCGTTCTGTGTATTTCCGAGTGATAATTTGAATTTCGTTTCTTCAATTAACTTCAACTTTTCATACCCCAACTCTCGAAGAGATTGGGAGGAAGGGCGGGAGTATGCAAGATTACATCCGTTTGCATGCACACAGCTCTATCACTCCACTTGGCACAAGTGGAGGTATACCGGCATCTTTGATGCAATGTCTTATTGGGTCGGTGAATAAATTGGATGAAGTGTGATGCGGCTGCAGGATTGAATTATCGTTTATGAACACGCTGTTATGGGGGTTAACCAATATATAATAAAATTTTAATATGACTGTGTGGTCTGAAGTGCCAACAGAGAATTAATCACCCGTCATTTGTTCAAAAAGTACACACAACCATGTAGTCTAAACATAATTATAACCTCCTCAGAGAGAGATCAAATTTTTATTAATTGTATTTTTTACAACGAACGGATTGATCCTTTTTGAGTTGCCGTCTCTTGGGAAGTTCTAAAATATACGCCCCAGTAAAAGTTTAGCACCACCAAATATTTTTGTGTCATATCAATAAACAATAATCATAGTAAAAGTAGTTGGGAAACGATGAATGGGCAGCATTCAGAGCAGGTAGCATCTCAACAGAATTGTCGAAAAAATAAAATTCAGAGTTCGTACAGGTTCATGAAAGTACTTCAATTTTAAAAAAAAAAACATATGAAACGTCGGGTCCTTGAAATTGCTTGAAAATCGGACATACTTGGAAAAAGACACGCGTACAGTATATAAAAATGTATTTTAGCAACAGCTTGACTGTTTTCATGTGTCTATATATGTATAAGCAGTTGTGGTATTCGTGTGTTCTTGTAACAATTGTATATTTATTGACTGAAATAATAACGTAGCTAAAACTGATCCTTGGGAAGCTCTCGTCATACACTGTCCCCACCCCCGGCGCAAAGCACAAATTCGCAGTGGCATTGCCGGGCCGGGATTCTCTAATAGGGTCTAACCTCGCCAGTTTTTTTTTTTGGGGGGGGGGATGATATTTGAAAGGCCGATGTGGGGGTTTTCGGTTGCCTTCCCAAGTCCTAACTGGGTCCCTTCCGTCGTTGCCCCCCCCCCCCCACTTCCCCGAAGGGAAGTGGGATGAGGGGGCAGCGACAAGAGGGTCCTAGTTGAGACTACCCACCCCCGACACACACCTTGAGAATTTCTTGCAAAATGTAATGCTCTGAGAGTAAATCTGAGGCATTTGAAGTGTTTGTAGCCCTATAGCGGAGACGACTTTGGGGCTCTATGTTGTGTAATACTTGCATTGGGCCAATTTCTTTTTTTTGTGGAGTGGGGGGTGGTGGGGTGGAGGGTGGAGGATGTACTGAGGGTGGATGATGTAATGAAGAGTCGGCTTTGTTTTCTTTGTGACAGAGCTTCTTCTTCCCTTGAGGTGGAAGAAACTTTTGGGGAATATTAGGTGTAATCGTATATACATCTGAAAGTCATCTTGATGATTAAATAATTTGCAGTACTTAGCAAAGCACCGTTGTGAGCGCAACGCTCCTATCTTCATCTAAGCTGAAGTGAAGGACCTTCACAGGAATATTGCATGGGATGTGGGTACCTCCAATGTAACAGTCGACGTCGAGGTTTAGATATGCGCCATTATGGAGCTTGTTGGCGCAACTTGATCTCGGTTGGAAACGGAAGCGCATGAAATTTTTTGATCTATTACACAGGATGACCGGATGATGATGATGATTTATTTAGCACTGTACGTACATGTATGCCATACAATATGATAATGTGGTGCTAAAATATACAAACAGACATGATTGGAAAGTACAGAACAAGGAGATGTCATAGCCAGATTGGCTGTGTACCTGACACCCCCCGAAATCATGATGATGAGGCATTGCAGAAGATTATGACAGTTAATCAAAATATTTTTTAATGAGTATTGTGTTTATAAGGAATTTTGCGATATGGGCAAATAATTTTGTACTGTGATATTGAGAAATAAAAATAAGTATGAAGTTTTTATGGCCTAAATGGTATGTGGGAATGAAATATGTGAGAGTGAGGTCTAGAAGCGAGGGTACATGTTTTTGCCTAATCTCCTAGCGACCGGATATGTATGTGTATAAAAAAACTTTACCTTGACCTCAAAGGTAACTGTCAGGATGACAGAGATGAACTGAAAGATACCCTCCCAATTGTTAAGGTAGTTCATCAAAAGTATGAATATATTGTGATGACACGGCAATGTATTCATGGATGTGTTTACGGATCCACATTTCCCAACCTTTCATTTGATGACTTCGGAAGAGAAGGTTAGAGCTGACCACACGGTTACGTTTACGCCGATAGATACTGTAAACAGAAGCCGATGTAGTACTCAGTTATCTAGTTGTCGGCATTTGCCCAATCAGTTTCTTGAAGACACCAAGCACTAAAGCCACCAGTCAAATTCTGGACGGAATTCGACTCTGTTAAGGCTTGGGACCAGCCTAGACCTGAAATAATCCAACGCCAATGTTTAAATCAAACCGTTGATTCGCTGTTCTGACCAACTGAAATATTACAGAAGATGGAATCTAAAAAATGTCACAAACATTCATTTTCTTTGAATCAATGCAAAAAATGTTTCCAATCCAGACTTGATGTGACCGAATCTTTGATGACAATATCATTATGAAGGAGGATTCACCACAACTGTAGCCATATGATTGCGCCTCGTAATTCTACTAATTGTGTTAATATCTTGATGATTTCAATGTGAATTAAATTCTTATTGACTGGAATATCTATAACAGGAGCGTGAAAGAATGTCCTTGTATCTAGATAAATAAAGGGAGTCACATTAAATGAAAAGTAGTCTGCACGCCAACTCCACGAAAAGTAACAAAATCTAATTCCGAACAGAATTAAACTGGTTGATTGAGAGCTTGAGATGGTACCTGAAGACCAGACTTGCAAATTTGAAATCCATAGACTACACGGAAAAACACGCGCTGCTCCATGAACTGTAGGTTTGGTTATCGAGTTTCCAATTTTCTAATGAACTGGCAACTAAAAGAAAGGATGGGTGCCAAATTATTTTGTGAATAACTAAATAACACTATGAATGTACGATGTAAATCCAAACTCAGATCATTTTGCGTAATTTGTTTTTGGTACTAAGAAAAAATTAAAATCCAGGAAAAGGGGAGGGATGAACAGGGGGAGGAGGTATAGTCACCTCACGTTTGTCCCAGATTGTGTGAATGGATTAGGATTTTATTATAAGGTTTATAAGTATGGAGAGACTAGATGAGAAAAGAAAATGCACCTCATGGACTCATTTACTTATCTCTCCAATCGCTTTTTGTATCAATAACTATTCTGTCATATCGTTAACCTACGTAACAGTTTTATCTGCCCAGGCAGTGCTATTAACAAAAATCGCTTTTAAAATGTTATAACTACTTCAATGTTTTCCTTCAAAACATGCCTTGTGCCCCTGATTGGATCGAGCTGGTCGTTCCAGTAAGGGATCTTAAACTATATTTTTTAAGAAACAAACTAATATTTTGTTTTTATTCAAGTATATTTTTGCAGGTGTTCTCTTCTAACTGTGTTAGGTAATGAGTTAATATCACAGGGGTCAGTTGTAGTATAGTGTTAATCCTCTGCACACTGATGTTAAACTAACAAAATTTCAAGCATAAACTTTTTCCCATAATGCAACTAGGAATTTAATCAATACAGTCTTGTTTTACGGAGCTCATGGAGCTCCGTCAAACAAGATTGGATTGATTAAATTTCTAATTGCATAATAGCAAAAAAAACGCGGCTTGAAATTTCGATATTGACAGAGGGTTAAAGAAACGTATTAATAATACATATATTATGTTCCTGACACCTCAGTTTCAAATTACTTCATACGGTCCCAAAATTTACACAAAACGTTTTTGTTTAAAACATTAAGCTTGTTTTTTATGTACTGAAATACAAACATATTATGTAACGCTGCAATTAAGAGGATTTTTCGAAATACTTTTTCGATCTGTAAAGCTGTGGTATAATTTATTTCCTTGGAAACATATTCATCGTAGCTTTGCCGGTGACGGCGTGTACTAAGACGTCATGCACGTCGAAGGTATACTTGCCTTCAACCATTGCCAATTCCGCTTGTGCCAGAGTAAGTAAGTTAGAGAGTCTGGCAGTTGCTCGACGTTACTCGGCGGTTCTCTCCGGGTCCTCCGGCTTCCTCCGCCCGAGACCCTGTCTGTCGAAAGTGGCGTTAAACCCAATAAATAAAAGGTAGTTTTGCAGTGCATGGGTTTGTAATCGTCAGCAGAAATGCGGGGCAGCAAAACCACATTTCAGCAGCTGGTCGCAAAATCACCTCATGTTTATTTTGACCAGGGCACACACCAATGATTTCGTCATCAACGCAAATGTGTTAGGAATTTCAGTTGTTTTTCCATAATGTGGCCTTCGGCACCCAAAATGTTAACAACAGACAAGTTCATTACAAATTGTGTTTCTGTGATCTGTGCCCCAACCGCTCTCCATTTACTTTTACTGTTAAAGTTCCCCTGCCAGTACGTACCTAATAACGGCCACCAATCCCATGTAAGTAAGAAAAGATACGTTGAAATTACTTTCTGTCAATCGAATGCTCATATAACGTGTACTTCCCAAGTAATTTGATAACCATAATTACTCATATTTTAATTTATAGTTAAATAAGGAGATATTATTTTGATCAAGATTGCAATTTTGTAATGATTATAAGCTAATTGTAAAATGTGGAGCAGTTTTACTTTTTATCACTACAGCTAAGATATCTGTACAAGACGATGGTATCTTTGGTTGGATTTATTGGAGGAGCAAGAATTTAGTATTGATTTCGTGAATTGTTTTGTCAATACCGTGGTGTGCCTTATCCCATTAATCAACGAGCAGTGCGCTGTGAGTAACGATGCTTTATGAATATTCATGTCAGAGGTCGACAATTTTGGAAAGTTAGATTATGAATCATATTTGCTCGATGACTTTGATGTGTGAGATATAACACGGCTTATGAAATAATGTAATATGAAGCGAAATAACTGCGTTTTATTGATATTAGTATCTTGTACCAATTTACAGTTTTATCTTTATCAATTCTCAAATCAAAACGATTAGATCTATTTGATCTAAGGCATGATTAGAGCTGAGTAGACTGAAACTGGTATGTTTATGAACCCTTCACCTAGTACATGAACTGGGAAATAATATTGAATTTGTCGAACATAAAAAAAATCATCGAAACTTTCGACCTAGCAGTTGTTTCTGGTCGAGTGTCGTCTGCCTAAATGGCAGACGACACTCGACCAGAAACAACTGTTCATGTTCCGCAAATGTGTTCTGCTTGCTATTCTCGGAACTGTCAGTGTCTTCTGGACTGCATCTCTAGTTAGTAGTTCTGATTTTATGCTTCAGAGTGTCAACAAATCTAACAAAAAAGCCATGCTGAACACTAAAAGGAATTCTCCAAATGTTTTCACCAATAACTACTTTATTAAAGATCAGATTACACCTCCTAATAAACTGGAAGATGGAGAATGCGCACTCACGGTTCGGAAGAAAAATATGGGTTTAATTTTTCCATTCACAATGATACGTGGGAGTCACCTTATTTTGCTTTTACTGATGAAATGCTGTCATATGGCACATTGTTGGAAAGGGCTGTCTGAAATGTTTAGAGTGTGTTACGTAACAGCATTTCGTCAGCTTGGGAGAGCGGTGGCTCATTGGCAAGAACATTGGATTTTAAAACGAAAGGTCCACGGTTCGATCCTGGCCCGCGTTATCTGCGCTATGTCTTTGAGCAAGACACTTTATCCCGATTGCCCACGGTGGTGCTGTGTACTAGCCTCCAATCGCCGCTAACTCTGCTTGTTCCGGTTTAGTAGGTTCCAGAGTCTGACAGTTGTTCGCCGCTGCTCTATTGTTCTCTCCGGGTAGTTAGTCTTCCTTCACCCGTAAAATTGTCCGTCACGGCGAGACCCTGGTTTTGGAACTTGTCCTTTAAATTACCATAAACAAATAAACATAGCCAGCTTATTAGTCTTTGTAATCAAATATTACATTATGAAGTATCCAAAACTTCCATGACACCAAAGCTAATGAAATTGGTTCTCATACAAAATGTTCGTTTTGTCTCTTCAAAACTATGAGATAAAAGATTTACTCCTTATCAATCACCAGAACATAAGAAGATGCTTTTGTGGCTTATGACAGCAATGAATGTCTTAAGTTTTGGTAAGGAGTGACACAACCATTCATCGCTAGTATTAGCAATCGAGGTTTACAACATTTACTAACATATAATTTACGGCTTGGTCTGTTTTATATAATTTAGACTTAAAACTTTACGTTCACACTGACTTCGCGAAAAAATAGAACTGCCTCGCCTCACGACACCCAACTTCCGGAAAGTCTAATGGTCCGCTTATCCATCCAGTGTGTTACCACGTCGTGTAAGAGCTTCAGATTGTTGATCCTTTGTAAGCCAGTTTGTTTTGGATTCTTGGTTTGCGCACCCTAACACTGATTGCGACGGGTATTACAGGTATGCCAGTCGTCAGGTTTTTGTCCGAAACAGGCTTTTAGAAGATTACCCCTGAAAGTGAAAGTGAAATTGCATATACATACTTATTACTAAAATGTCAAAAATGGTAAGGAGTGACTGTAGACAATTACGTCAACTCTTCTCATATATGAGATTTCAGGTGATCCATTTTGTCAATTGCTTTGAACCACATTCATAATAGGAATGTTCTGTAAAACGAGGAAATGGGCAGCATAACAAATAATCGTTACTGTTTGCATACTAGTAAAGTTATATTTTGCACATAGCACACTTGTGCTGCTTGCCTCAAGGAGTAAAAGACATCTTAGGAATTTTGACGCCAAATCGACATTGAGATATTTTACCCAATCATGAATGGCAAGCGCCATAGTATATAAAACCTTTCTGTAATTATATTCATGAGTTTGTTTTGTTTGTTTGTATCAACCACAAAGTTGTATGGGTATTTCACGGCCTTGCTGGAGGCTTCGCTAAAATAATAATGGCTGCGCATATGATTTTTCTTTGCTCAAAGTATACAACTTCATTTTCGTGACACGGCTATTTTGTTTCCAATATTTAATAATTGACACGCTACTTTGAAAGACAATCGTCAGCCATTGTGATATGTTGTACACACAGAGCGGACTGTTGTCACAATAGGATCAACACTCTTAATTTTGAGTGTCATTTGATCTCATATGTTTATAGGCGGGTATCATTGCGATGAGGTCGAGGTGACTAACAAGAAAGAAACTACAGCATCGACATACTCAGTTGCATTTACTGCTGTAGTATACGGTGACTTCCGTTAGTGGTGCAGCAATGTGAAAATTGCATTTTAAATGCATTCTCCTTGCATTTTTATCGACGAATAAGATTCAACAGTGTAGTGGGGAGGACAATGGACAGAGGATTTAGACCGCATCGCGACGCTGCAGGGGCGCCAGAGCCACCCCGACCAATGTCGGGGCAAAAAATTTGCCGATCATGATATTTTTGTGATCGACCTCCAGCCGAACTTCATTCATGTCAAATAACTAGGCTATGATTTTTTAATTTTGTTCTGGCGGATATCCGAAAATAGTGCGTGCAAAGATCGTCTTTGTTTCTTTAATATTGGGCAAACAATGGCGGCTATTAATGACGAGTTAACGTAAGATGAGGAGATTTTGGGGGCTACTTCTTTAGTATTTGGAAGCGGTTGGAATACTAAAGAAGTAACCCCGAAATGGGTCTGAGAGATGTCATTTTTGAAACATTTTCTGGGGCAGGGCCGGATTTACGAATGTGCAGACTGGGCGGAGGCACAGGGCCCCCACATTTCTGGGGGCCTCCACAGTGAAGTTCGTCTTTCGAGGAACATAATATGACAAAATTCCCTGCCAAATTGCCAATTTTGTCATATTATGTTCCTCGAAAGATGAACTGCATGCACTGTCATTTTTTTTCTCCCCCACATAATCGATGGCAACAATTAAAAAAAACAGAGATCTGGGTGTTATGGTCGGGCCATTGTTTGGGCCGTTCCGGCGCCACTGCGCTGTCGGACCCGGTTGAAATTCTCTGTCCGCTTTTCTAACCACAAAACTGAAATCTACAACACAAAAAGAAAATGTTTACTTCATAATAGTAAATCGGTTTTACATTGGTTTGAACAATGCTACTCTAGAATGCCAGTTTTTAGGCCAACCGTCAAACTATCCAACTTACTAACCCGGTACAAGAAGGGAGGGTTAGCATTGGATGAAGACAAGTGCACCATCGACGTGCAGTACAGTTTTCTACACATCGCCACATTGCCCCACGTAGGCAATCGGGAATAAGTGCCTTACCCATGGACACAACGCATTTACCTCTGAAACCGTGGACCTTTCGGTTTGAAGTTCAATGGCGTAGCGACTTAGCCACCGCGGTCCCTTTGGAATTATTAAAAGACGGGGAAAGCCCGATTAACAAGCAAGTAATTGTTGAGAAAACTCTTGTAACAATAGAAAATAGTGCTAAGTTTCCTTTTGTACGTTTAATAAACGAAAACAAAAGACAGCTGTCTGTCTGTTAATTTCGTTTATTAAAAGTATCAAAAGGAATCTAAGCTTTTTATGGCAAGCTAATTCGAACCAAAAAGTCCACAGATAATTCGTCATTTAGAATATCTATCTGGGCCTACACATACCAACATTACAGCGTTCACATTGGCTCTTTGTTTGACGAATGTGTTTTACAGTAATTATTGAAGTTTCTGTCCTTCCCAGGAAAAATTTAGCACACCCCTTCACTTTTATATTAATGGAAAGGACAGTGTCTGCATTATATGTTAGGGCGCGCACACTGTTGATATATGAACAGAAGAAAATTACAGAACATCAAAAGATGGTGAAGATGCCGTGTTTCATTTTTAAATGAGTTTCAACAGCAAATAATAGTGAAACATTCAAACCTACTGGGAGAAAAATCGAAGAAGCCAGCTTCTGTAATACTATATATATATTGCTCTACGGGAAAGTGCGTGGAGTTTGTGAAATGATGCGCACATCAGTGACGCAAGTTAGCCAACATTTCGACATTTGAATTTTTAAATGAAATTCCCACACCTAAGTAAATTAAATGTACTGACAGCTTTCGGAAATTAAGGAGAGCTAATTTTCCTGTAAATTTCTTCCAGCGACGAAAATTTTAAGTCATATCAACATTTGCATGATCGACAAACTGTTGCAGTGTACCAGACCAGAGTAAACCATCCATTCTAGTTAATGTGCACCCTGCCTCTTCATTTTAACCCTTCAGCTAACGAATCGCCCGCATCCGCCCGCGTAATATGCAACATGAGCAGTTGAAAAAATTAAATTTTTCAAAATATTCAACAAAACCATATCATGTGACCCCTCATTGGAACGAGCCCATTGACCTCGTTCCAATGAGGGGTCACATGATATGGTTTTGTTGTAATTTTTGGAAAAATTTAAGAAAATGATATTGAAAATAATAAATTTTGATATCGTCTGCGTTGGGTAAAGGGTTAATACAAAGTATACTGGTAAATTGAGACCCAACTCCGTAGATGTAAAAAAATTGAAATGGTTAAAAAAGCATTGAAATATGAAAAAAACTATTGATTTAAATCCTCGTAGTTTCGGTACATCTATCGAGTTAAATTACTTTCTGAGAAAGTATATTACTAAAACGCGAAAATGTCTTGATGTCATTTTGGCGCTGTCATATCGTTTTTCATCTCTTATAGCTGACATAAGATGCATCTGTAGAGTTTTGTTAGGTTATAATTTGACCCTTTACAGTAGGTTTTTTTTAAATCACTTGAGAGAAATCGATGTCACTCACGCAACAATATTTGCCAAATTCCACTGATATTTACTTTTAAAGCGATTTAATGACGCCAAAGTGTCGAAACGTAAGGTGATCGGTTACAGAGACGCCAACGATCTTTGCTTCCAAATGCAATATTTTTTCTTATTCTGTGGTGTGTAGTGAAAATGAACTAGTCCCAAAAATTAATAATGATTCAGAGACTGTAATTTACTCATGAAAGCTGTGTTATTTTGTAACTATATTCAACTTTACTTACGAAATCAATGTTACAATATAGATTATAATTTACTTTTTTATCAGAATACTCTTTTCTCTAAGATATCGACCAGTGAGTTCCCAAATACCAGACAGTTACTTCCCGGATATCCGAAGATTGTTTCTGAACATGTATTAATGTTTAACCCGATGAGTAATCTCTTGAATAATCTCACCATGTCAAGCCATGGCTGCTGTAAATCAGCCATGTAAGATTGGATTTAAAATTCTCGAAAATGGAGGTCAAGAAATCATTATTGAAAGATTCATTCCCATTTACATAAAGTTTATTACCACCACGTGGGTTTACGAGAAGGTGTATTGAAGTCTAGACCTCGTCTCTGGGCATATATATCGAGGAGCCCGTTAGAAAGAGTCGATGCATGACCCAGAGCCGAGGTCGAGACTTCAATACACCACCTCGGAAACCCGCTTTATCTTACAATGTTCCTCCCAATTCGTGAATTGTTCGCATATATCGTCCCCTGAGTTCCAATGTGTTCTATGCGCCAGTAGGCACATAGAACACATTGGAACTCAGGGGACGATATATTGACAATAGTTCTGCGTCTATGGTTTGATCTTTATGAATGAAAATTATGACGTCATTGTTTTGCGTTCTTGCGTTATGCATGACGTAGTCCCAATTCAATATTCTATTTGTACTGTAGCCGCTGTAGTTTACAGCAGTGTTCCAGTTGTGTGTTTCTTTGTTTTATTTTTCAGGTGTAATGGATGTTAGGCCTATTTAAAAATATACTCATTACAAAAACTGATCTAATCTAATTTATTTCGTTGAGTTGGTTATTTATCATTTGATTATTGTTATCAAAAACGGACGCCCGGACGTGTGTAATCAGTTTTCGATGAGTGCAGGTAAAACACGTTCTCTTTCTGAATCGAATGATCCCACGTGAGGTTGCTGCCCTCGATACAGATTTGTATTTTGTCGAGACGTTTCCACTTGTATTGGGGGCGTAGGTTCTTGTCGTAAAATGAAGTCTTATATTTAGTTACAATGAGGCTGAACTACACTCACACTTGTGACAAGCCCAAAAGGGAATATCCTGCAACTACATGCATGGTGGTAACGCTACGCCCACCCAACTGTAATACAGGGTTGCAGATATACCACATGTTGTTTCACAAAACTGTACAATATGTTTTTATAACTGCTTGAAATGATTAGTGATTCTTTTCGAGGTCCCAAAAACGCATTTCCATTTTCCTGAATATTGTTTATTACAAAATAATGAATTTCCCCCTTTTATACAGCATTCCAGTGCTTTGACATAGCTGTATGCAACATTGAAAAAAAGTGGAATAAATAACTGGAAATCTTAAATAACCCCTTCAGCAAATTATGCTTAAATTTTCGCGCGAAGAATATTATGACTGACCAGTTTCGCCATTGGGAAGAGATTTACTTGAAAGTTAGCTCTCTTAATTTCATAAAGCTGTGAGTAAATTTAACACTGGGAAGAGATTTACAGGAAAGTTGGCTCCCTTAATTTCCTAAAGCTATCAGTAAA
This sequence comes from Pictodentalium vernedei, assembly GCA_031216915.1. Classification (NCBI taxonomy): domain Eukaryota; kingdom Metazoa; phylum Mollusca; class Scaphopoda; order Dentaliida; family Dentaliidae; genus Pictodentalium; species Pictodentalium vernedei. Next base: position 149,942,829 of record CM062293.1, read on the forward strand.
TTTAACACTAAGGGTATGGGAATTTCAGATAAAAATTTAAATTTCGAAATGTTATCGAATTTGTATCATCGACATGCGCATCGTTTCACAACCTTTAAGGCATTTTCCCGTAGAGTAGTATAAAAATACAGCGGCGTGCCTTTTACAATTTTTCCCCAATTAGCTTGCCATAAAAAGCCAACTTTCCTTTTGTTACTTTTAATAAACGAAAAAAAAACCCCAGACAGCTCCGGTAGCTGTCTGTTGTTTTCGTTTATTAAAAGTAACAAAAAGATACCGGCTTTATTTTCTACTGATGTCATAGTACAGAGGTATTGTCACGAGAATTCCTCGCTTCCTAATTGGATCTTCCTCGCTGGTCTGATAATTTCAAGGGAGATAAATTTATCGAAACTCAATTTTCAAGACGATGTTAGCCAAGGATGTTTGGAGATTGATTTCCCCAGGCATAAGCTGTCGGGCTCTATGATACCACAATAAATTGCAGGCGATAAAGTGGAGTCTACAGAGGTATTGTCTCAAGAATTCCTCGATACTGAATTGGACCTTCCTCGTGGGTCTAATAATTTCAAGGGAGATAAATTTATCGAAACTTGATTTTCAAGACGAATTACAACACGAGGGGTATGGTCTGACTATTACTCTCTGTTGAAATCCATATAAAAATTTAATAATTTTTTTTATGTTCTGTAACTTTTTTTTATTCATTATATCGACAAGGTGTGCATCGTGACATATAATACAGACTCTGCCCTTTTCATTAATTTAAAAGTCGAAGAGGTGAGATTTGCTAATTTTTTTCAGGGAAGAATAAAAACTTGCAAATTACTATAAAAACACATTCGCTAAACAAAGAGCCCAGGTGGAGGCTGAATGTTGGTAGGTATGAAACTGATAGATAATCTCAATGACGGATTATCTGTGAACCATTTGCTTTTAATTAGCCTTCCATAAAAAGCCAAGTTTCCTTTGGTTACTTGTAATGAACGAAAACAATAGACAGCTCGGAGAGCTGTCTGTTGTTTTCGTTTATTAAATGTAACAAATAAAACCTGGCTGTATTTTTACTGATGCCAATGGTGTTTTCTCAACAATTACTGGCTTCTCATTTGGCTCTTCCTCGTTCGTTTAATAATTTCAAGGGAGATAATTTTATCGAAAATCGATTTTCATGACGATATAAGTAAAGAATGGTTGGCCGTTCATTAAAAGACTAACAATAAGAACCAAAATGAAAAGATTCAGTAATAATACATTTCTACAGCCTAACTGGACTGTTGGATTAAATTTTATTAAATTCATCCCGCTCACACAAAACGACTCGCCCATTTCCCCGTAGTCAGTGGTTTATAAGAGTACACCATCGATAATGTCAAGGTTGAAAGGATGAAGCTCTTATATTGACCAGTGTTTTGGTCAAAATTGAGCAACAAGCGTATTTTTGTTTGGTTGAAATTAAACCGGAAGCCCTGAATATGCCCCGTAAAAAGTTCTTGTTAGATACCAGTATCTCGCATTGGCTAATATTTCTAAAAACAAATTCGATACAAAGTATGTCATTTGTAATTATTAAGTTGTCTTTAATGTTTTTGATGGAATAATAAAGTATAATAAAGTATAGAGCGTTTGCACAAAGGCATAATCAGGCCAAGGCGTATTCAGGCCCAAACTAAATTTATTTTAATCTTCACATTGAAGTCCTTGAAAAAGAATCAGAACAAAGTCACTCAGTGAGAATCTGTACATTTTTGGCCCCCGTGGCCTTTATCAAGTGAGTAAAAGTTTTTTTTTTCTAATTGAGTGACTTTATTCTGAATAAATATATTTTAGTCCATAGAATTCAAGAGAAAATAGTATTTGCTTTTGATATACCTGATATTCACATTAAGTTTTGGGACATATGCAAGCTAAGTACTTTTTTAAAACATCAAAGAGCCCTCTGGAACAGTGTATTACATCACGGCATTTCATCTCCAAGGCCCAAGTGCACATTATTTTGATTATATTTCGAGGCAATCTTTTTAACCCTTTACCCAACGTAACGACCAAAACCGGCCAGCGCTATTTTCAAAAATCGCCAATTCATTTTTATTTTTTCATTTTTTGTCTCAAAAACATAGGTTATGACCCCTCATTGGAACGAGCTCATCGAGCTCGTTCCAATGAGGGGTCATAACCTATGTTTTTGAGACAAAAAATGAAAAAAATTAGTTATTCAATCATTTTTTTTGGCAAGTGTCGTCTGCTTTTCATGTTAGGTAAAGGGTTTTAAGACAAGGCTTTGCTCTCTTCTATTCTAGGATAGTTACCTCATTAGCACTAAAAGCAGACCATAATTACGTTTGCCCCATTCTTTTGAAGCGAACGATAGGCGAACGAAGCGCACTTCACCAACTTTATAAGGCCTGGAAGGATATTCAACACTAGGAGGATGAGAATGAAGCTGTTCGCGAGGTACTGTGGCGTTACGCGGAATATTTACATTTTGAAATAATCAAACCAGATGCTATGATTATTCTTTAATGATTTTTACAAGATGCTTCTATGCATCACACCTCAGTCATTCGGTCTCAATTTTTGATAATTTAAGAATTGCGTGTTTGTTTCCGTGCTCACAAGAGAGGTGCGAGAATAACCAGACGTTTTTTCGTCTTCCGCCAAAAAATTTATGAACATGATTTCCATTTTGCGTGCATGATGTACCGAGAATTATCATAACTATTGCTATGATTCAGGCGAGATAAAGGAATGTTATATTCCGTGTTATGATTGGGGTCAATGGTCAATGCTTTGAATTCTCTAATAGTAGATTTCGATCGTCACGCAGCTGAAAATGGCAGAAATGCTAGAAAGCAATACAAACAAGGAAACCATTGTATCTGGTGTAAACGAACCTGTTTTATGTTCACCATTTGAGACATGGCTTGGATTTTCTATAAGGTGACGTTAAAGTGGTTGTAGTGAAGACAAGATTTCAAACTTTAATCTTCGTTTAGCCTCTCACCCAATATATCTTTGCAAAAATAAATATAAAAAAAAGACAGCAATAAATATGCATAAGTTATCAAAATATCCTTCTCAACAACGTGGCCAATGCCCGCTCACTAGATCGAACACGGCAAACCTTGTTGTTGGATAAACGTTACAACTGGACACAGACAATCTGGTGATATATAAAATGAATTACTCTTGGATTTGTTCTGTAGTAAATGGTTGATAATGTGCTGTTCTGGGCCTTTTTCAATGTAGAAGGTTGTTCCAATGATGCAAGAGAACATGAGATAGCTTTTCTTGTCCTGGGAGATGCAAGGTCATGTATTTTACAAAGTGTCTTTTTACCTTCTTAGCTAGACCTCAGTTACGCTTTTGTTGTTTCTTAAAAGATCTCACTTGGAAACTCCAACAATTATGAGCAACGGAATAATTTATTTACACTTTTTCCGGTTCTGAGAACTGGAAAAGGTGAAAAAGTTACAATATAAGATTACCTGGGTACGTTTTGAGATCCTCCCGTGCCAAATAGTTTGTAGATTGTTTTGCATGCTACCAGTGCCTCTAACGTAATGAATCATTATATGTTGTTATGTAATCAACTCGCACTAATTAATCTACATTTCCAAGTAGAGGGTCTATTGATAAATACGTTTCCCCACCTGATTCCTTAGGCTCTCCTCTTGGAGACTAAAAGAAATTACTTCCGACTGGTATGTGGAATTTTTTTTCAGTGTGTGCGGTGGTTTACATTATAATGCTGCTGAGCCATGTTGTCAAAACTGCGATCAAAGCTCCACAGCTACGTAACTGGGTGTTACAATTACACTGGCAAAGTTTTCTGTCATGTCGTCGCTTTGTGTCATCTCCAGTGAGAAGCCGATATTGATTGACATATTGATTGTCGTGTACAATCTTTCCTACGAGAGAACATCCCGGGTTCCCCACCATCAACTCACCCGGATGGGGTGGGTTGGTGAAGGGAAATCCCGGGGTATTCTCCCCTAGGAAAAACTTTGAAAATGTGCTATAAAATGGATTTGTAATGTTCAGAATACAGAATGCTCAATACCAACCGGATGTAGTTAGTCTAAGAACGACAACTCCATTTCCAATAAGCGCTATATCACCACGCTACCAATCTAAATATGTTGGAGTTTGCATGGGACATAAAAATCCACCTAAACTCTTGTTTATTTTTCTTTGATGATGCCAGCCTGACATTATTTCTTAGAAATGTTTCATCGAGATATCTCAAGAATCATTAACAGGGTCCTTTATCACCAATAAAATAACCCAAATGCATTACGAAATTTTCCACAGTTTTCCTTACTGCTATATGCTTTATATAGATATACAAGGACAACAGATAGTCGGTCAGATGGTACTGCAAATTGTAACGGATTTAGTGGTATTCATTTTACATATTTATATATGCAGCGCACACTATTTTATTGTAATATTTGGTTTTCTTGCCATACGTAGATAGAACATATGTGCTGAAAAGTGGTTGTATCATGACATTATATTTCAATCGCATTTTCTCTTGCATTACGCGACATCGTTGAGCGAGATTATTTTGCTGTTAAAACGATAGGTTTATAAGGGGGCCCCGATTCATATAATTATGGTATTTTGTATTCATTTTACTCTCCAGTTCAACATTTTAATGGAAGACGAATCAAATGCAGTCGTTTATACATCGGGCACAAAACATTGGGTTTTTTCTGCACAACGTAACACAAAATTATTATAATCAGCAATGTTCCGTAGCTCGTAATTCTTTATTTGACTTGGTGAAACAAGTGGTTTGCCAGGGTTTCTTGTGTGCTTTGTGATTTACGATGGTACAATAACTCGTTCCACTGAGAGCTCATTAGCAGTGGCTTTGCGGAAACAAACGAGTATTAGTGATTGATTCCTTAAGCCTTGAAAAGTATCGTCTTATACACTGTGACGAAATGCGTGAGTCTATCTTATATATGTGGGGCGTCGATGATGGTACACTTGTCTTCAACCAATGCTAACCCTGTTTGTGCGGAATTAGTAAGTTGGGGAGTCTGGCAGTCACTCGCCGTTGCGCGGTGGTTCTCTCCGTGTACCTCTACTTCCCCCACCCGTAAAACAGTCAGACACGAGGTGACCCTGGCAGTCGAAAGTCTACAATAAATAAATAAATAAATAAATAAATAAATAAATAAATAAATAAATAAATAAATAAATAAATAAATGTGGGGAGTAGGAATGAATTCCCCTTTAGGGCTGAAGAATTAAATTGTCACTGATTTTCACTCCCAAATCACTGTATACTCACTCACTACCAACCTTTGCTTTACGCGAAACTTAAGCCTGTGGGTTGAAATGGTTAACAAGAAATTGGGTGATAAGTTTGTATATAGCAATACCCGGATTACTTGAATTCCTTAGCTAAGTGTATTACAATAAAATGTCTCTGTACAAAAAAAGATAATGGTGAATAATATTATTTGATGACAATTAAGAACGACATACATACTCAGAACATGGCACGTATGTGAATGGGTTAATCGATAAGGTGCGAGTGCCAGCGAGGAAGGATAAAACTCACGTCTATAAAAACAATATTAGAAGGACACTCAGCAATTCATTTGACAACTATCAACAAAAACAACACATTTTATCGGCAACCAAATTTGCGAGGGGAGCCCGGTTTACTATTTCGTCCCCCGAGTTCCAATGTGTTTTATGTGCCTACTGGCACATAAAACAGATTGGAACTCAGGGGAAGATGTTCAGTTATCGCAGATTGTAATTGCATTGCACGGTTTGTAGAAAATTCCAGTGAAATTTCACTTCTATTTAAAAATAGTCCGTCAACGATTTCCGTTCCGCACATTTGTGCGGAACAGATTTTCATTTTCCGCGTGGTTTAATGTTACTGTAGATGGGGATTACATAGAACAGGCGTGTAATAAAATACGGGGAAAATTGCTTTCAATTGCATGAGAGAGAATAAAAAAGCCCAAAACTACACACGAAACAAAAGAAACTTTAATAGACGTCGAATATGCCTTAGACGGAGTTTTGATTTGAACAAAACCTTGTTCAAATCCGAGATACATTTGATTCCCAGAAGCTAGTAAAACTTGTACACAACATACAAGATACTGTCGATTGCGATAAACGACCAACTGGTTGTCAATTAGTCGAACACAAAACTGTGAAATACGCTCGTTTTACACACACCACCGTGCCTTTTCATTTTATTTGGTTTCCCTGAGGAACCCAATGTTAGAACGTTTGCCACTTCTGATGGCATCCGTGGCTTCTGGTTTCTATTACTGTCAAACATCGGGATTTAGAATGGAGCTGTCTATTCGCACCGTGACCCACGGGACATACATTAGTCTATTGATGGCCAAATTCTATGTAAAGGATATAATTGGGTAGAATAATCCATTAATCATTTATTGTATGTTACTTCGATTAGTCTATTTTTCTCGTTACTAAACTGATTATCCGCCCTGTTCTACTGTGCACTTTCCATTTATTATTTCGTTGCCGTGTTGTAATTGTTTTATATACATCAATAACGTTTTATATGCAGATTGGTATCAGTTTTATGTGTGTTGAAGTGATCAGCGATAAGAGTTAGGTCTTAATATTAACTTCGAGGACCACTGTCTAGCCGCTTTTGCTGTTATTAATGTGGTCTTATTGTTATAAAGTTGCTAATATACGAGAATAATCAATACACGTGAACACAGCTCCCGATTTTGTTTCGTTTTGAGATTTTTAGTATACTGCCCAATGAAATGTTAAAGACAGTCTCTCAGTATGAGTGTGGTAGATTGATACGCTGACTTGTGGGTTGTGGGGCAGATATATTAGCAGTTTCAATATGCGTACCGATAGACGTTTGCTAGTGGTTTTCCGAGTCGAGAATCGACCCTCAACAGCCGTGTACATTGTAGAAAGTACTGTTGAAATATGGTTAATCTATCTTGAACCAGATGTCGGCACTGCTACACTAAATGTTTACAGTAAAACACCCTTATTTTTTGCAATGACAGCTGCTTGAGTTCGACCTGACTTCAGAACCCAGGGTCTGATACTTTGTCCACCTTTATTACACCAGGATGATTAGACGGATTAATACATTTATCCTTAAGACTTAGGCCCGAAAGTTAAAACTGTTGATAAGTCTACCTTGAGATTGGGCTCTTCCAAGATTAGTCATCTTTCGAAACGGGCTTTGTCATTTTGCAGGCACGGAAGTGAGTGTGTTAAATGCAATTTATTCTTAATAAGATTTTGTTACACTGAACTAGAGAATCCTCTAGTAGTATTTAGTTTTGTTACCTTTAACCAACGATCGCGATATAAAAATTTGGTGTTCTTATAATTTTTTGTTTTTACATTTTTAAAAACTATTCTTCAAAACCATACCATGTGACCCCTCAATGGAACGAATCTCGTTGCAATGAAGGGTCACATGATGTGGTTTTGTTGAAATGTTTTAAAAAAATTTCTTCGACTGTTCAATTTGCAAATTACTCAATGGATTCCTCTGATACGTTAGGTAAAGGGTTGAACTTTAAGGAGCAACAGTCGTTACATTATAATTTACAGTAGCAATTCCAGCAGCTGAATACCAATCCTTTTGCTGTCTAATTAAAGTGAGTTTATTGAAAATTTAAATTATTTCTTTAAAAACTTCACAGCTCTTGGTATATGTTATTTATGGTATAGAATGTAAAGGAATAGAAAATGCACTATAAAAGTGAATTAATGGCCATTTTGCGCAGTGTACTATTTGGCCATTTTTATGGTACTGTTTCTGTTTACATTTCTCTTAGCTCTGTCACTCCTGCGTTGGCAAAATGTACATGTTTTTAGAACAAAAGGCATTCATCTCTATCACCCTGCTTTGGCAAAATGGCATCGTCCATGTCGAAAGATGAATTATTTTTAAAGAGTTCATTTTAAAGGTAGATTAGTTAGTATGTTTAGCATGCAGAACAAGGGCTCTGGGTTGACGATATTAGTTGGTCTACTCTGCATGTTTTTTTTGGAATAGACACCTGGTGGATTGACGCTGAACCAAATAGGATATGATGTGAGAACAAAAAAAGATTATCATTGCTAATAAGTTTGTTTTTCTTTACCGGAAACGTTCATGATAGCAGCAGCGAAAGCTGTTGTCTTTTATACTATACATTTAACGGTAATATGTTAACTGTCAGCTTTGAAAGTTCTCAAAAAATGAGCTACCTTTTAACTAGTTCACTTTGATAGGTCTTGGATGGGAAGACTCTGAGTTAATTTTTGGCATAGTGGACTTGTGCATAAAAATTAACGAACAACCTTAAAGTCATGATTTGGGGATACAGATATTTTGTTCAGATAATATTCTTAGCGACTGCCCTTTAAGTAATGTCTGAATATACTGCAGTGAAAACACGATAAATATTCCTTACCGGCGTGGTATTGTTAAATATTCTTCTGATTCATATTCACATTGATGTGACGATTCTCTGCAATTCATAGTAATCTATGTTGGATCACAGCATGTATCGGGTATTATACACACGTGATCCTAGTATACTCTATACTGTAACTTGATCCTTTCACAGAATCCTGTTCCTGAATACATTATGTACCAATAAAACTAAAATCCTCGCCCTATGATTGGACGAGAACGTATTTAGTTTTTTCTATGTTTACGGCTCCAATGTCATATGTTATCGTCTGACATCACCACGCGAAATATTTTTAAAAAAGCACAACAATGTAGGGTGATTCAAAGTGCATACTGCCCAGAAAATTGTATTTTTCGAAGCCATTGATCATTCTTTGAATGTATACTCACAACCCACAACATACAAGTTCACGATTTGAACTGAAATGGAGTAACGCCGAACTTTGTTTAAGTTGTTGATTTTGTGTTGTCCAGTGTCGTCGTGGGGTACACTATAGGTTTATTTACTAAATTTGTTTTCGCTTAAGGTGCCCTGTTCATTTAATTTGTCTTGTTCCTTTCACCATGTAGGTTTGGAGCTATGGGTAGGGTCTTATTGCAACATATACGTTGTTGTGCTGAATTGACGACAACATGAACTGAGGTTTATGTTCAACCTTGACAACTTATTTCAAATGGTGCATGCGTTTGCTAGAAACTTCCCTTTGGACCGGAGAATAAGTAATAACAAGAATCTGCGTGACTCTTCTTCACATATCATAAACCTTCATGAGATTATAATATTGTACAGCAGTAAATTATCTTTATTCAATTAATTCTGTAGAAAATACAGATAATATTTAATTGCTTCGATTTGGATACAGATCGCGCTGTCCATACAGGTGAAAAAAACGTTATGTGTCGACGCGTGTAATTTCAAACAATACAAGAATGATAAATCAAACCAGGTAAGCAATAAACATACAGCAAGAAAGTGGGCAGAGATTAGAAGATTGTCTTCTTCCACGATTAATGTGAGTAATGCCTGCTCACACGCATGTCTAATCCATATACTTCAGTGACTACTATTTTCTGGGATAAACTGTTCATTTCCTCTAATTGGACTTATCGAAAGTATAATCATATGTGTATTTTTCAAAAGAAACATCGACACATATGGCCGCAGGGTGATGACAGAGCCAAGGAATTACGATACAATATTATAAAATAAGCTGAAAATAAGAGCGATAACGAGGTACAGCACGCAGAGAGCGAACCAGCACCTCTGCATCCGCGGACCACATTCCCGTCCGGATATTAAGAGATATCGTTATTCGTCGAACCCAATCATGAAAATTGGCGCTACCAGGCACAATGAAGCAGTTTGAAGCGCTGTTTTTGTATGAAGAGGAACTAATGATGGCAATATGTAAGGATTATGTGGATGAAGAGCAGAAAGAGGAAAATTGTGCAGTAAATACAACGTCAACTGAGATTCACAGTTGTTAAGCGGAGATTCATCGATGTAGGAAAAGAGGTAGTTCAGCTATCCAAACATCGCTGCTTCCTCGAGACGTCCGGATAACTGAACTAGGAGAAGAGGAATCCACCTCGAACTCTGTAAACATTCTTTGATTACATGTTTTGGTTTCATAAATAACAAGGCTATTACCTGGTTAGTTTCATTTCGACCTTTAGTTTCAGGCTGATATTTAGTTTCCTCTGGCTGATATCTCGGCCCACATGAAACTAACCATGTAATAACCCCTAATTATCATTTTCTGGAGTGAAAAGTTAGGGAAAAAGTCATGTCTGCCTTAGAGCCATCCTGGACCTGGAGGCGAAATTGTTATGTAGCGAATAAGAAAGTAATCAGTAAAATAAAAAAAACTATCTGACTGTCAAAGGTGAACAAGTCAATATACAGTACGTGGAGAGTGGATTTGTCCGGTATAACCCGGAGGTCTATTGGATGAAACTTTGCTTGTGCTTGTAATACTTTGCAACAAATTTGCAATTATTGCTTGGGTGGAATGTCCATTCTGCGGGTGATTTAGCGATAATACACTCTCCACGTACTGTACTATTTGTATTAACCTTCTTGTAATACATTGTTTTAAATATTTATGGTGGCAAACCAGATTTATCAATCAGGAATATGCAGACTTGTCAATCGTATTTTACTCAGCATATTATGAAAAAAATAATTATACTTAATGGAAGAAAATATTTATATTTTAAGCAGTCGATGTCAGTATGATCCAGACACTTTTCATGTGAATTATAAATCTTATTGAAATGGGATACATTTGTGTGAAGAAACTGGTGATGTCAAGTAGAATGTAGCCAATATTTTGAAAAAACTGTCTAAATTACGCCCGTCATTCTGATTCCAATTCATTTTATATCACAACAGCGTCTACTTCCACATCAGTAAGACCAACACAAGTTTATGTTTATATTTAATTATATTCGGGAGATGCAAATGAACGTTTGATGTTCACCAACATGGTGTGTTGTTTGGAAAATGATGTGTTGTTCTGAACACTTAGAAACAATTGACAGCTTCAGCACTAAATGATTCATACACGATGCGATAAATTTAAAATGTAGTACGTCTTTAATTCGATGTATGCACTTCCATTTGATAATTTCATTTCCTACAATTTTGATTCGAAGCGGCAAATATACTGAAACAGAGATCTGCAGTATGAATTGTTTTACTATTCTCAAGTCTAATGGTGTTCCTTTGAAAATATCGGTGGTCGAGTGTAAGCATAATTATGTCACATGTCACTGAGTATATGCGATTCACGAGAATGGCGGATATCTACTGGGGGGGGGGGGGGGGGCGGTATTTGTCCACATTTGGCCTGAATATATTTGTATATATACACAATAACTGGTCGAATACTGCGACTGAGTTCTCCGAACTTGACACTTTTTATAGCGTATAATCCAGCAAGACCGTGGACCATGGCAACTTTGTCTCTAAAATGCCGATGTTTTATATCATTTGTATTCCACTTTTCCATCGTGGTGCGCTAGTAACAATTACATATTTTCTAAAAATGTCCTTATGTTATTAAATCTGTTTTTACAGTCCTTGTCAATTCCCAACCAGTTTCAAAAGATTAGTGGAAACTTCTTGGTAACTAGTACGCCGGAAACTTCTTCTGAATAGAGAACCTGTGAAAATGTGCTTAAACTCCGCAAATATATACTCTAGTTTAACCCTTTACCCAACGCAGACGATATCAAAATTTATTATTTTAAATATTATTTTTTTTTAATTTTTCAAAAAACTTCAACAAAACCATATCATGTGACCCCTCGTTGGGTCACATGATATGGTTTTGTTGAAATGTTTTGAAAAATAATATTTTTTCAACTGCTAAATTTGCATATTACGCGGGCGGATGCGGTCGATTTGTTGGGTAAAGGGTTAACTCCAAGAATAACTCGGGGAATGCATGGGGAAAAGCCAACAATTTTAAACGGACTGAAGTAAGATGAATGTCGTATTCTACACAAAACCTACCAGATGAGTTTCTACAACTGTCCAAGTCACCTCAGGCGAGTAACTGCTCGAAGAACCTTGTTTTGTTAATGTTTAGCTGATAGAGTGCTGGTTTTATTTTGGTAGTGGGTATTCCTTAACCCTTTACGTAACACAGCTTGGTTAGAAGGTGACCTTGCAAAATTATTTCTTAAATAACAAAACTTCTAAAACATAACTTACGACAATAACTTACGACATCCTCCCTGGAACTAACTGGTTGGAATGGGGGCCATAGACTATGTTTCGGAAGCAAACATTAAAAAGAAAAATACATTTTTAATTGCGATTTTTGTGAATGGCGCAGGCTGTATATGACCGTAACATTAAATGAGGGATTAATCAAAAAAAATATTTTTGTAACATTTCATCGCACACTTCATGTTGGCACTCTACGGGTTATTGTAACAAACCGCATCCTTGGAAGAAAAAGATCAGTTGCTTCAATCTAATTAAGAAGCGCATCCACTGAATACGAAGTCTTCATCGCTCTACCAGTGCAGCGAGGCGGAGTTATGGTGGTAACGTTCAACACTGTGGCTAACCCTTTCAACACTCCACTTTGGATGGTATTTTTTCATACAGTACTGTCTAAAGCGACATGGGCGAATCCATGGTCCAATTGTATGGTTGTTCAGTAAAAAAAAAATAATCCTACTGCCTGTAGCGCTATAAGACTACACTCTAAAGTAAGATGGTTTAAACATTAACCCAAATCAACTGGGTCGAGTGAATATGAACCCAACTGATTTCATATTCACTCAACCCAGTTGATTTAGGTTAATTTTTGACCCAAACTAATTTTAGAGTGTAAATTATTACCAATCCTAACCACTAATTGTTTCTTCATTGTGTCTCCTCGTGCATTGTAAGAAATGTCTTCCCGCAGAAACTTATATACGTCATTTTGGAAGGATTTAGTTAAGAACAAATATCGATATGGTCTTCTGCGAGTTATATTTTATAAACCTAAATATGGATGTTGTTATGCACATTTCTAATCCATTGTCCAGCAGGCTATCAAATTTGCTCAATGAATATGATGTACAAAATCCCAAATCTCCTAGAACTGAAAACAGCCTTTAATGACGCAATTAAATAATTTACGAAAGTGTGTTTTATTTCTGGAAATCATTTCCCGAACCTTTATCAAATAATGATGTGAGAGTACATTGCCTATACACATGTACATAACCCACCTTAGCAACTTGAATATGGCTCAAGTCGTGAGAACATCATTTGCAAACTCAACAACTCTAGTGCTTCGTCATTTTGTGTTCATGTCCACATTTAATATAGTACAGATAGCTGATAAAAGACAAGTTAACTGCTTTCTTTGCTATATTACCATATGAATGGCTCTAAATTACACAATTAAAGGTCAGGAAGTTACGTTATTGGTTGGTACAACATAGAACGGAGTTGCAGATGAATCAGACTCGAACAATTTATCACCGGAAAAACCACTTCGGAATGTAGACATCATAGTTTAATGAGACTTGTCTGCGACACTGAAATATACAGCCATCTCACAAAGCGCGAAATCACTTCAAATTATAGCAGAAGAATGGTTTCATCCTCTATAATTTAGTCATTTTCCTCGATACCAAACCTTTACAGTCAATTTCAAAATGCCACAACTACTTAGTTTCCCACACACATCTAGAAAATTGCTGGGCTGACACGGGGTAATTTTCTACAATCATGAGGATAATTAAGAGAGCTTAAATGTCGCGTGCCTTGGGTTTAAACTGACACCGTTATTTACAGATCATGGTGTTATATTTATTCCAGCACTGATTATGTATGCTCGAGGCGCTACAGATTAGCTGTGGAAAAAGAGCGCCTGATTGAGATATATGCTCGCGGCGAACCCCGTGATTGTTTGATTGTAGTAATTGCAAATCTTGTACTATGGAACTTTACATTTCGATTCTTGAAATGTTTTAGGTTTTCTTGCGTTCTTCTTTTTTACCTCTTTATTACAGCCTACAGTGCAGGTCTACTCGTGACTTTATTAAACAAAGTTCTTAGCAGAATGTGACCACCACATCTGCGAGTAAATTATCGAGAACACAGCATTGATCTCCAAACAACTGGATTGTTGAAACGTCATCGAACAACGTCGCAGTTTGATCCCCTTCAAAACAATGTAGCATCAAGTCAATCTACGCGTCTTTCTCCTCTCAAAGATGACTTGAATCTGTTATGTTCCAATAGGAGTAAAATCCTCGCCCCCGATTGGATAAGAGCTGGCGTAGTTTCTTTTATGTTTACGACTCCAATAGCAAATGTTACCATCTGACGTCACCACGCGAAATATTTGAAATGACGTCGCCCGTTTCGTCGTTGCTTCATCAACGGAGTGACTAGCAAGCCGTTTCATTTTTCTGGATTTTTCACACGTGCAGCAGACGGTGTTTCGGATGAAATGTTGTTTAAATTACAAACCGATTTACGATTTGAACTGAGATGGAATGAGTTTATCTGGTTTACCGATTGTTTATCCAGAGGCGTCGCGAGGTACACGGGAGGTTTATTTACTAAACCCGTCACAAGTTTAGTAAATAAGCCTCTCGTGTTTCACGATGTAGGTTCTGGGCTATGGGTAGTATCTTACTGGAACATATACGTTATTGTGATGAGTTGACGGTAACATGGTCTGAGGTTTACGGCTCGGAGCGTATGTTCAAACTCGACCCTTCGGGTCTCGGTTGAACATAAGCTCCGAGCCGCAAACCTCAGACCATGTTATCGTCAATTCATCACAATAACCTATAATGTTGTGGTTGCCTATTTTCGCATCAAACAAACGTCTAGCACGGAACTGGTAACCAGGATGTCTCTTTCCAATATCAGCACTTGTTTTGTGTCAATAATAACTAAAATAGTTTGGAAATATCCAGTTTGCATTTCCCTGAATAATGGGCACATCACCAACGTACTCGTATCTCTCGGACTTAAAAACATGTTCTTTAGAAAGCAGTCGGCAATTGTGAGACTATCGAGAAGAAAGTTTTTGTTGATCATTGCCTATTTATAGCAACAATTGCCACGCCCCACCACCCCTACAAGATGCCAGCTGGTGGGACACTTCTTTTCGTGACCAATAAGGGTTCCAGCAATATAGTTGTATTGTGATCAGTGGAACACAACCGCCATGTTTGATTATGAATCATTGTCACACCTCTCTTAGAACATGAACAGGTTCAAAAATTGAATTGCGAACCTCATCTTGAATTAGAGATAATGGAGGTGTCAGCCAAGCGCTTTCATCATGGACATTACCTATAAGTAGAAGAAACATAACTGAATAAGTAAAAACGACACATTTGGCCTTTTGTGAATATTTTCTGTATCACAACCAACTGTTTAGCAATGTTGGAGTAGGCTGTGCATTGTTTTGTTACCCTTTAACGGAGTTTGCCAACGGACATCTCCAATCAGTTATGACACGACAAATCTTTGTTTGTCGTAGAAACACTTTTTTCTTGCAACAATTGCCACGCCCCACCACCCCTACAAGATGCCAGCTGGTGGGACACTTCTTTTCGTGACCAATAAGGGTTCCAGCAATATAGTTGTATTGTGATCAGTGGAACACAACCGCCATGTTTGATTATGAATCATTGTCACACCTCTCTTAGAACATGAACAGGTTCAAAAATTGAATTGCGAACCTCATCTTGAATTAGAGATAATGGAGGTGTCAGCCAAGCGCTTTCATCATGGACATTACCTATAAGTAGAAGAAACATAACTGAATAAGTAAAAACGACACATTTGGCCTTTTGTGAATATTTTCTGTATCACAACCAACTGTTTAGCAATGTTGGAGTAGGCTGTGCATTGTTTTGTTACCCTTTAACGGAGTTTGCCAACGGACATCTCCAATCAGTTATGACACGACAAATCTTTGTTTGTCGTAGAAACACTTTTTTCTTGCAACAATTGCCACGCCCCACCACCCCTACAAGATGCCAGCTGGTGGGACACTTCTTTTCGTGACCAATAAGGGTTCCAGCAATATAGTTGTATTGTGATCAGTGGAACACAACCGCCATGTTTGATTATGAATCATTGTCACACCTCTCTTAGAACATGAACAGGTCCAAAAATTGAATTGCGAACCTCATCTTGAATTAGAGATAATGGAGGTGTCAGCCAAGCGCTTTCATCATGGACATTACCTATAAGTAGAAGAAACATAACTGAATAAGTAAAAATGACACATTTGGCCTTTTGTGAATATTTTCTGTATCACAACCAACTGTTTAGCAATGTTGGAATAGGCTGTGCATTGTTTTGTTACCTGTTAACGGAGTTTGCCAACGGACATCTCCAATCAGTTATGACACGACAAATCTTTGTTTGTCGTAGAAACACTTTTTTCTTTTAAAGGAATGGGTTTTATAATCTTATACCCTTTCCCACTTCATGTGATTTGCAGGACATACGGCTTTGTTACTTGCAAGTTTTAGTAGCTCAAATAAACGAACTGCATACACCCAAGTTGCTTTAAGCACAGATCATAAGCATTCAGCATGCGTACATGCCTAATGCAGTCACCGATGATGTTCAGGTAATAATTCAGAAGAAGTAAATTGTCGTCAAATGAGCTCCGATGGAATGTTTGAATGAAGGATACAAAGCTGTGGAGATCACAAAAAGAGTTAATTATCATATGTAGTGGTAGGAAAATTATGCAGTTTCTTTGGGTGAACGATAACCATTTGAAAGCAAAAGTCCGCATTTCAGTTTCGCGACAATACTGCATCCTATTTTCATAAGGTAAATGTCTGCTCAGTCATTTTTGGGGGTGGACCAATCAATACTTTCAACGTGCAGTCTTCAGGCTGCACGTTGAAATTGTAATTTGTCTAGCCCAAACCAATAAATATGTACTCGCCCAACAGATCAATACAGATCAGTATCTGCCTTGTTATGACGTAAGCCCCCCCCCCCCCTCTCCCCCACTGGACCTTTGTTTCCAAAACAAATTACACGTGGAACATTAGCACTGCATAAGTCTTGTCAGAAAATGACTGACGTGAACACGAGTCAAGGTTTAATAAATCGATATTGGTATATCAAGCTCTTGACCATTTGTGTTGAAATTCACTTCTACAGTAAGTATCAGTTGTCATGTTAATAGTATGGTTATCTGAGATTAGGTAAAGAGCACATTGAAATGTGACTGTGTATAGTCTGAATCAACTTGCCTATTTTCGTTCCTTTGCAAAGTGAAAGTATGAACTACCATTACCAAAGTCTTACATTTTAAACGCCTTGATATAAATAAAGTATTATCAATCACAGTCATTTAGGAGTTTGCTTACTTGAGTTATACGTTAGGAAATAAGTGACATATAAAGCTATTGACTTCAACGGCTATTGTTAACTCCCCATTTTGCTTCATACGTGTTTATTGTTTAATAAAGAGCACCCCTGAGGTGGGCATACGTTATTAATATGGAAAATGCTGACAAGTCTATTGAACTTACATGGGAGATCCATCAGGGATCAAATGGATAAGTTTCAAAATATTTTTCTGGTTTTACATTAGAGAACAACTGGTGGATATTTTTCAGTGCACGACGTCCATATTTGGTCTCTGTTCAAGTGATTACCATCACTTTCCAAATTTGAAGAAAGATTTACGCGGTCAAAGATTTCAAGATGACGAGGAACTAACTGCTGCTGTGGAGGCTTGGCTACAGGACCAAGATATGGACTTCTACAGACGCGGCATCAACGACTGGCAGACCCGGTGGTACAAGTGTATTGAATTACAAGGGGACTATGTTGAAAAATAAATATGTTCTATACCGATATTCCAGCTTTATTTATGTTAGGCTTAAAACTTTATGACATCCCCTTACATGTGGGCCACGATTATGGTTGCATATACTGCGGATGTTCTTCCTATTCAACTTTCAACTAACACGATTGACAAAAATAATATAGCATTCTATGATTGCACAGATGGGTGTAAATGAAGCGTTTCATGTCACCGACCTGGTAACGTCTTTCAACATTTGCGTTTAGGCTCTTTTTACGCCTACGAAACTCTTCATCCTCCTGTCAAATTTGAAACGCGCTAGCTTAACCCTTTACCTAACGAATCGACTGCATCCACCCGCGTATTATACAAATTGAACTGTTGAATAAATATTATTTTTCAAAAGATTCCGACAGAACCATGTCATGTGACCACTCGTTGGAACGAGCTCCTCGAGCTCGTTCCAATTAGGGGGTCACATGATATGGGTTTGTGTACATTTTCTGAAACATTTGAAAAAATAATATTCAAAATAATAAATTTCGATATAGTCTGCGTTTTTTTTGAAGGATTAAAGCATTGGGTACAATAGTGCAATGTG
This sequence comes from Pictodentalium vernedei, assembly GCA_031216915.1. NCBI lineage: Eukaryota > Metazoa > Mollusca > Scaphopoda > Dentaliida > Dentaliidae > Pictodentalium > Pictodentalium vernedei. The sequence goes on from CM062293.1 coordinate 149,961,202, forward strand.
ACAACTGCCGGATACGCTGTCGTTATAAAACTTGTGAAATGTCATGTTATTTCACTCTTCCGCAGAGACGCAGCGTATCAATCACATTAGCTGTAAGACTTTTGGAAACAAATTCCCAGCTCACAGCATGATTTGTCAGCTTGTGTATCGAGTTTCTGTGTTTGAGTCCAAGTTGTCTCTTGTGTTCTGTAACGCTTCTGTTTTCTCTCCATCAGTGCTCAAGAGATAGGTTTATGGCTTACATACCTGTGACGGACGTTTCCTCATAATGGATTTTTGTGACATTAATCTGCAGATACGCGACAAGTTCGAAGTGAACTATTCCATAACGTGCCACACGTTAAAGTCAAGGATACCGATCGCTGAAAACCTGAATCATTACATAATTGCTTTTGCTTTTAGAATCAGCAGTGGCGGTACTCCTAATTGATCAATTCAAGTCAGTTGGAGGTTGTTGTGATCTGGACGTGGCGTGTGCGCTGTTTCGTTTCAAAATTAACGATTTCTCTCCGTGATGCCTATAATTTGAGCCGTGCAGTTGAACAAAGATAATAATAAAACAGGGTTCAAAGTTCAGTGTGAAACATACATTCATTGAATACAATTTTCACGCAATTTTGCATCACAATTATAATCAGTGAGTTTATGTTCTAAATTGCCCATGTGTCTCAATATAGTCTACATTTGTGTTTGTTTCACAGCAAGGCTCAAACTATGGGCAGGCTGGACGGTCGAAAAAAAAAACAAAATAAGGAAAATCGTTCATGGCAACTTTATTGCATTCATTGCAGTCCACCATGCAAAATTCCGATAACCCTTTCCACGGAGCTGGTACAATTTTTTTCGTGTAAGAACTTCGGTGACCAGTTAGTAAACAACATATTAGACATCAAGTCGTTGAAGAGAGTCATTACCAATTTATCCCCTTGAACCCTGGTGGTATCTCCCATGTCAGTTCTGTGGCAGCAATTGGAAGCGTCCATATTCATTATAAGGGGTAGACCAATTAACATTTTCAACATGCACCCTTAAGGCTGCACGTTGAAAATAATGATTGGTCTCCCCAAACATTTCACTTGAAAATCATCCTACTTAATCAAACTATGACGTATCATGTTCCTCCTGGACCGAAAAAGCGGACTCTCCGGTTCAAAGGGTTAAACCAACAGCCATACAAATACAAAATGGATTCGTCTAGTCGATGCATTTGGGAATCCCATTCAAGAATTCGTTGTTAACCTTCTAACCAACTATATTTTTGTGACCAACCTGTTAGCTTCGTTGCAATCAGTGATTTCACTTTTCAGTTTAAATAATGGTCTCAGTGAAGTTATATTCAATGTTTGTTTTGCAAAAAGTCTCAAAGTATCAGCGGCGTCACGACGGCATCCGTTTTGGTGTGTAACTCGGACTTGTCCTGAATGTGATGGCTCAAATCCTGACTGACTAATATTTCAACTACATTATCAAGGCATGCCTTCATCGAAGGCATGCTTTGACGATGTAGCTGGAATATTTGTCAGTCGGGATAATATACTGTTCAAAAAAGTAAGGGATATCCAAACTGGTGTTGATATTTTCGGAAAATGGTATTGGATACGCGTGATTGGACACATCGATATGTTACCAAGCTTAGTGTGGATCATGAATGTCAACGGGCCACGAAAACTTCGTGCAGGTTTTTCGCTCCTTGTCGCGTTATTGTCTGTGGGGTACGTTTTGAAATTTTCGTTTGTACTGGACGGGCTTTTTTGGAGGTCTCACCTTTCTTTTCTTGGTATAAACTCGTTCATCAACAGCTTCTGGTCGAAACGTTACTTTTGAGACATGCGAAGACTGACTCGTGACGAACGTGTATGTTCCGTTGGCATGTTGGAAGCTGGCAACAGACAGACTGCAGTGGCTCAAATTCTCAACGATTGTTTTGGTGGTGGATCGGTTATGGTGTAGAGAGGCATACAATGACAAGTAGAACAGCATTACATGTCACCCAAGGGCGTGTTACAGGGCAGTACTACCGTGAGAACATGTTAGCAGCTCATGTGGTGCCATTTGCGCGACATCACGGCCGTCGATTCATTTTCCAAGATGACAGTGCAAGAGCACACATGGCCCGTGGTCGTTGTAGAGTTCCCCAAGGAGCAGAACGTCACTACACTGCCTTGGCCAGCACTATTCCAGACCTTTCACCAATCGACCGCGCCTGGAATATGCTCGACAGGCACCTAGTACAACACCTACAACCCCCTACCAATGCCCAGGAACTCACCGCTGCACTACAGGAAGAATGGAATAACATCAGTCAAGCTGATATTGGACGTTAGGTGAGGAGTATGCCACGTCGCTTGTCTTGCGAACCGAGGAGGATTTGCATTTTGCGATTTCACATAAAACTGTGAACCTGTTAATTTTGTCATCTAATTGCATATTGTATTTTTGTCTCAGATCCCGGAAGTGCTATCGAAAAAGAGATTATTCCTTGACCTGTTATAACAAGAATAGGGGACGAGACGTGCAGACATTTCTTTACTAACTGGACTTTTCTTTTTTCGGAACGCGCTCGTCTCTGAGGACTCATAAGCTATGTTTTTGGCACAAAAATGAAAACAAATAATAAAATTTGATCAAAGATTATTGTGAATTGCTCTAACTAGTTTTCCCCGTTGCGTTAGATGAAGGATAAAAAATAAAAGACATGTCATAAATCTTTACCGTTACCATGCATTGTTATCTCAAGAACCATATCTCTAAACATACGTGGTGAATGATCATTCAGTTCGGTTCATCATCAGGCAAAATTAAGATATTTTTGTCTGTTGTTCTTTGTACAGAATACATTTTTCCTTGTCCCACATGCCCCTCATGTACGCCAGACAGTTTTGAAGACTTAACATTCATAGAAAAACTCCGTGAGCCGTGATGTCAATGTAAAATTGTCAAAAGATCTCAGGGGGTTCATTCGAATCGAAATTCGCCAACGCAGAACAGTAAAGCACGCCAGACACAAGACAACAGACCATGCGAGTATTTCACTATTTCTAATTATCACGTCATTTCGTATGACTTGGTATTTCCAATATAATATAAAGATGTGGCGATTCAGAAACATTTCTCAGGAAACAAGCCACAGATTGAAAAATGTACGAGCTTAAAAAATTGTGAGCATTGAAACAGCATAAAATAACGCGTACTAGTTCCTGTATTATTGGCGCATTCGATTTGCCAGCGATCACGTACCAATGTTGAGGTCATAATATATTTCTGTAAGAAAAATGAGGACCGGATTTGATTTTGGACGGCGTTTCGACATTAATTATTGAGCAGGTGTAGCAAATTGTCAAGTACATGGTTAAATGCACACCATTTTCCCCAAGTTTTCGCCATTTTTCTTCTGATGTAACAAACCAGCCAAACCTCTTCGCTGTCTGTACAAAAATTTGTCCTAAAAAACGTTAAAATACTGGAATCCAGCTGCAGGTATCTTACCGTAAAATATTGGTTAAAATCCGTATTTTTGGAATGACTAATTTTTTTTATCGATATAGAAAGAGATCATATGATCTGATACTTGATTTAGCTTCATTATTCCGTACTGGTGGTTCAGTAGCTATCAACAGAAAAAACAATTATTTAACCTGCAGCCCTATGGCTGCAGGAGTTAAAAATATTAAGTTTTCTTTCTTCAGTATGGTCTCTTCTTACACAAGTCATCGTTCGACATGAATGCTAAGGTGGGAACGGATGCGTTAAGTCTGTTTGATTTATAGGAAGCTTACTCTAATGAGCATGGATACTCTTCTGTTGGAATCTCATATGATTTTACTTCAAGAACCAACAGTTGTTACAGTGATATTCGTGGTGGTAAGGCCGGCATATGGTTATCTGTATTTTACTGTATTTTTTAGGTGTATGCGTTGTTTTAAAGCTGATATTCAGTGCAATTATGATATTTAAGGACAATTGAATGATTGCATTATCGTCTGGTGCGTAATATGAGATATGACATCATATTTGCATGATGCCAATTTTCTTTATTGTATGTCTGTTGATTGAACTTTAATTTCCTATTGTCAGAGTTTATTCTTTGGAATAAATAACATTATTGCATGTGTTACCAATGATGTCTCTTTTTGTCTACTGACAGACAGTTCTGCGTCACGTAATAAACAAGTGGCTTTTTTAACAACTCCAGTGATTGATAAACATTCGCACACTTGCGCGTGACGTCACAGGTAGTGCTGGATAATGTGAAAGCGGTTTTGGTCAGGTGATTTTTTGACCGTGTGAGAACCTTTCTTGGGGTTACTCAGACAGAGTGGATCCTTATTGGAGTTTAACTCTTTTGACCTTGATGGTATATTCCATGCTAGTTCAGAGCCATCAACTGATAGAGTCTATAGTCGTTACTTGGGGGAAGACCAATCAATATTTTCAACGTAAGCCTTATCGTCCCCTGAGTTCCAATGTGTTCTATGTGCCTACTGACACATAGAACACATTGGAACTCAGGGGACGTTATGTATGCACGCTGAAAATCTTGATTAGTCTACCACACATATTCACTAAGTAACTAGTTTCTTTATGAGTTCAGGTCGTATTACTATCCTGGCTCGGTAAGCGTCCGTTCTTATTCAAGGGGTTAAGATGCCTCGTATCTCTCTGTTTTTAGTGAAGATCATCGAGTATCTCGAGAAAAATATTAAAAATTGATTTATTTTATTTTCGTATTTACATTCAAACTTTATTTAGAAAATTCCTTAAATATGGATATAAGTGGAACAAGCTCGTGAATCTTGTTCCATCGACTTCCAAGTTTGTATTTTTCTATGAATTATAAAACAGCTTCGTTGTTACCAATAACAGTGTGCATTATCGTAATCTGGCAAGGGAATAATATTTGCAAACTGGTTATCAAGTATTATATCCTTAGATTTCAGAGTGAGTTGTTGGTTGTTTTCAAGCTACAAAACATGTCTGGTCAGCAGTTTAGACTCTCTATCATATTGGATAATCTCTTTAATCACACCTTTTTCAAATTTGTCCTAAGACACAGTATTGTAGGCAGTAGACTAGATATATGAGTTGCTGCCTACTGTTTGTACTCCAGTAAGATGCAGATTGCAGCGAAGACATGCGAAAAACAAAAATCAAATATTGGATCGAAAGTGATACCGAATCTCTTCGTTATTAAGATTTGCCATAAAGGATACTTAAATTTCATTAACTTCGAATTCCAGTGATATGATCTAAATCACAATCTAAAATTGGTTTGAGATCGTGGTGAATTTGAGACTCCGACACGAACGATAATCGTCCCCAATATACAATGTCTATGCATCGACTTTAATTCCGTGTGCCTTTCACGCTATATAACATCTCCCTGAACTGTGGTCACCGAACAGATGTATTTAAGTATATCAGATGCTATATATATTCTGAACTAGAAAACAGGGGGCTCGGTATAATTCTGATGGGCGACTTTAATGGGCACATAGGTGACAAGGAAGAAGGCATAGAGGGTGGGGACAAGAAAGTCAACAGGGATGGAAGGAAGCTGTTGAACTTCACAAATGAGCTCTGTCTGAAGATTCTGAACAGAGACGCTAGATGTAAGGGGAAATGGACCTGGGAGAGAAACGACAGAAAATCAATAATTGACTACATTCTCACAGATATGAATTTATGGAGGGAGGTGATAAGGGTAGAAGTGGATGATGAGGGCAAAATGGAGTTGGATAGTGATCACAACTTGATTACAGTGACGATGAGGGCCAAAAACCTAGAGAAAAGGAAAGGAAGCTTCAAGGAGATTTGGGAACTCAAAAAGGATGCCGACTGGGCGAAGTTCGAAGAAAAACTGAAACCAAAGCTTGCAGCCGTACACAAGGGGGTAGTGTTCAGAAGATGGCCGACGCCATAGTTGCGAGCCTAGTGGAGGCAGGGAAGGAAAGTGTAGAAAAGATTAGGGTGCCAACACGGGAACTTGGGTACAGAGTGAACGAAGAACTGAAAAGGGCCATAAAGGTTAGAAAAGCTGAATGTGCTGCATACAGGAGAAGTAGAAAACTTAAGGGGGTGGAAAGCAGTGAGGCCATGATAGCAAAGGAAGAATACCAACAAGCACGAAATAAAGTAAACAAGATTAAAGACGACAACCGGAGAGTGCGAAATAGCAGTCTTATTAGGACGATAAGAACGACAGGGGGGTCGAGTTCGAGCGTATTTTGGAAATGGGTGAACAAACGTAACAAAGGGAATAACCAACAGAGCATTAAAGTAGATGGCAGAGTTACAGAAGAGCGAGATCAAATCGCATTAGAACTAGTCAAGCACTGGGAAAAGGTAAACGATAAGCGATGGGGTATGGGGAACCCACCGGAGTGTCCGAACCAGGTCGAGGAAAATCTCTCGGACTTCGTGTGCAGCGAAATCAAAACTGAGGAGGTGCGAATGGTGATCTCAAAATTGAGGAATGGAAATGCGGGAGGGGTGTACGAAATTCCTAACGAGTTTATCAAAAAAGGGGGGGGAGGAACTCTTGGAAAGCCTAACTGCCCTATTCAATTTAGCCATAGAAAAACAAGAGGTCCCAAAGGAGTGGAGGGAAAGTAAAGTGACATTTATTCACAAAAAGGGGGAAAAAGACGTCTTGGATAACTATCGAGGGATCTCTGTCAGCAGCAACATTGGAAAAGTCTTTTGTAAAGTCCTGTATGGGAGATTAGAAGAGGTGATTGAGGAGAAGGGTTTTTTGGGAGAAATCCAGAATGGCTTCAGGAAGGGAAGGAGAGTCACTGACCATCTTTTCACGCTATCCCAAATGATAGAATCCGCGAAAGCAAAAAAGAAAAAGATGTTCATGGCCTTTTTGGATGTTAAAAAGGCATACGATAGAGTATGGAGGGAGGGTATGTGGCGCAAGCTGGAGGCTCTGGGCTTGGGGGCGAGTTTGTTGGGATTATGAAAGCATTATATAAAGATGTACAGAGTGAACTTAGCCTGGATAACATTACAACAAAACGTGTGCCAATGGAGATAGGCCTAAAACAGGGGTGTATCCTTTCGCCAATTCTTTTTGCATTGTACATCAAAGATTTAGGAGATGATCTCCTGCATAGCGACGAGGGGGTTGCAGTTGGTGACTTGAAGATCCCAGGGCTATTTTTTGCAGACGATATGGTGCTAGTGTCAGAAAGCGAAGAGGGGTTAGAGAAGATGCTGGGAATTGTTGGGAAATATGGGAGCAAATGGAGACTCGAACTAAATGAAAGCAAGAGCAAAGTTATACCCGTGGGCCGCAAAGTGGACCCAATCGAAGGTGGAGAGTGGGGAGTTCTGCATTCCGGAAGGTAGCAGTAGACTTCTTAGTGTAGGAGAGACTAGTGACTATGAATACCTGGGGGTAAATATAAACATCACAGGAAGAGGCATCTACTGAAACCACACAAATAAATTGATTCTGAAGGGGAAGCGAATCCTTAACCAAATGAAACTTATAGGGCGAAACAGTTTCAATAAGGTTTTCGTGGGGAAAACCATTTGGGAAATGGTGGGTCTGCCAAGTATAACATACGGTACGGAAGTTGCACCCCTAAACCAGAGCTTGGAAATCCTGCAGAACGATGCAGGCCGATGGATAACAGGCTCGAGTAATGCCGCAGCACTAGAAGCAATTAGGGGTGAGCTTGGGTGGATGAGGATCAAGGACAGGATAGACCTATTGAAACTCGGTTATCTTAATTATTTGGTAAATCTCCCCGATAGCCGATGGTGTGAAGTAATGTTCCTGAGAACTTTCAACTCAAATATCAAGACGGGGTGGATGGTCCAAGTGAGGGAGCTAGTAGAAAACTACTCAATGGAGATCTCGGACCTTGACGTTGGGGCAAACCGGGGCAAAAAGATCGTCAGAGAAAGGGTCATGGATGATTGTAACCGTAATTGGCGAGAGGGGGGGCAAATCAAAGAGATCTTTGGGTGGCCTGCGTGATAAAGAGAAGCCTGGTTTTGAAGAGTACCTTGATGGCACCTTTGGGGGGTCGGTGCTGTTCAAGCTGAGGTCGCGGTCCCTGGAGCTGAGGGGAAAAATTGGGATAAACAGTGAAAAGGAGTGCCAGATGTGTAACGTGGGCGTGGTGGAGACCCTGGAACACTTTCTTATAGAATGCCCAAAATACCAGTCTAAAAGAACTAGATTCACGGGGAGTATAATGGAGAAGTGGGATGGGAGAATGAAGGACATGTGGTTAGGGGGCGACTCAAAGGAGAGGGTTAATATACTAATCGGAGAGCTTGGGAAGAATGGGGCAAGGGATGTCATCAAGCAGTTCGTCTCCGAGTGTTGGGAGGAGAGAAGAAGCGCAGGAATAGGGGGAGGCAGTTGGTAGAACATGGGTAACCAAGGCCTTCTCATACGAGAACCGCGACAAATCAGCGGCCGGCCGAAGTGTTATTATTATATTATTATAACATCTCCCTGAACTGTGGTCACCGAACAGATGTATTTAAGTATATCGGGTGTGATCTGAGCATACATTTATTTGGCTTTGCCTCTGGTTGCGGCATCACTCTCTGCTTGTGTCCATATACATAGTTGGTGGTCTTTTTTAAGTTGTCGGCGGAGCAAACCGTAACTGTCTATTTACAGAATACTGGGGTTTCATTTCTGACAAAACAAGGCAAGTAAAGATATGGCACCAAAATTATAAAGACACGCTTTTAGGTGAATTACAATTATCAACACAGATGGTCAAAGGATGTAATTTTGGAAAATACACTCTAAAATCAGTTGGGTTAAAAATCAACCCAAGTCAACTGGATTGAGTGAACATGAACCCAATCAGAGGGTCCTAGTGAGGACTAAGGGAGGCCCCGCCCCAACGGCTTTACAAATATCATATTTACCCCCCCCCCCCAAAAAAAAAAGTGGCTAGGGAAGCCCCTAATATAGAATCCTGGCTACACGCCTGTCTCGCACCTTACCTTTCATCAACCTACATAGATCTCCAGACTCCAACAAAACCTGTACCGCACAGTGTCTGCGTTACAAAAGCATTTACCAAATACCTCCACCCTGGGTACAACTTTTCTGGTTTATTTGTTTAATTTTATGAACTTGCACAATATGTTTATAATTATGAACGGCATATGGGTGCGTATGCGCAATTATAATTGAGAGGAATGCAGAAACTAACATATCAGTTACTTCACTCACAATGATACGCAGACAATTCGCGCCCATATCTTTCTATTCAACATCAGCATTTCAGTATTGTAATCAGAAAAGCAGTCTCTTAAGCGATCCAATAGCCATTCGATCGCGACACACCTGCGCCAGTGTTTTTTATGAATACAATACCGCAAAATCAGGATCACATCAAGAAAATCAAAAGAAAATAGAATCACAGATTCAGTGTTCTTGCTTTTTTTGACAGCAGAAATTTTACAGTGTTTTGGAGAGGAGGGCGAACGAGAAATTTCGACCAGCCTGGAGCCAATACTATAAAACTTTTACAATTGTATTTTCTCGAATTGTATTTTCTACCTACTAATATAACTGACGAAATGAATCGTTAGCATTTTCAAATACTAATGGTTTCTTTCAACCCATTTACAGTCATAATTAGAAAATTGTCGCAGGATTACGGGGTTGAGTGATGGAGGAAAATTTATGTTCTTATCAGTGCTCAGTCGACAGCCAGTGACTGTCGCCTGAACCCCAGTTCGAACGTAAACCTTGCCACCTTATCAATGCCCTATCCGCTTGGGACTCTTAGGATTCCTGAAGGTGCCTGGCTTACAACGCCAAAGGGTGATCAACGATAATTCACTGAAAGATTATTTATTTACATCTACGAAGAAATATAATATGAAACAAATTACTCACAAAATTATCCACAAGAATACACTAATTACGCGAATAAAAGTTTATTCTTTAGGGCCCTCGATGTCCCCCGCAGCTAGCTGTGTCAGCAGGATCAACCTCACATCATCTTCATCCTCTCACGGTTTGTGACAAATACAAAGTGTCTATTCACTTCTCGTTGCTTCCTCCTCGCAGGGCTAACTTCACCGTCAGTCGGGCTTCACACATATAATGTTCTGCTTGTGCGACTCTATCAGCGTTCTCACAGTTCAACCACAATTCAATCGGCGTCTCCCTCAGTTCACGATCACTTTGCGCCTTGTCTGGCTCTCACGGGGTTAAGTTATTCTTCGCCTTCGGATAATACTTAACAAAGCTTACATAATAATATTCTGCAAAGTGTTCTCAACATCACCAATTCTCGCACCGTGTAAAACTATCTTATCTCGTGAACTATTCCAGCGCTTACTCGAGCTCTTAATACGGTCTCTAGACCTCAACGTTACAGCTTTTATTTCTTTGGCTACTATGCCACTACGGTTCGCAACCGTTAACAAACTACAATCGGTCCCTTACAACCCTCACAGGGTTACGACAATACGCGGACTTTCAATCTCGGTGCCTATGACCCTCGACGGCCAAGGCTAAATTCGGACCTTCTCTGAGTGCCCTCAGGCCAACTGCCTCTCAGAATTCTGCTTCACTCTTTATACAGTTGGGACGCAAAGTTTAAGCATATTAATTCTGATTTAACGAGTGCTTTGTAATTCGATATGGATAGAGATATAAATGTGAATTTTGTTTGAGATGAAAACTTTCGACATTTCGGAGACAGAATAGATGCGTAATATGGGCGTGTGTCCAGAACATGTGTGATGCTCTGGTTTCAACAATTACAATTTAACTGGTCTTAATTACCCAGATAACGATACAGAAGAGAATAGTGTCTCTCTTACTATTGATCTGTTATCAACAAGTGCCATAATGGACATTAAATTTCATGCCTCATTTAAAATCTCAGACAAACCTATTTTCGGGGTCCGTCACATATCTATGTTGCTTCACATTTAACCCAGGCAGAAATATTAGCGAAAATATTTACACTTTTATACAACAAAATCGCAACTTTTAGCTATCACCTTTACAAAAATACATTTCTAGATAATACAATTGTCAAAGTATTATAGTATTGAGCCCAGGTCGCAACGTCGAAATTCTCCATCCTCTTGTGATCACATTACTGTAAAATAAAGTGGACAAAATCAAATAGAAACCTAAGATATGTGTGTCACACACATTGTCTTCCTCGTTGATATCTGATATGTTCGACTTATTCATGATCTATTTCTCTTGAATTTTCGTTCGCATGCTCATACTTACATGTTCCCCTCAGACACTGATTGCCCTGCCTCCACCATGGGTATTTACAACTCAATATTTTTGGAGTAGTGGACAATGCCATTTGGGCATATACCACTGTATGATTTTAATATCCACATTCGAACACTCTGAATCAGGAATTGAAATTGAAAATGTTGCTCCGGTTTGAAAAAAACGATCTTGTGGTGCCATTTGGATGGGCAGTTTATTAACATCAATAGCAACGGCCCTTATTTAAATAGTAGAGTTGCTTTCTTTGTAAATAAGTACAACTGAAAGATGTGACAGAAGATTGAAACAATTTACTAGCGGTAGTTCTTTGCACAAAACTTACTGCTTTAGTATTTGCCAAAAAGAAAAACAGGCTGATTTTTTATCGAGTCGATCGTGATTTGATCGCAAAACATTTACACTGCTTGGTCATCATTTCTTAATAATATATTACAAAGCAAAACAAATGAAAATCGGACCTGATATTCAATGTTCTCGCGTGTTTTCCGCCAGGTGAGATGTCACTGAGTTGTGGGAAAAAACGGACCGAGAATTTTCAACGTATCGCAATTCTTCGGCCTCCAGCCGATTTGTCGCGGCCCTCTAACGAGGCGGCCTACATTAATCCCATCCCCCGCCAAGTTCATAAAATGAAACATTGGATGAGATAAATAGAAGTCTTGAAGTTTGATGTAGTAATCTATGCACTGAACAGGCGCCTTTCAAAATATAAAATCGTTACATTTGCAGACAGCCTCTTATTGAAGATTCACGAAACTACAGAAGGTATCAAATTGTGTGGGATAGTTTGACAGAAAGATTAGGTTTGACAAAACACTAAACAATGGCATATTGTCATCACTGCTTTCTACGTAAACTACAACAAGTTTGGGTTTATTCATATGCAATACTGATATTCAATTATATTTGAATGCAGTATTCACAAGGACTCCGGTCCCATAGCTTTTAATGAATCCAAATGAATGAAATCATTCCAGTTTACCAAGATGATGAGAATTCGTCACTACATTTGGAATACTTTTAAATATCTTATTTTTCTAGGTTTCAACAATCAACACGAACAGATGAAATAACTAACCATTCAACAGAATATTTGACAGAAAGATCAAAGGGGTGAGTATTTTATCAACTGGGTCGTCCCTTCCGGAAAACGTTCTATGCTCATTCATTTTATTGTTAACCATTTATATGAAGCTTCATATGATACATTTGTATTTCAGAAATTTATATCGGAAAGTATTTCTATCCTCTTTAACCCTTTACCTAACATGAAAAGCAGACGACACTTGCAAACAAAATTCTTGAATAACTAATTTTTTTCATTTTTTGTGTCAAAAACATAGGTTATGACCCTCATTGGAACGAGCTCGACGAGCTCGTTCCAAAGAGGGTCATAACCTATGTTTTTGACACAAAAAAATGAAAATTATATTGAAAATTAATTGGCGATGTTAAAGAATAGCGCTGACCAGATTTTGCCGTTACGTTGGGTAAAGGGTTGAACATAAGCAGCAGGACATTGCTATTCTCGAATCAAAATATCTCTTTTTTAAAAAATATCTATTTATATATTTGGGATGTTTTTTAAATATCACATGTAATCACGGATTATACTCTTTATTTACAAGGCTGTTTGCACGATGTTCATTTTTGTCTAATGTTTTATTATCTCCCTTGGAGAGTGTAGCAGTGACTCTTTTCGCTGCAGTGTTTGTCTTCTGAGAATTTTACTGCCAATACAACAGGCGTGAAACACAAAATCTGGATCAGAGTGCAATAATGTCGGCGGCACAGATATAAACCATTTGCTAACAGTGAAAGTAATATTAAAATCTAATTAGGTAGGTAAATAGACGTTCCTGGTTTGTATTCCTGAAGTTATGAGGCCAATATTCTCAATATGCACCCATTTACACTCTTAAAACCATATTTTATGTACATGTATACAGGGAAAGATCTGGAATTTAGCGCATCCATATTCGGATGACTCTTTACTTCTCTTCGGTATATTCGCATTCGTTTTCAATCATTCCGTGGAGTCATTTTTGCGAGTTCAAAACTTCGCTCTCGCAATTATAATAATAAAAAATCATAATATTCTCTAAAACGCTGTAGCGTCAGAGGGAAAATAGAAAAAAATTAAACGTTGAGCTCCCAATCATGAAAACAATTCACTGAGTGTAACAGGTCCCATCTACATCTACAGCAAAACAATTATATATTGCCGGAGGATTCTCTGAAAAGGTGTGATTTCAGGTTCTTTTAACCCTTTACCCAACGTGACGGCGAAAACCGTCCAGCGCTATTCTCAAAAATCGTCAATTAATTTTCAATATATTTTTCATTTTTTGACTCAAAAACATAGGTTTTGACCCCTCATTGGAACGAGCGCGTCGAGATCGTTCCAATGAGGGTCATAACCTATGTTTTTGAGACAAAAAATGAAGAAATTAGTTATTCAAGAATTTTTTTACAAATTCGTCTGCTTTTCATATTGGGTAAAGGGTTATAATTGGTTGAGGTGTACTTGTATGACTGACAAACCAATTAGAAGTAAATAAGAAAAATCTTAGTAAGCTGAAATAAAGGCATGAACCACGGTCTCCAGTAATTCCGGAGAGCGGTAGCGTCGAAGATGGCTAAGATTTATAAACTAAATAAAGCAAAGCGCTCAGATTTTATTGATGTTTTCCTCCATTGATAGACAAGAGTCAAATATCATTCCCATGCTGCGAGCACTGTTCAATGCAGGTTGTATAGAATTTCCAATAGTAAGTGACTTGATCTGTACCTTTCCTGGAATCATTGCACGTGATAGAACTATTATCTCAGTGTAGTCATCATTCATTTTAAGTCGATGACTGGTCATCCAGTCACGAACATCGCCCACACAATCTTTTATCTTAGCAACTGAATAACCTATGTCATATTCATCTGAGGGGTTTAGCGACAAGTACAACTGAGTGTCATCTGCATACAAATTGCAAGGAATATCTACCTGCCTCAAAACGTTTCCCGAAGTTGCTGTATATAACGTAAATGGAATGGGTCCGAGGACAGAGCTCTGGGAACTCCACATAAGAGTAATTTACCCCTTGAATTCGACTGAGAGATGGTTGGTTACCTGTACCTCCGATTCCATGCAAGCTGCTGCATAGTAGATAGAAGGAAAGAATGTTTTATAGTATCAAAAACAGATGAAAGATTTAGCAAGATCAAATGAACACATCTCTGTTCACCTAATGAGCATATTATGTCATTTCATACTCGTAAACGAACAGTTTACACGATAAGCTGATAGGTTTCCAATAAGGAATTTGTAGTAAGATGCTCCATAAGTTGCTTAGCAACAACTTTTTTCCCAAATTTTAGAAATAAAAGGAAGGTTGGAAACTGGACGATAAATTTTAAGAATGTCAGGGTCAAGAGAGGGTTTCTTGATCAAGGGATTGACCAGTACTTGTTCAGCTCTGTTGGTATGCAATCTTCCTGGATGAATGACTGAATAATACTTGTGATGCATGGCGATAAACAAGCAACTGATTTTTGGACGAGAGATGTGGGAGTGGGGTCCAAATCATTTGTTTTATTAGGACTTATCACAATTAACTTTTTCTCTTCAGACTCATTTACTCAATCATTTACTGAACTAGGGTTGCACGGTATATCGATAAACCGATATTTTACCTGTATTCAAACCAGTATCGATTGAATATTGGTGTAATTACAGAAAATCGGTTTATCGTCATTATTTATTTTCCCAGAATTTAAGTTTCAAGATTTCTCGAGTTTTTTAAACTGCAGCTCTGAAGGAGTAATATTATCCATTTACCTAATGAATCGTCAGCATCCATCCGCGTAATAGATAAACTGAGCAGTTGAAAAAAATATTATTTTTCAAAAAATTCAACAAAACCATATTATGTGACCCCTCCAATGAGGGGTCACATGATATGGTTTTGTTGAATTTTTTGGAAAAAATTCGATAAACTAATAATTAAAATAATAACTTTTGATATCGTCTGCGTTGGGTAAAGTTTTATTCGAACTACATCATCATGGCATGCTGATTGGTTCCGACTATGATTGCTCAAGTTCCTGTTATGATGGTGCGTATGTTCAGATATCTGAACAGTCTATTGATATGCCGGTACACCGCGGTATTTTTTGGAATTCCGATACCGGTCGGTATTCAGTTTCAAATACCGTGCAGCCCTACACTGAACTGAACTCCGTCCAAGTATAACCGACTCGCAAGTCAGAAAAGGAAGGTTCAGTTATAACTTCAGCGTTTTTGTTCAAAAGTTCCATCTTGTTGGTGAAATAATTGCTAAAACGATTGGCCAATTCTTGGGCATAATCTGAAAGAATTTTGTGTGTCAGAAATAGGTTGTGTTTTATTGTCAGTTCATTTTTATAAGCTAGTGCAATACTCCCTCCCCTGGTTCCACGTGCTAAATTAACAGTATTATAGCATCTGGGTTCCAGTTGTGCTAAAACTGGTCGGCCCTTGTCGTCACCATCTAGCCAAGTTTCATTCAGTGCGAGTAAATCTACCGATTTATCCTCCACAAAATGGCAAATATCAGAAGTTTTTCCTTTAAGAGACATATTGTTATAAAGTGCTAGGGTTGTGAAAGTTTGCGGCCCCGTACAGTCAGGTTGTTTTCTATTCACTTTGATTACGTACACCTATTTAACACTCTACTAGGTGAAGTGTGAGGGTGTCTGCGATGCATGACACATTGTATTTTCTTTACCTTAAAGCTAATGGAATTTTTAAAGCAATATTCAGGCCAAAGAAGCCTTATTTTTTCATTTTTTTAAGACAAAAGTTTTTATGTAATTCAACTCAGGACTCATATTTTACGAGAAAAGAGTACAATCGCAAACAAATTGTGTACATCTTTGCTCTAGATAATATCAACCAATCAAAGATGCCGTTTTATATCCGTTTAGAATGACAGATGCAGTGAATCGTTGACGAATAACCTGGGTGTATACCTCATGACACATAGACCACCTGTCACATGGAAGGTCTCTGTGATCGGTGTATTTTTTCGTTGTGCAGCAGGCACGTGTACATTTAAAAGTTATACACAATGGACTAGGGGACGCGGTGGCGTTGCGGTAACCGGTTCTCGTCAGATCACCGAAGTTAAGCAACGTCGAGCCCGGTTAGTCCTTGGATAAGCGACCGTCTGAGCGATCGATTCGGACTCCTGCGCTGTTTCCTTAAGCAAGGCACTTAACCCCGATTGTCCACATGTGGGCACGATGGCGCCGTGCACTAAGGCGTACTGCACGTCGATTGTACGCACTGTGTCCTTGGGCAGGGCACTTAACCCCGATTATCCTCATGGGGGAACTGCACGTCGATGGGGCGCATGTCTTCAACCAATCTGACCCTGCCTGTGCTACAGTGCGGAGTTATGATGTTGGTGAGCTGGCAGCTCGGTGATTCTCTCCAAGTCCTCCAGCTTCCTCCACCCGTAAAACTGTCACCGACACGATATGACCATGACTGTTAAAGTGTCGTTAAACCTTAATAAATAAATAACACAACGGACTTTTGCGGGCGTTTCACTTCGCTGATTTTAATTGTAATTTACAGTCGGTGCCAGACGCAATTGCATCTGCACCCGTCTTCCACGAGGGGTTTCGTATTCACACACGTCCATCTGTAATCGTTCCAACATCTTTCTGTTTACAGACCGAATTAGCATGAAAATCGACATGGAGGTTATCGCAAATTTATGACTCGATAATCTCTGCGAAAGTGTGGACAGACTACTACTGTTTTAGCAACTATTAAAATGAAAGGATCAGAAATTTTCGGAAGCCCTTTAGGGTCAACATGTGTAGCGGGGAGATCGAGCATTGCAAATATTCGCAATACATTGCGAATATTCGCATTGAACATTGCGAATATTCGCACTTAACATTACGAATATTCGCAATGAACATTGCGACTATTCGCATTCTGCTTTGTGAATATTCGCATTCAGTTTTGCGAATATTCGCATTCAACATTGCGAATGTTTGCATTCAATTGCAATGTTGAATGCGAATATTCACAATGTTGAATGCGAATATTCGCAATGTTGAATTCGAATATTCGCAATGTGAATGCGAATATTCGCAGTGCTCCCACTACACATGTTGGCCCCAATGGGCTTCCGTACAAATTTGTTCATACAGAATTTCAGTACACACTGACCATACAAACAAATCCATAATACTGTGTGTGTTTTGTGTTATTTGGATTTACTGGTGGTCAGATTGCTTATTTGAGAAGTATTTACAGAAAGTTGTTTCTATCATTTGTCGCTTTCTATTAAAACAGTATCATTCAGTCAATGAGCGAATGCATTTGGTGGAATATGTTATCATACGAACCCAGTTATATACTTCTAACGTGTTCGAATCCCAAAAAAGAAGAAAATATAGTTGCAAACCTTTCAACTCTATGTTCACGAATGACCTCTTCCCATACAATATTATATAATACAAATTGGCGGTACCATCGCGTGTTTGCAGACAAACGCGGTACAAACTAATCTCACAACATTGCAATGCAGATAAATTAAATTATAACTGATTCTCCTCAATTGGTTATCATCATTTATTTCGCAAGCTGAACGACTGTCATTGCAAAATGTATTGGAAGAATTAATGAGCGTTGTTTGATAAATACATATTATCGCTACAGTGAAGTTATCTGGGTCGTCGTATCACGTCGAGTTGAGGACGTCAGATCGCCGAATCAAACGTGCATCCGGCGATCTGACCTCCTCAACGAGACGTGATGCGACGACCCAGATCAGTTCACTGTAGCGGTAAAAGGTTTATTATATGACATATGGTTCAACATCGCATGCCAACGCAAGCAATTAACAATTCCTCCACGTTTTTTTTGGTAAATTGGATTGAAATAAAAAAGAACTATTTTTGTTTACACTTATTTTTGTAACAGGTGCACACATTCCCCGATGCTCATGAATACGATAAAAGGATACCATGAATATGATAATAAAAAAAACAGGACCGCCGTTCGAGCACACCCATTCCAGCTCGTAGTAACGTACTCTCTGCGACCGGAACAGCTAATTTTGCGAATTCGAACACACCCGTAAGTTGTCTGTCATACCATAGTGGTGCGGAATCGGATTCTACACTGTGGATTTTCAGGGGACCAGGAAAAGATCCTTAAAGAGTAGTGATATTTAGCGGTTACATTAGATAGTCATATAATAATATATATTAGAACTACTTTATGAAGCTGTGTAATGAAGTGTTTAGCCTTTTCCCAATCAGTATCTCAATTCCTCCAAATACTGTACACAAAATCGTCATTTCGATCTGAACGTTCCTTTTCATTTTTGAATTCACATCAAACCTTATGAACGGCATTTGCACAAGCTATAAGCTATGGTATAAGCTATGGTATAAAAAGTAATTGTGTCAGTTATTTAGGGGCAAAGATATAGTTACCGTTACTACGGGATATGTTTGTTTTACAATGCTGGCGAAGTTGTTTACCTTGTAGTGCATGCTTAGAAAATGATGTTTTCGACTTACTGTTGAAACGGGGCTACCTGGAGTGTGTTGAAAGAGTACGTTACATATTGCCATCATATACTTAATAAATAGAACTTCAGAAATGGGGGTATTGACATTGTTGGTCATTCAAATTGGCCTCGGAAACTAAACAAGCATAACCAAAAGGGCAGTACTGAAATCACAAAAACGGTTTTTTTCTCGATCAGATCACCAGTGGTTAAAACTTCATATATTGCGACCTCGAAACTGGATCAAGACACATAATCGAAAATGACATCTGAGATTCAATGTTCCCGCATGTCTCTTAACTTGTAAAATTATACAGTGTTGTGGAGAGGAAAGTAGGCAGAGAATTTCGATCGGGGTGCGACCAGGTCGTGATCCGATCAAAATTATCTGTCCACTTTCGTAATCATTGTTCCGTAGTGTACTTTATTGTTCTGCTTGTTTTAGGGATTTTTCTTTATTTTCAATGATTATGTAAATGCTTGGTGAAGTTTTCTAGCCATTAGCACACAAGAGAAGAGAAACAAACGTTTGTGTAGAATCTGACATTTATAACATATCATAAGGTGATATTTCTTGCATTTGTACAATAACACATAACCACAAAATATGACCATATATTACATATGTGAAACAACATACAAAACAGAAGAAGAAATATCAAGACTGTCATTTCAAATCCAAAATCTGGCGTAGTTGAAACAAATACATTATCAGAGATTCGTTCTAATTTTTTATGTGACGAATGTTGACTTTTTACCATTGAATACCTCTCTTGGAATTTAACTTTCTTCAAGAGTCTTGTGCATTTTTAACAGACTAACGATGACATTAATTTGACGAATACTTTGTTTGTAACGAAGAAAATGGCACTGCCTTGGTAATTACATACAAACAGCAGCTTGTGGTGTATTCGAGAGTTTTGCATGACATCATTAGCAAATATTTGTATCTATTGTTTTCGACGATAAATCGTCAGATGAACTTCCAGATGTTTATGTCAGTACATGGAATAAGCTCTTTTAGACATCCATGTTCGTATCTTTTTCCAGTATAGTTGGAATAAACTTCTTAAAATATAGTTAAACAAAAATAAAATTAAACTGGTTATTGTTTTGATTCGTGTGATTGGCAGTTGGCTCGTGCTCTCCTTGCTTTTATACAGGTGAGCAGGCCTTCACCAGAGTAAACTTTGCGAGTGCAAACATTTGCTCTCACAATTTAGTTCGCCAGTCCAAGATACACTTGCGAAAATTTTATACACCTTTGATCCAGACGAGGCCAACTAATCAAAGCAGTCGTTTTATTATGTGTCGAATGACAAATTTAATTCATTGCCGCCGAAAATAAATCTAGAGTGTATGCGTCTTAACTGCACACATAGATCTACTACATTGTGTGTAGATATGTGTGTTAAGAGGTATGCACTCTAGATTTTTAGTGAGCGTGGTATTTTGTGCTTGTTGATTGCAGTTTTCAAGTGTTAATACGTATGGAAAGGCATGGCATTCATTTCATTAGTTTAGACTGTGATATTCTATGATTTATATATATTTATCACCATTATGTTTTTATACAAAATGTTGTATCAGAGTCGAGATCTTGTTTCTAATGCCAGATCTCGACGAATCGAAAAATAACCATAGAAACAAGAGTGAGACTCTGATATAACATTTTGTATATTAACATTATGGTGACGATAGATTTATCTCACAATTCTCTACTGAAATAACTTGATTAACACTTTAACTAACGATTCGGACTCATCCGTCCACGTAATTTACGAACTGGGCTGTTGAAAAAAAATTTTCTTTTAAAAAAAAAATCAATAAAACCATATCATGTGGCCCCTCATTGGAACGAGCTCGTCGATCTCGTTCCAATGAGGGGCCACATGATAAGGGTTTATTGAATTTTTTTTAAAATATTTTTTTACAAAAAATCAAAATACTAAATTGTGATATCGTGTGCGTTTCTTTAACTTTCCAAGTTAGGAGGTACTCTATCAAATCAGGTCTAGAGGTGGAATCACATCAATATTTTATACTTTCAACACAGAATATTTCCATTTAGTGTTCCGTTCATTTCAACCTAAGAAGCTTTATTTGGCTGCACAATGCTCGTAAGCTTCAAAACAAAAAAAACAAAAAAAAACAAAAACAAAACAATTCTTTAAAGAAACAAACCCCGGTTACACCCAAACTCATTGATCCATTGAGATTTATACTTAGATGAACTCCACTCAAGGTTCCATCACGAATTATCCAAATTCCAAAACTGGAGAAAAAAGATTTACACCTTACATCTAGCTCAAGGAAGAACAATACACCATGGAGGCTGAGTGTAAATAGCAGTTTGAGAAACTGTTGAATATTTCGAACTTACTTTCCATTTTGAAGGTATTATGGTTAAAAATAACTGAACATGTTATACAGGTCAACGAAGACATGACCAACAAGACCATACTACGTAAAGGAGTCATTACGATTACTGCTTTGATCCAAGATGACTGCGTGAGATTAAGGATCGGGGATCACAGAGACGTCCTATTACAAGTGAAATTAAGCTATACGACCACCCATTGGGAGTATCAGTCCTATTACTAACATGATGTTAGAGTTCTGATCCCTTCATGGATCACATCCACACAAGAGACAAGTTTATTGTATTTTCTTTCCTCGTTGCATGTTTCCATAAACCACCCAAATACCACAAAGAAAACAAAAAATGGAATTAGATGATAACAAAAAGGGTGTTGTGATTAGAAGGAGCCAATGGCACACCTTTACAAGAGTGGGAAAAACTGTTGTTCATGGGTTGAAAACACTTGTCTTTTCTTACTATGTTTTTCTGACATAAAAAACTCTCGTTCGATTCCCTGTCTTATTACTCTGAAACCGTTAGCCACAGGGTTAATTCTTTCTGTTTTGCAGTTGTCAAGCGAACCCTACTGAACCACCTCAAGACTATGAATACCCGCATTGATAGCTGACAGACCGAACAGCAACCAAAACGTCGTATGGTTGAGTTGCACATACACTTATTTAGGGATA
The DNA here is from genome assembly GCA_031216915.1 of Pictodentalium vernedei. Classification (NCBI taxonomy): domain Eukaryota; kingdom Metazoa; phylum Mollusca; class Scaphopoda; order Dentaliida; family Dentaliidae; genus Pictodentalium; species Pictodentalium vernedei. The sequence goes on from CM062293.1 coordinate 149,983,081, forward strand.
TAAGGAATTGAAACCCTCTACGGGTAATGATGAACCTTAATCTGATCTGTAATGGGGCGTCTCTGAGATCTCCGACCACATCTCACACCGCCATCTAGGAGCGAAACAGTAGCTGTATTTTCTACACTGCTTACAGGGATCTGTTTTGCAACAGTGATTACAGGTTTTGGCTTGAGGTTTACTGTTGGAAAGAGGCCTCCCGAATATATGAAATTTTATAGCATCAAAATTCTTAATGAAAAGAACTTCTGGAAGGAGCTGTAAAATTGCGGGCTGCTGAAATGGCTTCGGCAATCAAACAGACATGATGAAAGCTAGAATATTGGGGTTTTTTTTGTTTTCAAACCTCTTGTTTTAGGAATTTTTGTATTTGAACGGATTGGATCAGGTTATACAAAGAGAATATAAGAGAAATGTTAGTTTTGTGGGACCGATATGAAAAAGCATGCGACAAAGATTTATTTTGTTTCCCACCCATGAGGTCACTGTTGTATCAGTTGGGCCAACCAACAGTTTTGTTCTACGTATTATTAACATCTTTTATAAGTTTTTCTCACCCCCAGCGCAGTTATCAAAACAAATTCATAACAATATACAAGGAGAGCACCAAATTAACTATTTACAAAATATAAAAAAAATTCATCATAATGCTGTTATGAGTAAAGTGTTTTGTCTGTACTATTCGAAGCATTTCGTTGGAAAGCCTGGGTGGTCATGTGAATCGCATGATGCATTTTTGCAAAACTCATTTTCTGCATAACGCATTCCACATTTCGCATGACCATTTGTGCCTGCTTGCAATTTAATATTTTGTCTTTGCATTTCTAAATTTTCCCCAAGCTTAGTGCGTTTGACATGTACAGTACAGTCGCCGTGGATAGTCTGGTCGTAACCCACGCGCGGGCAATGATGTCCACGCATGCCTTTACTGGATAATAAAAATCAGCAGCAGCAAAATTTTAATTCATGAAGCACCGGGTTGTACCCGGTGCTTCATTAATTAAATTTTTGATGATTATTCCTAAAATTAGTGTTTGGAATCTAATATTATTGCGTCCGTGGAAGTATTGCCGTGGACTGTACAATTCAAAGCCAAGTTCGACTTGTAGCCACGCGATAGCGAAAATCCCTGTCTTAAAACATGCCCGCTTGTGAATTTCTAGAATCTGTACAATAGGTTGTGGTTTTCCATTCACATCTTACTGTCCTATGAAAGTGTAGAATACAGTATACCTGTAATTTAACCTATACATGTCTGTCACGTGGTGCTCACGAATATAGTCACCAAATCAATATTGAACTTCGTGCATCGAAACTCCGAATGCAAACTTGGTGGTGTACTGTAATTGCAGTCTTGTTGAGTGAAAATCCTTCTACTATGTCACGTTGTCAATTCGTGGTACATGATAGAATGCTTATGCTGGTCAGCACCATAATGCGTCCTGTGATTGTTTAACTTTGAACCATCAGGTTACAGATTAACTGCTGCTAATCCACTCCATTCTAATGTCGAAATATCGACATTTCAAGCAGAACTTTTTCCCATAATGCTACTGGGAGATTAACCAGTTCAGTCTCATCGAGCTCTGTCCAAACAAGATTGAATTGGTTAAATTCCATTTGCGTTATGGAGAGAATTTGTTGCTTGGATTTTTTTTTTGTATTGTGACAGTGACTTTGTAGGTACCAACTGTTGTTTGTCTTTCTGCCGTACCGTATAGCTATATGTTTATGGTTTACATAGGCCCTATTCAATGCGGGAACAATCAAGAGAAACTTGGTGTGACTCACTTTTCCAGCTTATCATTTGCTGATCCTTTCTTTGTAATGTGATACACAGTTGTTTATGTTACTTTGAACATTTTCCAACAGTGTCTCATATAACATCTTTCTTTTCGCGTAATAAAAATGACTCAAATATGCGGTGAAGTGTCTTGGGCCGTTCACTGCCGTGAACAAATCATGACTTTTTCGCATTTCAGCCAAGTTCGACTTGTAGCCATGCGAGAGCGAAACTCCCTGTCTTAAAACATGCTCACTTGTGAATTTCTAGAATCTGTACAATAGTTTGTGGTATTCCATTCTCATCTTATTGTCCTATGAAAATGTAGAATACAGTATACCTGTAATTTAACCTATACATGTCTGTCACGTGGCACTCACGAATATAGTCACCAAAATCAATATTGAACTTCATGCATCGAAAATCCGAATGCAAAGTCTTAACATAATCAAAAATAATGAACATTTTATCTGTGCTCATCTCCAACTGAATATTTACAATTAATGTTTCACAAACCACAAGTATTAGTGATATCCAAAATACTGCATTGCATTAATGTCCTTCTGGGTGTATAACACAATTGTCTTGCGACTTTCAAAAATGAACGGAATGTGGATAGCCGCTAAAGTCATTAGTAACACAACCATGCAAATAAAACTGAAGTCACAATTCAAGGAAACGTTGAGCATAGCGGTGTATGTATGAAGTGATGTTCTAGCCTTTTTCTCCTCTTCATTTAGTCACAGATTTACTAATCGGTCTGTCAGTGTTTAGAAATTACTAGACTGGGAAATATGAAACACAAAGCCAGAATCATCTTTCGAACACGTGTTGTGCTTGCAGTTGAACCTTTTCTGTCCACGGAACCAAGTGCGTTGGTTCGTTCACCTAAAAACAAAAACAGATTAAATATATTATACAATTGCAACAGATAGGAATTAAGTACTGTACGTGGGCACTGTGGACACGTAGCGGGATAAGATAGGAATGGTTTGTATGGGAGTCGGTAACATATTCCATGCAAAGACAAGCTTGGGTCCGAAAATCTCATCGTGACACTATGTTATTAACCCTCTAGCTGTCTAAACTTATGTAATCCGAGGAAGCTGAATTTATTACAAATTCCATCACGTGAACGACAATGCCAAGTTTAACAGGGCAAGGATATCAGTCACTTCATTGCTCAGCAACATGGTGTAAAATGGGTGGACTTACCGGCTAAGATCCCTGGCTGCAACCCCACATAACATGTGTGGAACATCCTTGTAAGGAGGGTAGTCTATAGACAACCATCGTATGCCAAAGTAGTGAATCTACAGGAAGTTCTAACACAGAATTGCGGATATTCGTAAGTTGACCAACAGTATGCTGTGGTGTATCAAACATGCCATAAATGCAGGAGGTGACCCCACTAGTTAAAAGCTCGACCAGCAGAGACCACAAACAAAAACAGACATATTTCTTTTGAGAAAGACCACTTTGGTGTTCGATGCCTAGAATGATTTTTCTTACAATATGTAGTAATCCACCTATTCAGATTATATAGTTTTACATTCTTACATATTGCATATCAGAAATGTGTGTGTGAAGTGTATGTGTGTGTGTGTGGGGGGGGGGGGGGGTCGGAACTTTCTCTGTAAACTTTGGCGTGTGTGATTAACTCTGTTCTTCATTAGAGATATGTGTCTCACGTTAAAAATGGAAGTAGTCTCTTTATCAATAAATATTTGATGCTAGAATTTTTAATTTCTAATTAAATCAAGTCACGGCCACTTTACAACAACCAAGAAAACACTGGGCATGTAAGTATTCGTCGGTAGGATTCTAAATAATTTTTGGACGTCAAAATTTGTTCACATGTCTTTTTGGACTTCACATATCTTTACTTGTTATAATTAAACTCTATCACTGCAAATCTATACAGAGAGAAATAATGTCACTCCCATGATAATATGAAGCACATTCACGGAATATTACGTTGTGGTACATGTACTTCAGGAAGGAGTTCAAATATGAGCTTTCCGGAGTCAACCAGTTAATTTATAATCCTTGTGAAGATGACAGGATGGGTAATGTTTTACGTCTATCAGCTGTTATTTTAACCCTTTCAAACAGGTATGCATACAATTTTTGCGTGAAGAAAAAATTGGTAGTGGACAAGCATACGATATAAAGAGCAAAACATCTAAGGCTCGGCTCGGTTATAATTTAATCCAACACCTCGACAGAGCTGTTGGATTAAATTATAACTGAACCTCCCACCAAACCAGGATGGTTTCGTCCATTTTGCCATTGATAGTATTGACTGAAAGATATTTTCCAGGGCGCCAGTGCTGAAAGGGTCAATCGACACTTCAAATGCGAATGTTGTCGAACTTGTGACTATTATTTATTTATTTAGTAGGGTTTAACGAAACTTTCGGCACCCAGGGTCATCTCGAGTCGGACAGTTTTACGGGTGGAGGAAGCCGGAGTACCATGAGAGTACCACCGAGCAACGACAAGTAACTGTCAAACTCCCCAACATACTAACTCCATACAATCAGGGTTATCATTGGTTGAAGACAAGTGCACCATCGACGTGCAGTACATCTTAGTACACATCGCCACCGTGCCCCCACATCGGCAATTGGGATTTAGTGTCTTGGCCAAGGACACACGCGGTTGCGCAGGTGGGATTCGAACCGAGGACCTCTTGGCATGCAGCCTGCATCTCTTCCTACTGAGTCACCGCGCTCCCAATGTCTGTCTAGCCTGTATTACATTTCTAAATCTCTAAAACACTTTCTGCCAAACTACAGATAAACAAACGGTATATGGGAGAAATACTTCACTGTCAAAAATGTAATGCTTCAACCTGAAAAATTGCATGCAAACTGCTGAAAGGCCATTTTCAGCCACCCAGAAGCCGCAAGAGTAGAATTTTGCCACCACACCGAGCTACATATCCTTGATGATATCATCCCTTTTTTCATTTTTAAAAATGTGAAAAAATAATATTTTTCGTCTCATATATATTTAGTTACCCGACTCGGAACAACACAGTGTAAAAACTAGTTCAATAATATTAAACTCCGACTTCGCGAAACTAATTTATGGTTGTGTTTTTATAGATCTTTGGCGTTGTTGGAGTTGAATATTAGCATTCAAATCCTTGTTAGGAAAAACATTGTTACAGACTTTGTGAGGGTAGGCTCGTTTTACGCTCATAAATCTTACCGTTAGTACTGTTTTCAGTCTCTATTATCTATTGTCCACATTCTCAAGCAAAATAGTTACAACGTCAGAATGAACAAGTGAAGGACATCCGAAATTTTGAACTTTATAAACAAATTTTTTGAAAATGAAGCAAAAACTTTAAACCTGTCAATCTAAACTCAGAGAAAGTGTATGGCGTCATAAAACTGGAAAGTTATTAAACATGAAAGTAAGATTCGGACCGCATACATAACTGAATTCTGCCTCCACAATAGCATTCAAAGGTGTTGATGCCTTCCATTCATTTGGGGGTTGTGGCAGCTTGTTGCATATATAAAAGTTGAATGCATGGTAAATTTAATTCCTTATGTCTCCTTTTGTCCATTGATTCGTTTCAACCTTTTATCGGAAACTCGAATATGGGTCAAACAGAACATATTTACTTCAATGTTCTCCATAACCATTCGATAAAAAAGCTGTAATATTTCGAAACAACGGATTATTTCATAAAGAAAACTATTTATTTTGAAAAGGTATATATTTTACATAATAGCCAGTTATCAGTGCCAGCCTAGTAACGTAAAAATGACTTTAGGTCGTACATTGACAGTGAGACAGTTAAGAGAGAGAGAGAGAGAGAGAGAGAGAGAGAGAGAGAGAGAGAGAGAGAGAGAGACTTTCCCTCCCCACTTTTCTAATGCAAAATGCAAAGATAAGATTAAACCGCCTATTTGCCAAATATCATAAACAATCAAATTTCAATTAATTTGGTGAAGTTTGCGGTTTTCTATTACTGAACTATGTAAAAACGAGATCTGAAAAAATAACCAATTTTTCGAAGCCACTGTTTGCCATAATTCCTAAGTTAATTCACCCTTAGCAGCACGCGCAAACTCGGTGACAAAAAAATTTCTTTCCGTTATCCAATAAATTATCTAAAGCTATCATATATCTTATATTACAAACACATCTACAGTTTACATAACGTTAGTTTCAACACATGCCCTCTGTTTAGATTTTTATCCCATGTGCAAAAGTACGAAACTGTAGAGCGGAACCAAACGTATTGCGTAATGCGCGTTACTTTCGGGGAGATATCCTCGCATCTCTATCATGGCAATAGACAATTTAGAGGTTATTACTTGCTTAGTTTTTAGGCCAATATGAAACTAACCAAGTAATAACCTCTTTATTTATTAAACCCAAACAAATAATTACAAAATGTTCTCGGAAATGTTAAAGTTTTCTGACAGTTTTATTGTTTCTCGTTCTTTTCACAAAGTCCGAAGTTTCTTTTTCTCCACGCTCAGCTGTCCGAACTGGGGAAGCCTCGGCTTTCGGATAGCTTAACTACAGTACAGTCGCCGTGGACTCACCGGAATCCATGCGTGGTCAGTGACGTCTACGCATGCATTTACCAGGTAATAAAAATCCTTCATTAGCAAAATTTTAATTAATGAAGCACCGGGCTGTACCCGGTGCTTCATTAATTAATTTTTTGATGATTATTCCTATAATCAGTGTTTGGAATCTAATATTATTGCGCCCGTGGAAGTATTGCCGTCGACTGTATAATTCGAAGCCAAGTTCGACTTGTAGCCATGTGATAGCGAAATTCTCTGTCTTAAAACATGCCCACTTGTGAATTTCTAGAATCTGTAAAATAGGTTGTGGTATTCCATTCACATCTTACTATCCTATGAAAATGTAGAATACAGTATACCTGCAATTTAACCTATACATGTCTGTCACGTGGTGCTCACGAATATAATCACCAAAATCAATATTGAACTTCATGCATCGAAAATTACCAGGTAATAAAAATCCTTCATTAGCAAAATTTTAATTAATGAAGCACCGGGTTGTACCCAGTGCTTCATTAATTAACTTTTTGATGATTATACCTATAATTAGTGTTTGGAATCTAATATTATTGCAGCCGTGGAAATGTTGCCCACCAGTAGAAAGTGACCAGTTCACAGCGGCTGTACTGTATCTCTTCTCCCACTTAACGACTCTGAATCTCTTTTTTTTCTCTTCATCCATCTAATCCTTACTTACTGCATCGTTAATTCCTCACCACCCAAAACCTCAGCTTCAAAATACTCCCTTTCCCTTATACACCAAAAAACTCAGCTTCAAAATACTCTCTAATGCCTACTAACGCCAATTGTCCTGATTGCGTTCGACAAGCAACGGTGATTTCTTTGTAAACAAATTGGTTGTGCTTAGTGACGCATTTTGGGGGACAATTCTATGTAGGTTCATATCAGCTGAGATCGGCGTCATATCAGCCGAGCTCGATAAATGTCAATTCTGGGTAAGAAAATCATATCTAATAAATAACAAAACATATTTTTATACATCTCCCTCTATCTTATAAGGTAGATAAATAAATAATATAATAAACTGTAATTTGTTGCTCTTTGGTGAAAAGTATACTAAACATCGTTGTTTCAGTGAAGAAGAAAACGAGAAAGGTATACAGAATAGTTAGAAAGTGTCTGTAACTAAAACTATACCATGCCGTAGAACATATTGTACGAATTATTCCTTTATCGTAAGAAGTCCTTTTTACATGCAGCTAGAATATTCATGCAACTAATTTCTTTCCACTCACGAATGGCGCATAGAATAATTATACCTAATTTATTATAATCATGTAATGCATTGTACTACTCCTCTACTAATCTTAGTCAAAATGAAACCACTAGTACTTTGTGCATATTCTATATTTGTGCCTCACGTACCCGCGTTGGGTTGATCAGTGAATAAAATGAAATTGATCTGAACTGCACCTTATAAAGGCAGGACTGCCACACGCGATGTTAGTAACCATTTTACATACATTTCCAAGAAACTGCTAGGAGTAATAGCCTCAGAATTGCGAGTGGGATAACATTTAAAAACACCCTTCAAAATAATAGCTGCTTTCAACCAGAAGTTTCTGCACATAAATCTTTGCATAATATGCAGACAGAGATGACTATTTCCAGAAAATAGCGCGCATCATAGTGTTATGATAGGAGATACATTTTGTCTGAAAGTTTAAACATCTCGTTTGTTAGATAGTATCAAAACCTGAATAGCATGGATACCAAATTTGCCCCCCCCCCCCCCGATAGATTGAATCAGTGAAGAGAAAAAGCATTTTCAGCAAGCAAAGCCAGCAGTTAATGCAGAACATGGAGAGTGGATTATAACTAAATCACCCGTGGGGTGAAATTTCCACCCAGACAAAAACGCACTGTCTGGAAAAAAGCATAAGAAGCACAAGAAAAGTTTGCCAGTGGACCTCCGGGTTGAACCCGGAGGTCCACTGGCTTAAACTGCGCTTGTACTTCCCATGTATTACCATGGGAATAAACTGTTATTGTCTGGGTGGTAACTCCACTCTACGAGTGTTTACTTCCAATTCACTCTCCATGTACTGTACATTCGCTCGAGTTCACGTTTGTTATAAAGATGCATTCGCAAGAAACACTGCTATTGGTTTGAGAAACTCTCTCACATCAAGTTTTTTGAAACTGTGTTGAAGGTGAATAACTTTGTCAGATCGAGATATCGGGGAGTGAAGACCAATGTTTTACATCTTTCTCATCCAGTGCAAACAATGATGTTTTTAAAGAAAAAGCTAAAATAAATATCGTATTTTTTACCACATTTTGCCATTCATAAAACGTGCGTAACATTGACTACAAGAGTTATTGACGTTTTCAACACGGAGTTCAGGAATGGAGCTGTTCAAAAGAGTATTATTTACAGCAAAGTAAACGAATCTGCTTTGTATTTTTGGAATGTTTGAGAAATAAATTAATTCAGCAGCCCGATAGGACTGTGGGATTAAATTATTATTAAATCTCTCCACCATTTCCTGTTTCTGTCGTCGCCTTATCATTCAAGGATCATTTTTCTTTTTGAAAAAGATCAATGCATACCGGATTGAAAGAGTTATGACTTTAACACCCAGCAGAATGTAACCGAAACAAGGAAGGAGGAGGAAGAAAAAGAAGTCTGAATATTGCAAATTTCTACTCCATGCTTGTAGAATTTTATGTCTAAACAGCAAAAGGCTTAAGTTTTGTATACCAAGAACTGAGAAGGATTTTCCCACTTTCTTCATCCAGTATTTACATTGACTGCCCATACGTTTTGATATCCCATTGGAACCTGGATGAGCTCATTCCACGGAGATGGGTTAAACAATTATGTGGGAGAAACCAAATTTAATATGCTAGTTTTTGTACAGACTTTGGCCGATGGTCAACCTTTAGAATTTTGTCTTGTTTTCAGCGCTAATAAATTCGTCGCTGTCACGATTAGCATCTGGGCAGAAATATGTGACCTTAAGCACCAATGAATAAAGAGATGCATTTCCAATAGTCAGAAAAAACTATGGAAACTGTTAAAAACTAAACAGTGTAAAGGCGGGTATTAAGGTTTTCATAATAGTATGCATAGTTCTTTTGTGTGAAAGATAATTTCGCAGTCAAGGGACAGATTAGATACTTTATCTAACAATCATAGAGATTTTGGCCAGAAAACCTAGAGAAATGGTACGTATCACATAATGTATTCCGATTCCGTATCATATAGACGACTGATTCTGATTCCGTATCATTTAGGCGACTCGTTTTCTGTAACGCAACGGGCTATCATAAATGGCACATGAGTACATTCTATGTGCCTTTCAGTGATCTACTCAGCTGATCGCTTACAAAACAAAACAAAATTCCTTTCAGTTAGCGCGTGAACAACTAATAGCCAATGACCCCCCCCCCCCCCCACACTCCCTCCCCCCCCCCCCCCTTACACACAATAAATAGAAGCTGCACAATTCAATATTACACACTCGTAAATTCAAGCGTATCATCATAGGAAGTGACACTGAGAGTGAATAATCTGACAACACAACTTTGAAAATTGCAGTGACAGCGTTACTCATTGTTATAGTGCACAACAATATAGTTCCAGAAAATATGGGGGTTTTTTTTTAACTTTTTCTCACCCAACATTATGTCCGAAAACTATATTAATAATTTAAGATTTAATCTGTGTATATGACAGAATTGTTAGATAAATTAATTATGATAATATGCATGTCCTGTGATTTACATCAGATTCTCGGTGGTGTCCAAAAATGGGTTCCCATTCTGGACACCACCGAGAATCTGATACAAATCACAGGACATGCACATTATCATGATAATCTCTATGTACAAAATGGGTAATAACGTCACGTAATGATTTAACCCTACAATAATATGGGCGTGTATGATTAAACTATCACATACAGAACTCCTTTCCTAAACTATCACATACAGAACTCCCTTCCTACAAATGAAAAATTGATTCGCCCCTTCGCAAAGGATGATACAGTATTCAGGAACACAGTGATGAAATCGTTAAGAGCACAGTACTTTGGTCACAAAAGCGGGCAGATAACGTCGACTGGATCACAACTTAGTCGCGATTCGATTGAAATTCTCTGACCGCCTTTCTACCCGCAACATTTGAGAATCTCTCAAATCTAAAAACTAATGCGAAAACATTGAATCTGTGATGCAGTTGTCATTTATTTGTTTTGATGTGGCGCTAATTTCACTGTTATTTATTTAGGAAAACTCGATCCCCAATGTAAGTGTCTCGCGATCCAGTGACGATCTAAACGCGAAAAATTCCCGTTTTCGATCACGGTACTGTTGGTATAGGAGCTGTGAAGGACAAATTATAGAAACAGTTGGTCACGATAACTCAGTGACCGTTGTGTAAAACGTTTGATTTTGATGTCTTGGGTACGAATCTAGGTAGAACCATTTACGTTGTCCTCGAGCGAGAAACTTCACCCCACTTCCGCCGTGGTGGAGCTTGCTCCCAATATCGCCACGCACGAAAAGGGAATTCAGAAAAGGAATTAGGGTTTACCAAACCTAACGTTCATATTCAGCCATCTCTATTCACTAAAATCCCCATTTAGACTTTAGTTTCTCAGCACTTTTGCCTTGAAAACGTAGCTTATGACCCCCCCCCCCCTTTCCTATTTGGACAAACTCATCGAGTTCGTTCTATCGATGGATCATAAACTTTTCTCAGCACCCATTTTTCTATATTTTTCATTACTTTCTACATATCATATTTATACTAAATGTGTCAAGTTCGAAATTTTTTAGTAGGTACGCCAAGCACCTAGAGCATTTGGGGATTAGGCGCTCTATAAATATTCTTCTTATTATTATTTTTTGTTTTTAGGCAAACAGCGAAAATGTGTAGTTGTTTAATAAAATTTTGTGCAAGAGTCATCTTCTAGTTGTGTTAGAATGTTTAAAACAAATAAAACAAAAACAGCCCCGACTCATTTTGGGCGTTCTGATCAACTTTAGACTGGTGGCTGAAGATTGCAGGATTCGTGCCTTTGTTGGTAGACTATTATTATGTCTCCAGCTGTTGCAAAGTTATTTTGGACTCTTTTCAACAGAATGTTACTGAAAGCATCTGATCAGAATAATGAGGAAACATTTGGAATAAGCGGTATCACGGTCTTGGCATCACCTAACCGATTGATCAGATTCCATATTTGGGCTCCGTTTTGACGCACAGGTACTGCTGCTCAAGGGCTTCATTTTCTGCGGATATGGTTCATATTATCATTTAAGTGCAATGATTACGTCTATGCGCATTATTACAATTTACGGGCGAGTGCCGTCAGACACTCTCCCGTAAATTGTAACAATGCCAAGGCACGTGACCAAATTTTGACGATTAAAATAATTCAGCACTCTACCATTTAAAATAGTCAGCTCATGTAACTCCTTTTAACCTCCCTTGCAGAATGGCATCGTCCCCTTTAACATTATTGACAGCAAAATGGGCAATCCAATATTGTATTTGTTAAGAGGTTCATTAATAATTTTCAGCACTGGTTGACAAAGCTGTTAATTCAAACAAGTATTTTGCATTTTGAATGATTTTTGATAAACTTGTTATGAAGATGTTTCTCCCTCTAGCTAATAAAGAAGTCATTCAATCAACTATGAAGTGCAACCATTCAGGCTTTTTGGGTCTAACATTCTGGGATAGGTAACGTACACAATGGAACTAGACCACCAATACAAATGAGTGATGGATCATGGTGTTGTCCGAGTGTTATTGGATTTTCGGCATTACCCTCTTGATAGTGCTTTTTCGATGAGCCATGTCCTCCCCGTGAATAAGGTTTACCATTGTTCTCTTTTCGTGGATGGCCGCTTCCCCAGGGTTTTTGAGTCTGTATCACAACAGGCGGTCGCCGAGTGGTTCGTCGATTATGGTACACTCTGTGTGGCTGTCGTGTTGTTGTCGTTGTTGTGGTGGTGGTAGTTGTATGTTTTCTTACAGCTGGCCCTACAAAGCAGATAACACAAAATTAGTGATAATTTTGATGAATATTATCACGCAAGGTGAGTATGTGCGGTCAAAGAAATACATTTGTGCACTTGAAATACTTGTACCTTCGGAGAGCAATTTAAAAAACATTTATGTTACAGAACCAACAAATGAATCAGAGAAACCTTTAGAGTCTGCAAGCTTATCCATTTTTGCATCACTTGATGAAGAATAAAGCGTATTTTTTAGACCATTATGCACACAGTGTTATTAAAAATAAGATGAATTAAAAGTAAACACCCTGCAACAAGTGTGTGAAACGCTATTTTCGTTTTTTTAACTTTCGTGTGAATGATACAACAATCATACTTTTATATGCAGAGGTTAACATAAGAGATCTCACATTATATACTCTTGTATCACCTGAAAGGACAATGGTTGTCATTTTCGAAATACTGTATACACTGCTGATGGTTAGATAGGATATATTCAATATTCAAAAAGGCATAATGCATTTCCAACCATTAAGCTTCTATAATTAAAACTAAACGTCCTGAATTGCCCGCAAATAATAGGTCACCCTGCGCGTTGACCTGTGTGCCATGGCGATAGTAAGGCTATCAAATTCAGCATATATGGCCTATGTGCAAGCAGTGTTTAAGTCAGTGGATCTCAAGAGTTTAACCCGGTGGTTCCGTGGCTGAAACACTGCTGTGCTTGCAATTGATAACCAGGAAAATCTGTCATTCTTTGGATGCCATTCGATTGTGAAATTCCGTGCAATTTCTATGCGAAATTATGTCAAAATAAGCGGATAGTTCGTGACTGAACTTCTAGTTTTAACTGTAATCTTCACTGAAATAAGGCACGCTCTTCCAATTTCACTTGTACTGGTACTGACGGTATTATGATAAATGACATCGATATAATAGTGTCTCGTCGGTGCTTTTCGTTTTTGTTGTTCTACGTGTGGCGTAAAACTTCAAATTAACTACAACGCCGATTTTCGGCAAGTGCTATTCGCCAAAAAATACCATTCATTTTTGTCTTTTCATTTTTTGCTTTCAAAACATAGTTTATAACAACTCACTGGAACGAGCTTGTTACAATGATAAGCTATGTGTTTGAAACAAAAAGTAAAAGTTGTAAGTTGGTTAAGAACAATTTTTCAAGTGTTGTCCACTAGTCGGGTTATGTAATAAAAGGAAAATGACTCGGAAAATGGATACGTTTGCATTACTCCAAACATGCCCATCGGAATTCCTGAATATGGTCCCATCTGTTAAGAGCCCGTCTAAGAAGGGAAAATAAGTCTAATCAAAGTAAAGCATTTTATGAAAAAAGAAACTTACGGTAGAGAATCATTTTCTCTGAATCTTGGCCCAAACTGTTAGATGCAAAACATGTATATTCTCCATAATCATCCTCCCTAACATCACGTATACGTAAACTCAGTGTAATTGTGTTACCTCCTTCTGGATACACTTCAACTCTGTATTTAAAACTGGTCTGCAATATTTTACCGTATCGTTTCCATACACTCATTCCGTGTGGATATGCTGATATAACACATTCCAGGATAGTCTCCTTAAACAGCTTCTGACCAATCCGCCTGTTTGGAAGACGCAATTCGGGTGGAACTGAAATGACAATAATTATTTATATATTATACATCACACTTTCAGTTTCCTTGTTTACTTCTGTCATCTGCCAGGCACCGTGAATATTTTATGGACCGGCATGAAGCCCACTTACACAATCTTGGCTACGTTGCTAGGAGTTATATCTCTTTAACCCTTTACCCAACGTAACGTGAAAAACCGGCCACCGCTATTCACAAAAATTTGCCAATGAATTTCCATTATTTTATTCATTTTTTTGTCTCAAAAACATAGGTTATGATCCCTCTTTGGAACGAGTTCGTCGAGCTCGTTCCAATGAGGGTTTCATAACCAATGTTTTTGGGACTAAAAAATGAAAAAAATGAATTTTTTCAAGAATTTTGTTTGCAAGTGTCGTCTGCCTTTCATGTTAGGTAAAGGGTTAAGAAAATCATCAACGCTGTTAACAAAGACATCAATCGCATGTTCGTAAACATTATGTCCTGTGCCAGGTTTGTATAATCTCTGGAATTGAAAGTAAATTGTCTGTACCCATCGTCTATACTGGTGAAAAATTGAAATTATTGTATTTCGTCTGAAACCAGCGATCATCTTAGCGATAAATGCACAAAACGAGGTGTGTCGCCTGGATGACAATCTCAACGTCCAAATGGCGATTTCCTGATAAGTCAGTTTTAAATTAATAAGAAAATTCAGACTAATAAAACAAATGTTAAATTTCACTGCGGATCAAATGACACTTCATGTACCGGCCATCACCTACGAATGTGTTTGTTGGCCGAGGCAGCGGTCTGTGTGAACATTCTTGAATAGATCGTCAGTCCATGAACTGTTATATCTCATCTGTTCCATGAAGTATTCGATAATGTCGTCCACAGTTTTATCGCCCTTTTCATATTTTTATCATGTCCAGCAAACACATGTATATTTTGTGGAAAATTATGTGATGATGTGGTTCTTATAAGATTATCGACCTTATGTATTGTGTCAGAAATTATTCTGATGATGCTATTCAAAAGCGAAATAATGGGGCTGATGTTTTGAGTGTATGCCCCTATTCCAGACAAGTAAATCAAATATTACGATTATTATCAATTTACATAGCCGAGCTTAACCCTTTACCTAACGTAACGCCAAAACCGGCCAGCGCTATTCTCAAAAATCGCCAATTACTTTTCATT
The DNA here is from genome assembly GCA_031216915.1 of Pictodentalium vernedei. NCBI lineage: Eukaryota > Metazoa > Mollusca > Scaphopoda > Dentaliida > Dentaliidae > Pictodentalium > Pictodentalium vernedei. The sequence continues at coordinate 149,998,227 of CM062293.1, forward strand.
ATTTTTTTGTCTTAAAAACATTGGTTATGACCCCTCGTTGGAACGAGCTCGTCGAGCTCGTTCCAACGAGGGGTCATAACCTATGTTTTTGAGACAAAAAATGAAAAAAATTAGTTATTCAAGAATTATTTTTGCAAGTGTCGTCTGTTTTTCAGATTAGGTAAATGGTTAATATTGTTCTCAACACCTAATAGTCCCGAAACGTTTTTATTATGTCTGTTGTTTTTTTCTCTGAAATTTCGTCACGGTTGTGTTTGAAAGTCGTTTCTTGTTTAGCTAAATTTTCCAATCGGCATTCATTGTTTACAAAAGCAGACGAGTAGTGAAGCAGTGTAAGGGGAGTAATCCAACATCTGACTGATCGCCAAGAAAATTATTTGATTTATTACCTCCGACATATTTTTGGGCGCATTTACAATTCCGCCTGCTTTTCTACGCTCTGAAATGAAACCAAACTTTCTAAAAGTGTCAATTAGCCAAATTCAGTCTACAACTTTCGCGATAAAAGCAAAATGGCGGACAGTGACAATTAACATACCGCCAGTGTGACTGTTGACCACTGTTGTCGGTGTATTCCTCAGTCCTCTTTCACTATTAATGACCTGACCGTTCATTGGTTAATCTACATGGCAGGCGTAATAATATAAGTTACACAGTTTGTCGGTGGTCTAATGTGGAATATACGGTGTCAACGTACATACAAAACTAGGTCACGCGCATTTAAACTGTATAAAATATATATCTTCCCAACTATATCCCTTTATACTGATTTACCATTAACAATGACTAATAGATGATAGAAATCTTTATTCCTTACTTCTGAGTTCTGTATTATTTTGGTCATCAAAATTTGTTCACACGTCTTTGCCTTGTTACAATTTATGGGAGAGTGTCAATATATACACTCTCCTATAAATTGTAACAAGCCACATCCTTAAAAACTAGATAATATAACTTCAAAGATCATATGAAACACATCCATTAAATATGTAGTCGTTGCGTTGCGGTACCTGCACTTCACGATGGAGCCCAAATATGGGTTCCAGCAATGGACCAGTTAATGTAAGGTGAAGATGAATAAAGAAAGAAAGGGAAGATCACTCTTAGTCTTAGCTGGCTATTGATCTCAAAAGACTGTGTGAGGTTTACATAGTTTTCACGGGGCGGCTTAAAAGCAGTGGAATTTTAGAATCCAGAGAGATTGTAGGAGGTAAAAATATTTATATATGTTTCTGCGAGCTTGATAGGTCAACCAGCCCTAGCCATTGCATTCAGAAGCCAATAAGACGACAGCCATATTTATTAACCTTTTCGTGGAGATGCCCAGTACTAAACATTTCTTCCAAAAGCAAATGCAAAATGTCCACAAATGAATGGTATAGACATTCCGTGAGTTTACCCAGTACGACCACCACCTTCCAAAGCAAATCCGAAATGGGGGAAAATATACCTCTACTATATTCTGAAATTATCTGGCACTAACTACAATTGACAGAAGCTAAAGGCATTGCATCAAATATATTATTTTTATTTTACCGTCATCTGTCTATTTTGTCAAGTAAATAGCTGATAACAAATTTACATGTATATAATCTGAACACTGCATGTTAAGAATATTTACTTGGATGAGTGGGGAGTACATGAATATTCAGGGACACTGTTTTAACCAAGTAAACCCTCGTTTAAAATAAAACAATGGTATTTTCCGTGTCGAATCATTGAAGGAATCAAATTTAAATGGACTAAATAAATCGCTTGATATTTTAAACCTGTAACCTTGATGCTGTAGGTTGAAAATATTTAACGGGCTAGCATTACAAACGTCTTGAAGCACTATTTTGTATTATAAAGTAAGGAAGTTTGTTCATGGTGTCCAGAACTTTAAAGATATCTGTCGGTTTCAGAGGACAAGGAAATGAAAAATCACCTTTTTCGTTGTCTTATTCAAAGCATATACAGATAAGTGATACTTACATTCAACGGTAACAGTAATCTCTCTCTTCACAGCAGGTGCTACTGAATTGTAGGCGACACATTCGTATATATCATCACAGTATCTCGTTATGTTATGTATAATCAGAACTTCTCCCTTTACTCCTATTTCTATATAAAAGAAATAACATTATGTAGAATTGTTCCCGTGTTCCATGCACATAACATAAACCTTTATTATCCAATACATATAGACCCCATAGTAGGGTTTAGCAGAGAACACGTGCACAAAATCTTCAACAACTACAAATTTTAATTTATGGCCTCAAAAACATATGTTATGGTCCATTATTGGAAGAAGTTTAACTGTCTCGTTCTAATGAGAGGTGACCAGCTATTTTGTGAGACCAAAAATGAAAATATAATTTGCTAGGAGATTTTTGTGAATAGCTCTGGGTGGCGTTGGTTGTCACGTTTGGTAAATGGTTTTAACTCTTAGAAGCCGGAAGTCGAGTTTTCTTGCCCGTGATGTAATACGGCGGGTAATCTTGCTATGACGGTTCGGCTATCTTTGGGCTGCGGGAGACTTAAACATTGAACAGGTGCCTCTAGTCAAGTGTCGTCTGCCTGAATAGGCAGACGACACTTGACTAGAAGCACCTGCTTTACTGTAAGTTTTTCGCGGTATGTCATGTTCAATAAATTCATTCTGATTACCCGGCTTTTAAGAGTAAAAACAGCTTTATCATTGATTGTAAGCAAAATAAGATAACTGCCGACAACGAGGTATATCACCTTGATACTGATCAAAAAATCATATTGGTTAATGTTTGCATATCATAACATTTCATTGCTACACAATATGGTATCATATGCGTCCACGACTCTTGTCAAGGACGCACATGTGCGCAAGGTTATTTACTTTTCGAAGTATATCATTGTTGGAACCTTGACCATTCTCACACCAAGAACACATCTAAATACAATTCTTAGACAGGGACTAATATAGTACAGTCGTCATGGACTGGTCGTAATCCATGCTTGGGCATACGCGTTTACCAAGTAATAAAAATCATCAGCAAAATGTTAATTAATGAAGCACCGGGTTGTACTCTGTGCTTCATTAATTAAAGGTTTGGTGATTATTCCTAAAGTCAGTGTTTGGAATCTAATGTTATTAAGTCCAGTGGAAAGTGACCAGTCCACGGCGGCCGTACTGTATAAAGTTGATTAAAAATTTGTTTGATGTTTCTATAGACAAATCAACGCGTTGACGAAACGATTTATTCTGTCTCAACATAACCAGTTTTGCCTCCCCATTTTCAAATGCATCATCGTCGAGTATGAAGTGCCCAGGCATATAACGTGATCCCATCAAGCAAAATCAACTGTCGTGGCGTGATTTGCCATACTTTAAACTCTCCGTATATCTCTGTCCTATGTGAAATAGTGTTGCACACCATGCTATCTTAATGGGTTCGCATCAACTTTATTAGTCGTTCTATTCATCTCATTTTGACTGAAGCTCGAAAGGTGGGCGGTTCGATTCTGGGGCTAATACTGTAAAACTTTTACAATTGTATTTTCCCGGATTGTATTTTCTACAAGTGAATATAAATGACGGAAATGAATCAATAGCATTTCAAAAAATGTGGCAATTTGCCAAATGGCAAATTGCCGCATCTTTGAAAATGCTAATGGTTCATTTCAGTTAGTTATTTCCATGAATAGAAAATACAGTTCTGAAAAATACAACTGTAAAAGTTTTATTGTATTCGCCCCTCATCTGCGTTGTGTCTTGGGCTCAGACATTTCATACTGATTGCCTATTTGGGAGCACGTTGGCGCTGTGTACTATGGCGTAGGTCACGACGATGGCACACTTGCCTTCATTCGATGCTAATCTTGCTTGTTTCTGGTTAGAAATTTGGAGAATTCGACAGTTACTCGCCAATGCCCGGTAGTTCGTTCTGGGTACTACGGCATCCTCTACCCATAAAACTATCCGACACGATTTGATCCTGACTGCTGAAAGTGTCGTTAAACCCAGATAGACAAACAAATAAACATTCTTTCCATTTCTCCCACTCCTTGGCGGCTGAGGTACGTATTACCCATATGAGATATCAATGTGGTCGCGGGGGCCCCGGGAATTGAAGCAGTGCTTATTTGCTGTGGTAAACATAGAAGCTATGTTTTGCTGATAAAATAGGACCTTTGACCAATGCTTATGGTGGAAGTCCTCTAAAATGGTCACGTATAGGTATAAACGATTGACTAAACTTGACATTATCTTCATGTTGCGGTCAAGATTAGCCATTATGTAGAAATATGTGATCTTAAACACGAATAAATAAATAAATAAATAAATAATTAATTAAATAAATAAATAAATAAATAAATAAATAAATAAATAAATATAAATAAATAGTTCTATCCCACATATTTCAATCATCTTAAGTGACACAAGGTCACGTTATGATAACTGTTAGCGTAATGTGCTCTGTTATGGTGCATCTCCATATTTTATGATCGCACCAAAGCCTTAACCCTACAGATTAGCAGAGTACCTTTCCTTTTCAAAGTATATACTTTGGGGATATACTAAATTCTTAGTCGGTCTTTGAGAATCTCTGATTACTTTTTCTTTTTGTAGGCGATCGACCCACCACCAGGTAGAACGTGTGTAACACGGCCAGTCTTTTAACCCACATGATGTCACGTGAGCATTTGGGTGGGAGAAAAATTATCCACGGGTTCTGCAATGGAAAATTCTAACACACGGAGCAAAGGATTTGCACCACACATTCGGCTAGCCTCGTGTCTGGCTCAAATATATTGCCTCTCATTGAGATTTATCCATCCCATACCCATCACCTATAATGCTCCACTAAACGACTGCACATTTCACCCAATTCTTTTGTGAAAAGGCTGTGTTTTAAAGTACGTAGTGGAAAATGACGGTGCATAACATATGTTCGTTAATCCTGTGTTATCGGGACCCAGGATTGTGCTACATCGCGGTAATAAGTTAGAAATTAATCACTTGTGAGAGTAATCGTCGCTGGGTGTCCGGAGACTAGAGCTTTCCCAACTCTGGAAACCATCGATATCACTGGTTGTTCAATGCCTCAGGAAAACCCAGTAAACAATACCGGCGAAGAACATTCGAACTCATTACATTGTGTGGGGTTGGGGAAGAAACAGCAAAGCATGTCAAGCATTTGCTTGCGTGCAGCGTCAGATAATGACAACGGGAAAGTTTGATAGATATCATTTTGTAGCAGAGTTCACATTCCGTCTTGTCCGCTGTTTGTTACTGAGTAAGACCGTGACAGTCGCAGTGGGAATATTTTGGCACGCATGTCGAACCCTATTCTTTACGAACATCCATATCATGCGACAGCATCGCTGCTGTGAGAATAATGGAAACCCCACATGATTTCCTAACGGACATCACTCGTGGTATTACTAAACCGTGATGTATTCCATCCTTGCTGATCCACGCAGTTATATCGATGAAAATTAATTAGCGTCGTGGTTTCCTTTTACGTCCATCACACACTCGAACACTGCTTAAAATACCAAAGCCCGTGCGTCACTCTGGGACTCCGAGGATACAGTTTTGTTACTTTTGTTTGATCACGAAGATTTAAAGCTTTTGTTACTTTTGTTTGATCACGAAGATTTAAAGCAGCCACAAATTCGAATGAAAGAAAGACATTCAGATTTCACATTTTTAATACTAAAACATTTTATGTAGCGAAGCAGAAGTGTGATCATTGTGCTTTGACCTGGATCTATTGTACTGTGATCACAAAAGCGGTCTCTTTCGTGATCAGATCGCGTTCTGAACGCGACTCAGTTAACCGTTGTAGGTTAATCTTTTGTAAATAAAATACTATGAAATCCAGATCATATCAAGAACAACTAACAAATTTTGCATCTGAGTGTCAATGTACGCGTATTTCTTTTTTAAAAATTCTAGTATTCCAAACTGGATAGAGTGAATATGAACCCGATAGGGTTCATATTCACTCAGCCTAGTTGATTTGGGTTAATTTTTAACCAAACTGATGTTAAAATGCATGTCGTAGGCTACTTTTGTCGGGATTTCCTTGAAACGTCGACTGAGCGTTGAATCTCCGTCCTAAAGTTAAGTGATTCCACAAGAAATGGAATTATTCCGCGATTGCTCATTGTTTAGTTTAAACAGTATTTTATTTCCAATCCAAAATATTCAACACAATTATTATAAAGTAAATGATACAGAAAGTTATAGAAAATTGATCCAGCTGCAACGGGAGATTATGTAAGCTATCTCCATAGCATTTACAAACATTTAGCTGTATCAACATATCGAGATTGATTAATAAATTACAGCTGAATAAAATATGTGAACATATATTCGGAAAGGAAACATGCTGTTTCTTATATAGGCCAGCAATATGAGAGAAATTAAGTATATATTTAGTGATGGTACAGTGGAAATATGTACTTACAAGAATAAGTATTTAGATGGCGTGTGTCAGGAAAGTAGTTTTTAATACAAAGGTGGATAAGCTGGTGTGTGTGTTTTTATGGGCAACTTACAGAAAATAACTTCGAGCGAGTAAAGCATCTCTCTTTTATCATTTCCGGTACGGTTCCGAACGCGCACGAAAGCGGTATCGAGAAATTTGAGATTTGTCAGAATACGGTTAGTTATAAGATTTAAAATCGTTATTGATTGATATTTGTTGCAGAGCATATATCACTGATGGGGTAATTTAAGGATGGGCAATGGGTACAGATAGAGTATTCAGTAAAGCTCCAGTGATCTGTGTTTTATGATTTAACATTCAACAGAGGGACATCGCACAAGGAAATAAACATGTCAACCGGAATACCTTTACTAAGATATCTTAAAAGATTAAAGTCTTCCGTTTGACTCCATATAGATGTGTAAAAACTAGCAATTGCTCGAATAGTTTGGATACTGTAAGACTGGTTTCCGTTAGAAGTATGTCATTATCTATCGCATAAGTCAGTTGATCTAGGTTTGAACGCCTTGCATCTGAAGGCAGCAGACAATCCAGGAGAAAGTATTCTGCGGTTTCCCGAACGCCAGAGACACAGAGCGGTCAAATGGTCAAGTGGTTACCATACAAATCTTCATTGAGGTCACTGAACCTCAGCAAAGTCGACAATTATATTTTTGGGTCCTTCGCGATTTGTTGAAAAGTAAATAGTTGTGAACAAAAACCTTTTCTCTATTGATGTAGTATACAAAATTAGCCTTGGAACTATTTCCACGAATCGCCGTCTGCAGACTGTCCCACAACATAGTAGTGGGTGATATAAACGATCTTTTGTGTTGCACGGCCCGACTGAATCTGTATTAGTGCGTAGAGTATATTTGTGACGTTCGGGGGATAGAAGAGGAATTAAATCGGATGAATAAGTTGGAACAATATAATCGTACAGTTTGAAATATTGTTTTAATCTGTGCTTCTCATACCGGGTTCGTAACGTTTCCAATCCTGTTTCGGCGTACAAAAGCAATTTCCATTTTCTCTAATTCCATAGATTCAGTTTCAGAACAGTTTTCCCACCTACTGTGCGCGCGTATTCAAGAACAGGTCGTATAAATGCAACATATATTTTCTCTGAAGTTGTACGGTTGAGAGAAAATTTTAATTTTCTGATAAGTGCTAATCTTTTCCAGGCTATTTAGCTTATATTAGAAATATGATTCGCACGGGAGCTATAAGCATTAAGGTTAAACCCAGATGCTTGTGATGGGCAATCTCTTTTATATTTGTGTCTGACATTGAAAGATCAGTGAGTTTGCTTCCCACCCGTTTTCGTGAATTGACCTCTGCCTCAGTTCGATTTGGGTTGAAATCCACCAACCATTGTCCCGCCCATCCTTCTATCTTTTTATATATTCTGTCCTAGGCCCCGCAGCTCGGCTGGGGTCTTCAGCAATAATATAGAGAGAAGTGTCATCATCAAATAAGCGAATATCACAACAAATGTCATCAACAATATCATTGATATAGATTATGAATGACCCGGGGACCAGAATAGATCCTTGAGGAACTCCAGCTGAAATATTTCTCCAGGAAGATGACTTCGATTTAGTTTGGACACGTTGCTGCCTGTAAGACTGAATGATAAACCATTGCAGGACTTTTTCTGTAATGCCTATTTTTCTAGTTTATATTATAAACAACTGCGCCAAAACCAATCGAATGCCTTGCTTATGTCACAAAAGAGAAATCATATTTCTTCACTTTCGTCAAGTCCTTGACTCATCGTTTATAAATGGATGTGTGTTGGAGCACTGTAGAATCTCTCGGAATAAACCCTTCTCTCGGAATAAACCCTGACTGAAAATGTGTCAAAAGAGAACTGGACGCAAGAAATGTAAAAACTCCCTTGTAAATACATCTTTCAAATACCTTGCCGACGCAACCCGAAAGAGAAATGGGTCAATAATTGGCCACAAGATTTGGAGAATCTTTTTTGAAAATCGGGGAAACATTTGCTCGTTTCCATTGTAGTGGAAAAACGCACTCGTGACGGAAACGGTTGAAGATACTAGTTAATGGTTTTGATGAGGACTCGGAACATTCCTGGAGAACCCTTGTGTTATTATTGTCAGTTCCGCAGTCTTTGGAGACATTCGCCAGTAGAAGTGCATCTAAAACATCATTTTTATCCAGTACAATTTCCGAAAGTGTTCGTCGAGGAGGGTTGTGTAAGACAGGTAGGAGTGATGCGCTGGAATCGTCGATGCTCGAAACTGAGCAGAAGTATGCATCAGGGGTATTGGCTTTCTCCGAAAGAAACAATTGTGCTAACGATTAGGTTTGTCGGATTTTTGTATTCCTAGAAGTAATTTTAGTGTGTTCCAGGTAAGAGACAGTGTCATATAACGCTTGGGCGTGTTATGGCATGAAAGCTAGTCACCATTAAAATCATCTGTTATGATAACTGATTGTGTTCCGATCAATTGCCTGCTCTATGAACATTGAAATTAAATCCAAAGTGGTGGTGTCCACTTGGGAGGTTGATAGAATGACCCCAAAAGGAAAACTTTATTACAATGGCGATTTGGACCCACATGCATGAGATATTGCCGTTGTTTGAAAGAAACTGCATTCTTCAAATAAATAGCTATACCACTACCCCTTGAAGGGGGTGGGGACTTTTCTAAAAGATGCATGAAATCGTGGTATTTTAAGACAGGAATTTGAATCAGAGGCATTGAACCAAGATACCGTAAGAACATAAATTTCGTAGTTCACTATTTCCGCACGTAGATTATGGCGTTTAGGCTTTAGGTTTTGAATATTAAGATCAAATACTGTTAGGCGTTTAGTCTTCTCAAAAGCCATGTCACCATCAACATGAGTATTGTGATCTGAAGACAGGGAGGGGTACTGTTTGGGACCTGGGCTGCTTTCAATCTCACCGGGAAGAAGTAAAAGACGGAGGGGCCACACCGGGGCAATCAAACAAGAGCCAATTAAAATGTAACACAACTGGCCCCTTGCAAATTGTTGAAGGTTTCATTCTCGTGCCAATGAAACAGGGGTTCACGAGTGATCGGATGCATTCCCAAGCAAACGTTTCTAAAGGACGTTATGAATGAATATCATCATCGTTACCCCCATACCTCACCCCCTCTACTTACGCCAAAACCACAGATAAGATTTACAAACACAACTTTCAAAAAGATTAAGGCACCTTTTTGTGGTGCCTTCCAGAGCCATTCGAAACGCCCCACTGGTTAGAGCTTTGGACTCTAAACCGAAAGATCGACTGTTCGATCCCGACTCGCGACATATGCGTTGTGTGCCTGTACAAGACACTTAATCACGATTACCTGTGAGGAAGTGGGGTAGGGGACACGATAGCTCTGTGTGCTAAATCGTATTCCACGTCGATGTTCCACTCGGCTTCAACTGCTACTTAAGACAGGTTGTAATTTGGAGAGTCTGGCACTTTCTCGTCGCTGCTAGGTGGTTCTCTCCGGATACCCTCTGGCTGTTAGACGTATCGTTAAACCCCAATAAACAAACAAACAACTCCACTGGCATGCATGCATATCTTACTCCATCAGCTACATATGGGAATATATTAATTTATTTGATATAAAATTTACACCGTTAAAAATTACCGTTTAATTTACGGTAATCTGCTGGCAACCAGCTGTAGGTCATCTCGCGTAAATTTTACGGTAACTACCGTTTCAAGTGAAAGCGTAATCAGGCAAAGAGACAAGTGTTCGTGTTTAGTTGGGCTTGTCCTTTCAGTACGAAGGCATTTAATTGTTTAATTACTACTTTTGCGTAATTACATCATCCAGGCAGACTTGTCGGGGAAGAGTCCGTTTTCAAGGAAGACTAATTAATTTTTTTAACCTGCACCCAATCGGCTGCAGGTTAAAAATAACAATTGGTCTACTTTTGATTATGATTGAACAAGCATCTGATGTTGTGAAGCAGAATATACATATCACTGATATCAGATCCTTGGCGCTGCTTCTCGAATGAACAAAATGCCTTACGTATTTTTGCTGTTAAATGTTACAGTAGTAAACCGGCAGCTGGTTTTCCTCACATTGCCGTTTATTTATTTATCGGGGTTTAACGACGCTTTCGACAGCCAGGGTCATAGTTTTACTGGTCGGGGAAGCCGGAGTACCCGGAGAGAACAACAGGGAAGCGGCGAGCAGCTGTCAGACTCCCCAGCATGTAATTCTACACAAGCAGGGTTAGCATTGCTTGAAGACAGGTGCACCATCGACGTGCAGTACGCCTTAGTACCCAACGCCACCGTGCCCCAACGTGGGCAATGGGGGTGGAGTGTCTTGCTCAAGGACACAGCGCGGTTGCCACAGGTGGGATTCGAACCGAGGACATCTCGGCTTGCAGTCTGCACCACTACCTACTGAGCCACCGCGCCCCCAGTTGATTGCATATATATTTTGTGTTCTTTACATCACGACCTCCATTTTGATGTACAAATGATGTATATTTAATTTTAATTAATTAAGCCTGAGTACCCGGAGAAAACCACCGAGCAGCGGCGAGCAGCTGTGAGACTCCCCAGCATTTAATTCCACTCAAACAGGGTTAGCATTGGTTGAAGACAAGTGCACCATCGGCGTGCTGTACGTCTTAGTACACAGCGAGACCGTGCCCAAGGACACAACACACTTACCCCTGTCGAGGATCGAACCGTGGATCTTTCGGTTTGAAGTCCACTGCCTTAACCACTGAGCCATCGCGCTATCAGTACTTTACCGTATTTTCAGTAATGTTTTACATTATAGAAGAAATAGAGTTTTTATCGACGAGGGACTTGCTATAGCTACTAATAGTTTTAGCAAAAGAATGAAGCGTAAGGGGTTGGATATCGCCATTTTTAGTAAAATCGGAAGACTTGTCTTAACCCTTTACCCAACGTAACGTCCGAAACCGGCCAATGCTATTCAGAAAAATCGCCAATTAATTTTCATTATTTTTTCATTTTTTGTCTCAAAAACATAGGTTATGACCCCTCTTTGGAACGAGCTTGTCGAGCTAGTTCAAATGGGGGGTCATAACCTGTTTTTGAGACAAAAAATGAAAAAAAATAGTTATTCAAGAATTTTGTTTGCAAGTGTCGTCTGCTTTTCATGTTAGGTAAAGGGTTTAAACAGAAGATGTCTCTGGATCACAAGCAAGTGGGAGTACAGTGTCGTAAAAATGGTACACTTGCCACAACCATTGTTAACCCTGCTTGTGCCAGGTTAGTTTGAGAGGTTGAGAGTTACCCGCCGTTGTATAGTGGTTCCCTCCGGTCACTCCGGAATCCCCTACTCCTGAAACTGTCCGATGCGGTATGAACCCAGTGGTTAATAATGTCGTGAAACGGAAATAGGGAAACTGTGATTAAACCATTTAACTTTTGCCGCCCTTTTACCAACTTTGGCCGATTTGTGTTACAATGGGGGTGTAGATGTTATAGTGTAGAGACTACTCTTTCAATTTTTCTTTACTTTCTTCTAACAATCAGAATAACGCTGACAGACTATTAAATATGTTTGTTTTATGTATGGTGGCCTTTCTCTATGACAAAAAGTCCAAAATTTTTCTTTCGTACTACCGTTTTTATTCAAACTCATGCGCTCCCTCCCCTCACCGGAAAGATTGCGGTGAGCATCTTTCGATGATAGGTCATAAACTGTTTTGTTTAGAAAAAAAGTAAAATTTCAAATTATCAAAGAATGGACGTTGGTAGGGTGAGTGGTGGCGTTGCGGTAACCGTTGTCGTCAGATCACCGAAGTTAAGCAACGTCGAGCCCGGTTAGTCCTTGGATGGTTGACCGTCTGAGCGATCGATTCGGACTCTCGCGTTGTGTCATTTGGGCAAGGCACTTAACCTCGATTGTCCACATGGGGGTACGATGACGCCGTGTACTAAGGCGTATTGCACGTCAATGGTGCGCATGTCTTCACCCAATCTAATCCTGCCTGTGCTGCAGTGCTAAGTTACGATGTTGGCGAGCTGGCAGCTGCTCGTCGTTGCTCGGTGGTTCTCTCCGGGTACTCCGGTTTCCTCCACCCGTAATACTGTCATCGACACGATATGACATTGGCTGTTAAAGTGTCGTTAAACCTTAATAAATAAATGAATGAATAAATAAATGAATGGACGTTGTTACTCTGCTGATAATTGTAATACATAAACGGCTATTGTTTAGCTGCAAATAAAAACACAATATTTTTCAGTACTACTTAAAACCCTTTTAGCTTTCCCAATATTTTCACGCACTTGTCAAATCTTATTATTTTAGAAATCCCTTCCTTCATGCAGCACTGATTGAAAGTTATGGAATGACTACCGAAAATTCTTTCCTGTTTATATGCTCGTTTGAAAAAAAAACGGTCGTATTATGTAATCAATCCATCCGTACGTCCGTCCGTCCGCGCTATAATACAGGAGTTACGAGTTTTTTTTTGTCCGGACAGACATTATGTGTTTACCGAAATATTATGAGCTTATTCGATATATTATGAGCTTAATTATTAAGATATGAGACTTATGAGGCAAATAGCGATTTTTCGAGGTTTATATGAAGGGTCAGGGTCAGTTCAGGGTTGGTTAGCGTTAGTTACTATCAAGCATTACGTTGGGGGATGTAACCATGTATATAACACCCCTCCCCCCCAATTTTTTTTAGTCCGTCCGTCGGCCCGTCCATTAACATTTTTGGTTTCAAACCGATAACTCCAGTTTGAGTTATTTGATCTCAACCAAAGTCGGTATGTTTATTACCCAGCTAGCAATACAGGCCAAGTTCGAATGTGGGTTCCGTTCAACTATTTTTGCATGAGTTACGGCCCTTTTTAGTCTTAAAATTCGACAGTCTATTAATATTTTTGGTTTCCGAACGATAACTTCAGTTTGGATTATTTGATCTCTACCAAAGTTGGTATGTGTATTAACCAGCTAGAAATGCAGGCCAAGTACGAATATGGGTTCCTTCCATATATTTTTCCATGAGTTACGGCCCTTTTTCGACTTAGAATTTAACCGTCTATTGACATTTTTTGTTTCCGACCAATAACTCCAGTTTGGATAATTTGATCTTAACCAAAGTTGGTATGTGTATTACCCAGCAAGTTGGTATGTATTACCCAGCTCGTAATGCAAGTCAAGTACCGTCCAATATTTTTACATGGTATAATTATAATTCAAAATGGCTAACGGACGTATTTAGCTTCGCCTTGGGTTGCTCTTGTTTCTTCTATTTCACTGGTCCCAGACACTGATTCCCGAAAACTACTCTGACAGAGTTTTCCAAACATCAGTATCAGAGCCAAGTAATATATTTTTATTCTCTGCTCACCGAGCTCTGTAGAAAGGATTGCATTGTTTAAATTCCAAGTTGCATTATTGGAAAATATTTGCAGCTTAACCCTTTACCCAACGGATACTATACCAACATTTATTATTTTAATTATAGCTTTTTAAAACTTTTTAAAATAATGTCTACAAAGCAATACCATGTGACCCCCCTCATTGGAACGAGCCCGACGAACTCGTTCCAATAAGGGGCCAGGGGTGGCGCCAGGGATTTCTCGACAGGGGGGGGGGGGGGGGCTGACCTCTCCGACAGGGGGCTGTAATATATGACCTCCCAAAACGAAGGAAAATGAGTGAAAAATTGACAATAACCGATGATTAGGTATGGAAGTAATGGAACGCCAGTTGGATAACAACTGTCATAATGCCTTACAAAGAAGAACCATATACCTCGTTCTTGATCGACACAAGACGAGATATCTACATTCGATTGTCGGAAATTGTTTGTGAAGTCGGGTTTACGAGACTCTCCGACGGACTGACTAAAAATCTCCGACGGGAAATCTCCGACGGGGGGAGGCTGTACCCCCCACCCCCGACCCTCACCCCCCTGGCGCCACCACTGCTTAATAAGGGGTCACATGATATGGTTTTGTTGAAATCTTTTCAAAAAATTTTTTTTTTCGATTGTTTAATTTGTAAGTTACACGGTTGGTTGTTGTCATTCGTTAGGTAAAGGTTTAACATTTTGATTTGACGACATCATTGTGCAGGGGGTGAAGTAAAATGAGAGCGAAGTGTTTTTTTCGGAATTCTCCAAGCTATTTCAATATGTAACTCAAATACATATAGGAATACATCAATAGAGCTTACAAAATTTAACATTAGTTGGCTAATATATACTACTCAAAGTTTGATAAGCACCAAGTATATCCAACTTCCTGTTTTTACGTTTTATTTGAAATATTGTTATGAAAAGTGTATATATATATTTTTTTAATTATATCTTTAATGATTTAAGCACAGAAATTAAGATTTTGTTTGTGTTTGACATTATTTTTTAGCTTTTGAATACGATAACCATGGAAAATGGATATTATTGGTAATAAAAGAGGAAATTTTTCAAATTTGCCAAAAAGTTGACGGAGCGAACTGGTATGGGTTCAATATTGAGTATGAGACCCATTACTGTTAATTGCAGCTTGACAACGCCTCTTCATGCTCCCAATCGGGCTCCCGATGGTCCTTTGTGAGATGTTGCTCCATTCTTGGTCCATCATGGCACCAAGCTCCTGGACACTTCTTGGCTTGACTGGACGCGCTGAAATTGCAAGCTACAACTCATTCCAGACATGTTCGATTGGATTGAGGTCAGGGGATCAGCTGGTCAGTCCATACGCTGAATCCCTTCCCTCTGTCGGTACTCCCGGACAGCATAGGCAACATGAGGACGGGCATTATCGTCCATCAGAATGAATCTATCACCCACTGCACCTGCATACAATCTGACGTGGGCATCCAGGATCTCATCAATATACCGCTGTGCAGTCAATGTACCACGGCCAAGGACACAGAGCTATGTACGTCCATCCCAGCTGATGTCGCCCCAGACCATTATTGACTCTCCATCATAGCGGTCATGTCCAGCAGTGTTGGCTGCATGGAATCGCTCTCCTGGCCAATCTTCTCTGGTCCATCCAACATGGTCCATGGCCCATTCATATTGTGTCTGGTTGTGGTTCTGGGACAGCGGAATGCGAATACATGGTCTTCCCGATCGGAGACCAACTTAGTGCAACCTTGCCCGTATAGTCAGCGTCAAAACATTTACCCCGGATGCATTCTGAAGGTCACTGCGAATCTAAGTTGCTGTTGCAAAGCGGTTCCTACGGGCCTGATCAAAAACCGGTCTTCAGCTACAGATGTTGCTCTGTCTGTGCCACTACCATGCCGTCTTACTGGTGTGCAATACTGCGGAAATCTTGCTCAGGCTCTGATGATCAGCGTATGGTGCACACCAAGGGCTTCACCAACCTGGCGATGCGTAGCCCCTTGCCCCACCATCCCAACAGCTCGCCACATTTCTGCTTCAGACAAATGTCTTCTTACATTTGCATTCGCCATATTCAATCATTAAATCGCAAGCGTTTGTGTTAAAATGAAGATTGAATACCCTACACATGTCATGTACATGTAGACAGTACACGAAAACATCATGAAAAATGGTACGAAACGTCTACCTGTCAAGAGAGCTAATGTAAACACTGGGGACCATCTCAATACATTCCTTAAGGGGTCGTCCAACGTAACTTTGGTCAATTTTTTGACGTTTTTCCCAATGCCTCAGAAACAGATAAGAGAAGTAAAGAAAGGCAAATTATATATAAAAATAATGAGTAAAGTGCATAGAAAAGATACATATAAATAGGGTTTTGATGTTTGAATTTAATAACACCAACACAAATTTTGAATGTTCCGGATGTGGCCATGTTTCAATGATGTTTATTCCGGCCATGTGATTACGGTGTGGTTCTTGCAGAAATACTCAGTTTGGGCAATCGTAAGAAAGCAAGGACGTGATCACGCCCTTTATTTGTTCGAGACAATGTATAAGCGGATTTACAAACAGGTGACAGCAAATACTTGAGCTGTTAATGTCATAACTGCAAAATATGGTTCGAAATTCCCTCTCGTGTTTACAGGCCGTCTGAACTTTTTTGTTGACAAAAAATCTGAATTATTGCGCACTAGAAAGACAACATGAACCACTTGTAAAAAAATAACCTAGTGTATAAAATCGGGACGATACACATAAAATAAGGCAATATTCATAACAAAGTAAGCAGAATGCTTCAGAAATCACTTTTTCACGAAGTATATTCCAAGTGACCTGGAACTATATTGAGCGTGTTGATTTTCCCCGATGTTGTGAAGTTATTTACTCCCTAGTAACCATGGAATTTGTCGCGGCTGTGTTTGATGTCTGCAAAGGACCGATTCAAGATGGGTTGAAAATGATGCATTCGCGCTTTTAAATAAGGTGCGCTTGGACGATGCTGAGAATTTAGTTTTTTCTTGCAACCAACCATACTAACACAAGCGTCGATCAGTGTCTTTTGTCATCGTTTTACACTGACAAATGTAACAAATCTCCTTCACTGGAAACTATCTCCTAATTTGCATATCACAATAAACATAACCGCTGTCAGCGTGACCGTGTGGTCAAAACCGAAACGAATTATCGAATCCACGGTCAAAATTAGCTGCAATTGGCTTTTAAAGAAATGAAATATTCGCAATTTCTTCATTATCCATGCCGAGTTACTTTTTAACCAGACCACATGCGTCCAGTTTCGTTTGTCGGCACCAAACTGATATTGTTTGTGGTAATTAATACTAATACGAGAAGGCGAAAGAAGCCAAATATCGCCCATCATCTATAAATTAATTAAAATTGATAATTCCTTTTATTTTACTGAAATTATGAATTGATAAGGTGGGTGTGTTGTGATTATTATGCCCCAGACCTGGAAGTTGTAAAATCAAAGGTGCATCTAAGGCTGTGCAGTGGTGACCTCTGTCCTTTTACCCATACGTCATTACATGTACCAACATTCTCCCTTGTATCTCAACCACTGTTACTCCAATTTGAAGGATATTTGGTGTTGTGATCGAGCATCATGGGGAAACAATGCATGTGTAGCTGCTGTAGCATGTGTTTCTTCCCACATTTTTTCAGAGTTGTGGTACTTTTGCACTCTTTTGAGTTAGAAAATTTTGTTTATAACTAGTTGATTTGTTACAATTTGTTGGAAAGTGCCTGCTGATACCCTCAAATGTATTGCTACAAAATATTTCTGGTGACGATTCTGTTCCTATTATCAAGCAACAACCTAATTAATATTCTGTATAAAGCCACCAATCTGATGTTTGACACTTTTATCAGAGCGGTTTTGAAGGCTTATGTAACTCAAAATGTTGATTATGGCAGGACGTTTCTATTCACCCATTAATCAATAAATTAAGTGTTATAGTTGGAAGTAAGAAGCATGAAAGGTCCAGAACTAAAAGTCTAAAAAGAATGTTTTGCAGTGTAACATGATTTTTGCAGTTACACTTATTTGGAGGGTTACCTGTCTGATAGTGTTTGGAACATGTGCGGCCAGGATCTTCAAAAAGAAAAAAAGAGTTAAACTGAGAAAAAAAGGCATATGCCTTGAGTGTCGGAGGTAGAGTCATACAAGGAAGAGAGCCCGGAGAGCCCCCCCCCCCCCCCCCGCCCCCTCTGGGAAATATTTTGTGTCAAATGGAGCTCACTTGTCACCTTTTGGGGATTGCTTTGTGTGCTGCGTTCTTGAAAAAAGTATGTGAGACCCTCTAGATGTGCCCTTCTGATCTGAATATGCCAATAAGCCTCCTTGGGGAAAGTGCATGCAATAATGGTAATGTAAGGTTGATTTGATGTGTTTTGAATAACAATGTACTTTTTAGTACATTAGATGGTTTATTGCAGTGACAGGTTACAGTTACCCTTATTTCTTCTCCAACAGATATCATGAGTGTATTGGTGTCCAAGAGTAAACAGACCTATTATCCTTATTGATAAACCAGACAAATTTAACAATTTAATCACTATCAAATTGATGCATGGGATAAAAGGGGTTACAGTGCAAGGGGTTTGTAAATATATTTATTCAGCTACAATGTATGACTTTGCAGTGCATTCTACATAGGAGAATATCATAGTTTCTTTCTCTTAAACCACCACAGTGACACATACATCTTTATATTGGGAGACACTCTTTTGTCCTTCCATACTTCTTCTGGTGGACTTCTTCAAGTTGACCTTTGTTGAACTCCCCAAATCAAAACATAAACAAAAGAAAATGTCTGCCTTCAATCAGTGAGCACTCCACTTATAACATTTGGTCTCAATCTTTATTACTTTCATGAATTAGGAAAGATTTCTTCGAATATGTACTTCAATGTTTATAGAATACAGCTGTTATTTTATTTTGAGGTAATTTATTGTAAAAATTTTGTTCTCTTACTTATGCCATAGCAGACTTTCAGGTGGTGCTATTTACACATGGCAGCAGTCCCATGGCAAATTTCAGTTTCCACATGTTCTATGTGTCATTCCAAGCATGTTGATATATAATTTATTGGGATTATTCATTTTGGGCCTTTTTTAGACTTGAAAGAAAATTACATGAAATTTGCCCAAAGTTAGGTTGGACGTCCCCTTAAACACCAATAAAACAAGCATCAGTTAAAATGCATCTCTGTTTGGAGATTTATATAACAACAATACATTGATTAGGGGACGTTATGTTTTGGGAACAAAAAACTGCAAATAATTCGTGCGACGCAAGTAGTCATGCGTATCTACTGACCGACAAGTCCACTTTTATAAAAAAAATATGAACAAAACAATCATCACAAACAAGGGACAAGACACGTGTATATTGTGATCTTTTAATAGTTTTAATTTTAAGTTCTGAGCTAAGTACACATACTTTTGTCTGTATTTTTTAGTTTACCTAGTGCGTAAAGAACAATTACGGAAAAAAATTGTGTAACAGATAAGCTCTACTGCCAGACATGATAGACATTACAGTTACATAAAATATGGATTGATTGATGCAGCCTGGCTGGGTGTGGCAAATATTACACAACCACTGTGAGTATCTCAAATTGAATAGAATTGTACAATTTTCGAATAACTTCCAAGAGAAAGTTGAGGACCAGCCGATGTTTACTCATCCATTATTAAGGTGCTCCATAAGTAAGAGAAATTTGTTTACTTTGCCCTCCTCTGATATTGCATCAATTCAAATTAAATATACACAAATTATGCATCAAAGTGAAGGTTGGGAGGTATAGAACACGACAAATATATGTAATCAACGCATAGAGCTGACAGCAGGCACCACTGGTTCCTAAAATTCTGCTACCATATTTGTACCAGAACTGATAATAAACTAATATTTCCGGAGAACTACTTGTGGCTAGATGTGCTTCAGAAATCCAATAACAAAGCTTGGACATCAAAATTCTTCAAAACGTAACGACAGAGCTGCGTAGGAGTAAATTAAAAAAAACGCCAATTAAGCATCACAATGAAGTTTATGATGTATAGAACACGAAACAATATATATATATGACTGGAGAGAACCATGAGCGATTCAAAAGAGGATTGCCACGTCCTTTGAAACACTGATGAATCATTACGACCATTTATAGTCATAGGTTGGAAAAACAATTTTGGAAAGTACAAAAGTTGACATTACTGTCCCTAGGTCATATCTGGCCTCCTTTCTTCCATCAAACATTTAAGGTGCTATTTAAGTAATGGAATTTTGTTTATTTTGAAATTCCCACCTCAGATATTCCTTAAATTCAAATTAAATATACACAAATTATGCAGCAAAATAAAGGCTGAGATGTATAGAACACGAAACACATATGTAATCAACCCATAGAGTTGACAGCCGGCACAACTAGTTCCTGGAAGTCTGCTAGCGTATTCGTACCAGCACTGATAATAAAATAATATTTCACGAGAACAACTTGTGGCCAAATGTGCTTCACATATCCAAGAACAAAGCTAGGTCATCAAACGTCATCGAAACGCAGCGACAGAGCTGCATGGGGGTAAATTTCAAAACTGTCGGCTTTGTTTACACTGAAATTACTTTCGATTTTTGGTCAGTGTCATCGGACGGAAAAAAAACATCGATACACAACGCCATCTAAAATCAAATAATGAGAAAGATCGCCTTAATACAGCATACTATTATTATATAGAGACCGCACAGTTGCCATATTCTATGCAAGGTATCATGATACCTGTTGAAATTTCTTAAAATTACTATTTTGTTTTTCGATGGAAATTCGTGATATCGAGTGATTTGCGCATGTCCGTCGATCATGGAATCCATCTTCAATAAAAAGGCAGACAGTGTTGTCCTTTTCCCAAATGCGCTCCTTTGCTGCACTCTAAAGTGTTTTGAATGCCTAGCTTTGTTGTTGGATATGTGAAGCACATTTGGCCACAAGTTGTTCTCGTGTAATATTATTTTATTATCAGTTCTGGTTCGAATATGGAATCAGTGGTGCCTGCTGTCCGCTCTATGAGTTGATTATGCATGTGTTTCGTGTTCTATACATCTCAACCTTCATTTTGATGTATAATTTGTGTATATTTAATTTGAAGCTATGAAATATCAGAGGTGGGAATTTCAAAATAAACAAAATTATCTTACTTATATAGCACCTTAAGGCACAGAACGTTGTTGATCCCTCGTCAGAATAAATCATATCATGGAGGATCCGTATTTAAAAATGTGAACATCATTAAGGTGCTATATAAGTAAGGGAAATTTGTTCACTTGCATATTTTCCACCTCTGAAATTCCATAAATTCAAATTAAATTTACACAAATAAAACATCACAATGAAGGTTGTGAAGTATAGAACCTCTCATGTGCTCGGCCAAGTGTTGTTCTCCTGAAATATTATTTTATTCAAATTTGGTTCGAATTAGGTAGCAGACGTCCAGGAACCGTTGGTACCTGCTGTCAACTCTGTGAGTTGATTGCATATTATTTATTTATTGGTGTTTAAGGTCACATATTTCTGCACGATGGCCAATCATGACCACGACAGTTTTACGGGTGGAGGAAGCCAGAGTACCCGGAGAGAACCACCGCGGAACTGCGCGCAATTGTCCGCTCCTCAACATTCTAACTCCACACAAGCATGGTGAGCATTGGATGAAGACAGTTACAATTTTGCCACGGATTTCAAAATAGCACATTTTACCCGAGAATGTCAAACTGAATGGGTGACCGACGATTTTCTTTGTGTTATGTTGTGCTAGAGAGCCTGGGTTATTGACAAAACATCAGAGGTTGCGTGCCATTGGTATGCATGAGGCTGGGCTACCTCCAGATGAGCTCACTGCTGAGTTCGGAGTCCCTGTGGCCGCAATTTACCGTCTCATTGGAAGGTATAGAACCACTGGATCTACTGCCGACCGACCGCGTTCAGGTTGACCAAGGGTTACAACCCCTGCACAAGACCGACACATCTGGACGTCTCACTTGCGGGATCGTTTCCTTCCGGCGACGAGGACAGCAGCAATTACTCCTGGAAGAACTAACAATAGAATCAGTGCTGCACAAACTGTCCACAACAGACTCGCTGAACACGGCATCCGAAGTAGGCGTCCATACCACGGACCAATCCTTACCCAACGTCATCGTACCGTCAGAATGGAATGGATACGTCAACGTGTTCGCTGGACTCAGCAGCGTTGGTGCACATTTTTTTAGTGATGAATCGCGATTTTGTCAACGGCGCGCTGATGGTGGGGCATGAGTGTCTCACTGACGAGGAGAACGGTTTTTTTCTGATGGGTGCGTGCGGTAATGCGACCGTTTCGGCGGGGGTAGTGTATGGTTTAGGCAGGAATTTCCTTGCACCATCGAACGCAGTTGATCTTCATCGATGGTAATCTGAATGGGCAGTGATACAGGGACGAAATTCTTAACGCGGTTGTTGTCCCGTTGTTCACGCTAACGTCGGATTGCAGTTATTCCAGCAAGACAATGCCCGATGTCACGTGGCGCATATCTGTCGTGACTTTCTTGAGTAGCAGAGCATCGAACTTCTTCCCTGGCCTCCACTTTCGCCAGATTTGTCCCCAATCGAGCATCTTTGGGATCAGTTGGACCGTTGGGTACGACTTCATGATCTTCAGACAAAAGGCGATTTACGTGATGTTCCAAGGCAAGAGTGGAACGCATTAACACATGGTGACATCCAGAGACTTATCGGGTCCAAGTGCCGACGATGTCTTGCCATCCAAGAGGCAAACGGTGGACATACACGCTATTGACTGCATGTGTGAACTTTTCATTTCACCTCCAAGTCTGAATTGCAACGTCCTGGCGTGACGCTGGCAACAGTAATGACATGAAATTATGCAAATTCATACAGCTAGACTCGAAATATGAATTTGCAATAATTTGTTTGGGATTAAAGTAATATACTAAAAAAAAATGATCCTCAAAGTTTATTATACTTTCTTTTTTGACTCGTTATATATTTTGTGTTCTTTACATCACAACCTTCATTTTGATGTATAAATTATGTATATTTAATTTTAATATATGGAATATCAAAGGTGGGAATTACAAAGTAAACAAATTTCTCTACTTATATAGCACCTTAACCTTTTACCTAACCCACTTGATATCGAATTATTGGGGTTCTTTTTAAACTTTTCAAAACAGTTCAACAAAACTATATCATGTGACTCCTTATTGGAACGAGGTCGACGAGCTCGTTCCAATTGGGGGTCACATGATGAGATTTTTTTTTTAATTTTTGAAAATTATATATTTATAATTTATGCGGGCGGTCGATTCGTTAGGTAAAGGGTTAACCAGAAAGTCAAATGAACGACCGATTAACCATATTGTATCCGCATAACCTGTCTGTAGGTTAACGTCAGTTACAGAATTTTGTGCCTTAGTTTACCCGAACTGCAGATTTGAAACGTGCCGGAATTAATTTGTCGTTTCCGTGTAATCAATCGCCATAATCCACATTTGTGGGGAGAACAAATACGAAAACTTGACTCATTTCTGAATATTGTTGGTGTCTATGGTAAGTTGCGTTAAGAAAGGGGTGATTCAGATCTTATTTGCCACCATTGTAAAAACTGGCGGACCGCAATCATGACCACTGACTGGAAAATTATAAGAACGCATGCAATGTATAAACAACAGTGTAAAACTTGAAGGTTTTTCTGACAATTTTCTGAACGGTAGATGATTAACGATTTGTAATCATTTTTCTGCATTGCACTATTTGGGAGCGGTGGCGGTGGTCTTACAAACAAATAAACTCCTCTGCTTTATGCTCATCAAGCGATACGCCAATTTGTATCAGTTAATTGTGCGTAATTACACTCGACGTATGAGTCACATGGATGTCTCACGTCCAGTCATAGTTTTCTAAAGAAACCTATGTGTGGTATCAAATTTTACCCTTTGAAATCGTAAGATCGATTCTTTTGTCCAAGGCATAATTTCGTCCCATTTTTTCGCATTATAAGAGGTCTGTACACGGGGCATTGATGATAAAATAACTGCAGTCTGCAGCCAGACGGCTTCAGACTGCAGTTATTATTTTGTCCTCCCTGTATATTCATATTGGGCTGAGCCATCTGACTGTAAGTGTACACAAAAGCGATATCATTCCACGAAACGAGGGTTCAAAGGGTTAATATTCGGAGTGATACTCCATTAGTACAATACAACCGAGCAATTACAAAATCAGTTCATTGTGATGCACACGTAACCGTAAACGAGTATCTTGCCTAAAAATAATAGCTCTGAGATGTTCCTGTTACACACTTGGCCCAAATGTTAGCGTTGCGCGGCTTGCGATAAAATATTCATTTCCGAGTTTTCTACTGAATTTGCATTTTCGACACATCCACTTCAGCCATTTTGTAAAACCGACACAAATGCTTACTTTTCTGCGACTAATATACAAATTGAAAAATACAAAGACTGATCATAACCAGAGTTTAATCCATGGCCTGTTTATGGCCGAATTTCTGCCCCTTTCCCAATATGGGACAGGCAGAAAAATTCCAAGTTGAATTAACCATGTTTTCCTTCACCTTTTCCATCTACAAGTAATATAATCCAGGAAGAACCTAATCTAAGTACTGGGACCAATACTATAAAACTTTTATAACTGTATTTTCTAGAATTGCATTCTCTAGTTATGACTTTAAATGGGTTAAAATAAACCATTAGCATTTTCAAAGATCTGGCAATTTTCTAGTTGGCTAATTGCCATATCTTTTGAAATGCTAACGATTCATTTTTGTCAGTTATATTAATAGGTAGAAGATACAATTCTAGAAAATACATTTGTAAAAGTTTATAGTATTGGCTCCTGAACATAAAGCATGCATACATGTATTCACTAAACTCCCATGGTAAATGTTTTAACAGGTTTTAATACAAATGCCAGAGCTCCTATAAGAGTCTCAATTCCAAGAACTTCAATTGATCCGTAGTTCCTGACAATCAGCAGGCACCACTGATCTTTTGAGATTAAGACAACTGGGATCGTTGCGAAAAATTATATTCCGTGTTTGAATAATTTCACTTTGGACATTGGACTAAGTTTAAATACGTGTTATCTTTGTTCGACATAAAGGCTAAAAAAAACATCGTACTATATTGAAATTCCAAACTGAGAAGGAAGATCGTTAATTATTACTTTATCACATCGTACCCAACGCTCGCAGTATGGAACAGCCTTTGGAAGGGAACCGTAAACCAACGAAAACTTCTGATCGCTGCCAGCAGGTGTTAAAAGTCATACACTGAATAAAAAATCGGAAAGTGAAGGCGATCCTAAAATTGGGGCTCGCAAACAGGGGTTGGGGGTTTTTGAGACTGCTGGAAATATTTCAGCTCCAATTTCACACTCGCAGAGAATATACGTGATTTCGTTTTTTTTAGATTCCCACATATTGAGATCAGAGATTCAGATTCCACTTTCTGCAGCTCCATTTCATGCAAAAAATCAGGTACTCTGAAATAATATCTCAAATTGAGGTGCCTGCGTTTATTTCTTATATTTTTCTGTTCATATTAACAAAGACGGTAAGGGTGGTATAAGTATAAAATACACCCAAGATCGTCGACCTCCTCGTCATTGCCGATAGGTGCACAGCAATACAGTGTTCAGTTATTCTGGTTTCTGAGATCATTCGTGCATCAGTTTTAGAAAGGAAGAGGCTAGAATATCAATTCAAATCTAAGAATTTCAAATCAGTGAGCCCAGAGAAAATACTTAAAAATTAATGTGTAAAGGTATTGAAATGTCGGGGGCGCGGTGGCTCAGTAGGTAGAGGTGCAGGCTGCCGAGAGGTCGTCGGTTCGAATCCCACCTGCGGCAAGAGCGCTGTGTCCTTGGGCAGAACACTTCACCCCCATTGCCCACGTGGGTGCACGGTTACGTTGTGTACTAAGGCGTACTGCACGTCGACGGTACACTTGTTTTCAACCAATGCTAATCCTGCTTGTGTGGAGTTAGTATGTTGGAGAGCTGACAGTTGCTCGCCGTTGCTCGGTGTTTCTCTCCGGGTACCCCGCGTTTCTCCACCCGTAAAACTGTCGTGGTCATGATTAGCCATTGTGCAGAAATATGTGACCTTGTTTTGCTTGATTAAAAGTACACTTATCGTCCGCAGAGGCGCACTTATCATTTGCAAAGAGCAGCAGCTTTTATGTTGATCGCCAAACGTGAGGGGGCTTAATCTTTGACCAGACCTTCACAGCAAGGGTTTGAAAATCTTCTTACTCTGATCTACCAGTCAGAATCTTTTGATATTTGGAATGCAGCACCTTTATGTGGGGCAGATTCAAGTTTGTTCAAATCATATTTGGGCTCCTTATCAGAGTCCACTTTTTAAGTAAGTACAATAGAAGGAAAACTCTTCTTGTTCAGGTCCACTGGTCACAATCCTTTGAAATTTGTATACGACATCCTTTGGAGTCAAATTTAAATTTGTTCGAATAAAGTCCCTTGGTTCATTCTTGGTAGTCCGAATTTTAACTTCGTGAAATATGAGGAATATTCTGTGGAATCGCCTTCTTCAGATCATCCAGTCAGAATCTTTTAATATTCTGAATACAGCAAGACTGGGAGGACTGGGGGGGGGGGGGGGGGGTCGGGGGGGGGGGGGCTATTCAAGCTTGTTAAAATCAAGTTCCTGGGGTTATAGTTTGGCTCCCTCTAGAACATGAAGTTTAACTTTGTGCAATATATGGAATAATTCTTTAAAAATTTTCTTTTTCCAATCATCCAGCCAGAATAGTTTGATATTTAGTACAGAACATCCTTATGGATTCAGATTCAGATTTGTTCAAATCAAGTCCCTGAGTTCATATTTAGGCTCACCATGGGAGCCCGAATTTTAATCCTGTTTAATATAACTATAATTCTTTAAAAGCTCACCAGCCAGAATCTGTTGATTTTTGGTATTTGAAATTTTTAGTGAGGTCAAAATCAAATTTGCTCAAATTAAGTGCTTACTAATCAGCCCTCAGTCATTTCAACCTTTTCAGCTTTATTACTCTGTATTCTGTGAAAATTGGTAATTTTCTGTTTCTATGAAGTATTTGTAAGAATGAAATTCCTTGTAGGAAATCTTGAGATAACTGGCAGTGGTTGTTCTCTTAAACCACTCTCCCAGTCAGTGGTAAAATAAAATAAGTAAATAATAAATGATGAATTATTTTTTTAAATCCTTAAATGACTTTGTGAAGAATCAATGGGGCTTTGTCAGGTGATCGCCCCCCCCCACCACCCGTGGGGGTTGGGGGTTGGGGGGGGGGGGCTTCTTGTTTCAAGTCCTTTTCGATTCGTTTTTGGTATTTAGTTCCACTGTATTGTTCAAAGAACAACACCCGATCTATTTAATGATAACAAAGTACCGCGATGTCGCAAGTGTGTCTGACGCCTAAAACAGTACTTACTTTCTTTCACTTCTGTGTCCTCGGCGCTTTTTCGATACCAAGATACTTCCGGCGTAGGTACACCTGTTACGTTACAAACGAGCGTGACAGTATCACCTTCCCTCACTCTAATGTCATTACTGGAGAGATGATCAATTATCTGTGGTGGAACTACAAAAGCGAAATAGATACATTTTTTAATTATTAGATATGATTTCATTAAGCAGTTGAAAAACGTTCAAAACATTCAACAAAACCACATCATGCGACCCCCTCATTGGAAAGTGCTCGTCGAGCACGTTCCAGTGGAAGGTCACATGATATGGTTTTGTTGAAACTATTTGAAAATTAAAAAAAAAAAAACAATAATTAAATAAAAAAAATTTAAACCGTCTGCGTTAGGTAAAGGGTTAACCTTGTCAACAAATTGTGAATAATTTTTGACGAAAAGAAAATAGCACCATTTTATTACACTAGATGGAATACTAGACCGCAAATAGGTCAGGAGCATCAGCAATAATTCAATCCTATAGTCCTATAGTACTGTAGAGATTGAATTAGAATTGAATCTCATGAATCTAAATTATTTATTAGATATGATTTTCTTTCCCAGAATTGCCCGTTTTCGAGCTTGGCTGATATGACTTCAAACTCGGCGGATGTGACGCTGATCTCGGCCGATATGAACCAAGCTAGAGTTTTCCCTCTTGATGCGTGACTGGGCACAGCCATTGTATTTTCATCGAAATTTGTTAACAGCTATTCGTTGAACTCAACCAGGAAAATTGGGGTTAACAGACATGGTTGGGTGGTTTGGAGCAGGGTTTTGTATGCCGAGGATTTAATGGTAGGCATAAGTAGTAATTAGGTGAATGAAGAGAAGAAAGAAAAGCGTTGTACAGAAAATTCAGAATCGTAAGCGGAGATTCGTCGAAGTGGAAGAAGAAGTAGTTCAGCTATCCCAACGTGGCGGCTTACTGGGGAAGCCGAGACGTTCGCATAGCTGAACTATGAGAAGAGGAATCTTCGAACTTTGTGAAACGAATGAGAAACAATAACATTATCAGAAAATTATAACAGGTCTAAGAATGTTTGTAAATGTTTCTTTTGGTTCAACAAATAAAGAGGTATCTCCACCTCAGTCTGGGTAAACTCCGATCGAGAACCTCGTTGAGAAGTATAGTCTGTCTCCGGCGTGGTCAGTTCTTATGGAGGTTCAGTCATTACTGGATGATGATAATTTTCGGGACGATAGAGTCTGCCACTTGAAGTGGTGTGACTCTGGGAGGGGGGAGGGGAGGGGAGGGGAGGGGGAGGGAGGCTCATTGACAAGTATAATCTGTCTCCAGCTTATTGTACATATCCAGCAAGCAAATGTCTCTACATAATGGGGGCACACCTCTACATCAATCGGAGCTCTAAGATCCATAATAGAGCTCCAGTCGGGTTCGGCCGGGCGTAAATAGGAAATTTGGATTCTGCCAGGGCGGGACAGGCCAAGTTTGGAGAGCCTGGGTGGACCAGAGAGAAGACGAGACCACAGTGTCAAGTCCAGCCAGGGAGTAGACCCGACATTATAATCCATAGCGATTACAAATAGGATTGGAGTTATCTCCGACAGATTTTGTAGATTGAAGAGGTTGAGATACCATGTTTGATGCTTTCCATGTTATTAATCTTTCATAACAGTATTTGTGTTCTGGTCACATAGGCGAGTCTTTTACCTTGATGTAAATTGGTGAAGAAACCATGGTTATGGTAGAGTCATTTAACTGTGATATTTGTATTACAACAGACATCCTTTAACAAACAAGATGGTATAGAGAAAACATTTTTATACCATGATTACTTACTCTACTGTATATAAAAAAGCTTATGACACATTCAGCTTTACACACCAACCGTGGTGAACACGCCAGCAATGGGATTTCAGTAGTTAAAATTTACACCTACAGTGGAACAACATCCAAGTTGACCTTTGGTGACCTCGCAAACCTTTCTAAATTTATCACTCATCGCCTCGTGAAGAGTGAAATGAAACCGGCAATTATTTATTATGTTTTTAAATAAGTTTACCTCATAAGATACCAAAAATCAACAAACATACGTTGTCTCACTTTAACACAGCATCCAAAACTCGAAATAGTATGTTATTATGTTATTAAAATAAAAAAGGCACAGTAATTTGCGCGTTTCGTTTTCTATTTCGTTTCAGCGATAAAATTGCCAGCGGAAGTACCGCTCATGTAAACAAAAACTGATTCGCACCTGTGGATATTCAATTGATTTAGCATTTAAACTCTTATTACTCTGACGATCATGGTATAAATAAAATATACTCAAAGTAGCTTGGTGTACCAAATGTCCACCACTCGTGGTGAAGTTGTGTTAACCGCGCGCAAAAGGCTCGGGGTCAATACCAGTTCACCACTCGCGGTGAACATTTGGTACTCCAAGCTGCTATGGGTTATATAATTATAATATCTCGACAGGAACAATCTTTTTGTTCACACTATTTTGTATGGTTAGACGGGTCTTAGATTGAATGCTGGAAAGACTATTAACAGAGCGTTCAGTTGATTCACTTTATAAAGTTTTCCGTTCTGAAAGAGCAAACTTTTAAGTTTATAATTCCTTTAGGGGTGAGATATTTCTCCACCGGAACTGAGATATGTAACACTTTCAAACTCGGTTCGTGAGTCAACATTTGCGCAATAAATTTTCCTTCTCTTTTTACAAGTAACTCGTCATTCAAAGATGAGCCTAACTACATGTTAGGAAAAACGAGATAAAACATAAGTATACATTATTATGCCAGATTTGATCCATTTAGCTTCAGGGGATCCAAGACACTTTCAATCAATCACGAGTAGACTGCTAAACAACCATCTGCAGTACAGTCGCAGTGGACTGGTCGTAATCCACGCATGGGCAGTGGTGCCCACATATGCGTTTACCAGGTAATAAAAATCATCAGCAGCCAAATTTTAATTAATGAAGTGCCGAGTTGTATCCGGTGCTTCATTTATTAAATTTTTGATGATTATTCCTGTAATTAGTGTTTGGAATCTAATTTTATTGCGTCCGTGGAAATATTGCCCACCCGTGATAAGTGACCAGTCCACGGCGGCTGTTCTGTAATACTTATAGTCATAAGTAACGTTGCCCCTTGAGCCATAGGTTGCCAAAAACGATTATTGAGGCATGTTTAATTATGATTTTCTGCACGTTTTGGCATGCTCAAATTGATACTATTATCTGATTAATCTTTGGAAAGAACGAAGATAGCTCTTTCCAACAATTAATAAGATGCTATTCTTACAACTGAGTTACTAATTTTATTGAACTGCCTCACATATATATGTAGGTTTTCCATATATGATAACACGTGGCATGCAAAGAGTTAGTTTTTCAGGTGTTACGATACTCAAGACATCTTTCAATATAGATATATATTTAACCCCTAACACACTGGTAGTGTGATAGAATTGTCGGCAGTCATTTTTTTCTCTTGTTTAACTATGAATTCAACCAATTATATCTTGTTTGACAGATCTCGCTGAGATCTATCAAACAAGGTATGCTTGGTTAAATATCAAACTGCACTGTGGGAAATATTTGCTATTGAAAACGTTGACATTTTGACGTCAGAGTGCAGAGGGTTAATCGATGTTAAAATACCTTTGAACGTGTGAGTGACACCAATAATAATGTCAGTTGAACGCCCCATGTTTTCAAAGCGGCTTTAACGACATCTTACTCACAACTTAGCATACTTGTGAAATGTTGTTTCCAATATTTCTCCTAACAATGTACATGCATCTTCAGAAACTATAAGACAGTGTTGCAGCGTGTGGGTTGGGGAGACAATTGCCATAACACACTGTGAAGAATGCTGCCGGTGTGCAAGTTGGACAGCTCGTTTAAAGCAAATACACTGGGATCTTCCAGTGGACAGGGGTCAAAAGTAACTATAAAATATCAGGTTGAATTATTCAACATCATTCAGTACTCTGGGTGAATGTCTTCTATTTAAAAAAAATAGATTTCTTCGTATTTCAACAAGACTTGGCACGTAATAATAATAAAACTTTGGCCGGTCGCTGATTTGTCGTGGTTCTCGGGTCAGAAGGCCTTGGTTACCCCTGTACTTCCAACTGCCTCCCTATTCCCGCGCTTCGTCTCTCCTCCCAGCACTCGGAGACGAACTGCTTGATGACATCCCTTGCCCCATTCTCCCCAATCTCTCCGATTAGCATATTAACCCCTCTCCTTTGAGTCTCACACTAACCACATGTCCTTCATTCTCCCATCCCACTTCCCCATTATACTCCCAGTGAATCTTATTCTTTTAAACTTGTATTTTGAGCATTCTAGAAGAAAGTGTTCCAGGGTCTCCACCACGCCCAAATTACACATCTGGCACTCCTTTTCCCAGTTTTTCCCAATTTTTCCCCTCAGCTCCAGAGACCGCGACCTCAGTTTGAACAGTGACCCCCAAAGGTGCCATCAAGGTACTCTTCAAAACCAGGCTTCTCTTTATCACACAGGCCACCCAAAGACCTCTTTGATTTGACCCCCTACGCCAATTGAGGTTACCATCCTCTATGACCCTTTCTCTGGCGATTTTTTTTACCCTGGTTTGCCCCAACGTCTAGGTCCGAGATCTCCAATGTGTAGTTCTCCATTAACTGCCTCACTTGGACCATCCATCCTGTCTTGATATTTCATTTGAAAATTCTCTGGTCTCAGTTCACAAAACTTGAATATGATTGTGTAGAATGGCCTGGAAATTCTCCTGACCTGAATCCTATAGCGTGTCAAAGGAATGTTAAAATTTTATACCCTTGTCAATGCAATCAGCAAATATTCCATAGTAAACGACAAACCCCCATCCTTATATATATATATATATATATATATATATATATATATATATATATATATATATATATATATATATATTATAGTTTATCCTTTCGGAGGTCCAGTTCCAAATTTGTTGACTTTTCTTGTCTTGCAGCCCAACACGCAGGCTTTCAGTGGTCTTTGTCCATGGAAGGTATAATACCTTGGCAGTGGTGTCTAATGAAGTATAAGCTGCCTATGTAGGCAGCCAAGACTTCACTAGACACCACTGCCAATCAAGGTGTTGTTACCTTATTATACGGGAGCAAAAATAAAAATTGCTCAGGCCGTTTACGGGCGCGGTCACAATCTATGATAAGAATCAAATGAACATTTTTGCGGGAATCAAAATTGATTCTCATTGTTTCCATTTCGAAAATCATTTGTAAGAATTGTTTCTTATTCGTGCTTGGATTTTAAGATCTGGAGAGAATTGTAGGCAACTTTGTGAAAGTGTGAAGTTATGGAAAATGCTGCCGCCTTTATAAAATTATGCAAACGGAAGGGATGCCAGTTAGGCGAGAACCTACGAAATAGTAATATTCTTCACCGAAAGTATTATTGTTTTCATTTATAGTTTAAATGGAATCTAAATTTGATTAAAATATATCTAGAAGGATATAGTGTGTACCGTTACCTTTGAAACATTAGAGGGTAACGAAGCCTGTATATATGGTCTGTACTTATCGCACGAACCTAAATCTTTATAATTTAGTCTTAGTGAGTGTGCCTGAGCTCGATTCTCTTATGCAGGTGATTGAACCCTTGAAGCAACTGATCGCTTAATTGTGAAAAACACTGACAACAAAACGAATCTTGGATACTGAAGCGTAGTTATTGTTGCTTAGTTAGGGCGAGAGCGGTTGGCGCAGTGGATAGACCTTTGGACTTCGAACCGAAAGGTCCACAGTTCGATCCTGACCAGCGGTTACTGCGTTGTGTCCTAAAGCAAGGCACTTAATCTCGATGGTCCACGTGGGGACACGGTAACACTGTGTAATAAGACGTACAGGGCACGATGATGCGCCTGCCTTCATCAGTGCTAACACTGCATGTCGGAGTTAGTACTTGAGTCTGACAGTTGCTCGTCGCTGCTCGGTGGTTCTCTTCGGGTACTCCGGCTTCCTCCAGGAGTGAAACTGTCCGACACGAGGCGACCCTGGCTGTCGAAAGTGTCGTTATATCCCAATAAATAAATAAATGACCAGTTAGGACATGATGAAGCGATGACTTTTATAGTAACAACTGCAGCAACATTGACGGTCCCCAACGGGGGCCATCACGCTTGTTACAGTTGACCAATATCGGACTGTCAAAAAAAGAACCTGAACAAAATTATTCTCATTTGGGTTCACCGAAATACAACTAGGTATTAAAAGGGTTGTTAGATTTCGATAAACTACAGGTCTACTATTGGATGTAATTAGTTTCTTCAATAGTTACTTTTGCGAAAACCAGCACGATGTAACTACCAGATTCAAAGTTTAAATAAAATAGCATTACTCGAAATCTTGATCCGATCCTCCAAAAACACTCACCGCCACGAGCAGACAACCCACCAACACCACCAATTTTCATCTCATAAATGAAAATATTTTCCCTATATTATTAATAACATAATAATAGAGCAAGGCACATGCCGAAACTCAAAACCAAGCTGTTTATGAATACATTAATAGCCATTATTTTGATTAGAAAAGTCTCATCAAAAGCATGTAGAGAGTTAACTTTCCATTTCAGTGAAAATGCATTTCAATCAAATTCATTCATTTTACAGGTTTCTGAGTGGGAAGCTCTGGGGAAAGCGCACGTTGTCGAGTTCGCAACAACGGAGAGCACGTGCTTGCGCGCATCAAGAGTCCATTATTTTATTGAGTTCCATTCATTGTAATTGGGTATTTCATCATGTGGTGACACAGGAATGATATTTCTGTGCCCGTGCAACTGAAATATTTATACACTCTCCCTTTCGATGAAGTTAGATCGCATCCAGAATGATTCCTAGTTTTACCGCAGTGTTCGACTAAGCGTTTCATTCATTAATTGTTGTCAGAAAATGAGTTGGTTCAGTGCCGGAAACCAGTATGGGGGGTCCAATATCTCGCCAAGAATAGAAGCTCGGATTTTATGTGCTGAACATAAATTTATTCCTGAACTTGTATTTTGAATCTAACCATGTATCTTGAAACAAAACAGGCCCTTCGATTTGAAATGGAACATGAATAGTCTCCGATTCTTCGTGTGTTCTGTTGAGTCCCATCGAAAATGAAACTAATACAATTTCCATGAGCAACATCCTGTTCCACTACAGTTATTCAACTGATCTTCGAGTCGCAACATCATCCTTGGCACGCCGATGTCAAAATAACGAAATGTCAAGTTGTCGCAAACTTTTCCCCATAATGCACTCGGAATCTAGCCAATTCATAATTGGTTGACAGTTCTCAATGAGCTCAATTAGTTTTTTTTCACGTTTTTGCCTCAAGAACACAGCTAATAACCACCTCATGGGACCCTCTCGTTGATTTGGTTCCAATGGAGATCTGCACTATGTTTTTGAGGCAAAAAATGAACATTTATAGTTATTTAACAGTTTAATTCACAAGTGCCGCCCGCTGTTCGTGTTTGGTAATAGGGCAGAAGACAACGAAGATAGAGTTCAGGGGACTGGAATCAAGGGCCCGAGTTGGAGTTTTTCTTGTATACCACGAGCACGAGTGCCGAAGGTGTGCGTAAAATCCACTAAAATCTACAACAAAGGCCATTGAAACCTGTCCGCCGTACTGTACTCGAGTATCTAATTTATATTTATTTATTTATTTATTGGTGTTTAAGGTCACATATTTCTGCACAATGGCTAATCATGACCACGACAGTTTTACGGGTGGAGGAAGCCGGAGTACCCGGAGAGAACCACCGAGCAACGGCGAGCAACTGTCAGCTCCCCAACATACTAACTCCACACTAGCAGGGTTAGCATTGGTTGAAGACAGGTGCACCATTGACGTGCAGTACGCCTTAGTACACAGCGTCACCGTGCCCCCACGTGGCGGCAATGGGGGTGAAGTGTCTTGCCCAAGGACACAACGCGGTTGCCGCAGGTGGGATTCGAACCGAGGACCTCTCGGCTTGCAGCCTGCTCCTCTACCTACTAGCCACCGCGCCCCTCGAGTATCTAATACACCGCATTTAAACTTGAATTGAGTGGATGAAGCTGATATTTTTAACCCTTTACCTAACATGAAAAGCAGATGACACTTGTAAAAAAAATTCTTGAATACCTGATTTTTTTCTTTTTTTGTCTCAAAAACATAGGTTATGACCCCTCGTTGGAACTAGCTCGTCGAGCTCGTTCCAACGAGGGTCATGACCTTTGTTTTTGAGACAAAAAGATGAAAAAAGTATGAAAATTAATGGGCGATTTTCGAGAATAGCGCCGGCCGGTTTTGGCCGTTACGTTGGGTAAAGGGTTAAGGAAAAATATCACCTTCGGTGGTGTGTTCACATTCTCTCTGTACACCGTTCTGATTCGAAGCATTTCATTCACATAACGTCAATTAGGTGTGTAACGACAATCATGCGTTCTTCAATGACGTTCTCACACGTTGCTCGCGTTACACGCCTGGTGTATCAAGAACATTTCACAATGTCTGCATCGTTTTGGGTAACGTTGAATACACGCAGGAATCGTGATATAAAGGGTAAACCTCGTGTAGGGTAAAGGGTCAGTTGATTTCGCATTCGATTGTTTTCATCAGCATTCATGCATTGTATCATCTTTCAAACAGTCATACCAATTTTTAAGGGAAAGGTTCCGATAACTCATTTGATTTATGACTTTTTCGATTTTTGGTGGTTACTGCCAAACTCAATGTCTTATTAATAGAATGAACTGTGTGTTTCCAAGTCGATGATTTGCGTGTAATACATCGTTTTTCATATAAATGACTAGTGAAGAAGACAACAATTTCCGTCTTGTTTCAGAGAAAGCGCCGCATATTCTTTACATACAACAATGAAATGCATTTTTAAGATCCCCACGCCAGAACGTGATGACTTCATTAAAAGTCTCAAATTGAAATATAAAGGTTTTTCGAACTATGGGATACTTGTTAACTGGTAGAGTGCTGGAAGCCCATATTTGGGCTTTATTCTGAGATGAAGGTACTGTAACTCGAAGGCTTCGTATACTCCGCTGATGTGCTTCGTGTTATCTTTGAAGTGATATTATTTAGTCTGCAAGGACGTGTCTTGTTACAATTCATGGGAGAGCGCCTACAGGCACTCTCCCATAAATTGTAACAAGGCAAAGATATGTGAACAAATTTTGATAGCCAAAAACTATTTCGCACTCTACCAGTTAACCTTCCAGCGGCTTCAGAAAATTCATTTATTTATTGGTGATTAACGCCACATCAACATCTAAGGATAGATCGTGGTGATGCTTCAAAAAATGTGATGACCAATAATGTTAGAATGGTTTTCACTTGATCGCGACGGGAAAAATCGGTAATTGAACGCGATGCGAGCGATACGATAAAATTACAATTATTTCGTTTTCACATATGTCTACATACTGAAAATAGTATGATGTCTGATATTTGGGAGTTGGGTTGAGAGAGGCGTTGCTATAAAGCGAACACAAACATTCATCACTCAGAAACCGATGTGCAAACTGGGACGCAATTTCAGTAATAACTTCAACTCAACAATTCATTGTGTCCAAATTATAATCAGTGATTGTAAGTTCCACCCTGGGGCCAATACTATAAAACCTTTACAATTGTATTTCCTAGAATCGTGTTTTCTTATTATGACTTCAAATCGGTTGAAATGAGCCCTCAGCATTTTAAAGATGTGGCCATTTGCCGGTTGTCAAATTGACGTATTTTTTAAAATGCCAATGATTCCTTTTAGTCAGTTATATTAATAGGCAGGAAATACAATTCTAGAAGATACAACTGTAAAAGTTTTATATTATTGGCTCCTGATCACCCCGCCCTGGATATTGTGCGTATTTTAATTAGTATACAATTCAACCAAGTTGATGGTATATTGAAATTGAATGCTGTTTTTTTAAATCTTTTTCTTCGGCCTCGGGGCGTGGTGGTGTTGCGGTAACCGGTTCTCGTCAGATCACGAAAGTTAAGCAACGTCGAGCCCGGTTAATCACTGGATGGGTGACCGTCTGAGCGATCAATTCGGACTCCCGAGTTGTGTCCTTGGCCAAGGCACTTAACCCCGATTGCACACATGGGGGCACGATGACGCCATGTACTAAGGCGTACTGCACGTCGATGGTACCCATGTCTTCAACCAATCTAACACTGTCTGTGCTGCAGTGCGGAGTTACGATGTTGGCAGCTGCTCGTCGTTGCTCGGCAGTTCTCTCCGGGTACTCCGACTTCCTCCACCCGTACAACTGTCACGGTCATGATTAGCCATTGTGCATAAGTATATGACCTTAAACACCAATAAATAAATAAATAAATAAATAAATAAATAAATAAATAAATAAATAAATTCTTCGGCCTCATTTTCAGGAAGGGCGGGATTGTCCTTCTCTTTCACCCATAGCGATGAAATTTTCAGGTTATATCTACCTCGATTGTGTACCTCGTTTTCAGATGTTTGATTTTCCACTGTTATCCAAAACAACGTCCCTTTACCTAAACGTAACGGCCAAAACCGACCAGCGCTATTCACAAAATTCACCATTCAATTTTCTTTCTTTTCTTTTTTCATTTTTTGTCACAAAACATAGCTTTTGACTCCTCATTAGAACGATCTCGTTGAGCTCGTCCCAGTGAGGGATCATAAGCTATGTTTTTAACGCAAAGAAAGAAAAAAATTAGTCATTCAAGAATTTTGTTTTCAGGTGAAGAGTTTTTCCTACTTTTTTATTTTTATTGTTAAATTTCATTGAGATTTTCGAAAAATAATGAACGCAATGACTTAATATTCAACGAGAGCCGAAAAAGTCAAAATATATTTTTTTACTTTTTCGTCGATCTCCCGTTTTGAGTACTTGCGATTCACGTAGAGTGATGAAATTCCGCACACACATTGAAGCCACCCGCACTTAGAATTTGCCGTCGTAGTCTTCTACTTTTATCCAAAACATCAAATTTACGTTTTTTTTCTAGATGTGTGAATTTCCGAAAGCAACCTTTTTGAATTTTGGGAAATTATAATTTCCGCCAAATATATCTAAATTATGTTACCGCCCTTGGAAATTCTCGCCGGTTGTGTCCAAACTAGCCACTGACGTCATAGGGTGTCAACGTCCCAAAAATTAAATTTGCATTTGTACGGGAGCGTGGTGGCTCGGTGGTAGACTTTTTGGACTTCTATGCTAAAGGTCCCGAGTTCGATTCCCGTCCGGGATGACCCGCGTTGTGACCATGGGCAAGGCACTTTATCCCGGTTGCCTCAATGGGGGCACGATGGAGCCGTGTACTAAGGCGTACTGCACGTCGATGGTGCACATGTCTTCAACCGCTGTAACACTGCTTGAGCGGAGCTTGAATAGAGTTAGAATGTTGAGGAGCTGACAGTTGCGCGTCGATGCTCCGGCTTCCTCCACCCGTAAAACGGTCACGGTCACGACTAGCCATTGTACATACGTATGTGACCTTAAACACCAATAAATAAATAAATAAATATAAATAAATAAATAAATATGATGCATTTGTACAACGACAACGATGTAAACAAATCTTAATTGATGGTTTGTGCTGTTAGTGCACATTTTTATAGCGCGAGGTGGAAGCCGAGAACAGAATTCACCCCTGTCTCGTTTTCGATTTTACAGTATCACACTGCGTGCGTTTCGCAGGTATCGACAATATCATACCCCATCTGATAGTACAGGAGAGACTTGATGATCGACATCGTGTCCTAATCAATGATAGGTCTTTAATAAAGGACCATACACTATGAAACGAGGAACAAATTCAAATAAAATAAAAAGCTATTTCCCTAACAATGTAGCATTCTCACACCTACAATCAGTTGGGTTCAAAATGAACCCAAAGCAACTGGGTTGAGTGAATCTGAACCCAATTGGGTTCATATTCACTCAACCCAGTTGATTTGGGTTCATTTTTAACCCAACTGATTTTGGAGTGCACTTGTAACTAGCTGCACTTAACCATGGCAACAAAATGTTGGTTAGGGTGATAAATTCTGCAGTAACTCACCAAGAACATTCAAGTTGATAGTTTTCATTCTGACAGGCGTTGTATTGATTTGGCAGATATATGGTCCTCTATCTGAATGTTTTACATCTCTCACGTGTAGGTTCCATTCTGATACATACGGCCGCTCTATGCTTATTCTTTCGTCGTTGATGATACGTTTTTCTTCATGTGTTAATACGGTAGACCATTGATCTGTCCAGACAACCTGTAAAATAGGATTTCAAGAACATTCTTCTCTATTGGTATCACAAATACAGTTCACTAACTCCGCATCGACATCTGGGATGAAAGTACTCTAAAGAGCGCAGAATAGGTATCACAGATTGGCTAAATTTGACTTTATGACATAAGGCAGTCATAGATACTGAAACCGTAGGTTCGCTTTTCCGACCAATAGAAATATTCCAGATGAGTGAATTTAAACATAGGCGATTGACGATTTACCCAACGCAGACGATATCAAAATTTACTATGTTAAATATCATTTTTTTTAATTTTTCAAAAACATTCAACAAAACTATATCGTGTGACCCCTCGTTGGAACGAGCTTGACGAGCTCGTTCCAACGAGGGGTCGCATGATATGGTTTTGTTGAAATTTTTTGAAAAATAATATTTTTTCAACTGCGAAATTTGCATATTACGTGGGCGGATGCAGGCGATTCGTTGGGTAAAGGGTTGAGGGCAATAGACTGGTTCTAAGCCATAACAGCGTCGAATTCCTTAGAGAATTTGACTAGTGGCTTGAGAGCTTTGCAGTTTTTACCATATTTTAAAATTAAGAATAGGGGCGTAAGTCAAGGGGATGTAACGTCCCTTTCCCTCCACACAAAAATTGCCTTTGTCCTGTCGGGCAGGGGTTGACTATTCCGTGATAGTTGCCATGTTCAAAGACCTCCGCATAGTCATAAAACTGCCACAGGTGGTTTTCAGTTTGAAATATGTGAGTCAGACTAGCCTTAGAAATTAGGCAAGGGAATCGGGACTGATTAAAACTACCTGCTGGCTGGGGGAGTACTAAATTACCCCGTGTGTACTGACGTTTAGCACTAAAAGCTTTAGCTTTTAAGTTAATTCAAATACATTTGAAAATGTTTTGTCCTACCGATCTTGCAAACCAAACGTTTAATGTCGAATTCTAATTGTTGTGAACTAACACAAACGACCACACTCTGGAATGGTTTTCCCAGTAGAGTATGAGGCGCAAAACTTTTTCCTTGTGTTTACTGGTTAAAGTAACAGATTCTTTTTGTGATTCAAGGGACGTCTACACTAAATGAAAAATGCCTAGAATATGGTTATAAGGTCATAAGCTCATTGCCTCGCTTTGAATATTTGCAGATTATGCTGGCGGAGTAGTCGCTGGAGAGCACGATTATCTTGGTTACTAAATACCGTTATTAGCAATCATTTCGACATAACTACACCAATTTCGTTGGGAGATTTACTGCAAAGTTGACACTTAGAAGAAAACCAATACATATATCCCATATTATGACGATGTTGGTACATACAAGTGCGTAGGAATTTTCCACTGCATAAATCAACTGAAAGAGCAGAATAATATACGGATATAGAGTGGAAATCGGGTGGAATCTATCCCACAATTGATGCTTATGAAGCCAAGGCTCCGTAACTCGAAAAACGCCAAATTTGGGAACTGGTCTCTGGGCACATGATATTGCCGTCATAGAATATTGACTCGAGCTTCGCCAATATGGAATTAACTGACACCATATATACCATATTAGGCCACCAACAAACTGTGTAACTAATAATATTCTCTCCCGCCATCAAGATCAGGTTGGCACTTGTATCCATGGGCGAATACTATAAAACGTTTACAGTTGTATATTTCAGAATTGTATTTTCTATTTATCGAAATAACTAATTGAAATGAACCATTAGCAATTTCAAAGATGTGGCAATTTGCCAGTTGGCAAATTGCAACTTATTTTGAAATGCTAATGATTCATTTCTGTCATTTATATTCAATTGTAGAAAATACAATTCTGGAAAATGCAACTGTAAAAGTTGTATAATATTGGCCCCAGGTGGGAATTTCTTTTTGAAAAAGAACAAGTCATTTGTTAATGTTCCCAAACCAGTTTGAATTACCATCCAAGACACCACAAATCATTCTAGTTTCCTTTTTTCCATCGGCGCCAATTAGATGCCCAGATGAAGGTCAAAGCTGTAGCAAAGGGCTCTTTGAGTCTTTTTTCAAAAGGTGTACAATAAATGACAGTGCGTGTTGTATCAGAATGAATATGGCAATGGAACTGTCAAATCAAACAATTCACTGGTTGTGGACATTTTAGGAAGGTGTGTCGCGGATCAAATGTTCTGATCTTAGTTCTTAGTTGTCTCTGGAAACGTCCAGGTTACTTGCTTTTTTGTCACACAAGCTTTTGTTACAAGTACAGTGGCATCAAGATAACCGTTGCCGAAAAAACAAGTTCTTTGAAGTACACAACACAATGAATCTTGTTTTATTATGTTATTGTCCCTATAATATACTACCATTAGACACCGAAATAATGGTAGTCAAATTGCATCAGACATTTACGAGATGTACGGATGCAGAACACTCCAAATATAATAGCCGTTTGCGTCAGGGAAAGTATCCTTTATGGACATTAGCTGAACATTAGCAAGTTGGAACTGTTTTAGTAGTTTTCAATTGACCACCACTGATGTAATTTAATTTGATGAGCCTTTACTTAGAATTATATAAAGGCATTGTTTCCTGCCCCAGTAATTAATGTTCCAAGCACTAAGTATTTATTTATTAACCCTTGAATACGTCCAGATGTTAACATAATATGTGGAACTATCCGTTTTAGTCATAATACAACGGTTGTGGTGAGCCTTCATTTCTGATTGTAAAGTCACCAAACTATCGATCAAATCAAGTCTCGATT
Source organism: Pictodentalium vernedei (assembly GCA_031216915.1). Classification (NCBI taxonomy): domain Eukaryota; kingdom Metazoa; phylum Mollusca; class Scaphopoda; order Dentaliida; family Dentaliidae; genus Pictodentalium; species Pictodentalium vernedei. Next base: position 150,040,598 of record CM062293.1, read on the forward strand.
TCTACTTTTGATTCACAAAAAAATGAATTTTTATAAAACTTTCCATACTCTTTCAACCCGCCTGAAATATTCCAAACGAGTGAATCTAAACATAGGTGAGAGGTAAACTGATTCCAGATCATAATAGCGTCGAATGTCCTACAGAATTAGACTGTGGTATAAGAGTCTGGAGGCTCATGAATTTCTGAACTATCCTCCTATTCAATGAGTGAACAAAGTGTTCAAAGTGAAGTTCGCTTCAGTCTCACTTCCGGTCTATTTGATTTGGCATTAGACACAATCAGAAGATTATCAAGATAAAATGGCATAACGCCGCAGAAAGAAAGATTCAACCTTTCGTTTATTTTAGATCTATAGCATAACACAGAATTTGTCCAACGATACGTAATAACTAATCATAGAGTATATCTTACCCTTCTGTCGCCTAGATGAGTTATAGAACATGGTAATATGGCTGTTTTGCCTTCTACTACGGTGACATTAAGAACAGGAACGTCGAAAGTAGGGTCAGTAGATATTACTAAAATATAAACAAAAAGAAGAAGAATAGTGAAATAAAAACCCACCTATCCGATATTTGTGGTATCGGCTCTGCAATTTGATTTAACATTTACCTAAATTGTGGTGAGAAGTATTGTACAAAAATTCTGCAATAATTATAAACACTTTACCAGACGAAACTGAGTGAACCGATTCAGCGCTATTTATAAAATCGACATTAAAATCTTATCTTGTTATTGAAATTTTGCCTTAAAACATAGTTTATGACCCCTCATTGGAATGAGCTCTTTGATCTCGTTCCAATGAGGGGTCATAAGCTATGTTTTCAATTCAAAAATTGAAAATTTTCTGTTACTCAGCATTTTTGGGAGAGTGTCGTCTGCTATTCGTGTTGGGTAAATGGTAAAGGCCACTTTACATTTAGTGTTGGGCGGTATCGCCTAAACTTGAAATCGCAAGAAGAATCGCGGTAACGGCTTCATCGCGATTTGAAGTAATTTGCCACGTTTTCTTTTAAATGGTTGTAGAACGGTAAATCTGTTGGGACAAACAATGTCCGAATCTATTTTCGTGAAGTCTAGCAGGGAGTCATCCATCGGTAAACACAATCCCTCCGTATCAGAATTTGTTCATGTAGAAACTCATACTGTAAAATCGGGACTTTTTGAAATAAAAATCCTGGAGGAAAGGTAGCTGATTGGTTAAAGCATAGACTTCAGGTCTAAAGGTCGTTGGTTCGATCCTGACCTTCTTCATCTGCACTGTGTTCTAAGGCAAGACACTTAAATCCCACTTGCCCAAGTGTGAGGTCAGTGGTGCAGTATGCTGAGGCGTACTATACGTCGATTGTACACTTGCGATCCGCCGATGTTAACTCGTGTCAAACTCGTGCTGGGTTAATTAGATGGAGAGTCTTGACATCTATGGGCTGCTGCTCGGTAGCTGCGATGCATGCGATACATTTTTTTCAAATCTAGTGGATTCACTGACGGCGTTGAACTTGATGTCGCACTGACACCAGAAGTAGTAGGTTGTGTTACTGAAGCTCACATTTTGTTAGACTGCATAAAGAGTACTCCACACAATGACGGAGTTAAAAGAGAACTCATTCAGTTATGATGGCTTATATATACAGTACAGTCGCCGTGGACTGGCTGTAATCCATGCGTGGGCATTGGTGCGTTTACCAGGTAATAAAAATCATCATCAGCAAAATTTTAATTAATGGAGCACCGGATTGTACCCGGTACTTCATTAATTAATTTTTTGATTATTCCTATAATTATAACCCGTTACTTGTGAATCCCCCCCCCCCCCCCCCACGATGGTCCATCAGCATACCAAAAAGATTATTTAGATCCGACATGCACTGACCAAGATACAGCGGTCTAAAGTTGTTACGGACAGACGGACGGACGACCCCCATTGCTCGATCCCCCGCAAACTTCGTTTTGGCTGAGGATAATTAAAGTTTTGATGTTTATTCCTGTAATGAGTGTTTGGAATCTAATATCATTGCGTCCGTGGAAATATTGCCCACCCGTGGAAAGTGACCAGTCCACGGCGGCCGTACTGTATATAGTACGTCAGTGTACAGTGTCTCGTCTTCCATATTTATTTATTTATTTGTTAGTGTTTAAGGTCACATATTTTTGCACAATGGCTAATCATGACCACGGCAGTTTTACGGGTGGAGGAAGCCGGAGTACCCGGAGAGAACCACCGAGCAACGGCGAGCAACTGTCAGCTCCCCAACATACTAACTCCACACAAGCAGAGTTAGCATTGGTTGAAGACAGGTGCACCGTCGACGTGCAGTACGCCTTAGTACACAACGCCACCGTGCCCCCACGTGGACAGTGAGGGTGAAGTGTCTTGCCCAAGGACACGACGCGGTTGCCGCAGGTGGGATTCGAACCGAGGACCTCTCGGCTTGTAGCCTGCATCTCTACCTACTGAGCCACCCCCCCCCCCCCCTCGTTTTCCATAAATAACTCAAATTAAATTGAACTGTCCAGTGGTAGCATCTAGCGCAAAAAAACTGTATCGATGAGGTATAATGTATTTACATGTAACTGGAGGGTGGAAATTTATTGGTTCCCCTTATGAGTCAACGTATTTTTTGACTCGCTTGATTTCTCTGTGTAGTATTTTTTCGATCACACGAATTCTCTGTCGATGAGGGTGGATCGGATGTTTATTTGATACTACACGTAATGTCTCACAGTCAATGGCAATTAGGTCTTTTTAAAGAGTGGAGCATAAACAACAACATCGTTGCAACAAAGGCATTGCCATTAGCCACCTTTCCATCCACGATGTGTCTCAAACGCTTACGACACTTGCAAAAAAATTCTTGAAAATCTAAAACTTTTCACTTTTAATCTCCAAACCAGACCTTACTACACCTCATTCGAACGAGATCACTTCAGTGGGGACACCTAAGCTATGTTTCCAAGACTAAAAAAATGGAAAATAATGAAATTTGAATGGATATTTTTCTAAGTGGCGTCGACTGTTTTTTCGGTCTTGTTAAGTAAAGGGTATGATCAACGCTGACGTAATCGTCGGACTACAAGATGTCGTTTTGACGTTGGTATCACTCATGCTGTCAGTTGTATCAATTATACGAGGATTGATGTGTGTGTGTTCAACGTTACTAGATACAATACAGACACTCAGAAATGTGCTGGATACCCGACGCGTGGAATTAGGATTACGTTTAAGAACGTCATGTAAAAATACATCTGATTGGTCGTTACGCATCTGATTGACATCACAGTTTAGTCGCCGTGGACTAGTAGTAATCCACGCGTGAGCAGTGATGTCCACGAATGCGTTCACTAGGTAATAAAAATCATCATCAACAAAATTTTAATTAATGAAGCACCGGGTTGTACCCGGATCTTCTTTTATTAAATTTTTGACGATTATTCCTATTTATTTATTTATTTATTTATTTATTTATTTATTTATTATTTATTAGGGTTTAACGATTCTTCACAGCCAAGGTCATATCGTGTCGGTGACAGTTTTACGGGTGGAGAAAGCCGGAGTACCCGGAGAGAACCACCGAGCAACGACGAGCAGCTGCCAGCTCCCCAACATCGTAACTCCGCACTGCAGCACAGGCAGGGTTAGATTGGTTGAAGACATGCGCACCATCGACGTTCAGTATACCTTAGTACATGTCGTCATCGTGCCCCCATGTGGACAATTGGGGTTAAGTGCCTTGCCCAAGGACTCAACGCGGGAGTCCGAATCGATCGCTCAGACGGTCACCCATCCAAGTACTAACCGGGCTCGACGTTGCTTAACTTCGGTGATGTGACTAGAACCGGTTGCCGCAACGCCACCGCGCCTTCGATTATTCCTATAATTAGTGTTTGGTATGTAATATTAAGCGTCCGTGGAAATATTTCCCACCCGTGAAAAGTAACCAGTCCACGGCAGCCGTACTTACGAAGTGAACGAAATGCTTCGCCACAAAACAGCGTCAAGCAAGAAAGTTATTTATCTTTACAAATATCATCTTCATTCACTTAACCCTTTACCCAACATAACGGCCACAACCGGCAAGCGTTATTCAAAAAAAATACCATTCAGTTTTCATTATTTTTTCTTTCTTTGAGCTCGTTCCAATGAGTGTCATAAGCTATGTTTTTGACGCCAAAACTGAAAGATAATTATTAATTATTCAAAAATTTCGTTTGCAAGTGTCGTCTGCTTTTCATGTTAGGTAAAGGATTAGTTCAAGTTTAATCTTGGTATAAATACAGAACACAACTCAGGTAGAGTACGGGCAAGAAATCGAAGTCCCTTTTGGTGTTTTTCTCCATTCCACGCGCGACTTCGGTGCACGTGAAATACCGAAAAAAACTCTTTGATTCTAGTCCTTCATATTCCACTCTCGTTGTGTTCTGTCTTAATAACCAACGAATGAATCGATTGGGATAAACTGCTATGCATAGCTTACCCCTTTTCTCAAAGCAGCTAAAGTCGACCTAGAGAAACTCTGAAGTGAGAACTATCGAAGGTACTCTCGGCAGTTGAAAGGTTTTATCACGCAAATCTAATACAAAATTCTTGTTTTACTTTTACAGATAGCGATGTTTGCGTGTACTAAGTAGCAATATTGATCTAAGTTGGTAGTTTATGGTGTAAAATTATTTTATTTCACGAAACCGAGTGAACATCAAATATGTAAAGTGGAAATATAAACACTATTCCAATAAATTTCATCCACATTAGACAACATACTCACACATGTCACGTACGGGTTACGATCGTTACATAAAGTACTGTGAATTATAGAAAAGTTTGAATCTAGAAATTTATGTGTGTTTCTTCGATAATTAAGAATTTTGACTGCAAAGGCATTATCTTCAGTCAAAAAGTTGTAATATTTGCCTACCGCGCTTTTCTTTGCAGTGTTAGGTTAGAAAAAAGTATCGTTCAAAATAGAGATCTCCAACGAGTCGTGATTTCATATGAAATTTCTGTATCGAGTACACTAAAATCGATCTGAGCCGAGGTTTACCGAGGCTCAGATCGATTTAGTGAATGTTCATGTAGTTCAGAAATTTCATGTCAAATCGTGATGAATTTGAGAATCTTTTTATCACATAATGAATAATTTAAACTTTTACCTTACGTAACGACTAAATCTGGCCAGCGCTCTTCACAAAAAATCGTCATCCAAATTTATTTTAAAAAAAAAAAATTAACCTAAAAAATATAGCTCATGGCACCTCATTTGAACGTGATCCCGAGCTCGTTACGATGAGGGCTCATAGAGTGTTTTCGAGACAAAAAATGCAAATATTTGATTAGAAAAACAAGAAAAGATTAATTCAAATACAACAACAGACTTTATAGACTCTCTGGTACCTGCTTCTAACAGTTTAGTGAGAGATATGCATTTGGTCCGGTTCTGGGCAATGCAACCTTAATTTTTGATGTATATATATAAGATGCACGTACTGTATGGGATTAGTCGAGTTTCACAATCAAGAAGTTTGCCTAAAATATTTCGGCGTCATCGGGATATAGCCTTACTTTCCTCTGCATTATAAATTCAAGTTCACGGGTGTTTTATTTGCAGCCTTTAGATCGCACCATGAAAGCTATATAGTAGTATGACTCATTTTCACACTTCAAGGTAGAAATGATCGGCAGATGTCCGGGAATCCTTCACACTTGACATTTCAAATGAGTTGGTTAAAGAGTACATATTTCTACCACATTCTGAAAAAGTGATGGTTTTGTCACCCCATAGACTCGGGTTCCTATTGTTTTTGACCAGCATGTAAGCTGAAATTAGTATCTCTCAGACCCCCTAATGTCTTTGGCAATACACTTGTCATTTTTTCAGTTTGCAGAACATTTTATATGAAAAATTAATAATTCCCTTTCTTATTGTTGTTCCACGTCGTTTTCGCGGTTGTTTATGGTGTGGTATTGTTTTAAAATGCATTTAACAAAGACAAACTACACACATTGTATTAAACTTGTAGAATGTTCGATTAACCATTTGAACCCGCGAGACCGCGTTACTGGTCCCTAACATGATACGCCATACTTTCATTTAGTAGGATAACTACTAATTTAAAATGTGGTGTAGAACAACCAATATTTTCAACGTGCAGCCCCAGCGCTGCACGTTGAAAATATTAATTGGTCTACCCCCAGATAATAAATATTGGATCTTCCAACTGCCAGTGTTAAAAGGGTTAATATTGGGGGACTGTATTTGTTCTCACCAATTGTTTTGTTAAAAGCTATTGCAGACTGCCAAGAGACTTCAGTATTTTGAACAAACAATTTCCAAACCATCAGAATATTGTTTTCTTTTAACTGAATAACATGAAGGTTTCATCGTGGCACCCGTAATTTTCAGTTCAGCTCCTACTCTCTCTCTCCCTCTCTCCTCTCTCTGGTGGCTTCAAATACTGAGAAACCTTAGAGGTTTGCGGGACAGAGGGTGCGGAATATGCAATTTGGTTTGGCTTGTTAGCGCCCAAGGATCACGACAAAGGATTATTACCTGCAGGATAGAATGAATAAATGTAATATTAATCAGCGGAGTCATCCATCTTCCAACTATTTTAATTATTATACCCCCCCCCCCCCCCTCCTCCCCACACACACACAGTAACAAATTTTGTGGCTATACTGGAATCAGCTTGTCCGCCTGTTTGGGGATAATTTTAAGCAGGTTATTCCCCTTTGAACTTAGAAGATTTAATCAAGGTTTATGCACGGAAATATCTCTTTTCAAATCTTACGAGTGCTGTATCATCCAAAAGTCCACATTTATATTGCAAATGGAAAAGACAACGGGAGGGGGGCGGGGGTAGCTCAGTGATAACAGTGTTGGTCTTCAAACCGAAAGTTACGCAGTTCAGTCCCCTCCGGGGAATAACTGCGTTGTATCATTGGGAAAGGCACTTAATCCCGATTACCCAAGTGTGTGTGTGTGTGTGTGGGGGGGGGGGGGGGGGGGGGGGTGGCGATGGCGTACTGTACGTCGATAGTGCACTTGTCTTTAACCAATGTTAACATTGGAGTTACGTTGTAGAGGCTGACTGTTGCTCGCCACTACAGGGTGGTTCTCTCAGGGTACCCCGGCCTCCTCCAACCATATAACTGTCCGGCACGAGGTGACCCTGTATAAGTATATTCAACCATGCACACCACTCAGTGTCTGAGTGGTGTGCGTGGTTCAGGATAGTTTCAAAAGGCGTTTGATGTCGACAGATCTTGTCGCGGAGGTTTTTGTTTTATTTGCAATTATCATGTGTTTTGTGCTAAGTTGTTGACCTGATGAAAACCTAAGCTCTGTCAAACGGGATTGAATTAGGTTTATTCATGGTTACATTATGGGATGCAGTTCCACGTTGAAAATTGTTATTTCGACATCAGTCTACAAAGGGTTAACATCCCTTTGCTTGGGTTTCCAGTTTTCAAAATATAATTGGAAATCTGAGAAGCGGACTTGGGTAACTAACATAAGGGCGGCCTGCTCAGCATGTCACAGCATCAGCAACAACACCAGTACCAACAACCACATTATTATCATTAAGAATTAGAATACACTTCCCATGTCTGAAGGAAAGGCGTGACTCATGTGCATGCAGCGTGTTATAATGTGCACGAATAGTTAAAAAGGATTAGAAAACAGTGAAACATTAATATACTTTCCACAAAGTGTGTTAATACATGGCTTTGTGATGGGGCCCAGACTCAACTCTTGGGTAAAAAATTAGTTCGTAATTTAATTACACGCAAATCCTGACACACTGTTTGACATTTAACAATAGAATTTATTGTTCATTTATTCAAAGATTAGCACACTAGTCTCCCGATGGACAATAATTATTTGAATGGGAGAATAAAATAATTTCAAGCATAATTTTATTATCAATTTCTGGAAAACTCGTTCGAAAGCATACGCAACATTTCACCCCGGGCTCGTCAGAGATGCATAAAAGCGTTGAAGTTGCACATGCACATTTTTATGTTCACGACTGATCTTTCACTGAAACCCATTATCATATGTATTTTTTTCATCACGTGATACATGGCTTGTATTCAATAGACAAACGGCGCAAAGCTACTGATTAGGGGTAAAACTTATCAGAAGCCTGGAACCTTTTTCCTGTCAAACGTGCATATGCGCTGGGGCTGTATAAGACTCATGAGATCAGATGGATGTCGAAAGGTTATTTTGCAACCTGCAATCATTCAACATGATCGCGGTTGCACATGTCATTCAGATAGCACACACTGTTTATTAGAAAATATCAAATGTGAGGAGCGTGTCGGGCACGAAGGCACTAATTATTAGGTTGTCTGATGCTGAATGGCTGCTGCAATAATTATAATGCATGTTTGTTCCACAAAGACATACGGCTAAAGAAAATTAATCTTGTGATTCCCGGGCAGCGGCGCTTTCGTTTATTCGACCCGCGTTCGTCATATTTATTTCGGAGGCAAAATTCAAAATGTATAAAACTATCATAGGGTGTGATTTTAGCGGTATCACATCGCGATTTGCGATGCAATATGTTGTATACATTAATACAGTATTGTTATTCTCTTTGCGAAATGCGACACGATTCTCATATGTATGTACAAAATAAATATTTATTTAACTGGTTGAGGCCAAGATTAAGTTTGGTGGTCTGAATTCGTTCATCTAAAATTGGTTTATTATAAATTATTGGAGAGTGTCAACTGGCACTCTCCAATAATTTGTAAAAGAACAAATTTGTATAAACAAACCATTATTTATGTTTGGCTGAATACGAAAGTGGGTTAGGAAAATGTTGGCTTTTACACTGGTACCCTAATTTTTTTGAAAGGCCTGATGGTGACTTCTAGCTCTCAACCAGTTAAAAAAAACTCCTTATTAGTTTTTTATCTCCATTTTAGTTGTTCTGTATTGATTTTGTGCTGTATGATCACTGTTACAAAAAAAAACTATCAGTGAAATCAACATGGAATTTCTAGTATTTAATTTTAGGCTCTCACAACTGGATTTTAGGCGGCATTCCGCGACCATTCCATCAAAAATAAAAAAATAAAAATAAAAACCGCCCTCCCTCATTCGTTTTTTTTTAAATGCCTGAGAATCAATTATTTAATTTTGTTTGGCCTAACTCGTGTCGTTTCGGTAACGGAAAATATCTTAACCTTTTACACACCGATGACATCCTCCATGTCGGTTTAATTACTTCAGTTGAAAGTGTCCACAGTCATTATTTGGGGTGGCCCATTTAATATTTAATGAAAATATTGAATGATCAACCCCAAATAATTTCTGAGCTGCCATTTGCTTTATGAAATCAGACCTTATGAAACTGGACCGAAAAAGGCAATCTTACGATTCCGAAGAGTTAAAAACATTTTGTACGACTTTATCTTTACTGTTAACATTACATTCGCCGTAGACTGGTCGTGAAGTCCACGCATGCTCTCACGGTGTAATAAAAATCGTCATTAGCAAAATTTTAATTAACCCTTTGAACCCTGGTGGTATATCTTCCATATCAGTTCAATGGCAGCAACGGGAAGAGTCCATATTCATTATTTTGGGGTAGACCAATTAATATCTTCAGCGTACAGCCTTTGGGCTGCACGTTGAAAATATCGATTCGTCTACACCACACCTTCACTCAAAAGTCAACCTACTCAATGAAATTATGAAGTATCATGTTACTGGGCCGGAAAGCGGTCTCTGGGGTTCAAACGATTAATGAAGCACCGGATTGTACCCACTGCTTCATTAAGAAGGTGCAACGCCACCGGTTTCCCACCGCCGAGAAGTGGTGTAATAACCAGAAACCATAAAAATTGAAATTTTTTAAGACGAAAAAAGTTCAAAAAGGTCAATAACTCCAGAAAAAATGATTGATCAAAAGCCGTGACTTGTGTCAGCATACCAAGATTATTCAAATCCGACATGCACTGACCGAGATACAAAGGTCTAAAGTTGAAACGGACGGCCGGACAAACGGGCGGCTCCCATTGCTAGATCCCCCGCAGACTTTGTTTTGGCGGGGGATAATTATATTTTTGATGATTATTCCCATAATTAGTGTTTGGAATCTAATAGTATTGCGTCCAGGAAATGTTGCCATCTGTGGAAAGTGACCAGTACACGGCGGTCGTACTGTAGTTTGTTACTTTTGATTTAACGTCAAAATCAAGATCTAGGATCATAACCGTTGTCGGACAGTTTTATGGATGAAGGAGGCCTTTGTACGTGGAGGGAACAGCAGCGTTAAGTAACCGTCGGACTTTTTAAATTGCCCTCGCTGGAACCCCGGGAAGTGAAACAATGTTTGTTTACTGGGGTAAACAAGCTCTGTTTTACTGTTAAAATATGAGTCAGTAACCAATGCCTGTGATGGAGGTTCTCTAAAATGGGCAACATGGGTATAAACGATTGGCTCAACTTGACTTAACCCCCCCCCCCCCGCCCCTCCCCCCATGTTCCTGCCACGATTATCCATTGTGCAGAAATATGTGACCTTATAAATAAATAAATAAATAAATAAATAAATAAATAAATAAATAAATAAATAAATAAATAAATAAATAAATAAATTATTTTAAAATGCCCGCCACAAGCATGGTTAACATTGGTTGAATGTGTTTCGTTGACGCGCTGTATTCCTCAGTACACATGCCCGCAGGGCCCCCACTTGGACAGTGGAGATTAAGTCTTGACCAAGAACACAACGGAGATAACGCAGGTAAAAACTGAACTTGCGATCAGGAGCCGAACACGCTGACCAATGATTCCCCGCTCATTCGTACACAGCTGATAATACAAGCTCTAAATAATAAAAGCAAGAGCAAAACACACTGGTTTATTTCTAGATATACTGCGAATGAATGGCTCCTCACTTAATCAACCCCCTTTCAAAATAGCGTTCTTCACAAATGGATAAACTGATGGAAAAGATGGGGCTGGATCAAATGAACGTTGACGAGCGGTAAAATGAATTCATAACTTATTCACGCGCTGTTGATTGGAATCGTGCGGAGGGTTTAATCAATGTTTGTTTGTTTTTTAAAAAAAAAAACAACTTTTATCCCTTATTGTAGCGACTGATATCTTTTATTACTTCGCTTCAGGGATGTGTATTGGCACAGTCCTTATTTAATTTTTGGCGGGTGGGTAAGAGAAGGAGAAATAACTTTAATACAAAGTTACAGAGTGCCACTCCCAGAGTGGCCCGGTACTCACGATCCACTTGATGGAAACTAAATGTCATAGTTTGTTAGTTACCTGATATTATTCTGTCAGATAAATTCATTTCGGACGAGTGGCTCTCTCCCGATATAGATTTACTGATACCATATACAATTATACAATGCAGTCACCGTGAACTGGTCACTTTCCACGGGTGGGCAATATTTTCAGGAACGCAGTGATATAAGATTCCAAACACTTATTGTAGGAATAATCATCAAAAATATTATTAATGAAGCACCGGGTACAACCCGTTTCTGCATTAATTGAAATATTGCTTATAATGATTTTTTTTACCAGGTAAACGCATGCGTGGATATCACTGCCTACGCGTGGATAACGACCAGTCCAAGGAGACCACAGTATACTATGTGAGGTAACGAACTGTTTAATGACTGACTATTTTAAAGTAGAATATCACATTTAACCGTACGGTAATACTGCAACTTTATTAAATAAATAACACACACCCTTTAGCATTACATAATTTCTATCCTAGTCTGGAACGTATATGTTTTGCATGGGAGCGCGCTGACTCAGTGGCTAGAGCATTGGACTTTAAACTGAAAGGGGCACGGTTCGATTCTGACCGGCGGCAACTGCTGTGTGTCCTTGGACAAGGCCTTTAATCCCGATTGCCCACGTGGGGGCACGATGGCACCGTGTACTAAGACGTACTGTACGTGGATGGTGCTCTTGCTTTCAACCAGTGCTTACCCAGCTTGTGCGGAGTTAGTACATTGGGAAGTCTGCCAGCTGCTCGCCCCTGCTTGGTGATTCTTTCCGGGTAATCCGGCTTCCTCCACCCGTAAAACTGTCCGACACTAGGTGACCCTGGCTGTCGTAAGTGCCGTTAAATCCCAATAAATAAATAAATAAATAAATAAATAAATATTATGTAGATGGATATGTGCCTAAACTGGTCATTGAGCAAGTATCATTCGAATTTCGAAAATTGGACAAATAGTCTGTCTACTATTTCCCAGCCCAGGGATTTATTCTTCAGCTGATGTGTTTCAAAACTAAACAATGGGATGAGGCAGTTGTCACGACTGTTTTGTCACACATTTCCACTAATTTTATTTACTATACCACAGGGTGCGTATATATTCCCTCGCGTGTCTAGTGGCATGGTGTTTTTTTTCTCCTGTTCTGTACACAGACTTACGAACAGATTCAGTACCGAATCTGTCTTATTTGCTGGTGGGAAGCCTTAACCCTTAATAGCTTAATTCATAATTTGATGACTTTCACTGCAAAAGATATAGGTTTCACAACCTGCAGTTTATGGGGGAAATTGCAAGTTACAGTCCAATGACTATGGCAGTTGTTTCTTGGCAAGTCTTGGCTGCCTACGTAGGCAGCCGAGACTTGCCTAGAACAACTGCAAAGCCACACTTTGTAGACTGTCAGAGTGTAGCAAAAAAGTATTAAAATCTCCAGCTCTTTCACGGTTAATATTGTATGCCACAATATTTTCCAAGAGCGACAAATAACTTAAAATCAAATTATATTTTCTTTCTATTCAGTCGAGAGGGTCGACAAGTACTCTCAAATAAATGGAAAGAAAATAATTCTGATTGACTTAAATTCATGAGCCCTCAAATGCAAACCTTTTTTGAATGAATGACGCATCACAACGAAAAATTCGGACTTCGAGCATTTTCCACCAGTCCAGATGTTGGTATCTCGGAATAAATCAATTGGAAGAAATGTACTTCCTTTGATTCTTTGCACACTGGTGTCGAAATATTAAAATTCTGACCATAATGCAACTAGGAATTCAATTCTGTTTGACAGAGTTCTGCCAAACAGGACCGAATGGGTTAAGTTTCTAATTGCATTATGGGACAAACTGTTCATTGAAATTTTGGTATTTTGACTTGAGTGTGAAGAGTTTAAATTTATTTGAAGGGTGCAAATAGACACTCTTAAATAAATTGTGAGATAAATAAATAATTTGTATAGACAAACTATGCTTTGCAAAGTAAATAATACTTCCAGAATGAATGATGTATTACGGCCGAGGTGTGGGTTCTCAATCCTCTGAACAATTCAGATATAGTCTTTCGGCAAAGAAGAAGGTAAAAACCAAGGAAGCGATTTGAAAAAGTAAGCGATTCATCCGACTCTAAAAATTAAGTTAAATTACTGCACAAAATACTGTTAGCCTGGTGGCGGAAATTCTCCCGTAAATTTTACAGTAATGGTGATTGTTGCTGCACAATGTTTCATCATAGGAAATACTAAGATAGTAATGATCATATACATTTTAAAATTCGCAGTATTTTGACCAGAAACTGCATACCAAAATCACGATCCGCTACCCCTCTACCCCCTTCCTTGCAACACCTCGATTTTACGTCAGAGATGATCAGTTCAGTTATTGAGGTCATTGTGGGATTAATATACCATCTTGGGTCTCTAGACAAAATGGTTCGCAGATCTTAACAATTTAGGCATTACCTAAACTATCTAACGGATCCGCCAATTTTGTCCACCGTTATACTAACAATACCCGAGACCCGTTGGCTCATCCCTTATCACCCTGGCCTTCAGATTGAAAGATAATGGGTTCAATCACGTTTCACGTCATCTGCGTTGTATCTTCGGGCAAAACACTTAATCCCAATTTTCCTAGTGGTAATACGGTGGCGAGATATGCCCAAGTGTACATCACACTGATGGCACACTTGCCCGCTGCTAATGCTGACCCTGATTGTGCTGTCGGGTTACTGGGTTGGAAAGTTCCATAGTTGCTCGCCACTGCTAAGTGTTTTTTTTCTGGGTACTCCGGGTTGCGAATGTCAGTTCAAGTACCATGGCACTTGTTCCTAGGCAAGTCTTGGCTGCCTATGTAGGCAGCCAAGACTTGCTTAGAACAACTGCAAGTAGAACTCTCTGAAATGATATAATAGTGTCGCTAAACATAATAAACAAGCAAAAAAAAAAAAAAAAAACTCACAGTAGACTTTCAAATTTGGGCAAATTCAAATTTCTTTCTGTTCAATTAACTTTAAATTCCTTCCGTCCACATCATAGCTTGTGTCTCGTCATTGAAACGATCTCACTGAGTTAATGTTGAGAAGGAAGCAAAACCAGAGACCTTGTTTTGAGGTTCCCTTTGTTCTTCAGCAACAACATTGTGGCTATTTCAAAGTTTGTTTAAAATGATGAATTATTAAAAAATATATATCACCTATGGGTGTCACCGTGGGTACCCCGAGAAATGGAGGAGTACTGGGTTATTGTGCTAGGTAAGCTTTGTGATATTGATATAGTAGCACCCCGTAGGCGCCGCCTTAGGTGGGAGTCCTCTAAGTGCAACACAGGTTTAAATGGTTGGCTAAATTTTACATAGCTGATACTTGCTTTACATTCCCGAAGTAGTAATGGTTGCTGGAAGTGACCTTAAACAGCAAAAACAAATCTGTCAATCGGATAATACGGCAATGATTGGGTTATTTTGGAATATATGCTTAGCTCTATGTAATATAAAATTCCGGATATTTTGTATCTTGAACGTTCGAATGCCTCTTCTCACATTCAGCAGGTTTAAAACAAATAATTTTCAACAGACATCAAAACAAAGATTACACTAAGAAGAGGGTCATATGATTTATCATAATATCAAACCAGATTTGCCTTCAACACGAACCACCTGTTGAATCCGGTATAATGCCGACATTCAATAAACAAGTGGGATGCATAGTCGGTTACCATTCAGTCGTCACCAATATAAATATTATAGTTTACTGATCGGAAATAACAGCGAAAGTGTAGTATTGTGTGGAGACGTTTCAGATTCAGTGGCATGTACTCGACGTTTCGGTTTATGTTATTTTAAATAGCTGGCAGCGGGGTTATTTAGCATTGTGTCAACAACTTATATTTAAAACCAATCACGTGCCAAAAAGGTAGCACATCATATTCGGTGTCTATATGTCTCACGATTCCAAGTTGTTCATGTTCACCTCCATCTCTGGAAAGCACGCACGCTCTTGGTCAAGAATAACGTGTCCCACCCAACACTTACAGTGCAGTTGCCATGGACGGGTCGTAATCCACGCGTGGACAGTGATGTCCACGCATGTGTTGACTAGGTAATCAAAATCATCAGCAGCAAAACTTTAATTAACCCTTTACCTATCCTGAAAAGCAGACGACACTTGCAAAACTAATTCTTTTCATTTTTGTCTCAAAAACATAGGTTATGACCCCTCGTTGGAACGAGCTCGACGAGCTCGTTCCAACGAGGGGTCATAACCTATGTTTTTGAGACAAAAAATGAAAAAAATAATGAAAATTAATTGGCGATTTTTAAGAATAGCGCTAGCCCGTTTTGGCCGTTACGTTAGGTAAAGGGTTAATGAAGCACCGAGTGAACTCGGTGCTTCTTTAATTAAATTGTTGATTATTCCTCTAATTAGTAGTTGGAATCTAATATTATTGCGTCCGTGGAAATATTGCCCACCCGTGGAAAGTGATCAGTCCACGTCGGCTGTACTTTATGTTAATGACCATATCCATATGAAAGAATGATGCATTCAGCGTATTTGTATGTAAATATATGCATGTGCTGCAAATAAAGAAAAAGTATATCCGTTCAGCACTGTGCACAAAATATCCGCTTTGATATTTTATTATAATTTCAATTTTTGTCTCCAAAATCATGCTAGTTCCAAAGAAGAATGATAAGATATGGGTTTGGGGCAAACAATTAAAATGTTTAATTGTTCAAGAGCTTTTGTTGTTGGTGTCGATCTTTATTTGTGTTAGGTAAAAGGTATTTCTTTCTTTATTAAAGCTCTTTTCCAACTGATTTATGAAGATATGAAAAGAGCTTTTGCAGGTTTGCGCGAAACGTATTTCTATTTGCACAGAAAGATGATAAACCTTGATAAAGGCGAACTATAAGAGCTCATTGCAGTAAATTTATTCTTTTGTTTTCCTTAAAAATACGTGTTCTTGATTTTAAAAACAAATGAGATGTACTGAATCTCTTATGTACCTCTCCATTTCGGAATTGTTCGTTGGCGTTGTATGATTTTGGCTGGGGCACTATACCTTGTCACAAAATGCCATATAAGAACGGTTACCAAAGAAAGCTTCAAAATAATATAGTGCAGGTTTGTGTCTTCACTCTGTTTTGACATTCTGTAGTGCGTGCGCCCCTCTGTGAGCACCGTTGGATAAACGTTTGGCATTACCCTCTGAAATTATGCAAAATGGACTAGCAGTGTCCCTACAATATTTCATTTTGAAGATGAAAACATGAGAATTGATGTGAAACTAATCATAAGAAGCCATATCCAATTAGGATTGTTCTGTAACGCCTGCAGTGTAATGCTGGGTGAAGGACCCTCATTAGGGGCTTATCTAGTAGACTTGTCGGGATTTTAAATCTCGTAACAGCTGTCCATTGTACTGGTAAACAAAAACATCTCCAACATCTGTTCGCAGTGTAGGTGTGTTTCGCACAAAGGGGGATAACTTTCTCGAAAGTCATTTTGAATTTCGAAAAGCGTTGGGGATGGGTCTCGTTCCCAACAGAAATAAGCCATCAAAGCCAGTCGTTGGTTTCCGTGTTGTTTGTTTGTAGTTAGTTGGACTTGCTTTATAGGTTACTAGTGGTGATAGATGCTCAGAGAATAAGCTTTAAAGAAACCTTTCAATATGACGACTTTGTGATGGAGTGTTGAGAAAGTTGAGGTGAGAACAAATAGTCTTCTTCAAGCGAAATGTTTGTTGATTTACAAGGCGATAAGTACGCATTCAGAATACAATTTGCTTCAGTTCAGTGTGGTGTTTGATGTTATTCTTATCTTTCAAAAATTGAAATTTAACCTTATCACGCACATTGATGAAAAAATGCTGAAATAAGTAGCAACAAGATTCTCCCCATAATGCAACTAGGAATTTAACCAATTCACTCTTGTTTGACAATGTTCGATGAGCACTGTCACACAAAAGTGAATTGGTTAAATTCCTAGTTGCATCTTGGGAAAATATGCGGGTAAAAATTAACTTTCACTCCAACGATTTTGGTAATCAAAAATAGAGTCTGAGGCTCAGAGGGTGCTGAGCGTACTTTTTTCGTGACTCTACTGTTTATTTCATTCAAGGAAAACACTAACCGGGGCTGTAGCATCAAATGGTCTTTGCTGGCTTCAAATTTGATTTTTTTAAGGTTTAAAAGGTGAAAGGGTTGATCTCACTCCCCCTATAGAAGTAAATGGGAATGTTATTCTGGAGCAGTGTTGGTCAATATGCCCTAAAAGCAAAAGCCCATATGGATAAAATCCGTGCGATAAACTTTTTCATAAAATTTCATAGATATACAAAAGCCCTTATAATAATAATAATAATAATAATAATAATAATAATAATAATAATAATAATAATAATAATAATAATAACACTTTGGGACGAGAAGGCCTTGTAACCCCTGTACTCCCAACTGCCTCCCTATTCCCACGCTTCTCCTCTCCTCCCAACACTCGGAGACGAACTGCTTGATGACATCCCTTGCCCCATTCTTCCCAATCTCTCCGATCAGCATATTAACTCTCTCCTTTGAGTCTCCCCCTAACCACATAATAATAATAATAATAATAAATACAGTTTAGAGCCATGACTCCACGCAATGTGCTCTCAGGCTTTACAAAATTAAAATAAATAAAGTCAGCTCTGTGTTAATCATAAATTTAGAAGGACATTTTATGTATAGGTTTTACCGAATAAGTGCGTCTTAAGGTTAGTTTTGAAGGGCTGATATGTTTGTGGTGATTTCAAGTGATCAGGCAGATTGTTCCAGAGAAAAGGCCCGGCAACGGAGAAGGCCCGATTTCCAGCCGTTACAAGGTTGCCGGTCTTGTGGCAAAGATTATTTGTGGAGGAGGATCTCAGAGATCGTGTGGGAACGTATCGTTGAAGTAGTTTGCTGAGATATGTAGGGGCCAATCCATTTAGACATGTCCTTCATTCCCCCACTCCACTTCCCCATTATACTCCCAGTGAATCTTATTCTGTTAGACTGGTACTTTGGGCATTCTAGAAAAAAGTGTTCCAGGGTCTCCACCATTTCCCCTCAGCTCCAGGGATCGCGACCTCAGCTTGAACAACAGTGACCCCCAAAGGTGCCATCAAGGTACTCTTCAAAACCTGGCTTCTCTTTATCACGCAGGCTACCCAAAGACCTCTTTGATTTAACCCCCTCTCGCCAATTACGGTTACAATCCTCCATGACTCTTTCTCTGACGATTTTTTACCCTGGTTTGCCCCAACGTCCAGGTCCGAGATCTCCAATGAGTAGTTCTCTACTAACTCCCTCACTTGGACCATCCACCCCGTTTTGATATTTGAGTTGAAAATTCTCAGGAACATTACACCATCAGCTGTCGGGGAGATTTACCAAATAATTAAGATAACCGAGTTTCAACAGGTCTATCCTGTCCTTGATCCTCTTCCACCCAAGATCACCCCTGATTGCTGGGGCATTACTCGACCCCGTTATCCATCGGCCAGCATCGTTCTGCAGGATTTCCAAGCTCTTTACGGCCATCTGGTTTATGGGTACTACTTCCGTACCGTATGTTATACTTGGCAGACCCACCCACTTACACACATACTTCGTGCTAGTTCATTACTTATGTGTGTCAATATTTATTTTTTTTATTTTTCTTTACATTATATTTCATTAATTGTTTTAAAAGTTAATTAATTTTTTTAACTTTCTAATGTACTTCAGGGAAATGTTGGAACGATCAATCTTTGATTGTTTGCGTAGATCAATTAATGTTATTAATTTACCGCTATATGTATGATGTTTAAATAAATTAAATGATCTACCTAACAGTATCAGATTGGAATCTATGACTGATTCTGTGCATGTTGGAAAAAAGACCAGAAGAAGATATTGGTGTAGTTTTCTTTAATAATATCATTTTTTTGAATCGTTGATGGAAAACTTCGTATCAACGAACAAGATATATACTGCTCAAAGTTTGCTGAGCACCAAGTATATCCAACTACCTGTTTTACGTTTTAGTTGAAATATTGTAATGAAAAGTGTATATATTTTTTATTTAATTATATCTTTAATGATTTAAGTACAGAAATTACGATTTTGTTTGTGTTGACTGACATTATATTTTAGCTTTTGAATACGATAACCATGGAAAATGGATATTATTGGTAAAGGAGGCAATTTTTCAATTCGCCAGTTGACGGAGCGAACTGGTATGCGTTCGTTCAATATCGAGTATGAGACCCATTACTGTTAATTACAACTTGACAACGCCTTCTCGTGCTCCCTATCAGGTTCCTGGTGGTCCTTTGTGGGATGTCATTCCATTCTTGGACCAGCATGGCACCAAGCTCCTGAACACTTCTTAGCTGGACCGGACGTGCTGAAATTGCAAGCTGCAACTCATTCCAGACAGGTTCGAATGGATTGAGGTCAGGGGATCTTGTAGGCCAGTCCATACGCTCAATCCCCTCCCTCTGTCGGTACTCCCCGACTATCAGAATGAATCTATCACCCACTGCACATGCATACAATCTGACGTGGACATCCAGGATCCCATCAATATATCGCTGTGCAGTCAATGTACCACGTTCAAGGACACAGAACTCTGTACGTCCATCCCTGCTGATGCTGCCCCAGACCATAATTGACTCTCTACCATAGCGGTCATGCTCAGCAATGTTGACTGCATGGAATCACTCTCCTGGTCTTCTCCATACCCTAGAGCGCCTATCTGTGTGGTCTAGGCAGTACCTTGACTCATCTGTAAAAAGGCCAGGTCGCCAATCTTCTCTGGTCCATCCAATGTGGTCAGTGGCCCATTCACATCGTGCCTGGCGGTGGTACTGGGACAGCGGAATGCGAATACATTGTCTTCTCGATCGGAGACCACCTTCGTGCAACCTTGCCCGGGTAGTCTGCGTTGAAACGTTTACCCCGGATGCATTCTGAAGGTCACTGCGAAGCTGGGTTGCTGTGGCAAAGCGGTTCCTACGGGCCTGAATGATCAAAAACCGATCTTCAGATGCAGATGTTGCCCTGTCTCTGCCACCACCATGCCGTCTTACTGGTGTGTCATACTGCTGAAATCTTCCCCAGGCTCTGGTGATCACCGTATGTTGCACACCAAGGGCTTCACCAACTTGACGATGGGTAGCTCCTTGCTCCACCATCCCTACAGCCCGCCACAGTCTGCTTCAGACAAATGTCTTCTTCCATTGGCATTTGCCATATTTAATCATTAAATCACAAGGGTTTGTGTTGAAATGAAGATTGAATACCCTACACATGTCATGTACATGTAAGCAGTACTCGAAAACATCATGAAAATCAAGGGGTACATGCTTTCCATGACTGGCACGAAAAGTCTGCATGTCAAGAGAGCTAATGTAAACACTGGGGGCCATCTCAATACATTCCTCGATCATATTCACCAAAAATATCGCACATATGTCACAGGCAAATTTCACAGTGATGTGTCAAATATTTGGTGCTTAGCAAACTTTGAGTTGTATATTTATGTACTACTTTTCGGGATATCTCAAGAATTTGATAAAACGTAAATAGTAAGAAATGTATTTTATTACGAAATCAAAGATGAAATAGCTGAAAACAATTGGAAATGTGTTAAAGGGCTTGTCTCCCTATGTCCAGAGTCCGTCCGTCGGGGACTGGTCACTTTCCACGGGTGGACAATATTTCCACGGACGTAATAACATTAGATTCCAAACATCATCAATTTACTTAATGTATCCCATCCCAGAGTCCTCTCCATACTGAAAAATAGTACTTACCAGAGGAGTAGAGAGTTATCATACAGAGCAGAGATAACATTGTTTCGGACATCCAATGCCGGCCATTCTTCAGATGATCTACCATTCTTCTCACTACTTTGCGCAGCTACTTTTTCTTTTTCATGCCAAAATCAGTTATCTATAATATATAAGTACAGTAGAAAGGGTCACTTTATTGTGAATTTACTGAACAGTATGCTGAAAAGAGTGAGACATTTCGTCAAGTTCTAGCTTATATTTCTGTATTTAATGAAACATTTTGGTTTGGAAATCCTCAATGACATGTTCCTATAAATTATTGTTTACAGCAAAAGAGACCAAACTTTATACACTGTAAAAAATTACCCTTAAAAACACCCATCCCCAAGATATCCCAAGGACGTGGGACAGTGCTGGGTTACTGCATTAAAAAAGTTCAATTTTACTGTTATAATAGAAATTAACGCAGTGTAGCGATATTTAGTAATGAAAAAGTACTGGCAGTATAATTACCGGTTCCTCGGCCGTAAGCGATTACGGTGAAAATACCGTATTTAACTACCTTTGGAAATGTCGACCCTTTTTTGTTCCATCTCCATCAAAACAGAGGAGCTGATTATTCGTTCCGCTTCATTAACGAGAAGGCTGTTGTCATACCGAGTTGACCAATTAATATCTTTATTCAACGACGTGTGCCTACAGGTTGAAGATATTGATTTGTCTGTCTTAAAAACCGAGTCTTCTAAAACAAGGCACCTTTCGTCGTGTACTACGTCCCTTTGCAAAAGCAGAAATTGAATAGCTGAATGCGTTGGTTTTAAAAATACTGCTCCGCTGTATATGAGCACGCCTCTATTTGTTTCTATATTATGAAATTTTAAGTAGTAACACTCATTGCCGTAAAATTTACAGTAGAAATAACGGCAGTTGGCTGCCAGTACTTCTACCGTATTTTCAACATTATTTTTACGGTGTATATTCTGTATTTGTGGAAAGATTCTACAACGATTGAATTCTGCAACCGTGTGGTGTGTTGTATAATTAACTCCTTCATGCTGCTGGTGGATATTCCTGCCAATCACAGGATTTCTTCTGCCACTTAAATAAGTATAATTTGGGCCTATTTAATCAAATGTATCTCCTATAAATGGCATGGATTCTTTCACAAATGATTTCCCGAGTTAAATTTAGTTGGATTTTTCATGAGATCTTGCCATGGCTGCTTTTTAGCAGCCATGACTAGATTTGATGAAAAATATCTTTAAAATACTCAGCGGGCTAAGAGTTAAACCATTACTGATGCTCCTTCCCATTTTGTCTGTTGTGCCTCTTATCATCGTATACTACATTTAAATTCATGACCCTTCCCTCGAGAGCCCAGGGAAGTGGAGCAGTGCTTGATTATTATAACAGGCAAGTTCCATTTTACTGGTATAAGAGAAACCAGTGATCAACGCGCGAGATGTGAGTCCTCTTAAGCGAGCAGGTTTGTAATAAATAGTTCGCTAAACTTGACATTTTACTGGTGGAGCCTTCATATGGCCTTAGATACTGCAAGGGACCTAAACCTTTACACAATTTAACGGCTATAACCGGCTATTGCCATTCACAAACATCTTCATTCAAATTTTAGTATTTTTTCAATTATTGCCTCAAAACATAGCGACAAGGGACGTTACGACGCAGAACACGCCAATTTGAATTTTTGGCGAACGGGCAGAGTTATTGCATGAAATAGATTGTTTTTATCTGTACTTCTTCTGAATCGTGCATTTTTACGAGAGTACCTTGACTTGGTAAAAGGAACCAACCCAAGTGACACCGTATTGTCTTCTGAAATGTCGATAGGTTTTTTGAACGGAACGCCATATTACTGACATGGTTGCAAAATATTGAAGTTCGCCATAAATTCATAAATGTTTATGCCAGCTTATTATGCTTGCTGAGTATAGAAATAGTTTATGTAAACGGAATACAGTAGTAAAAATGAAAACGAGAAGTAATAACGAATTCCACGTTTTCGTGGATCCAGTATATATACGGTTCCATTTTTGTTGTTTTCCAAGTCAATTGAATCGACCTGAGAATTCAATAGCGCATGATGTGGGCCAATTATTACCACAATATACACACGAGCACGCTCGCAAAATAACGAAGAATCGTATCACTCAACTGCCAACGCATTTTCGCCCAAATGGTATAACATTTTAGTGGGATCGAATCCACCTTCGATCAAAGACAACTAATATTTTTGATGTGTACAGAAAAGTGACGAGTAATATTTTATCTCACTGGACATACATCACTAGGCCTTCCAACCTCATTCACAATACCGGGTGGCCTAGAAACACAGGTCCAGTTTGAATCAAATGACATTCGTCTTGCTCCGAAAATAACTTTCGTGTTGTTATTTTTCCGTTTTATCTTTATAAAATGCGCAGTGACATTGCGAGATAATTTTCCATCAGAAGCACACGAATGTTTAATCTCCAGTATCACAAACCACTCACGAACAAAGTTCAATAACCCCGTTCTTTTCTTTTCTCAAAAGCAAATCAAGTGACGTCTGCATTCGTCCATCCCATTGCTCTGAGAGTGTGGAATGACGCCTTTCAAAAGATAAAGATGTAATTTTTAAAACGTTTCTGTCAGTACGCTTTTGCATAACACTCAACAATACAATCATTTCTCACTGTCGATCTCCAAAACAAAAGAATACTGCGATACGCCATACTCTCATTGCAAATCATGTGAACAATGTAATATGGGATAAAGTTCAAGGAAACCTGCCTATTACGCACACAAAAGGACAAATTTGAACGTTGACACCCGAGTGTTGCAAAAACAGATGTATTCAATTTTGAGAATTCTACGCGTCCATGGTTATTCCATTGGTCTGGAATGAATGAAATAATGAACAGTGTTAACTAAACCATTATGGAAGGAATGAGCCGAGATCTGAATTCTCGGTTTGAGTGTATTTGTTTTCCCACCCGTGTCTGTTGCTAATCTGAGAAGGGTTTGTGTAGTTTTATATACTGCATTTTTGAAGGACACCATTTGTTCATGATAGCAATCATACATAAACGAAGAATGTGACGATATTGAAGATCTTAGCATCATCTACTTAATCATAATCTAACACTCCCCCCCCCCCTGAACCCTTGTAGTATCTTTCATGTCGGCTTAATGGAAGCAATTGGAAGAGCCCATATTTATTATCCGGGGTTTGACCAATTAATATTTTCAACGTGCAGCCCTGGGGCTGCACGTTGAAAATATTATTTGGTCTACCCGACACTTTAACTCAGCAGTCGCCCCACTTAATGAAAGTGTGACGTATCATTGTCCTGGACAGGTAAAGCAGTCTCCCTGGTTCAAAGTGTTAATGGATGAGGCATGTCTGCACGTACGTATACTGTGCAACAAATGTGACCCTCGAAAACAATGCAAAAAGAATTAGACTCCACTTAAAAATTTGTCGAAACCTCGGTCATACAGAGAAATTCTCGGTCCCAGTTTGATTACAAAAGCGGACAGAGAATTTCGATCGGATCATGAACGGGATCGGATCCGGTGGACATTCTCTCTTCGCTTTCTTCCCCACAACATGTGTACAGTCTGCAAGAATAATGAACCCCAAATGCTATTTCTGTTTATAATTGTTGATTCGGTCTTGATTTCGCAATATTTTATTCATGTGATCCCGACCCACTGCTGTACTTGTGTCCCGACCTGGGGCCCAATACTATAAAACTTTACCAATTGTATTTTCTAGAATTGTAGTTTCTTCCTTTTGATCTAACTGACTAAAATGAATCATCAGCATTTTAAAAGAGGTGGCAATTTGCCAACTGGCAAATTGCCACATCTTTGAAAATGCTAATGGTTCATTTCAACCCATTTAAAGTCATAACTGGAAAATACAATTCTAGAAAATACAATTGTAAAAGTTTTATAGTATTGCCCCTTCCCCAGATCGTGTTTTGATCGAGAAAGAGCTCGCTTTTGTGATAAGCGTACTGCATACAAGAAATGAAATTCCCCATACAACATTTATTTTTATTCCTCCTTCGCATAGTTCGTGGCACCCACTGAGCTATGTTTTGAAGGGAGAACAAGACAAATCTGTATTGTTTAGGTCTTGTCAAACAGATAGGTTGGTCCAACAGCTGCATCGTTCGTTAGCTTGAAGGTTAGTCCTTAGACACTAGTATAGAAATATTAAACATTCAAGCTAATATTTTTTCTCATAATGCAATTTGAAATTTAACCAATTTAATAATCATCGAGCTTTGTCAAACGGGATGAATTTGTTTAATTCCACGTTGCATTATGGGAAAGATGATCGTTTGAAATTTCGGTATTTTGACATCAGAATGCACGAGGTTAAGTAACAGAAACTGTGTCGTGTAGATAATGAGCGACAATATTTCATACAAAAAGCAAATAAATCGACAACCAGTTCCAGTCACAAGTCCCTCGATATCCTTAAATGGTGTTTTGCAGATTCCTAGCTTATTTCGCTTCTTCCTCGAATTTATTAAAACGGAAGCTGATGATTTGTTGCGTTTAATATTGGATTCATGAACAGAGAATGTCACATTAAACGTGCATCATTTCATGTTAATTCTAGCACTTTCGCAAAATTTACGACCATTCTGTTGGATGAATTTCTTGCTTTGGTGTTAATTGAACATCGGATCTAACCACAGATTGCGCTCATATATGAGCCACCCGCGTCTCCCATTAAATCATCGCAGTCATAATGCCAATCATTCGTTTCCTTTTAATAGCCTAAGGTTATTAAAACTTTATGTGAAATGGATGCCATCGTAATGGTTTTAGCCTTTTCTTGCCAATTTATTCATATATACGGAGATAACAATGTTAACCGCCACACTTCAAGCCACAGTGCATAATTCATCTATCTATGGAATCGGGCGTTCTTAACAGGACCCACTCGGAAGGATAAAGAATAAGGGAAAGAATGGTATAACTCCTTACATGCTGCTGGCAAATATTCCCGCCAGGACACCAATGCTCTTGCCAACAGAAAAGAATATAATTTAGCTTTTGTTCAACAAAATACAACGCTGTAAATTGGATCAATTATACCACGAATGATAGCTCGGCTTCATTTCTCCAATTTTTTCATCAAATACAGCCATGGCTGCTTAACAGCAAGCATAACTGGGCTTCGTGAAAAAAGTCAAGAAAATACTCAGCAGGTTAAGAGTTGAAGACAGGACACAACGAGGACAGAGTACGAGGGACTGGAATCATCGGCCCAAGGATGAGTTTTTCGTGTATTTCATGAACTCCAAACAGGACCTACTAAATCTCATATTCTTCTGAATAGGCCCTGTTTAGAGCGCCAGGTTCCACAGATGGACATGAATTGAACCTTTTATAACCAAGGACGAGGTCACAGCTACACATCTCCGGCATCCATCTGTCCGTCGTCAACATTTTGTTTGTTCGGACCAAAATGTCCTTACCACTTCACACAACCCCATGAAACTTCTTACTCATATATATATCATCGGTACCATAACACATTTACATTCAATACCCCAAGGTCATGGTCTCAGTTATGCGGCAAACGGTAATAATGTCATTTGACAGTGGCATTTTTTCCCTGACCATAACTACTCCACAACTTGACATAAATTGATGAAATTTCTTTCACATATATATAGTATACGATGTGTCGGGCACCACATTTTCATTCTATATCCCAAGGTCAAGGTCACAGTTGAGTGTCAAATGTTAAAAATACTTTTCCTATTGACATTTCCCTGTCCGGCCCATAATTTCTTTACTTCGTGACATAATTAGATTAAACTTCTTGCATCTTCATATCATTAGTTGTCGCTTGTTTTTTTTTAGATTCTCTCATGTTTAGTGTGATTGTGTAGATATTAAGAGTCAGTTGCACTTATACACACCTCATTATATAAACGGCAACTGGCCTGAAATCTGCTTAAATAGGAAAAGGTGGATTGGGAGTTGGGAGGAGAGACATGTGGACGATGAAGATAATATCATCACGTATTTAAAAGACTGAATTCCACCATGTAATAATGGACTCTTGTTGTCGGTAATAATTTATATGGAATCCTTAGGGATATTATATAAATTATTACCGGCAACAGAAATGCACTGTTTGAAGGAAATCTATTATCTTTTAAGCAAATATATTATTTGTAACCTAATCAGTGAGTGAGTGTTATATTTTATTCGACATTTTAGCAGCGCATATAGATTTATAACCATTAATGTTATATTTGAAAGTAAATTCATGAGTCGTATCGGTGATTTTAATATCATCCCTTTAGAGTCTGGTTGTAATAGGTGAAGATGCAGCGTAACCATTCCTCTTTGTTTTTTCTGTCTTATATTTAGCTTCCCCTAAAAGCAGCGACACTGGGCGAAGCTGTATAGGCTGTGATGTCTCTGTTTTATTACCAGGCTGGCCGTATGGTCCACCGGGAAAAACCCCGGTGGGCTCCCTATTGGGTTTCCCCTGGAGACTCCAAATATTGATGTAGCCCAACACCTGTTGGTGTGTGAAATTTCGTGAAAATGATGAAAAGGCGAAATGAATCTGATTGCATGGACTGCGGTATATCGAAATGTTCTCTGTGTGGACTGCCATTGGCAGTCCACATGGAGGACATTTCGATATACCAGCAGTCTAGTCTGCCATTGGTTGCTCAGAGGAAAGGAAACAGCGTTCCTTCAATTTCAAAAATCAAAATTTTCTCCTATTGGCCGAACTATGGTCTTCCTGATGGGTCCCCCACCCCACCCTCGGTAGAACCATTTTTGTCGAATGATCGATGGAGATGATACAAAGTGCTATTGAAATGCCCTCTTTGTGGACTGCCATTGATTGCTCAAATGCAAGGAAGCCGCACTCATTCAGTTCGCAAAATCAAAATTTTCTCCGGGTCTAAAGTTGTTAGACCCCAATAAATAAATATATAAATAAATAAATTAATAAATTAATAAATTAAAATAAATTAATAAATATGCAATCCAATGACCCATCCAGCATCAATAGATGTTCACCTGTAGGGTGACAAAGTGCCATATAACCTTGTGTGTGCTTTAGTAAACAACAATGACTTATAAACTGACCTTGGCCATTAGGGACCATAACTCTCGAGCACGTGTTCAGATCAAAATCAGATTTTCGTATTACGATACCATTTTTGAACAGTGAGTATATAGATTTCCGAAAGTAGTAAGTCATTTGACTATTACCTTCGTTTCAGTTGTTTCAAATCAACGGAAACCTTCGTTTTGTACGGCAGTATTGGAGTTTTCGAATCAAGCTCTCACTGATGAAAGAATACAACTATCTCCTTTGGGCAAACACGACTGTTATAACGATAACGACAAAACACTAGTTATGAAGACGAAAGCGACGCAATTAAATGATGCCTGTTTAATGGATAAAAGCTTACTAAATATCCAATAAAAGTTAGCCACTAGGAATCAGAGAAATATTTCACAAATGAAATATCTTTCAATTAGCTGCAGAATGCCGAACAATCGCGGACTAATGCGTAATAGAATAGAAAATAGTTAATTGGTTCTATGTGGGTACGTCTGTTATTCTCAAATTGCATGCAGGTGGGAGGGGGGATTATTTCGTGACGCGAAGCGTTGTGATTCGCGATGCTCAAGGGAGAATAACAGGTATACCTAATAGGAACGAGTTAAAATATACCTATTCAGTACATTTCGCAACAAATGCCCATTCTAATGTAACTATTAACTGGTAGAGTGCTAAATTATTCTTAGGGATCAAAATTTGTTCACATATCCTTGCATTGTTACAATTTATGGGAGAGTGCTTATAGGCACTCTGCCATGAATTGCAACAAAGCAAGTCCTTCAAGACTAAATAATTTCACTTCAAGGATAATATGAAGTACATCCACGGAATGTGACGTCTTTACGATGGGTTACCTGCACTTCAGATTAAAGCCCAAATATGGGCTTTCAGCATTCTACCAGTTAATGGCCTGCTTCCGACGCTAATCATTTTTGTTTCTTTAGAGAAGGTATCGCAACATCCTTTGTTTGACAAACATGCAAATTACATTCGAAGTATTGTTACATTGGGGGAGCGGTGGCTGATCACCGAAGTTAACGTCGAGCCCGGTTAGTCCTTGGATGGGTGACCGCCTGGGCGATCGATTCGGACCCCCGCGTTATGTCCTTGGGCAAGGCACTTAACCCCGATTGTCCAAATGGGGGCACGGTGCCGCCGTGTACTAAGGCTACCGCACGTGGAAGGTGCACATGTGCACCCCAACATCGTAACTACGCACTGCAGCCTGTACTTGTAATTGTTACATGAGTTTCCAGTCATGTTTTGGCTGCCTATATAAGCAGCCATGACTTGGCTGGAATCCAATGCAAACCAACAGAAGTTGTATTGTCATGGTGAGACAAAAACTCTCCAGACCTTTCAGTGTTAGGTTTGAGTATAGTTATTTACATCACCGAGTAAACTACTGTTGTTATTCGTTAGAAAAAAGCTAATGGAAGAGTAAAAAACACACATATCCCCGAATAAATACAGCGGTCTGTATATTTACAATAAAATGACAAATGCTGTAACTGCATAGAGTAATCGTATACCCACGGTTTCCAAACAGTTGACATTTCCTATAGAATAGTCCAAATGTTCTGTGTGTGCTGATAATAGTTCATCTCCCATTTGCGAAAACATTATACACTGGCAATGGAACAGTGAAATATTATAACATATGTGCAACTGAACGCCACGTACATTAATAATAACGACACTATTGGGACAAGTTGTATATGGGTAGACAGTTTTTCATGAATAAACACAAGATAACATCGAGTCTGGACAATGAAGCATGCTGTATTGTCTGAAACAGGCGTTAATCGTATGGACATAGATCAATGATAGATTCACTAGTGTCTTATCAGATAGCAATGAACCCTTCCCTTGACAGATTCTTATCTTCGGGAACAGCATATAAGAACTTACCGAAAAAGTCATACCTTGAATGCAGCAAGGCGCCACGTGCAATCTTTTACCATTGGAGTTGGAGGCTTGTTTCACTCAAGGGACGGTGAGGTAATTTATATAGGCATTATACACTGGCACTGGAACAGTGAAATGTTTACCGAACCTTTCCAAGTGAATAAAATATTGTTTAAAAAAAGGGACGAAATGTACATTTTAGTTACTTTACTTGCCGATCATTATTTTGCAAGTTGCAACTATAATGTGAATTTTTTTCTGAAAATCGTTAATTTTTTTCTCTTTCAACCACTTTAAACATGACCTCTTCATTCATTTACGTTTATATAAAAATAGAATTCAACACACATTAACCGTCAACGAATTACAGCACGCATCAACACATTACTTTGGGAAGTTTTGAGGCAAACGTTTCGCAATTCTTCAGGCCAGCATCGTCTCATTGTAACTAGTGGTGTGTTCTTGGTTCTTTTGCATCATCTGAACCACCGTCCTGGTTTCTGCTTTATTCGAAGTATTAGGGTATCTCTTCTGTTACTTTTGTACTTACTGTGTCTCAAATTGCAAGGATTTCAATTTGAGTTCTCTAGTCATGCACCAGAGTTCACTACGCCTTACACTGACGTTCTTGTCATAAAGCATATTCTGCTACTGGCGCAAGTTAGCTTATGTCAGAGTTCAGTTTCCGCGTCTCTGTCTCTACACTTTGCTTTTAATCAGAGTCTCAAACGAGAATTCGCCGATAATATTCTTAGGAGCCAGCCCAAGCTTTCTCTCTTAAAGTTTCTAACTGCCACTTCTCGACAAACTTCAACTTTGTCGTAACATCGATTATGTCTATTGTGTCTTTCGAATTATTAACGAAACCCCCAAATGAAGAAACATCAGATACTACATATATGCCATATACGTTGATATTTAAGCATACATCTGGTGGAATATGTTTCATTCAGTTTTTGAATGTTTGGTATTTAGCCAACAATGCTAACACTACCTTAATCTAAATTTACTTTCCATTCTAATATCCCAATTCGTTAATTAGGACACGGAGATTGAATAATTAAAAGAAAGCTTGAATCATCAATTGTCCTTGATACCTTTAACATCACATTATTTAAAAGACATATATCGACGTCCGCCCACTGTGTGTGGAAATAAACAAGTTCCAAGATCATGCTGAACTATAACAATGCCTAAAGAAATTGGAAGAATGACAATCAATTGACTTAGGAATGATACTTAACTCTTTACCTAACATGAAAAGCAGACGACACTTGCAAACAAAATTATTGAATAACTATTTTTTTCATTTTTTGCGTCAAAAACATAGCTTATGACTCTTCATTGAAACGAGCTCGTTGGGGTGTCATAAGCTATGTTTTTAAGGTAAAAAATGAAAAAATAATGAAACTTGAATGACACTTTTTGGCTGGGTGGTTTTGGCCGTTACGTTGAGCAAAGGGTTAACGGCAAGACATGCCACTTTATAGGAAAAAGACGAAAAGCCAGTCATTCTACACCAAAGATAATCGCATCCTGTTAGAAGTCTTTCAAATCCATATCTTGGACTCCAAATCGCAAATGATCTTAAATTGGGCAGCCATGTTACCAAACCTTCGAGAAAGCAACGCTTTCTAACCTGAAACCTCAAACAATGCCCAAAAGGCAACGATACACTTACCTTAGTCTGATCGATAATGGAATACCAAAACAGGGTTACATGATATGGTTTTGTTGAATTTTTTTGAAAATTAAAAATATATTTAAAAAAATCATTACAAAGGATTCTAAAAAACCTATGGTAAGGACTCAAGTCTCCCTGAAAAAGATATCTTTTCCAGCTCGTACGAAAATGTGTGCGCCGTCTTCTTCTTCCTCGGACCTTATTTAACATTCTAAAAACTTTGACGCCCACAGGTGTTCTAATTCTTTTTACTAAAATCTTTATTACTACAAACTACTCGATAATGATATGGCGTTTGATCCATACAATCCGGTAGATATGTGGAGAACATGTAGAAACTGAAGAAAACATGAGCTCCCCGCAAGATATTAACGGTATTTCTTTCAGAAACTTGATAACATACCAAACGAAATTGTTCTACGATAGTATAAGCGGGTGGTATTTCAAATCACCGTTGGCAATATTGTTTAGAACGTAGTAAATAACGAGGATTAAAGAACTGTAATGTTTATATACAGTCTACACATGTAGGTTCTAATTAACATTGGCCAAATGGGATAGTTTGGTTATCGCCTGTCCATTGAAAAGAAAATTGGTAAGAGACATATAAATAAAAGAACTCACACCTTGAAAAGTAGATTTGAATCAGGTGGATCTTGTACAGCTCAAGCAAAAATACATTGTTAGTTAATCCATTACCTAAGATAGTGGACAAGACCGGACATAGCTATTCAAATAAATCGTCATAAGCTATTTTTTATGCAGATTTATTCATTCAAGAAAATTCTTTTGCAAGTGTCGTCTGCTATTCCTGTCAGGTAAAGGGTTCGTGATCAACGTCGCAAATAAGTGACGGACTGAAATTCTCTTCCATTTGTGTGTTAGGCGAACATCGTCTTCATCTTGTATCAGGGAAAATTTTTAATTAATTGTGGAACATTATATCGATCGGAACGAAAAAATTCTCTTTTTACTTTTCAATACGCTCTTGAGGCAAGTTCTTCGTGTCATTTCCTGCCACAGCGCCAACTATGCCAGCTCAACTTTCATGGCGAAAATTAAAAATGATAGTCTTCGTCACAGGTTATGGTACGATCGAAGCTCAACGGGGTTCGTATGAAACCTGATGCTATGAGAAATTTCACATCTTTCATTTTAGGTCGGATGCGATAATGTCTTATCGAATCTTCTTGAATATTTAATTCACATGCTTCAGTTTTTTTAGAAAAAGTTCAACGTCTGGTAAGGTCCAGTGACTTAGTCAAATACATTTTGTTGTGTTGTCATATCATTATAAGCCTATATGCGAGTAGGGTTAAAGTTGTGAGGCCGCCCTTACTTAAGAATGTGTTGAAATATGCCTTAAATAAACCAAAAGCAAACGACAATTTTATTTGGATTCCAGAAAATGTTTCGCCAGTGGACAGTCTAATTAACCCTTTACCTTACATAACGCAATTAAGCAATTAGTGCTAATAAAAAATCAAATTTTATCATTTTTGTTCAATCTTTGCCTCAGAAACCTCTTTTATGACGCCTAGTTGGAACGAGCTCGTTCCAGTGAGGTGCCATAAGATAATTATGTCATTGAAGCAAAAAATGTTTTGTTCAAGATTTTTTTCTGCAGTTGTCGTCTACTATTCGTATGGTAAAGGGTTAAAGTGCCCGTTTTCACAACGAAGGGGAAATTTATCATTTAACAGCGGACTTTACTTATTTCCAGATCATTAAGCGCATAAATATACAAAACAAACCCATGATGAAAAACACTTAACTTCAGTTGAATACAAATCAGTTGACATTACTGTGGTGTATCAGTTCTCTTCACTGGTATAATGGATTCCAGTATCTAAAGCATTGGAGGTGAGTCGTATATGAGTGTAACATAATTATAAACGATTGGCCAAACTTGACGTTATACCTGTCTAGCGGTTGTGACATAGCCATAGATGCCGAGAGAAACCGTAAACGTTTACCTAACGAACCGGCCGCATCCGCCCGTGTAATTTATAAGCAGTTGAAAAAAGTATTATTTTCCAAACAATTCAACGAAACTATATCATGTGACCCCTTCATTGGGCCGAGCTCATTGAGCTCGTTCCAATGACGGGTCACATGATATGGTTTTGTGGAAAGCTTTTGAAAAAAATGAAAAACAAATATTTAAAATATTAAATTTTGATATCCTCTGCGTTGGGTAGAGGGTTGAACTACAAAAACACTCTAAACAATAAGAGTTGACCTGGGACATCTTATCTTGATACATATGTACAGTTTTGTTATTACAAAAGCGGACAAAATTCCTACAGAATCACGGCCTTAATCGCAACCTGATCAACATTCATCATCCACCTTCCTTCCCGCAACACTATAGAATGTGCCGTGTCGAAAAAGAAATACGAGAACGGTGAATCTTGAATGCAATGTTCGTTTTTGTCTTGATTTTGGTGTATATTGTAACGAGGAAGCCTACATCAAACCCGTCCGCCTCTGGGTCATTCATCCCCACTCTCCCTCCTGATCTCCAAGCAGTCAAACACAAATTGTTTTAAAATATTTCTTCCATTGGTGATTTTTCCCCAACTACAATAGTGACCTTTTGCCTCATGTCCTCCCACATCCACATATCTTTCATGTTTTTATCCTATTCCTACATTAGTTTCTCTTGGAGTCTTTTTCCACTGGCAAGTAATTGGGGCACTCTAAAACGAACGGCTCCAGGGCCTCCTTTACTCCTAAGCTGTGCATTTAGCACCCTCTTTCCTTTTTTTCCAAAACAGAAGTAAGTCTTAGAAGGATACGGTACGCAAAAAACACCCAAGCTCGACCTCTTTTGGCTAAAATTCTTCATAATCTTCGTCTAGAAGCCATTGGTGTAAACTATATAGGAGTTCGATCTCTGAAATCGGCGGATACAATGACAGATTATACGTCGAAACTCAATATAGAAACAGGCTTCGGGGTTATTATTACTTTGAAAAATGGCTTTCCTTCATTCAGTCTTTGTTAGAATTTAATGAATAATCAATGAATTCCACTGATGACCGTATTCTTTGAGCACGTGTTTGGTGATTATCTTCACTTGACCTCAGCCAGATTCGTCTCTGATTGTTCTGCTAATGAAGGCAGAACAGAGCCCGGTTCAATGATCGAGGTTAATGATGTTTTGTGAAATTATTTTGAAACTCAATGCCGTGTTTTAAAGAGAGTCTGGATAGCACTGATCAGTGCCTCGAACCGCAAATGTAACCTTCAGAATTGGAATTAATATACTGATATAATAACTGCGATTGCCCTTTCAAGTGAGAGGCTAGATTTGGGGTAATAATAGATGGCTTGCGCACTTCAAAAGCCATTAACTGCTCATTTCGGTCGGGATTGATCCTCTCTGTCGATTCCATTTCTCTTGGCGTAGAAAACGGGAGGCCTGCAGTTTGTACGATATGTCCCAGAAGTCAATATAAGAGCACCGCAAAGAGTCTGTCAGCAAAAGGGTCCGAAAACAGGACGCCCGAGGGTGCGAGGGCAGTGACGGGAAGCATAGATCCCTCCGAAGGGGGACCATATAGGTGCCGACCTATCCCCATGCATCGAAGTATTTTTTGGTGGTTGGTTTCATATAGGGTTTCATATAGATCCCAAATGTCCTGGCTTTATTGATATACTTTAACATACTTTGGCATCCCCCAAGAGGAGGCGATGGCCACCACATCCTTTGACCACCACTGCGCGAGGGGTGCAATCACCGACAGGGGTAATAACATTGCATGCCAAGGACATATCGCGAAGTGCGAAGCATTGAGTTAAGGAGAGTTTCTCTTCAAATGGGCGGTGTTAAGGGGTTTCCCGGGAACATTTTGTACACATCGAGCATGAAGAGTGCTATCATTGACAGGTGATTGTATTAATTTTGCAATGAACATCAAAAATAGCTCGTGGTGTCAACCTACACTACTAGATGAAAACAGTTGCAGGCTAACCACCAGCAAAATTCTTCTGCTAACTTTAAACTATATTGATAAAAATTCGAAGCCTTGATATCGTTTCTTGGGAAGCTCTCAGGGAGAGCTTCCCAGGAAACGGTATCAACGTTTGAAATTATTAAGAGGGAAGTGCGACGAAAGTTTTCATGTGATATTCGTACAAATTATTTCAGCTGGCACTGTATTCAAGAAAATTCTTATGTGCCAAACATATTTGATCAAAGAGCAATTTTCCGACGAGCTGATGTTTTGAGTGGGGGGAGGCGCCTAACCCTAAGTCGTCGCGACCAACTTCTGGTATGCAGAAACCCTAACACATTCAAGTAACGGTTCCAATGGCTGTTACTTCCACCTGTGTTAGAACGCATGAATCTGAAAGATTTTGTGAGAAGTACTTAAAATGCTATCGTGAAAATACGAAGTCTCCAGTGCATTTGTATCCGTTTATCGCCAATGCGATGAGACAACGTACATTTTGTGACCACGGACGGCATTTTAAGAGGGTGTGTCTACCCCATTCTAGCTCCAAACTTGAAAAGAAATTAAATCGCTGAGGGGAAAGTATTCTTAATTCTAACAAACTAGTAAAGATGAATTGTCGCGTGATTAGACCATTGTTTCAGAAGAGATCCGACAGAATTTTAATAAAACCGTGGTCGGCAGAGTCCGCTTTCCCGTCTTCCATCCCCCAGAATCTATGCTGTTGAAATGTCGCATTCATGCTACATGTCAAGAAACGGAAAGATTACCCCGCAGAATTTTTGCATAATGCAGATGTGCTTTTACAAATTTATTGGACAGGAGGGATATAATTCAGTAATTTGCACACACAATGATGCAACGATTATTGAATTAGTAGTGCTTTTGTTAAATACAACCACTTTGTATGGCCGTTCAGCAAATTATAGAGTTACGCAACATTGACTGACTGTGTGCTTCGCTGTAAAATTAAATATTTTGATAATAAACAGAAACCGATGTGATATTGATTGGACGGTAGAAGAAAACAATTGTGACTAAAAGTTGCTTATTAGGTTCGACGATTACCATTTAAATTGAACCACTGACACCAGAAATCAATAAACGGTCTCCGATGGTGCATCCAAAGGTTTCCCAATCAGCTCTGTACATCCACCGTGTAGCATCTCTGTTTAACTTCATGTCAATAAATACAATTATTTAAGCAAGAGTGGAATTATCTACGATTGTCTCAATTACATACTCTCTCTCAATACCAATCACTTCTGTCGACAAACAGACTATTAATGTGAGATTTCCGTTCAGCCAGCATCTATATTCCTGGCTCTATACGTTTCCCGTTCCAGTATACATGCACGAAGTCATCTGGCAAGTACAATTAAGGACACCGAAAACGATTACTGTTAACAGTACGGTATAACGGCCGGCAAATGGCTGCTAAATTCCGGGGAGTGGAGAAGCCTTTGCTTATTGTGGTAAACACGCTCTGTTTTGTTGGTAAAATAGGGCCTGTTCACCAATGCATTGGTAGAAGTCCTCTAAAATGGGCAACCTGGGTACAAACGATTGGCTGGACTTGACTTTATATCCAAATTGCAGTCACGATTAGCCATTGTGCATAAAAAATTATCTTAAACTCCAATAAATAAATAAATAAATAAATCGTTGAGTGTATCCAATGATCGTCTTCACACCATTATAAATACAAACCGTCCTGCACGCGGTGGTCAAAATTGTTTGGAGTATTCATATAAAACTTGATGTATGTTTGTAGAGTAGCTATATTTCAGAAGTTGTTTCTTTCCATCTCAGAGCATGGTTTCATTTCCTCTACCGCAATGTTAAATCGGAGATGATTGCCTCCGGTAATGATAACTCAATGAGAAACCTTGAGATCTCAGACCAACACTTGTCAAATTAGTTATCATGGACCTTACGCTATTGTGAACACAAAGGCGTACAGAGGATTGAGACATTACGTCGCCTGAGTGCAAGAGTGTCCTATGTCCCCTATGGGACATAGGACATTCTAGCACTCAGGCGACAAGTAGTCGCGATCCGGTCGAAATTCTCTGCCCGCTTCCCACATCATTGCAGAATCCCACCTGCCAAAAATGATATGCGCGAATACTGGATATAAAATGCTATTTTTTGTTTTATCTCCATGCTGTGTTGAGTTCGAGGGGGTTTTTTATTTAAGAAATCATGATGCACTGGTATAAGTGCGTCACAGTCGGTCGCGATCTGATCGCGAAAATGGACGGTTTTGAAATAACAGTACGGCAATCCGACCGTAGGGAACTTATGGAAGGCAAGGCATTAGCTGTTTTAGTGTCGTGGTAGATCTGAACGTCTCAGAATATTACAGCTCATTACGACAATAACGTTATCGCCAATATACTGAATACTGCGCCGCGAGTGATGTCGACTATGCGATGAAGTCGTAATCAGCGGTCTTCTTGTCTCTCCAGCTGTCAGCTTGGGTGTATATGATGTCTCTATTTCCGACATGAGATTGAACAAAGCGATGGTTATTCAAACAGGATGCTATGTTCAAATTTTTGAGCGGCACAACGTTTTAAACCAATATTACTCAACAACAGAAGTGATAGATGTCGCATGTCTTCAAATGTGTCCCTATTCGCGAGCTCGCGTACTCCTGCTGTGCGATTCATTGTTCTGTTCTTAAATAATTTAAAAGTTAAAGTACTGTCATGCGTGTGAGTGCAATCCATACACATTTCATGGTGAAATGTAAACTTCATATATATTTGCTTGAGTTTATCTCTTACGGGGATTGTTCCAATTACGGTGAGTTTATTGCGTAAAATGTACTCGTAGAACACATTTGGTGGTCTTGCTGATAGAGATTACAGAATCTTGGCAGAGGTTCCTAGTGAAGTCTTGGCTGCCTAAATAGGCAGCCAAGACTTCATTATAAACCTCTGTTAAGGCAAGGTGTTTCATTATTATGAGGGCATAAAGATTAAGTAAAATTCCTCAGGCCTGTAAGGGCCTTTCTGAATACACGACAACGATTCGACATTCAACATTTTGTGATAATTAAAGTTGTTTCCCATTGTTTCCCCCGCGAGAATCATTTGGGAGTATTGATTCTGTGCTTCTCACATAAGTTTTAAGTCCTGTACAGACTGTTGTTGGTGTGTTAGATGGAATCAATAATTTGATGTTAGCTGTACGTGACTTCAGCTGTATTATGTAAATGCTTTTGGTTTATTGTTACCATTAATTGATGCATTAAATAATTACATGGTGTTCAAAGTTCACGAGTGACTTTTTAGCAGTGTTATTGTCTATAATGCACGGTTGCGTTTGGTTGATGATGACGAATTTTCTAATGACTTCCGGTTATCATTTGTAGAACACTATACGACATACTGACTTGGACCTACGTGTTTAAATAATCGACCATTTGGTATTTCCGTTGGCCTTGAACAATACTCTGCAATGGGTGACAACGACACAGATAGTCGTGTGAATATTTTTTTGTCGAACAGAAATTGTCAATACGTGGCTCATCATTACCCCGTTTGAGCATTTAACAATTCTTTTTATAATTTTGACGTGTTGTTACTCTCATGCGTAACCATGACTGGATTATTTTTGAAGTGTAAGGTGACATTGAGAACTGTAAAACAAAATTGAATTGGGTAATTTCTAGGCCTTCAAGCGAGATCCGAATCGAACCCCGTTGGAACCCCGGGAAGTAAAGCAGTGTTTGTTTCCTGTGGTAAACAAGCTCTGCTTTACTGGTAAAATAGGGCCCAGTCACCAATGCTTGGGTGGAAGTCCTTTAAATGGGCAACATGGGTATAAACGATTGACTAAACTTGGCTTTATCTCCATGTTGTGGCCACGATTAGCCATTGTGCAGAAATAGACTTAATATACCTTAAACACTAATGAATAATTAAACAAATAATCAGAATCGATTCTCGCAAATGATTCTTAACAAATGTTAAGTTGATTCTCATTAGATTTTGAAAATGTCATTAAAGGCATGGAGAATTCTATTTCGTTTTTTGTGCCCTAATAATAAAGTAACATTTTGACTTTGTAGTGGTATTTTGTGAAATTTTGGCTGCCTGTTCAGGCAGCCAAGACTTCACTAGACACCACTGCCGAGGTTATGAAGCTTCTACCAGCAAAACCACAAAATCCTGTATGTTGTCGCACGTGTTCTGCATTTACATGCGAGACAAGAAACTCTCAAAAATTGTACTTATACCGTTGATGGCCAAACTCTAGTAAATATATAAATATGAACTTTGTTTTTTACTTTGTAACAAGTACTGGTTGCTCTCACATGGGGTTAACGCTACTCTCAAATTCTAAATTAGTTTAGAACTGAAAATTAATTCTGACAGCAGGAGTTCGCGAGAATGATAACCGAGTCGGGAGAAATTTTCAGGCCTGAAATTCCCTGTTGCATTACGGGAAGAATGCTTAAATTTTGATGAATTGACATCGGATGCCGAGGGTCAAACCCATTTCGATTTGTAAGAGCTCGCATATATATTCAAAAGTGTTGCTTATTCATTTATTTATTGGGTGTTTAAGGTCACATATTTTTGCACAATGGTTAATCATGACCACAACATGAGATCAACTCTAGACCAGGGGTGAGCGTCAATAAGCCATGTTGCCCATTATAGAGAGGGTTTGCACCTCTCAAGCATTGGTGACTGGGTCCTATTTTACCAGTAAAACATAGCATGTTTACTGCAGTGAACAGGCACTGCTTCACTTCCCGGGGTTCCTCGGGGGAAAAGTGTTGCTTATTGTGGCTAATCATTGGATGAGCTATACTAGTCGAACTTGTCCCAATGATGTCTCGTAAGCTTTGTTTCAGAAGAAGAAACAAAAATATACCTCGTCAAGAAAGTGGAAAAATATTTCAATTACATTATACGAACACATGCTTCATAAAAATTTTAAAAATTGTTGGGCGATTTTTTTTTTTTGTATTTTGCTGCACAGATTTTGTCAATGGATAAATGGTCGAGGGAAATATTAGTTAAGCAAAACAACAGCATATGAACAAGTAGTCGACAAAATAATTATACTCAGCGCCTGTAACAATCAGTAGTGTAATAATTAACGCAAAGTGTAATACTAAAGAGCAATGAAATAGAAATCTACCAGTAGTGTAATCATCAACACACAGTGTAATACTAAACAATAATGCAATAGAAATTAACGAGTAGTGTAATAATCAATCCGCTATGTAATACTAAAGAGTAATGTAATAGAAATTAACCAGTAGTGTAATAATCAATACATAATGTAATACTAAAGAGTAATGTAATAGAAATTAACCAGTAGTGTAATAATCAATCCATAGTGTAATACTAAATAGTAATGTAATAGAAATTAATCAGTAGTGTAATAATCAATACACAGTATAATACTAAAGAGTAATGTAATAGAAATTAACCAGTAGTGTAATAAGTATCCAGACAAGGTAATGCTAAACAATTATGTAATAGAAATTAACCAGTAATTGAATAATCAATCCTTAGTATATTATTAAAAATAATGTAATAGAAATTAACTAGTAGTGTAATAATCAGCCATAATGTTCTACTAAACAATAATATAATAGAAATTAATCAGTAGTGTAACAATCAGCCAGTAATGTAAATTCAACAAACCAGTGGTGTAATAACCAGTAATGGCACCAGCGTAACCAGTAGGCAGTAGCATAATATAATTTCATGAAAATCAACAATTTTTCTACAAAATTTCGAAAAGTTGTGGTACAACTTATCGAGTTTTAATGATTTGTTTAGAAGTCTGAAAATGTTTTCCAGATCAAATATCATTTGGTTGATTAGATACGATGACGGGGGATATTTTCGTGGTTTTTACGCGCACATTACGCCGCATATACTGGTGGTTAATACCACTTCTAGCATCTGTGGCTATATCGCTGTCGCAAGCGAAGCATAAATGCAATGTTAGTCAATCATTGATGGTAATGTCGTGAATCATGGTTGACAATTTTCGTCATTGGAAATGGTTTAAATGAAGGTTAGCTCCCCTTAATTTCATTCTGCTGCCAGTTCAACACTTGGGGTATGGGAATCTCATATAAAATTGAAATTTCGAAATGTTATCGAATTTGTATCATCGATGTGCGAATTGTTTCACAAACTTAAGGTACTTTCCCGAAGAGTAGTATACAACTCAAAGTTTGCTAAGCACCAAATATTTGACACATCATTGTGAAATTTGCTTGTGACATATTTGCGATATTTTTGGTGGTTATGATTGAGGAATGTATTGAGATGGTCCCCAGTGTTTACATTAGCTCTCTTGACAGGCAGACATTTCGCGACAGTCATGGATAGCATGTACCCCTTGATTTTCATGATGTTTTCGTGTACTGTCTACATGTACATGACATGTGTAGGGTATTCAATCTTCATTTCAACACAAACCCTTGTGATTTAATGATTGAATATGGCAAATGCAAATGTAGGAAGACATTTGTCTGAAGCAGAGATGTGGCGGGCTGTGGGGATGGTGGTGCAGGGGCTGCCCATCGTCAGGTTGGTGAAGCCCTTGGTGTGCACCATACGGTGATCACCAGAGCCTGGGCAAGATCTCAGCAGTATGGCACACCAGTAAGACGGCATTGTGGTCGCAGAGACAGGGCAACATCTGCAGCTGAAGACCGGTTTTTGATCATTCAGGCCCGTAGGAATCGCTTTGCCACAGCAACCCAGCTTCGCAGTGACCTTCAGAATGCATCCGGGATAAATGTTTCGACTCAGACTATCCGGGCAAGGTAGCACGAAGGTGGTCTCCGATCGAGAAGACCATGTATTGGCATTCCGCTGCCCAGAACCACCGCCAGGCACGATATGAATGGGCCATGGACCACGTTGGATGGACCAGGGAAGATTGACGACCTGTCCTTTTTACAGATGAGTCAAGGTACTGCCAAGACCACACAGATAGGCGTTCTAGGGTATGGAGAGGACCAGGAGAGCGATCCCATACAGCGAACATTGCCGAGCATGACCGCTGTGATGGAGGGTCAATGATGATCTGGGGCGGCATCAGCAGGGATGGACGTGCAGAGCTCTGTGTCCTTGAACGTGGAACATTGACTGCACAGCGGTATATTGATGAGATCCTGGATGTCCACGTCAGATTGTATGCAGGTGCAGTGCGTGATAGATTTATTCTGATGGACGATAATGCCCGTCCTTATGTTGCCCATGCTGTCGGGGAGTACCGACAGAGGGAGGGGATAGAGCGTATGGACTGGCCAGCAAGATCCCCTGACCTCAAGCAAATCGAACATGTCTGGAATGAGTTGCAGCTTGTACTTTCAGCCCGTCCAGTCCAGCCAAGAAGTGTCCAGGAGCTTGGTGCCATGCTGGTCCAAGAATGGAACAACATCCCACAAAGGACCACCAGGAACCTGATTGGGAGCATGAGAAGGTGTTGTCAAGCTGTAAATAACAGCAATGGGTCTAATATTCATTACTGAACCCATACCAGTTCACTCCGTCAACTTTTTGGCAAATTGAAAAATTACTTCTTTTACCAATAATATTCATTATTGGTTATCGTATTCAAAAGCTAAAAAATAATGTCAAACACATATACAATCTTAATTTCTGTTCTTAAATCATTAAAGATATAATTAAATAAAAAATATATACACTTTTCATTACAATATTTCAACTAAAACGTAAAACAGGTAGTTGGATATACTTGGTGCTTAGCAAACTTTGAGTAGTTTTTAAAAATACAGCAGCGGGCCTTTTACAATTTTTCCCCAATCTTTCTCAACCTTTGACTATTGTTCCCTGCTGAAACCCATTTAAAAATGAATAAACGACCTTTCAA
The DNA here is from genome assembly GCA_031216915.1 of Pictodentalium vernedei. Classification (NCBI taxonomy): domain Eukaryota; kingdom Metazoa; phylum Mollusca; class Scaphopoda; order Dentaliida; family Dentaliidae; genus Pictodentalium; species Pictodentalium vernedei. The sequence goes on from CM062293.1 coordinate 150,084,235, forward strand.
CATCGCTTAATGTTCTACCACTTTTTTCTGTTCATTATATCAAGTATGTGCGCATCGTGACATATAATACAGACACTGTCCTTTACATTAATATAATAGTCTAGGAAATGTGCTGTGCTAATTTTTTTCCTCAGAAGAATAAAAACTTGCAAAGTACTGTAAAAACACATTCACTAAACAGAGAGCGAAAGTGGACTCTTAGAGTTTTATTATTGATTTATTTATTTATTATTGGTGTTTAAGGTCACATACTTATGCGCAATGGCTAATCGTGACCGTGACAGTTTTACGGCTGGAGGAAGCCGGAGTACCCGGAGAGAATCACCGAGCATCGACGAGCAACTGTCAGCTCCTCAACATTCTAACTCTGTTCAAGCTCCGCCCAAGCAGGGTTACAGTGGTTGAAGAGACATGCACCACGCCTTAGTACACCCTCATGTGGGCTACCGGGATATAAATTGCCTTGCCCAAGGACACAACGCAGGTCGTCCCGGACGGGGATCGAACTCGGGCCCTCTAGCATAGAAGTCCAACAATCTATCAGTGAGCAACTGGGCTCCCTAGTCTGGGAAATGAGCTATGCTAATTGTTTTCCTCAGACGAAAAAAAACTTGTTTGGATGTGGGATACTGGTATACATTCTTTATGGCGGACGATGTGTGAACTAGGGGTTTCCAATTAGCTTACCATAAAAAGCCAACTTTCCTTTTGTTACTTTTAGTAAAAGAAAACAACAAACAGCTCCGGGGGCTGTCTGTTGTTTTCGTTTATTAAAAGTAACAAAAGGTAAACGGCTTTATTTCTACTAATGTCACAGAACAGAGGTATCGTCCCTAGAATTCCTCGCTTCTTCATTGGATCTTCCTCGTGGATCTAATAATTTCAAGGGAGATAAATTTATCGAAACTCGATTCTCAAGACGAAGTAAGTCAAGGATGTTTGGAGATTGATTTCCCCGGGCAAAAGCTGTCGGGTTCTCTGATAGCACAATAAGTTGAAGGTGATAAAGTGGAGTCTACTGGTTGATTTCTATTACATATTACTGGTTGATGATTACACTTCTAATTAAAGTTGATTATTACGCTGCTGGTTGAGTTTTATTGTATTACTGGTTATTATTATTATTATGTCTAATCAGAATATTTGAATACCATCTAAGAGTTCCGCCGTATCACGTAACTCACATGTTATTATTTGATGTCAGGTTAGTAGCAGCCATTACTATTTTGATCACATTGAAGAATTTCGACTCGGTTCGTATTTTCAGAATTTGAATTGAAACAAATAAGAGAATTTAAGTACCAAAAATATTTTCAAGATACCGTGTTTATTGATTTAAAACATTAAATATTTTAAAAAATGGACAGAAAATGTTATTTATAGTCCCAAACGTTCTTTTAGTTTTGCGCGTTTCGGTAGAATAGCGTAAAACTGTTGTCTGGACGGCAGGTAAAAAGCATTAACGGCAGGTAACAGCGTTCAGGTATGAGTGTCCTGTTTGATCTTTCATCAATCGCGCACGAATGGCAAGCGTGCGTAACGAGGTGTCCTGTATTGAAGCGTCACTTTAGCCAGAGCTTTCAACCGGTTCACACATTTAATTTTTTATAACATATCAAGGATCGGAATGTCCAATATTTTCAATTTCTTCCATTTTGTACATGCAAATTTCCAACTCTTGCATGCTAGCAAATATCAGTTATTTTTGTTTGTCGTACGTTACAAGCGTAGCCTCAAATGCTTTCCCTGTAGTTGGTATTAGCACGGGCTTTGGGGGCAGGTTTCCCATAGTATTTTTCCAAATAATAATAATAATAATAATAATAATACAAAAAAAATAAATAAATAAAATAAAATACAGGTTTTATCTATGTTTTTTTCCTGACCGGCTTTTATCAACGTAACTGGGGCTTTTATTGTTAGAAAAGTAGATGTTATGTATCAGAAATTGTGTTTATGTTCAATAAACCGGCTTAGCAGCCTCTGGCTTAATGCAAAAAGTAGTTTGTGACTTTTTATTGAAGCAAAGACTTTGTTGTTTTTACGACTCTAGCCTATACCGACCAAACTTCAAAGTCTATCGATTTTTATGCCGAAGCGAACATTTTCTTTACAGTTTACTCAACAGTTTGAAAGTGATTTTTTGAACATTTAAAACTGCCTTTTTGAACCCTTCTCAGGTGGTAATGACAGTAAATGTATGTAAGGGTACTTCAGATATGCTTGTAGCGATAAGTTTAATTTTGTAAACAAATCGTCCCCTGAGTTCCAATGTGTTCTATGTGCCTACTGGCACATAGAACACATTGGAACTCAGGGGACGAATATCGCTCTTCGAACAGCGAAGATTGTCTACTGTCACCATGGATACATACCAGTGCCAGTTACTGTTGATGATTCTGCGCGGTGCTGTAAATTACAGCTTCTAAAAAATAAACCCACGGTCGTTCTTTGTTTCTCGTGAAAATTTATTAATCCCTTGATTTACATTGACTTTCGACGTAATAAATATGTTCCATTGCGTGTATCTGGCTGATACATTTCCATACAAGGCTCTGAGAGCTTCGCTGAACCTGATATGAACTCTCAGAGCCTTATATGGAAATGTTTCAGCCAGCTACACGCCATGTAATTTATAATATTACACTACTGTTGATTATTACTTTACTAGTTGTTGCAACCGTTTGCATATATGTTGACAATGAATTAAAACAAAACAAATGGATGGGAAATAACACAAGATGCTTTGTATTTGCCCTGGAAATCTGCATGTGAGGCACAAATAACTTAAACTCGGGATAAAAGGGTAGTTATTTTTAAAGGAAAAAGACCCATAAAACATTATAGCCATTAGATGTAGCTGGAAGCGTGATAAAACACTATACATTTGTCTGAATAGACTACAGAGCATACCTTTTTGAAGTATTTGATACGCCGATGTCGTGTTACTGTTCCATTGATGCAACTGAAAAGCACAATATTTTCCGGTCAGCGTAATTTTAAAACCACAATGAAGTGTCTATGGTAAACGTGCATGCCAGTCAAAGATTTTGCATCAACGAACATGTAAATTCCGTACAAGAAAAATGCACTTTTCCCCTACTGAAGAGCCATTTAAATTCATTCGTTTATCATCCTGACAGCATGTTTATCGTTGCGACATATTTTCTCGAGTTCTAACTCACAGATCGGCCTCGACTTCTGATTGGTTAACTATATCCAGGTGCTGTCTTTGCGTTTCGATTACCCAGTCACTAAGAATTTATACCCGAAACCGTCAGCGCAACCCAGATTCTCTCACGACAAGTATGGTCGTTCTCTAAAACAGCAATTGCGCAGATTAACTTGGCAGGCAACAGACGACTGAAGTTTCCAACAGTCCAAGTGGTATGAATGGGCCGCTGCAGATATCGGTACAGGTCACAAATTTTTTTTTACATTAACCTCTCGACAGATTAAGTAGATACTATATGGCTAACAGGTCGTTCAGGTGACCTTGTGGCCAATAATGTTCGGGATTTTTAAACAAGGGTCTTCTCCTCTAAGGAAAGAACATTGCCATTATGTACCTTGAAGTCCCTGAAAAAATGCTGTCATGTAGTGCACAGTTGGAAAGGCCTGTAAAAGCCCGTCCCATCAGTGTGTCATATAATAACATATAGAATAACAAATAGGTACTAGGGCCGGTAGTCAGATTTAAACCACTCGTAGGATAAGGGTTTTAACCACTCGGCTTGCCGAGTGGATAAAACCCTTATTCTACGAGTTGTTTAAATCTGATTACCAGTCCTAGTACCTATTTGTTTTATTTATAGCATGCTCTTAATAAATAATCGACTTTGTCACTTAAAATGGATAAAAAAACGACACTTTCTATCGCAAACACACGGGTTTGTTTTGTTTTCATCTGCACCTGTAGGCAGTACTACCGTCTGTGCGTAAATGTTTGATTGACAGCTAGACACATCATTAAAGTTGATTGAATTTACCTTGCTTTTTCAGTCAAATTATTATTAACAATTCTTAAATTTTATTTTAAATCTTTAATTGTAGGTATTTTAAACTTAAGAAGTCATTTACACGTAGTAGATAGTACCGCAAAATGTCGTATGTTTGAATGAAACATCGCGAAGTGTGAACGTTTCGAAGTTGGCAAATTGTGTCATGCCAAAGGTCAAGTTGGATGAACTTCCTACAATAGGTGTAATTTTTTTAACCGCAATAGAAGCTTTACACCGGTAGAGGGGTTAAAGCTAAAATTTAACATACTGGTTTTTACAGGTAGTAACATAGGCGAGCATGGTATAAATGCCATTAATTTCAATGGAAAAAAACTCAAGATTTGACCTGGAATATTGCCATTCAGATGAGGTTCTCGTTGTGTTAAACCCACGACTGTTTAGCACAAACACATGTTGACAAATAATAATACTTTTATTGTCTTAAATATCAACTGATGATACATGACAAAAGTAGTACACAAAAATACACAACAAAAATATAACAAGACATGTAGCCTTAGCCCATCTTCATCAACCAACAGAACGACATCCACACGATGTGTACGCCTATACACATATACACATATTTACCTTAGATACCCTATACATATGTACAAGAATATAACAGAGATACATATGCATATTTACATACACATTGAGATACACACACCTATATACTTGCATAAACACACACGCACATAAATACATACAGACCAGATTGTTCAAAAACTTGAGCTTCTAGAGCATATATAAACGATGAAACTCACACCCATAATACAACGTGTGGACACGTACCCACACTTATTTCCCTAACAATATAGATGCAACCGGCTGTCACTAACCCATTCTTATCATAAGAACTTCATAAGACAAATGTGTTAATTAGAAAGTCGACTGAAGGGAAAATTTATTTACCCGTCAATTATTCGTCTAATGAAAGAAGAGAGAATGAAGGAATGAAACGGGCGTTCTCGTGCAATTTTATGCCCTGCACTAGGTGATGTAAACCAAATACAATTTGCCCGAATTCTATCCCTGATAAAGTTTATCTGTTACATGTGAAATGTTTGATAAGCCTTTGTGAAAAGCATAAAGATTCTCACAGTGTTAGACTACTTCACCCTTTCTGCGATGTTGTGTCCTTTTGGAACACCGTATTCCAATGGGTCTAACTATTACAATACAAATATGGCAATTTATTCAGTTTTGAAAGGTAGACTATTATAAATTCACATTTTTAACAAGTAGCTTTATATGAATGCAGGTTAAAAATAATAATTAAACTACTATGCAAATTAACACTGTATTCCTGTAACGATTGCATATTTTAGGCAAAACTTTGAACACGGAAAAAAGTATACATTAAAACGAAGGTTGTGTTGCATAGAACCTGAAGAAATGTATGATTACAACTAAAATGGAAGGGGCTATTTCAGTGATTCATGAAAGTCTGCTTCCGTAATGGTATGTGGACTATAAATGAACCCCAATATATTACATGGAAACTATCTGTCTGAATTTTTCCTCAGATATCCGAGGAGACGTGAATTTGGTCTACAGATGTTCGCGTTCATGTTGATAGGCAGCACGTGTAGAACGCTAGTCACATTTTAAGTGACGGTATTCAAATAGGCGATATTCGAATAGAAACGCGTTCTTTAGAATTCGTAGCAGTTAACCCTTTACCCAACGAATCTGCCACATCCGCCCGCGTAATATACAAATTCAGCAGCTGAAAAAATATTATGTTTCAACAAAACGATATCATGTGACCCCTTTTTGGAAAGAGCTCGTTGAGCTCGTTCCAATGAGTGGTCATATGATATGGTTTGGTTGAAAATTTTAAAAAATGGTATTTAAAATAATAAATTTTGATATCGTCTGCGTTGGGTAAAGGGTTAAAGAGACGCAACTAAAAATTATTTTGAGCATCACATTTATGTTTCTTGAACATTTTGTAATCAAAATCAGTACGTCATGTGTTTTTGTTCGTTCTTCGACATTTCTAACTTGAAAAGACTTTTTTTTCACAAATGACTGCAATCAGAGATGAGAATGGCATGCGCATTTTTTTCCAAAATGACTGCAATCAGAGATCATAATGGCATGCGGCTAACTTCGATAAAATCAGCTAAAATTCTCAAACCTTTTCGCACAAATTTGTGAAGTTTGAGTTTTTTTTTAATAAAATAACACAACACAATGTGAGTCTTTTGGTTGACAGATATTTTATTTAAATAAAATTTCTGCATTTTGTTCATGAATTCAGCAAATTTGCTGAAATTTTTCATTCCTGCAATATAGCAGTAAATGTGGTATCTTCCAATGCGTCTTATTAACAGGAGACGCAAAATATCAATCTGCAAAACTGGTATTAGGGTGGTTAACCCTTTACCTAACGTAACGGCAAAAACGGGCCAGCGCTATTCTCAAAAATCGCCAATTAATTTTCATTATTTTTTTTCATTTTTTGTGTCAAAAACATAGGTTATGACCCCTCTTTGGAACGAGCTCGACGAGCTCGTTCCAACGAGGGGTCATAACCTATGTTTTGGAGACAAAAAATGAAAAATATTAGTTATTCAAAAATTATTTTTGCAAGTGTCGTCTGCTTTTCAGGTTAGGTAAAGGGTTAAATCATTTATTACACGCCTATTCTATGTAATCTCCATCTACAGAGACACTAAACCATGCGGAAAATGAAAATCTGTTCCGCACATATGTGCGGAACGGAAATCTTTGACTGATTATTTTTAAATAGAAGCGAAATTTCGCTGGAATTTTCTGCAATCGTGCAACGCAATTACAATTTGAATCGCTAGCGATAGCTGAAAATCGTAGTAGGCTGACAGTGTGCCAGTAGGCACATAGAACACATGCATTGGAATTCAGGCGACGAAATAGTAACACGGGTCCCCCTCGCAAATTTGGTTGGCGATAAAATGTGTTGTTTTTGTTGATAGTTGCCAAATGAATTGCTGAGTGTCCTTCCAATAATTGTTTTTTTATAGACGTGAAAGCGTGTAATAAACACAGAACAACACACACGTGTGAATGGGTTAATCAATATGGCACTTATGCCATCGCGGAATGATAAAACTCAAGGCGTGCGGTATTAGGGTGGTTAAATCATTTATGTTTAACGGCACATTGGTTAGTCAATAAGTGAATAAGTGAAAAAGCTTTCAGTCCATTCAATTCTCAATTGGATGCAAACGAGCAAAAAAAATAAAGTCGAGTGGCATTTCTGTATACACAAGGACCATTATAACACTAATCGATGCCCTCTCAAATTAAACCGGCATTCACCATGCTGTAATTTATAGAAAATTGCACCCCGAATCAAACGTGTTGGTGGTGTCATGGGTTCACGGTGAGTTTCAAGTTATAACATCTCAAAATCTGATCGTTCAAATCAAGCGAGTGTACTTCCTGTCTGGAACAATTATTCTAATTCTTGTAAGGAAATTTACTGCATTCTTTTTAACAAGAACAGATCGGGCGTTCAACACTGAATAGATCGTATATCGATTGGTTTAATACTTGTTTTCGCTGTTTATACGGCAATGACTTCGATTTTCGAAAAATTTGATTCCGTTTTGTGTGCAGTTGACATGTGCGTGCATAAGACAACATTTTGTCAAACTACTAACATCGAACTTATGTAGAGATTTCCGGCAGTCAATGACTGATAAAATTCAAGGCCGTTTTTCGGCAGTTTTCAACATTTCTCAATGGCCAATTTGAAGGATTTTCTAGGCCCTTGTCTGTACTAGACCTGCAAATACCTCCGGCTATTACCCCCCCCCCCCTCCCACTTCCCTCGAAGGGAAGTGGGAGGGGGGAGTAACGACCGGAGGGTCTTCGTTAGGACTGCGCCCTCACGAACTATGGAATATAAAACTATACAGCTGTGATAACGCGCTTTGTCGGCGTTTTTAGTTCATGAAATATCAAGGCTATTAAATGCCTCCTGGCCCTTTTTCCAGGATTTCAAGGCCTTGAATTGTCCTCAGTCAATTTACGGCCGTTCCTTGAATCCAAGGATCCACAAGAGTACTGAGACCACACAGGGTTGTTTGCTACTTGGTCACACAAGAAAGGAATATCAACCCAGACCCTGCCTTGCTAAACTAGAAAAAAATCTTTTGAACCCTATGCATATTAGCCACTGATGATTTCCCTAATGGTGTAACAGCACTAAATATTTCCCATACATGACCATTATAATGTTTGTGTAAACAAAAATATGATCTCTCAAATATAGCCCTTCAGACAACTTCTTCTGACCGGGAAACAGGGTGTCAAGCAATAATTTACAAGAGAAAAAAAATGATAGGAAGGAACGTCCTGTTCACATGCACAGTTTTTTGCGGGTAATTCCCAACAAAAAACTCAATAGTCAATTGTATTTTTTTGGCCCCAAAATTCATCAAATCACCCTCTTTATTTCTTTGGAATGTTTAGAAGTAATGTAAGATGTCAGCAGAATGCTTCAAAAGTATATATTTTTCAAGGCTACTTAGTTTCGAATATTGCATCATTTCCGGATGCTTCTTGTCAAGGTGGGTAACTCTGCTTCACATATTCAGTGTTGTTGTACTTTTCATAATCGAAATTTTTGGCAATCGAGTTATTCTATCTTTTGTTATCTTCATCCCTTTGAGTGACCTAATATAATATTTTTTACTTTTTATTAACAAAATTCACATTTCAGTCAATGCAAATATATTAGGAATAATAAATACAAACTGCATTGTGCTCCAATTAAATAAAATTACTTGAATATGTTCACTGAACTTTAATCGATTCTTTATATACTTGTCACACATGTATATTTTATATGGTGCGGAGATGACACTGTCCACGGGTGGGAAATATTTCCACGGAAGCAATAATATTAGCATTCAAACCCCAATTATAGGAATAATCATAAAAATTTAATTAATAAATTAAATTTTTGATGATTATTCCTATAATAATAATAATCAAATTGCCACATCTTTGAAAATGTTAATGGTTCATTTCAACCCATTTAAAGCCATAATTAGAAAATACAATTCTACAAAACACAATTGTAAAGGTTTTATAGTATATCATACAGGACTTGTTATTGGCTGTTTTGAATAGAAATTCAATCTGGTCAGCATAAACGTGGTCAGTAATGAACTCCGCCACATGGTTGTGATCTTTGGTGTATCATTTAAGTAATAAATTAAGTTTGTGTGACATATATGAGAGTTCATCTGAACATTCTATTTTGTTGGATAATTTTCTTTTCTTTTCATTACACTGCAGTTATTCTATCACTCTTTTGTGAGAAAATAGGAAATGCGTTTTTTTACCAGACATAAAGTGTTACATTACATTATAACGAAGCGTAAAACTATCATGTAACGAGGCAGTATAATAGCAACAGAAAGGTCAAACTTGAATGTCTGTAAATGTCATTACGCAAGATGTAAACATTACTCTACTCTTCATTTCACAGCTATTCAATAAGGCTACTGATAATTCAACAATAGAATAACAGATATCTGACTAAACGCTTGTTTATTCTTCAGCGTGTTCGATAAGTGGAACAAGTATATTACCGCTGTAGTGGGGAGTTTTGCTTGGATTATGTATTATGGTCAACAAGAAGAAAACTGAGTTGTAATGAAACCCCAATAGCTTATAACTTCATTCCATTTTTGATTATCTCGGAATACAGTCACTATTTGCCTTAACATTCCGTGACTCAAGGAAGTTTGCAATAGGTCTTTCATCTGGGAGTTGTGCTGCTTTTGTGTCGGACAGTTTTGTGGGTGGAGGGAGCCGTAGAGAACCACCGAGCAGCGGCGAGCAACTGTCAGACTTCCCAACGTACTAATTCCACATGAGCTGGATTAGCATTGGTTGAAGGCAAGTGTCCCATCAACGTGCAGTACGCCTTAGTACAAAACATCACCGTGATCGTGATTAAGTACCTTACTCAAGGAAACAACGCAGTTACCCCTGGTGGAGATCGAACCGTGGACCTTTCGGTTTGAAGTCCAATGCCGTAACCACTGAGTCATCGCGCTCCCATTGTGGTCAACAAGAACAAAACTGATTTGTATTGAAACTCCAATACCCTCATTTTATTTTTGATTATCCTAGAATATCGTCACTCTTGTGCTTAACCTTCAGTAACTCGTAGAGCTTTATAAGACTGGGCTTTCGCTCCTTTTCATTTCACTATTCTAATGATTTTATTGTTTTGGATACGTGTTGTTTTAAGCAAAAGTGTTGCAAGTGCATATCCAAGTCTAAGTATATTGTTAGAGCAATCTCTATGGGAGCCCCGGGAATCGAAGCAGTGCTTGTTTAATGTGTTAACCAAGCGCTGTTTTACTTGTAAAATAGGATCCGGTCACCAATGCCATGGGTGGAAGTCCTCTAAAATGGGCAACATGCGTGTAAATGATTGGCCGGACTTTATTTTATATCCATGTTGGGATCGAGATTAATCATTGTGCAGAACTATGTGACCTTAAACACCAATAAATAAATAATTGGTATTGAAATTGCGATTGATAAATAAGAGCGAGAATACAAGCACAAAGGAAATAAATTAAAATAAAGTAACGCTTGCACTGTAAGGCAGCATACGTCGTCGGCTTGAAGTGTATGCGTTTCTTTAAGTTTTGGTAGCACGATTGTCTGCCTTTCCCAGTGTTAACGCCTCTCTGTTCTAAAGTTGGTACCCATTGGGTATGACGTAGCTGAAACGGTTAAAGGGTTTTCTTGATCGATTAATCACATGGATAAACCTTGGTTAACCGATTAATCACTTGCCCTTTTGGTAGCTGAATAATTGTCGTACCGTTGATGATTTATAGCATTAACGCTTTACCCAACGTAAAGGACAACATCGGCCAGCTCTACATACAAAAATCTCCTTTCAGATTTTATTATGTTTTCAATTTTTGTCTCAAAAACATAGCTTATGATCCCTCATTGGAACGAGCTCGTTCCAATGAGGGATCATAAGCTATGTTTTTGAGACAAAAATTGAAAATTTTTAGTAATTCAAGAATCTATTTTGCAAGTGTCGTCTGCTACCCGCATTGGGTAAAGGTTAACTTAAGAATGACCAGTTCCAGCTACTGATACAGTATAATGATCATGCAAGTGAACAAGTATGTCATCACGTAACTTGCATGTTTTACTCTGTCTCATATAATTGATGTGAGTCAGTGTGACAATGTTTGCCTGTTTTGGAGCAAGTTTGTTTCTTTGTTAACCCAGAAAATACAGTAGTTCAAATGTAACGGTTAATCGATCAATGACTTTGTTGATCGATCAAGACGTTGATCATTGGTTAATCGATTAATCGGTTAGCCGTTTCAACTCTAGTATGACGTGGGTAATTTTAACTATGCGATGAAGATAAATTTCTTATTTTCAGCGTGAGAGCTGGACAGAAAAATGTTAGCAGAAAATCGCACCATGCTGTAGGAGTTAGACAGATAGATATTCATTATAATGAATTCACCGTGAGAACTGAAACCAGGGCTCTCTGATTATAGTCATAAGGTTTTGTTGATCTTGTTCAAGAGTAGGGCCAAATTATAGAAATCATCCTCTGTTGAAATTGCAAAGTAAAAAGAATATATGCCCATTGTGTATTATCCTTACATTGGATGTTTTGGTGATGCTTTGTATTGCAGTTGGTAGCTTTAAATCAGTAGTTTTTTAACGAATTGATATCAGTGGTGGGCTGGCCATATATGTTGCCGGGAAATTTCCCGGTTGACCCCAACTTCTGGGGGTTCTGTTGTTTATTCCCATTTGGGGATTATCCGTACAGGCCAGTGATGGTTGAGCAACTCGTAATAATACCTCATTTTATTTGATTATTTTGCCATATATTAAGATCAGTACATTGAGTACACCGCAGATTTGTGCGTCTTTTTCATATTCCACAACAGTATTGAACGCAAGCATGCTTAAATAAAATTGATTGGTCAGTATGTTGCACAAATTCTTTCTGTCATGTCGATCGCAAAATGAATGCTAACATTTTGATCAAAATTGAAATACTAGTTATGAATCGTCCAAGAATTAGCATTTAGATTTGGGCTTGAGAGAAATATAGAATAAACGTATAGTGTTTGGAAGTAAAAAAAATTATTCTACGAGTAGGATTAAGAATGAAACAGGCGAGCCTCTGGCGAGTCGGTTTTATTCTTAATTCTACGAGTAGAATAATTTTTTTACTTGAAAACACTATACGTTTATTAGCCCACCGACGGGAGCTAAACTTATCACTTGCCGTCCGTCGTCGTCCGTCGTCTGTCGTCCGTCCGGGGTCGTGAACATTTTTCAAACCACTTCTCCTCTGAAACCGCGTGGTCAATTTGCTCGAAACTTGGTATGGATGTTCATTACCATATGTCAATTCAAGTTTGTTCAAATGAAATGGACATGCCCACTTGGGGCTCCATAGGGGGCATAACTCCGATAGCACCATATGTATATTAGAGAAATTACTAAAAAATCTTCTTCTCCCGCACAAGTGGGCAGAATCATTTGATATTTGGTATACAGCATTATGGGGTGGATCTGATTCAAGTTTGTTCAAATCGGCCCCCTGGATTCATATTTGGGCTCATTATAGAAGCCCGAATTCGAACGTAGTGCATTTCAGGCAAATTTCTTAAAAAATATTCTTCTCCAGATCCAGCAGGCAGAATCTTTTGATATTTGGTATGCAACATTGTGCGGTGGATCTGATTCAAGTTTGTTCAAATCAGCCCCCTGGGTTCATATTTGGGCTCAGCATAGGAGCCCAAATTTGAACTTAGTGCATTTCAGGCAAATTTCTTTAAAAATCTTCTTCTCAAGATCCAGCAGGCAGAATCTTTTGATATTGGGTATGCAGCATGCTTAGGGGGTGAGATTCCAATTTGTTCAAGCCAAGTCCCTGGGTTCATATTTGGGCTCACTGCTGTAGCCCGAATTATGACTTAGTTCAAAATGAGGAATTTTCTTTAAAAATCTTCTTCTTCAGATCCAGCAGTCAGAATGTTTTGATGTTTGGTATGCAGCATCCTTAGGGGGTGAGATTCACGTTTGTTCAAGCCATGTCCCTAGGTCCATATTTGGGCTCACTGTGGGAGCCCGAATGATAACGTAGTAGTAAAATGAGGAATTTTCTTTAAAAATCTTCTTCTTCAGATCCAGCAGTAGGAATGTTTTGATATTTGGTATGCAGCATCCTTAGGGGGGTGAGATTCAAGTTTGTTCAAGCCATGTCCCTTGGTCCATATTTGGGCTCACTGTGGGAGCTTGAATTTTAACTTAGTTCGAAATGAGGAATTTTCTTACAAAATCTTCTTCTTCAGATCCAGCAGTCGGAATGTTTTGATATGTGGTTGGTAGCATCCTCAGGTGTGAGATTCAAGTTTGTTAAAGCCAAGTGCCTAGGTCCATATTTGGGCTCACTGTGGTAGCACGAATCAGAACTTAGTTCAAAATGAGGAATTTTCTTTAAAAATCTTCTTCTTCAGATCCAGCAGTCGAAATGTTTTGATATGTGGTATGCAGCATCCTTGGGGGGGGGGGGGGGGGTGAGATTCAAGTTTGCTCAAGCCATGTCCCTAGGTCCACCTTTGGGCCCACTGTGGAAGCTTGAATTGTGACTTAGTTCGAAATGAGGAATTTTCTTAAGAAATCTTCTTCTTCAGATCCAGCAGTCGGAATGTTTTGATATGTGGTGTGTAGCATCCTTAGGGTTGAGATTCAAATTTGTTCAAGCCAAGTCTCTGGGTTCATATTTGGGCTCACTGTTGTAGCCCGAATTATAACTTAGTTCAAAATGAGGAATTTTCTTTAAAAATCTTCTTCTTCAGATCCAGCAGTCAGAATGTTTTGATGTTTGGTATGCAGCATCCTTAGGGGGGTGAGATTCAAGTTTGTTCAAGCCATGTCCCTAGGTCCATATTTGGGCTCACTGTGGGAGCCCGAATGATAACGTAGTTCAAAATGAGGATTTTTCTTTAAAAATCTTCTTCTTCAGATCCAGCAGTAGGAATGTTTTGATATTTGGTATGCAGCATCCTTAGGGGGGTGAGATTCAAGTTTGTTCAAGCCATGTCCCTAGGTCCATATTTGGGCTCACTGTGGAAGCTTGAATTGTAACTTAGTTCGAAATGAGGAATTTTCTTAAGAAATCTTCTTCTTAAGATCCAGCAGTCGGAATGTTTTGATATGTGGTGTGTAGCATCCTTAGGGGGGTGAGATTCAAGTTTGTTAAAGCCAAGTCCCTGGGTCCATATTTGGGTCCCTATGGGAGCCCCAATTATAACTTAGTCAATATGAGGAATTTTTCTTTAAAAATCTTCTTCTTCAGATTCAGCAGTCGGAATGTTTTGATATTTGGCATGCAGCATCCTTAGGGGGTGAGATTCAAGTTTGTGCAAGCCAAGTCCCTGGGTTCATATTTGGGCTCACTGTGGGAGCCCGAATGATAACTTAGTTCAAAATGAGGAATTTTCTTTAAAAATCTGCTTCTTCAGATCCAGCAGATGAATGCTTTTGATATTTGGTATGCAGCATCCTTAGGGGGTAAGATTCAAGTTTGTTCAAGCCGTGTCCCTAGTTCCATAAAATTTGTCTTTCAGGACTTCATTCCTTTGTAGTGTTGATGAACCCTGTCTAACTGAATGTGACCCCAAATACTTCTTTGAACCACTTTGGCCGGTGAGCGATTAAGGCTCCTTGGGGCCTCTTGTTTTGTTTATCCCATAAATCTTTTACAGAACAGTCACGGTGAGATCGTGCTGTTACTCGCTACAAAACACAGCGAGAAATGAGGAGTCCAGTTCGAAGACAAGCAAAATTGCCAAAAATAAAAAAGGCGCAGTGATACATTTCTGTCTAAAAGTAATTCCCCTACAAACCTGAGCTACACTTGTAAAAATACTTTATTAAATGAACAATGTGTAGTGTTTTCTACTGGCATTGTGTAATACTTTCAAAAAGATTTAAAGACAACAACAATTGAACTGTTAATTATACTACACGAATGCGGTAGAGGTCAGAGGTCAAGTCCGTCTCTACTATAGAAATAAATTCTTTCAGTGTTTAACCTATGGGGAAAATTTATCACCCTACTAGGTGAATAAAGCGAAAATTTATCCAAGGCTTTTATTGTTTCAAATAAACAGCCATTTATGGGATAAAAACCTATAATCATGATTACCCTGTTCCATCCTTGGATCATCAATGGGAACTCATTTTGAAATATGTACTTTATCAAGCTGTTAAGCCACCATGGAGTCGAATTCTATAAGGAATACAACGCTGTAATGAGCTGTTTGTTCAGCCGCTATTCTTTTACAGTTGATGAAATGTGATTTCCCTTTAACAACGAATGCATGCAGATATTGTTTCCGCGCTCTAGTTATAGATATTCCAATCATTAAGTATTTATTTTTCCTTGGAAACATTAAGATAGTAACACTGTTAGTGGAATTAAGCGGCGTAATAAAACTACAGCTGCAGGGTGTCTTTATTCATAATATTCAGTAAACAAACATGTGTTATAGTAATGGTTATGTCATCAAAAAGATCGGTAAAATGAGGTCTCGATTGAGAAACTTGTCTTGCGCGTTGATTCAAAGAAATGAATGGTTCTAGTAATTTTAGATTTAAGAGATGGAATATTTCAGTTGGTCGGAAAAGCGAACCGTTCTTGTTCGCTTTTCCGACCAACTGAAATATTCCATCCATTGAAACTAAAGACAGGCAATAGGCCACTTAAAGACTAGACTGCCTCCAGGCCATAACAGTTTAGGAACATAACGAGTAGTTTGGGAGCTTGGTACTCTATAAATACATGTGTATACGAATCAAATACCAGTCACATATATATATATATACATACAGAAACAAGCGTGCACACTGAAGTGAGATCACCTGACTCCCAGTTGTTGCTGACAAAGAGTAGCAAACTAAATTTACGTTGAGCAATTCAAATAATTGTGAAATATTATGAGGAACTCTTAAATGTCACAGGAAATATAGAATATTCATTTTTCATTTCACCTTTTCTGTTTATTGTTTGTTTGTCAGGAAAATTGTGTTTATGAAGAGAGAATAGTCGAAATGAAGTGCGGGAACAAACTATTTTTCTGCTGCTAATGGCAGCATAAAAATATTCCCAGCTCCTACCCCCACCCCCACTTCATTTCCCCACATGATGGGTTAAATGTGTGTCGTCTCCATTATATGTGAAGATGCAGGGAACAAAATTAATTTTTCATGTCAATTGAAGCACACTGAGTGTGGTTTGAAGGCTTAAGTACCTAGAACTTGAAGAGTAACCAGTAACTATACCATATCAAAATGGCCCCAAGAATTAGCAGAGTGATACCCCCCCCCCCCCCCCCCCCACACACACACACACTCGCGCGCGCGCGTGGCTTCGTCTCTACGAGAGAGGGAGAGAGAGAGAAGTAATGATTCTGTGTTAAAATGATTGTACCCAGTGCTTCATTAATTAAATTTTTGATGTTTATTCCTATAATTAGTGTTTGGAATCTAATATTATTGTGTCCGTGGAAATATTGCCAACCTATGGAAAGTGACCAGTCCACGGCGGTCGAAGTGTATTCCCAAATTATACTTAGTTGAGTGGCAAGAGAAATCCTGTCCCGGGCAGAAATATCTGTCTACAAAATGTAGGTTAACATCTTACGTCGCTTTCACGAATACTGTGTTCTAGTTATCAGCATATCAGCTCTAAAGCGAAAGTGATACTTTTCCTTTTTCAGTATATGTTCACAACAATATATCTATCTTGAGTGCATGCTGACTTAATAATTGTGGATGTTTATCTAATCCATAGAGGAAGTAATAAATCAAGCTCAAGGACTATTAATTCTTAAAACACAGCACAGCACAGCACAACATTCCCTACTAACGAACTTGATCTGTGACGGTCTTCCATACTCCATCGGATGAATACAGGGAATTACTTACAGCGTCCAAAATTGTGTGGAAGCGACTTTTTGGTCTTCCGACTGCTTGTAATAAACTGCTTTTCATCTTCAGTCCCGCCGCCACTATTCCTCTGAGCACACACAGATGACTCACATAGACTGGACTCAATTTAACCCCTAGCGCTCTGGTAGTGCAACAGAATTTTCTCCAATAACTCTGAAAACTTTGCCATTTTGACATCAGAGTGCAGTGGGTTACTCATAAAAAACAAGGCATAAATGAGTCATTTGAAGTTTGACACAAATGTGTCGAATGAAGCTGGATTTAAAATCGCATATGCATATACTTCTCATACAGGAGTATCGGTGAATCATAGTTAGATGCTTACCGTGAGACAAGAAAAGACCTCAACTGACATGGCAGACAGCTGCTGTGTACGGGTTGGATGTGATGACATTGTATTGGCTGTATATAAACAACACGATAACCAGCCATTAATCAGAGAGCAGTGTGGTAAAAAAGGTGTTAAAAACAAACATGCAAATGATTAACTGTGGCCTAACAGCACGCATGGGCGCCAGATCAATTTGGGTGCCAGATCAAGGAGAATGCCAAACATATCTGAGAGGCCTGTGGTTTGCTACCCTGTAAAACGTGAAATGGGGTATCAAAAGAAGCCTCTTCCTTTACACACATACACACATACACACACTTGGTAGCTCTTGGGGGTATAATTTGAACCTAAAGTAACAAATGAGTTTAACAAAAGAAGTTTCACTAAAAGGTTTCAGATGTCCAAGGGTGTCGATTCTCCGTTGGACCTCGTGAAATGGAGCAGTACTTGTTTACTGCGGTAAACAAGATCGGCCTTACTGGTAAAATAAGACCCCATAACCAACGCCTGTGTGGGAGTCCTCTAAAGTGGTATAGCCATAGATGCTGAAATTGTGTCACCACCTCCCTCCCTCCTTCCCTCTCCCAGCAACACCAATAATATCAAGTGTATGAATAACTAGAATTAAATTCACATTCGGAGACAAACGTGAGCGTTTTGGTTGTTGTAGTTATTGCAAAGTCGAGTCCAGTGCGTTTGAAGAATCGAAACTCAGACATATCTTTAACCTCCTTGTTGGAAAATGATACTCATAAACATGATGTGTGTATCCTCATTGGAAAGAGCTCCTTGAGCACGTTCTAATGGGGGGTTGATGAGTTATAGTTTTGAGACCAAATTGAAAATATTTAGTTACTCAAGATTTTTTTTGTAAATATCTCTCACCCGCCTGCTAATCGTGTTTAGAAAAGAGTAAACACGTTGGTGTTTATGCGTTTCTTTTTCTTCCTCTTCTCCGTGTCACTCTAATTATGAAGCAACAAAAACCACAGCCATCAAGGGTATATTTGTCACAACACACAGTTTCGCGAAAAATATTTTCCCATCCTTCCACCCACTTGGTTACCAGAATGATTTTACTAAGGGACATATTGTAACAATTGCAGTTATATTCCTTTCCGGTGGAAAACATTCTTCAATTGTCGGCACTCCCTTGAAACGTCAGAGTAAAAACAAGGAAGACTTGTTAACATCTTTAAAAGTTACCAGCCTTTCTTGTGCTTAGTGTAATGATCCGATCCTATTTAATTTTATAATATTTCATAAAGATCACGTTATTTATCAGATGGATAAATTATTATTTTCAATGTGCACGTTCCAATCAAAAGTCAAAAACTGCCAAACAGGACCGTCGCAAATGAAGTCCTTATCTGACTCGCGTAACAGACGACACTTGCAAACAAATTCTTGAACAAATACTTATATTTTTTGCCTCAAAATATGACTCATGATTCCCCATGGAATCGAGTGTGACAATCTCGTTCCACTGAGAAGTCACAACACTGGGGAAAAATGTAATGGTTCAGGTTTCTCGACCGATCCCAATTTTCATGCACGACCCTAATCGTTTTAACCCTTTAACCAACGCAGAGAATTTTATTATTTTAATTACTATTTTTTAATTTTTTTCAAAAGATTTCAACAAAACCATAACATGTGATACCTCATGAGGGGTCACATGACATGGTTTTGTTGAAATATTTTTAAAAAGTTATTTTTTTCAGCTGTTCAGTTTGCAAATTATGCGGGCGATTCGTTAGGTAAAGGGCTAAACTTTTATGATCGCATGGTTAAACAGTTACATGTATTTAAAACGATATCTTACGATACTCACGGCCCTGGCGTCAAATACATGTATACCGCGAATATAGGCAATACAATTAACACTTCATCTAATCCGAAAGTCAGACGATACTTGATGAAAAATTTATTGACTACGTATACATTTTCATTTTTTTTACCCCCAAAACATAGTTTATGATCCCACATTGGAACAATCTCGTTTCAACAAGGGTCATAAGCTTTGTTTTTTGAGAAACGCCGTTACGTTTAGTAAAAGGGTTAAGTGACTGTATGTGGGGAATAAAATATTTAAAATAATTTTTTAAAAAGCCGACCGAACCATCATATTTTTCGATTGTAAGTTATAGAGACCAAACCATTTTTTTCGCCTAATTTGGACGCAAACAAAGAAATATTAATAAAATTTTAATCCCAATTTTTGTTACCACTCTACACACTGGTGTCAAAATACTGCAATTTCAAGCAGCAAATTTTTCCCAGAATTCAACCAGGAATTTAATCAATTTAATCTTGTTTGACGGAGCTCAATAAGCTCTGTCAAACAAGATTGAATTGGTTATCTTCATAGCTGCCTTATGGGAAAATTTTCAGGCTAAATTTTTTTATATTTTGACATCAGTGTACAGAGGGTTAATAATGCTGACCGAATAAGGTCGTTGCGTAGAGAGAAAGGGTAAAAAGGGTAACCGATTCTCGTCAGATCACCGAAGTTTAGCAACGTCGAGCCCGGTCAATCATTGGATGGGTGACCGTCTGAGCGATCAATTCGGACTCCCGTGTTGTGGCCTTGGGCAAGGCACTTAACCCCGACTGTCCAAATGGGGGCACGATGACGCCGTATACTGAGGCGTACTACACGTCGATGGTACGATGTTTTCAACCAATCTAACCCTGCCTGTGCTGCAGTGCGGAGTTACGATGTTGGGGAGCTGGCAGCTGCTCGTCGTGGCTCGGTTGTTCTCTCCGGGTACTCCGACTTCCTCCACCCGTAAAACTGCCACGGTCATGATTAGCCATTGTGCATAAGTATATGACCTTAACCCTTTACCCAACGAATCGCCCGCATCCGCCCGCGTAATATGCAAATTCAGCAGTTGAAAAAATATTGTATTTAAAAAAATTTCAACAAAACCATATCCTGTGAACCCTCATTGGAACGAGCTCGACGAGCTCGTTCCAACGAGGGGTCACATGATATGGTTTTGTTGCATTTTTTTTAAAAATTAAAAAAATATAATATTTAAAATAATAAATTTTGATATCGTCTGCGGTGGATAAAGGGTTTTAAAGACCAATAAATAAATAAATAATAAATATTAAGGGTAAAGAGGTGGTTCACATGTATAGCCTTCACACAAAATATATTCGCACCCCACAGAGCAACATATTCTAGAACAAACTGCTCAAGTAAAGGGTTAGGATGGAGTTCGTTTTCTTTCCCTTGCCACACACACTGTGACACCTATTGCAAATTCGAGGAAATGAATACCGTCAACTTGCAGTGATTTTTTTTTCTTGATAATAGGATATAAAATATATGTATCCAACCATAAGCAACCATAAACTTGATGCCCACATGCTGGTTGATATATTCCTGCGAATATAACTGTCCCGACTGTTGAGAAAAATGCTTTGATAAAATATGATTTTTATTTACCTCTTTACTCAACACAAATATTCGCCGGGAAGTAGAGAAGTTCTTGTTTTTACTGTGGTTGGAAAGGTCTGCTCTGTCGTAAAATAGCATCGTTAACTTACGCCCGGGCGCGAGCCCTGTAAGGTAGGCAATAGTTTTTTAAACGATTGACTCAACAATTTTGCTTTATAATTCTGAGTGGTCGTGATATAGCCACAGATACCAGAAGTGACTTTAAGCCCTAATAAACAAATAACGTTTTAATACATCACCAAACACGGTTTAATCCAGTTTAGTCCCCCCAACCCCCCGAGCAAAATGCCTCTCAAAAATTATTTTTATAATTTTTTCTTTACCAAAATCGAAGTTTAAAATATCGAAATTTCAAGCAGCAATTTTCCCATATAATGAAACGAGGAATTCAAGCAGTTCAATCAAGAGTGAAAGAGTTCAGTAAGCTCTGTTAAACAAGATTAAATTGGTTATAGTCAAGGGACCAGTACTATAAAACTTTCCCCTGCGGGAACCCCGGGAAGTGAAGCATTGCTTGTTTACTGTGGTACACAAGCTCTGTTTCACTGGTATAATAGGACCCAGTCACTAATGCTTGGGGTGCGAGTCTTCTAAAAAGGCAGTATGGGGTATAAACGATTGACTGACCGTGACTTTATCTCCATGTTGTGATCATGATTGGCCATTATGCAGAGTATGTGACCTTAAACGCCAATAAATAAATAAATACTTTAAAACTTTTACAATTGTATTTTCTAGAATTGTATTTCCTAGTTATGAGTTCAAATGGGTTAAAATGATCCACTAGAATTTTCAAAGATCTGGCAATTTGCCAGTTGGCAAATTACCATATCTTTTAACATGCTAATGATTCGTTTTATTCAGTTATATTAATAGGTAGAAAATTTAATTCTAGAAAATACAATTGTAATTTTTTTTAGTATTGGCTCCCGAGTTCATAATGAGAAAACTTTACATTGAAAGTTTATTATTTTGCCATCGGTGTCAATGGGGTAAATGCAGGCATGAAACTGAAAATAAACTGAAATTGTGCTTGCATGAGGGGAAATATATCAAAATCCTCCATAATGCCTCCAATTGTATGATAACCAATTTGTAAAGCTGGGATGGGGCCTGTTTATTTCTTTGAATTCACATGAAAATGGTCTGAAAGACCATTTTCATGTGAATTCAAAGAAATAAAAAAATTTAAAAGTTCGAAAAAGACTGAAATCCGATAAAAAACTGAAAAATCTCATCCCTGAAATGTTAAAGTTTTGAAGGTATGAGTGGCAATGACGCATCTTTCAAACAGACTCACTTGAGTCGTCTATGACTCATTTGTTCTTTATCTCCAACTTACTAACCTTGCACTAGCCGGGTAAGTACCGGGTGAAGGTCAACGTAGCGTTGTCGTTCCTTACACCTTAGCGCACACAAAGCTACCGTGCTCCCACACAGGCACTAGACATTCGCAAAAGAAGTGCATGTTATGCCAAAGGAAACAACGCAGATGGCACGTGTTAGGATTCGAACGTCGACTTTTCAATGCCAAGTCCAATATTCTAACCAATGGGCCAGCGCGGACCCGACTCGTGAAAGGAGAGCTCTCGTTGAGTGAGTTTAGGCAGCAAGATTGGAAGCAGGAAAAATTTTGTACTTTGCGATGCGAGTAATACAACTGTGTAATAGCGATTTAGTCAATAGCTTTTCGTTTAATATGATGTCAGCAATTCTTGCCTTGCTGTAGAGCAAAGATACTAATCAACCATTCTAAGTCCAGCATGCAAGCGGAAACATGAAATCATTGCTTATAATTTTGAGGAAAGCGGTCGTTGCGTTAATCCTTTATCCTATAAGATTAAGGGCGACATGTGCAAAGCATTTATTGAATAACTAAACAGTTGCATTTTGCTTCAACTGCCTTTTTGCCGCTAAACGTGGGGATTCATTTCTTTGAAGTGAACTTGTGGTGAACCACAGAATATTAGTTCGCAAGCTTAAAAATGAATGATTTGCATCACTTAACGACATTGTTGCGTTTTGTGGATCAAATGTTTGACATGTTTACATTTCTGGCAACCAAGCTTCACCGCAATTTTAATATGTTTATTTAAATGAAAATGTGTTGAAATATCTAACGTTAGTGTTTCATGAATTGGAAACGGCAGCCCGACACAGAAAACAGAACTCTTCTAGACATTCTAGAACTTCGTCTGCACACTCCTGTTATTATTCATTTCAGAACGGAGCCAGTCCTAGAAAACTTTTATAAATGTATATTTCAGAACTGTATTTTTTCTCTTTAACTCTTTCAACACTAGAGGCCGCTTTTCCGGTCGAGGAACACGACACGTCATAATTTCATTAAGTAGGATGGCTGCTAAGTGAACGTGTGTGGTAGAACAATTAATATTTTCAACGTGCAGCCTTCAGGCTGCACGTTGAAAATATTAATTGCTCTACCCCCAAATAATGGATATGGACTTTTCCAATGTCTGCCATTTAACTGTCATGGAAGATACCACCAGTGTTGAAAGGGTTATCTATAAATGGTTGAAATGGGGGTGTGGTTGTTCGGTGGTTACGGTATTGGATTTCAAACCGAACTGTCCACGGCTCGATTCAAATCAGGGGTAACTGCGTTGTATCTTTGGACAAAGCACCTAATCCCGGTTTCCCACGTGGGGCACAGTGGCGCTGTGTTCTAAGACGGACTGCAGGTCTATGGTGCACCTGTCTTCAACCATTGCTAATCCTGCTTGTGTGGAGTTGGTACGTTGGGGAGTCTGACAGCTGCTCGGTGGTTCTATCCGGGTACTGAGGCTTTCTCCACACGTAAAACGGTCCGACACGAGGTGACCTTCTATATAGAAAGTGCCGTTAACCCCCAATGAATAAATTAATAATAAATGGCTGAAATAAATCATTAGAGTTTGAAAAGACGTGGCAATTTACCTACCTATAAATTGCCACGTCTTCACAAATGCTGATGGTTCATTTCGGTAACTGGTAGAAAAAATACAATTCTGGAAAATACAGTTGTAAACGATTCAAAGAACTGGTCCCGGGAAACATTGCCTTGTTACTCATTGAATACAATTTCTCGTTGTCAGTTCACTGGCGTAACTGGGTGGCGTGGTGTTACACGCGCAGTTGGTCTCGTGCAAGGCAAGCAGGGGTCTGTTGCTGATTGAGGATATTGGGTTTCCAGCATGACCAATTTTGAATCCTGTACGTGCTAATTAAATAAGAAGTTGGGAAGCCCATGAATCACGTACATGTATTTATTACACGCCTGTTCTATGAAATCCCCATCTATAGCAGTACTAAACCATGCGGAAAAATGAAAATCTGTTCCGCACATATGTACCGGAAGGAAATCGTTGACGGACTATTTTTAAATAGAAGCGAAATTTCACTGACATTTTCTACAAATCGTGCACCGCAATTACAATTTAAATCGCTAGCGATAGCTAAACTTAGTAACATGGGTTCCCCTAGAAAATTTGGTTGGCGATAAAATGCGCTCGTTTTGTTGATAGTTCGTCCTCTGAGTTCCAATGTGTTCATGTGCCTACTGGCACATAGAACACATTGGAACGCGGAGGACAAGTTGTCAAATGAATTGCTGAGTGTCCTTCTAATAATTGCTTTTATAGACGTGAGGGCGTGTAATAAACACAGAACGACACACGCGTGTGAATGGGTTAATCGATATGGCACTTGTGCTCATCGCGGAAGGATAAAACTCGAGGCCTACGGCCTCTCGTTTAATCCTTCCGAGCTGGCACTCGTGCCATATCGATTAACCCATTCAGAAGCGTGTGTCGTTCTGTGTATTTATCTAAAAACAAATTCCTAGTTTGTTTTTATCTATAATCCCCATTGACAAATATTCCATATTCTTCTAAGAACGCATATCTTGATGATGTAGCTGGAGGATTCCTTCATTCTGGACTTGAGTCATGACTATAGGGACAAATTAGGTTTACACCCCGAATCGGTCATCTTCGGGATGCCCCGGGTCGTCACATCTATTTTCTATTTTTTTTATTTTCAGAACCAGGTGCGGAGATATCAGGAGCGGCAATATGAGGAGGTCTATTCCCTCCCAATTTTAAACTTGGGATGTGAAGTGTAGTTGATCCCTTGGCGTTTAGTGTACTGGTGAAATATATCATTATTGATCATGCTGATAGTGAATAGCTGCTTGGTGTAGGGTTGGGGGGGGGGGGGTAGTTAAATATCAAAAACAGAGAGTGGGGAGCGGTGAAGGTGCTACTGTGACTTAGCATGTGCATGACGTAACCACCAACATCTGTCTTGAAATGGCTCTGAAACCCATCGCATCATATTTCTTGAAAAGTAGAGCAAAAACACTCTCGCCATGCATTAGTATTAGTCAGGACATTGTTGACGTTATCCCGATCTCTCATTTCAATCCAGGGAAGTGAGAGGTGGGGGTAACATCTGAAGGATCCTGATTGGGACTACACCCAAACATGATTTAGACCTTCGGTGATTCCATGAACGCCGTATCAATCACTACTCACTCTTCTCCATCCGCACCCCTCCCGCCCACCACACACACATACACAAACACTTTTTTTTATTTTATGTGATCGCGCCCGTGTGGGGCCAATGCAACCTCTTAGAGAAGGGAACGATTGCCTTGTATGAAAAAAACAGTAATCGGATAATATGAATGAAGTATCTATAAAATTTTTTAACGTTTTACTGACGCAATTTGAGACGATGGTAACAAGATCTCTATTTCAGAACAATTATAACAGTTGTTTTCGTTTAAAACCTACCTTATGTGCTGACGAGCTTGTTAACCCTTTGAATCCGAAAGTTCGCTCTTCCGGCCAGGAGCATGATACTTCATAATTTCATTAAGTAGGATGGCTGCTTAAGTGAACGTATGGGGTAGACCAGTCAATATTTTCAACATGCACGTTGAAAATATTAATTGGTCTATCCCCAAATAATGAATATGGAGTCTTCCAATTGCTGCCAGTGAAGATACCACCAATGTTCAAAGGGTTAGAGGGAAAAGACAAAAAGTTAGAGGGAAAAGACAAAAGTTATGCTTTGAAAGTGAAAAACTGGGAATTTGTGTTTAGAATTTCTGATATACGATGCGGATGGCTTTGGCCGATTTTATTCGTGAATTTCAATTTGTTTACCAAGAATAAATAAATAAATAAATAATTATTTTTTTTGTCCTTGCTTTTCAATTTGCTTGTTATGTTTTGTTTTGTTTTTTTGCCCTTGGCATCCTTTTTTTTTTCTTTTTTTTTTTTTTCTTTTCTGACTTTCATTCATATCATGCCCATGCATGATCTTTCGTCCAGATCATTCGTCTCAGGGCCATTTGCAATGTTTCAAAAAAAGAAAGACAAAAATGGAAGTTATTTTTTTTTTCTTTTTTTCTAGTTCATAAACAACTGGTGAATTTATTTATTCGCTTTGCTGGGTAAAAAATTCATTCGGACCACCTTAACAAAAACAAACGCTGTGATAGATTATTCCGCCTTTTTGGACGTTACATTTGAAGACCGCTCGCGTTACATTGAAAGTGAGACGTCGCGTTTTTTCATTCAAGAGACAGATTTTAAGGAAAGACATTTTCGGAGAAAACTGTTACTGTCAGGGTGGTTTTTTTTAAATTTCTTGTCGTACTGAATGTAGCAGCGGTTCTGTGTACTGTGATACACCATGTTACCGGGAGTATTGCCAAATAATATTGCTTTCTTCATGATGAACGTTGAACACCACTACCTGAATGGTAAATGCCAGAAGCGATCCAAGGCTTTGTTCCACGGGATGCAATAAAAATGACATCTTGAATCAATACCGTTAATTTTCAATAAGATGTTGCAAGTTTGCACAAAATACTGTCATTTTGTAACGAAACTTCATTTTCCTGTCGTTGAACCCGGTAAACTAATCGTGTTTCCTTCTAATTGGAAAGACTCTAGAGAGCATGTTAGAAGGAATGCATGAATTCTGATTTTCTAAATTAAAATGAATTGCAGCTTCCAACGGTACTACGTGAGAATAATACTTACGGATCAGAACGTTCTGTTAACCCCCATCCTGATAAATAGACAAGGTTCCTTCAACGCTATACATGAAATATTCCATTGAAATTTTGCTCTTTCTTCTTTTTTTTTAGCTTACACCCTCTCATTATTTGTTTGGTTTGTTGTGTTTGGGGTTTATAGACACTTTCAACAGCTAGGGTGGCATCGAGTTGGATAGTTTTACGGGTGGAGGAAGCGAGAGTACCTGCAAAGTACCACCGAGCAGCTGTCAGCAACAGTTCGTCTTAGTACACAGCGCCATCGTGTTCCCACGCGGGCAGTCGGGAGTGTCCTGTCCAACGACACAACACAGTTACCGCAAGTGAGGATCGAACTCTCGACTTGAGACCCCTCATTGGAACGGGCCCCTCGACTAACACGTAACTAAACAATAGCTTGTTTTTCCGAGCCATATATGGCTCGGAAAAAACAAACTATTGTATAGTTACGTATTGCAAATAATTGTTACTGTCGCTTGTTACTGTCGTTTGTGTAGTCAAAGGGTTAATAAATAGTCATCCTTTGAACCCGTCACCCCCGTAGGAATACCAGAAATTGGAACAGCGCATGTTTATTTTACTGGTTCTTTACTGGTAAAATAGGATCCGAAACTAACACCTAGGGTGGAAATCCTCTAAAATGGGAAGACTGGGTATAAATGGTTGTCTAAACTTGACTTCATCCACAGGTTGCGCTCATGAGAAAGCCAAAGATGCCGAAAATGACCTTAAACACTAATAAATAAATAAATTTGAACCCGGCATGTACATTAACGAGTCAGCCTCATGATTTTTTTATTAGAATTCAATAAGGCGCCAATGGTACGCATGTCTTAAATCGATGCTAACCCTGTTTGGAGTTGGAGAGTCCGCCAGTTACTCGCCGCTGCTCTATAGTTCTCCGGCTTTCTGCACCCTTAAAACTATATGACTCGATATGACCCTGGCTGTTGAAATCTTTTTTTAACCCTTTACTCAACGTAACTGTAAAAACCGGCCAGCGTTATTCCAAAAATCGCCAATTAATTTTCATTATTTGTTTATTTTTTGTCTCAAAAACATAGGTTATTACCCCTCATCGGAACGAGCTCGACGAGCTCGTTCCAATGAGGGGTCATAACCTATGTATTTGAGACAAAAATTAAAAAAATTAGTTATACAAGAATTTTGTTTGCAAGTGTCGCCTGCTTTTCAGGTTAGGTAAAGGGTTAAACCCAAATAAATAAATTAGAATACTATATTATTTTTTGTACGTTAATGTTATAAGAATTATTCTCAATAGCAATCAGTTAACTCAACAGCCGGGGTTGTAGGTTGAAATTAAAAATCTCACTCTCCCTACAAAAAAAATCTCACTCTCCCTACAAAATCTACAAAATGTTCTCAGGCTAAATACACGAATAGTCATACGCGGGTGATACCATATTGAATATTCAGAGGCGGGGTGTTGAAGATTACAGTCTGAGGTAAAAAACAATGTGATTAACTTCCTCGTAGCTGCTTTTCAAAGCAAAATTCGAATGAGTTTTTTTTTAACGGTCCAATAACGAAAATAGAAACTCAGCTCTCCTGGAGGAAAAGTTGGGTTTTTTCCATAAATAATAATATTTGTATCTCACAACAAACATTTATGTACATTTGATCAGGAGTGGTGTAATAGTACAATAAAGAATATATTATTATAAAATAAACACCAAATTAGAACAGAGAATTTGCAATAATTTAATCCTACAAACCTATAGGGTTGCAGGATTAAATTATTACTAAACCTCCCTTCAAGTTATTTATTTATTTATTTATTTATTTATTTATTTGTTTATTGGAGTTTAACGACACTTTCGACAGCCAGGATCACCTCGTGTCAGATAGTTTTACGGGTGGACGAAGCCGGAGTCACTGGAGAGAACCACCGAGCAACGGTGAGCAACTGTCAGACTCCTCAGCGTACTTACTCCACACAAGCAGGGTTATCGTTGGTTGAAGACAGGTGCACCATCGACGTGCAGTACGCCTTAGAAAACAGCGCCACCGTGTCCCCACATGGACAATCGGGATTAAGTACATTACACAAGGACACAACGCTGTTACCTCTGGCGGGGATTGAACCGTGGACCTCTCGGTTTGAAGTCCAATGCATTAACCACTGAGCCACCGCGCTTTCCTCCCTTCAAGTACAAAGAAAACCCGCCCATTGCCCTGTTAAGACTTGTGTAAAAAAATGATAGCATTCAGGGGGTGAGGTTTGAATGGATTGAAATTATGATGCCTTTTTCGGGATTCTCATGATTTCAAATGTATCTTGATGGAAATGGTCCTTTACTCTGAAAGCGTTATCAGTACGATTCAAGGTTTAAAAAAAATTATTGTGATGCTTTTAGGTTAACCCTTTATCCAACGTAACGGAAAAACCGGCCAGCGCTATTCTCAAAAATCGCCAGTTAATTTTCACTACTTTTTCATTTTTTGTCTCAAAAACATAGGTGTTGCGTACATCCCCACTCACACACGCATACAGGCACGAACAAATGGGCGATCACAAACCTGTACACACTCACGTTCACACTTCGCATTCATACAATGCACATACCACCACGTTCACTCATAGACGCCTACCCCATACACCCCCCCCCCCCCACACACACACACACCCTTTCTGACCTAACAGAGCAAAACACACAAATACCTGAATTTATGTTGTGGAGACACCCGGCCAAGTCAATAAAAAAGTTAACCCTTTACCTAACATGAAAAGTAGACGACACTTGCAAAGAAAATTCTTGAACTATTTTTTTTTCCATTTTTTGTCTCAAAAACATAGGTTATGACCCCTCATCGACGAGCTCGTTCCGATGAGGGGTCATAACCTATGTTTTTGAGACAAAAAATGAAAAAAAATAGTTCAAGAATTTTCTTTGCAAGTGTCGTCTACTTTTCATGTTAGGTAAAGGGTTAACTTTTTTATTGACTTGGCCGGGTGTCTCCACAACATAAATTCAGGTATTTGTGTGTTTTGCTCTGTTAGGCCAGTAAGGGTGTGTGTGTGTGGGGGGGGGGGGGGTAGGCGTCTATGAGTGAACGTGGTGGTATGTGCATTGTATGAATGCGAAGTGTGAACGTGAGTGTGTACAGGTTTGTGATCGCCCATTTGTTCGTGCCTGTATGCGTGTGTGAGTGGGGATGTATGCAACGTGTGTGTGGGGGAAGGTGTTGTGTGCGAACGCATGTTCATGTTTTGCGTGTTGGGATATTAATTTAATATTAAAGTATTTTTGAATAGAGAGAAAGTAATTCTCAAATTTTAGTGAGAGATTTAACACACTGAAATAGTTCTTGTTACTACATTGAAATGTTTATACAGAGTTTCAAAAATATTTTTCGACTTACCAGAGGAACGAAAATCTTTGATAAACTTCCATACGTGAACTAAAACATCAAATATGTCAAACTTGACAAAGAAATATAAAGAAACGCATAGAATCTTGTGTAATCTTCCTTCGAGTTCAAAACAGCATTAAAACAAAATGGATTTCTGGTTAATCCAAAATCACAGTAGAATCGTCACAAAGTTCAGCTTTCAATTAAAACAAAATCTATTTTTACTTTCGACTGTTCTGAAGCGTAAACGCGAAACTTGAATTGACAGATGCGAATCCAACCTTATTCTGAAGAGTGCGCGAGCTGATTCGATGTTTCTCTCTGCCGCCTGACCGATCTGATGCGAATCGGAAGTGTGTTCAACGATTGCCCGTCAATGACATTATCCAGATCAATTTTAAGTTGTTCAGCGAAGTACAAAAGCTCATCATTTATGCGATTGTTATCCAATAAATGGTGATCGCCCCTCGGTTAATTGACGGTGAATTACATCGGTGTGAGCTCAGCTGATATATCTTTCATCTTTCCAAATTATTGTCCATCGACATTCAATAGGACTCCAATGCACATGAGAGAAAGAACATTATCGAATTTTACTTTTCTTGACTTACGTAATGTACAGTAAATTGTGTGATTAATACACAAAAGATGGTGATTCCTGACTAATTGTCCACTCAATAACAACTGCTATCCCACTGATCATGGTACAAATGTTGTTAACGATTTAATATTGTTTTATTACGTCTGGCAAAACCCAGGGTGTGTGTACACAAAATGAAATTAGAAATGTTATGGTTGCTGTGTGGATATGTAATACTGTTTTTGATGCATGGGAAACAATAAAAACTTGCCCAATCCCATAACGTCGACGTAGGAAAGTATATCAGCCCTTTACCCAACGCATATGATGTCACAATTTATTATTTTAATTATTGTTTTTTCAATTCTTTTCAAAATATTTCAACAAAATCATATCACTGTGACCCCTCAGTGGAACGAGCTCGATGAGCTCGTTCCAATGAGGGGTCACGCGATATGGGTTTGTTGACATTTTTGAAAAATATATCTTTTTCAACTCCTTAATTTGTAAATAACGCAGGCGGATAAGACCGATTCGTTAGGTAAAGGGTTAACCTTTCACTAAATAAACTGTGGAAACTAAACTTGGTTGCTCTAAAGATATACAACACCTTTTTCGATGCATACACGGGATAATAATACACACTCAATCCAGGGGCGTAGCCAGGCCAAATGAAGTGTGGTGTGGGCAAAATACCCCCCCCCCCCCTCCCTCATTTTACTTCGTGATGGATAAAGAGTGCATATTCCCCATAGAGATGAAGGTCCAGAATTTCCATAGGGAACAAAAGTAACTCACCATGCTAATTGGAGCACACTGAGTATTATTTAACCCTTTACCTAACATGAAAAGCAGACGACATTTGCAAAAAAAATTCTTGAATAACTATTATTTTCATTTTTTTGTCTCAAAAACATAGGTTATGACCCCTCATTGGAACGAGCTCGATGAGCTCGTTCCAATGAGGGGTCATAAACCATGTTTTAGAGAGAAAAAATGAATAAATAATAAAAATTAATTGACGAGTTTTGAGAATAGCGCTGGCCGTTTTGGGCCGTTACGTTAGGTAAAGGGTTAAAGGTTTGTGTAGGGAGTGCGGTGGCTCAATGGTTACGGTATTGGACTTCAAACCGAAAGGTCCATGAGTCATTCCCCGCCAAAGGTAACTGCGTTGTGTCCTTGGGCAAGGCACCTCATCCCGACTGCCCACGTGGGGGCACGATTGCACTGTGTACTAAGGTGTACTACACGTCATGGTGCACTTGTCTTCAATCAAAGCTAATCCTACTCGTATGGAGTTAGTACGTCGGGGAGTCTGACAGTTGCTCGGCGTTGCTCGGTGGGTCTCTCTGGGTACTCCGGCTTTCTCCAGCCGTAAAACTGTCCGACACGAAGTGACCCCGGTTGTCTAAAGTGTCGTTAAACCCCAATAAATAAATAAATAAATGAATAAATAAATAAATAATTAAATAAATAAATAAATAAATAAATAAATAAATAAATAAATAAATAATGTTTGGATAACCAGAAAGTTTTAGGAGTTTGTCAGGCGTGAATGTTTATAAGATGTTCATTTTTCAGGATAAATGCGGGGCAAGTGCCCCTTCTCATTCCCCCATAGCTACGTCGCTGCTTTGGTCAATCCAGTAAACGTCAATAGCTCTACTTGGGACGTAATTTTAACTTTTTTACATAAAGTTGGGAAGTCAGCGCTTTGCATACATTTTGAAAGGTGTTTGACTGACTGATAAGCCTTTACCTAACATGCCGGTCAAATTCAGCTGCCCAGCGCAATGCTTAAAATTGTATGTTTAACCCTGAGTGAAGAATTTGGTCTGTTAGCTATGCAGATTGCTGGTACTGTCCCTTCGTCTTGTGTCAATTAACTCTTTACTCAACAAAGTGAATTTCACCAACAAGCACAATTCAGGAAAAATACCAGCATTGCAGATGGCCCCTTATTGCCCCTTGCACCCATAGGACGAAATAATAATAATAATTGTGGAATTTGTGGTAGACAAAGTACTTACAAATCCTTGTGAGCTCTTTCCATAGTTTCCCAGAAAAAAATCGTTGAATATATTTCCTATCCATAGAATTGTCTCATATGAAGGGTAGATTTCAACGGCGTTTATATTCATATTTTCTACTCTAAATTATATGCACGAACGTCTCTGTTCAAGACAGAGAGGTGTCGAAGGAGTCCCAAAGTACTCTTAGACGTTAACGTTAGCGAAGAGTTGAATTGGTTTAGCGAGCGCCGCCGTGCCACCACGTCGGCAATCGGAATTAAGTGCCTTGCCCAAGGCCACAATGCAGTTACCCCTGCCGGCTATTGGACTTCAAACCGAAAGGACCACAGTGGGGCCCACCGTGGTCCTTTCGGTTTGAAGTCCAATTCCGTAACCACTGAGCCACCGCGCTCCCCATGCAGAAGAGGACATAAACTATACAGTTTTAGTTGTCTAACTATATATTATTAGTTACACAGTTTGTTGGTGGCCTAATATGGTATATATGGTGTCAGTTCATTTCATATTGGACGTGAGCGAAGGTCAAGTTGGTGGAGATTATGGGGGGGGGGGTCACCTCCTCCCATAATCCCCTCCAACTTGACCTTTGCTCTGGACAAGATTTCAGTCTTTTTAGTTGCCAGACAATCTCATCCTTGAGTTGCATTGTGGGCGACCCCCCCCCCTTCCCCACCCCTAAAAAATTGCTGGCTACACCCCGATATATCGTCTGCGCGTCCACTACCGATTTTTTTTTCACGCAAAAATTTAAACATACCGGGTTGAAAGGTGAGTAGACATTATGCCAATGTTTACATTTGCATTTAAACCATTACATAACATACCGACCATTTCCCGATAACGCTGTTCACAAAAAATCTCATTTCAAATTTTATTTTTTCAATTCATACATATCAAACAGTTTCATTTCGAACGTAACATGACACACATCCACAGAATATGAAGCCTTTTAAGTTGCCTAACCTGCACTTCAGACCAAATATGGGCTTCCAACACTCAATCTTTCAACTTGAAGCGTTTATCGGCTGTCGCCATTTTGAATAATCAATGAACAAAGGGGAGATTACCCATAACTGTCAGCGTATATTGATGTTGACAGGCAGTATATGGTTTTATATGCAGTCTGCATGTGACGTCTTTGAACCAATGAAATTCCCAGATACTTGTAGGAGGTAAGATATATATATATAACTTCAATATTGCATGACGTTTCTATAACGTCGCGTGCGCAATATGGCGTTATCGGCGTCTTAGCACTGTCAACAGTTTTTTCGAGAACAACAGAAAAAAACTCTTCTCTTCCTTCAAATGTTTCATATAATACTTAACCGTATATAGATATGGACATCTAGGGGCATACATTTAACTGTATAAAAAAACGTCTAGTTGTGTTTGTTAGTGAGTTAATCTTTGACTGACCAGCGCTCTTTTTCAGATACCATACTGTGCAGGAGTTGTGAATGGAGTTTATTTGACCATTGGTATTACCCTATAGGACTGTAGTATTAAATTTTCTCCCACCACTTGTGCACTGAGATACGCACGTCCCGAACGAGATAACTTGGTGAGACAGATCTATCTTACCCACCCTAGCTACCTGACCATCACCATTTGAATATTTGATGATCATCGGATGAAGCATTTTATAAGCAAACACGGCGTGCCGCTTTAGACACAGCTACCATTCCCACCACTACCACACCGCTCAAAGATGATTTTCTCTCACCACACGCCCCATGACGTCATCGTATCCTAGTATCCAATAATTTCAAAAGTGAATGTCTGCTGTTTCAACTCGCTTCAATATGTTAACCGATCGCTGTCGTGAGCTGCCGCTCCTTTTCGTGGTATACGGAACTTTGCGATGTTCTTTCCGGATATGCAGTTTCTCCATGACAAGTTGGTAGAACAGTAAATTTTCATCGATTGATCAGTATTTCTATTTCGACAACGCAATGTGGGGCGTGGTGGGAGAAAAATCAGCTTCGAGTGGAGTGGGGGCGGGGTGGTGAAATCTCACCCGTGGGGAAATAAATTTGACCCAGACACTCGACAAACCTAGTGTCTGGGAAAATATCTTCCCCCTCGACTGAGGTTTCCCCATAGCACCCAACACCACTTGAGAATAATAATAACAATAACAATAATAATAATAATAATAATAATAATAATAATAATAATAATAATAATTGATTCTCATGTCCAGTTAGATGTTTATTTTGTCAACACACGGCTTGCCACCTCTCGTTTTACGCAAAAATTTATGCAAATCGGGTTTAAAGAATTAATTTCCATCTGTTGTTTGGGGTGGAAATGTAAGTAGGAATGTATTATCAATCAAATGGGTCAAAACACGTATAACATATTATCTGAATAGGTATATCTTCGCAATATGGGCTTTTAAATTACAATTTTCAATGATTTAAGACGGGCTTATCACAAGTATAAACTCGTGTAATTCTGTGCGTTCGTGAGTTTCCACAGAAATCGTAGAAGTTGTAAAAGAAATTTGCCTATTCACATTCTAGGGCCAATACTATAACACTTTTACAATTATATTTTCTAGAATTGTATTTTCTATCTATTAATATAACTGACTGTAATGAATCATTAGCGTTTTAAAAAATCTGGCAAACTTGCCAACTGGCAAATTGCCACATCCTTGAAAACACTAATGGTTCATTTTAACACATTTAAAGTCATAACTAGAAACTACAATTCTAGAAAATACAACTGTAAAAGTTCTATAGTATTGGCACCTGAACACTGATGTCGAAATTGTAACCTACAATTATAAATAGAGGATATGGAATGAGAGTTTTTCTCATATAATATTTATGAAACGACTCCTAAGAATTTTTCGTTTTGGCGAGCCCAAACGGAAAATTCGGATGAGTTTCATAAATATTATATGAGAAAAACACTCATTTCATGTTTTATTTATCATATGACACACACACGCACAAATTAGCCACTTAGTATGACTTTTTAACCCATCACCTAACTTGAGTTGCAGACGGCACTTGGAAAAAAAACATCCTCGTATAACTAAAAAATTTCCATTTTTTGCTCCAAAACATAGGTTATGAAATCTCTTTGGAACGAGCTCGTCGGGCTCGTTCCAATGAGGGGTCATAACCTATGTTTTGGAAGCAAAAAGTGAAAATATAAAAAAATGAATGGCGTTTTTCTTTTAGGTAAAAGATTAATCCAATATTACCCACCCTAAATAGGACAGATAACATAAATTCTCCCCACTGAAATTATGCAAATGTGACCCAGTTGTATTTTGTTTAGCCAATCAAATTGTCCAGTTTTGAAATTGACCAATGAAAGCTCACAACTCTAATTATGCAAATTATGAAAATGTGGCCCAGTTGTATTTTGTTCAGCCAATCAAATTTCAAATTGACCAATGAAATCGACGGAAGGCTTTATTTATCACTGATTAATATGAAAGCAAAATATCAAATGTTTTAAAGTGAACAAACCGGAGGAGTCATATGGTAAACTATAATACCAACTACGTCGGTTTGGAAACATATGATATATCTAACTGCTTATTTTTGTGATCGTCATTTTTGTCGAACATATCTCTAGCATTATAAGATAACACCATGCATGTGTAAAAAACAGTTTGGAGTTGGTTTGCTAGAGATTTGATTTGGCTCCAAAAACGTTCTCCAATCTGCCTCCGAAATTCTGGCAGATGAGGGTCGATAGGCACATACTGTAGTATTAATCTAAAACATGGCACAACTCTTTTAAAATGATAGTCACCCACCTCCCCGCCCAATGAAGGGAAGGTGGTAAACTGCATGCAAAATAACGGAGATAGCCAAAAGTGTAGTTTTCACTGAATGGAATTAACGTATTCGCGTTTTGACCTCATTCCACCCAATATGGTGTTCTCATGCATGGAAACCGAAGGGCGGTGGAGCCAATGAGCCTACGTTTCGGGGGTGGGGTTGTGTGGGGGTGGAGGTCAACTTATTTGAAAATAGTAAACAAAATGGGCTTAATTGCTTGTTATTCTACTTGGCATCCTTAGTACCAGCGATTATCCGAGTCGGGGTTGATGGCGGAGTAGTGACGTATTAAACGATCGGTATCGGATCGATGCTGGTAGCCCACTAATCCCCCAAAACCACCCAGATTGCTTCTTATGTCACATTTTTAACATGATTTTGTGTGGAGATGGTCCAAGAACTCCCGCTTACACCCCCCCCCCCCCCACACACACACACATACACACTCAAACACACACTTTAAAGTCGCTTCGCAGCACCTGGTAAAACCCAATTGTCAAGTGCAACTCTCTAGACTGGCTTGAGTACTCTTGAAAGTGTAGTGGTGAGTATAGATGTGCGTTGTAGAAGTTAGGAAACCCACACAAACATGCGCGCCCACGCATGCGCGTACATACACCCACACAAGTGAACAAATGAACTTTCGATGATTATGGTATTGATTCGGGAATCCGTTGTTCTGTGCTAGGTCATCGTCATACCTTTTTTTGTAAACTTCGTTTGTTGATGTAGGTTTGAGGGCTAACAGTTTCAATGTGATTAAGGAATAGTTAAAGAACTGATTTTACATTCTTATTCGACAGCTGCATTATGCATGTGCATTAATTGCGGTTCTAGTTCGCTTACTGAAAGAAAATAACTCCTGAAAACAAATCAGATGCAGACTTAACCCTTTCAAAACTGGAGCCATGGAAGGTATTATTTCAGTCATAACTGTCAACGGCGAAATGGGCGAAACTATCCTGGACATTCCTGGTTTGTTGGAAGGTTCAGTAAAAATAAAATCCAACATCGCTCTCGAGCCGTTGGATTAAATTATTACCGAGCCTCGCTTCAGATTTTTTGCTTTTTTTATCAAGGGTGTAACCAGGGAGGGTCGTACGAGCCCCCCCCCCCCAGAATCCCAAAGGTCCGCGGCCGATATTCTTCACGACAATCTAATACATGCCTACATTGAATTTGATTCACTTCCACTCAGCATGAAATCTTTGATCACTGCTGATATCAAATATCGAAGATTTTTTCCGGGGGACCTCCCCCCCCCCCCCCCCACCCTACCGCCCCCGATGGCCAAAGGTCAAGTTGGAGGAGATTATGGGAGGGGTTCACCTCCTCCCATAATCTCCTGCATTTTGACCTTTGCTCTGGACAAGATTTCAGTCTTTTTAGTTGCCAGACAATCTCATCCTTGAGTTGCATTGAAATTGCTGGCTACACCCCTGTATATCGTCTGCGCGTCCGCTACCGATTTTTTTTTCACGCAAAAATTTAAGCATACAGGGTTGAAAGGTGAGTAGATATTATGCCAATGTCTACATTTGCATTTAAACCATTACATAACATACCGGCCATTTCCCGATAACGCTGTTCACAAAGAATCTCCTTTCAAATTTTATTTTTTCAATGTTTGTCTCCGAATCACAGCTTATTTCCCACTAACTGGAACAAGCTCTACGAGATCCTTCAAGTGAGGGGTCATAAGCCAATTTCAGTCAATAAAGATAACATGTTTAGTTCTTCAAGAATGCCCCCCCCCCCCCCCCACCATCCTGTTTTACTGGTAAAGTAGGACCCAGTCACCAATGCCTTGGGTGTCCTCTAAAATGGGCAACATGGGTATAAACGATTGGTTGGACTTGACTTTCTCTGCATGTTTCGGTCACGATTAGCCATTGTGCAGAAATATGTGACCGTAAACACCAATAAGTAAATGTCTTTTGCAATTGTTTCTAGTTGTGTTGGATAAATACGCGACCTTTATATTCTTCTTGTCAAAATTGTCTTTGCATTATTTAAAATAACACATTCTTGTGTCATTAATAAGCAGTATGCACATGTGACAGAATACCATAGACCAACCAAGAGCTTAGTTCCGACAGGAAATGATATACCAGTCCCGGACAGTTTTCCTATCTTCTTATATACCTGAAAAAACAACACATATAGTTGGTTGTGTTTGAATTAACTATCCACCCCAATCCTACAACTAGTTGATTGTCCTTTTTCTTTCCCCCAACCATACAAATAGTGTATTTTATCCCATTAACCATACCTTCACACTCCGATTCACCAGCTTTCTCTTTTCAGAGTAATTACCCAAAACCAAAAAAATGAAGTTCCCATCTTTTTAAACATCAAACATATTCCCACAGTGCTGATTTGCCGTTTCAGGTTTCAAGTCGGATAACTCTGATTTAATTACGTATTCTTACTTAACTTGTGCGGTTGTTCTTCTCTGCATACTGTGCGAGAGGAAAATGGTATCCGACATTAACTTTTTGTAAATGGACATAAATTGGTTGAATATAACTCAGAAGGTGGCCATGTGTGGCTAAAGGTTTACTCAGCCATAACGACATCCACAGTGGGATAAATAGCGTTTATTTGTTTTTCGCTTTTTATGACTATCCAACTCGCATGGTGAATGTTTTACACGCAATTCTAGACTTTTATAGCTGTATGTGAGATATGTTTCTCAAAACGTTCAATAAATCATTTTAAACAGCCAGATCGAGATCAGTTCAATTTGGTTCCGGGGCGTTCTGACATACTTTTTTTCCCCTTGGATGGGTAGTTTAGGTTGTGTTATCGGAATCCGTACAAGCTTGTTCCAGTTTATTTATTTATTTATTTTTGCCAGGGTCTTCTCATGTCAGACAATTTTACGGGTGGAGGAAGTTGGAGTGCCCGGAGAGATCTAAAAAGCTGCGGTGGACAACTGTCAGACACTCCAACGTACTAACTCAGCACAAGCTGGGTTAGCATTGGTTGAAGGCAAGTGCACAATGTACGTGCAGTGTTCCTTAGTACACAGCGTCACCGTTCCCCCACGTGGCCAGTTAGGATTAAGTGCTTTGCCCGCAGTTACCGCTGGTCGGGGTCGAACCGCGGCCCTTTCGGTTTGCAGTTTAATGCTCGAACTGCTGAGCCACCGCTACGCTGTTCCAATTAGTGTCTAAAGGTATGTTTAAAAAATGAGTCAAAACTAAGGCACAAAAAATTATTTACTTTTTTATTATTTAGTTTCTGTGGGTGGGGGGTTGGCAATACTGTCGGGCAGTTTTACCTGGAGAACCACCGAGCAACGGAGAGTAACTATCAGACTCTCAAAATTACTAACCTCACACCTGCAGAGTTAGCAATGGTTGAAGGCATGTGTACCATCAACTTGCAGTGTACCCTGGCATTCTGCGCCACCGTGCTCCCACTGTGGCGATTGGGATCACGCCTGAAAATAAATAGTCGGACATTTGCAGAAGGAGGTCCCCAGATGGTGAATTTGATGATGCTATCCCATACAGTGGGCCAATTTATCATCTGAGTACCTCTTTCTGTTTAGTTTTGAGACCCTGATTCAAACTGAGATTCACAGAGGGTAAATATAGTGATGCTACCCTGCTGTGCAGGGTAGCATCACTAAATTCACCCTCTGGGGACCTCATTTTGCAGATAACAGTCTGCTTATTTTCCGGCTTGATTGGGATGAAGTACAGTACAGTCGCCGTGGACTGATAGTAATCCACCCGTGGGCAGTGATGTCCACGCATGCCTTTATCAGGAAATAAAAATCGGCAGTAGCAAGATTTTAATTAATGAAGCACATGGGTAAATTTTTGATGATCGTCTTATAATTAGTGGTTGAAATCTGATATTATTGTCTCCGTCGAAATAATGCCCTCGATCCCACGTAGTTGTTTCGGTTACTCGTTCGATGGAGGTATTTTGAAATATTTGAAAATACTTCTAACAGCAGCCATCGTCTCGCTCCTCGTTATAGAAGAGAATATCATTGACCTGCTTTTGGTCTACCAGATGAACAGTATCCCGAACTGAATCAGTGTAAATAAACACGATAAGCGCAAGACCCAGACAGCAAACACAGCCAACCTGTTGTGATGAAACGTCTAAGTATGAGAGAATGTTTTGTTCTTTTTAGACTAGTACCAGGGGTTGTTTCCTCATCGGTATCCATTACTTGTTTACAAATCAGCCGGTAACCTACATCATGTAACTGTGAGCCTACATGTATTTTAGAGCAGCAACGAAACTGCAAATTTTCCATATCATCGTGGAAAGCAGAAAGAGATCAACAGCATCCATTACTAAGTTCCAAAGGTAACTCTGTACAGCTAGTATAGAGCAGGTTACAGTACCGCGATATCTTTCTCGATCTGGTCACGATCCACTTACAGTATATGGAGAGTGAGTTACCAGTAAACACCCATGGAGTGGAGATTTCACCCAGACAATAACAGTCAATCCCCATGGTAATACACGAGAAGTACAAACGCAGTTCATTTGCTGAAACTTTGCTTGTCTTTCTAATGCCTTTTTTCCAGGCGGGATGTTTTTGTCCGGGTGGAAACTTCACTCCGTGAGTGATTTACTGATAATCCACTCTTCTGGAACTGTGCACCAATTGGTCGAAGTTTCCTACATAAAATGTTGTGAACTCAATACCGAATCAGGAAAAACAAACAAGAATGGCATTTGACATCCAATATTCCAGCATTTCTTTTGAGATTCTGTTGCGTGGTGGGAGGAAAGTGGGCAGACAATTTTAACCCTTTAACAACGTAACGGCCAAAACCGGCCAGTGCTATTCTCAAAAATCGACAATTTTTATTATTTTTTTTCATTTTTTGTCTCAAAAACATAGGTTATTACACCTCATTGGAACGAGTTCGTTAGTTATTCAAGAATTTTGTTTGCAAATTTCGTCTGCCTTTCATGCTAGATAAAGGGTTAACTGGGTCGAAAATTCTTTGTCCACCGTTGGAAGCACAGTACTGTATCACTCAAACAACAGTCGAGTTGAGATACCATCTGTTTCTGCACTATGGATAATCGTGACCACAGGATGGAGATAAAGTCCAGTTGAGTCAATCGTTTTTTCTCATGTTATCCATTTTAGAGGACTTCCACCCCAGTTTTATCTTACCAGTAATACAGAGCTGGTTTACCACAGTAAACAAACTCTGATTCACTTCCCTAGGTTCCCACAGGAGGATTCTGAATACGCTAAGAAGCACAAGCAAGTAATGTTTCAGCCAATGGGACTCCGGATTGTAGCGGGGGGTCCATTGGCCGAAACTTTGTTTATGTCCACTATATTGGGTTATAGAGCATTAGTAATTGTGAGTAGAAACAACTGCACACTGGGAGTGTGTTAGTTGTAACCCATCATCTACGTCTGTCTCTTCATCTTTATGTCAGTCTATTCTTCCTGACATCATCAAGAGATCGAAACTGTTTAGGTTTGAAAGAACAGTTTTATTGTATGAGAGTACAAGTCCACATATCGAGTGTCGCAAATCAAACTCAGGACACTGGCCAGCAAGTTGTGTGTTTTGGTTAACTCTGTTTGTGCATATTCCATTAGAAGAAGTAACAAATCTATTCCAAGCATCTATCCTTTACTGTTCGGCACAAAAGATGAAGAAAAAAGAAAGGCAAAAAACGGTTGAAAACATTTTTTAAAGATATTATTCCATGTAATATTATAAAGAGGATGTTAAAAAGCACGTTCAATGATCATACTTGGAAAATAACTCGTGAAAACAATCCGAATTTTTGCAGGACCCCATCGCACGCATGTCTCCGCTTGTGTTTATTTTCGTGTTCACTTTCTCGAAATCTTGACTTTAAATGGGAAATTGCATTTAAAATAATATTTTTCATCTAGGAAACAAAATGGTAATTTTTAACTAACCCGGTGCCAAAGCCGATCAGTTTGTTCAAGAATATCACCTACCATTTCCAGAATTTCTTCCACCGATCTCTTTAAAACACTGCGTGCATACATTTTTGTGCTTTGGACAAATGGCGGTCGACGATTAGACGACATACATTGAAGAACAAATTGATGCGGCGATCAGTGATATTTTAACCTTTAGGCCACCAGTGTATTTTTTTAAATATTTCGATCAACTCTGGTCATGGCTGCTTCACAGCAGACATGACTAGATTTGATGGGGAAAGTTAAGCGAATTTAGCTCAAGAAACATTGGTAAAAAATGTAATATATTTTATAGTAGAAAATTTGGTTAACCCTGTACCCAACGTACACGATATCAAAATTTATTATTTTACTTATGTTTTTGGGTTTTTTTGGAGGGGAGGGGGGGTGGGACGGAGGTCATATGATGTGGTTTTGTTCAATTTATTGGAGAAATGTTGTTTTTCTTCATCTGGCCAATTTGTAAATTACGCGGGCGGACACGGCCAATTCTTTAGGTAAAGGGTTAAAAGTGCCCAAAATATACCTATTCTGTTGGCAAGAGATTTGATATTTTGATATACCAATCCTTAGGATGTAGAGTGCCAAATTGACTTGCCTATTTTCTAAAGATGGTATTGTATACAGGAACACATGTTTGGAAGGGTTAGTGCTGAGGCGTACTGGGCGCCATATATGAACATAACGTCAAAGTTACAGTTAGCGACATTTCTTCTCAGTTTGCGAAGAATGTCATTTGAATTAGTTGTTGAACAAAGACAAAAGTTAACTCAGGCCAATGTTTATGGATAAACGTACAATTATTTTTCACAGTGGCCTTACTATTAACAATATCAGGTGTGTTTGTTTTTTACCAGACTTACCAGAGCTCAAATTTCTGACTTCGCAATGCGTTGAATTTGCAACCAGAGAAGAAAAGTTACTCCTTAAATCATTTTAAAATATGTCGAATCGCTCATCTCACGTGCAATGTGCAACAGCTCACAACTTGTAAACTGATCCTCTCATACGTGACATGTTATTAGAAAGAGCTCTGGGACGTTTCCCAAACACGTAACTATCTTCAAATATTGAGAGCGGGGTGGGTGAATGAGCGGTGTGTGAGTGTGATTCATGTTTGACCGATTATGACATGAAGATACCCGACTGTCCCAATGTATATATACATATGCGTTTCGTTAAGCTATACAGCCAACGAGTCTACCCCTTAACCCTTTACATGACGAATCGCCCGTATCCGTCCGCGTAATATGCAAATTCAGCAGTTGAAAAAATATTATTTTTCAAACAATTTCAACAAAACCATATCATGTGACCCCTCGTTGGAACGAGCCCGTCGAGCTCGTTACAACGAGGGGTCACATGATATGGTTTTGTTGAATTTTTTTGAAAAATTTGAAAAAAATGATATTTAAAATAAAAAAAAATTGATATCGTCTGCGTTGGGTAAAGGGTTAAAGGCTTATTTCCGAATTTTACTATATCAGAACATGTGCCCTTAACATGCCTTCATGAGTAGGTCCTGCTGACAATAAACA
Organism: Pictodentalium vernedei; assembly: GCA_031216915.1. NCBI lineage: Eukaryota > Metazoa > Mollusca > Scaphopoda > Dentaliida > Dentaliidae > Pictodentalium > Pictodentalium vernedei. Next base: position 150,128,438 of record CM062293.1, read on the forward strand.
ACTTACAGAAGCAGTGGACTGTGGTTCTTGTTAAGTCTTGGCTGCCTGTTAAGGCAGCCAAGACATGACTAGAAATCATCGTTAAGCCACTGGACGTGTACAGGCTCTGGTCAGGTGTGAATTTAGGACACTTGTTCAGTCCCTTTAAGGGTTTTACATTAATTAAAATCATCGAAATTAGACAATGAAATCGGTAACGTCGTGGAAAAAGCCATGCCAGAGTTCCACAGATTTTATCACAGCCTTGCAAATTACAGCGGCTGATATCAAGGGCTAATGCGACTCACAAAACATCAAAGAAGCGGTTACCTGCTACAATGTTGTGCCTACGTTGATGATGATGGACATGCTGGGCTTCACATATGACTATCTATGACCACCCGTTTTTACTTCGGATCTTTTGATCCGTAGTCCTCTGATTGTGAGTTCACAACACTTTGAAGAACGCGATTCAACAGACTAGAATCTCACACAGTAAGCTGCCAAATTTTTAATTTCATCGCACAACCCCTTACAGTACATGGATAGTGGGTTACTAGTAAAACCCCCATGGAGTGGAGTTTTTACCCAGACAATAACAGTCAATTCCCATTGTAATACACGAGAAGTTCAAGTGCATTTCAAGCCAGGAGGTCCATTGGCTGAAACTTTCCGTATCCTTCTAATGCTTTTTTTCCAGACGTGGTGTTTTTGTTTGAGTGAAAACTTCACTCCATGAGTGATTTAGTGATAATCCATTCTCCGTGTACTGTAACTCGGTATTTTCCCGCTCGGAAAGAGAACTTGTGTGCAGACGTACTCTGCACCACTACTGCCCATCTTACAGCGACGAATTAAGGCCATGTAGAATATTTTTTAAATATCATGTTACCACAACGTAATATCTTGTCCTTCACAAGAAAAATATCTTGCTCCCACACATAATATATTGTTCCCCAACCTCATATTTTGTTCCCACAGCTTAATATCTTGTTCCCACAACTTAATATCTTGTTTCCCTCAAGAGGTTGAATATATGTTTCATGCAGGGAACGTGAGACCATGTTCCCTGTCAACAAACAGAATAACGTATATGTCCCGTTCTTACACAAGTATAATTGATTTGGAAAAATATATTTTATTTTGAAAGCAGACGTTGTTTCGGTGAGGTGCTAACTTTTGTCATAACAGACTGGAGTGATTTCCCTTTATTCAATGTTTACATACGCAATCAACGGGGCGAGATGCTCTCTCGATTCGTTTCAGTTTATGTTACAGTAAATTAATGAAAAGAGACCTTATAATCTAATCGGTTTTATAAATAATTACCCATGTTTACATAACTAATCGTTTTGTACGTAATAACGGTACTTTTGTGTGTATTTTCCTTCAGTTAAATGTATTTGTCTCAGCTGATTTCAAGAGAAAAAGACATTGCGATGAACCATTGCTCATGGCAGCAACGAGACGCTTTCCTTGACAGTGGATATAAGAGTCTCTGACAGTAGACATAAGCGCGTATCCGGCGACATAAAATAAAATCAACGAGGCATTGACCAATTACTGCAAGGTATTGCGGTTGATATCGGGGCATAGTATCTTGTTCTCAAAACATAGTTTGTTTTTCCCCACAAGAAAAAGACCTTGTTCCCACCACACTGAATGGGAACAATAAATTTTTCTTGTGGGAACAAGATATTCTGTTGTGGGAACACGATATTATCGTATGGAAATAAGGTATATTTCTTGTGTAACAAGTATTTTTCTTGTGGAGAAAGCTATTCTTCTTTTGGGAGCAAGATATTATGTTATGGGAACAAGATAATATGTTGTGAGACAAAGATATTTTTCTTGTGGGAACAAAATATTATGTTGTGGGAGCACGATATTATGTTGTGGGCACAAAATATTATGTTGCGCGAACAAGATATTTTCCTTGTTTGGGCAAGATATTATGTTTTTTGGAACAGATTTTTTTTTTTAAAATTGAAAACTCTTTCCCTTCTACAACCGATTATAAAATTACTGCTTTTAAAAATGATGTGAAAGATCTATATCCCTTTACCTAACACGAAAGGAAGACGACACTTGCAAATAAAATTCTTGAATAACTAATTTTTATCATTTTTTGTGTCAAACACATAGGTTATGACCCCTCATTGGAACGAGCTCGACGAGCTCGTTCCAATGAGGGGCCATAACCTATGTTTTTGAGACAAAAAATGAAAAAATAATGAAAATTAATTGGCGATTTTTGAGAATAGCGCTGGCCGGTTTTGGCCGTTACGTTGGGTAAAGGGTTAAACTTGTCTGCCCGCTTTCCTCCTCCTTCTTTCTGTCCCAAAAAGGCATAATAAACTATGTTTTGGAGATAAAAACTGAAAAAGAATGAAAATTAAATGATGATTTTTGTGGATATCGCTAGACGGTATTTGGTTATTACGTTGGGTAAAGGGATATTTTAATAACCAGAGCAGCGTTGAACGACGCCACAGTTCCTAGTGACAAATCGGATATTTTCATATCAAATATATCATCTCGCAGCACATTCTCTGCCAATATGATATTAATTTGACAAAAGTCTGACAGATTACATTTATTTAATCTTGTTTCAGGATGGAATTTTCACCAAATATTCCCCTAATTCATTAAAATATTTGATGTTTGGTTAATTACGTGTCATAACACAGAGTCGCTGCAGACCACAGGTCGTTATACCATAGTTTGTGTGCTTTAAATTAATATCACTACGACGATTCATTGTCCACGTTATTGAATATAAGCGATACAAGAACTGGGAGAATCGCCTATTACAGAGACCAAATTGAGTTACTGAGAAAACAAGATTTCAGTCAATGAAAGAGATTCCGTTAATTGTGGACAACGACCAATCAAGAAACACTTCGAGTTTTTTTTTAATCTAATCTCCCCACCCTGTATCAAGCAAACCGTGAAATCCACCCGTAATGTACATCTCTATCTGAAGTAACAGACAGCGCGTGGGTTAAAACGTTCTCGCGTATTGCTCGTTACCTTTTCAGACCCAGAATAAAACAACCTTTACAAACTCTTTGTGAGCACAGTACGCATCAAGTGAACAAATGGACATCTACCAAATACCCTTTGTGATACCGTGGCTCATTCAGGAATGTCAACCGACACCTGTACCGGTACAGCCGATTCCCTCATAATCCAACCGGCACTAAAGCTTTTGTCCCGCCGGTACCGGGACAAAACTATTTTATGAGGAAATTCCTGACTGAACGAGGGTAAACGGGCTAATAATTCGTCCCCTGAGTTCCACTGTGTTCTGTGTGCCTACTGGCACATAGAACACATTGGAACTCAGGGGACGAATTGTGTATGGCACACTTACACGACATAATTTCAGCTTATTTGTGAATGAACATATCAAAACACTCTAAAGGGGCATGTTCCGTCTGCACCTCCACCTCGATAGGGCCGATCATTTTAACTTTCCAAACGTAGCATCAAAGACAATGAAAGAACCACCATCGGCTACTTCAAAGAAATTATTCTGTGGCGACATCAAAGTAATCATAAAGCACGATTTTCGTGCTTTGTGATTACTTTGATGTTGCCGCAGAATAATTGGTACGATGCCATGTTTGTCTTTGCAATCTTGGGGACTGGGTCGGTTTAAATACGAATTTCTCCCATCTGATTGTGATGTCACCCAATTGTTGACTTGTGTCGGTACCGGTTTCGACGGGAAGGCTCTGTACCGCCACGGTACCGGTTATGTTGGTACCGGCGGTACTTTGACATGCCTGGGCTCATTGTTAATGCATTGGACTTCAGACTGAAAAGTCAAAGGATCAATCCCAATTCATACCGTGTGTCCTTGGGTAAGACAGTTAGCTTGGTTGCCAGAGTAGGAACACGCTGGCGCAATGTCCGAAGTATTAATGTACGATGATGGAACACTTGTCTTCAACAACCAATGCTACCAATGTTTGGTTAATTACTACGTTAATTGCTACCCAGTTTTGTAGTCTGTTAATAGGTTGGACAGTCCTACAGTTAGCCACCGCTGATCGATCGTTCTCTTCATGTACTCCAGCTTCCGCAAAACGTGCGTAAAACAGTCCGACACATTGGTCCCTGGTTACTGAATGTGTTGTTATTATTATTTATTGGTGTTTAAGGTCACATACTTATGCACAATGGCAAATCGTGACCGTGACAGTTTTACGGGTGGAGGAAGCCGGAGTACCCGGAGAGAACCACCGAGCAACGACGAGCAGCTGTCAGCTCTCCAACATCGTAACTCTGAACTCTGCACCGCAGCACAGGCAGGGTTAGATTGGTTGAAGATATGCGCACCATCGACGTGCAGTACGCCTCAGTACACAGCGTCATCGTGCCCCCAGGTAGGCAATCGGGGTGAAGTGTCTTGCCCAAGGACACAACGCGGTTGCCGCAGGTGGGATTCGAACCGAGGACCTCTCGGCTTGCAGCCTGCACCTCTACCAACTGAGCCACCGCGCCCCCCGAATGTGTTGTTAAACTGTAATAATTAATTAAATAAATAAACAAACAAACAAACAACACAGTATCCTACCAGAAGTCACTTAGGACCCAACAAGCAAACCTGAAGTCCGTGGATTATCGAGTACTGTATACGTATGTTTGGTAGATTTGATTGCTTCGCTTGGTACATGGGTGGGTAAAGGTTTAACTTTATTTTAACTTTTTGTATGTTGCTGACAGATTTTCTGCAAAGACACAAATACTTTTGCCGCCAGAATACGAATAATCCCTATTTTCTTATCCCCGTAAAACTGAATCAAGCACTTCATGAATTATTTCTAGATTTTATTTGCCCGAATATTTTTTTTATCAAATTCAGTCATGGTCGCTTCACAACAGCCATGATTGGGTTTTATGAAAAAAATATTAAAAAGTCTTGGTAAGTTAAGAGTTAATCCAATAAAAACAACTACTGAGTCCAGTCGATGTTTAATATTTTTTTATTCTATATTGTTCTACCCGAATCTGTTCAAGTTGTGGAGATATTTTCTGTATTGAGATGAAGTTGGCGGAACCTTCATTGGAGGTCTATCACCTTCGCCAGTGTTGACAAATGAAACCCGAGTTGTACGAGAAAATTCTCATAAAACATATTCGTGTTCGATGTGTATGCAGAGAACAATAAACTTGGATCGTTTGTGATTCCTGTTTTCAAATACACCTTGTCAAACATTGCATTGAATTTCAAAATCAACAACAGTACATCATGTTTGTGAAAACTCTCTTTCGATTCAAAACCATGCAGGCGCATGTTCATCGAGGCGCTGCTGAACCCACTGTGTTTTTTAAAGTTAATTTGCAGTTGTTAACCGAGCTAAAATGTCAATATATCAAACTGAAGCCACCATGCCAGATTAAAACCATAAGATAGCCCGTCAGTTCAATACTACTGGTGAGCTTGTCATTCAGACGCATGGGTGTAGGGACAAGGGGGTTGCTTTATATCGCCGCGTGAATGATGGGGAAATAGGCTGGTATAAAATGGCTAGAATACGAGCACTGATCCAACTGTACACTAAGAGCCGAATTTGGGCAGAATTATGATATTCATCCCAAGCATATGGGCAGAGTTATGATATTCATCTCAAGCATATATGCATTGAATGAATATCATAATTCAGCCCAAATTCGAGCTGCATTGGGCCATTTTCCTTCGTATGTGATTCCTAATAATAATTCCAGGCTTCAAAAAATTTAAATTGATTTCAGTCCTAAAGATTCTTTTAAAAAATCGGAAGTTTGAAATATAAAAAAAATTAGATAACATTCATTAAAGAAATTTCATTCGTGCGCTGCGACTTACGAACAGCACGATGCTGGAGCTATTGTCCACCATACGCACCAGCTGAAAAGTTTTTTAAACTGATTTACTCGGATTGTTTCCGTACTTGTCTCTTGGCCATGGGCTTGAGTGAAAGAGAGTTTGTGCCTTGTATCGGTTCGCTTCTGATTTTGGTTTACTTGTTTTTACTTAGATATCGCTGGCTATGGACATATTTTGTGATGTCCAATCATCACAATTCCACGAATGTTCGAACTTGAGTCAATGTGGCCCAGATTGTTGAAAGTGTCTATAAACAGTACAGAAACTTGAACACATCGGTTGTCATATATCACTGAATCGCCTCACTGAGCCGATTCCAAAAAAAAAAACGCGGAGGTGAAATGCCTCTGATGCAGATAGTAGAGGTATAGACTAAATTCGACTTCATACCTATTTTGCAGTCATGATGTGTCACAGATGCTGAAAGTAACCTTTAACCCTTTACCTAATGAATCGCCCGCATCCGCCCACGTAATTTGCAAATTGAGCAGTTAAAAAAAAAAAGTTTTCAACATATTTCAACAAAACCATATCATCGAGCTCGTTCCAATGAGGGGTCACATGATATGGTTTTGTTGAAATTTTTTGATTTTTTTTTTAAAAATAGTAATTAAAGTAATAAATTTTGATATTTTCTACGTTCGGTGGGGTTAAACACCAATAAATAGCATTATAATCTATCACAACCAGAATGACAGTAAATTGATGCCAAATTATTTTTGTCACGTCACCTCATTTATTAATTTAGGCTCCTATTCTTGCATCTAATATACATTTTTTACCCAAAAATGCACACTCCTTTTTGCACTCTGGCAAAACCGTAATACATCTGTCTCCTTTTTCAAGATGGCCTCTCCTGAAGAGGTGAATTTGCTAAGTCGCGTGATGAGATTTAATTTCCATTCGGGAGAAAGAGAAAAAGCTTGTGGAAACTTCGGAGGAAAACATCGACTCATGAGCGTGAGCCTGACCTCTTTCAGACAGTATCATACCGTGTTTAACCCTTTACCCAACGAATCGCCCGCATCCTCCCGCGTTATATGCAAATTCAGCAGTTGAAAAAATATTATTTTTCAAAAAATTTCAACAAAACCATATCATGTGACCCCTCGTTGGAACGAGCTCGTCGAGCTCGTTCCAACGAGGGGTCACATGAGTTGGTTTTGTTGAAATTTTTTGAAAAAAAATAAAAAATTATATTTAAAATAATAAATTTTGATATCGTCTGCGTTGGGTAAAGGGTTATTTCTGAATCAGTTCGACAAAAGAACCCCGTGAACACTTTTTCTAACTTTTTATATTCAAGGATTTCCATGATCGGGAACGAGGCTGGACAATAATAAATTTAGTCATGTTCTTCGACCATACGACTAAAACGCTATTTCAGACAATACATCATGCTTGATTGTCCTGTCTCGATGTTATCTTGTATATATTCATGAAAGACTGTCTACCCATACACGAACTGTCCCAATAGTGTCGTTATTGTGAATCTACGCGGCTTTTATTTGCACGTATATAGGGATTATATTTCGCTATTTCATTTGCCAGTTGATCAAGTTGTTAAAAATGGGAGAACTACGTGAATGAACTTAACATAAAATTTCCAGATATCTGGGAGGGATATCACAGCGCAAGTGCAGAAAAGCCTGAAGCCTATCTCTTTCCAGTGGGGTCATAGACTATGTTGTTGAGGACAGAAATGAAAATTTTCAAGAATTGTTTTCTGCAAGTGTCGTCGGAAAGTTATGTTAGCTAAGGGATTAAAAGAGACACCTCCTTATTTGCTTGGACCTGTTTAAACAGTTAGGCCAAGCTTTCACGCCGCAGTCAAATTCTGAAAATAAACTGATGTTGTTCATTTTCTTCGAATCAACGCTAAAACTGTTTCTGAATAGAGACTTTATTGGCCGAATCTTTGCTGACTTTACCGTTACTATCAGACATGGTTTTTTTCGTAAATATTATGAATGGAGACTCCACAGCTGCAGTTTTTATGATTACGCCGTGAGAGTCCTCTAATCGAGAAAATATCTTGATGCTTTGAAGGTAAACACATTACATCAACGGTAGACTACCCGCAAACTCCACAGCAAAATAAAAAGCCTTGCCACTTGGTGTTTACAATACGTCCACCGTGGACTAGTCACATTCTCGGCAATACTTCCTCATACGCAATAATATTACATTCCAAAAACTAATTACAGGAATAATCATAAAAAAATTGATTAATGAAGCACCGAGAACAACCCGGTGCTTCATTAATTAAAATTTTGCTTCTGATGATTTTCATTACCTGATAAACGCATGCACGGGCATCACTGCCCATGCGTGGATTACGACTGTACTGTAGACAGGCTCTTGAACATTGATTGATTCCTGACGTTTTAGTGAGAATGGATCATCGTATAAGTCAAGCTCTCAAACCACCAGTCAAATTATGTAAGGAATTTGACGCTGTTATGGTCGGGAATCAGTTTAGTCTTTAAATAGTCCATCGCTTATGTTTAGATTCACTCGTCTGGAATTTTTCAGTTGGTCGGAAAAGCCAACCTGTGTTTGGCTTTTCCGACATCTGATATATTCCTGACAATTGAATTTAAAAAAACATAAACGTTCAAATTCTTGGAATCAATGCAAGAAATGTTTCTCAATCGAGATATGATTTCGTGGAATCGTTAATGACTCCACCAACACCATCAGACATACAGTACATGGAGAGTGAATTACTAGTAAAACACTTGTGGAGTGGAGTTTCCACCCAGACAATAACAGTCAATTTCCATGGTAATACATGGGAAAAACAAGCGCAGTTTAACCCAGTGGACAGCCGAGTTCAACCCGGAGGTCCATTGGCTGAAAATTTGCTTGTCCTTCTTATGCTTTTTTCCAGACAGGGTGTTTTGTCTGGGCGGAAACTTCACACCACGAGTGATTTAGTGATAATCCACTCCATGTACTATATTTTATTATTAAACGGTTATGAATGGAGACGTGTTTTATGATTGCGAAGTGCAGCTCCACTAATTGCGTTAATATCTTGAGGTTTGTCGGCGAATTAAATACTTATCGATTAGAATATCTTTAATTTGAGCACGAACGAATATTTGTATATCGTTACGAGTAAAAGGACATCGCATTACGTCAACTGTTGTCTGCGCGCAAACTGCACGAAATGCGGGTAAACACAGCCCATAACAGTGTCGAATTCATACCTTAATGAGACCGGTGGCTTGAGAGCTTGCGTGTAAGTAACAGAATCCGACACGCCGCAAAATGTCTGACAAAATATCTAATGTGGAAGAGGCGAGCCCACCCCATCCGATGTCTACGCTTCTGTCCTTTAGCACTTGGCTACATCTATTTGTTAGGTAAAGTGTATAAAGATTTTACGCTTTACAGTACCATATCAACAGTTTGTCTTGCATCAAAAGTAACCTCTATTGTTAATATCTACAAAATTATTTCCACTTTGATTCGGTTTTACAGACCAAATATCTTGGGAATCAACTTTTTTCCAAATAGTTTCGTTCAATTTCAAGATATTTGTATTCTAGTAAAATCCAATATCAGCTCTCCCGATAATCAATTAAGCCATGGATGCTGCGAGGGTGTTATCGTCTTGTTAGTTTGTTTGGAGCTGACAAAGTTGTGTTTTAGAATAAGTAATAGAGGAACGGCTGTGTTAAGAACGTCAGTTATTATTATCGGATTATTGATGAATGAAATGCATTTTCTCCATAAAAAAGCCGAACGGGTGAAACTTTATCAAAATTAAATATCATCAACATTCGACACGTTGGAATTATAACTACAGTCTTCTCGCAAATTTAAGATACAGCACAGTTGTAGCCAAGAAAAGACAGGGCAGTGAATACCAGGAAATCGTGTTTGATAGTCATACTTGCTCCATGAATAAAATTGTAAGAAGACGTCCACATTACACAAGACGGCACCAAAGACCTCCCAGATTGGGTGGAATTTTATTATACGCCCGTTTTATTATATCCCCATCTACAGCAACACTAAACCATGCGAAAAATGAAAATCTGTTCCGAACACATGTGCGGAACGGAAATCATTGACGGACTATTTTTATAAAGAAGCCAAATGTGACTGGAATTTTTCACAAATCTTGCACCGCAATTACAATTTGAATCGCTAGCAATAGCTAAATATCGTCCCCTGAGTTCCAGAGTGTTCTATGTGCCAGTAGGCACATAGAACACATTGGAACTCAGGGGACGAAATGGCAACACGGATTCCCTTGCAAATTTGGTTGGCGATAAAATGTGTTCTTTTTGCTGATAGTTATCAAATGAATTGCTGAGTGTCCTTCTGATAATGGTTTGTGCAGACGTGAAGGTGTGTAATAAACACAGAACGACACGCGTGTGTGAATGGGTTAATCGATATTGCATTTGTGCCTTCGCGGAAGGATAAAATTCGAGGCTCGAGGCCCGTGGCCTCTCGTTCTATCCTTCCTTTTTGATGTATTTGTTATACTACTATGTATTTTCTATCTTAACGTGCATCGTGAATAAATAAATCAAATCAAATCAAATCAAATCAAATCCGCGCGGGCACTCGTGCCATATCGATTAACCCATTCACACACGTGTGTCGTTCTGTGTATGTCCTGCGGACGTTGACCTATCGTAACCAGTGGTATGGATATATACCCACCCCCCCCCTCCCATATCTCAACTTATCATAGCGCTATAAGTGAAGAGGCTTCCAAAGCACAAAGTAACAGATTGAGGAAGGGTATGGGTATACTTATGTCACTGTTGACTACCCGGCGGCCATCTCTTAGGAAAAAAATTGAAAATTAAGCTCCAATTCGTGTTCGTTGGGTGGAGGGGGGAACTTTCCTACTCACACAGCACGTAATATTCCCAAAGTGTTGCATTTATCACGGAATCGGAAATTTCCGTGTCAAATGGGATCCCGGATTGAATCAAGCAAGTTATTCGGAATCGAAGGTAATCTGAATGATATCTTGCTCAGGCAACTTCTCGCAGATCAATCATTGTGCGAAAACGGTTGCCATATTTATATGAGGCAAGAAGCCCAGGGGAGGGGCGAGAGAAAATTGTACACCATATGAACTAAAATGGACTATTCTTAGTGAAGAATTAACTTCCAACCCAATTAATTTAACCAAATTTGAAAGTGGCTCTCGATTTGGGCCTGTTTTGGGTTACAGGGTGTAGCGTAATTTGGATCTATTACACGCCTGTTCTGTGTAATCCCCATCTCCAGCAACACTAAACCGTGCGGAACAGAAATCGTTGACGGACTACTTTTATACAGAAGCGAAATTTCACTGGAAGTTTCTACAAATCGTGCAACGCAATTACAACTTGAATCGCTAGCGACAATGCACCATCGCGGAAGGATAAAACTCGAGGCCTGCGGCCTCTCGTTCTATTCTTCCGCGCAGGAACTCGTGCCATATCGATTAACTCATTCACATGCGTGTGTCGTTCTGTATATTTGTCACATTTCAGACAATCCTCGATTCAACTGAACGCTGGAGCAGTTAACTTAAAAAATAATTAAAATGTTAGGGTACAAACAGGAAGATTTGATGTTTTCTTGCAGAAGTCAATTTGATGAAAATCAGAAAACAACAGTTTGACGCACAATCTGATATATAGAGAAGTATTGGAGATCAGTGAATACAAAAATATCTCTACACGCATTTCAGTTGTCGGAAAGGAACCCCAGCTAAGAAGATAGTGAAATGTAATGTGGCCATGAGATGGTTCAGGCACGTTGGACGAAGCCAACAGTGCCTCAAGAAAAGAAGGTGAGTTTCAAACTGCGCATCGTAGTAAAAGTGTCCGTATGAGAAGTGGAGAAACAACAATTTTACCACCCTTTTCCCCAAATAAGTAATTTAAAATAGCACGCAAATTTCTGCAAACCTTCTCTCTAGCGACATGACGCTATCCCCATCTAATCAGTCAACATACACATAAATATTCAAACAGATACGTAAGTATGCGCAGCCTTGAAAAAGAGAATTAATCTTCCAGCTTCATGCCTTCATTTTTATACTGAGTAGTAAGTTTGACGATGACGAAGTATTATCATTACTGAATTGTTCCGTTTATCTAGATTTTCCTATATTATGGGAAAGGGGACATTAGAAGGGATGAATTGATCAATCTTTCTCCAGAATAATGTTGTCCGGTTGCAAGGTTTGACTATGAACATGGATACCAATATTGACAGGAGTAAAAAAAATGAATGACTGACTATTCGGAAAATTTTGGAATTTTTTGTAATTCGTCTTTTTATGAACAAATTTTTCGCGAAAAAAGACACGGATTTTCATAAGCCACGTGTCACAATTCTTGAGTGAAGAGGCCAGCTTATTCCGTCCATTATTTCGAGAGATATTGGTGTTTAAAATATGGCACAACATGATCACTTTTTTCAGTCAGATATGGACAAACCATTCACCACTGTTCACAACACACAATAAGAAACCTCATCAAGGTTAAGAAAACTGAACAGAACGAATAATCGTCGGTTCAGAAAGAGTGTAAATTAAAGATGTGTGTGGTCAAATTGTTTGACCACTGGTGTTGCATTTGAATGAAAATAAGCAAAAATATCATTTTCAAATGCGGATGTTAAATAAAAATATTCAAAACTTTAAAAGTGATGCAAACTACCTAAGGGATTTGACATTTTGGGAACAACCGACTTGAATATAAGGGACGTTACATCATAGAGAGAGAGAGAGAGAGAGAGGAGAGAGAGAGAGAGAGAGAGAGAGAGCGAGAGAGAGAGAGAGAGAGAGAGAGTAAAAATTGGGTTATCTCACGACATGAGATAAAATGCCCCCCTCGCCCCCGACGACCATAGCTACACATTCTAATCTCACCATGCACAGACGTACTAGGCATGCAATGAAAGCTTAAGCTTAATTTAACTGGTAGGTCTCAATGTCACAATTTCCAGTTATGTTGTTCCTCAAGCATGCCCCCCCCCCCCCCCCCACTCTCTAATTTTTATGTGTACCCACACTATGTATGGTACACATAATGCCGGCATCCGGGGTGACCATCCGTCGTTCGTCCATCCTTTGTCCGTCCGTCTGTCCGTCTGTCCGGGCCAACTAAACCTGTTTAGGAGGTATTATTTTTAGGAGGTTAGTCGAAATTAGGGTAGTATTAGGGTTAAGAGAGGGGTGGGGTTAGGGTTAGGGTTAGTCCCAGGGCAAGGCTAAAGGTTGGAGGGGTTAGAACCCAGTGGGGTGGGGGTTGGGTCAGGGGTGGGGTTTTAGTTTTTATAGCCCCTAAACCAAAAAATAGTCCCTAATCCTTTTGGTCTGGCTAGGGTGGGGTTAGGGTCTGGGTGGGTTGGGGTTTGGTTAGGGTTAGGGGTAGCCCCAGACTAGATCTTAAGGTTGGGGAGGGTTAGGTCCCAAGGGGGTGAGGGTTAGGGTCAGGGGTGGGGTTTTAGGGTTTAGGATCAGGGTAGGGTTAGGGTTAGGGTGTGGTTTTGAGTGGATGGGGTGGGGTTAGGGTTAGGGTTAAATATAAGTTCTAGGGTGGAGGGGGTGGGGTTCTGGCTAAAATAAGGTAATGGACATATAAAATGTTTTTTTCGTAGCCCTTAAACCCAAATAGTTGTAACGTCCGTCCGTCCGGCGTCCGTATCCATTTCTTTGGCATTCGATAACTTGAAAAATATTGCTTGGATTGTCAAGTTACTTTATATTTGTGTTCAGGTTACCGATGTGCCGAGCTGTATAGTTTTTGGTGTAAATCGGATAATTTGATCTTGAGATATTAACCCTTTATCCTTCAAATTGAAAATTCATCCAATCCCTTTGGCATTCGATAACTTGAAAAATATTGCTTGGATTGTCTAGTTACTTTATATTTGTGTTCAGGTTACTGATTTGCCGAGCTGTATAGTTTTTGGAGTAAATCTGATGATTTGATTTCGAGATATTAACCCTTTATCCTTCAAATTGAAAATTCCTCCAATCCCATTGGCATTCGATAACTTGAAAAATATTGCTTGGATTGTCAAGTTACTTTACATTTGCGTTCAGGTTACTGATGTGCCGAGCTGTATAGTTTTTGATGTAAATCTGATAATTTAATCCTATGATATTAACCCTTTATCCTTCAAATTGAAAATTTCTCCAATCCCTTTGGCACTCGATAACTTGAAAAAATGTTACTTGGATTGTCAAGTTACTTTATATTTGTATTCAGGTTACTGATGTGCTGTGCTGTATAGTTTTTGGTGTAAATCTGTTATTTTGATCCTGAAATATTAACCCTTTATCCTTCAAATTGAAAATTCCTCCAATCCCTTTGGCATTCGATAACTTGAAAAATATTGCTTGGATTGTCAGGTTACTTTATATTTGTGTTCAAGTTACTGATGTGCCGAGCTGTATAGTTTTTGGTGAAAATCTGATAATTTGATCCGGAGATATTAACCCCCTTTATCCTTCAAATTGAAAATTCCTCCAATCCCTTTGGCATGAGATAACTCAAAAAATATCAATCCGATTGTCATGTTACTTTATATATTTATTCAGGTTACTGATGTGCTGTGCTGTGTAGTTTTTTATGTAAATCTGATAATTTTCTCCGGAGATATTAACCCTTTATCCATCAAATTAGACACTCCTCCAATCCATTTCTATATGTACCCATGCCTTGTATGGTATACATAATGTCGGCATCCGTGGTGGCCCTCCATCATACAGCTTTCTACTAGTTGCGCGTATGGGTACACATCTGACGATTTCATCGGCCTATTTTTATGACCTGTCTATGAAATTTATTGCCAGCTTTCCATCGTTAGGAGGCTACCAGCTGAATATTCTGTTTAAAACTTACGATAGTTTTTTCTGAAGACAGGGTGTTTTTTGGGGGGCAGTAAGTTACTGCAAAACGTCCTTACAGAATAATTAAAATTAGGACGAGTGAGTGTGAAACAGAAAACCCGCCCATTTGCCTCAGTGCAAAGCCACGGCGATCACGAAAGTCTCTGTGACAGTTTTATTAGTCTGCCAGTTTTAGACCAATGGTATGCATGATTTCTACAAACGACGTTTTACACCATTATCTAATGACTAATCAAGATAATTTTGATTTTTTTATCTCAGGATTCCTGGAGTTTTATTATAATTCTTTGTTGCAAAATTATGGTGTTGGGTTCCGTAGCCAAGTGGACTGGGTCGTGCTATATTACAGTTTAGGAGTGATCGTCGCGGCGTGGATTCAAATCCAGTTGATTGATTCTTTGGTTTGGTCCTCAGCATAAAAATGCATTTTTATCTCGGTAGACAGCCCCCATTTCCTACTTTAGTCACCTAATAAAAGCCTGTTTTCGTGGAAAATACAATCGTGGCTGAACGGCGACCGCACAACAGTTTCTTTAGTTCAGACTATAGTCATAGATATAGATAACCTCATTCGTGGCTACATGTATCTACCCCCTTTTACCATCCTACCCATTTGGGTATTTCTGGGAGTGATATCACGTCGGATTCTTTACCACTGCAAATTGATTTGGATATATTGAACAAAAGAAAAAAAAACGAAAAAAGGTCAGCACGGAGAAAATGTCAAACCTGCAGCATACACCTAATAATGCCCATTGTTTAACAGGCTGTGAGAATGCGATGTGTTACGTATGTAAGAGGTATAACAGTACTAAATATTTCCCATTGGGCTTCATTGTAACTTCGAGAGAGTGTATGATCGAACCATATCATTTAAGACATTGAAAATTTTTTTCCAAAAATAGTCCCTGAGAAATTAATTCGCCGTCTATCATTTAAGAAAGCACATGCAAAACAAAGTGAAGCTTTGGTGTCTCCATTCCAACAATTAATGTTCATTTCAGAAACCACGAGTTATCCGCCCAGTCACACCTGTGCCCTGTATGTAAATGTCGGGTTTTTATTGATCATCTAAATTAGGACTAAAAACACCAAAGCAGCCTAAAAAGAAAACGTGGTATGATAGAGAATGTCAGGATTTAAAGAGAATAGTCATGCAGAAGCCAGAATGTTGAAAAATTCCAACTATCATAAAGAATGCCTGACTCAGTATTATACTGCAAAGAAAAAATACAAAAGGCTCGTCCGGGGCAAACAAAGGCAATTCCGCAGAAAAGTAATTGACCGCCTTAGTGAAATAAGTGACTCCAGCTCTTTCTGGGATACGTTTCACGAACTTGAGGAAACGACGGAAAAGATGGACACGCTAGCGTTATTGAGCCTAATAGATGGCTAGAGCATTTTGAAGCATTAATGAGTGATGGACGACACTCCAATCTAAAGGCAGACATTGATATGGAGAAAACGGGTCTCGACTACGATATCACGCTCGAAGAGCTCATAAAGGCTGTTTCCTCACTCAGAAATAACAAATCATGTGGGCTGGATTGTATAACAAACGAAATGATAAAGTGCTCAATGCCAGCCCTTTCACTATACTATTTAATACTATTTAATTCGATCTTGCATTCATCTGCCTTCCCCGACGAGTGGCGCAAAGATATCATTAAACCACTCTATAAAGCGGGAGACCCGGATAATACGAACAATTACCGCGGTATCGCACTATTTAGCAGCGTCAGTAAGTTGTTTTGTAAAATTCTTGACAACCGTCTTCTAAAAACTTTGGAGTCCAACAAATTGATCCACCCCTCTCAAATAGGCTTCCGCCCATCGTGTAGAACCGCAGATCACTTTTTCTCCTTGAGCCAGATACTAGAGAAATACACTGCATCGGAAAAAAAACTGTATGGATGTTTCGTAGACCTCCAAAAGGCCTTCGATACAGTCGACCGGAAAAGACTCGTTCACTAAGTTGGGTAAATATGGACTGGGTGGCAATTTTGTTAGGGTTCTAGCTGATATGTACCAATCAGTAAATTTCTCTGTTCAGTTGCCAGCCGGTATGACAAAGCAGTTTCCCTTTGATATCGGCGTCAAACAGGGATGTGTTCTCAGCCCGAAACTTTTAATTTACATGTGAATGATATTCCGCAGATTTTCGACTCTGAATGTGCTACGGCGCTAGTTTGATACCTTCCAGTACAGTGCCTTATGTACGCTGACGATTTGGTGCTCTCGTCGGAAACGTCGGAAGGTCTTCAGCTGTGCCTGGACAGACTGATTTCATATTTAGAAAGGAACAGATTGAAGCTGAATACGGCTAAGACCAAAGCTATAATTTTTACGAAACATGGGGGGAATCAGCGCGCTCCTTTCAACTACCAGAATGAAGCCATTGAAGTTTATCGAACATACAAATACCTTGGAGTTGTGTTCAAATCAACAGGTAAAATTGATTTCGACTCTCTAGCTAAAAAGGTTTGAAGTCTTTTTTCGCCCTCCGACAAAAAATTCAACTTGATGATATGAACCCTAAGGCAGTCATGAAACTTTTCCAGTCATTGGTACAACCAATAGCCCTGCATGGCAGTGGAGTTTGGGGAGTACATGCACTAAGACTCGACAAGCTTGACGGCGATATGGATCTAATGGACAAACTAGACAAAAAACGTTACAATAGCCTCCAAGTACAAAAAGCATGCACTAGGTTAAGTAAAAACGGCAGCACCCTGGCTGCAAGGGGTGAGATTGGTGCTTATCCACTGGATATATCACTTATAATGCATTCAATCAAATATTGGCTTCATCTATGTGACGAAAGTGACGAAGGTAGCATTGCCAAGGCATGCCTCAGAGAGAACACGGCCGTAGGGCATCTATCGTGCTCGCGGGGTATCAAATATGTCATCGGCAGTTTACACTTCGGTCATGTGTGGGAGAATAAATCGTCCTTTAACAAAAGCAAATTGTTTACGGCGATACGGAAGAAGTTAGAGTCTCTGTATTCCACGTGGTGGGATAGTAAGATGCACGACTGTAATAAACTGAATGTATTAGCCTCTTCAAACAATCATTCAGTTTTGAAAACTACCTCTTAGAAAAGGTTAACAGAGAAATTAGGACATCATTTACGCGACTACGCATCGGTGCACAAAAAGCTCCCAACCCCGAATGATCAAAGTTTCTGTCCGGCTTGCACCAATCTCATAGAGGATGAACTCCACTTCCTTCTGGAGTGTCCCTGGTATACACCAGATAGAGAGTGTATATTTACGCACTTCTGTAATGTCATACCAACATTAATTAGTAGTAACTCCTTGGATAAAGTGATTTATTTGATTGGAAGTTATGACTATGATATTACACCACATGTTATGACATACGTACACAATGCCTTCCAGCGCCGTTCCAGCCTCACGGGCCCTTGGGTAATTTAACAAGTCAGAAAGTAATGCCCCACACGTGATAGAAAAAGAGAAGGAACAAATAGAAATGGAAACTGATTTGTTGACTTCAGCATAATGGCAACACCCCAAATGCGGAATTGTATCTCTTTAAATTATCATGAAAATGAGCGTGAAAACACAGTTTCATGTAAATTTACAGATATAAATAACTGCCGGGCAACAAATTCACTCTGTTCTCGCCTTCTGTTAATGTGAGAAGTCTAGTTGCAAGTCTTTCTCAAACCTGAAAGGGATCGTAGCTATACTGTTCTGGGACCAACAAAAATACCGTAGCTATAACTTACAACGGAGCATCTTGTTTTAAACGTGGTAAGAAAGTCTCCCACTGCGAATGTTCTCTCCTCCATTCTGTTGTTCTTCACATACCCGTATACTATATCTGTATGTTTTCCTTTGTTATATTCCTTGTCTTATGTATGTGTAATACTATGTGTAAATGTTATGTATCATTGTATTGGTACGGAAATAAATAAATAAATAAATAAATAAATAAATAAATAAATAAATAAATAAATACATTCCCAAAGAAAGGAGCTTTGGTCCCGAGAGACCGCTTTTCCGGCCCTGGAACATGATACGTCATAATTTCATTAAGTAGGATGGCTGCTAAGTGAAAGCGTGGAGTAAACCGTCAATATTTTCAACGTGCAGCCCCAAGGCTGCACGTTAAAATTATTAATTGGTCTAGCCTCAGATAATGAATATAGACTCTTCCGATTGCTGCCATTTAACTAATATGGAAGATACTACCAGTGTTCATATGGTTAATATGGGAAATTATAAAACACATAGATGTAATACAGGCGACAACCGGGGGCGTCGCGCTGTTTGCTCCTTTCCAGTCGAGAGATAAAGTATTGTGAGTGCCGAGAGTTCTACACAATTATTAGTTTCCGTACCCCCAATTGATAGAAGGTCGAAGTATTGTCTGCAACATTTTCCGCGGGAAAGAGGAGGCGCAGGAAGTGTCTTTTCTGTGATTGTCATTGAATGTTTTGGCTGGGCAGTTATACACCCTCTTTTCTAACACTTCAAGGGAGATTAAACCTAATATTATTTCTTAGTTACAATTATGCTGAGGTAGAATACAGGAGGGAGCATGGAAAGTCGAACAGATCACCCCAGAAGGGTTTGTGCTTCTTTTGTTTGACTTACAGCCTGGTCAGATAACGCTAAAAGTACACAAACCCAGGCACAGTGAAGGTGAAGGATCGCCTGACTTCCGAATACATTAAATTTTTTACTGCCGCACCCCCCCCCCCCCCCCGATGCCTGGCAGTTTTTCAGTTAAAGTGCTTTTTGATGCCTTTTTGTTTTCTATTAGAATGTCTTTCCGGGACGACCCGCGTTGTGTCCTTAGGCAAGGCAATTTATCTCGGTTGCCTACATGGGGCACGATGACGCTGTGTACTAAGGCGTACTGCACGTCGATGGTGCACATGTCTTCAACCGCTGTAACCCTGCTTGAGTGGAGCTTGAACAGTTTTAGAATGTTGAGAAGCTGACAGTTGCTCATCGATGCTCGGTGGTTCTCTCTAGGTACTTCGGCTTCCTCCACCCGTAAAACTGCCACGGTCACGATTAGCCATTGGGCATAAGTATGTGACCTTAAACACCAATTAATAAATAATAATAAATAAATAATGCTTTGCAGTTTTACAAATCCAAGGGTGTTATTTTACTATCAAAGCATATATAGACGAGAGTGCCATTTGGGAACAGTGACAAGCTGTCATCGCTGTGTAATGGTTGCCCGTTTCTTTCATGGAATATTTCATGTCATTTGAATGCGCTGTGGCTCTGGGTTAGAGCATTAGACTTTAAACCGAAAGGTCGTGTCTGTTCGATCCAGACCAACGATAAATGTGCTCTGTCCTTGGACTCTTAATTCCGATTGCTCATGTGGGGGGCATGGTGGCGCTGTGTACGAAGACGTACTGCACGTTGATGGTGCATTTGCCTTCAATCGCTGCTAACTCTGTTTGTACAAAGTCGACAAGCTGGAGAGGTCTCGCCATTGCTCCGTGGCTCTCTCCTGGTACCCTGGCTTCCTCCACACGTAGAACTGCCCGACACGATATGACCCTGGCTGTTGGAAGTGTCGTTAAAACTCCAATAAACAGTGATCAGTTGAATAACATCAACTGGAAAAGTCCATATTCATTATTTGGAGTAGACCCATTAATATTGTCAACGTACTGCCTTCGGGCTGCTCGTTAAAAATATTGATTGCTTCCCCCCCCCCCCCCCACAAACTCACTGATCATCCATTTACTTTATATTATGACACACCCTGATGCTACCCTGGAAAGTGGGATTTCGTGTCAACTGCGTTAAATGATATATTTTGATGAACAGACTTACTTTGCAAGTAAAACTCAATTACTGCGGTTAAATCCCATATCGATATTGGTAATTGAAAGTACAAAACTTAGCTAAGTTATATGCTATTGAATAATGTTTTGTCAAAAGATATCAGTGTTTATGTGATGAGAATTATTTTCTCATCAGAGTTTAGTTGATTCGCGACCCAATAGATGTAAATATTATTAAGCTAAAGTCAGTAAATCGTATGATTTTCTAGTATACTGCATGCCTTCGCTGGCATATTGTTGTTTTAGTTTTTAATGATGAGTTTCTACCTTGCTAATGTCGTACATTTGTGGGCGAGATGGGTGGCAGCTTCCGGCAACATTGTCGCATTAATTTACTACTAATGACCAGGCTCAAAGATGGTAGCGAGATGGAGGTGGGGCGCCCCGTTAAACACGTCAATTTGGAACGTTTTTTGGCAGTCTAAGAAAAGAAAGCAAATTTGCATTACAAAAAGGAGTTTAATGTGAAGCTCGACGACATTAAAAATATCCTATGCGCTATATATATATATTTTTTTATAAAAAATTCAGTATTCAGTAGCTTATCCGGTGGTGCACTTTCTAATATCGATTGGGTTAAAAATCAACGCAAATCAACTGGGTTGAGTGAATATTAATCAAATCGGGTTCATATTCACTCAACCCAGTTGATTTGTGTTAATTTTTGACCCAAGTTATTTTAGAGTGCATGAATTGTAGATTTAATTGTTTAATCCTCAAGCTTCTACCGATCTAACAATAAAGTGCACAAATAGATATCCACCCACCAGGTGGCAGTTTACCAAATCACCTTCTGGGTACTGTACAGTATTATTTATCACATTTGCACCACCACATAGCTGATTACCGAAATATCGTTCACAGCACTTCTAATACGGACATGACCTCAGACGTCGATGTCTCACACATTGTGAGTGAGTTGGTTTCGAAAGTAGAACTGAAATAATATTCTATTATATTTCATTAACTGTTTACCTAATACACATAGCTGACTATACTTGCAGAAAACACATATTTTTTCATGAACAACGCTGACCACTTTTAGTCGTTACGTTAGGTAAATAGAGAGTAATCAATTTGTTTTGAGCGTTACGGTAAATAATTCATCGAGAGACGGGACGTGAGTAAATCACGAGGGCGTAGCCCGAGTGATTTACGAAACAGTCCCGTCTCGAGATGAATTATTTACCGTAACGCTCAAAACAAACTGATTACTCTGTTTATTACATGACATTTGGAATAAAGAGGTCTTTTACTATAATAATTCAGGCCAAACTATTGTCAGATATAATCCAATTTAGTGTAAACACGGAAACATTTCTAAAATTAGCAGGAAGGAAATACGAAATAGTCCTGTCTCGCGGCGAATTATATGCCGTAACTTGTCGTAAGAATGGGTCACTCTCTTTAGTAAATGACATTTTAGACCAAAATGTCTTTCATTAAAAATAATTCAACACAAAATATTCGCAAATGCAACTCTGAAATACTTCTGAAATTAGCGCGTATGAATACATCACTTTCTGTGTCAAATCTTCGATTGGAAATGGCCCAGTTTTATTTTTGTGACTTTCGTTCGATATTTTGCTATTTTATGTGGCGTTCCAGTCGCATTTGAGGAATGGCATTCAGCCATAAGATAAAACATTTCTATTTGGATTTTGTCAACTGTGCTAACGAACCTGTTCATAGAGGAAAGAAAGGATTTTTAAAAAATATTCAGAAGGAAAATTCATTTTAATTAACTGATGTGGAACTGGAAAACAAAACATCAACAAATCGGTGGGGGCGTGGCTTATATACGTCAGTCGTTCCAAAGTTACTATTGAAGTGACATAATTCACTCGTGGCATTACCACTTTTTAATCAACATTAAATTCAATGCAAAACTAACTGAGGAATGTAAAAAAAGGTTAAAATTACGCGTTATGTGATAAAAAGAATCTCAAATTCGTCACGATTTGACATGAAAATTCTGAACCTCGTTCACTAAAATCGATCTGAGTGGCTCCATGGGCATGCACTGACATCCTAGCCTGGGGCAAAGGATTAGCTGTCCCCACCCCCGCCCCACCCCGCCCCAACCCCCGTGCTTCCGGTGCCGTTTTTACTGAACTCAGTATGAAATCGCGACTCATTAGAGATCCTCTGTTTACTAAAAACCCAAGCCAGTCTGATTCCAAGTCGTAAGTTGCATCAGCTAATGCCACAGGTCCTCAGAATTATTTGCTAGTGACCACTACAATCAATTTGTTGTTCAGTCTACAGCCTGGAGCTAATACTATAAATCTTTTACAATTATATTTTCTAGAATTGTAGTTTCTACCTTTTAATATAATATAACTGAATAAATATAACTGAATAAAATGAATCACTGGCATTTTAAAAGAGCTGGCAATTTTCCAACAGTTGGCAAATTGCCAGATCTTTTAAAATGTCAATGGTTCATTTTATTTAGTTTTATTAATAGGTAGGAAATACACTAATGGTTCATTTTAACGCATTTAAAGTCATAACTAGAAAATACAATTCCAGAAAATCCAATTGTAAAATTTTTATAGTATTGGCACCTGCTCACGGATCACAAATACTTAACTCATGGATCATGGACTTGACATATACCAATTTATGGATTGAAAAATTTAAGCTCTCTCCTTGATCAAACTTGTCTTGTGGTGACAGAAACACTGGTTCCACCCCTTGTATAATTGTTGTCAAAAATAAAAGACCATGTCTTGAGTTAACTAAGCAACTGCTGGAAGCCCATATTGATGCAGGGTGTCACAAATGAAAGGCTTCATATTCCACGGATGTGACTCCTGTGTTCTTGGGTTCGGAATTATTTTGCCTTTATGGCATTGTCTTAACACATTCAATTTAAAGGCACTATTCAATAAATAGCAACAAGACAAGCCTGTGTGAATAATATTCTGACAACCAAAATTAAGATATTTTTGGTAAATTCCCCCAATTTTTTACGCCACTGCATGTGTGGCCCGTCTACGTTTGATCCGGTTGCACAAACGATATGGAAAAAATTGTTTAATAGTTCGCTGTTGATACAATGGAATCGATTTGCTTTATATTCATTCCGCCCATCCCATCCACAACTAAAGTCGACACCAACAGAGAAGAGCAGCATTTTGCAGAAGCAGCTTAGTTCTGATTCCAGAAACATGCACAAACCCGCAATCACTCACACAAGGAATTCCACTAACAGCAAATCCTAATCACCGCACTATTTAGCTGCCTTTCAAAGCGTAAATTCTTGCACACCGTACTGCCCATATAACATTATGCACACAATATAATGGGAAAATATATTATTATTTAATGGACAAGGTTATAATTATCATGATAAACTCATCGATTTGTATGGAAATTGAAATTTTATCAATATTCATGTTTTATTCCTCGAATACACGCGTATAAAATTTATAGTTATCGCGAATGATGCGAATCAATTCTCTCGAACTCGTTTCGGAAACCTCAGGAGATACAACGAAGAACAAATGGCAACTTTTAGTTCTATTCTATACCTTTAATTTGCTCTACAGAAGGCGGTAACCCTCTCTGAGACGTATACACCATTTTCACGGGGTGGTGAGGTCAAACTGTTAAGACTGATTGTGAAACGTGGAACTCACAAAACATTCATGCCGTATGAGGCTAGATTTCGTGTCATTTTATATGTGAGGGTTGCTAATAGACATTTAGTGAATTTTGAACCGCATTTCTGACAGGAGTCAATATTTCGTCCCTTGAATACAACAAGGCGCAATCTGCAATGCTAAAGCATTGCAGCTGGCGCTTTGTTGCACTCAAGTGTATAGTTTTACAACTCTAGAACCCAAAGGTCATGGTCAGATGTTTGGAACACAAGGGGAGAGGATGCATTCGGATTTTTTCAGCAGTTGGAAATTCACAGGCAACAGTTTGAAAATTCTCCCCCAAGGAAGTTTGATGCTTGACAGGCGGGGGTGGGGGGTGGGCTGGGGGGCAGGGGGAAATTCTGTGGGGTCATATCCCCGGACTTAGAAGCTCTAGCCACGCGCCTGACAAAAGCATCTGATACGATGTATTTAACCTTTGTTTTCGACGCATGGTTAAGACCATTTAGTTGTTCAAGGCATTATTTAATGAATACGCTGTTTTTATTGACTAAGGCCAACGGGGATCAATGAATAGCAATTAAGCCACCTGACGAAAGTTTGAAACTCATTTGAAGAACCGGAAATAGCTTAGCCCAGTTTACTACCTGTATGCTCATTACCACATCTATGTACTTTCCAAAGCGTTATTTTTGGTTGATATTGGGCTATTTGAGAGGGGGCTCGTTTCCCAGGATCACCAACCTGTCAGCCATATCCGTGTATTTTCTCCATTTGCGGTGTCGTCATGACCTCGGTAAATACATTCTAAAATTTTAATTCCCGCTATGTGTAAATAATTTCTATAGCTATTTGTAAATAATTTATGTTACGTAGCAATAGTGATATGTTCCAATAAGACTAAAATCCCCGTCCTCTGAATGGACGAGAGCTCGCGTAGTTTTTCTTTGTTAAAGGCTCCAGTAGCATATGTTAGCATTTGACGTCGAAATATCTGAAATGAGGTTGCCCGTCATCAACCGAGTGACTTGTAAACCGCTTCATTTCTCTGGATTTTTTTCACACGTGCAACAGACGATTGTCCGAATGAAGTGTTGTTTAAATTACAAATCACTTTACGATTTGAACTAATATGGAGTGACCTCTGCTTTTATCTCATTTGTTGTGTATTTGCCCAGTGAAGTCGTTGGGTACGAAATGTTTGTTTACTAAACTGGTTATCGATAAAAGTTGCCTTGATCTTTTCACGATGCGGGTTTTTGGGCTATGGGTAGGGCCTTATTGGAAAATAACTTTTATACCATGATAACCTATTCTGCATTATATGAAAAGCCTATGACATAAATTTTAGCTTTACATACCAACCGTGGTGAACACGCCAGCAATGAGATTTCAGTAGTTAAAATTTACACCTACAGTGGAACTACATCCAAGTTGACCTTTGGTGACGTCGACCTGACTGCAGCTTGTCGCCTCACGAAGAGTGAAATGAAAGTGACAATTATTTATTACGTTTTTAAATGAGTTTACCCCATAAGACACCAAAACTTAACAAACATGCAGTGTCTCATGTTAACAAAGCACCCATAACTCAAAAATGGTATGTTATTATGCTATTAAAATGAAAAAGGCCCCGTTTCATTTTCTATTTCGTTTCGGCGATAAAATTCATAGATATCGGATAGAAGACTTCTATCCGATATATATGATAAAATTGACAGCGGAAGTACCGCCCACCAATGCTCGTGTAAACAAAAGCAGATTCGCTCGTATGTACGGCTGGTGCTCAGAAAAAATAATAGCGACTCTTAATAATACGACGATCATGGTATAAATAAAATATACCCAAAGTAGCTTGGTGTACCAAATGTTCACCACTCGTGATGAAGTGGTGTTAACCGCGCGCCGAAGGCTCGCGGTTAACACGACTTCACCACTTGTGGTGAACATTTGGTACACCAAGCTACTATCGGTATATTCTATATATATTCCCTGTGTTTGTTCAATGTTACACAATAAAATGCAGACATTGAGAAATGGGCTAGAGGTTCGGGCCTAAGTGTGAGAATGTCATGTAAGACCGTATATGATTGTTCGGTATCCATTTAATTGACGTTATGCTATTCACAAAACATTTTTTTTTTCATTTTTCTGCCTCAAAACATAGCATATGGCCCCTCATTGGAACGAACTCGTTCCAATGAGGGGTCACAAGATATGTTTTTTGACGCAAAGAAAAATGAAAAAAATAGATATTTAATAATTCTGTTTGCAAGTGTCGTCAAGTTTTCATGTTACATACAGGGTTAACAGATTGAGCATCTCCACGCGGTACTCCTATTCCTTTTTTTTTACATGAGTGGCAACTAGTATTCCTTCGACGGGCAACTTATCTTGCTGATTTTCGCTCGGGGATCGACGGGCCAGGCTTGGCACAGGAGTAAAAACTTTGGGGCTCCAGGCCTGACCCAAGAATCCTGCACTCCTGAGCCCCAAAGTTCCGCACACCCGGGGTTACTACCCCGACCCTCAATCCTATCCCCGACCCTGCTCCTCTACCCTCGTTGTGTCCTATCTTGGTATTTCTCTCTCTGAGTCTAAATAGTTGAAATGAATCATTAAGGTTTTAAAAGACACTCGGTAAATTGCCACCCTTTATAAAATGATGATGAATCATTTCAGTTGTTTTTGTTCGCAGGTGGAAAATACAATTCTTGAAAATACAGTTGTGAAAGGTTTGTAAGACTCGCCCCTATTGTGACATTTAATGGTCCCGTGTTAACGTGTACCATGCCTGTAGAGAGCTATGTAACGCATTTTTCTCGTTGCTATTATAAGTATAGAGTGAACAAACATGGATAACTCTCACTGACTGATCTAATCACAAGCATTTGCCCGTCTTTAACTAGCCGTAATTGTCGGATTAATCAACTATATTGCCAGAATTAAGGTCAAAACGTATTACCTACCCGAAAATCCTAGAAAATTACAAAATCTGTGTCTACTTCTTGGGTCGATTGGCATTTCTGTGGTTCATGATGAACTGTCTTTTTCTGACTGTTTTCCAGCTGACACTTATTACAAGAAGAGAGCACACAAGAAGAACGTTGGGCTCATGGTTGACCTGGGAGCAAACCGGCGGGTCTTGGACTGATAATTTGCCAGTGCCTCTTGTACTATCTTATAGAAGTTGTATTTGGTCCCTTGATTCAAAAAGGCAGCTTTTTAGCATTACATATGACGCCGGGTTGTGCTCAGAGGCATATATCCACTTGAGGCATATCGTCTGCTGAGTGCTAGAATGTTCAATGTCCCATAGGGGACATAGAACATTCTAGCACTCAGGCGACGATATATTTATTTGATATACCCGAGACATTTCAATACGATTAGACACCACCCCTTGTATTGTATATACAAAGTTGAAGACTATTCTGCTCCAATAGACCAATCCATTGTGCGCTTGTTTCGAGACTCCATGCTAATTAGCATCTACAACCGAAACGTTTATAGGGTTAAATTATTTTATTGATTCCCGTTCTCCAGTTATAGTGTTTATTGTATCACCTACTCGTCTAATGCGAATTTTTGCTTCGCGCACACAGGTCTGCTCATTGTCGTCGCGCCTGTGCATATGATGCGTCATAATCTATGTGTTTGTGGTAAACAAATCACAAATTTTAGTTAATCGAGAAATAAGTTTCGTCTTCTAGCCGTGTTTGGCAAAGTGTTAACGTAATGGACAATCGGCCTGTGGAAATGAGCAATACGACATTGATTTCCATCATCTTAACGATGCAGTGGTCCTTGAGGCAACACTGTCCATCATTCTGCAGACTTAATGGATAATGCAGGCATAATGGGAATTATGAAAACCACTGGCCGTGACAGATTACGCGATTCAGCTGCCACTTCGTTCTTCCGCTGACAAATATATTGTACTTCACTGCCTTGAGTACCCCAAAACTGCATGCCTTGTACTAAATGGCATCCCTTTGCCTGAGATAACTTGAATCTATAGGTGTTTTCTTTCAACGCGTATAGGGCAGATAAGATCCTATAAGTAGCAACAAATGTTCTCGATTGGCAAGGGTTCGTTTTCAACGGTGCAATTTTATCATCAACGGAATCTGTAATCTATTTACATACCACCGGAATACACTGGCACTGGAGAGATTCTAAAAGCCACAATCTTAAACCTTCAAAACATTGTTTGATAGCAAGTGGTGTGTTTCTCCACTGTTTGTACATATGAAAATGAAGATGCGTTCATATCAGCCTCAAATTGGAGATGGGATTCGAAACCTTGCAACAACGCCAATGAGCTCAGATCTCGCTGTTGTGATACCGAAACAATTTGACAGATAGACGCACTCTGAAACAATACACAGATACACCTATATTACCATAGCGTCTGGACACTGCACTACAAGTTGATTAACCCCCTGCACACAGATGTTAAAATACTCAAATTCCAAGCAACGCAACTATTTTTCCATACTTCAACTACCCGCGTCATTGGTCCAGGGAGATGTGTTAATATAAGTTGTATAACTTGCTTGTCAATCCTTGTGAAATTTATAAAATTAAAACAACTAGGGATCCAACCAATTGAACCTTGTTTGACAGAGCTCGTTGAGCTCTGTCAAACAAGATGGAATTGGTTAAATTCCCAGTTGTATTATGGGGAAGTTTTCGGGGTAAAATTTTAACATTTTGCCTTCAGGTTGCAGAGGGTTAATAGGAGTATTATGTGATAAGCTTAACCCTCTGGGCCACCAAGTTCCCGAACGATATCGCCCCATGGAGTATTATTTCTAGCAAAGCCAATCTGTTCTGTATCTATATAGAACTTTAATAACAATTCAATATTACACCCTTGAATAGTGGCAGCGATAACAGGATGGGGGGGGGGGGGGGGGGCATGGATCCCTTACTTTTTCAGATCATATAATTACCCCTCCACATCACACACACACACACACACACGCACGCACGCACGCACGCACGCACGCACGCACACACACACACACACACGTTTTGCGAAATAGAAATTGCCTATTAATCAACATTTTGCTATCATTTTATTATTTATTCCTTTGCCAAACACAAAAAAGCAGACGACACTTAATAAAAACAAATCTGGAATAATTAAAAATGCTAATATTTTACCTTTAAAACATTAGCTTATTACTCCCCTTATTGGATCGAACCCAACGAAGTTGTTAAAAACAGAGTATTGAAATTTATTGTTTAATCCGTTAAATCACTGGACTAGAAGACAGCACTAATAAGAACTCGTTTAAATAAGGGGTCTTAAATTATTCTTTGAAGAGAAAATTTGAATGGCGATTCTGGTGAATAGCTCTAGACGGATGAGGCCATTAAGTAAGATATGAAGCTTATTCATTTTTTTATCAACATTTAAAACTCCATTAATGTCTCTCCTTGGACACGTGGCGCAAATTATGTGACATGACAAACCAACAACTTTATTGACTCGTTCTTTTCCAATATAACCGAGAGATCGTTAGCCTGTACACAATGAAGAGCCCGCATACGACACACGCGGTAGACTGTTACAGCGTGTTTTGTGTTCTCGGTATTTTCTTGCCCGAGAGCAGCGCTCCCGATTTTCAAATGTCTAAAATTTCTAAATGCATCAAAGATTCACTGCATTATATTCGGGATATCGTAGACTGGAGACAGATTATGAGAATGATATTTTAAATTATCTTTGCGCAAGTGAAATGATGTTATGAGAGACCTATAGTTCGCGTCTGCTACAGAGCAGCATAACATTTACTTAATAAAAGAGGGGGCTCGGTGGCTCAGTAGGTAGCGGTGCAGGCAGCAAGCCGAGAGGTCCTCGGATCGAATCCCACCGGCGACAACCGCTTTGTGTCCTTGGGCAAGACACTTTACCCCCATTGCCCACGTGGGGCACAGTGACGTTGTGTACTACGACGCACTGCACGACGACGGTGCCCCTGTCTTCAATCAATGCTAACCCTGCTTTTTGTGGAGTTATTATGTTGGGGAGCTGACAGCTGTTCGCCGTTGCTCGGTGGGTCTCTCCAGGTACTCCGACTTCCTCCAAAACTGTCGTGGTCAGGATTAGCCATTGTGCAGAAATATGTGACCTTAAACACCAATAAATTAATAAATAAATACTTAATAAAAGAAGCTATCAAAACGGTTTGTGCCCAGGCTTTTACAGTTACTTATAATAAAGATTACTTAAACTCGTAGAAGCCCAGAACATCTCAGCTATTTCACTGAATATTAAAAAAAAAAACACTTACCAAGACTTGCGGCATTGCAGTTGTTTCTAATAAAGAACTTGCAACACCCCGTTAGCCCTATAAACCAGAAAGGGCGCTTTTCCGGCCCAAGATCATGACACGTCATAATTTTATCAAGAAGGGTGGATGGAAAGTGAATGTGTGGGGTAAACCAATCAATATTTTCAACGTACAGCCCTATGGCCGCACGTTGAAAATATTAATTGCTCCAGCCCAGTTAATGATTGTGGACTTTTGCAATTGATGTCATTGAATGGACATGGGAGATATCATCAGGGTTCATCAGTCAGAGATACACATCTATTTCACTTAAAACCCCCTGTGGAAACTCCGGGTAGTGAAGCAGTGCTTGTTTACTGTGGTAATCAAGCTCTGGTTTGCTGATAAAATAGGACCCAATCACCAGTGCATGTGTTGGATGTCCTCTAAATGGGCAACATGGCTATAAAGGATTGACTAAAGTGGATTTTATCTCCATGTTGAGGTCACCATTAGCCGTTGTGGAGAAATGTGACCTTTAACATCAATAAATAAATTTCGATTCACTAGAATCCGAACCGCTGAACCCACAGCAACCGCTGTACAGTACCGGTTGTAAATGTACTCGACTTAAGACTTGTGAGTGTTGTGTTTTTTAGGCAGCCATTTTGTGAGGTAACTTTCTTGCAGATTTTTTTTAAAGCAAGGCGTTGGAGAAGTTATACGGATAATGTTTACATGTGGTTTATGCAGATGATAAGATGAGCAACCCGCGATACGAAAGTACTTCTCTGGTTTTATTCATAAACTGATGATGACCCGATATGCTACGAAGTTCGTTTAAATGGTGTTTTTCATTTCGGTATTTCATCGTGAAAAGCAAATAGCACTAAACTTTATCATAATTATAGAATAGCGCACGGTTCTTGGGATTTTAGAAACCGAGTACTATGGACAGTGTGAGTGCTATTTGTCGGCAGTTTTGACATCTTGTGTGCAAGACTTCGATAATAAACACTTAGCTGCTGTTATGTTTTGTGCGCATGTCTATCTGTGTCCTAAGCCCAGAATTCGGATCATAAACACTTTCCCGTTTTGTTGTTTTGTGCGCAGGTTCGTGACGTAAGGCTAGAACACTGGTTATAAACACTGTCTTGTTTTGATGATTTGTGTCCATTGTCGTGACTTAAGTTACAATTTTGATTATGATGACTTCCTTCCTCACTTGGAAAAAACGATATCCCATATGCTGTCAGAAGAATTGAGATGAGACTGGAGACTAGCAACAATAAAAGCCGCTTACTTTTTTGATGTGATACTGAAATTTTTCTTTTTCCCCTGTTGATTCACGAAACATATAACGTGTAGCCATAATTTTTCGAGTACATCTGTATTCACGCCGACTGGAAATGGTTTAAAGGGAGTATTGTTTGACATTGCAAGGCACTCTTCAGGAATTATAAGATATCGAATGAAACAATAACTGACAATAATTCTATTTGCTATTCCCTTGGGGCCAATTCATTTATGACTTCATTATATTCACTATTTGCTTCCAACTATTTTCACAATTTTGTTCTTTTTATTAGCAGATAATCATTTCCTGAATAACTCGGCTTACAATGTTTTCATTTCTAGTGAAATTCTGATTAATTAGAAAATCAAATTCCCCACGCAAATTGACTTTTTTCTCATTTGGTATTTAGTGTGCGGAGAACTGGCCAAGAATAATAAGTAATTCAATTTAGGATATACGGTAAATATACGTTCCGGCAAGCTCCAATTTGTCTGAGTTTGGACGAGCTGGAGTCAAGTTACGAATAATGTGTAGAATTTTAATAACCTAAATTCCCTCAAATTCCTTCATATTCGCAAAGTGATTACACTCTCAAGCGTATAGTTGTTTCATACTCTCGTTGCCTGCTTTTCAATGAGACATCGTTGTGGATTTCTTATAAGGATGGGTTCTCTGTGGTGTTGTATTTTACTTCGGGCTTTGTATGGGTCGTGTTGTGTGGCAAAAGTCACATACCGTACAGTCGCCGTGGACTGGTCGTAATCCACGCGTGGGAAGTGATGTCCACACATGCGTTTACCAGGTAATAAAAATCATCAGCAGCAAAATGTTAATTAATGAAGCACCGGGTTGTTGCCATTGCTTCATTAATTAATTTTGTGGTGATTATTCCTGTAATTAGAGTTTGGAATGTAGTATTATTGCGTCCGTGGAATTATTGCCCATCCGTGGAAAGTGACCACTTCACGGCGACCGTATTATACATGACTAATTAGGTTTTGGACTTTTATCATATTTTTATTCAAAACTACAGGATTTCCCACTTCTCTTAATTCATCAAAACCTCCTCCCAAGCACCCTTAAGTGATTTGCTCTGCAATTTGTTCAACTACAGTTGTTTTGGGGGTTTTTTTGTTTTGTTTTTTAAATGGACACGGTATTGGACCACATCGCAAATGGCTGTAGTTTAATTTGAACCCGCTACATGAAGATCACAGGTTCTAGGCGCGAGCCACTGAGCCGTCGCGCGCTCCTGCCCCTGTGTTCCTGTGCGACCTTTGCATAATAAAAAACACTGTCGACAACGAAATGGTTGAGAAATGTTTTTGTTTGCATGGACGATCAGTAATAAGACAGAATACAAAGAGGTTGGCGTACGGGAGACTTGCATCAAAGAACCGAGGTGGAGTTTTTCCTGTATTTTACAAGAGCCTAGGGCGCGCCTAAAATGCTGGAAAACACCACGGAAGTCCGTTGATTACTCCCCCCCCCCCCCCCCCCACACACACCCGTACTCTACCCGAGTTGTGTTCTGTATTTATATCACGATTAAACTTGATTGAATGAATGAAGCTGATATTTTTTGAAAAAAATATCACTTTTGGCAGTCTGATAACTTTCTTGCTTGACACTGTTTTGTGTCGAAACATTTCATTCACGTCATAACGTCGTTCAGGCGCATGACGTTCAATCAGATGCGTTCTTACATGACGTTCTTGTGCGTAATCGGGTGTATCTGATACATTTCCCAACGCATGCATTGTTTCGCGTAACGTTGAATACTCACAGCAATGGGGAAATAAATACACTGAACGACACACACGCGTCGTTCTGTGTTTATTACACGCCTTCACGTCTATAAAAACATAATTAGAAGGACACTCAGCAATTCATTGGACAGGTATCAACAAAAAGAACACATTTTATCGCCAACCAAATTTGCGAGAGTAACCCGTGTTACTATTTCGTACCCTGAGTTCCAGTGTGTTCTATGTGCCTACTGGCACATAGAACATATTGGAACTCAGGGGGCGATTTTCAGCTATCTATCTAGCCATTTAAATTGTAATTGCGTTGCACGATTTGTAGAAAATTCCAGTGAAATTTCGCTTCTATTTAAAAGTAGGCCGTCAACGATTTCCGTTCCGCACATATGTGCGGAACAGATTTTCATTTTTCACACGGTTTAGTGTTGCTGTAGATGGGGATTACATAGAACAGGCGTGTAATAAATAGACAGAACGCGATGTGTATTTGAATCGGCGGTTGAAGCTCGAGCGAAATATTTCTACGCCATTCCAACGAGTTATGCAAAACACCCACCGATTCAAACACACATCGCGTTCTGTGTTTATTACACATCCTTATGCATTAAAAATCATTTAAATAAACAAATGTTTATTCCGGTGTTTAAATCCTAAGGCGCAGAGTCAATTATTTTTGTTTGAAGCAGTACTGATCAAATGGATCGATAAAAAATCAAAACAACCTTTTGGGAACCAGACTAAATTACAATCGTTATCTTTTCTATTGGGCGTGTTTGTTGAAATTCGTGACGCTGTTTTTCTTCAGCTGTTGTCCATTCACACCTAACCATTTGGTGGCTATCACTGATTTTAAGAATGTAAGTACAAATTTAGGCGGATTTTCAAAACAGCTAGGAGAAACGTTTTTGAAAGAAGTTCGAAGCATGGCAGCATGTTTGAAGAGTTACCGAAATAAAGTTGACCAAATTTAGGTATAACGGGATGCGCAGACGAGACGGCCACAAGACGGGGTTAATGTTATGGTTGGAAATGATTGAGTTTTTTTTTAAAATTATCTCATTCCTGGTTAACTTATTTTTTTTCGTTTGTGAACCGACTTTATTTTACACTACGCGACAGACGTTCGATACTTGTATAACGAAATTTTGGAACTTTTCGAAGCGTAACTAATGACTCACCGGGAAAGGAACTAATATAAACGGTGCTGGGAAAAAAGGTCCGGCTTGTACATCACCAGTTGAATACAGAAACATTCATGTCATAGCGGCGATTCCGTTAAATACAAGGGTGTAAGGTTTAAAGAATGTGTAATAATAAGTTGATCATAGTTCCTATAGGTGTAGGTTTATTAGTTACCTTCCCACCTTCTGTTCAATTTAGCTTTTATTATGACGTTAGCTCATTATCTCCCGAATGTCCCTTCACGCATAAAAAGAGGATGCATACTTCTACATTTAGTAGCCACAATCAATACATTGATTTTTCTGCTGTACTTTACGAAGAGTGCGCATCTGATTAAAAAATATTAAGCTAGTTTTAATCTAGAATGTTCCAATACCTTATTGTTCTCGGAAAGAAATACTCTTGTCTAACTTCTGTTCGACATGACGATACTTGGAATCCCTTTACGTTTATACTACGGGGTAGTCGGCCCGGCTTGACGAGGGTACTCTCCGTATATGTACAGAGCCGTTGACGATTTCGGGCTGAATGAGTTAAATTGTGACTCGGGTTATGTATCAGTCATAATAAAATACGGATAACTTAGCGGTATTAATAAATAACAACAAATCAACCAGGCATCACACTTTTATGATAATTCTAATCTCGAGGCGCGTGAATACTAGTAGAAATAATAAAATTATCGTTCTTGTCCGCTCTCCGTAATTGAAAGTCAATTGGTGTATCTCGAAGTAAGTCAACGAAAAATCCACCATTTGGACTCCTAATCATATCATTGTGTTTCGAGTTGATGTGTTACTAACGTCGTCAATATATATTTGTGATACACTATTAACACGTTGCTGACATCCTGTTATTGGAAACAGAGGTGTGTGTGTGTGTGTGTGCGTGTGTGCGTGCGTGCGTCGTGCGTGCGTGCGTGCATGCATGCGTGCGTGTGTGCGTGCGTGCGAGCGTGGCGTGCGTGCGTGCGTGCGTGCGTGGTTGAGGTTGAAACTTCGCACTGAAACGTTTTTTTCTTTTAATATGCCGCCGAAAAATTGTTTTCATATACTGAATAGTGATGGGTTTCAAACATGATAAAAAATACATAAAATTGATTTAATGAGCT
This sequence comes from Pictodentalium vernedei, assembly GCA_031216915.1. Lineage (NCBI taxonomy): Eukaryota > Metazoa > Mollusca > Scaphopoda > Dentaliida > Dentaliidae > Pictodentalium > Pictodentalium vernedei. Next base: position 150,164,281 of record CM062293.1, read on the forward strand.
TAAGAACTGGTTAAACTGACTGGCAATAATTGATGTTATTCATTGATGGGCTCTAATTTAATCCTTACAAGGATGTTATGCAAGCTTTTGTTTTTCTTATGGGCGATAGCAGGTCGAAGATTCAAAGGTTCATTTACTTTAGCATTGGTTAAATTGAATTCATCTTTTAACATTTTTGCTATTTCGATATTGATTCTGTTGTATGTTAAAGTGAAAAGAATGATGGACATCCTTTCGCATTCTCCCTCTTATATGTTCATACCAAATGGCCAGAGTCCAAAAAGCTTCACGTTTTTTTCTAAATTCATCCGTTTCGTTTACTGTGTCTTTAATTGGTGGTTGTTCAATAGGATGGATTTCGAAATCGACCAAACAATGGCAAGGAAGGTTAAAATGTTGTGCTACTGGGGCATCAGCATTATGTTTTATATCCTGTTTGTGTCTAGTAGCACGTTCCCGGAAAGGCTCTTGACTTTGACCAACATACTGCTTCCTACAGCGCTTACAAGTGATAAGGTAAATAGTATTTGGTGAATCATAATGGAGGGGGTTACGGATCTGATAATGATTTTTCGTTTGTTCGGAGGAAAATTCCTCTTTCTGATCAGGCGTAAAAGTATGCAATCTACAACGTGACTTTTTGCAATTAAATACCGTGCCACTACCATTCTGCAACGGTCTGTTGTGTTCGGTTTTCAGTGGTTCGAAATCAGTAGTTCCAGCTGGACTTTCGAGCTTTTTCAGAGTTTGAAATTTCAGGATACGCAAAAAGCGCAGTGAGTACCCCCTCGATCTGAGGGCGCCAAATAGAGTAGAACAAGCCTCATTGAAATTTACCTTATCACTTGAATTGCGCTGGAAGCGAATGAGTTGTGATTTGATGATACCTTTAGGTGTATGTTGAGGATGAAATGATTTTGTGTGCAACAATTGATGTGAATCAGTTGGTTTAAAATATACTTTATAATCTAAATGACCGGACGCCTGAAAATGCTTGCCTTTATGCACGGTCACATCGAGAAAATCAACAGAACTTTCACTGATAGTAGCTTTTAATTTAATGTTTGGATCATGATTGTTCAAAATTTCTAAAAATTCATCAAAATCTTCTTTTGAATGTTCTGAAATAATAAAAATGTCATCTAAATATCTGAGATTTTCGGGAGGATGCTTTACACATTTGCTTAAGGCATTTTCCTCCCATTCCGCTACATGAATGCCTCCAAAATTAGGACTGAATCATTTGCCCATAGGACAACCCATTATTTAGAGAAAATATTCTCTATTGAATTGAAAGCCATTACCTTTTAAGCTCAGCTTTAAAAGATCCAAAATTTGTTCATCCGGGCATTTTACATCCGGATATTTTTCAAATGCATTTTGAACCTATTTAACACCTTTATCAATATCAATGTTCGTATACATACTGTCAATATCCAAAATAGCCAAAATTGCATTTTTCGATATTTTCGATTTCGAAATTTTTGACAGGAAATCCTGTGTATTTTTTAGATAGCTCTGATGTCTATTTGCTATAGGTTTCAGATGATAATCAATTAATTCCGAGATCGCATAAGATTCCGAATTGCAATCTGATACAATTGGCCTCCCGGGTGGAGTTACGTCATGCGTCCATGAAGAACGGTCCTTGTGGATCTTTGGTAGGATGTAAAATTTTCTTGTTTGAGCTCTGAGCTTGGCTGTTAAATATTTCAATTGTTTTTTGGTTATGTGACCTTCGCCGAGGAGAAATTTTAAGATCTTATTGAATTTTTCGACATTACTCGGCCAAATAGATGAATCTATTTTCATATAATGATTAGTATTGCTGAGTTGTCTCATGGCTTCCTTTATATAATTATCCCGAGATAGAAGGACTACCGACCTACCTTTGTCGGCTGGTTTAATTACGAATTTCTTATTTTTTCGAAGTTTCGTGAGGGCTCTCCTTTCACCAGCTGTTAAATTGTCTTTATCGGAGAGTATGTTCATGCTGAACACCTTTTGGAGGATTCGTTTGCTAGCCTCAATAATTTCGGGATCTACTTCACTATCTGGAGGTGACCAACCAGATGATTCTGAAAAAGGAAGTTTCCGACCGCTGGAGTTTCTAAAGCGGTCTGCTAATTTCATTTGCCTAAGAAAATTACAGCTATATGATGGTATATTGGTTTGATTACCAGTTTTAGGCTTTGGTGCTGGTACAAAAGTTAAACTGCGATCTAAAAGATACTTCTCTTAGGTTGTTAGGTCATTGATGCCAGACAGGTTAAACACATTAGTTCCTAATCCCACATCGGTCAGGCGGCTGTTACATTTGCCTTTACTTAGTTTAAATCTAGATGGTTCAACCAGTGATCGTACATAATAGTGGCGGTTCTCGTGGTCCAATGGATTAATTCCCGAGCAACATCAAACTTCGCGTCATCAATTTTTGGTATCACGTTAACGTCCTTCACTTTCCGAATGGTTTCATTGATGATGCTCAAGGTTCTCCTCCCAGCCTGAGGGAGTTTTTCGAAAAGTTTAGTTCAGCGAAATAAATTTTTGCTGATCTAAACTTGACCCTGATATCGCTAAGCATATTCCGCAACTGCTTAACTACGAGATCAGAATTATCATTTCAAGAATTCACGCCAATATTAATAATATGTTTTGGGAACTGAACTTGCCCCTGTGCCCACCTAAACCACTAGAACATTGCACACCGTCAAAACGATGGCTGAAATCTAGCTTTTTAGATGAAGTTTTCTTGACTACCTGATTCACTTTCCTTTCGGCAGCGGCTTGAAAGTGTGGAACGCGCTGTCTGCAGTACAACGAAAGTGCTGCGGTTGGCCCCAGGCGACGACTGGCAAGGACCGGTGTATTTCGAAGGACACAATCATGTTTTCGGGGTTATTTAGAATGTTGATTTCTGATCCTCCGCCGGGAATCGAACTCACTGCAATCCCACCTGTTAATCTCAATCAGGGCTCCAATACCTAAACCACGAAACCATAGCACACCAAAACGCGTGTGTGAAAGAGGTGTGTGTGTGTGTGTGGCGGGGGGGGGGGGGGTGTTCTGCAGGGGGCAAGTACTCCTCCACCACATTTTTTTTTCCACAGACATGCTATATCGATACACATGTTCAAGAATTTGTGAGTATGAAAATTAGTTAATCTACAGTCTTTCCTGTAATATATTTTCTGAAATTGTGAACATATGAAGATGTATTTGACAAAATTGGGCCGTGAGCTGCGAAAAGGGACCTTAGGGGTCAAAAATTCGAAATTGAGTTAGAGTTACATCTCAACTCTCCTGAAATCGAGGATTCCAACAAAGTTTACTTTAGGTTCATCCGACATTTATAAATGGGTCAACGCGACCTGTAAAGTGGGATGCCCAAGAGCTTCATAACTTGAATCGACCGTTTGACGTTTCAACGTAATACTTATACGACGCATGTGTGCAACGTTATCTCTCGTGAAAATGTGAACGTTTAGCGAAAAGTAACGGGGAGCGCGGTGGCTCAGTAGGTAGAGGTGCAGGCTGCAAGCTGAGAGGTCCTCGGTTCGAATCCCACCTGCGGCAACCGCGTTGTGTCCTTGGGCAAGACACTTTATCTCCACTGCCCGCGTGGGGGCACGATGACGCCGTGTACTAAGGCGTACTGCACGTCGATGGTACGCATGTCTTCAACCAATCTAACCCTGCCTGTGCTGCAGTGCGGAGTTACGATGTTGGGGAGCTGACAGCTGCTCGTCGTTGCTCGGTGGTTCTCTCCGGGTACTCCGGCTTCCTCCACCTGTAAAACTGTCACGGTCATGATTAGCCACTGTGCATAAATATGTGACCTTAAACAACAATAAATAAATAAATAATATTAGCGAAAAGTAACAAGTTATTTCTTTTTCGAAAAAATGAAATACTCAAGAATGAAGGAAGATAACAAACTACCATCTGAGCTTTAATTCACTGTGGATATGGTTTAATTCGCGGTGAGAGGAGAGCAATCTGCAAAGAACGTTTTGAAAAATATTTGTTTTCCCGAGCTGTCAGGTTTTTCATTTTTGTTTATTTCTTGTTCATTTTTTTTTTATAGTGCCATCTCCAATAATGGCAATATGGGCCAATTTGCACAACGTCGCAAAGGCATCAGAGCACTGCGGACAATTTTTTCTCGAGAGAACTTACACCGAATCTCCAACCGATGGTAGTACGTCCTCACTCCCACCGACCCCAGCCAGCGTGATATATTATGCCTATAACATATCCTGTCCCCTTAATGACGAATGACGACTTCAGGAAAACAATTCTTAGAGTTTTATTCATAGATGGATTCACATACAACACAACTGCATTAACATTCACCCTGATAATTTTGTGGTAAAATGTTATTATTCCCTATGCAGTACCAGTGACTCTTAAGTCTTCCATTTGCATAGCTCTGCATAGAGAATTATCTAAACGTACCACCCCAGCATACTACACATACATTCGGTCGTATATTTTGCACCCCCAATCAAAAATCCTTGCTACGCCAGTGAGTATTTATCCCCCCCACCCCCAATGCACATGCGTATAGGCCTATTCTCTGACCACTGTAAAAATTATTAAACAAATACAGGCTGGGTTTTTGTTTGTTTTTTTTACTAATTATTAATGTGTTGCCCATTAATTTTAAATTGTTATTTTCTCTTATTTTTTGTCCCCTAACAAGCTTTGGATTAATTGATATTCACAAGACAAAGACATGATTTCTGAGTGTCAAAACACGTATTTTGGTTTGTAATTTAAACACCAAAATGCTTACAAAATCTCGTATTCAATTTCTAAGCACCTCTGAAGTGCAAGGATTACGTACAAAAGTGTTCTTTCTCGTCAGTTTGTGTCCAATTCGGGAACGTGTTAAGATGTTCAGTTGCTTCAAAACACAACTTATGGTATGGAATTTCTAAACACATTTAGTTGTGGTGAAGTCTAACTCTAAAATGTGTCTCGATTTTAAACATAACATCGAAACACGTTTGGGTCTGAACATGTAGGCCCTATATAATTCGTGGAGCGGGCGATCAAACTGAACAATTTCAATTTTAAAACGTCTTGAAATCAAATGTAGATTCAGCCAAGACCTATGTGAGTTTTCTTCGAAAGTTGCCTGATTGTCATTAGTCTCAATCTTCGCCGGGAGGGATTATCAAGCTCAGTGTGGGGTATGTGTGTTGGTGATATCAAACTCATCAATATCAATCTCAATACTTCTTCCCGTGGGACGCCCAGGTAAAATAGGACTACGTTAACCAACACCGCTTGGTGCCATCCCTCAGTAAGTGGGAAACGTAGGCATAAATGATTGGCAAGACTTGACTTTATAGTTATGTTGAGTCATGATATAGCCTTGATGCTGGCACCAATAAATAAATACTTAAATCGCAAATTGTATTTAAATAAAAGTTAGGTTCAGCTAATGGCCTGCATGAGTCTTCTATACAAGAAACCTAAAAATGTGACTGATATATATTGTCACAAGTTTTACTCCTTTTGTCGGGAGAGGCTGTTATAGGCCACAAATAGGTCACATATCCCTTTATTCGATGAGAAAAACCGAAACAAATATTCCTAGAGCAACCAGGTAACCTTAGGGCTGTATTTAAGAATGGGCAGACTGGGCGGACCCCACATTTGAAGGGCCCCCACACTTGGCAGGGAATTTTGTCATGTTGTTCGAAATTCCCATTTTCCTGTTGAAATGTTACACATTTTGGAGCTCAGAGTGCTTTCAGAAACTTCCTGAGAGCCTCCAGAAATCCAAATTTACCTCTGGTAACACCCCCGCCTCCACCACCCCCTCCCCCCCCCCCACAGGACCCCAATTAAGCCGCTCGTCGGCCAGACCACTTTGGGATCTGCTTGTTATGAGCGTAAGAAAAAATTGAGCTTCTACTCGAGGCTGCCCAGGCCCCCATATTTCTGAATCCAGCTCTTGGTAACCTGACGTCTCTGGACAGTTTTTTTTTTTTCACTGACACTGACTCTAAAGTTAGAAGCAATGTGTGAGAATGAGCAATCGCGTATCTCATCTTGGTGACAACATTTCTTCTATTAATTTCCCAGTATCAGCCAATAAATAAGTAGGAAAATAATTGGAGGCGTTATGATTTTTCAGTAAGCGTATTTGTCGGAGGCTCTAAACTCGAATCTGAAAGTGGATCGAGGGGTCAGGATCAACCACTACACGCATAGAAGTGTATGCACAGAGAGGCACCTGTAATATTTTGTTCCATAGGTAAAATGTTGGTTGACAAACGCTATCATTTTCTTTGAAAGGAAATAGCGTGAAAAGAAATCTTGAAGACAACATAATTTTAAGCACATCACAAAAACTGATTTATTTATTTGAGCTCCCATTAACAAGTTATCTTGAAGTACAATGTACTGCAAGATTGTCTTCCCAATTCTAAATTGTGTTGCCTTTCATTACTTTTCGACACCACCATTAACACGTTTTGCAGAATCACAATTCACATGTACAGTCGAAACTCAAAGTTTACGGGACCGTCCGATAACTTCGACTTATCCCGGTCCTCATGTTAGTCACTTGAGATGTATTTGAGGGATTTGGAAGCCTTGAACACAAAAACATAGAAAATTGTAATCTGAACAAAGGAACCACCTCCACACCTCCCAGAAAATATAGAACAGGGATGGTCTATATTTCCTGGGAGGGTGGAGGGAGACTGCTAGTCCCTGATTGCTAGGACCGATAGCCAACTTCGAGTTATCTCATATATTCGAATCATCCGATTTCGAGTTATCGATTGCCGACTGTAGTTTCTAGTTTTTCAAGACAACTCCCATTCCCTACCACCTCTCGCTCCTGCCAGGAGAAAAGGGATCAGTGAACAAAAAACCCAAACAAGCAAACAAAAACAATACTCTGCAAAATAAGTCATTTTACACAATAACGGGGTAAGTATTGTTTTTGTTTTTTGTCTCTCGGTATTCCGGGGTGGGTTGGGGTGGAGGGAGGGAGGGGTGGATCAGTTGTAAAAAGTAAATAAATAAAAACACGATTTGTTGGGGGAGGTGGCAGGTAAAAACTGCAAGACACAGGGTCCCAGGGTGAGGGGGTCCGCCGAGGCCGAAGCATTTTTTCAAATCTACTTTTTTTATATTCAGTAATAGAAGACTTTTGAGCATTGTCATGCATGTCATTAGTGGTCACTTAAGAACATGACAGTTTCATTTGCCTTGAAAGATATTTTTTTAAAGGCTGTCGTAAACCAAAATTGAAAAAGAAAATTTCCCCCCCCCCCCCCAAAAAAAAGACAATTTTTTATGCCCAAATTGTTTTTCCAGATATAGTCCAAGGCAGAACATTGCTTTTCGGACCTAGTGTATTATTTTTACAGCCCCCACCCCCCCCACCCCCACCCCACCGCTCACGGGTATTCCCTTCTGTGTTGTTGTGTATGCGTGTTTGTGATATTGGCATCATGATGCAGTGAAATTACATCATCTAATTATTTTAAGCTTACATGCAGTCTACCTTACCACCCAACCAATCATTCGAACAAAATTATTCTTTCATGTTTCATCAGAAAAAAGAACTCAATTGTCACGAAGGGACTTCAGCTCATGAGGACGAGTGGGTGGTCAGCTGTAAAAAAAAAATACACGAGGCCGAAAAGGCAACATTCTGCCCTGGACTACCTAAAAGTGTGTGTGTTTGAGGTTAAAAAATCGCACTGGCACAGACATTTCCTACTGAAACGTTTTTTTCTTTTAATATGCCGCCGAAAAATTGTTTTCATTTACTGAACCCTGATTGGTTTCAAACATGACAAAAAAGTACATAAAATTGATTTAAACTAAGTGATGAGCTTAGGAACTGGTTAAACTGACTGGCAAAAATTGATGTTATTCATCGATGGGCTCTAATTTAGTCCTTACAAGGATGTTACGCAAGCTTTTGTTTTTCTTATAGGCGATGACAGGTCGAAGATTCAAAGGTTCATTTAATTTAGCATTGGTAAAATTGAATTCATCTTTTAACATTTTTGCTATTTCGATATTCATTCTGTTGTATGTTAAAGTGAAAGGAATGATGGACCTCCTTTCGCATTCGCCCTCTGATATGTTCATACCAAATGGCCAGAGGGTTTGAAGCGTATTGATCCAAAAAGCTTCACGTTTTTTTCTAAATTCATCCGTTTCTTCTAATGTGTCTTTAATTGGTGGTTGTTCAATAGGATGGATTTCGAAATCGTCCAAAGAGTGGCCAGGAAGGTTAAAATGTTGTGCTACTGGGGCATCAGCATTATGTTTTATATCCTGTTTGTGTCTAGTAGCACGTTCTCGGAAAGGATTTTGACTTTGACCAACATACTGTTTCCGACATCGCTTACAAGTGATAAGGTAAATAATGTTTGGTGAATCACAATGGAGGGGGTTACGGATCTGATAATGATTTTTCGTTTGTTCGGAGGAAAATTCCTCTTTTTGATCAGGCATAAAAGTATGCAGTCTACAACGAGGCTTTTTGCAATTAAATACCGCGCCACTACCATTTTGCAACGGTCTGTTGTGTTCAATCTTCAGTGGTTCGAAATCGGTAGTTTCAGCTGGACTTTCGAGCTTTTTCAGGGTTTGGGATTTCAGGCTACGCAAAAGGCGCAGCGAGTACCCTCTCGATCTGAGGGCGCCAAATAGAGTAGAACAAGCCTCATTGAAATTTACCTTATCACTTGAATTGCGGTGGAAACGAATGAGCTGTGATTTGATGATACCTTTAAATGTATGTTGAGGATGAAATGATTTTGTGTGCAACAATTGATGTGAATCAGTTGGTTTAAAATATACTTTATAATCTAAATGACCGGACGCCCGAAATTGCTTGCCTTTATACACGGTCACATCGAGAAAATCAACAGAATTTTCACTGATAGTAGCTTTCAATTTAATATTTGGATCGTGATTGTTCAAAATTTCTAAAAATTCATCAAAATCTTCTTTTGAATGTTCCCAAATAATAAAAATGTCATCTAAATACCTGAGATATACGAGAGGATGCTTTGCACATTTGCTTAAGGCATTTTCCTCCCATTCCGCTACATAAATGCTTGCAAAATTAGGACTGAATCTTTTGCCCATAGGACAACCCATTATTTGTAGAAAATATTCTCCATTGAATTGAAAGTCATTACCTTTTAAGCTCAGCTCTAAAAGATCCAAAATTTGTTCATCTGGGCGTTTCGCATCCGGATATTTTTCAAATGCATTTTTAACTGATTTAACACCTTTATCAATATCAATGTTCGTATACATACTGTCGATATCCAAAGTAGCCAGAATTGCATTTTTCGATATTTTCAATTTCGAAATTTTTGACAGGAAATCCTGTGTATTTTTTAGATAGCTCGGATGTCTATTTGCTATAGGTTTCAGATGATAATCAATTAATTCCGAGATCGCATAAGATTCCGAATTACAATCTGATACAATTGGCCTCCCGGGTGGAGTTAAGTCATCCGTCCATGAAGAACGGTCCTTGTGGATCTTTGGTAGGATATAAAATTGTCTTGTTTGAGCACTGAGCTTAGCTGTTAAATATTTCAATTGTTTTTTGGTAATGTGACCTTCGTCGAGGAGAAATTTTAAGATCTTATTGAATTTTTCGATATTACTAGGCCAAATAAGTGAATCTATTTTCTTATAATGTTTAGCATTGCTGAGTTGTCTCATGGCTTCCTTTATATAATTATCCCGAGATAGAACAACTACCGACCCACCTTTGTCGGCTGGTTTAATTACTAATTTCTTATTTTTTCGAAGTTTCGTGAGGGCTCTCCGTTCACCTACTGTTAAATTGTCTTTATCGGAGAGTATGTTCATGCTGAACACCTTTTGGATGATTCGTTTGCTAGCCTCAATAATTTCGGGATCTACTTCACTATCTGGAGGTGACCAACCAGATGATTCTGTAAAAGGAAGTTTCCGACCGCTGGAGTTTCTGAAGCGGTCGGCTAATTTCATTTGCCTAAGAAAATTACAGTTGTATGATGGTAAATTTGTTTGGTTATCAGTTTTAGGCTTTGGTACTGGTACAAAAGTTAAACCGCGATCTAAAAGAGATTTCTCTTGGGTTGTTAGGTCATTGGTGCCAGACAGGTTAACCACATTAGTTCCTAATCCCACATCTGTTAGGCGGCTGTTACCTTTGCCTTTACTTAGTTTAAATTTAGGTGGTTCAACCAGTGATCGTACATAATATTGGCGGTTCTCGTGGTCCAATGGATTAAATCCTGAGCAACATCAAACTTCGCGTCGTCAATTTTAGGTATAACGTTAACGTCCTTCACTTTCCGAATGGTTTCGTTGATGATGCTCAGGGTTCTCCTCTCAGCCTGAGGGAGTTTTTGCGAAAAGTTTAGTTCAGCGAAATAAATTTTTGCTGATCTAAACTTGACCCTGATATCGCTAAGCATATTCCGCAACTGCTTAACTACGAGATCAGAATTATCGTTTCGAGAATTCACGCCAATATTTAATAATATTTTTTGGGGACTGGACTGGCCCCTGTGCCCTTTAAACATAGAGCGCAGATGATTGCTAGGACCGATAGCCAACTTCGAGTTATCTCATTTATTCGAATCATCCGATTTCGAGTTATCGATTGCCGACTGTAGTTTCTAGTTTTTCAAGACAACTCCCATTCCCTACCACCTCTCGCTCCTGCCAGGAGAAAAGGGATCAGTGAACAAAAAACCCAAACAAGCAAACAAAAACAATACTCTGCAAAATAAGTCATTTTACACAATAACGGGGTAAGTATTGTTTTTGTTTTTTGTCTCTCGGTATTCCGGGGTGGGTTGGGGTGGAGGGAGGGAGGGGTGGATCAATTGTAAAAAGTAAATAAATAAAAACACGATTTGTTGGGGGAGGTGGCAGGTAAAAACTGCAAGACACAGGGTCCCAGGGTGAGGGGGTCCGCCGAGGCCGAAGCATTTTTTCAAATCTACTTTTTTTATATTCAGTAATAGAAGACTTTTGAGCATTGTCATGCATGTCATTAGTGGTCACTTAAGAACATGACAGTTTCATTTGCCTTGAAAGATATTTTTTTAAAGGCTGTCGTAAACCAAAATTGAAAAAGAAAATCCCCCCCCCCCCCAAAAAAAAGACAATTTTTTATGCCCAAATTGTTTTTTCAGATATAGTCCAAGGCAGAACATTGCTTTTTGGACCTAGTGTATTATTTTTACAGCCCCCACCCCCCCCCCCCCCACCCCCACCCCACCGCTCACGGGTATTCCCTTCTGTGTTGTTGTGTATGCGTGTTTGTGATATTGGCATCATGATGCAGTGAAATTACATCATCTAATTATTTTAAGCTTACATGCAGTCTACCTTACCACCCAACCAATCATTCGAACAAAATTATTCTTTCATGTTTCATCAGAAAAAAGAACTCAATTGTCACGAAGGGACTTCAGCTCATGAGGACGAGTGGGTGGTCAGCTGTAAAAAAAAAAATACACGAGGCCGAAAAGGCAACATTCTGCCCTGGACTACCTAAAAGTGTGTGTGTGTGTGTGTGTGTGTGTGTGTGTGTGTGTGTGTGTGTGTGTGTGTGTGTGTGTGTTTGAGGTTAAAAAATCGCACTGGCACAGACATTTCATACTGAAACGTTTTTTTCTTTTAATATGCCGCTGAAAAATTGTTTTCATTTACTGAACCCTGATTGGTTTCAAACATGACAAAAAAGTACATAAAATTGATTTAAACTAAGTGATGAGCTTAGGAACTGGTTAAACTGACTGGCAAAAATTGATGTTATTCATTGATGGGCTCTAATTTAGTCCTTACAAGGATGTTACGCAAGCTTTTGTTTTTCTTATAGGCGATGACAGGTCGAAGATTCAAAGGTTCATTTAATTTAGCATTGGTAAAATTGAATTCATCTTTTAACATTTTTGCTATTTCGATATTCATTCTGTTGTACGTTAAAGTGAAAGGAATGATAGACCTCCTTTCGCATTCGCCCTCTGATATGTTCATACCAAATGGCCAGAGGGTTTGAAGCGTATTGATCCAAAAAGCTTCACGTTTTTTTCTAAATTCGTCAGTTTCTTCTAATGTGTCTTTAATTGGTGGTTGTTCAATAGGATGGATTTCGAAATCGTCCAAAGAATGGCCAGGAAGGTTAAAATGTTGTGCTACTGGGGCATCAGCATTATGTTTTATATCCTGTTTGTGTCTAGTAGCACGTTCTCGAAAAGGATTTTGACTTTGACCAACATACTGTTTCCGACATCGTTTACAAGTGATAAGGTAAATAATGTTTGGTGAATCACAATGGAGGGGGTTACGGATCTGATAATGATTTTTCGTTTGTTCGGAGGAAAATTCCTCTTTCTGATCAGGCATAAAAGTATGCAGTCTACAACGAGGCTTTTTGCAATTAAATACCGCGCCACTACCATTCTGCAACGGTCTGTTGTGTTCAATCTTCAGTGGTTCGAAATCGGTAGTTTCAGCTGGACTTTCGAGCTTTTTCAGGGTTTGGGATTTCAGGCTACGCAAGAGGCGCAGCGAGTACCCTCTCGATCTGAGGGCGCCAAATAGAGTAGAACAAGCCTCATTGAAATTTACCTTATCACTTGAATTGCGGTGGAAACGAATGAGTTGTGATTTGATGATACCTTTAAATGTATGTTGAGGATGAAATGATTTTGTGTGCAACAATTGATGTGAATCAGTTGGTTTAAAATACACTTTATAATCTAAATGACCGGACGCCTGAAATTGCTTGCCTTTATACACGGTCACATCGAGAAAATCAACAGAATTTTCACTGATAGTAGCTTTCAATTTAATATTTGGATCGTGATTGTTCAAAATTTCTAAAAATTCATCAAAATCTTCCTTTGAATGTTCCCAAATAATAAAAATGTCATCTAAGTACCTGAGATATACGAGAGGATGCTTTGCACATTTGCTTAAGGCATTTTCCTCCCATTCCGCTACATAAATGCTTGCAAAATTAGGACTGAATCTTTTGCCCATAGGACAACCCATTATTTGTAGAAAATATTCTCCATTGAATTGAAAGTCATTACCTTTAAGCTCAGCCCTAAAAGAGCCAAAATTTGTTCATCCGGGCGTTTCGCATCCGGATATTTTTCAAATGCATTTTTAACTGATTTAACACCTTTATCAATATCAATGTTCGTATACATACTGTCGATATCCAAAGTAGCCAGAATTGCATTTTTCGATATTTTCAATTTCGAAATTTTTGACAGGAAATCCTGTGTATTTTTTAGATAGCTCGGATGTCTATTTGCTATAGGTTTCAGATGATAATCAATTAATTCCGAGATCGCATAAGATTCCGAATTACAATCTGATACAATTGGCCTCCCGGGTGGAGTTAAGTCATCCGTCCATGAAGAACGGTCCTTGTGGATCTTTGGTAGGATATAAAATTGTCTTGTTTGAGCACTGAGCTTAGCTGTTAAATATTTCAATTGTTTTTTGGTAATGTGACCTTCGTCGAGGAGAAATTTTAAGATCTTATTGAATTTTTCGATATTACTAGGCCAAATAAGTGAATCTATTTTCTTATAATGTTTAGTATTGCTGAGTTGTCTCATGGCTTCCTTTATATAATTATCCCGAGATAGAACAACTACCGACCCACCTTTGTCGGCTGGTTTAATTACTAATTTCTTATTTTTTCGAAGTTTCGTGAGGGCTCTCCGTTCACCAGCTGTTAAATTGTCTTTATCGGAGAGTATGTTCATGCTGAACACCTTTTTGATGATTCGTTTGCTAGCCTCAATAATTTCGGGATCTACTTCACTATCTGGAGGTGACCAACCAGATGATTCTGTAAAAGGAAGTTTCCGACCGCTGGAGTTTCTAAAGCGGTCGGCTAATTTCATTTGCCTAAGAAAATTACAGTTGTATGATGGTAAATTTGTTTGGTTATCAGTTTTAGGCTTTGGTGTTGGTACAAAAGTCAAACCGCGATCTAAAAGAGATTTCTCTTGGGTTGTTAGGTCATTGGTGCCAGACAGGTTAACCACATTAGTTCCTAATCCCACATCTGTTAGGCGGCTGTTACCTTTGCCTTTACTTAGTTTAAATTTAGGTGGTTCAACCAGTGATCGTACATAATATTGGCGGTTCTCGTGGTCCAATGGATTAAATCCTGAGCAACATCAAACTTCGCGTCATCAATTTTTGGTATCACGTTAACGTCCTTCACTTTCCGAATGGTTTCGTTGATGATGCTCAGGGTTCTCCTCTCAGCCTGAGGGAGTTTTTGCGAAAAGTTTAGTTCAGCAAAATAAATTTTTGCTGATCTAAACTTGACCCTGATATCGCTAAGCATATTCCGCAACTGCTTAACTACGAGATCAGAATTATCGTTTCGAGAATTCACGCCAATATTTAATAGTATTTTTTGGGGACTGGACTGGCCCCTGTGCCCTTTAAACATAGAGCGCGGATGATTGAATTTGGCGCCGGGGTAACACTCCACCTGGATGTCCGGATGGGGATTTCGATCAATGCGTCCTAAATTTGAACTTCCAATCATAAGGATGTTTTTACAAACATCGGGGAGGCGCCAATTCCTTTTGTCAAAATTAACTCCGCTTTTATGCCGAAACTGGGAGAATTTAGAATCAAATGAGCGGCCCGAGTTGCGGCTCGGTGATTTGACTTTCTCTGAGTACGATATACCTGGTTGAACCACACTAGAGGCAGGAGAAGGGGGAGAAGAAACAGAAGCAGGAGAGGAAACAGAAGCAGGAGAAGAAACAGAAGGAGGAGGAGGAGTTCTAGTGAGAGCACTAGGAGAACCAGAGAAGAAAGGCTGAGGAGGAGTAGGAGGTAGAGGAACAAGACGAGGCGAGACAGCGTTACTCAATTTGCGAGCATCTTCAGTCACAATATGGACCGGAGATGTTTGCAAATTGAGGCGCTTACTCTGAGAGAAAGAAGAAGTAGAAGGAAAAGAAGAGGGAGAAGTGCTTTGCCTTGATCTCTTCTTATTTTGCTTTTCGCGTTGGGGTAGAGGGACAACACGGGCCGGAGTTTGCTTGCTCCCTCCCGTATTGTTCCTTACTCCAGACGCTGGGCGAAGTTCCGAAATGTAAGACTCATAGGCCGAAATCGTCTTATCTGTCAACTTATTTTTAAAGTTTTTTTGAGCCCAGATCAAGGCACGCGCCGAAGCGCTGTTGAAGTCTATTTTTTCGAGTCCAGGAGGTGGTCGCATAGCCAAAGTTATCTTAGACTTCAACTGGTTTAAATTTATCTTGTAATGCTCAACTAAAGCATTTAACGTTTGGTTGGCCCATCCCACACTAATCTGTCGAAAAACAGAAAAAATGTGTGGGGTGGGAAGAGCCGGCTTTAGAAAGCCACCTAACTCATCTACTTTCTTCTCCAACTGTTTCGGGAAATCCCGGTTGGCCAAATGCTGCTCTAGGAGCCCAATATGGTGCATACACTGAATCACCTGGAAAAGGGCCTTGACCAATCTAGAATAGGCCTGGAACGATTGTTCCTGGCCTCTTCCAGACTGGGCAACTCTCTTTCCCTGATGCTTCTGTCTTTTTTGAGCCATTTGAAGAATAGGTAGATGAATTTAGAATGAAATTAAAATGAAGAAATGAAATAAATTAAAATGAAATCTAGATATTACCTATTAGAGAAGATACCTGGATTGGTTGTAGTCTTCAGCAAAGGTAGAAAATAATCCGTCTGTCTCGACGCGTTTCGCTTGGTTTGGCTTTTTCAAAGAGACTTTGAGGAAAATGATTCCAACTTTGGGAGGGCATGCATGGTATATATCCATATGTGGGCTGGGGGTGTTTTTCACAGCTCAGTACATAATTGGACTCGGTAACAAGCTGACAAATGTCACTCATCTAATTAATTCTTTTCAATCTGAGATGTTCCAAGTTTGTTTTTCACAACTCAGTTTGTGTCGTCCAAACAAATCAGATGAAGCCCTATTGATTGGCTTCCATTGAATTTTAATCAGTCAGTGAGTGGTTTGCTTTACTGACCCCATGAAGCCCTATTGGTTGGCTTTGATTTAAGTAAAACCAATCGGGAGCGGTTTGCTTTACTGGCTTCAGAAGTATGTGAAAATAATATGAAAAAATGGTTTGATAAAATAAAGACTAAAGAAATAAATGAAAAAATACGCCAAAGGTCATGATGCCTCACGAATGTTATCAGTTGGAATGAATATCCCCCGACGGAGGTTTATGACGGAAAATATTTTACACCACGTAGAAATTGTGTGTTTTACCTTCTGAACCTCTACATTGTGTGAAAGGTAGGAAAATTTTAATTAAAAATAAAAATAATAATAATTTAAATAAATGAATCAACCAAATAAATAAATGAATCAACCAAATAAAAAAATAAATAAATAACTAAATAAATAAAAATTAATAAAAAATTGAAAATAAAAAAATAAAAAATAAAAAATAATAAATAATCAATAAATAAATATATAAATATATAAATAAATAAATAATAATTTTATTTAGGAAATACATACACATGATTGAAATTAGAACCTATTTTGTTTTTGGGCATATATGAACTCTGGCACTCGCCTGTGTGTGTTTGAGGTTAAAAAATCGCACTGGCACAGACATTTCATACTGAAACGTTTTTTTCTTTTAATATGCCGCTGAAAAATTGTTTTCATTTACTGAACCCTGATTGGTTTCAAACATGACAAAAAAGTACATAAAATTGATTTAAACTAAGTGATGAGCTTAGGAACTGGTTAAACTGACTGGCAAAAATTGATGTTATTCATTGATGGGCTCTAATTTAGTCCTTACAAGGATGTTACGCAAGCTTTTGTTTTTCTTATAGGCGATGACAGGTCGAAGATTCAAAGGTTCATTTAATTTAGCATTGGTAAAATTGAATTCATCTTTTAACATTTTTGCTATTTCGATATTCATTCTGTTGTACGTTAAAGTGAAAGGAATGATAGACCTCCTTTCGCATTCGCCCTCTGATATGTTCATACCAAATGGCCAGAGGGTTTGAAGCGTATTGATCCAAAAAGCTTCACGTTTTTTTCTAAATTCATCCGTTTCTTCTAATGTGTCTTTAATTGGTGGTTGTTCAATAGGATGGAGTTCGAAATCGTCCAAAGAATGGCCAGGAAGGTTAAAATGTTGTGCTACTGAGGCATCAGCATTATGTTTTATATCCTGTTTGTGTCTAGTAGCACGTTCTCGAAAAGGATTTTGACTTTGACCAACATACTGTTTCCGACAGCGCTTACATGTGATAAGGTAAATAATGTTTGGTGAATCACAATGGAGGGGGTTACGGATCTGATAATGATTTTTCGTTGAGACTAAAGAAATAAATGAAAAAATAACGCCAAAGATCATGATGCCTCACGAATGTTATCAGTTGGAATGAATATCCCCCGACGGGGGTTTATGACGGAAAATATTTTACACCACGTAGAAATTGTGTGTTTTACCTTCTGAACCTCTACATTGTGTGAAAGGTATGAAAAATTAAAAATAAAAATAATAATAATTTAAATCAATGAATCAACCAAATAAATAAATAAATAAATAAATAAATAAATAAATAAATAAAACAGCTTCGAAGGAAAGTTTTGAAAGATAGCCTGCTTGAATTTTGTCATTTTTTTAATTTTTGTTAAATGAATATTTCGCCTAATTGAGTTGCATCACAATCACAAAATTAATAAGCCTCCAATTGAAAGAAAAACTGACACAATTGTGAGCTACCAAAGCTGACCAGTAGCAGGGGCGGCGCTAGAAAATCTTGCATGGGGGGAGGGGCAAGTAGGGGACATGATATGCTCCCCATGGAGAGTGGGGGGGGGGGGGGGGGGGGCTCGAGGTGCATATCAATACTTTTTAAGGCAGGAGCAATCCTTGAAGATTTATTGGAGGGTTTTATTTTTATTTATTTATTTGTTTATTATTATTATTATTTTGGAGGGGAGGGGAAGGGGGGGGGGGTGATTCAATATTTCTCGAGCTCCCAGACCTCTCCTCCCAGATAAAAAAACAGACAAAAAATGTGCTTTCAGACTATTCTTGTGGCTTTTAAAGGTTTACACAGTTTTTGAACATTTAAAATAATGAGGTAGGGCCTACGACCCATATTTTGAGGGCAAGATTCACAATCTGTGTTGGCTAACTGCATTCGAGCTTGTGGTTCTTCACTGGATAAGTTCATCGGCAGGGTGTGTAATGGGAATAACAAAAAAAAAAAGCAGAGTCAATGTTTGTGAGAGAGAGGGTGTGTGAATGTGTTTGTGATGAATGGGAGAAAGGGGATGGGATGGCTGGCAAAATCTATGTTTGGGGACGGGGTAAATGCCCTTCACCTCACCCCCATCCGTATATGACACTGGTCACAAGTTACTGCGCTTGACATGAGATGTTGCGGCTTTTGAAGTTGTAAAGAACGTAGGCTGTAGACATGCTGTATCCAGGGCTGTAGAAAACAAATCGCATTCAATTTCACAGTCCAACTATGCTGTTAGAAAATAGAACACCGCAAGGCTTTGTCAGTGTAGTATGATCTATGTGTACTGTATTGACTAGTAGTGACGGAGAGTAGAGTTTGAATACAGAACAGACAACTTTACTAGTCATTTTTACGACACAGCGGAACTACAAATAAAAACGGAAACAGCAACAACAAAAAAAAACCTTCCTACGTTAAAATTCATTTTATTCCAGGCACATAAAATTTGTAACTTGTAACTGGTTTTCAGAAGGTATTACTTACTATTACTGCAAGCCTTCGGGTTGAAAGATGGTTGAAGTGAAAGAAATAGAAAAAACGATGACTACAAGATAATATACACACCATGGTTGAAGTAGAAGGAGCAGACAAACGGTGCCAACACCATAATATATACATCACCACTAGGGGGCGCGGTGGCTCAATGGTTAGCGCATTGAACTTCAAACCGAAAGATCGACAGATCGATCCTGCCCAACAATCAGCCGTGTGTTGTTGGGCATGACATTTAATCCCAACTGACCACGTGATGGCACGGTGGCGCAGTACACTAACGCGTACTGCATGTCGATGGTGCACTTGTCTTCAGCCGCTGCTAACACTGCCTGTGAAGAGTTATTACGACGGGAAGTGTAACAGTTGATCGTCGCTGCTTGGTGGTTTTCTCCGTGTACTCCGGCTTCCTCCACCAGTAAAAGTGTCCTACACGGCGTGACCCTGGCTGTTGAAAGTGGTAAATCTCACTGTATAAAAAAAAGTCATACCAAAAAATAGTGGCTTGCGGGTAACTGTGCATTTGTTGATGTAAGATTATGTGACGTAACACGAAAGACCGCAGTTCGCTGTTTTTGAAGATATAGTGTACCCCCGGATCTCCGCAACCCCATACATCTTTAACACCTTTCGCCGCACTTTTCAATAACTGGGAGTCAAGAAAATTGAACATCTGTGGGTTCATTTTTCATTTTTTCTCCACCGGATCGAATAATGGGCTGATCAATGCATCTTGAAGATGTGTTCATTGCGTTTCCACTGCCTCTATCTGTCAGAAGCCGGGCTTTGTCGTTGCTAGGGGAAATAGATTCATACCGTTTATTCAGCAAAAACTCAAGGAGTGTCGCCTGAATCCGTACGTGAACGTATGTCTCATCGTGACGAACCCGCCGTTTCGTTTTTGTTGGGGTGATTCTTATCCTGAAGAGGTCAATGACTTTTCCTCAAAAAGCATAAATCAACAGGGGTTTCACTGAAAACAACAATTTTAATATATATATATATATATATATATATATATAAATAAATATCACAATTTGTGACTTACATGAAATCCAATGAATCAGAAAATCAAAACGTCAATCACACCCTACCCACGCAGTTTTTGAGTCACTTGCGGCCCACATTCTCTGTTGTCGCTGTTTTCCCTTCCTTGTCGCTAGTGTTTGGACTTTGGTCGCCATTTCACTTCGCTCTTTCAATGCCGACGTAAGGCCACTAACGTGTTGTCACTTTACCGGACGCCTTTGCTCTAACATGTGACGGAATGTCACTCTACTACTGCCGTCGCACGGCCACTAACGTATTGTCACTTTATTGCATCGCTTTCCCTCTTACAAGTGATGGAATGTCACTCTACCACTGCCATCACACGGCCACCAGCTTCGCCACCCATGGGGTTAAACACCCCCATCCATTTGTCGCAGTATAATGTTCATATAGACAAAGCCTACTCTGGCTACGTATGGCTTGCCTCCTACAGGCGGTAATATCATCTACCTCAAAGCCAGTTTTCGTGAGCTCCCTGAGCTCGTTCTTGCTGTTTCTACTCCTTCACTCGTATAAGGCCACCGACTCGGCCAGCTACTGTCCCTACTCTAAACTGAGCGCTGTGGCTCATCTTATGTTACAACTTGCCTATAGTTTCGCACCGATGCGTCACCTCCTCTTACCTATAACATGGGACATCCCCAGCTCCTCGCCTACGACTCACAGTCTTATACGCCTTCAGACTGGAATAACATTTTCGAGAAATCACCCAATTTTTATTTCGAAATCAGAACATTAATTCTCATCGTAATTGCTTGTCTGGAACCTGACCGCTTTAGATCTGCCTTAATTTAAAATTCTCTTTCAAATTCCTTTAAGTTTGCTATACTTTGACATTTCTACTGTCAAAAAGTAATGCTACCAGGCGCACCACGTGCGTTATTATAATTAGGAGATTATCGACATTAATGACCATATAATTAGATGACTGATTATCTCGCATGGCTAAACGAGTGTCTTATGTTTGAGGTTTATAAGGCAAGATCGTTGCTACAGACCAGATAAGCGCTTATTGTCGTTACTGACTCCTATTGATATTCCTCTCCATTAAAATTATCACTTTTATTTGCCATCGCTGATTTATTTACACAGAGGGCTTACTCGACAAATCGGTTTTTCGGGCTCGTCATATACCTATCTTTGGCTTTTGGACCGGAGGAGAAAAATTATAAAAAGTATATACACTTTTTAAACCACAAAATCGTAAATTTAAGATATCACATTGCCACTATCTAAATCACTGATCCGATGATCATCCGATTTCCCGGGTGAGTCTTAAAGACGTTAGAAACTTGCAGTTTTCTTGCACAGGCATTCCACATTCCTGCATATTCATTATACGTATGATCACCGTGAGAGTATTGAATTTACATGTCACTAAATCGGTATAAATTTAGCTGATAAAAAATACATTTTAGTTATTTTACAATATTAACCGCTTCTAACATAAAAGACACTCCAGCGGTGTTCAATCCAAAGGATTATACTTGAAAAACAAGCAATTACATCAAATGATTAACAATTAACTTGTGACATTTTGACCCTACTAGCCAATTCTGTTCAAATCGTTGCAGAGAAAGTGTGTCAAAGATGGGAATCTAAACACATGTCGGCCTATCCTCGGGAAAGAATCTCTCGCCGGCGAAAGTAATCGTTTACATGTTTTATTAACGAATTTAATATAAATATTATTATATCTCATTGTGTCCGCTGTTAAGAAGACGCTATTCTGTGAATGCTGATTTCTGCAAACGCCTTTCTATATCGTCACACAAGTTGTTCGAGTTTCTTAGAAAAGACAGTTTGTGTTTTGGTTTTTGACATTTCTCCGGATAAAACGCGAGGTTCATTTTTTATTTCCCCTATCGGTCTGAATCATGGTATGTCCAGTGAGTCTTGAAGATTTGGGGTCATTGCGTTTTGACCTTCTCAAACTATACCACTAATCCCGTGAGCATCAGATTTCCCAGATAAGCCGAAAAGACGTTAAGAACCTGCAGTTTTTTATACCGACAGTCCGCATTCCCGCAAGTTCCGTGGCATCTACTTTTGGTACATTCTGTGGGCGCCTACTTTCGACACTCCTATCTTGGAACTCACCGGATGGTAACGCCTTTTTCCTGAGAATACATACGATTCCATACATAACTCCACTCTGTACCCACCATTGATGCCAACGCAACCACATGCCACCACCATCAGCCAAAAATGTTCCTGTCTTATTGATGCGCATGGCAACCAGGCTTCACTATAGTAATGATGTAACATCGTAGCCTCTTATGTGCATCCCTATAAGTCGTGTTATATCCGCCATATAATGTAACTTCCTAATCCATCTTTCCCGCATCCAAAGAGGTGGAATTTTCAGGTACCCGATATACAGCTGATGAACTCTTATCTGCAGACAGACGAAATAGAAAACATTACACTACATCCAGTTTGTAACATCAGCATCTAATTATAGCTTCACTGTGTCGTGTGGAGTGTACAAAGGCCTTTACACCAAGACACACCTTTTCGTTTCACTTAGTGTTCTTCTTCATGTATTAAGTGTGTCTGGGACTGAAAATGGCCCCAGGCTTGCAAACTCAAACAAAAACAAGATACTTGAAAATAACTCTCCAAAGAACCATTCATTACTACGAAATTTCAGATGTGAAACTTCCAAAAATAAGTTAATTCGAAAGAATTACATAATGTTGAAATTAGCACCACCCCCTCTCCCAATCCCAATGGAACGCAAATTGACCAAACAATCTAATTTACCCAAACATGGCTTGGCCTATGTTATCGCAAAGATAAAGTTGCATCAAACACTCTGACCAATTGCTCCAAGTCAAGGGCCATAAATCTGTTACTACAAAGAAGTAGGACTGTTTATTGAAAGTATTGAAGACATTATACCCACAAACTTTGCGACAAAGTTTTATTGTTGAGGGCAAATCACATAATACTATCGGAAACTGTTTTCAATATGGCCGGGCTACGACTATTTGTCTGCTACCGGCGGATTTTCATATCGAGAACAAAAAATACTCTGTTACCTGGTTGAGGTATTTTGCTGTCTCTTGTTAACATAATACTCTTCTGTAAGTTGGAATAACTATCTTAATAATGATTTCGTGACAAAACTTCTATTGATTTTTTATCAGCTCGTTATGACTGCTTTGCCGTGGCCATGCCTTGATTTTATGGAAAATTTAAAAATAAAATGGTTTGCAATTAAAAGTTGCCTTTCCAATCGTGAAACATAGTCATTACATTTACATGGTACGATTCTGTGAACTTGGTAGGTGATAGATTATTTGAAACTGCTTTCCACTCGTTGTTATAAGGCTGTCATAAGCTGTGTGACCTGGATAGAACAACTCAAAATGAAACGGCAGGAAAATCCGCACCTAGTCGACATTGGAAGCTGGACTGTATTATTTCTCCTTAAGTTCCAACTATAGAGCTTATGACCCCTCATGGGAACATTTTGGCCCCGAATGCCGGATTTCCGGAACAGGATCCTGATGCATCATATTTCCATAAAGCAACTGGGTTCTTATCGAGATTGTGAGGTGGACCAATCTATATTCTCAACGTGCAGCCCTCAGGCTGCACGTTGAAATTAGTTATGGGTCTACCATCAAATAATAATTATGGTCTTCTCTTCCAATTGAGACAATTTCCCCGTGAAGTGAAGCAGTGCTTGGTTACTGTGTGAAACAAGTACTGTTTTACCGGTAAAATAGGTCGGTGACCAGTGCCTGGGGAGGAATGTACTCAATATATGGGGTATAAACGATTGACTAAACTTGACTTCATATCCATTCTGTAGTCACGATTAGCGATTGTGATTAAATATGTGACCCTAAAACGCCAATAAATAAATAAATTGATACAACTGAACTTGTATGGGAGGTGAGAGAAAACATCAGTGTTCAAAGGGGTTAATTGGGTGTATATTGATCTTTATACAATAATGTATCACCCTGTTTTGTGTTGATAATTGAGTAGTAACTGTCATTAGACGTTAGTCAAACACATCTTTGTGTCCTATGCGTTTCCAGAATCGGCAACGGACATCGGTGATGGCTAGGACCCTTATTTTATACTTCAAACTCGAATTTATCATCTTTCCATAACGCGTCAGGTTCATAGAATTTTCGTTTATACGCAAGTAAACAATTACTCACATGTTGTAATTATGACGGTGGAAAAAAATCTGTTCAGAGTTTGAAGATGAATGAAACCTGTCGTTCCATTTTGGATAAATTAGATTTGTTAGCGACATTCACAGAATTCACCATGTGTGTTGGAACTATTCCTTGTTTTTCTTACTCAGTATCCCGTTGTCAGTTGAATACAAATTATGTAGATCAGGTTTGTATTAACAGAGAAGCTGAATTCTCAATGAATGTGTGAACGCGATTCTGTTTGTGACACCCTACTACAGTTCGACCTGGTGGTTCAAAATTCGAAACAGTTGACTGTGTCCTCTGGTGTCGCACCACTTATTAGGAGAGTTTCTTTGCAAGTGTGTCACGGTCTCTTCACATTTCGATCCAGGGCGCCTGAAGCAGGAGATGGGGGCCTTTTTCGCCAAATGTGCCGTAGTGGAAAATTCTTTACTTTCCGAGAACTGTAACTTAGAAATCGAGTATTCGTTTCTAATGTATTTTACTCTTCGCGGGAATCCCCTATGCTTATGAAGAGGCTTCTCTGATTTGTTTTTTTTTTTTTTTTTTTGGGGGGGGGGGGGTGGATCCACCCGCAACAACTATCCGACTGTGTATATCTTAAGAAACGACGTGCTGATTCTTCGTCGGCACCACTCATCAACATTTTAAAATTGTAATATTGACTCCAAGTATGCCTATTGTACGATGCGTAATATGATCGCATCATTTAAGTCGGTGCTGGGGCCATCATCTTTTATAATAGGTACGCAAGGGTTACACATAAGACTCTTCTCGAATACAAGGTGGGGAATTTTATTATCGGCAAGCAGGTTCGTAGCTATCTCCAGATATTCATTTGGAGACCAATATATACCCGACCATGGCATAAAGCAGATCGACTGTTCTTGACACACATCCTATTTCCACCCCACTGTCTTTACTGCGTTGCCAGTGTGCATTGCTAGTTTCGAGGAATGGTCAGGCTCGTATATAACCAAACTAACAACCGTTTGTAAAAGCTTTGCGCCTGTACGGAGGTCTTTGAACAAGTCATAATGCTTTTTTTCATACGACAAATACTCTGTGCTGCTTGGCTTTTATTGTGGTTATTTGTAATCGGCTGTTTTACCTTCAGATCTGTTGATTCAGGCAGCTGTGATTGTAAGATCTCCTCGTGGGAACCAGGGGAAGTGAAGCTGTACTTGTTTACTGTGGTAAATAAGCTCTGCTTTAATGGTGAAATGGGACACGGTAACCAATCCCTGGGGTGGAAGTCCTCTAAAATGAGCAACATGGGTATAAATGATTGTTTGGACTTGACATTATATCCATGTTGCGGTCACTATTAGACAATTACGCAGAAATATGTGACATTAATGTGAGATCACAGTATTTGGTAGGGATTCATTTAGTGAACTAGAATTCCAGATAATAATCTGCCTGACACGGCAAAGAATTTTGGGGATAATACACTCCCACCCCACCGACCCCCGAACTTTTGCTATTGCCAAACGTGTTTTTGTCGCTGCACATGGAACTGCTATCGTTTATCACCTGTTGGAATAACACTCAGTGCCACACCACAGTACACTGCAAAACATTTTGGTTCTCTTTAGAACTAAAACTGGTTCTAATCTTGTCCATGAGATGGAACCAGTTCTGTTTAAACAGTATTTATTTCAAATCAAATAAATTTATAAAGATTAACATTAAATATTAACAGAATTAAACATAAATTGAGGGGGTTTCAGCCGTAAGTTTAGAGCTTATACGAGGTTGTCTTAAATCATTATTAAGCAAAGGAGATATGAACAGTTGGCATATCGAACCAGTTTTAGTTCTATACAGAACCAAAACTGGTTCGATATGCCAAATGTTCATATCTCCTTTGTTTCAAAATGTTTGGCGACTGCGTTGAATAAGCTCCAAGTTTACTGCTGAATCTACTGCAGTTCATGTAATATTCTGTTAAAATTGAATGCTAATCTTGGTAAATTTATTTGATTTGAAATAAATACTGTTTAAACAGAACTGGTTCCATCTCTGGGACAAGATTAGAACCAATTTTGGTTCTAAAGAGAACCTATATATATTTTTTGCAGTGTATGGATTATCGGATTACTTTACTATTTCACAGTTAATATAATTATGGTCTACTAAGAAATCTCCCCGTCTAAAATACACTCGGAAATTGCACCCTGGGTATTCGGGGTTTTTCCATATTGTGATTATGTTGACAAGATATGAAGCATTCACCTGACTGCATTAATTTTCTTTAAATCCTTTGTATATATTAGCGATCGGAGACACAATGACTGTTCTTTTGGAACATCGCTTATAGATTGAACAAGTACTCCAATAGCTTTTTCCACAAGCTGATCAAAACTAATCTCGATCAATCGTCAACAGTGTAAACCTCAATTACATATTTTACTGAGAAATAATGTCAGTCATTATTCACGTAAACGAAATTCAATTATTGTCATAAATATTAGAAATATTTGATAGAGGTCCGTTTCTGAAGACTTCCTGTCCCAGTTTTTAGTCCAATTGGGAATATGCAAATGATCTCTAAGTAATTTCAGTGGACCATGCAAACATTTTATGACCATAATTGAACGGATATAAGCTCATAACGAAGTGATGATAAGGAGTGACTTGCCTTTCTGCGAATTTAGACATATGCTAACACGTGTTGTAATCTAAGGGAACTAATTCACTTGGATCCCTCGTGGAACCCTGGGACGCGGAGCAATGCTTCTTTACTGTGGTACACAAGTTCTGCTTTACTTGTAAAATAGGCCACGAAACTAACGCCTGGGGTTGAAGTCCTGTAATGTGGGCAGCATGGATATAACCGATTGGCTGGACTTGACTTCATACCTATTTGTGGTCATGATATAGCCATAGATGTTGAAAACGTCCTTAAGCAAAAATAAATAAGTAATAAATAAATAAATTCACTTAGATTCCTGATTATATAACTTATTTACATCTTTTTCAGTTCTGAGAACTTGAAAAGATGTGAATATGTTACTCAATAAGGCCAAGTGATTTGGCTTGATAATAGTGGCCCAATGGTTCAATGCGCTTAGCTAGCTTAAGCCAGTGACCCCATGATCGATCCGCGATCAGAAAGAGTTTCAAGGTGTCTGAACATTCTCCCCAGCTATCAATTATGGGATGGGTAATGTCACAGCGTACCATCCCACCGATTTGGGACGAAATTGCCATTTGTTACTCTGGAAAGACACTCCATGCATGCTAAAGAGGTTTCGTAATTTTATAAATTCATGCGTTATGGGCTACCATCACTATGCTGAATCCTGTACCTGGGATGCGATCTGCCTAAAATTCTACAATGGCCTGCCTAAGCTAGGTTTTGATAAGTTTTAGTTCCTTCTCCCAAAACATCCATTTTTTGTTGGATATAATATCTGTAATTTCATACCAAATGTGTCATTGAGTTTGGGTTTTCATCACAGGAACTAACTGCAAAAAGGCGTTTGTCAACTTTCCTCATTTTCGAGTAGGCATTTAAAAAAAAAATCATAATTTTCGAATAATAAGGAAAGGTTATGAAGGAACAATGATCATTGTTGATCTTACCGATGCAGTCCATATGAAAAGTACAGATGTACACCTTTTGAGGAGAAAATGAGATCAAAAGTTTATAGAAGCAATGGAACCGCAGGGGGTGTTAGTTGCTCGAGGCACTATAGTATTTATCTGTGCCATCTCCACTCCCACTCCTATATTTTACATTCTAACACCTTCCATCTCACTCGCTAAGATCCGTAAATCAATAAAATTGCATTTTTGATGATAGATTTTTCCAAATTTAATGAAATCGACAAATTCGACAGTTGCATAAACAGCCACCAGCAAGACCAAGGGCACGCTCACATCGTTCAAAGCGTCATGTCAGAAACTTGATAACTACTTTTGTTGAAGTGCTATGAGCTTCGTTGCCATCGCAACTCATACAATATCAAAATTCACTATTTTAAATATTATTTTATGATATTTTTCCAAACATTCCAACAAAACCATACCATGTGGCGCCTCATTGGAACGAGCTCGTTCCAGTGAGGAGTCACCTGATATGGTTTTGCTGATTTTTTTTTTAAAAAAAAACGTTTTTTTTCATCTGCTCATTTTGAATATTACGCGGACGGATGCGGTCGATTCGTTAGGTAAAGGGTTAACCCTTTACCCAACAACATAATGGTCAAAACCTGCCAGCGCTATTCTCAAAACTCGCCATTTAAGTTTCATTTTTTGTCTCAAAAACATAGGTTATGACCCTCCGTTGGAACGAGCTCGTTCCAATGAGGGGTCATAACCTATGTTTTTGAGACAAAAAATGAAAAACATTAGTTATTCAAGAATTGTTTTGGCAAGTGTCGTCTGCTTTTCATGTTAGGTAAAGGGTTAAGAAGTTTATGTACACCCGACCAGCTTTCTCGGCATCACTAGTTAAATACTGTGACAAGAAATGTTCTCCATTCCATTTACATAATGAGATGCCAAGGACAAAGAAGCGATTCAAGACATTTACCTTTCAGCGACTGTATTTATTTTCAAGTGTTTCACATTCCAAAATGTTTTAGTTCTGATTCCATCTGATCAATATACAGATCAAAATACCGTGGGTGGGCACTTGATTGAAATCAGAGTATTTGATTTTGTTTCTTCAAACATAAAACCACTGGCTTTACAACGTCGTTGCAAAATGGAATCTGCTGCTGCTTTCACAGTCTGAGTTTCTGATACTTTTCGGTTTAAATAAATAGTAGGCACTTATTTTTTTAATGCCATACTGGAGACTTGACATATATATCAGTGTTTCATCTCTTCGTTCTTTAATTATTTGGACGAACATGCCCGAAGAGCTGAAGCCACAATGTCGCTTTTGATAAGCTTAAGAAATACAGTTCTAAAGAAGAATGGTTTGTATTATAGAACTTTCATGAACTCGCTGATTTTAGAAAGATATGAAGACCTTCAAGTTTTATTTTGATTTATAAAATAATAAACTAAAAAAAAATGTTTCGAAAAACGTATCGTGTATTTTGACTATATTGGTATAGGCGATAGTTGGCAAATCGTTCTGGGTGGTATGATACCCGACATCCTGTTGGGTGGACATCTATCCATACTCTTACTGACTCATCTTGTGAACACTTGATGTCTTAATAAGCAAAACTGTAGTTCATGGACCACCCGGTGAGCCATGCACTGAAGAGTTGCTCCTTGGGTTTTCCCTCACGTTTTTCTTGACTTGCAAATAAGCGTGTTGGTAGATGTCCGCACACTGGGTGGCTAAGAATCAACTCACCTGTGCGAACTGAAGAATACTCAATGCACGTCTGACGTTGTTGTCACTGACAACAATGTAGAACTTGCATTTTGTATTCTACAGTGCACATAAGGGGAGAGTGAGGGTGGTACTGTAAAATATACAATGCATGGCATCGTTCTTTTCAGTGGCAACGACGTCGGACATGCGTTGAGTATTCTACCATGCGAACAGATGACAACGACGTCAGACAAACATTGCGTATTCTACAATGCGTACAGGGTGAGTTTAGCCACACAGTGTAGTTCTTGGGAACTACATGATATAAGTCATTGGAAAAATAGTCCTGTAACGTTTTGCCTGTACCAATAGTCGGCGTAAGATGGCTTTAATGCTTGTCAAGCTCCCCCAGCATTTCTTTATGGTCAACTCTCTGCGCGGAAAGTTTTTCGATGAAAATCCGCAAATATAGTGTTTGTTTTATAGAGACGCGACAGTGTTTGCGATTATTGTCAGTAACCGATATACCGGTTAAAAACTTGCGATATTGAACCGGGTCCGCACTACTGTTATATATATATAATATATTGAACATCTTTTTCACATTGTTGCATTGTACGTCACACAAAGCGACGACATGGCCGTTGACTACTTTGCCTGTGAAATCAAGTTATGACACAAATTTGCGCAGAAGGCGGGCTTTTCCATTAGTATGATCGTTTTGACAACGCGATACAATAGCATCGCAATGTAAACCAACGCACACTCTGAAACAAAGAATTCCATATAGCTACCGTTTGAACCAGAAGTAATTTATATTGGTCTCAACTGCACAGGAGAGTTCAAAGAATGGATATTGCCTTTTCTGGATGATTTCCTGTCCATTGGCGGAAAAGTAATCCATTGTGAATCAAGAGATTTGTGAAAGCAAATTGGGGGTGTAATCAATGTATAGACATTGTGAAATTTATTTTATTTATTTTTGTTTATCGTTGTTTATCAACACTTCCGGCAGCCAGGGTATCCTCGTGCAGCGATAGGCAACAATTGGACACCCAAACGTTCTAACTCAATACAAGGTGGGTTAGCATTGGTTTAGGGCAAGTGCACCATGTACGTGCAGAACGCCTTAATACACAGTACCACCATGTCCCCACGTGGGTAATCGGGAGTGGAATTAATGTAGACACGTTTGATCACATTCCGCTCTTTGGCTCTAGCCTGTGCAACCCTCACCCTCTCCCACCCTAAACGAACATCACCACCACCACTCAGTGACACTCTCACTACTGAAGTGGGTACACGTGCCAAGTTTGGTTGTGATTCGATGTACGATCTAGCAAATGTTAGGGAGCAAATAAGTCAATGGCTTTTTCATTACATTCCAGACCCTTGGCCTTTCCTTATGGAAACCCGATCATAGTGACTCTCTTTAGACTGACCTAGGTACGTGTACTACGTTTGGTGGATATTCGATCGGCGGTGTCGAAAAAGTGAGGGAACAGCACACAAACAAACATACTTTTCGAAAATTATTGTATAGATGAGCAGTGTCTGGAACCTGCCAGGTAAACCTTATACTGACTGACACGTTAAAAATTCCTTATTACAAACAAATAATCAGAACTTGTCATTTAGTTTAAACAATATTTTATTCCAGAATATCAACAGATAAACGAAATACAAAAAGATACAAGACGAGTACACAATGAATACAACATGATTCGACATAAAGATTCAAACAGACACGACAGTGACGGCGCTGTATCCTGAAGAAAGTTTTAGAGTCATCGTGATGACGGAGTGGGTATGTTTTTTTTTGTTTCAGAAATTCAGTAATATAAAAGTAATGACCTGGTTTGAGAGTAACATTGCAGATTCACACCTCGGGAGACATTGGTTACAAAGAGAGGCAATCTGCAATTCTACCATCAAGCCAGGTCATTATTATTTTTCTTATACCGAATTGTTTTATTCCCCTCCCCCAGTCAGATGAATTTTAAACAAATGATTTTACTGATATCCAACAACAGCATACTAGAACTTGAGAGCTTGATTTCATGTCCAACTCAAAAGTTTCAACGACCCAGGAGACACAATACTGAAAGAAGGAACCTTGAAAGGAATCTTGAATAATTTGGTTTTTATGGTTAATATTTGGCTACTTTGGTTAATATGGTTAATTTGAATGGTTAAATTCAATGATCATCAATCTGGGAGAATGCAACATAAAGCTTCTTATTCTTCGGCCGTTTTCGATATCATTTTCGGAGAATCTCGACCCAAGCGAGGGACATTGCCGAAAATGTCACACGGGAATATTACCAGCGATGTCTATGTTGCAGATTGGCAAATCAAATAGAATGGCAGTTTACTGTAGGCTTTTGAAATGAGGTATAATAAGAATAATTATTTTACTGCTCTTGACTGCATAGATACGCCACGCATTTGCGTTTGTAAAGTTGATCATATGCGTGGAGCAAAGGTTTATATTTTCAAAGAAAGATAATTATGACTGGGACATTGTCCCAAGACAATGAGAGTGAAGAAGGTTATCACGCAATGAATAAAATCTACTCGTGCATGCTGTATATTTTTAAGTGCCTGGTGTGGGGGCCTGGTGGCGTTGCGGTAACCAGATCTCGCCAGATCACTGAAGTTAAGCAACGTCGAGCCCGGTTAATTCTCGGATGGGTGACCGTCTGAGCGATCAATTCGGACTCCCGCGTTGTGTCCTTGGGCAAGGCACTTAATCCCGATTGTCCACATGGGTGCACGATGACGCCGTGTACTAAGGCGTACTGCACGTCGATGCTACGCATGTCGTCAACCAACCTAACCCTGCCTGTGCTGCAGTGCGGAGTTACGATGTTGGGGAGCTGGCAGCTGCTCGTCGTTGCTCGGTGATTCTCTCCAGGTACTCCGGCTTCCCCCACCCGTAAAACTGTCACGGTCATGATTAGCCATTGTGCATAAGTATATGACCTTAATATATGAGTAGCGGATTACACCCGCAGGTTTGAACTTATATAATTACTCCGAGGGGGGAAGACATAAGAATCACAAGTAAAGTAAAGATTGCCTATGCTTCTTTCGTTGTTCACCGGAATCTTAGAGTTATTACCTGGTTGGAGATTCACCCCCTAAGGTATTATACTGCCAATGCTTTCGCCGTGTCCTTTATTGTTCTTGTAATGTTTTTAACCCTTTACCTAACACGAAAGTCAGACGACACTTGCAAAACAATTCATAAATAACTAAATTTTTCGTTTTTGCGTCAAAAACATAGCTTATGACCCTTCATTGGAACGAGCTCGTTGAGCTCGTTCCAATGTGGCGTCATAAGCTATGGTTATGAGACATTAAAATGATAAAATAATGAAAATTGAATGGTGATTTGTGTGAATAGAACTGACCGGTTTTTGACGTTACGTTGGGTAAATTAATGAATTACGTTTTCTATCATTACAGTATACATATATAAACCAATGTGATTATAGCTTGTGTAAACTTCCTAGAGGAATTTGCACATAGCAAATTAAATTAAGTATCGCAAAGTCTTCAAGTAATAACCATACTAATTTAGTATGGCCCATTGAGTTCTATATCATCTTTTGAAGGCTTTAAGTCTACACATCCTGCATGCTGAATATCCCGCCCTTCATAATGGTACTCTTTTTTATCTAGAGGAGATAAAATTCTGGATCTCAAATTATTATATTTTCAACTTTGACCTTGAAAACGTAGCTTATGCACCTCATTGAACAAGCTCGTCGAACTCGTTCCAAAAATGAGGTGATATAAGCTATGTTTCTGAGGCAAAAACTGAAAATGTTTAGTTATTCGGGAAAAGTTGTTTTTGTATTTGTCGTTTGCTATTTGTATTAAGTAAACAGTTAATGAAATATAAGGAAAGATTAATTCAGGTCCACTGTCGCAGAATTACAGGGGTCAAATTGATGTTCGAAATGATGGAGGAAAATTTATGTTCTTATCAGTGCTCAGCCGACAGTCAGTGACTGTCGTCTGAACCCCATTTCGAACGTAAACTTTGCCACTTTATCAATGCCCTGTCCGCTTGGGACTGTTAGGATACCTGAAGGTGCCTGTGGCTGACAACGCCAAAGGGTGATCAACGATAATTCACCGAAAAGATTATTTATTTATATGTACGAAGAAATAAAATATGAAACAAATTACTCACAAACTTATCCATAAGAATACACTAATTACGCGGATAAAAGTTTATTCTTCAGGGCCCTCGACGTCTCCCACAGCTAGCTGTGTCCGCTGGATCAACCTCACATCATCTTCATTTTCTCACGGTTCCTGATACATACAAAGTGTCTATTCACTTCTCTTTGCTTCCTCCTCTCAGGGTTAACTTCACAGTCATTCGGACTTAACACATATAATGTTCTGCTTGTGTGAC
This sequence comes from Pictodentalium vernedei, assembly GCA_031216915.1. Classification (NCBI taxonomy): domain Eukaryota; kingdom Metazoa; phylum Mollusca; class Scaphopoda; order Dentaliida; family Dentaliidae; genus Pictodentalium; species Pictodentalium vernedei. The sequence continues at coordinate 150,198,062 of CM062293.1, forward strand.
TCTATCAGCGTTCCCACAGTTCAATCACAATTCAATCGGCGTCTACTACAGTTCACGATCACTTTGCGCCTTACCTGGCTCTCACGGGGTTAAGTTATTCTTCGCCTTCAGATATATACTTAACAAAGCTTACATAAATATATTCTGCAAAGTGTTCTCAACATCACCAATTCTCGCACCGCCTAAAACTATTTTATCTCGCGAGCTATTCAAGCGCTTACTCAAGCTCTTAATACGGTTTCTAGACCTCAACGTTGCAGCTTTTACTTCTTTGGCTACTATGCCACTACAGTTTGCAACCATTAACAAACTACGATCGGTTCCTTACAGCCTTCACAGGGTTACGACAATACGCGGACTTTCAGTCTCGGTGCCTATGACCCTCGACGGCCAAGTCTAAACTCGGACCTTCTCTGAGTGCCCTCAGGCCAACTGCCTGCCTCAGAAGTCCGCTTCACTCTTTATACAGCCGGAACGCAAAGTTTAAACATATTAATTCTGATTTAACGCGTGCTTTGTAATTCGATATGAATAGAGATATTAATACGTATTTTGTTTGAGTTCGCTTGACATTTCGTGGACACTTTTATTATTATGAGCTCGTGTTCTGTGATGTCTGGCAACATATATCGGAGCTCTCCTGGCTTGGTAAGATATGCCTCTTTTGAAACAACTAGACATTTTAATGATTGTCTGAAAAGGCCAGAACACGATTAAACTGTTTACGTTCAAATTACCCGTGAACAATCGCTAATTCAAATCTATGATGGACAGGATAGATGCGTAATATGGGGGTGTGTCCAGAACATGTGTGATGCACTGGTTTCCAACAATTAATGACAACCGGAGAATACTTCTTTGATCAGTTATCAGATAGTCCATGTGGTGTTCGACAAATGCGGCATATTGGACATTAAATTTCATACTTCATTTAGAAGCTCTTGAATTATCGTTAGTTTGACAAATCGGTTTTCGGGGTCCGTCACATACCTATCTTGACGCTTTACATTTAACCCAGACAGAAATATTATCGAAAATATTTACACTTATAAACCAAAAAAATCGCAAGTTTTAGCTATCACCTTGACATCCACTTCCGAAACCAACTCACTTACGACGTTACAAGGACTTCTAATGTCCTTCCCGTATTAGACGTGTTGTGAACGATATTTTCCGTAATGATCTATTTAGTAATGATTATGTGGTAAATATAGAATATACCCATAGTAGGTTGGTGTACCAAATGTTCACCACGAGTGGTGAAGTGGTGTTAACCGCGCACCAAAGCCTCGCGGTTAACACCACTTCACCACTCGTGATGAACATTTGGTACACCAAGCTACTATGGGTATATTCTATATGTACGTGATTTGATGGTGATTATGTGATAAAAGGGCATACACGGGGCAGCATTTGATGACGCTTGGTTCATCACAGCGATATTTTGCGACGCATGCAAATAAGAATCCGATTTTAGTACAAAATAGGTGTCCGAATTTTATTTTGAGTATATAGGGGGTCTATGTTTATGTGTTGGATAGAACGTCAGCTTGTGTTCACGTGTCCCACTCGCAACAATAAACTGTATATATATATATCAAACTTCCTTGTAATCAAGTTGTGCCCCCGCGGGAACCCCAGGAAGTAAAGAGTGATTGTTTACTGCGGTAAACAAGCTCTGTTCTACTGGTAAAATAGGGCCCAATCACTAATGTTTGGAGTGCGAGCCCTCCAAAATAGGCAACACTGGGTATAAACAATTGGCTGACCTTGACTTTATCTCCATATTATGGTCATGATTAGCCATTGTGCAGAAATATGTGAGCTTAAACAACAATAAATAAATATATCAAGTTGTGAAACCCGATTATAGTTTGGTGAAGTCGGTGGGCGGGTGTCTGAGTGGGTGTGTTGGTGTGTTGGTGGTCGTTTCGGCTTTCCTTCATTGTAAGTGCGATAAATGAAATAAATACTAACGCAGCTTAGAAATATGTATGTGAATTTGCTGCCATCTTGATCAACTTCGAAAATCTGTTTTGCCCTATTTCTTTCTCTAGTTATGTCCCTTAGTTTGCTGGTTTATTCTGATATTCTGTTCTAATATTAGGGCAACTAATAAATCAACCAAACATAGGGTAATTTCAGTAGTTTTCGGTATATGAACCCTTGGTTCCATCGATACTTCTTACCGTGGTTATGTCTTGAGCTGTCACTAATAATATTCGATTGGTCGACTATGAATTGTTCACGGCATAATCGATTAGTATTTTCGTTAGTCGGATAATCGGTAAATTTTTACTCCCTTTAAATGCTTAAAATTGGACGCACTTCTACATTGAGAAAAATGTATATTTTTGACTACATCTTTAAGGTGCTATATAAGTAAGTAAAATTAGTTTACTTTGAAATTATCAAAACAGGTTATAAGACCAGCATTGTATAGAAACTTAATATTAATTGCATCACGGATACAAATGTATTTTTTATTAACCTTTTACCCAACGTAACTGTCAAAACCGGCCAGCGCTATTCACAAAAATCGCCAATTAATTTTCATTATTTTTTCATTTTTTGTCTCAAAAACATTGGTTATGACCCTTCTTTGGAACGAGCTCGTCGCGATCGTTCCAAAGAGGGGTCATAACCTATGTATTTGAGGCAAAAAATGAAAAAAAATAGTTATTTAAGAATTTGGTTTGCAAGTGTCGTTTACCTTTCATGTAAGGTAAAGGGTTAAAACATGGAAGATCTCACAAGTGGATTCCACCTTCTAAAACATAAGCCCATGTCAACATAATGGAAAACAATTATCTAGAAAAATACATTTGGGGCGGGGGGGGGGGGGGATAACACACAGTTGTAACTAAAACCACTGGATGTCATTCCAACCCAGACTTACCCACAAGACTAAAACTCGAGACATTAAACCGATGATGTTTGGAATTATTACACATGCACCTTTCTGTTATGGTTGAGGATTTGAGTCATTTCTTGTAAAGATGTTCAGTTTGGTTTGACAGTGCCAAATGTAAACCGATGGTGCTTTGTTTGAAGTTAACAAACATCGAGCCTGTGTGGATGGCAAAAACTTGATGGGAAAGTTCGCGGGCTACAACGTAAACAAAAGTATTATTCGCCGTTGCTGTGCACTTGCAAAAACAATTCTTGAATAACTAAAACTTTTTTTGTGTGCCTCCCAAAATTAGCTTATGACCTATCATTGGAACGCAATGAGGTGTCACAAGCTAAGTTTGGGAGGTAAGAATTGAAGAGAAAGGTTAATAAAATTGATATTCCTATTTTCGTGTATAGCGGTGATGAGATATGGCATTTATGTTCATAACCCTTTACCCAACGTAACGGCCAAAACCGTCCAGCGCTATTCCCAAATATCGCCAATTAATTTTCAAAATATTTTCATTTTTTGTCTCAAAAACATAGGTTATGACCCCTCGTTGGAACAAGCTCTTCGAGCTCGTTCCAACGAGGGGTCATAACCTATGTTTTTGAGACAAAAAATGAAAACAATTAGTTATTCAAGAATTTTTTTTGCAAGTGTCGTCTGCTTTTCATGTTAGGTAAAGGGTTAAAGGGTTACTTCGAAAACATTTTCAATATTGATCTGAAGTTGAGATATGAAATATTACTAGAATCTGCTAACAGCATAAAATAACATAAGAATTCTAACATTCGTGAAAGAAAAGTGAAGGATACAAGTATTGCTGAAGCTTTCTTTTTATTACCGTTCTTTACACTGTGAATTCATTCATTTGGAATGGTTCCTAAAATTGTGTATCAAATCCCGAATCATTAAAATAGATAACTTACCGGTTTCTAAATCCCAGAACAATGGACGTCCACATCCGGAGGCCGTTTCTAAAATTGTTTGTCTACTTTTTCAAATCACACACTTCCGTTTTTCAAGGTAACGTGCAGCATTTCTATTGTTGATATATTTCCAGGAGATACAAAGATTATATTAACGAGAGTGAGAGAGAGAGAGATAGAGATTACACAAATAAGTGGAGAGCACAGTATTATGAGATTGATGAAATACTTGTGTGATAGATATGAGAGAAGAGCTTCGCTTTTCAACATAGGTCTTCAAGATCATACGCTTGAAATAATTTTAACAGTCAGGGAAAATCAATAGAGGTTTTGTTCAGCGTTTATTAGACATCAAAGACCATTATGTTTGAAGCAATTCTATTTCATTATTGTCTGACAGAAACAGCAGTTATTATGCGCTGAAGAAACCACCGAAAGTGGCAATATTGCTTGAATTTGACACATCTTCTTTCATCATAGAGTGTTCGGTATGAATGAATCCTTCAAATGTCGAATGATTTTTATTGTGCTTCCTTGCTTTTTTCCTCAACCATCATGTCATTGTTGCAAGAATTTTGCAATTTAAAAGGTTTCAGAAACGTACATTTGAACAGGAGTAAACGATGGAGCACCACCGTGAAACAGCCGGTACGTCCACCGTGAATGTCTGCGGTTAAATACCGTATTAACCCTTAGGTCCCCATACAGCCACAAACTGCCCCTCTTATGTTGTATTGGGACCGCGGTGGCTCAGTGGTAGACTGTTGGACTTCTATGCTAGAGATTTCAAGTTCGATCCCCGTCCGGGACGACCCGCGTTGTGTCCTTGGGTAAGGCACTTAATCCCGGATGACTACATGGTGGCACGATGACGCCGTGTACCAAGGCGTACTGCACGTCTATGGTGCACATGTCTTCAGCTGCTGTAACCCTGCTTGGGCGGAGCATGAACAGAGTTAGAATGTTTAGGAGCTGACAGTTGCTCGTCGATGCTCGGTGGTTCTCTCCGGGTACTTCGGCTTCCTCCACCCGTAAAACTGTCAGGGTCACGATTAGCCATTGCGCATAAGTATGTGACCCTAAACATCGATAAATAAATAAATCTTATATTGTATTGACTTGCCCACAAGGGTATTCTTCCTAGAGAATTCTTCTGGTTGGATACTTTTATCTTGATATTACATCATTGTAATATCATCCTTGAAATCTTGTTCTATCATCAGGCCTCCTGGACAAGAGAAGTTCAAGAGGACACACTTGGCGGAATTTTGATAACATCTCGTCGATTTCCGAAACAGATCGAATCGAATCATCGGAACAATGTCGAACGAATGAAATATCGAAGCTTTCCAGAGCTCTATAAAAATCTTTAGAAATATTAGTTGCTACCAAAAAAATACGGGAAATAGTTCCATCCGGGACTACTCCACACAAATTTCAGTCGGTAGTAGTATCACCTTTGCAGAAAACAACTCAATATTATTTTTCTTCCGAGACATAGTTTATTACACCTCACTCGGACGAGCTTAACCTCATGACGTGTTATAAACTTTGGCGGGGAGGGATGAGATGAATGTGAGAGACGATGAAATAGAGTGTCAAATGTATAATTTAGGAGTAATAGAGACGTCGTTGGAACACATTCTCTTTTGATGTCCAAAATATCAGTCTGACAAAATAAGTTTCACTGGGAGTATGATGGGAAACATTGTTTTATTTTGAACCAAAACCGAGGAAATGATATTTGGTTTCTCCTATTCACGAAACAATGTCTGTAAATTCATCTTCAAGATAGGCTAGGTAAACGTTTTAACCCCCCAACCACAGCTGTAAGTCTCTTTCACTCATCTCTGCCAAACTCAGAGTATGAGAATGTTATTTATTATTCCCACGAGGCACACACATGTGAACATACGTGTAAATTAGCAATTTTTATTTCACGATTCTCTCCTTTTGAAAAAAATGATTTTTTCACAGTGACGGTTTACGCACAACGAGATATTCAGTGCAAATTACAGCTGCACGATTGCGCACACAAGATATTTCTTACAAATTACGGCAGCACGGTTGCACGCGTTGCAAGGTAAACACTTGTTTGAATGAAACACGCAGGGCTGTTTTTCAGTGAAGATGGTCATTTCTGAGGACCCGCTTGGCACATTTCCATTCATAAGTCTCAAGTCTTATCTAGACTACTTACAAACCAGAAGATACCACCGATCGTGAACAGGGCTGTAGCCAGGATTGTTTAGGCTGGGTAATAATTTTCTTTTATGGACCCTCGATGACAGAAGGTCACCCGCATCTACCACAGGAAAAGTATGGGGAGAAACAAATTCTTGAATAAATACAAATGTTCAATGTTTGCCCCCAAAACCTATCTTATTACTTCTCATTGACACACCCCAATAATATGGTATAAGTTATGTTTTGGAGGCCGAATTTGAAAAAAAATAATGAAATTTAAATGGCAGTTTTTGTGAATAGAGTTTGAAATGTTACTTCAACTCTTTTGGCGCGGAATAATCTGAGAAACAGAATTCTTAGCGCCTAATATTCATCAGGAATTTTACAGAAAGTAGAGGTTGTTAGACTAAAGCGTTATTATTTTACAAGATGTTCTAATGATCTCATTGACAGTTTTTTAAATGATTTTCTGTATATATTTAAATGGCACCATTATACTCTCAAGGGACGATATCGTTGTTCATAGATAGGACATAAATGGTGCATGAAACACAGGAATACGTATCTTTGTTTAACCCTTCACCCAACGAATCGGCCGCATCCGACCGCGAACTATGCAACTTCAGCAGTTGAAAAAATATTATTTTTAAAAAAAATTCAACATAACCATATCATGTGACCCCTCATTGGAACGAGCTCGTTCCTACGAGGGGTCACATGATATGGTTTTGTTGATTTGTTTTGAAAAAGTTAACAAAATAATAAATTTTGATATCGTCTGCGTTGGGTAAAGGATTAAAAGCACTTGGAAATGGACACACACAGTTGGCTAAAATGACTACTGCAGTACCTTTCCGCGGTCTGCCGTCTGTCGACTTTAATCGCCTGTCGCGCTAAAATAGTTAAGCAAGTGACAACTGTTTTGACCACCGCAGTGCTTATTTACTGTGATAAAAAGTTCTGCTTTACTGGTGAAATTTGACCCAGTAACCAACGACTGGAGTGCAAATCCTCTAAAACGGGCAGCATAGGTATAAACGATTAGTTAAACTCGGCTCCTTGCTTTTATTGCGGTCAAGATATAGTCATAGATGCTGCTTTGATCCTTACACTGTTCTGAGACAAAATGTAATTCATCCCTGATCAGATAACCACATGATCTCGAAGCAGTATCAGATATCTGTGTTGCTTCTTTTATGACCAGAAGACCAACTACGCAATCCAACATGCCGAACCCGAAAATAGTTAGAAAAGGATGATTTGGTCTGTAGTGCTGAAACGGTTAAAGGGTTTTCTTGATCGATTAATCCTGATTAACCGATTAATCACATTCTGTAACAGGTAGCTGAAAAATTGCCGTACCATTGATTTACAGCATTAGCCCATTACCCAACGTAACGGACAAAAGCAGCCAGTGCTTTATAAACTGAAAAATCTCAATTCAAATTTTATTATGTTTTCAATTTTTGTCTCAAAAACATAGCTTATGACTCCTCATTGGAACGAGCTCGTTCCAATGAGGGGTCATAAGCTATGTTTTTGAGACAAAAATTGAAAAGTTTTAGTAATTCAAGAATTTATTTTGCAAATATCGTCTGCTACCTGCATTGGGTAAAAAATGACCATTTCAAGTTACTGATACAGTATAATGACCATGCAAGTGAACAAGTATGTCAGCACGTAATTTGCATGCTTTTCTCTGTCTCATATAATTGATGTGAGTCAGTGTGACAGTGTTTGCCTGTTTAGAAGCTAGTTTTTTTTAACCCATATAATACAGTAGTTCAAAAGTAACGATTAATCGATCAATTACTTTTCTGATCGATCTAGACGTTGATCATTGGTTAATCGATTAATAGGTTAACCGTTTCAGCTCTATTGGTCTGACGAAATTCAGTTTCTCCCACCCGATGCGGAGAGCCGATCTTTCTTTTTCAACGACCTCGTGCAGCTTTCGGAACTCTGCTTCACTGCAGAAAATGTATGTTTTAGGTTGTAAATCTCCAAGTACGATGCCTATGGCGGTGTGATTATTAGTGTATGTTCCATCGTGACATTTACTCATTGGAATCTTGTTGCGACTGGTGCCACGCGTTGTAAACGGGGAAACAGTGCATGATGACAATATAGAAAGTGCTGAATGAATATAGAGTGTAAAACAAACTTCACCCTCCACTTCACTTCGTGGGGTATTTCCGACAAACGACAAATTGTAACACTAAGATCGAATGAGTGCTAAATCATTACCAGACTTTTAGCTTCTGGTCTAACAGCTTTCGTTATTGTGTGTGACGTAACTAAATATATTGGCGCCTCCAATACAAGCTGTTTAACACATGTAAAACAACGTTGAGCCCTCGCAGCTTTGTTTTCCAAGCAAGAGTTGTTAAAAAATGCCACAGCTATCCCCCTGATACTTTCTCTTGGACGAAGCGAGCAAATGTATTTTGAGCTGAGCGGAATCGACTTATAAACAATATCCGAGAACATTTACAGTTGTATTACACTTTGTGTACGAAGATAGATGCACAGATTACGGTTATGATTGAAACACATTCTATCTTCCGCAAATCATTTGTGGATCAGTACAGTTGGTTGTAATAACCACGCCTGTCCAGAAGTCGCATCATATTTCACTTTGTACTATCGGGCGATGGTTGGGGGTAATTAAGGACACCTATGAACCCTGATGGTGATCTCAAAGTGCATTTTTCAAACTGGGTTTTCCTAACGAAGATATGTATTTTTATACAGGCAAAATACATACACAAAACGACACGGTGTGTGTGACTGGATTAATCGATATGGCACGAGTGCCAGCGCAGAAGGATAGAACGAGAGGCCGCTTTATCCTTCCGAGATGACACAAGTGCCATATCGATTAACCCATTCACACGCGTGTGTCGTTCTGTGTTTATTACACGTCTTCGCGTCAATAAAAAACAATTATTAGAAGGACACTCAGCAATTCATTTGACAGCTATCAACAAAACAACACATTTTATCGCCAACCAAATTTGCGAGGGGTGCCTGTGTTACTATTATGTCCCATGAGTTCCAATGTGTTCTACGTGCCTACTGGCACATAGAACACTTTGGAACTCAGGGGACGATTTTTAACTACCGCTAGCGATTCAAATTGAAATTGCGTTGCCTGATTTGTAGAAAATTCCAGTGAAATTTCGTTTCTATGTAAAAATAGTTCGTCAACGATTTCCGTTCCGCATATATGTGCGGAACAGATTTTCATTTTCCGCATGGTTTAGTGTTGCTGTAGATGGGGATTACATAGGACAGGCGAGTAATAAAATTATGGACACCTATGAACTCTGATGGTGATCTCAAAGTGCATTTTCAAACTGCGGTATTCCTAACGATGATATTTATTTTTCTACAGGCGAAATACAACCCTGTCTCACCCTGACCCAATAGTGTCCTCTCATCGTTGAAATGAAACTAAAATATTTTGAATGGGAAACAAAACATCCTCCAAGATATTTTTTACAAACTGAAGAGTAATAACCTAAGTTTGTTCATTTTTATTGTTTCGCCCGTGGTAATATTGCCCACCCGTGGAAAGTGACACTCCACGGCGGCTGTACTGCACCACCAAGTCGCACAGTTACAAATAAATGCAGCTTGTATAAATTGTATATTTTGTTGTACAAGGTGTCTCATATTTGACAGGATTAGCAGGTTCTAGGAATCTCTATGAATGCCGAACAGTTTAACTAAAAGAATGGTCATTGATCGGATGTTATTATAGCTTGTAAATTGGCTTAATGCAGAAAACATGTACCTGGCATATTTTTGCTACATAATTCATCATTTTTTAACTTTGCGGCTAAAATGAAACCGGAAGTAACAGTATTTTGCACCACCATTTGTAGTCTACGTATGGCCAATCAGTGATAAGATTTCAGACGGACGGGGGATGTAGTGATTGTAAAATGGCAATTATGTACGATAGAACGCGGTCGTAAATGGCTTATCAGTGGCCAGTAAGTAACTGAATATTGATTTCAACTGATAAATACTGCGCGATCAATGCTGAAGTCAGAACCTCGCACTGACCTGTTAATAATATACCGCGTGGCCCTAACTTATCTCACTCCCAGAAGAGAAGATAACTGATCGCTCAGTACTATATTGTAAAGTAACCATGCATCAAATTACAGTTAGAAGAGCAACACGGGGTTGTGCATCATCGGTACTGTAAACAAATACCAATCGATTTCAGTACGAATATTTCATACTGGGGCACAACGACAAACTCTGTGTTATTCCAACGACTGATTTAGTCCTCACACTACGGTCAGCTTTGTCATACCCCAAATTTAGGCCTCTGTGAATCTCATATTTAGAGTCAGATCGAATCTCGAATATCTCGAATCGAATAAGGCAGCGGATTTCGAATCGAAAATCACCACTTTTCAAGAAGCAGACTTTGCTCCTTCTTACAGCCATTGAATAGAGCCAATATTGTTAGTCTCCATTCAAGTATTGTTGGCGACCCGTCTGTTTGTGCAAGTCAAACAAAAAAATGAATATTCCTGAAACGGAAGCAAGATAATTTCGGAAGCGGAATCTCCTTGAAATCTTCTATCATCAGGCTTCCTGCACGGGAGGCCCGATGATAGAGGAAGAGTTCAAGAGGACACACTTGGCGGGATTTTGATAACATTTCGTCGATTTCCGAAACCGATCGAATCGAATCATCGGAACAATGTTGAATCAAATCGAATATCGAAGCTTTGCAGATCTCTACAAAAATCTTTAGAAATATTAGTTGCGACCAAAAAAATACAGGAAATAATTTGATCCGGGACAACCCAACACAACTTTCAGCCGACCGCACTATCACCATTGCAGAAAACAACTCAATATTATTTTTCTTCCGAGACATAGTTTATTACACCTCACTCGGGTGAGTTTAACGTCATGACTTGTTATAAACTTCGGAGGGGAGGGAGGGGGTGAATGCGAAAGAGTTTGGGAGTAATAGAAAACCCTTGAACACATTCTCCTTTGATGTCCAAACTATCAGTCTGACAAAATAAGTTTTACTGGTAGTTTAATGGGAAAGGTGAAAGGAGACTTACGGTGGTTATCGGTGAAATTGGGAACTTGAGGCGCGATATATCATCAAAGAGTTAGTTTTCGGATACGTGGAGGAGAGAAGAGGCGTGGGAAGGTGTGGTATTTGGAAACATAGTGGTAATCAAGGTTTTCTCATCTGAGAACCGCGACAAATCCGCACTGGCCTAAGTGGTATTATCATATTATTATAATATTATGCCATTGTTTAAAAGGCCGAAAATGAACAAAATACAAAATTCTAATGTGTAAATTTCTGTGATCTGGTCAGATTTTTCCGGCTGTCAGGGTGAAGGGCCAGTGGGCTTTCTTGTTAACTCAGTTCTGTCAGGCATGTGTTCTCCATTTAATTTAAGGCCCACAATCCTTGGAGACCTTAATATGTGTTTATAAATAACCAAGCACTGCGCCTACCCAAGCGGATTGAATAATGGCAATAGAATATAAAATACAATATATAAAATGGTCTAACCTGGTTCAGTAGGCAGCATAAGTATAAACGATTGGCTAAACCTGACTTCGTACTTATGCTGTGGTCATGATATAACCGTATATGCTGAAAATGACCATAAACATCAACAAATAAATATCAATGTCTTTTATGCGAGAGACCCACAACTCGCATGTATACGCGGCGCGTGCACGCGATAAACAAGCAACGATCTCTGATAAAAAACACTATCTATCAGAAATCGTTGGAATTAAATCATTCCAATTTTCAATATCCGTGTGAAAATGCATGTCAGTGGAAGAAGCTTGTTCCTTGACATCTATATTTGTTTGAATCTTGGGAGCTGTTGTTAATTTGATTTGCTGTTTGCAGCAACAGTTGACGAGTCTGATAAGCTAATAAAGGTAGTCTTTTTATTGGGGTTTAACGAACAATTCAACAGCCAGGGTCACCTCGTGTTGGAAATGAGGGTACTCACTTGGTGAAGTGATCATATTGTAGTATATGTCAAATTAACAACCCATCTTTGGCTACTTGTAATTTCAATAAATGATGAAGCGAACACGCCCAAGTCTCTAATCCTGTGCCTTTCATGAAGAGGCCTGTCTAAAGGGAATTGGCTACATTGACATGCGCAGAGTCCACGTGACTGCTTCTTCGCTAGACCACTTGCATTCAGTGTTGCAGTGTAGTCTGTTTATAGAAAGTACAGTTCCTTGCATTCCCAATAAAATTTAGTTCAAGGATAATTCAAAATAAATATCACTCATTCGTTTCTGCAGTGATGATACCAGGTCCAAAGATTGAACCTTGCTGAGCTGTCTCGTATACAATTTCAAGGATGAATATCAGAATCCGTAGTCTTCAAAGAAGAAAACCTTTGGGTTTCCTAATTGCAGATTCAGACCGGTAATATATATTTGACACGCAGGTTTTATGAAGCCATAGTTGAAGAAAGTGGCATTTAAATAATTAACAATGAATGAATAAATGAATACATACATGCATAAATAACTCTAAAAAGAAAAATGAGAAACTTCACTCCAATTGATTGGTGGAAACATACCTGGAACACATATCACGAGGGGTGTAATGTCATGACCAGAGATTGAATGAGACACGAGGGTGTTCTGCGTCAAGGTTGAACAAAATTTACCAGATGGGAAATTTCCAGACAACGATGCGCGACTGTGCAATAAAACCGCACGCTGGTGGGAGTTGGGTAAATAAACGACGAAGCGAATATCGTTTTATTGCATAAGAATCGGCGGCTTTTCTCGAAATTCAGATATAAATTAGTTAACAGACGATGATGTGCAGATATGATAAAATTTATTGTATTTGAGACTGTGTTTCACAGAGGCTGATATTGATGCTAGAATGGAGAGTGTTTCACAGAGGCTGATATTGATGCTAGAATGGAGAGTGCTGTCAAGGGAATCTATGCAGACGAATAAGAATGATCGCAGCATCCACACGGTCTCCTTTTGCATGACCATATTCATGTATATCAGACAATGTACACAAATTGGTCGATCTCACTATCTCAGCCTTGCATTGTTTTCTCCAGAAAAGTGTTTTTAGCTGCGACGAGCAGCTCTATATGTGGCAATGTCTGTCTGTCTGTCTGTCGGTCGGTCGGTCGGTCGGTCGGTCGGTCGGTCGGTCACCAACGAGTTTAGAAAACACCAGAACTCCTGAAATACTTGATGGAATGACACCATACTTGGTATGCAAGTGTATCTTCATGATGTCATCACCCTCTCAATAATTTCTGTTACATTTATGAACTTGTCACCAACGATTTTTTTGTCACCAACGAGTTTTTTTGTCACCAACGAGTTATAACTCCTAAAATACTTGATGGAATGACACCATACTTGGTATGCAAGTGTATCGTCATGATGTCTACACCCTCTCAATAGTGCATGTCATTCTGATAATTTCTGTCATATTTATGGACTTGTCACTAACGAGTTATTTTGTCACCAACAATTTTGTTTGTCACCAACGAGTTTTAAAACATCGTTGCACGAATCGTCGCAGCTTCGGCACTGTGACAGTGCGCTCTAGTTTAATGAGCAATGATCATATAGAAATCTGTTGATATATTGACTGTTTACCCCCACAATCCTGCCAAATATCTCAACGTAATTATATAAAATTGAACAAAACGCTGATGCGAACATGATACCGAACTGAAGCAGCTCTTATTTTCTTTTGCTTCAGTTGAACATTATATTTTCCCATCAAAGCATAAAGGTAACAATTTTAATACTTTAGCATTGCAGATGGCTCCTTTATGCTTTCAAGAAAAGAAAAGATTTACTCTTCTTCAGAATCCAATTGAGATTTGCACGCTTCTTCATGAATGTCCTTCACCGAATTGCTTTGGCAAGTTTTTGTATTTTCTCCATAAAATGGCCAGGTGATATGCAGTAAGGTGTGTGTTTTTGAATGGGAAATTGGTTAACTCCCAGCATTAATGTGTCGGATTTCTATGATTATTTCTGACTATTCTAACCTAAAACAATGTAAGAAAAATAACGCATTATGTTGTTTCAGATCTGTTGAACAAAATATAATGGTCTGTAACAGAAAAGCTTTCAATTTGCGTGATGGTTCGGGGATCAGTATTGTGTGATGGTAAAACATACGTTCTGCGTAATTACCGCTTATCTGTATTTTATGAATAAAGCGATCGCCTCAGTGTAAAAAAGATACTGAAAAGAGCTGCTGATGGGGAAAGAAATTAGTCTTTAAACGGATGAGAGTTAACAGATATTTTTTCTCTCTGAAAATTGTCTTATTGTTTTCCTCATCATTTCTGATGTATTTTAATTATTTGCAGTTTAGTTGTGACATTATCAGATCATGCGTTCATTGTGTAGTCCGGTTTCATAAATATATTATGAGTGCATCTGTGCATCGGATAAATTTCTATTAGTTTGATTGATCTTCCCAGCTCTCGAATGTCGCCTTTTTCTGGCATTGTACTTTTTTATATAGTAACTGATCAGTCCTGTAAGCAGTCAATTAAAATCCAGTTTTAGAAAAGTCAAACGCTATTTAGATGTTTGGCGGGTTCACACCAATACGACTTGGTAACTGCGCTTTGATGACAGCATATGCTAAGTTAATGCGACATTTTACCGCGCATTTATTACCTGGCATGTTAACAAATTGCATCATTAACAAAGACAGACACTGTTTTGCTTTCAAGTGGAGCCAAACTAAAAACGGCTGCAATAAACCATTGTGTTGCCGGACATCGTTATTTCTGATTTCTGAATCCGCGCCGCATTATACCCCGTATTATATTTTCCTCATGACCAAATATAGTTCTGTCAAGATAACCCTGGGATATTTTGGAAAAGAGCACACAGCGTTCTCAATTTTACCGATATTAATTCACACAAAAGCTGTGTTTTATAATGCTGCATAGATTAATCCATTTTAAACAATAGTAGCGAGAAATAGAAGATTGGGATATCCCTTAATAATTGGTAAGACTTGTTTCGGTCTGGGTGGGTGTGTGTGTGTGTGGGGGGGGGGGGGGGGTCACAAAGCTTGATTCAGCCCTGAAGGGTTTCGGCCGTAAATACCATCTTTTAAGATCATTGACTTACGTCTGACTTTATTGGTTGTGTAAGTACATAGAGCATAGGCCGTGGCCAATCTGACTGTCACATGCTGAAAAATCACCCCAAACTATTCTCAGCATTAAAATGACTCGGCGAATTTATCTCCCTTTGAAATCCTCAATATTGCAAATCTGAGGAAAGCATGTACTCTTTCACCAGTTTTAATGAACGAGATCAATAAAAGCACCCAATTTTACCGAATCGTTTAATGTATACAGTTCTTATATGTTTACATAACTACACAAATCGGATGTCACACTTTATTCATAGAGTGTTGTTCTGCAATCCCCATGGGAACCTCGGGAAGTCGCACTGTGTTTTCTCACTGTGGTAGACAAATTCTCCTTGACTGTATATTATGATTCCGTAAACAACGGCCAGGAGTCCCCCTAATGTGGGCAAAACAATTATAAATGATTGGCTAAACTCTTATGACATACCACGAATCTCTCGATATTGTCACAGATAAGAGTTTTCTTAAATCTCAATAAACCTATAAATAATTGTTGTTTAATAATAAGGTATGCGTGACGCAGTTGTTAAACCAGTTCCCAACACTTAAGTGTTACTGTAAAATAAAACGCGTTTTGAACACACAGTAGTTCCTTTCACTTAACCCTTTGAACCCTGATGCTGTCTACCAGTAAGTTCTATGGCTTGAGTTGGAAGAGTCCGTATTCAGTATTTTGGGATAGACCAATTAATGTTTTCAACGTGCAGACTTCGGGCTGCACGTTGAATATATTGATTGTCCTACCTGATAAATACATTGCGCAATAATTTACTTCATGAAATTTGGTCTGTAATGATCTTGGTCCGTAAAAAACTTTCTTTCCAATGGGTTAAATTGAAATAAAATCACTAATAAAGAAAACAAGATGATAATAAGGAAGGCAACGAACTATAGTGATGTCTTTTCCTTCGAGTTCTATCCATTTTATCGGGGGATGGGTGAGTGGCTTTGTGCTACAGTTTTTATCGTTGGGCTTTTTTACCCATACCGTTGAAAGAATTTACAAATTGGGCAAGTTGGGGGAGGTAAACTGTTCGTTTGTGGAAGCGAGTGCTGAGAACATTTCACAATTATGTCCGGCTTCATAACCCGAGGTCTGTGAATTGAATGTATTGTGTTCGAAAAATATGTCCTCTTCATCATTTATCGGTCGAATATACATTATAAAAACCGGTATTTAATATTCTATCGTAATCTGTACGTCGGAAGATATATGCCAATGTGTAATATATCTTTCGCAGTCCCTTCGTGTGTCGATCAAGTATTGATCGGAATTTTGTGAAAGTAACCAGCGCTCATAAGTCACCCAATGGCAGCTTGTCTCTTTGATCGAAAGGGTTGTCGAAATTTCAGAAAATGATCGTTCCGTTATTATAACTAACTGGTGTTTTACTGTTCTCCTGATTAACTACGTGTGTTCGGAACGGTATGATTGTTCCCCACTTGAGTGATGGTTCGAGGATCGGTACTATGTAATGTGTAAACATACGTCTAGCATTATTACACACTCATCTGTTTTATTGATGAATAGACCTACGAGCACGATGTATTTAGACTCCATCAGAACTAACAGACTTAACCTCTGTCTGCGCTGGACAGCAGAAAGATCCCAGACCGGTTCCCGTGAAGTCTTAATCAGATACTATTAACTCTTTACCTAACATGGAAAGCAGACGACACTTGCAAAAAACATTCTTGAATAACTATTATTTTTCATTTTTTGTCTCAAAAACATAGGTTATGACCCCTCGTTGGAACGAGCTCGACGAGCTCGTTCCAACGAGGGGTCATAACCTATGTTTTTGAGACAAAAAAATTTAAAAATAATGAAACTTAATTGGGGATTTTTGAGAATAGCACTGGTCGGTTTTGGCCGTTACGTTGGGTAAAGGGTTGAGGTTGTCAAAGAAGATGGCGGATGATACTCAATGTGTTCGAGGAGAAAAAGTGAGAAACCGGAACATTTCATTTTAGAGTATAGTCCTTGCTTTTTCAAATATCATTAAACCCAGTGGAAAATGTTACGGTTCCATGACCCATTCAAGAATGGGAACAACCTTTCTGTCTAACCTTGTTTTTATTCCTCCGCACTTGAAAAGATCGGTTCATACTGGATTACGTGTGTCATTGCGTGCGTCGGGTCGACTGTGCGTCTGTCCATCTGACACCATAAACTTCTATCAATCGTTGACAGACTGTTATGAAATTTAGTACATATGTTCCCTTCAATTTTATCTTTTTATAGTACCTGATTTTACGTTAATTGGTTCCCCCACCCAGAAAATAAATGAATAACAAATAATTAAGTAAAATAAAATAAAAACCCTGACAGTGTAGTTGACTCAACCCCAATGCTCCATTTGAGACGAAGGAAGATAATTGTGATACAATCTTGGTATATTTTTATCTTTGCTAACGCGGAAGACTGCTGTTGTATTGGCCATTGGAGAGGTTTGCATCCCTGGCTTATATCGACTTTTGATAAAATTATCTCTCTTGAAATTATTGGACGAGCGAAGAAGGTGCAATTAAGACGCAAACAATTGTGGAGAAAAACCTATGCCATCTACGACATCAGAAGAAAATAAATCCAAGTTTCCGTTTGATACTTTTAACCCTGGTGGTATCTACCATGCCAGGTCAATGGCAGCAATTGGAAGAGTTCACATTCATTTTTGGGGGGTAGTCCAATTAATATTTTCAACGTGCAGTCATGGGGCTGCACGTTAAAAATATTAATTGGTCTACCCCACACATTCACTCAGAAGCCATCAGACTTAATGAAGTTATGCCGTATCATGCTTCTGGCCCGGAAAAGCGGCCGCTCAGTTTCAAAGGGTTAATAAACGAAAACAACAGACAGCTCTGGGCGCTATCTGTTGGTTTCGTTTATTAAAAGTTACAAAAGGAAACTAATTAGAAGCAAGCGCTTCACAGACAATCCGGCATTAAGAATTTCTATCATTATCACACCCACCAAAACTAAGGAAATGTCTACCTTGGCGCTTTGGTTAGCGAACGGTGTTTTTACTGTAATTTGCAAGTATTTATGCCTCTCGGGGAAAAATGTCGTTTGTGGCCAGTTTACGTTTTTCTCTGGGAGCCTAGTGGCTCGTTGATTAGAGCATTGCATGGACTTTAGATCGAAAGTCATTCCTGACTTATATCGTCATGAAAATCGTCTTTAGATGAAGTGATCTCCCTTGAAACTATTAAACGAACGACGAAGGTCCAATTAAAAGGAATTAATTGTTGAGAAGAAGCCAATGATGTCAGTAGAAAATAAATCCAGGTTTTACTTTTATTACTTTTAATAAACGAAAACAACAGACAGCTGTCGGAGGTGTGTATTGTTTCCGTTTATCAAATGTAACAAAAAGAAACCTTTGCTATATAATAGTATCACTTTGGCTCCTTGTTTAGCGAATATGTATTCATATAATTTGAAAGTTTTAATTTTTCACAGGAAAGAATTTAGGAAATCTCACCTCCTAGACCTTAATATTAATGGAATGGACAGTGTCTGTATTATATGTCACAATGCGAACAGTGTTGATAAAATGACCAGAAAAAAAATTACAGAACATTATGACCACGGGGAACTGGTCACGGATAAATTCTGAACTGGGGAATTCGCTTTATGAAATACTGAAACTAAATGTCTTTACACTTGAACAAATTTAATAATATATAGTACAAAGATTGACAAGGGTTGGTGGCCAAACCTTCGTCATAAGTTTCCTAACCGGCTATCCGTGTCTCTCTACACAAGAATACAATAAACTTATATAGGTACAGTAACTCATCAACATTAAACAATCATAGAAAGTTGTTATGACAAAACCTGTATAAACTTGCATTAATCAACTGGTCATTGTTAATAATTTTTCTCATAGACTGTCCAATAGAAAATACCTTTATCGGGATTAACACTCTGTTCATAATCTAATTCTATTAACAATTAATACCAAATTTTTAGCTTGGCTATATTACTTCTCGCCTTCCGAAGAATGATGCCATCATTCTGGTATTGTAAACACATTTATTTCAATAAGGATTAACCTTTTAGCACTATAATATGTACACTCTAACACATGCAATGTGCAAAAACAAACAAACAGTAAATTTATACACACCAGTTTGTTGAGAAAATCGTTTTATTTACAGAACCAACTTGACCAGTGTGGATCTAACCGGTCCCTTAATGCGGATGGCACTTCTTCGATTGGTATTTCCTCAACATCACCATCGCGGTACTCAACACAGAACATTTTCAAACCCTGAGGTGATATATATCCAGATAAAATGTCAACCAATTCATTGGAATTTCGGAATCGTTTGGTACATGAGTTCAGCATGTCGTCACGAGAATTAATGTTCTGACGTTTTGGCACATCTGTGTGAACCAGATTGCTATTATGAGTTTTCAGTTCATTCGACGAATTTAATTTCAAGCTCATGCATGATTCGTCATTCTTGCCTCGAATGTTTCTGTGCCGAAAGATTTGGCTAAAAGTTTTGTTGTTCGCTGAATGCATTTTCTTTTTTGTAAAAGGGTCCTTTTCCAAATGTTTAACCTTTTTAATCGACACCTCCTTTGATTTGATTGTGCACAACTTCATAGTCTCTCGTTTCTGAACTCCGGTATTCTCATGGCCATTGAATGTTTCTGCCACAGAGCATGACGTAACAGATGCCACTTGTTCAGGAGAGGTGCCAGTGGGGTTAACTGACACATCCGAGCTAGCTTTCAATAAAAGAAAAGTTTTCGTACTCACGTCAGGTTTTTCCTCCATTATAGAAATATAATCAGTTTGTTCCTTAGGAACAGTTTCTTCGGTATTTTGCACATACTTTTCTCTTTGTTTCCGTATAATGAACTCTTCCTGACGCTTTCTGTCTCTGTCAAGTCTTGCTACTGACTTTGGCTTCTTGAAACAAGATGAAGGCTTCCTCCATTTAAGTAAAAGACGGGTCTCGTTTGTTTCAACTTGGAGATCCCAAAACAGTTCTAATCTCTCGACGCTCAAGCTCCGTAATAGGTTCACTATATTCAGGGGAATCACACTACACATTTTTGATTCGGAAATGTCTTCCAATACCTCAAAGTGAGCTAAAGAGTCACTTGTATGCCCGGATTCTCCACAATATATCACCACGGGGAACTGGTCACAGATAAATTCTGAACTGGGGAATTCGCTTTAGGAAATACTGAAACTAAATGTCTTTACACTTGAACAAATTTAATAATATATAGTACAAAGATTGACAAGGGTTGGTGGCCAAACCTTCGTCATAAGTTTCCTAACCGCTCCCGTCAACATTTTGTATTACATGTACGCTGCAGCCCAGTTAATAAATTTCTTACATAGTGTAAAGACTTTTAGTCTCAGTAGTTTGTGGAGTGAGATCCCCGGTACGAAATAACTTCGCGACCAGTTCCTCCGGTCAAAACATCATAAAGGTGAAAACGTCGTTTACTTATTTTTAAGTAGGCTTCAACAAAGAATAAGAGTTAAACCTTCAAACTGATGTGGAAAAATTATAAAGAGACAACTTCTGTATTTTATACTACTCTACGGGAAAATACATGAAGTTTGTGAAATGAAGCGCACATCGATGATACAAATTCGCTCACATTTCTAAATTTTAATTTGTATATAAACTTCCCGCACCCTTAGTGTTAAATTTACTGACAGCTTCATGAAATTAACGGGAGCTAACTTCCTCGTAAATCTCTTCCAATGACGAAAATAGTCAGCCATGATCAGAACACTTTCCATTTGTATGTCATGCCAGAGAATAGCATCTACTCATCCCAAAAATCCCCAGTCAGCAACGAACTGCAGTATGCTAATATCGGCCTTGATCTTACAATAATTATAATTAACCCTCTATCCAATCTATTAGCCATTCATATTTTCTTACTTATTCAGTTGCTGCCTAAAAAACATATCTTATAACACCTCGTTGGAAAGAGCTCATTCCAATACGTGATGATAAGCTAGGCACAAAATTAAATTATTTTGTTATTGAAGAAATGTTCCCTACGAGTGTCGCCTGAGTTTATTGCTAGGTAAAGGGGTAAGAACTGTATTACTATGACGACAAGAACTCATTATTATGATGGACAAAATATGTCAAGGACAGACGATGCAAGATCCCAGCTTTGTCACATCTCACTACTTTATTCAGCTATAATATAAATAGATGTGACTCACCCTGGCCACAGACCCTCAAATTTCTCATTAATACGGTCACCAGTTCTCAGGATGCCTTTGATGCAACGAATTTCTATATTAAAAATGTATTTATGCACGAAAATAGGCGATACGCCTTTGTGAATGCTTAACGTGAATGATTATGTTAGAAGTGTTAGCCCAAACAGCTGACTGAAAGAAACATGAAAAAGGGCATTTTATAAGGCGGTTCATTTTGCTGTACAATTATGACGCAGGCTTTGTGCCTTATATATGACAGTGAATGAGGAAGACGATATTGATTGATGTGTCGGTCATCAAGAAAGCATTCCAAAACCTATGAATTTTCAAGGTGGTGTCTAGAATCAAGGTGTGCTGAATTAGCCTTTTATCAAACAAATCTTCCAATCTTCCAAGTCCTCTGGGCGCTTAACATACTGCCACATCGTAGTTTAGGACACCTTTCTGGAATGTGAAACCATTGTCTGTTGTGGAAGGAGAGGCGCGAGCCCGGGGAGGGGACTCATCGGACGCGTGCCCCACCCCACCCCACACCACTTTTTTCCACAGATATGTTTCGCAGTTACACAAAAAGTTGAAATGGGCGCATGTAAACGTATCAATATACAGGCATTCCTGTAACATTATTTGCAAATCCAAACAATAGTTAGCCAACGAATCCCACTTTCCGTTGCTTCGGTCCGTTTCTTCTACCTCAACCATCTTTCACCCGAAGGCTGGCCTTCGGGTTGGAAGATGGTTGACGTAGAAGAAACGGATAAGACAGTGACCACACAGCGGCATATTCATCTAAACGAGAGGCTATAGCGTGTCATGGTACATTTACCGTTATACGATTGTAATCTTTCTCACAGTGGGTCGAACCATGGTAGCATTGTCAATTTGTGTTCCTCCCCTTTTATCGAGCTTCCGCCGGCCCTGTGTGGAATCCAAAATTCAAAACAATACTTAGTTCTGGAGAAAGAATTGTGTAAGTGTCGTCTATAAGTCATGTTTATTGAAGGTTAATATTTCTTTTCTTAGTTTGAGATGTGATCTGTTTATGCAGTCTGAAGGTTGAGACAGCCAAATCGTGTTCAGAATTTTCAATTTGGCAAAAAGTTTGTATCATGAATGTCGATTCGGTTATTAATTACATAACAATCACTAGCTATTGAAAAAAAAACAAAGTACAGATCTCATTAATCATAATCGGAATAAAAAGGAAATTAATGGATTTTAAAACAGTTCCCTAATACAGCTTTACATTGAGAGTCAGTGTTAAATAGTGGTTTGTGTGATGGCTCATAAATCACTGAATGAATTGCTCTGAATTTTTCACGGATTGAAAATTTGGTATTTAAATAATCCACGAGGATTGAGTGAATTTTATGGTAAATGTTAACAAGAAAGCCCACTTTCATTGTTATGTAGTGATTTTCAAGTTTTGTGCTGTCGCAACTGCGGTGTGAAAATATGGACGCTTGTATCAAACGAGGCTTCGGTCAAAGCTTAATCTGTCAACAGATCCAGCTGCGATTAACAACTCTGGATACGGTTGTATTTTTCAGTTCCATCCTTCTATGTGTATATTTTCTTATCTTTTTAACAACTATAGACCTTGTCATAAACCACATCGAAGTCCAGGGGCCAAATCTATAAAGCTTTTATATTCGTATTCTCCCGAATTGTATATTCTATCTTTGATTATTATGTCTTACTCTTGTAACATCAGCTGTAAGTGGTTAATTTTGCCTGGCTTCTTCTAATGTAATATCAGACCGTTTATGAGAAGTACTATCGTCTATAGTACATCAGTTTTTGTGCTGCATCAGGTTTTATACATAAATCACAAAACTCCAGGCGCTATAGACCGAAGGACATCAAAAGAAACGTTCCAATTATTTTATTATGTCAAACAAAATCTTTAACGTTGGCTCTAATGCAGTGCAATAGCTTAAATAAAACATGCAGTTCAAACTATAAACAATGCAGACAACAAGATTTGAACACTTCATTTCAGTGACGTCATTTAGAACGAATGACGTCGCGAGGCGTAGTTTCCAGATTGCCATATACACACAAAGTGTGTCAGGGAAACTATTGGAGTTTGTTTGGATTTTATACCGTTGTTAACTTGTAGAGTGCTGGAAGCCCATATTTGGGCTTTATTCTGAAGTGCGGAAACTACAACTTAAAGGCTTGAAATTCAGTAACTGTGCTCCATATTATATTTGAAGTGATATTATTTAGTCTGTTAAGATTTACCTTGTTTCAAGTTATAGGACAGTGCCCACAGGCACTCTCCTATAATTTTTTTACAAAGTGAAGACATGAGAACAAATTTTGGTGGCCAAAAATAACTAAGCGCTCTAGCAGTTACGCATGTAAAGATTAAATGGGCTGTAATGAAACGCAGAGTCGATATAAATACATTATTTTTTCTTGGAAACCGAGCATATAAATTTACACGGAAAGAAGCAACAATGACATCTGAGGACTGAGTCTCAACTTGTCAATACCATTGTCACCAGCCACAACACAGTACGCCACAGTTCGGAATAAACACGCGAATTTGTCATTGAAATTATTCTTAGATTTCCTGCTGGATGCTGCTCGAATTAGATTGTCAGAAACACTTTCTTAACCCTTTTACTGCCACGCCAATTTTAAAATATATGGAGGACCTCGATGTTCGCCTGTATGCGAGGAAGTTTAATCATATTTATGGCATACTTGAAACTCTATCACTCTGAGCCCTTTCCAACAATTAAGTAGATGGTAGATTTGATCTGCGCATACGAGAACGTACAGATAATCATCATACACTAGGTGACAATAGTCGCTTTCGGCAGCGTAAGTGTTAAAATCAAAATCGAACATCGCTTTTTCTCTCATCATGGATCGTGACTGCTTTTGCTGTAAGAAATGTAAAAAACACCCCGTCGTCAGTCGGACCCATGTCTTCCAAGTTTCATATCTGGGCTGAATCAGTCATGAATGGTTTTGTTAATAAATTCCACACTGCGCGTGCTTTAGTGCCATTGATCAATGGCGACAGGGCTTACAAGTTTATTGTGTTCCCACTCCAGGAAGAACGTTCCGTTAGTACCCGTGTTTTTGTCAAAACACCAGTACTGTGGCTTTTTAGTAAGAGCCAAATCAATAACTTACGGCTTGCGTTACAGAAGTGAGATATAATAAAAAGTAACGGTTCTTGCGTTTTTGACAAACACACGGGTACTATCGGACCATTCTGTCCTAGAGACGCGAAGGCGTTAAGAATGTAGATCCCGCTACCATTGATCAATGCAGAGAAAGCACGCACACTGAAGAACGCAACGAGCATTCATTCACTTCAGAAATGAAACTCTGAAAGCATGGACACGACGGACTATGGCGTGTTTTTTAACGTTTCACAACAAATGGAGTCACGATTCACGAGAAAAGACTGACAATGCTCGATCTATATTTTAACTGTTTCAAACAAAAACAACACTTAAACAGTAAATTGAAAAATAACAAAATTAGCGTTTTTTTCCATATTGTGGCATATTTGATGTTGTTGTTGTTGTTAATGTTATTAACAAGTGTAGCCCTTAAAAAATTAACCCTTTACCCACACGCCGATATCAAAATTTGTTATTTAACTTATTTTAATTATTTTTTTTTAAATTTTTCAAAACTTTTCAAGAAAAAATATCACGCGACCCCTCATTGGAACGAGCTCGTTGAGCTAGTTCCAATGATGGGTCACATGATATGGTTTTGTTGAGATTTTTTTCAGCCGCTCAATTTGTAAACTACGCGGGTGGATGGGCTCGATTCGTAAGGAAAGGGTTCAAGTAATATTGTTTCTCCATTCTGCATAAACTTAAGAGTCCAAGAAAAATGAACGAATTATTCACAATGCCACGTTAGCTCATCATTAACGTCCGTTTCATCTTTAGCAAGCCGAGTGGTTAAAACCATTATCCTACTCGTGGATTAAATCTGATTACCGGCCCTAGTACCTATTTATTCTATATATTCATTATACCAATGCATAAAAGTTTCCCATAGGAATATCGAGAAGTGGAGCAGTACATTTTACCGTGACAAACAATTTATGCTTTAGTGGTAATTTAGGATCTATTGTCCTGTGGCAACATATGTTTAAACGATTGACTAAACCTGACTTTATACTCATAGACATACATAAATGTTGAAAGTTATGTAACACCAATACATAAATAAATATATGCACAAGCGTGAGGGATAATGAACAGACATTCGACGAAGAAACATTCGCGCCAATATTTCTGCTAGTGACACAAAGATGACGATAAAATAGCAATCACGTGAGTTTGAAGGGTTTTACAAATTACAAACGACCCGAGTGAAAATAATAACTGCCCCAGGGTTTATTATCTCCCGAGACGAAGTTGAGGCACATTAATAAGCTAGAGAGCTATATTATTAATTTCTCACGGACTGTTGATGAAATTGGACGCCCGACAATATTATTAACCATAACCGGAGGAGAGCGGCGAGCAGTAAATGAATTTTGTTTTCATTTACGGCCCGTCATCCGCTTCCGGTTACATGACGTCACGAATTACGGAGTTTTACTTCCCTGCTAAACCTCGTTAATATACCAGAGAACGTCCTCTAAAGTGGTAATAATGTAAGTTCAGCGTGTGGTAGAAGGTTGTTAAGGTCATTAACACGTCATCTAGCTGATGGGAATAGATATCATCTTTGTACTTCATATAACCTGAACATCGCGTTAATTACAACCAGTGGTATCAGGTATTGGGCCGCATCAGTGGTGGCCATCCACCTATACCCCTAGTTTCAAACCCAGTGAAAATTAGAGGACTGTACAAGAAAATATGTAGTCATTGGGCAAATGCAGGGACGTAGTTAGGTTTTAAATTGGGGTAGTGTTGATCTATGAAAATTCCAACAAGGGATGGATACTTGAAGGGGTACCTCCCACACAACCCCCCCCCCCCCCCCCCCCCCAGGAAGGGGACATTTTTCATAATATTGACTCCGAGTTACTGTACCGGTAGGTTTTAGGGCATTCTGAGAATATATTCAAGCAGTTTAAAAGACTGCAGCTAAATATCTATATACATAATTTGAGGTTTTGATACAGCACAAAATGACTATTTCTGGTGATGCTGTAGTCTGTAGGCCCTATATGCCTTCATTAGGCATTGTGTCAATTATATGAATGTACATGTATGGATAATGCTAAAAACATCAGTATGCAACCAATAGTTTATTAATCAGCTCAAATATGAGGTCATGCTGAGCGGTGAGCACAGTAATCTTGAAATAAACTCAATGACTAACAACCATTCATTGTGCTTACAAAGTATGAGTAATGCATTTGCTAACTAATTCAGCCTATATGTTACAATATCTGTGATATATTAATTGAAAATACCAAATGCAAATCAAAATTTTCAGCCTGGCGATATCTGTCTTTCATCAGGGTACAGAGACAAAGAAAACTGTGCACAGTTTTGATACTAACGTAAAAATTCCAGGACACAGCCTCACAAGGGGCACATTTTGAGTCCTAATACAAACTGTAGTCTGTGAGTGCTTTGCATATAAAAGAAAACACAACGCGTAACA
This sequence comes from Pictodentalium vernedei, assembly GCA_031216915.1. Classification (NCBI taxonomy): domain Eukaryota; kingdom Metazoa; phylum Mollusca; class Scaphopoda; order Dentaliida; family Dentaliidae; genus Pictodentalium; species Pictodentalium vernedei. Next base: position 150,225,113 of record CM062293.1, read on the forward strand.
CGACCACATGTGTGTAATTAACCTCGGTGTCGCTGTGTGAGTAGTCGGAAAATCTTGCGTTGTTCGATCAGAATTTTGTCTGAGGGAGTCTGCCGTTGGAATTTTCACGGAAATGTAATACCACATTCGGAAAAACATCCGTTGCAACAGTGCTTCGAATTTTCAACTGTTGGAATTTTTGCCTGAAAAATTTCCAACTCTCTTGGTTTTTGGGTAAATATTGGGGGTGAGACCCCCCCCCCCCCCCCCCGCCTCCTCGTAGCGACGTCCATGGACAAATGGATATTCTAAACAGTGTTTCATGAACTGCGAACTTGCTTGTAGCATTCTTAGATTTCTACTGGATTTGCGGAGGATTTGCAAAATGTTATTTGATGGGTTGGACGGGCGGCACGTAACAAGTAAATACTTGGTTAGAATTATTTCAATTTGCAGTCGTGGTTATTGCTCGTTTTTGTATAGTAGTTGTTGTCGCTTTTTGCTGTTGCTTCAAAATTGTCACTACTGGTGGGCAAGCATAGACTGACATTAGGGGCCAACCTTTGGTAAAACCCTATTTTTGGTGGGTGGTTTCATACAGACATCTGGATTTTGTGGCTTTATTGACATATTATACTGCCCAAAGGAGATGCTGTTCGGGGCAGTTGCCCCGCCCTACTTAATTCCCTGCTGAGTATTGTATTCAGTACTGAGACGCGTATCTTTCTCGATCAGGTCGCGACACGACACAGCCGCACCAACAGGTCTGGATTTCATAAAATGAAATATTTCGAAATCGAGACCCATTGAAGCAAAGGAAACGAAAATGGCATCTGATACGTGAGATTCTACAGATTTGTGCGGATGAAAGCGGGTGGAGAATTTCGACTGGGTCGCGATACGGCCGAAAGTCTATGCCTGCTTTTGCGTTCAAGGTACTGCAGTGAGAGGCAACCCAAGGAAATTGTCAACTGGTCAATGGGGTCTGTACTCTTGGAACAAGTAAAAGGGGCGTGCACCCACACCATTTTTAACGTCGGTGTCATCACAAAGCACTTTGTATGGTCATTTGCTGACCGATCAGCTCACTTAATTGGAATGTATGTGTGCCAGGTAACATATATTTGTTTCAGGGTGGTAATTTCTTAACATCATTCTTGCGTTTATCTCTGACTGACTAACATTTTTCTCATCACACACTTTAACATATCACGTAACGCACTTTTTATAAACCAGACACAAATAATCGATGGGAATTAAGAAACACTAAATATCTATCTATTCTGCCACTGAGTTATCGTCTTTTATCCCTGTAAATTATTGCCACTTACTCTATATATGCTCAAGAGGAGATAATAAATTATTCTCGAATCCTTGGTATTATCGCCAACTGTCTCAGGATATAAACAGCAAATATACACGGAAACTCCATCAGATCGTGGAAATAATTGAGATGTGAGCGAGCGGTCTTGAAGAACAAGCAAACGATTTGTTTACAATTGCAGTTTGCAGCTGTGGTAATTACCGGCTGTAGTAATGCGACTTGTGTTGTTGTTGTTGTTGTTGTTGTTGTTGTTGTTGTTGTTGTTGTTAAATTAATTAAAACCACAAAGATCTATAACTGATCTCGGTCAGCCAAAAGAAAAGATTAGCGACTATCTTAGCTCATCAGCATTGTCTTGGACCAAGTAGCAATCGTCAGTTGCTAGCATCACGTTCGAGGTTTTTATCTTCCAACCAAGAACTGTAGAAGGCGTTCAGTCATCATTTGAAAGATCATATGTCATTGCTCTTGCGGCGGGTGGTTTCCACGAGTGTCGTCGTGGCGGATGCCTGCTATGGACATTCTGTTGTCGAGAGAACTAGATACCTCACTGGCTAAGGAAAGCTGTAGATTTGGTTCATTCGTTGCTTTTCAGTGAGCTTTGACATTAACCCTTTATCTAATGTGCTATTCATAAAATTCTCCATTCAGATTTTATGATTTTTGACCATTTTACTTAAGAATCACAGTTCAGGTTTTGAGCTGCTGAGGATTTTCTTGATTTTTTTCAAGAAATCCAGTAATGGAAGCTTTAAAGCAGCCATGATAGGATTTGATGAAAAATTCGAAGAAATTAAGCACGACTATCATTCGTGACATGATTGGTCCAATTTACAGTGATACCTTTTGTTGAATAGAAGCCCAATTATAGCCTTTCTCTTGATTAGAGTATTGGTGTCCTGGTGGGAATATCTACCAGCAGCATGCATAGAGTTAAGCCCCCTCATTGGAACGAGCGCACTGTGGGATCATAAGTTTTATTTGGTAAGTTAAGGGTGAAGGCCATGGAACACAATGCGATGGGCATGAAGGTGGATAAAAGAAGTAACACATTGAGTGACGATGATATACCGGTAGTACGTACCTGACGTTTACCCTAGCGCATATGGTGATCTGTCCTTTTCTGTGGGTAATTCCCACACTGATAGGAGATTGCAATTGTGTAACATTTGTTTGGCGAGTAATTGTGGTGTGATGTTCGAGGTAACTGAGCTTATTTGTCACAAGAGTCTAATGCTAGTTTTACGAGTCAAAGAAATTGTCTGTAGATTTTCTGAACTTGTATTTTTATGCCACCGTCATACAGTGGCTGGGACACATAGTGTTACCCTTGTTCGTCAACCATTCCCTCTTTCAGCCATTCCGAAGTAACAGTTTTCCGGACTTTTTTCACCATGCATTGAGGTAATTGACTGATTTCTGGTATGTGGCTTTATCGTGGGTATCTACAATCCGAGTTAACGTTTGGTCCCGTTTGGAGGATTTTGCGCAGAGCTATTGACCTTGAACTTAGTTGATGAATGTGAAAACTCAGAGAATCAGTTTCTGGAGTTTATTTTAGCTCGCGGGGCATACTGTTGTACTGACACATGTAGATATAACTAACATTTCCAATATGCCTTTATCTCCCAGCTTACGTCATCGTACTGAGTACTACTTGTTACGTATTACTATGATTTAATATTCAGACATTTTGATCTCAATTCTGTTTTGTAATGAATGAATTGAGAAATATATTTTTTATTGATACCCTTGAACTTTGAACTATTTGAACTTCGCTAGTGAAAAAGAAATGTTCAACTCAAAATTAAAGGTTGATTTACACCCTTAAGATCAATCAGAAGACTCCATTCGACACTGCATTTCAATTTTATTAAGGAACTGCGCTGCATGTTTATACAATCCATTTCATTTCCCCTTTCTCCAGCAGCACGACGATTTACATGCATAACATGAAGTTTTTGCCTAGGGTTCTGGACATCCCACTTACCTCGTTGCATTTATATCACCATTCGTGTACAATGAAAAACCCGCTTCTGGAATTGTAGAATCAGAAGTTACGACACAGTCTTCAGTGAAATGCAGTCATTAACTAATATGTTAAAAACTGCACAGTCTGTGCAGTGCGATATCGCTTTTGCCTTCATCGATGCGAAAATTTTGTTCGTATCACAGCAACACTTTGACAATTTTCTGAATTGCCAGTACACGTCTGACAAACAATAATATCGTTTAACCCTCTGCACCGGGTTCGTTGCAGATGACACTATGAGTATTTGTATTCAACTTTTTAACTATGGTTACCATATTTAACTCTACAACAGTTTTTCAGTGGTTAACTTCAACTGTGTAATCGTGTGGATGAAAGGAAAGTCCATTATGAAAATGAAGAAGCGAACAAATTTAAATTTCAACTCCCCACCATAGGGCAGGGAATTTGACATTTTATATTGCTCACCTCCTTTCTTTAATTCCTTACCTAACGAATCGGCCGTATCCATCCGCGTAGTTTGATATTTTTTTTGAATTAAAAAATCTTTAAAAAATAAAATAAATAATAAAATAACAATTGTTCTATATCGTGGGTAAAGAGTTAATAGATTCTATCACAAGGTTTATACTACAGCATGAGTAGTGAGGGAGCGATGGATCGGGCCATATTAGGGGATTTGATGGGGGATCTCAAACTATGACGTCACGTGACCTAGTTACGTCATGTTTGCTTGTAGCCCGCGTGAGCGACCATCTTCTGATGTTACCTCATAGCAATACGTTGTCTTAGTGCGCATGCGCAGCGCGTGTTAGGGTGACACGTGTTTCCGTCATCCATTTTCTATACTGGAGGTCGCCATTTTGGTTTCTGTGGTTGCAAGTGGCTGCTATGCGACCGAAAGGCCCGTAATAGGACGAGGATATGTTCTGAGGGTGTACTCGGTTGAATGAGAGTAAATCTAATTATTCCAAATCCCCGGATACTTCGTGGGATTACCCAAATAAACCCGACTATCTCTCCAAATCGCCAAAACACCCAAACTACCGTCTTTACATTTCCTTGACCTTGTACATGCTAGAACAAGGAAATGTGATTTCATTAAAAAATCGAAATTTCGAGATGTTAGCGAATCATGACATATAATACAGACACTGATCTTGACCTTTCCCTTAATATAAAAGTCTAGGAGGTGAGATTTTCTAAAAAAAATCCCTGGGAAGAAGAAAAACGTGCAAATTAATGTAAAAACACATTGTCTGAACAAAGAGCCAAAGTGGACATTTACTTAGTGTAGGTAGGTTTCATATTTATATATTCTTAATGACAGATTATCGGTGAAGTAGTTACTTCTAACTAACTTGACATAAAAGCCAACTTTACTTTTGTAACTTTTAATAAACGAAGCAACAGACAGCTCTGTGAGCTGTCTGTTGTTTTCGTTTATTATTAAACGTAACGAAGGGAAACTTCAGTTTTCTTTTCTACTGTTGCCATGCGTGTTTTCACAACAATTGCTGGCTTCTTAATTGGACCTTCTTCGCGCGACTAATAGTTTTCAAGGGAGATAACTTTGTCGAAGGTCGATTTTCATGACGATATAAGTGAGTGATTACACATCAATGTTCACCCGCGGGGTGGTTGAGTACCAAGCAGCCCTGTTTATACGGCATTGTGAGATATGTTATTTTTATGAAATATTGTATGAGTTGGGAGCAAAGGAAAGAGACCGGCGATAATGATGTGAGGTAATGCTGTGAGAGCAGATAATGGAAGTGATTTCATTTCGTTTTCACGTGCAAAAGTGTAGATGGGTATATTGCAATCAGACAGGTTCAGGAACGTAAGACCTGGAGGCACAAGAGACATATTTCCAGAAAACGTTGAGAGGAAGATTAGGCGAAACTTTATCGTATTCAATGCATTTTTATACCATAATACCACCAGCAGAGAATCAGGGTGGTGGCGGTGGTTGGCTTGGAGTATTTTTCTCGGGTTCCCGTCACTGCAATCCTATTTTGAATTAGCAGAAGGGGACGCACAGACTCTTTACTCTTAACTGGTAGAGTGATAGATACATTTTAATTGGCCACAGATTTATTTTCATCACATATTGCTCAATTAAATTTGGTTGGATAGTGTCAATAGGCACTATCCAATCAAATGTAAATGAGCAATGTAACATCAACAAAATCTGATTCTTGCCAGGTTCAGTATGAAATCTTCTCTAAAAGAGTTTACCTAGTTTTGTCACAACCTCTGGAATTTTGTAAAGCCTAAATATATTCTTCCAGCACTCTACCAATTAAGATGTGACTTATCGTTTGATTTGTCTCTTCTACGGCTAAAAAAGTGCACATTTTTCCTCGATATTTAACTACTTTTTCCACTGGGCCAAAACGATACTTGTTCGATTTGTTAAATTTCTCAACATATAGGTGAATTAGTCCCAAGCAACATTATAAGTTATTGCGATGAATTGACGGTAACATGGTCTGAGGCTTGCGGCTCGCAGCTTATGTTCAACCTAGACGCGAAGTGTCGAGGCTGAACATACGCTCCGAGCCGCAAACCTCAGACCATGTTACCGTCAAAGCATCACAATAACGTATATGTTCCAATAAGACAATAGCCATAGCCCAAAACCCACGTCGTGGACACGAGAGGCTTATTTACTAAACTTCTGATCGTTAAAAGTTTCCTTGTTCAAGGCAACTTTTAACGATCACAGGTTTAGTAAATAAACCTCTCGTGTACCCCACGACGGCACTAGATAAATAATCAATAAACCAGATAAACTCATTCCATCTCAGTTCAAATCGTAAATCGGTTTGTAATTTAAACAATGCTTCATCCAGAACACCGTCTGATGCACGTGTAAACAATCCAGAAAAATAAAGCGGCTTGCTAGTCACTCCGTCGATAAATCAATTACTAAACGGATCATTTCAACTATTTCGCGTGGTGACGTCAGACGGTAGCATTTGCTACCGGAGTCATAACCATAAAAGAAGCTACGCCAGCTCTCATCCAATCAGATGGCGAGAATCTTACTCTTATTGGAACATAGTTCCGTGTGCTGTATCGCAGCCACTAAGGCACACGGACCACCGCTGATGATTATCAGTGCTCATCTATGATTGTATCCCCATTACCCCTAGTTCGAATGTTTCGTCCGCCCCAGCACTGGTTTGTAGAATTCTCTAGAGGTGGTATTTTATGATTGTAAAGACCCACTGAGCCAAGTACTTTTGATATATTGGCATTTTCAATTTCACAAGACGTCAAGATAAGTAGACTCCAGATCAAATTTTATCATCAAACCAATTTCCTCCTTCTTGGTAAATTTAATAAAAAATATTGCATTAAAACTGCTAACATACAAACACAGAGCAATGGGTATCAACGTTGATCGAAGATGAAAGCATATCCAGTTCAATTTATATCTTTACGCGAAAAACAATTCATCACGCGATGATAACATTACGTCATCCCAAATACATAAACTATTGAGATACAATATGAGCTGGAATAAGCTGTGGATTGGCAAAAGAAATCCTTCCATAGCTATTCAAATGAGAAATATAGGTAACCTGAAGAAACGTTATCTCATTTTTTGGAACAACCCTTGTTTTGAGGTAACCAAATTTCATAATATCTTACCCCCGTGAGGACCCAGGGAAACGTAGCGGTGCATATTTACTGTGGCAAACAAGTTCTACTTTACTGGTAAAATAGGATCCGATAACTAACGCCCGGGTGGAAGTCCTCTAAAATGGGGAGCACTGTTGTAACCGATTGGCTAAACTTGACTTAATACCTATGTAGTGGTCTGAATATCGCCATATATGCTGTAAGTGACCTTAACCCACAATAGATATATTAATAATTTCTTAATAAATAAAGACTCAATTTTGGAAAGTTTGCAAGATATACCGCCGTTTGTGGGGGCATATAGTTAAGTCACAACTGCGGATGCGACGGAACTGGAAAGAGGTGTTGGGGTACAGTGTACATCTGTTTCTCAGAAATGCTTCATGGTTATAAGTTTTACAATTTTAGAATATGTGCATGCGTCAGTGCAGTGTGGTCCCGTAGACTTGTACCGTCTTATCAACAAATGCATACAAATATCGTTGCATTTGACCGACTAATTCAACATTTGGCCCATTCGGTCTATTTCTTTCACTTGCGCCATCTTCCAGCCTGAATGCCAGCCTTCGAGTGGGGCAATGACTGATGTACAAGAAGTATACTGAATCCAAACCAAGCCGTGGCATGCACACTAGAAAAGAGAGAGAGGTGGGTATTCTTTGGTTTGCTGGCATACGATTAAAATACATGGTGTGACGAAAACAAACGTCATCAGCTGGTTCTGGGGTATAGTTCGTCTCTCATGTGCAACAAGGTGCCATCTGCAATGCTAAAGCATTGCAGATGGTGCCTTGTTGCACCCATGGGACGGGTTTGTTTACTGGTGCCCTACTCCCCCGCCGCAAACATTTTTTACACCTTTCGAGACACTCGTCAAAACGTGAGAATCAAGTAAATGGCATTGTCGTCTATCTATTTTTCACACTTTCTTTCTCCAGGTTGAACCATACTAGGTTCGGTGCGTCTTGGACATTTGTACCCCCCCCCCCCCCCCCCCTTCAGGTTCATTGAACTCACATTGCTTAAGCTTATTCAAAAATTAACACAGTTATTTCTCTGTATACGTTGAGAAACAATACAGTAAACGAAGTGGGTGCATAGGTTGGAAATCAGTAAAGTATCGACTGAATGATGCGTCGTTGATATTTGCCCCCCCCCCCCCCCCCCCCCCTCACCTTCACTGAGCTTCAAGCCTCTGCACAATTGTAGCTTATCCATTTTTCGAGGATTAACCTTTCTGCATGGAGTTTATGTGGTGAGTGTGTTGGCGGCAACATCGTTTCCTTCCCGCTTTTGAAGCTTCCCCTAAGGATCTTTAGCCTGCGAATATTGTGCCTATTTGAGACAGCAATTTTACGTCCCTACCCGATAGTGGATACGCTGAGAGAGTAATAAAACATCTAACGAGTCTGCCCGAGGGTGTTACGTAACTTCATATTCTCGTTCCTCGAACATCACTCACGTGGATCATACACATGATTGTAACCAATGACAATCGACCACAAGCCTCCCTGGTAATGGGTTGGAAGGTAGTTCGGTGATTCTTTCCTTTACTCTCGTTTCCTCAACCCGTGAATGTGTCCGTCATCATATGACGCCACCTGTTGGAAGTGTCACTAAGCCTCTTAATGCAGAGAGCGCGGTAAGCACCCCGGAATACAATAGTTCCATTGGACACTTACCAGTAGCAATACCTGCCCAGCGCTATTCATAATTTAAGTTTTATATTTGTTTCATGTTTGGCTACCAAAACATAGTTTCCTGATTCCTTATCGGAACGAGCTCGTTCCAATAATAAATCATACTCTACGTTTTGGAAGGAACAAATGGAATATTTTAGTTATTCAACAAATGTTATGTAACCCTTTGAACACCGCTGGGATCTTCCAAGTCAGCTCAATGACTACAATTGGAAGAGTCCATATTCATTACCTGGGGAGACCATTGAATATTTTCATCGAAACTAGCTTATGAAACCCCATTGGAACAAGTTCGTTGAGCTCGTTTCAATGAGGTTTCATAAGCTATGTTTTTGAGAAAACAATGAAAATGTATAGTTTGGCCACCGTCAGTTGCACGCTGAAAATATTTATTGCTAACCCCACACATTCACTGAGCAATCATCCTACTTGGTACAATTATGACCTATCATATTTTTGGACCAGAAAAGCGGCCGTCAAGTTTCAAATGGTTAAAAGTATTGATTCTTTAATGGGGTTATGTAAACGGTTTATTGACCTTGGAATATGTTGTTGTGTGTATACTGATGGAAAGGCTCATTTTTCAATGGACTGAAACAAAACAACTTTTTTACCTCGCAATTTTTTCTGTTGAAATCAAATGGTTGGTTTTGTCGATTTTTGGGGTGACAAAAACAAAGTTCCCCACCTCACAAAGTTTGTTTTTTGAAATCGACGTTCATCACAAAGTTTGTGTGGTTTCGCGTTTGTCGTCTATGAAAGGTTAGTGTTGGGATTAACAAGTAATGAAGATGACAAAACATACCTCGCCAAAACAGGTATAATAGGGTTGTGTGCTTGCGTTTGTGTATAAGGCAGTGTGTATGTCAGGGTTTCAGTGTGTGCGCGTGTCTTTAAGACCAGAAGTACTGGAGGAATTGAAGACCATTTCGAGGAAAGTCGAAAGGGCTAAATGCTGTAGAGTAATTACTTATTTTATCGAAATTCCATAATCTATCGAATTCAATCAGCAGATTTTTTAGTGGAAAGATTGTTTGAACGACTACACTAAATGACGAGTCTCGCTTAGAGATTCACTTACTGTATATAAAAATTGATCAGATTGTCGACATTTGTCGATATGGACATGAACTGAACACAAGTATATTAACAAGCTAATTGAATGAATTATGTGAAGAGATGACGGACTCTTGAAAACTAAAGCAAACCATCATGCTAGCATTGGTTACAAGATCGATGCGTGATGCATCTGTTGGCGCTAGAAGCCAGCAATAATGGGAATAATGGACGTCTTTACGCGAGGAGTCATGGTAATAAATTGTCAGAAGTTCATATTACATCTTGTCATTTACAGCTATGGTATTTTAGCTGGTATTACAAGTCTCCTTCGGTGACTTATTGACTGTTGTATTGTACCCGAGTGTGTTCATTCGGGGCTTTTGACAACTTTTCACTTGTACGGAATTAACTCACTCCATTCGGCCTGTATGCTCTGGAGTGTATGACGAGATGTCTTCAGTAATTTGTCGATAAATTCCCAAAGTCACAAGCTAGTTACGATACTTCAGTATGTGTGTATGGTGTATAAAAACTCCTATCTCAGGGAAGTCTGATCCTGTCCACTACTCTAATTGTCATTGTCACAAATTATTGCAAAGTTTAAGACCCTTTACCCAACGCAGACGATATCAAAATTTATTATTTTAAATATCATTTTTTTTTTAATTTTTCAAAAAATTTCAACAAAACCATATCATGTGATATTATTTTGTTGAAATTTTTTCATCTGCTGAATTTGCGTATTACGCGGGCGGATGCGGGCGATTCGTTGGGTAAAGAGTTAACTCTCAGTGCGATTGCTTACATGGCACGATGACGCTGTGGTCTAGGGCGTACTGCACGTCGAAGGTGCGCATGTCTTCAACCAATCTAACCCTGCCAGAGTTTAGAGTTACGATGTTGGAGAGCTGACAGCTGCTCGTCGTTGCTCGGTGGTTCTCTCCGGGTATTCCGGCTTCCTCCACCCGTAAAACTGTCACCGACATGATATGACCCTGGCTGTTAATGTGTCGTTAAACCCTAATAAATAAATAAATAACTCTCAGTGCTGGGAGCCTTTATCTGTGTCTTGCTTTTTACCTAACGTAACAGATATAACCATTCGGCATAACTGACACTAAATCGCTCTTCAACTTTTATTATTTTTTTTCTTCATGTTTTGATTAAAAACCATAGACAAGAGAATTAGATAAACCCGTTGCTGTCGAAAGCAAGTTGTATAGGAATATGTGTGTTGCCGCAAAAGACAGAACAGGCTGTGAAGCACCAGAGAACGGACTGCAGTCATGAAAGTAACTGATATTGTGATTACAATTATCAGCGTTCGTATCAGACTCAGTCATGATTGATCCCTGGGTGACCTCAGTGACAGCCTAGAATACTTTGGTATTTTATAATGTTCCTTTTTAAGCTTTAATTCTTTACCACACGTAACAGCCATATTCGGCCCGTTATTCTAATACATATTGCCATTTAAATAGTATTTTTTCCTATCTTGTGTCTCCGAAACATAGCCTGTGACATCTCATTGGAACGAGCCAGTTGAGCTCTTTTCAATGAGTTTTCAAAAACTATATTTTTGAGAAAACAATGAAAAGGTATAGTTTGTCCACCGTCAGTTCTTCTAATGCAATACATGAAACACGGTATCAGTCCACTTTCGGACAAAGCGACGACATCGTTTGTCGGGCAAGTGAGTCTAGTTCACTCTTCTCACTTTATTTCTCAATTTTGAAATTTGGATTTTTTAATTTGTTTTTGCATTTGATGAGGAAATTCTGTTTCCGTGTTCAGCTGCTGAAACCTGTTATCCTTCCTTACGTAAAACCACAACCTCAACTAAGTGAAGACAGGCTCTGGAATGCTAGACCGCTCAAACCCTTTCGGTTCAGAAACGGTTAACATGCATCACCACTGAGTAACTAGTTAGAATGTCGTAATAATCACGCCCTAACAAATAATAATAATAACTCTTGGACGGCCGCTGATTTGTCGCGGTTCTCAGGTGAGAAGGTCTTGATAAGCTTTGTTCTCCCAAACGCCTCATTATCCCCAGGCCTTTTCTCTCCTCCCAACCCTCTGAGATGAACTGCTTGATGCCGTCCCGTACCCTATTCTTCCCTATTTCTCCGATAAGCATACTAACCCTCTCCTTTGTGTCACCCACTAAATGCGATGAACGTCTTGTTGTGACGTTAATCTTTTCCGGTTTTTGACCATTTAAGTCTCAAGTCAGTTGTGATAAAAGTTTGAGACTTCAAAACAGGAGCTCCACTGATCAATAATATTAAAGGTTTGAGACATTAACTCCTTAAATGCTATTGGTGGATATTTTCGTACCGTGCGCACAAAATCTCTTGCCACTGGCATAAGTAATAACTTGAGCACGCTTAATCAAATTTCCTGTGGTTAATTAAATGGACTCTTCGACCAATGGTTTCTTGAGTTAAATTTAGATGAATTTTCATCAAATCTAGTCATGGCTGCTTTACAGCAGCCATGACTAAATTTGGTGAAAAATATTCTGAAAATACTCAGCGGGTTAAGTGTTAAATTATTTTGTCACTGGTTTCTAGTTAGGTCTCTGCTTTCTGTACAGTCAGCTAAGACTTAAGTTCAAATCACTCCCAAGCCCTTTACAGACTGTGACGTTGTGAAAACGTTGGTAAATTGTTAGTCGCCCGGGCTATTCCAGATCATTCCTAAAGCCGCGATCATTCAGGTTATATTATGGTAGATTACTCATTTACAAATCTTAACAAAATAACTCAGTGATTGTCTTTTTCTGATTTTATTTACATTGTTCATCAGCGTGGAATTTGTTTATCCGTGGTTAGGAGAATATAAGGTTCATAATGAATAATCTATTCATGTTCAAACCACTTGAACTATCAACAATTCACAATCTGAATTTTTCTCTTATAGTTACTTTCCAAATTGAAATGGGGATAGTTCGTCTTTCTATTCAGTTCAACAAGGGTTTCATATATGAATTGATTTTTTCAAAAGATGCAAGTTCAGTTACGAAATAAGGAATTAGGGAATCAGTGGATTGAACATATCGGCCGATTCTACAATCAGGTACCTAGAGTTAGATAAACCCCTTGCTGTGAAAACCAAGGGAGGAAGTATGTGCGTTATTGCAAAAGGTAGAACCTGCCGTGAAACACTACCGAGTGGGTCACGGGCATCAAAACGGAGCATTTGTACCCCCCCCCCCCCCCCCCCCCCACACACACACACTTAATTTTTAGTTTCAAGAAGTGTGACTGGACCTGGTATTTGTAATGAGGAAAATGGATCGTAACTTTAAAACTGTTCGATTGCTTTTGCTCCACTTCAGGTTTAATTTTACTCCATGGATACCTGTTGCATATGACTCCTGGCGTAACAAAATATTCCTTTAGACATAGGTGGAAAAATCAAAAGAGAAAATGAAAAATATCGCACTAAGTAAAAGTCAAGAATAAATTGCATATTTCAGAATAATGTTTGGCAAGTCTAAAATGCCATGATAGATTTTGGCCGGAAACTCAATCGTCATATATTTGCTTATCGTCTGACAAATGTACGATAAACAGACAATAAACTTCATTTGACACAACTGCAACCAAAGTGAGATATAATGAAGCACCTGTCAGGATGCACACGATACCATGCAGGATGTGCATGTTAACCCTTTGCCTAATGAATCGGCATCATCCACACGCGTAATTTACAGACTGAGCAATATCAAATTTTGATATCGTGTTTGTTGTGAAAATAGTTAAAACTTAAATTTAAACTGGAGTTTGACATTTGTCATTGCAACTTTTTCCAAGATAAAGCAGTTTGTAGTTGATTCGGGGTTTTTTTGTTGTTGACATTGCGATTCATTCAAACAAATTTGAGATATTTTCGTTCAGGAGTTCCATTTTCTCTTCCGTTTAGTGTAAACTAGCTGGCCGACTTGTCCTTGGGCTGGAAAATAGATGCCCCGCCCAAGCACAGACGGAAAAGTAGCCCATTGCATATCAGGGGAAGTAATCACAGACACTTTTCATTTATATAACTAGCGGGCCAATTCGTCCAAGGACGAAAGGGACACTTCTCAGAGGGCGGCCAACCCGTGCAAGGACAGAAAAGTAGCCCATTGCCTATCAAGGGAGATAATCAAATCTCGGATTTCTACGAGGATGGAATCACAAACATCCAATTTATATAATTGATAGATAGATTAAGAAAGCTGGTGCATTATAGTGAGAAAAGCCCAATCAATCCTTGAATTCAAATAAAAGTTTCTGGTATATAACAATGATTTCCGATAACTTTCACGAACTTCTAAGGCAGTGGCATGGCAAAGAGAGCAGGTTGAGAAAGGGAGATTTATCCCTAGATTCGACCCTAATATAGTTCCTACATATCTCAGAACAAAAAGACAGTTTTGTCTCAACTCATTTTTACACGACACTTTTCATCAACGCGGCTGTTGGAAATGGTCTTGTTGATCTAATAACACATGACACGGACGAGAACCTTCGCGATATGACTGGCCACTGGGTTACTAATCACGTTTGGCAAATGGCTCATTAATTAGTTATATTTGTTTTGCAAGACAGAACACATTGATGTTCCCGACATTCTTATCGATTTAAAATCTTTCCGTTTCAGCGGTATCTATCTTCATAACTCTTGCAGTGGTTTAATTTTGACCCAACGTTACTTGGCACTGAAACCATTAAATGCTTAATTGTTTTGTCCTCTTCATCTGATATATAAACTTACTCAAATAATCTATCCAAAAATAGTTCAAAGACGTTTCTCTCAGACGCAAACCAGCCAAAAAGTAAAATGTACGCTGCCAGCATAGTACGGTACGGTGATAGCACAGAAGTTCTCTCTCACTCTCACCCTTTCTCTTAGATCATTAGGTCGAAATTCAGTAATCTCGTGAAGATCAGAATCAAGAGAGAAAATATACAAAAATACCCTCTGAGATTCAATGTTGTGTGGACGAAAGTGGGCAGAGAATTTCGACCGGATCGCGACCCAGTCACGATCCGGCCGAAAATCTCTGTCCGCGTTTGTAATCCCCTCTGTAATTTGCTACTCGACATCTTGGTGATTCGAGAGCGCGGTGGGGTCATTGATCTCGTAACCGTGAGTGGTGGGTGCATAAGCAAGAGCAATATACATACGTCAAAAAACGTGTTATTGAAACTTATAACAATTCATATTTCGTTGGTCACCAGAGTAAAATTATGCCGAGATATCACTGAACCCATGTTGGAATAGCATTGAAAGTGGAATTCTTCTAGATTAATCGAGAAAGAAAAATATAGTGAAATATAAACTCTCGGCATGGCACTCCATCCACTGAGGTATGCTGACTTATATGATGCTTATGTTTCGTTAATTTCTCAAATAGTGATAATTTTTAAGCCTGGGATTCATAAAATGCACTTCTGTCGTGCAATTTAAGAAATGAATATTTCAATAATAATGATACATATTAGCAGTACACTGTGACAAAATGTGTTGAGGACACGGTAAAAACACTGGCAACAAGCTATCTGCGTTCTGCCGCCAATGTTGCTGTAACCATTCTGCGTTGAACAATTTTTGTCAACGCCTACCTTGATGATCTTGGAGCAGATTTGAGGTACCGATATTTGGTCTATCTTCATTGAAACAAGACAGCTGTTCACTTGTCGTGAAGAGTGAGCCAAATAATATATTTTCCCGGCAGTGATGTGGCTCCTTGGTCTGCTTTAACAAATGAGTCTTCCAAGACAAGGATGATGCAAGTTTGTGGAAGAAGGAATTGAAGACTTGAATGGGTTCGACCTGAAGAATTATTTTTCCAGTGCATATGAGTATTCCCCTATTAGTTTTTCAAGTTATTAATTTTCAGCTTTAGCAAACGGTACCATAAACGTTTACTGCAGCTTGTTTCAGTACTGTCGCTGTATTTTTAGCTCGCCGAAGGGAGCTTAACTTATCACTTGCCGTCCGTTGTCGTCGTCGTCCGTCGTCCGTCGTGAACTTTACATTAACGACTACCCCTCACAAACTACTAGATCAAATTGAACCAAATTTGGTGTGCATGTTCCCCATCATATGTCAATTCACACTTGTACAAAGACACTTGCGGTACCCACAGGGGGCACCACAAGGGGCATAACTCTGATAGCACCCATGAATTTCTTTCCAAAATTCAAAAAAATCTTCTTCTTCAGATCCACCAGGCAGAATTCTTTCCTATTTGGTATACATCATCTCTAGGGGAGTCAGATTCAAGTTTGTTAAAATCGGCCCCCTGGATTCATATTTGGGCTCACTATAGAAGCCTAAATTGCATTTCAGGCAAATTTCTTAAAAATTTTCTTCTCCAGATCCAGCAGGCAGAATCTTTTGATATTTGGTATGCAACATTGTGGGGTGGATCTGATTCAAGTTTATACAAATCGGCCCCCTGGGTTCATATTTGGGCTCAGTATAGGAGCCCGAATTTGAAGTTAGTGCATTTCAGGCAAATTTCTTTAAAAATCTACTTCTCAAGATCCAGCAGTCGGAATGTTTAGATATTTGGTATGCAGCATCCTTGGGGCGGGGGGGGGGGGGGGGGAGATTCAACTTTGTTCAAGCCATGTCCCTAGGGCCATATTTGGGCTTACTATGGGAGCCCGAATGATAACTTAATTCAAAATGAGGAATTTTCTTTAAAAATCTTCCTCTTCAGATCCAGCAGTCGGAATGTTTTGATATTTGGTATGCAGCATCCTTAGGGGGTTGAGATTCAAATTTGTTCAATCCATGTCCTAGGTCCATATTTGGGCTCACTATGGGAGCCCGAATGATAACTTAGTGCATTTCAGGCAAATTTCTTTAAAAATCTTCTTCTCAAGATCCAGCAGTCGGAATGTTTAGATATTTGGTATGCAGCATCCTTGGGGGGTGTGGGGGGGGGGGGGGTGGGGGGGAGATTCAAGTTTGGTTCAAGCCATGTCCCTAGGTCCATATGTGGGCTCACTGTGGGAGCCCGAATAATAACTTAGTTCAAAATGAGGAATTTTCTTTAAAAATCTTCTTCAGATCTAGCAGTCAGAATGTTTTAATATTTGGTATACAGCATCCTTATGGGGGGTGAGATTCAAGTTTGTTTAAGCCATGTCCCCGGGTCCATATTTGGGCTCACTGTGGGAGCTTGAATTGTAACTTAGTTCGAAATGAGGAATTTTCTTTAAAAATCTTCTTGTTCGGATCAAGCAGTCGGAATGTTTTGATATGTAGTGTGTAGCATCCTTATGGGGGTGAGATTCAAGTTTGCTAAAGCCAAGCCCCTGGGTCCATATTTGGGCTCCCTGTGGGAGCCCGAATTATAACTTAGTTAATATGAGGAATTTTTCTTTAAAAATCTTCTTCTTCAGATTTAGCAGTCGGAATGTTTTGATATTTGGCATGCAGCATCCTTAGGGGGTGAGATTCAAGTTTGTTCAAGCCAAGTCCCTGGGTTCATATTTGGGGTCACTGTGGGAGCCCAAATGATAACTTAGTTCAAAATGAGGAATTTTCTTTAAAAATCTTCTTTAGATCCAGCAGATGAATGCTTTGATATTTGGTATGCAGCATCCTTAGGGGGGTAAGATTCAAGTTTGTTCAAGTCATGTCCCTAGTTCCATAAAATTTGTCTCTCATGACTTCATTCCTTTGTAGTGTTGATGAACCATGTCTAACTGAATGTGACCCCAAATACTTCTTTGAACCACTTTGGCCGGTGAGCGATTAAGGCTCCTTAGGGCCTCTTGTTTCAGGTAATGTTATGTTTTAGTCGTGGTTGGTTGCCCTATATTAAGAAAACCTGTTGGAAAAAGAAGGTTCTCATCCTCTCGTTGAATGAAGTTACAAGATGGAGAGTTTCTTATAGTATTAGTAAGTGAGTTAGCTGGAGCAATTGCGGCACCAAAAAATGCTTTGTCACACGTCGTTTACAGTTTTGACAGGCTAACAATGCTGCATTTCTGCTGCATATCTTGAATATGACTATTTCGCCTACACAAGTCTTCGATATAATGTTCTATGTTGTTAATAGATCTATGCACAATTGGATGTATTGTGGGTGAAAAAGTACAAATTTATTTCTATCTGCATTGCTTAGCTTGACAAAAAATATCAATAGGAATTTTTGAAAACTATGATTATAGAAGCTATATCCTGAACCGAATCGTACATCTCGATTTTTGTTTGCGGCAAACAGAATAACGTGAATGCTGAACAGTTACCTGTTTTTTTTACCCTTTAAGACTACTTTATACACCCTTTAGGGTTACGTCTTCTGTAATGTGAGTACAAAAGCGGGCAGAGCATTTCGGTCGGATCGCGTCAGAGTCCTGATCCGGTCGAAAGTCTCTGCACGCTTTCTTCCCCACAACGCTGTATAGTGCACCACTTGTTGAAAAAGAAATGCAAGAACAGTGAATTTCGTATGCTATTTTCTCTCATTTGTCTTCATTCCGCATTGATTTCGCAATATATTATTTATGAAACTTTGACCCAATGGTGTAAGTGTCTTGCGGATGGATCGCGCTCTAATCGAGAAAAAGATCACAGCACTGTACTTAAAAAAGTTTGGTGAATTCAACAAAATGATTTCCACACATTCACTAGTACAGTAGTCCAAATGCCAACTGATGCACAACTGATTTTGTACTACAGAAAACCGTTTTAAATGATAGAGGAGACCAGCATTTTCCATCAGTGCCCCCTCACGTGACCTTTTCCCAAAACAAATCACACGTGGAACACTGCCGGTGCACAAGCCTTGTCAGAAAAATGGATGACGTGAACTCTACCCAAAAGTTGAATAAATCGAATTGGTGTTTTGCAGTTTTTAAATCAAACACCGAATACCGGAGATATGACGTAAATGCCGACAGGCGTTACCCCCTGCCAGCTGGTGACAGTCCTACAACCACCCCCTACGGCAACTACATCACATATCACGATACTTTTATCACACACGACAAGAGAAATTTATTGACGATCGAACGCCGGAAAACGTCAGCATTAAATTTCACTTCAAGCAACTGAAATTAAGAGACATTATAGTACCCAATACGGAAGTCCATTGGGGCCAACATGTGTAGTGGGAGCAGTGCGAATATTCGCATTCACATTGCGAATATTCGCATCCACATTGCGAATATTCGCATTCAACTTTGCTGATATTCGCATTCAACATTGTGAATATTCGCATTCAACATTCACATATGCATTGCGAATATTCGCACTCAACATGGCAAATATTCGCAGTGCATTGCGAATATTCGCAATTGATTGCGAATATTCGCAATTGATTGCGAATATTCGCAATGTTGAATGCGAATATTCGCAATGTGAATACGAATATTCGCAATGTTGAATGCGAATATTCGCAATGTTGAATGCGAATATTTGCAAAGCATTGCGAATATTCGCAATGCTGAATGCGAATATTCGCAATGCATTGCGAATGTTCGCAATGCACCCCCAACCACCCCGTCTCCATCCCCACCCCACGCCGCTACACATGTTGGCCCTAATGGGCTTCCGTAACCCAAGATACGAACACCTTAACATCTGTGTGGGCACGCTTGGTGAATGGGCCCACTCGGCGATGGATTTGTTTGTTGAAAGACTTCTGGAAATTCACTTTACGACTGCAAATTATCTAATATTCAAAATGCTTTGACATAAATAAAGTATTGCCAATAACCGTAATATGGAAGGTTGCACAGTTGAGTTATAAGTTAGGAAATAACGAAATATGAAAAGATTGATGGTAACCGTCATCGTTGTCTCTCCAATTCTCCTTTCACACGTTCTTATTGTTTTGTAAATAAAGGTCACGTGAGTGTGCATACGTCATCAATATGGGAAATGCCGACAAAGTCTATTCCAAGAAGAAGAGCTTGTGCGTGATTAGGTTAAAATTTAAAGACCGTAGAGATGGTCGTTACATATCTATTGATCGTCTTTTGAACCCACCACTTAATGAATATAGTCAATTTCACTGATTAAATCGCATTACATGAAAATATTTTAATATCTGTGTTTACAAATGTCTCTACTGACTCATCGTGTCCAAACAAAACCAGAGTATTGGAGATCAACATGCGTGAATATCCATTAATTAAATGCTCTCCCGTTGTCCGTGACTTTCCAAAATATATACAAATAACCCATATATGACAGTGTTCTGTTGCTGGTCTGACGAATAATAAAACAGACGTACATCATTTGAAGTAGGGCCCTCCGAAGCTTCGAGATTCGATTCGATTTCGAATCAAAAATTGGATATTCGATTCGATTCGAAATCAGTTGCCCGATTCGTTTCTCGTCGAATCTTTACACGCTATTATTGCTTGGCATTAAGTCATTGTCGTCGTCTCATCATACGTGTAGTTCAGATGGAATTTGTACGTTAATAATGCTGAAAGTGATACAGAGAGTAATTTCATCTATATTAACATAAACAGCACCTGACCCATGCAAATTCCAGTCTTGCTAATCTTTACCACGGTTTAAAACAAAGTTAAAGCTTCCAAACAGAGTGGCCGATGAGCAGCTAGTCCTGTGCAGTGCTTAGTGCTGGTAAGTCTCGCTCCCATTCCTGGGTAATATTCCAACTACATCATCAAGGCATGCCTTCCAGGAAGGCATGCCTTGATGATGTAGCTGGGAAGTTTTATCACTCGAGCCGTCACAGTCGGAACAATCAGAATGCCCCCTCCCCTTTTTCGGTCATCTTCAAGACGCCCAGAATTCGATTTGAGATTCGATTTCGAATAATAGACCCGACTCGATTCGAGATTCGATTCGGATCGAAAATGTGTGATTCGCAGTGCCCTAAGTTGAATGTCCCATATTTCGTTAAGTTCACCTTGGTTTCGAAATGTCGGGTTTGGTGATTTGTTGGTTTCTCATAATATCAGTAGGATTATAAGTATTGCTCGGCTTTGAGTTTACTATGCCAAAATGGTGGTCCTCGATGAAGATTAGTCCACGCGCTTGAGGCCTGTGGATAGCATAGTCAACGACATATCGTACAATAATTATTATATTATATCCAACAAACCGAGGGAGACCGTTGCTACCCACCAGGATTCCAAACCTTAAGTATACTGCCTTTTGTCAATGACCAGGTTCGGTCTAGACAACCATTTTCATTCTTGAACTAAGAAATAACGAATTCCGGGAAAAAAAATCTTAGAATGGCGCGTTGTGTTCCGTCATTCGAACGTCCTAGAATAATCCACGCCTATTTTTATAAAGTGTATAGTGCACGGGAATAGCGGTGCACGATTATTTTTAGAAGCCTTGATGGGTAAACTTATCGAAAATAGTGTAGTATCTCTGAGCCAATCAATATTTATGAACCATTTCCCTAGCACGAGTAGCAAAAAGATTTCCTGAATAACTAAAAATATTTTGTGCCTTCAAAACAAAGTTTATGATCCCTCATTGGGACGAGCTCAACGGACCTTTATGCCAATGCTTGAAATCATCAGCAAAGAAAAAATGTAACAAACATGTATTTTATGGTTACCCTATGACACATTTCAGCTGGAACTTGGCTGATCGACGCCTGGAGCGGGTAACACGCACGCGCACTGTTTTGTGTGTGTCGGTTTTCAAAACTAAACTTTCGTTGTAGACAATGCTGACATGGAACCTTAGAATTTTCGCTCACAGTTTGAGAATCATTTCTGTCTTTTTTCTGGCTTGTTTGGGAGTCTATTCTCGGACGGAGCGCCTTATTCCACATATCCCGTCAACATTCCGAATAAATGATATTTTCTCATTGTAACCCTCAAAGGCTATCCAGGTTTGCGCCCCCGGGGATGACCTGTCACTTTATTTAAACTAATTTTCTTCTGAAAATTGTCTTAAATTGATATTGTTACATTTCCTTTGCATCAGTTGGTTAGGCCTTCATCGAAATATTAAAACGACGGCAGTGACTTGAACATTTGTTTTTTTACTCACCTTGAGCATAGCTATAGCAGAGCTTTACCGATTACTCATGGAGAGCTCTACTGATTACTTTCTGTCTGCCGTCGTCCGTCGTCACCTGTTGTTCGGCGTGTACTTTACATTATCGACTTCTCAAAACTACTGTACTATTCCGAATAAATGATATTTTCTCATTTGTAACCCTCAAATGCTATCAAGATTGCGCCCCCTGTGATGACCCGTCATTTTATTTAAACTAGTTTTGTTCTGAAAATGGTCTTAAATTCATATTATTACATTTCCGTTGCATCAGTTGGTTGAGCCTTTATCGAAATATTAAAACGACGGCAGCGACTTGAACATTTGTTTTGACCTCACCTGAGCATAGCTCAGTGAGAGCTTTGCCGATTACTCAAGGAGAACTTTACTGATTACTTTCTGTACGTCGTCGTCGTCGTCCGTCGTCATCTGTTGTTCGGCGTGTACTTTACATTATCAACTTCTCAGAACTACTGTACTGAATTGAACCCAACTTGGTATGCATGTTCCATATCATAAGTCAATGCGAGTTTGTTCAAATAATCTAACAACCCCTATAGGGGACATCACACGGGAAATAACTCTTAGCTCATGGAGATTTTTTCCAATTTTTTAAAAATATCTTCTGAACCATCAATCAGAATTTTTTCATATTTGGTATACAGCATCCTTATGGGGACTGATTTAGGTTTGCCCAAATCAAGTCCTTGGGTTCATATGTGAGCCCGAATTTTAGCAGAGTACAATATGAGCAAAATTAATTACAAATCTTCTTAAGATCCACCAGTCAAATTGTTTTGATATTTGGTGTACAACATTCTGGGGAGCTCCGATTTACGTTTGGTCATATCAAATCCCAAGGTTCATAGTTGGGGTACCTATGGGAGGCTAAAGTTTAGCTCATCAATACATACAAGTATCAGACCGATACCGATAAACAATTACCTACAATTGGCCCATCAGTACAACCTCATCTGATTGGCCATATATGCTCAGAGAAACTGTCGTGGGCTTTTCTTGCTCGCCTTCGACTCAGAGAATCATTGAGGCCTCTTCAAACTGTGGCGTATCAGTACTATTTCTTTTACCTTTTCTAGCCCTTTCTTTAGTCTGTCTAACTTGAAAACTAATGAATTAAAATTTGTTTCCAAGTAATGAGATGGCCATTGATATTATTTCGAATAGAAGGCAATTAGCATAACAGAAGCTATGTATGGTAATTTATTGGGTCATAGTAGTCAAAAAACAACCATCTCGTGTCATTTTAGTTGCAAGTGTACCCTTGGTGGACACGACCCTTATAAGCTTTCGGCTTACTGTTGAATCCATAAATATCTCATTGTTATATATCTTCTCTTGATAATTGGAAATAAATATTGTTTGAACTACATTTTAACTTACAATATGAGTGGAAATTCTTTAAAAATCCTCTTCTTCCTATCGACAAGTCAGAATCTGTTGATATGTGGTCTTCAGCATCCTTGTGGGCGGGATCAGACATATTTGTTCAAATCAAGTCCTTGTGTTCATATTTGGGCCCCTTATGGGAGACGAAGTTTTACCTTAGTACAATATGTAGAACATTATTTTAAAATCTTCTTCAGATCCACGTGTCAGAATCCTTTTATATTTGGTATTCAGAATCATTAGGGGGTCAGGGTCAAGTTTGTTCAAATGAAGCCCCACGGTTCATATTTGGGCCCCTGTGGGAGACCGAATTTAGCTCAGCGCAGAGGAATATTCTTCCAAGATCGTTTATATAAGGCATATGGTATTACTTTGACTCACAGAGTAAAGTTTGTTCAAGACATTGTACTCAACTAATTTTGGTGGACATCAGAAGTGGTTGAAATTTAATAAAGGAACCAATGGAGAATTTACTGTTCGTTTTGTTTAATCCTTTAAACGCTGGTGGTATCTGCCATGTCCGTTAAATGGCAGTAATTGGAAGAGTCCATATCCATTATTTGGTGGTAGAGCAATTAATATTTTCAACATGCAGCCTTCGGGCTGCACGTTGAAAATATTAATTGTTCTACCCCACGTGTTCACTTGGCAGCCATCCTACTTAATGGAATTATGATGTATCGTGTCCCTGGACCGGAATAAGGGTCACTCGGTTCAAAAGGTTAAATGAATTCTACACATGGGTGACGGGACTAATTGTGGTCAAATTTAGCCAGATCTGTATGCATATGCGGTTCAATAAGATTGGACGGAATGGGGTTAGTTTGTGGGGGTCCATTGGATGATTTTTCCTTTTGCTTTAACCCTTTACCCAACGAATCGGCCACATCCGCCCGCATAATATGCAAATTCAGCAGCTGAAAAATATTATTTTTCAAAATGTTTTAATAAAACCATATCATGTGACAATAAATGTTGATATCGTCTGCGTTGGGTAAAGGGTTTTAAAGTAAGTTTCGGTGGATTTTGAGTGATTTTATGCAAAAAAAATAATAATTTCATCCCGTTAGAAGTCATGAGGTGAATAACTACGGTCCATTGGGTGATATTCTTTCTCTTTATTTGCTTTAAAATGAGTTTTGAAGGATTTCAAATGATTTATGCATTGGGTGATATATTTTTTTTTCTTTCTGCACAAAATAACTCGAATTCCTTCAGTTCACATTTTAAAACAAAAGAAAAAAGAGATTAAAATCAACCAAACCCACCCCAGCCATCAGCTCCTCCCCCCCCCACCCCGATTAAAAATATGACTTTGCTACAAATCGGAGTTTGTACGCCGCCAACCCGATGGGAGGGGGCACCTCCTCTCAAACTCCCCCATCTCGGGCCTTCGGCCTTGGAGACATGCACGCTTCGGCATGTCATGGCAGTATTGCTAATGCGAGTAAATGCCCTTTTCCCGGGGTCTGACCATCCCCTTCCCTGAAGTGCTTCCAGCGCCCCTGAGTGTTGTGTTTAGTTGTGTTAGGTTAAAATCGGAAAGACAACCCCAGAATCGTTGCATTCAAAAAGTGATGACACTTTATTATAAACTCACCATGTCTTCTGAGTTGTTTTCTGTCACCCAACTCCTGAATTGTCCGAATTAACACAAGAAGAGACACTGACGGTATTCGTGTTTGGTATAACAAAAATCGTTTTGTAAATGTTCAGAACGAGAATATCTCAGTACATTTGATCGCTGATAGAATTTTCTCCGTAAATCATGGAAAATTTAAATCGCTAATGAACACCAATAGTTCTCACAACTGTGCTGTGCATCCTATCCATTCATTGCTCTTTCAATAGTGTCAAATTTCATAATACGATCGTGGTTCTGTTCAAACACATTCTTTCATTATTAAATACATTGATTTGTTAGGCTCCTATTCTCGGAGTAATGGGGTGGAATAACAAGTGAGTGTCTATAGGTTCAAAGAACTCATTTGGGGGGATAATTAGATATGAGGCCAATAAAAGTAATTTTGAGATATCAAGTAGAACAAGTGATGATATCGCCGCTCAAATTAGATGTGACCTTGTTTCCAGCGTAACTTATTAGATGGTATTTAAGCTAGTTTGGTGATAACTTCAAACGTTTGTCAGCTGACGTCTATAGTTTCCGCTAATAAGCTTCCTTTTCTTAGCTCCCAAAAGTTCAAACAACTGAAGCACATACATACTATATATTTTTTCAAGTGTTGGTCCCGTGAGATGAATTAGGGGGGGGGGGGGGGGGCAGAGGGACAAATGGCACACCTTTAACTCACATTCACTCACACAGTGGCGGCGAACAAGCAAAGATTACAGTCCAGGTCCAACCTTAGGTGTCGCCTTATCCTCATGCATCGCTAAGTATTTTTGATAGCTGGTTTCATATAGACTTCTGGATTTCATGTTTTTCTTGACATATTTTGCTGACCCATGAAATACCTATTGGAGCGGTGCCCCTCTCCCTCCACTATTGACCACCAGTGCGCCCACACAGAAATACACAGCCAAATTATGGAAAGATACAGTACGGCCGCTGTGCACTGCTCACCTTTCACAAGTGGGCAATATTTCCACGAGCCCAATAATAATAGATTCCAAACACTAATTACAGGAATAATCGGTAAAAATTTAATTAATGAAGCACCGGGTACAACCCGGTGCTTCATTAATTAAAATTTTGCTGCTGATGATTTCTATTATCTGGAAAACGCATGCGTGGACATCACTGCCCACGCGTGGATTACTACCAATCCACGGCGTATGTACTGTATGGCCTTTATTTTTCTATGATAACCAGTTGTAAAAATAAAGAGAGATATAATATATTATGTTTGTTTATCGTGATATCCAGTTCTCTGAACAAAAATATTAAAGGTGTGGCATCCCTGGTTAATATCGACATGCAAATCGACCTACGATAAAGTTATTCCCCCTTAACATTGTTAGACGCGCGGTGTGGAGAAGTTCCAATTAAGAAGCAAGTAATTGTTGAGAAAACATCTATGGTATCAGTAGAAAATAGAGCCAAATTTCTTTCGTAGCTGTCTTTTTGTTTTCTTTTATTAAAAGTTACAAAGGGAAACTTGACTTTTTATGGCTGTCTGTTGCTTTCGTTTATTAAAAGTAATAAAAGAAAACTTGGCTTTATTTCCTACTGATGTCGTATGTGTTTTGTCAACAGTTACTTCTTCTTAATTGGACCTTCCTCGTAATTCTACTAATTTCAAGGGAGATAACTTTATCGAAAGTCGATTTTCATGACGATATTAGCCAGAGATGTTAGAGATGATAAATTGAAATTTTTGACATTATCCTCACACTGCAGGCTGAAAATATTCAACTGGCCATCCCATAAAATTTGAACCCTCGAAATTCACGGTAAAAGTACTGACGTCGAGTAGTCGGTACTTGTTCTTTACGGTAATGACAGTTATTGCTTGAATTGTAATCGGACAAAATATAGTCAGAGAATGCTGAGTTACAGTTTAGCAGTCTCCTTTTACAGAACAAACCGTTCCAACCTTTTAATTCCTGCCTTTACAAAATTGCATCGTCCATGTCACAAAACATTTTGTTTTAAAAGAGTCAATTGTTAACTGGTTGAGTGTTGGAAGCCACTATCAGGGCTTTCAAAAAAATTATTGTACCAGAGGAAAAGCCCAAATTTTCCTTGTTCATTTTTCATATTCATTCAAATGCAAATAATATTTTGTTTATATAAATGTGTTTTATCACAAATTATTCAAGAGTGCCTATGGGCACTCTTCAATAATTTGTAATAATACAAATTTTGATGAACAAATTCAGACCACCAAAAAAATGTAACCCTCAAACTATTAAAGTAGACTGTCTGATATCTTTAACTTTTAACTGGTTAAAGCTATTAATTGGTCTCCTCTGTATCACAACTGCGCATCCTTCTGGTGTACTGAAAAATATCAGATTTCAATTTCTCAATTTTGTTTCAAGATCGAACCAAAGACAAGGAAAAATTTAAACGTCATCTGATTTTCATGAAATTTAGTATGCAGATAGATCTCATAATTCCCGATGAGAGATGTGTCAGTATTTTTCAAATATCTCTGTATCTGAGTTATACCGAACATTTTATGGTAAAGTACCGGAAATTTGCCGGTATTTGTACCGTTTTAACGGTGATTCGTCGCCACGCACTTGGTAAAGAAGGAAAACACCTTATGTAATACAGGCAGTGAAAGGGTAAAATAAATTGCGAAGCAAAATGATGAAGTATCCAATTAGTTCATCTGATCTCCAAACAAGTGCTTTGTAAAGTCAAAAAACAGTCTACAAAATCCAATTAGTGCCTGTTTGACAGTTTTGTTTTATAAGGTTGGTGAGCCTTGTGCTTTAAGACATGCTAAAGTTCTGTCAGATACCGTAACCAAGAAAAGAAAATGGAAAAACAGTTTCGACTATTAACACTCCACGCGCTTACAATTAAAATTTACGCAATAATAGTTTATAAAATGTTTCATTAAACATCTACCTGGGGGCTGGCTGGCTGGCTGGCTGGCTGGCTGGCTGCCTCACTCACTCACTCACTCACTCACTCACTCACTCACTCACTCACTCACTCACTCACTCACTCACTCACTCACTCACTCACTCACTCACTCACTCACTCACTCCCACTCACTCACTCACTCACTCACTCACTCACTCACTCCCCTAGTAGTACCTATTAGGCCAACTACATAATCTACCATTGGCTTACATCCCTGCTACTGGTTTCTACTGTCGATGCTTAAAGTACTAAGACTATGTTATGGTTCACAACCCTTTCCAGTGTCTCGGGTGGTGTATGGATAGATGAGCATCTGATCGTGGAATCTCTTTGACGTGGTATACTATATTTTTCCACCACACTTTTAGCCCTGTACGATTAAAATTGCTCGAACGACTCGAATCTTATCGAGCAAATAAGCTATCGTGCACTGGCTCGAACGTGTGTCTCCACATACGAATGTTGTGGGTATTGGGGGGATACCTATGACATGATGATGTACTATTGGAGGATATATTTTGGATGATACTTATCAGAGGATATCTATCTGAAGATAGTTATTGTCACCTAGCGCCTGTTCAGTCCCTGTCATCTAGACCACCCCATGCCCTTCATGGACCTAATACATTTACTGTTGACTTACGGTATGATCTACCCAACAGTACACATGCCTTGGACTAATCGTAATTCACGCGTGGGCAGTGGTGTCCACGCATGTGTTTACCAGGTAATAAAAATCTTCAACCAATTTTTAATTATTGAAGCACCGGGTTGTACTCGGTGCTTCATTAATTAAATTTTTGATGATTATTCCCATAATTAGTGTTTGGAATCTAATACTGCATCCGTGGAAATATTGCCCACCAATGGAAAGTGAGCAGTCCACTGCGGCTGTACTTTAACAACACGTGATTTATTTATGGTATAATCTGGCAATGCATGTGACAGGGAATTTTGTTTATAACTTTCCAAAGTGTGATTTACTGGGATTTCCGGGTTTGATTATAAACGATAACTTCACAAGTGAATTATGCAATCAACAAATGTGTCATGTATCCGTGCGCGCAAACGAAGACGTTTTGCTGTGGGTGTAATGGAGACTTCATTGTTTTTTGTTTTTTTAACCCTTTAACCAACATGAAAAGCAGACGACACTTGCAAAAATATTATTTTCATTTTTGTTTCAAAAACATAGGTTATGACCCCCTCATTGGAACGAGCTCGACAAAAAAAGAAAAAAATTTTAAAAAAATTTTAGAGACAAAAAAAGAAAAAATAATGAAAATTAATTGGCGAGTTTTGAAAATAGCGCTGGCCGTTTTTGGCCGTTACGTTAGGTAAAGCATTAAATAATATAATTATCGTTAATAAGGAAAAGTAATAAACATAGTTTTCGCTTGACTGGACTGGTTACGTGAAATAATTCAATCGAGGCGAGGGACTACATTGTAAAACACTCGTGCGCATTCGCGCACTCGTGTTTGTACAACGTCCCTCACCTCTCATGAATTATTTCACGTAACCCGTCCACTCAAGCGATTACTCTCTATTTATTTTTTGAAAAATATATAAAGATAAATACTGAAACTAAAATATTTTCGAAAAGTAGAGTTTTTACAGCAGCTTAGTTTAAACAATATTTATTCAGAATTGAACCTGATATAATACATACAAAAGATTGATAATGTTACATTAACTGTACAGAATTTATAATGAGAGGTATGCAGTACAGCAAAACATGTAGAAATAGCTGACAATATCAAAGGAGAGGATTCGGCAGAAAACACTTAGCTTATATAAGCCGTCTCCTGGAACATTTCTAAATTCAGCAAAGTATATAGGTGGTTGCTAAAACTGAGTGAAATATTGTTTGAACTCATTGTCGCTGTTGGATAGAAAGAGAAAAGTGAGAGAACTAGGGAAAAAAGAGGAAAAAAGAAGAAACAACAAGAAAAGCACAAGAGAAGAAGAAAAAAATTAAAAGAACAAAAAAGAAAGAAAATAAAATCGGAAAGGAAAAACAAACAGACTAATGGAAACAAAGACGCAGAATAATCTGCAGATGAAACCAACTTGAAAGCAGTATTACATACCAGAAGCGATCACGTGAGTGTAGTCTATGACTCTATTAATGAACAGTATCATCGTCGCTAACAGACAAGAGAAGAGTCAAGAGTCCGCGCTGGACTGTTCTCACCACTCTTCCAGCTAAGAGGAGTTAAAAATTAATTTCAACAGGATACTGTTGGTACGGAGAGACAGTCCAGGGGCGAACTCCGGGTAGTCCGCGGTATACTTCCCCAGGAAGGTTAATGTCCAAAATGTTATTGTGATGTATTTACTGATGCATTTACACCTGTCGATATACCATAATGAAATAAATCTACATGTATACTGCAACTCAGTGAAAGCGCCCACTTTGTATGATATATTTTTGCACGACTCTGAACACAAGATAGTTGTCAGTGATGCTTGACTGCTCAGACCCATACAGGAGCATAGAAAGATCAAAGGTAAACGGCAATGTATTAATTGTTACATTACGTACATCTCTATAATTTGTACAGTACAGAAGAAAGTGTTCAGTTGTTTCTATGCCACCACACAGACACAGAGGTGAAGTCGAGAGGTGATTATCAAACAGATGGGCGTTAACACCGCTACAGTGCAGACGCAACCTACAATGATAAATTTGAGCTGCTCGAGATTTGGCCCCGGCATAGAATGTGAGCGGAGGTTGATTCCCGCCATTTAGGAACCTTCTGAAATTTATGATGGAACAATTTTCCCTAACCGAGATGGGCAACATATTCCACTGTTTGGTAACAATTGGAAGAAACGAAGACTGGTACAAACTAGTATGACAAAACGGAACTCGGTGGGTTTTATTTGATCGAGTATTGTGGTGAAGACTGATGGATGAAGTAACTGGCGGTACTTTGTTTGAAAGGTTTGGAGGAACAAGATTATGATACATCTTGAAAAATTGAAAGAGCTTGTGCTTTCGGCGCCTTTCCTGCAGTGAATCCCATCGGATTTCCGCGTAGAGTAAACTTTTACTGGCACTAGTTGTAGCACCAGTAACAATTCTCGCTGCAGCTGCTTGAATTTTTTCTAGATTCGCAGCCTGTGTACTTGAACAGTTGTCCCAAACACAGTCTGCGTATAAAAATAACAGCGGACCTAGAATGGATCCTTGTGGAACTCCGGAAATTACTGATCTCTAAGGAAATGCCTCGGAGGCTATCAAAACCCGTTGATGCCTATTCGAAAGGTAAGACTTTAGGAAGGAAAGCAAGTCGCCTGTTATTCCTATCTTTTCAAGCTTGTGGATAAGACCAGTGTGCCAAACCTTATCAAATGCCTTACTCACGTCGCAAAAAACAGCAATGACTTCTTTCCCTTCGGCATGGCAGAATTCATCATAGATGTCTGTCAGTTGTAAGACCGTTGAATCACCCGGGGTAAATCCAGACTGGAATTGACTAAGGATATTATTATCGCAAATGAAACGCAATAACCGTTTGAACACACATTTTTAGAATAGTTTCCCAGCACAACTAATCAGCGATATCGGGCGATAATTGGTAACTAAATTGGGGGGATTCTTTTTTAAAACTGGCGTCACGTTGGCTTTTTTCCATAAGGCTGGGAAATAGTTGTTACTCAGAAGTATGTTAAAAATGACTGTAAGTGGTTCGCACAGAGAGCAGCAGCTTATGGTGTCACAGAGAATTGTAGAAAACGATGCACGTTGCACTGGAGGCAGAAAGCGCGTAAATACAAGTTTTTCGAAGATCTAATGTAATTGGAAATAATTATGTTGTTACCACAAATATCACCACTCCTCCCCAATTATGGTATCGCCTTAATCCCCCATACAATCGATGTAGCTTGAAAATGAAAGTTCGATTCCCAAATTCTTTAAAATTAACATTTATACTTCCTGTGAATAGTGAATAGTGAGCTCACTAATTCCCTGGATTTGTTGTTGTCCTTACGGTGGTTGGATATATAATTCTCTTTCTCTCTCTCTCAAAAAAATCAAATCTTCTGTTTATTCCTTGGAAACCTGAGAAAATATAATGTGCTGTAATTATTATTTATATGAAATATTGGATATGGGCATGTTTGATTAATTTATTATGTGGAGGGACAAAACATTTTTGTCAAAGTGTTAGTGCACATCGCATCTTGATATATTGTAAAAAAGTACCCTTTAATATATGATAAAATTTTGTTAATCAATTTGACGGCATATATGTTGCCCTTGACTGTGTCTAATCACTCGACCTCTCGCAGACACACCCAATCTTGCTTTCAAAACGGAGTCTTTGATTGCTCACTGGAACGATTTCAAGCAAAATTGTAATCGGTGGTCGTAAGCGATGTCCAGGAAGCGGGAAATGAGTAAAAGTAACAACACAAGATTACCAGTCCTTGAAAATGTGTCTAAAGCCAGGTAATTAATCTGTATTCATTTGGATTGCTGGAACGCCAATTGGCCAAGAATAGAAAAGTGTTCCACCTGGACCCATCTTCTGGAGAGAGTGTGAGGGCAGTTGTTGCTAAAAAATAGACAAACGTAATTTTCAATTAAACAATTTCGTTTCAATTTTTTGACGCTTCGTACATTTTTTAAAGAATATATTTTGATATTGGTGAAAAACAAATACTTTGATGATGTCCCCATTTTTCGCAGTGCAGATTCAATAGTTACAGCATATTTTAGTCATTATTGGCACAAAACAAGTGCTGATTTTGGTAATTCGATACTGTATTTCTAGTTTTCGAGCTAGACATTCGTTTACTATTTGAAGCTCCATGTGAAACCAGTCATGTCAAGCCGTAACAGCTTCCACGTCACCGACGAGTACAAACAAGAAGAGTGGGTGCGAAAGACAATTAGTCATTGGGAGGAGTTACACCCGTGGAATGACTTGAAGCCATCTTGTAGGTTAAGCTGAGAGGCTTTTTGCTGGCGTGTCTCAATCCAATTTTGCACAGTTTTCGTCAGCTGGATGGATTCGATCGATTTGTTAGAAAGAGTGAAATGTATGTCTTCTTGTGTCAGTGGAAGCTTCCCGTTTCTAAAATTAAATTTTCAGCAGCTGTTAAGATGTTACTTATCTCTCGGTGTCTGACAATGCAATGATATACTCATAAAAGTTCCTCTTTTTCACTTATGAAGACTACACTTTCGAATATGTCGTTGGGTGTTCGGCAGGCTAAAGTGCAGTACTGAACACCTTCATAATCCTATTCGAATATTAATTTGGGATTGTTAATAAAAAGCCGTTTGAATTTAGGACTACACCTTTATCTAAATTTTTAATATCTGACCATTTCTCTTCTCGACATCGTAAGACTTCGGAATTGCTTTGCCATTCTCTTTTCAAGTATGTTTTAGGAATTTTTACCACCAATGACAGGGTTGATTGATTCGGCAGAAAGCTAACTGTTGCATTTTGTACAGTTTTGGAAACTAGTTCTATACTGTAACACACGACAACTATGTTTTTGTCTTCTGAGACAACTGCTAACAATGGGAAGCATACACAACTCTGCGCACAGTTCGTGGTATTCCAAGAGGTCACGAATTCACGATCGCATAAATTCTGAAACGGGGTTCATAACATTAAAGGAACGTAGAAAAAAGGTACAAAAGTACTATGGATCGAATAGTCCGTGGAAATGCACCCTCGTATTTTAACCCATTACCCAACGCAGACGATATCAAAATTTATTACATTAAACATTTTTTTTTATTTCTCAAAAACATTCAACGAGACCATATCAAATGATCGATGATCTCGTTCCACTGAGGGGTCACATGATATATAGTTTTGTTGAATTTCTTTTAAAATAACTTTTTTTCAACTACTGAATTTGTATATTACGCGGGTGGATGCGGCCGATTCGTTAAGTAAAGTGTTAACGCTAATGATTCCCGCAAAATGTGTGACCTAACGACACACTCCCTACGATCTTTATGCACATTTACACGAAATATAATGCAGAAACCCGTCAGTAAATTCAAACAGAACAAATAATGAAGGACTAAGTTTGACTGACAATGATAATCTCAGCCAGCTCAATCAAATTGTTAAGTTTAGTACTGGTCCCTACGTGAATCCATTAAACGCGCATCGATTCAACAAAGAGTGGATAGCTGTGGTAACTGGTACATGATATCTCCCTCATTCCATCCCAAACGTTGCAAACTGTAGCCTATTTTGGAGAGACGAGTACATATATAGACAATTTTCTGGGGCCAGCTTTAAAGAAAACACATATTCTGGAACAATGAACTTTATAAGTTTTCAGGCAACTTTGATTTGACCCTTTCCCAACGCAAACGATATCAAATTTTATTATTTTAAATATCATTTTTTAATTTTTTCCAAAAAATTCGACAAAACCATATTATGTGACCCCTCACTGGAACGAGCTCGACGGGCTCGTTCCAAAGAGGGGTCACATGATATGTTTTTTGAAATTTGTGGGAAAATAATATTTTTCAGCTGCTGAATTTGCTTATCACGCGGGCGGATGTGGCCGATTCGTTGGGTAAAGTGTTAAAAGATTTTTTTTTATATAAAAAAACCATCAAACGAATTAATTGAATTGATTGAAGAAGTCTTAATCAATATTAGTGAACAAGTTACATATTATTTGATAGGTAATAAAAACTACTGTTAAGACTCTGTCTTCCGCAAACGAAGTTTTTCCATTAAAAGAGACGATAAACGAAATGATCAAATAATTCTTTTTGAAAATCACTCATGAATTCCATTTGCAGATTTCCACTATTTACAGAAATCACAATAACAGTATTTAACAACTTTCTGTATCTTGTGAACTCAAATGCATGTAATTTATATATGTTTATTTTTCCATAAGAACTACTTATTCAATAACATATCCGACAAAGAGTTTTCTGCTTCATTTGGGCATGTATATACTACAGTAGAAGATCTCCAACGAGTGCTGCATCTATAATGACACTCCTTTTAGTAAATTAGTCCGGACCAAGCCTTCAAAGGCTCGGCCCAGTCCTACTTTATTGGACACGTTTCGCGAATTTCACGAAAAACTGGGGACGAGTTGAGACTGTATTTCATTGCTGACAATTTTCGACATTGGGAGAGATTTACAAGATGCTCTACCGGTTTGGCGAATGTCAAGAAATTAAAATTAGCACGAACAATGGTGTCGCACATGTCTAGTCTTGAAATGCGGCGACGGGAAGCTTTGGAAATAATTTCCACAAAGTTGGATTGTTCTCAGTGTGCCCCCAAGTGTTTTAACTGGTTGGGGTCTGGATTATTTTTGGTGGTCTGAATTTATTTATCAAAATTTGTTTCATTACAGACACTCTCCAATAATTTAAGATAAAACAAATTCATACAAACACAATATTATTTACATTTGACTGAATATGGAACACGAGTGAGGAAAATGTCGGCTTTTCGTCTGGTAGCCTCATTTTTTGAAAGCCCTGATAGTGGCTTCCAGCACTCAACCAGTTAAGGAATACTGACAGGGAGTGAGATATCTTCCGATACGTGGAGAAAAGTGCTGCACATAAGATCTGACCGGTAGGTTGATGATAGCGCTGCAGTTCTTCACGTGGTAAGGTATTGTCCCAGATGATGGCAATGTTAACCCACTGTAGTTTGTAATGTCGGATTTCAAGTTGACATCTCAGATCATTCAGGGCAGTGTTACTGTTCGTCGGGCCGGAACAGAAGATCCTTTTGCAAGCTGCCTATAAGTAGATTTTACAATTTTCTTCGGATGACAACTGAATAGAAGCAAATGGTGGTCTGAGTTTGTTGGCTTACAATACAATGGTGTAACGATGTGGTCAACGCCAGTGCACTTAGTGATGTCACGGAACGTGATGATCTCTGAAGAAATTTCTCTATTGAATTTTTCTGGAAGGATGCTTCTTGCATTGCAGATGCCTCCTTGTTGTACTCAAGGCACAATATGTCTCTATGAACTCACCCCTCCCATGAAAATATAGGAATAATAGTGAGCGCTAAGCATGACCATGATCGTTCCACTAACAGCATACAGGCCTGAAAGTGAGCAGTCTGACATCTGCAGAATGAGGTCTCCAGAGGGTGAATTTGATAATGCTATCTCATAGAGTGTTCCAATTTATCCCCTGGGTACCCCTTTCTGTTTAGTTTTGAGACGCTGACTCAGATTGAGGTTCACAGAGGGTAAATTTAGTGATGCTACCCTGCTGTGCAGGGTAGCATCACTAAATTCACCCTCTGGAGACCTCATTTTGCAGATGACAGTCTGCTTATTTTCTGGCGTGACAGCATACAATGTGGTGCATATAAGATAAAGTATGCTGGGAAAAATCAGTACTCTATTTCACAAACGTTTGAGAAACTACATGGCATTCAACAAGATAGGGAGCGCGGTGGCTCAGTGGTTATGGCATTGGACTTCAAACCGGGGGGTCCACGGTTCGATCCCCACAAGGGGTAACTGCGTAGTGTACTTAGGTAAGGCACTTAATCCCGATTTCACACGTAGGGCACGGTGGCGTTGTATGCTAAGGCGATGGTGAACTTGTATTAAAGCAGTGCTTACCATGCTTTTGCGGAGTTAGTACGTTGAGGAGTCTGATAGTTGTTCTCCGTGCTCTGTTCTCCCCTAGTTCTGCGTCTTCCTCCATTCGTAAAACTGTCCGACACGAGGTGATTCTGGATGTTGAAAGTTCTGTTAAACCCTAATAAAAAAACAAGATGGAACGAGAAAGTGCTATTACACAACACTGCATCACTGATTACCCACTCACTTCCTTCCAGATCATAATCATAAACTCCAACATCAACTTTCAGCGTGTTTCGCATGAAAAAAAATGATTTAAACATTGATGTTTTGGTAGTCAATTCGGCCTTAACAGAACATCCATTAATTCTTAAATGAAGGAGCTTTAATATGAAATTTGCCTTGAGAAAGGAGTTAACTGATTTTTTATTATCGTAGAGAAGAGTAACTGTTACTTTTTTGCAGCGGCTGTTCTTTCTTCTCAGTTGTAACTCTGGATTGCTTTAGTCTCGCCACTTTTGCGTTGACTGACTCTTCTTAAACCTTTGAGGGGGCGCGGTGGTCAGTAGACAGAGGTGCAGACTGCAAGTCGAGAGGTTCTCGGTTCGAATCCCACCTGCGGCAACCGCGTTGTGTCATTGGGCAAGGCACTTCACCCCCCCCCCCCCCCATTGACCACGTGGGTCACGGTGGTGTTGTGTACTGAGGAGTACTGCACGTCGATGGTGCACCTGTCTTCAACCAATACTAACCCTGATTGTGTGGAGTTGTATGTTGGGGAGCTGACAGTTGCTCGCCGTTGCTTGGTGGTTCTCTCCGGGTACTACGGCTTCCTCCACCTGTAAAACTGTCGTGGTCTTCATTAGCCATTGTGCAGAAATATGTGACCTTAAACACCAATAAATAAATAAATATATAAATAAATAAATAAATAAATAACCCTTTGAACCCGAGCGGCCGTTTTTCCGGCCGAGAACATGATACGTCATAACGTCATTATATGGGATGGCTGTTCAGTAAATGTATGGGGTAGACCAATCAATATTTTCAACGTGCAGCCCCGAGGCTGCACGTTGAAAATATTGATTGCTGTACCCCAAATAATTAATATGGAATCTTCTAATGCTGCCATTGGACTGACATGGAAGATACCACTATTAGTCAAAGGATTAATAACTTTCAACCATATTTGTTTTTGCTTGCTCTGTGGACATTCTTCTGAAAACTGAAAACTCAAGAAATATCTGCGTCAAAATAACCTTGTTCTGAACCATCAGCGATATGATTATCACTTGTAAATATTATCATTCCATCTTAATCTGACATCTGCGATTAAAAGAACTAGTTTTATTACATGCCATTCTGATATGAAAATGCAATGTACTTAACAATTTTGTTATTAAATTGTACCAAACTCCCTAGTGAGAAGCGATAACCTGCAGATAAGTGCGTCGTAGGCGGAGATAAGCAGTGAGTATTACGTTCATGGGCCTTATTGGATTACAACTGATAAAAATGTGATGTTTACATGACCTCCATGTTGACAGGTTGTATACTTCTTTCTCACCGAGTTATGCAGTGGGTGAGTGTAAATTGAGAAAAGGGAGACAAAGTTGGGAATTAGGCCA
This sequence comes from Pictodentalium vernedei, assembly GCA_031216915.1. Classification (NCBI taxonomy): domain Eukaryota; kingdom Metazoa; phylum Mollusca; class Scaphopoda; order Dentaliida; family Dentaliidae; genus Pictodentalium; species Pictodentalium vernedei. Next base: position 150,263,004 of record CM062293.1, read on the forward strand.
AACAAAATTTAATACTTGATTCTCGGGCATTTTTTTAAGCGAATGAGGGAGGCCGTGTTTATTTTTTATTTTTTTTATTCCTGCTGGAATGGCTGTCGTTGCCTAAATTCCAATTGTGAGAGCCTAAAATTAAATACTAGAGCTTCCATGTTGATTTCGCTGATAGTTTCTTTTCTTGTAACAGCGATCACACAACACAAAACCAATATAGAACAACTAAAATGGAGACCAAAAATAATAAGGATTTTTTTTTAACTTTTGAGTGCTAGAAGCCACAATCAGGCCTTTCAAAAAATGAAGGTACCAGGCAAAAGTAACATTTTCATTATCCATGTTTCGTATTCAGTTAAACGTAAATATTAGTTTGTTTATACAAATTTAGTCTATTACAAATTATTGGAGAGTGCCTGTTGGCACTCTCCAATATTTTGTAATAGAACATTGTTTGATGAACAAATTCAGACCACCAAAAATAATCTAGTCCTCAACCAGTTAAATAAATATTTATTTTGTACACATATGAGAATCGTGTCGCATTTCGCGAAAAGAATAGCAACATTGTAACAATGTATACGAGATAATCCATCGCAAATCGCGATGTGATACCGCTAAAATCACCTGGAAGTTTTGTACATTTTGAATTTTGCCTCCGGAATAAAATTGACGAACACGGGCCGAAAAAACGAATGCGCCGGTGCCTGAGAATCAAGGCACAGTAGTAAGGCACAGTAGTAACACAAACGTGTCAACTACAACTTTTCAGAGTTTATGCTGTTAGGGTTTGGAATTTTCTGACACAATAGTCATAATTAGTTTCGATTTTGTTTAATTTATTGCTTGACTTTTATCCTTTTCTTGGTTAACTCGTAGAAACCTGGGAAATAAGGGCTATTTTATTGAACATCACATACTGCTCAAGACTATTTTAGTAGCCTAGCAGAAGTTTCATCTGCCTGTTCAGGCAGTCGACACTTGATTAGAAACAACTGCTTAGATTTTACGACCCTCCGTGATCTTTAGTGCTCGGGCCTTCATTGCCAGAGTACCTGCTGTATTTTAACACGGGCGATAACACTCGATCTTACGCTTCTTTGTGCAAAGCGATGCTCATTTAAGTGCCAGGTAAAGTACCGTAGTAAAGCTAACTGCAGTGTTTCGGCTGTATTGTAGAAAGTTATGCAGCTGTTTCCGTGTTCTCATGCTCTACCGACTGGGAGGACCAGTGTTATCATAATATAATAAGAAAACAACTACGTTCAATTATCATAGGCAAGGCGATCGTGCATGAACATTGTTTATTGGCTAAATTCGACAATCGTTTATAACTACTGCAAATTATGAGGTTAACGTGTCGAATTTCACTACTTGATCAAAAGCAACATTCTTGACTCCCTCTCTTCTCAGCCACCCCACATGCCATTTTACGCGGAAAGGCCTGAGGGAATGTTATTGCCGCCTTACAACTTTCGGGCACATGGGAATAACGGGAAGATAGGATATTCTTCAGGTCACTGATGTTACATTGCACAATATGCAGAATGGACGATACATATCAATATACACAATTACGTACACCACACACTAACACAGGCAGACACACAGCACAAATACAATGGCATACACATGAACACTCAAAAACATGCAGTCAGACAATCGCACACATAAGATCGATACCTGCCAATATGTCTACGTAAACGACACGCTCTTTATTGATAGTTTTCTGAACTGGAGCATAAATAATGACTATACACATATGTTGTTAAAATGTATATATATGTATGTGTGTATGTATATATTTATGTGCAGTTGTCTAATAGACACAGCATTGGGTGATGGATGGTATTGTTTTTGACAGACTGTAATCTAGCGAATTGATTATCTGACATGTACGATGTAAACAATAGCTCTCACCCACTTGAAATAGTTACTTATTGGTTTAGCCCGCTGTTAAAACATGTTGTCAAGATCAGCTCGAGTTGGTAGCGTGTATATTATGTAAAATAAATTATTCCTTGATCCGTGGTTAGCAGAAGCCAGCTGTTAATCTCTTAATTAATCGGACATCAGCATTATCCATGAAAACAGATGAACATGGGTTTGCAGTCACAGACCAACTAATTTTCACTAGGACAAGTTAGGGAAATTTAGGGAATTTCAGGGTTTCGTGCATATCGGCGCATGCGCCACTCATATATATTTTGTTTTGTTTCCACTTATGGGCGAAAGCCCACTGTGTATTTATTCAGAAAAGTGAATAAAGTTTATTGTATTGTATTGTAATTATTTTTATCCAGCAGATAGGCAAACGGGCAAAGATAATCATCCTCGTTGAGAACGCACAGTAACACAGCATGGCGCTGCCTTGCTGTCTGCTAACTTAATAGAGTCAAAGGTCTCCATAAATCAATGCCGAGGGCTTCAGGGAGATACCTCTCAGGTTCCACCGGGGTATTCCTTGATAATATAAAAAGGAGTAGCAAGATTTGGAAAATCAGGTTTAAAGTTAAAAACTCCAGCCCGGTGGTTATTTTTTGTTATGGACGTGTTAATGAGTTGTGAGATTAGTGGGTCCAACATTTAATTTAGAATAGGCGAGAAGTTTTTAGGCTAAGTGGCGCGGGAGGGCTTTGAAAGCCATAAGCGAAGTTTAACGTATAACGTGAAGTAAAGTTAGTTGGATGGAGCTATCGAGAGCTCGAACATTTTACTTAATTGGAGGGAGCTATCGAGAGCTCGAACGGTTGACTTAATTGGAGCTTTGGAGCTATCGAGAACTCGAACTTTTGACTTAAGCTCGGAGTGAGCTTAGTTGAAGCCAGGCAAACCGCATGTATGGACATTATTGGTTTAAAAGGTAGACGGAGAGTGGTTTTGGCGGTACAAAATTGTAATGAGGAGTGACAATATATTATCATACGTGTAAAGTGAGATAGAATGAGTTGGTCAGAGGAGTTGACGGACAAATTGAGCGTACTTAAAGGTGAGAGCGACTGTAAATAAACGATACGTTATGTGTACAATTGCATGGGAAGTGAGTGGACACCAGGAGCTGAGGAACAACAAGAGATAACCAGACGACGGCATTGAACGCGGGGTACCCTGGAAAGAGCTCAAACTTTCGGGGTGTGGAAATTTCATGTGATTTGTTTTGTGTGAGTATATATTTTCATGGATTGTTCTTGATGCGTACATGTGAGTACTTAATGGTGTTTTATTTTCATTAAATTATATTCAGATGATACCCGTCGGTTATATTTTTAAATATCAAGTCACAGACACCTTAAGATGACGAATCTGCCCCAAAACAACCACAACATCGCGAGGTGGAAAGACGTATGTTCACTCGAAAGCCCGGCTGTCCTCTCCGAGTACGGCCGAGCTCTAGAGTGATCATAAATTTCACATATCTGCCGCAACGTGTTTTGACAAATATGCAGGCAGTGTGATTTTTTCATAAAGTTCATAAAAATGGTTTATGATAGTGGTATATGTATTAAAATTAACAGTGCTGTTCATTGAAAAAAAACTAATACATTTAATTTTATTGTATTCATAAAGATTTAGGTCACTAATAGAACTATATTTTAATGTGGAGTTATCAATTATTCTTATTCTCCTTCAAAATTGTCATTTGGACAGTACTTGTTGGCTTTCTTCTGTTATTTTGTCTCGTTGTAAAAAGTCTTAGCATCTATTTATACCTCATCAATGTCAATGTACTCCCTGATTATTCCAAAGAGCATATTATTGACCGATTCATTTATCTTGGATATATATCATCATGAAAATAACTATTGATATAACCCATTATATTTTGTTTGGCAGAGCTCGTCGATCTCTGTCAATCAAAATATGATAGGTTATTTTTTTCCTTTCTGCAGAATTGAAATTTTACTTCAATGTGAAGGAACTTAGTGAGTAAATAAATCCGTTATCCATGTATATTCCATGATGTATGGAAATTTACACTGGTTTAAAAACTGATACACCCTTCGGTTGTGCCTCAGGGTGTATCAGTTTTCAAACCAGCGTAAATTTCCATACACCCTGGAATATACATGGATAACTAATATTAGCTACCGAAAATGTTTTTAAGGGTAATTAGGGCAAATCTTAGTGGTGGAGGAAGAGCACCCAGAAACATCCATGTGAACATGGGTACTATCGAATATCTCGTAACCTTACTCAGTCACTCGCCTTTATTGGGAGCTATCATTGGGAGCTATCATTTTTTTTCTTTAGGTGTCCATGGCTTTAAAGTACAAGGAGTAAGAGAGGAGAGCGGGAGGGGTCTTATGCTGATTACGCACCAAATATAATTTACTTACATGAACATAAACAATTTTTACAATTTTTTCCTCCATTCAAACCCAATAAACATTCTTTCATATTGTCATTAGTTGAGTACATGGGTTTTTTCGGGCCTGGAACGTCTCGTCGCAGAGGTTTGTGCATGGCTCTTTTTGGTTCGCATCACATTCTTGGATTTTGTTCCCGTGACATTTACGTTTATCGTCTCCCAAACCAATACGTTTTAGCAGTATATTCATAACACAGTTGTCATGAGTCTGACATTGACGCGCTGCCTCTGGAGCTAATGCTGCCGCCGTCTATGATTATCACACGATAAAAGTTGACATTCACTCTCAGTTATGTGCCATTCCATGGGTTAATCTATCCTCGCCACATACTGTCATTTGTTTACATCAACAATCTCATCAACAAACCAATGTTCGGTTCTCCGGCCTCCACAGATAGTTTGCAACTAAATTCTACTCACGCTCTCAGTGATCGTTTCATTCAACATTCGTAGCTCGTATCTATATCGGAATCAAATAATTCCAATTTATCTTTCAACAAGAACGTATTTTCCCCAATACAAGTAAAAACGCCTACACAAAATACAGAGCTGTGTTGAGGGTAGCAACCGCACGCGCGATCATACGATTCCGGTTTTTGCTGTTACGTTGGGTAAAGGTTTAAACCTGGAAAAATAAAACAAAGAAACACACAGATGAAACACTGTTATAAACTTCGGCGCTTACAGTACAAGCGGAACAATGAATGGGGATTACGTCGTGCACAGCTCAAGTAACGTAATGATATGACGTCATGATGTTCATTCCTAAAAAGGACAATTCATAGACGCTGAATGATTTTCAAAATATATGCGAACAGGTCAAGAAAGAGAGGAATATTGTAAGACAAATTGGTTATTACCACCATGTGAGTTTCCGAGATGGTGTATTGACGTCTCGACCTTGCCTCTGGATCATTTATCTAACAATCATACAGATTTTGGCCTGAAAACCACGAAAAGCGGTGCGTATCACATAATGTGTTCCGATTCCGTATCATATAGACGACTCGTTCTGATTCCGCATCACATAGATTCAGCTTCCGGTGAACACCGCGCTATGACAAATAATAACATTATATGCATTGTTATTACGCATCAAAATATGAAATTCAAAATTTTGACCAATTCCAACCCAATTTAAACTGAAAAACGGAAAAACAGGCTCTATGTAACGGGATTGTTAGATAAATGTATTATCACGACCAAATACATGTCCTGTGATTTGTATCAGATTCTCGGTCATGTTTACAATTGGATCACAACTCGCCCTGACGGGCTTGTTGCGATCTGATTGTAAACACGACCTCGAATCTGATACAAATTACAGGACATGCACATGGTCATGATCATGTATATTTATCTAACAATCATATACACTTTGGCTTGAAAACCTCGAGAAACGGTACGTATCACATAATGTGTTCCAATTCCGTATCATATAGACGACTCATTCTGATTCCGTATCATATAGACGACTCGTTTCCAAGAACGCGGCGGCCTATCATAACAGACGCATGAATACATTCTATGTGCGTTTCAGTGATCGACTCAGCTGATCGCTTTCAAAACAAAACAAAATTCCTTACAATTAGCTAGAGAACTAGTAATAGCCAATAGCCCCCCCCCCCCCCCCCCCCCCACACACACACCCAATAAATAGAAACTGCACAATTAAATATTACACACTTGTACATTCAAGGGTATCATCATAGGAAAGACTCTGAGAATGAATAACTTTACAACGCACGCAACTTTGAAAATTTGCGGTGACCGCTTTACTCATTGTTTGTTAAAGTGCATAAAATATGGGTTGTTTTTTTTTAACTTTTCTCCCCCAACATTATGTCCCAAAACTGTATTAATAATTTAAGATTTAGTCTGTTTATTTGACACAATTGTTAGATAAATAAATTATCATGATAATGTGCATGTCCTGTGATTGCGTCAGATTCCCGGTTGTGTCCAGAATGGGATCATGTCGCAGGATTACGGGGTTGAAATTGATGGAGGAAAATTTATGTTCTTATGAGTGCTCAGCCGACAGCCATTGACTGTCGTCTGAACCCCAGTTCGAACGTAAACCTACCTTGCCACCTTATCAATGCCCTATCCGCTTGGAACTCATAGGGTTCCTGAAGGTGCCTGTGGCTTACAACGCCAAAGGGTGATCAACGATAATTCACTGAAAGATTATTTATTTACATGTACGAAGAAATATAATATGAAACAAATTACTCACAAAATTATCCATAAGAATACACTAATTACGCGAATAAAAGTTTATTCTTTAGTGCCCTCGACGTCTCCCACAGCCAGCTGTGTCCGCTGGATCGACCTCATATCATCTTCATCTTCTCACGGTTTGTGATGAATACAAAGTGTCTATTCACTTCTCGTTGCTTCCTCCTCGCAGGGTTAACTTCACCGTCAGTCGGGCTTAACACATATAATGTTCTGCTTGTGCGGCTCTATCAGCGTTCTCACAGTTCAACCACAATTCAATCGGCGTCTACCACAGATCACGATCACTTTGCGCTTTGTCTGGCTCTCACGGGGTTAAGTTATTCTTCGCCTTCAGATATATACTTAACAAAGCTTACATAAAATATTCTGCAAAGTGTTCTCAGCATCATCAATTCTCGCACGGCCTAAAATTATCTTATTTCGCGAGCTATTCCAGCGCTTACTCAAGCTCTTAATACGGTTTCTGGACCTCAACGTTACAGCTTTTGCTTCTTTGGCGACTGTACCACTACGGTTCGCAACCGTTAACAAACTACAATCGGTTCCTTACAACCCCCACAGGGCTACGACAATACGCGGACTTTCAATCTCGGTGCCTATGACCCTCGACGGCCAAGGCTAAATTCGAACCTTCTCTGAGTGCCCTCAGGCCAACTGCCTCGCAACGACCCACAGCCTTACACACCTTCCGACTGGAATTGGCTGGAATGAATTTTTCGAGAAATCCCCCGATTTTTATTTAGATTGCCAGAACATTTATTCTCAGTTAATCGCTTCTCTTGAACTTGGCCGCTTAGATCTATCTTAATTTCACACTCGCTTTAAAGTTCCTTTGAAAGACTAGCATTTTGGTATCTTTTGACATTTCGGAGACAGGATAGATGCGTAATATGGGTGTGTGTCCAGAACATATGTGATGCACTAGTTTTCAACAATTACAATTTAACTGGCCTTAATTACCCAGATAACGATTCAGAAGAGAATATTGTCTCTCTTACTATTGATCTGTTATAAGAAGCCCATATGGCGTTGAACGCGTGCGCCACAATAGACATTAAATTTCATGCCTAATTAGCAGAGTTTGAAAAATCTATTTTCAGGGTCCATCACATACCTATCTTTTTGCTTTACTTTTAACCCAGGCAGAAATATTATCGAAAATATTTACATTTTTATACAACAAAATCGCAACTTTCAGCTATCACCTTGACAGGTCACAACTCGCCGGCAAAGCCGGCTCATTGAGATCCCATTCTGGACACCACCTCGAATCTGATACAAATCACAGGACATGCACATTACCATATTATAATCTGTACAAATCGACTCGTCCATCTCGGAAAGTCACATGGTGGTAATACTATGTATGTCCCTTTGCGGACTCTGTATTACAACCGTGCCACATGAGCCTCAGATCTCATATTCTGGCCTGGATACTACCTTCTGTAATCCCTCTACACTTTCGTCTGGGGCTAACTAGTTACTGACTGGCAATCCGAGCTCTCAACCCGAAATTTGTGCATAATTTTTAGGGAATTAAAAAACCGACTTTCCCCCTCAGCCCACGAATTAATTTATAAGTCACTTTTGTGTCATTTCTGCCTTACCTCGTGACAATCGGTGACATTTCGAGGTCTCAACGAAGTGTTCTGTTAGAATAATTTGTAACTGCTTTTATTTCTCTGGAAATTAAAGTTTTGGATGATGAACGCACTTCCTAAATCAAATTGACTTTCCACTGGCAATCTAGTGGTAATTACGGGATTATATCTATTCACAGAAAAGTATCTTGAACTGAGATAACTTTGATCTGAACAACGAAACACCAATCCTGTGTTTCTTTCTTGCATTTAAAGTTCCAAATATTATCACATGGGATGCCTTGGTAGAATTATGAGGTTTTATTGGGTTTCTCTTGACCGCTAAATTCCTTTATTTAACTTAATGTGGACATTAAGGAACTGTCCTGTTCGCTGATGGGTCACAGATCACTAAGACAAATGTTTATCACTTGATTAGCATAACTAATTGAGCCACTTAACTAACTCATAAATTACCTCATATTGGCTACTTGTCCATCGTTATGCGTTCTAAATATTAGAAATTTTTAAAAGTTCAGCCCAAAATATTTTCACAAAAATAGAGAAATCTTGTCCATTTCGACATTTGCCTGGTAATGAGGTTGCCAAAAGGAATTAAGAAATTTGAAGTGTGGTCAAATTTAGTCTAGACCTGTGATTTCGACTGATAAGAGCGACACTCTACAGACTGAATGCTTTGCGTTCCACTTGCTTTCATTGTAATCGTCATACTGACACAGACACTCTGGATGGACGCCTACAGATTGGAAAATATTTAGTACTGTTATACCTACAGCTGCGTCCATCTACTGCTACGCGCTGTGTGTTGTTGATTGATCGTCATCACCACTTTGAAAGTATGAATTTAACTCCTAGCATGCTGCTGGAGGACGGATATTCTTGCCCAGGAGAGGATTTCTCATCCCACTGAAAAAAGTATAATTTTGGCACATTTAATCAAATTTTACTACTGTAAACTGAATAGGATTTTTCACCAATGATTTCTTCAGTTAAATTTAAATGAATTTTTCATCAAATCTAGTCATGGCTGCTATGAAGCAGCCATGACTAGATTTGATGAAAAATATCTTGAAATATTCGGCGGGTTGAGAGTTAATGGTCGGAAAAGGGTCTGATCATATGACAAATGTTGATATTGTCCCACCGAATACGTCACAGAGACGCTGGTACTGGTGTAATATTAGATATTGAAGCTGTTTGAATAAATGCCCAAAGTTTTGACATTTAATTCTAATCTAATCCGTCAATGTCTCTAGGATATCAAATGATGAATTGCTCGATAGTGTAAATTGTTGTAATTTACATCGCAATTTAACCGGTCCGTTGATTAAAAAAACTAAAGTAACATTAAAGTGATCAGTATTGGCGAGAAAGCTGATAATCAGGCTCTACCATCGATCGGTTGATTTACATAAAGACTCCCTTGTCAGTTCATCTTTGTCGAATTTACGTGCATCTTTGCTGACTTACCGTTTTTGTATCATTTTACGGTAACGCAGAAGTATGAAATCAAATAATGACAAGAAAACGTTTGTGCACGCACAAGGGCTCGAGCAAATGCCCATGAAACACTCTCATGTATTTATTTATTTATTTATTTATTTATTTATTTATTTATTTATTTATTTATTTTATTTTATTTTATTTTATTTTATTTTATTTTATTTATTTATTTATTTATTTATATCTCTTCGTATTAGATCATAAACAAGAAACATTCTGTGAACAAACTTGAATCTTTCTCACTAAAAGAAGATGAATACCGCATCTCGAAGCATTGTGACTGGTGGTTCACAAGAAATTATTTTAAACTAACTTCAAGTCTATTAGACAGGGTTCCAAACTATGGGGGTTAATATCTTCATTCGAAAACACTTGAAAGGGCACCCCATCCCCTCCCCCCCACACACACACAAACAACCCCCCCCCCCCCCGAAAAAAGGAAATATATCAGCTTTTCAGTGTGTACTAATCGTCCCCGTACCAAACTCGACTTGGTACGACACGCCCGTAACCTGGCTTTGGGAGTGTCACAAGATGCGTCTTAGTTTAACACATAAGTTGATAAATGTTTGGGGTCCAGGTCCTTTCCGAGGTGCACTCTCTGCTGCTTGTGTTTTCCATAAAACTAAGCTCATGTAAAAATTATAAAATTTAATTAAATTACTGTTAACCTGAAAGGAATTAAAATGATGAATAATATAATAAACAAAACAATTCACAAACCTTCATAGAACTCACATTCCTCGTTTGAATAAAGTCCTAAAAGAAAAGTTCAAAGGCCTTTTTCACTTGAATCTTCGGCGTCAGTTGATGGGTGTGACGATCCGATTTTGTTCCGTATGCGGCAAAATTTGAAGAGTGACTGATATAACTGCTCTTCCTAGTTTGTTAAGCGGGAACGGTACTTCGCATTTCCCCAAAGCACTGAACAACGGACTACAATGTTCTGTAGCTTCCAAGAGCTTGGTTAGATCTATATACAAAACTGATGGCTGTTTGATGGTGACCATGATGTCGAGCTTCACTGGCCATACGACGTAGTTGAAATGATGTCTCTTCCACTTGTTGCAAAAGACGGTGACTTTTATCATTATCGTTGATACTCCACTGCCTTGGCCACTGGAAATTTCTTTCAAAGTTTGGAAGTGGCAAAACACGACACCACGAATACTGATAACATTGAATACGATGAGTCCCAGTAAAAGAACTCTATCCGAACTCGGCCGATAAAATTTGTAGCGAATTCAAAGTTTCTTCCAATGGAGTATCTATCAACCTATTGTCCACAAAAAATTAATTTCTTGACATAACCAAGGAAAGAGTTTCCTAATTATGAAATATAGTCAAAATTCCTCCTAGGTTATATCTGCTTTTTAATTAATCGGTCGAGTTCCATTCCTAAAATTTGACCGTGAATCCTTATAAACGTTATTATAGAGATAGAAAAGTGAATATAGGTTGGAAATTCAAATGATATGTTCAATATTGAAAAACAAACTGTAAAATATACATCGCCAGTCGGGACAACGGAGGTTGTGTCGCAGAACACGCCAATTTGAATTTTTGGTGTATACGGGTCGAGTTATCGCATCAAATACAATGTTTTTATCTGTTCTTCTTCTGAATCCTGCATTTTTACGAGAATACTGTGACTTTGTAAAAGGAACCAACCCAAGTGACACCGCGTGCCATAAATTCAGAAATGTTTATGCCAGCTTATTAGGCTTGTGGAATATAGAAACAGTTCGTGTAAAAAATATAGAATAGTAAATATGAAAACGAGAATTAATAATGAACTCCACATATTAGTGGATCCAGTATTTATATGGTTCCATTTTGCTGTATCCCATCTCAATTGAATCTTCCTAAGAATTGAATGCTACATTAACTGTGTCCAGAATTGTAAGTAATACGCGCGCGCGCGCCCTAAACAAATGTTGTGTTTAATCTATGTCCTTTGAGTGGCCGAATTTCAACCCACGCCTCAATACAAAATAAGCAATAAGATTTGTAATTTAACTGATCAGGAGTGTAGCCAGGTATCCATATTAAGGGGCCCGTGGCTCTTTTCTGATGGGATGGGATTCCAAGCATGTTTATGCTGTTAGCATATCACGAGATCGAAGTCTCGAGTTGGGGGAAATTATCAAGATGGTGTCTTCTCGCGTTGGCGGGACTAGGGAGTGTGACTTTCAAACATTTTGAAGAAATCGCTTCAAATAGTTGTGTTTTTCGACTCAAAAAAAAATGTTAAGCGCGGTTATCTGTAATTTCATTAGCTAACGCTGTACACCGTAGAATTCAGGAGTTTTAGGGAGGCCTGTGGGGATTTAGAAGGAGGGCAAGACCCCCCAGTCCCCCGCCGTCAACATCACTGGAACTGACCATGTTGTTACTTTCCAACTACATGTATAGTACTATGGTCAGGAAAGGGTGACTATTTCTCGATTAGATCCAGATTTCGTCCCCTGAGTTCCAATGTGTTCTTTGTCTTCCAGTAGGTACATAGAACACAATGGAACTCAGGGGACGATTTGGTCTAAACACAATTTCGACTGTGAGTCGATGGTCCATATATAAAATATTGCGAAATAAATACCGAAGCAAGAAAAACAAAGGAAAATAGCATATATACCTGATGTGAATCTTCTTAAATTTCTTTTTCTACCAGTGAGATTATTCAGTGTTGTAGGGAGGAAAGTGACCAGAAAATATCGGCCGGATCTCGACCCTGCCAGAATTATATTGAAATTATATGTCCGTTTTCGTATGCACAAATTGATTGGGTTTTTTTTATCGGGATTTAACGTTACTTTAAACGTCCACGTAGGACTTTACAGGGGGGTGGGAGTGGGGTGGGGGTGGTGAAGCCAGAGTATCGGCTGAATACCACCGAACAACTGCAAGCAACTGTCAGACTTTCCAACTTACTAAAGATTTAGCAGTAGTTGAATGCAAGTGCCCATCGTATTGTGCCCTTGTACATAGCGCCACCACGCACACACAAGGGCAAACGGGGTTAAAAAGTGTCTTTCCCAAGAACACATCGCAGATAGCGCGGATCAGGATCGAATTGTCTACCTTTTGTGAGCACAGTATACTGTATCTATCAGCAACCCAATCCTTTCAGCATCAAAGTCTCCGTTCTGAACACATTACAGTACTGTGACCAAAAACTGGTATTTTTCTCGACCAGCTCGTAATCTGGGGCCAATACTATAAAACTGTTACAATTGTATTTTCTAGAATTGTATTTTCTAGTTATGACTTTAAATGGGTTGAAATGAACCATTAGCATTTTCAAAGATGTGGCAATTTGCCAGTTGGCAAATTGCCACATCTTTTAAAATGCTAATGATTAATTTTAGTTAGTCATATTAACAGGCAGAAAATTCTAGAAGATACAATTCTAAAAGTTTTACAGTATTGGTCCCTGGTCGCGACACATTCATATGCCATGCAGTGGCTGAGATTCCATAAATGAATTTTTGCGAAATCAAGACCGAATCACAAAAACAAACGAACATCGTATCTCAGATTCTTTTCTTTTTTTCTTTTTTGTTCACTTTTCTTTTTCTACAGTACTGTGTTGAGAAAAATGGAATGATAATTCTCTCACAGCTTTTGTGATCACATGACATGTAGTACTGTACATGTACCATGTATAGAAGTAGATAATCAGCTGCCGTGAAATATGTTTCCACGGGGTTCAGACTAGGGCGAGTTGCCAGGTAGGGTCCGGCGAACGTTCGAGATTCGATTTGATTTTGAATCTTGTCACTGATTCGATTCGATTCGAAACCATCTAGATTATTCGAAAAAAATTGAATCCTGGAGAGACTTGGATTTCATGCAATTCTTTATTGTCGACTTTCTGAGGACAAACAAATCACCCTGCAGTTTTCTGATGAATAAGATTGAACGTGTCCAGTCTAACTGAATACCACAAATTCAGGGGGCGCGGTGGCGTTGCAGTAACCCGTTCTCGTCAGAAGTTAAGCAATGTCGAGCCCGGTTAATCCTTGGATGGGTGACCGTCTGAGAGATCGATTCGGACTCACGCGTTGTGTCCTTGGGCAAGGTACTTACCCCGATTGTCCACATGGGGGCAAAATAACGCCGTGTACTAAGGCGTACTGCACGTCGATGGTGCGCATGTCTTCAACCAATCTAACCCTGCCTGTGCTGCAGTGAGGAGTTACGATGTTGAGGAGTTGGCAGCTGCTCGTCGTTGCTCGGTGGTTCTCTCCAGGTACTCCGGCTTCCTCCACCCGTAAAACTGTCCCTGACACGATATGACCTTGGCTGTTAAAGTGTCGTTAAACCTTAATAAATAAATAAATAAATAAATAAATAAATAAATAAATAAATAAATAAATAAATAATAACCACAAATTCAGTCGGAAAATTCATTAAAATGACATTTGAAGCAATAGTAGAGACTGCGTTACGGCTCGTTTACACAATATATCGCCCGTTAAGTGTATCAAGGCACCATCTGCAATGATTTTGCACTGCAGATGACGCCTTGTTGCATTTAAATGTCGATAAATGTCGCGTTTTCTTCGACCACCTTTGTGATACCTGTCAGTGCTAATAGTATACCGTGCCTGTTGATATTGGGTTCACGACGGATATAGACAACAGCAGTAGGCTGTCACAACACGTTGGGGCAGATATGTGAGATTTATGATCACTCTAGAGCTCGGCCGGACTCAGAGAGGACAGTCGGGCTTTCGAGTGAACATACGTCTCTCGGCCTAGCGGTGTTGTGGATTTTGTTGGGGCAGATTCGTCATCTTAAGGTGAACATACATCTCTCGGCCTAGCGGTGTTGTGGATTTTGTTGGGGCAGATTCGTCATACTTAAAAAGATAACCGACGGTGGATCATTTGAGCATAATTTAATGGAAATAAAAATAACACTGTGTACTCACATATACGCATCAATGAACAATCCAAGAATATACATTATAGACAAACAAAGCACATATGAATTTCCCCCATGAAGTTCGAGCTCTTTCCGGGGTACCCCATGTTCGATGCTGTTGTCTAGTTGCTTCTGGTTGTTCCTCACTCCTGGATTTCCTCTTCACTTCTCAAGCGATTGCGTACATAACGTATTGTCTGTTTTACGCCGCTCAACCTCCAAATACGCTAAATTGTCAGTCAACTGTAACCAACTCTGTCTAACTAAATTTTACACATTCGATATCATAGTCACTTCACTCCACGGACTTAACAACTCGTCGTCTACACCAATCTCTGTTTACACCACTCTCCGTATTCTGTTTAAACAAATAAAGTTCATGCATCTAATTTGCCTGTCTCAACTAAGCTCACTCTAAGCTCTTAGCTTAAATCAAATGTTCGAGTTCTCAACAGCTTCAATTAAGCCTACTTAAACGGCGCCCGCTTAGTCTCCACAATTAATTTCTACAAATGACCGCCCCAATGACTAGAGCTCCGAGCCCTCTTCCAACGGATTACTGACTCAATCCAAAGTCGACTGACTACCGATGATCAGTCTGTCATTATATAGCATTTTCGTGTCTAATTAATCATTAAGTCGGTTCCTCTGAGATATATGACACCGTTATTAAGATAGATGAGATTTCTCTTTGTAAGCTCGTGAGTCTGACATTTAGAACTACGGGGATGACACTTATTTGAGGGCCACATAGCGTGGAACACAATCTGTGGCTGACAGTAGCGAATTACTATTAGGGACTTTCAGAGATAAGTTGCGTCGTAGTTTTAAACGTCGCAGCAGGGAGCCATCAGTCCTCTCAACGAGAGATAAACACCCACCTGGTCAAGCAGTTAATTAATAAGCCTTCAATAATTTGTACCCAGTGTCTATTTGCGGCTTTTACAAGCAAACGTATCAAATTAATTATTTACAATCCCTGACCTTAACCCTTAACTCGGACAAATTCGAACCGATCTTGACATAGGCCGTAGTATCATAAAAAATGAAAAGTGGATTCGATTCGAGATTCGCTTCCGGTTTCGAACCTTTTGCTTGATTCGATTCGAGAGAAACATCGTGATTCGTTGGACTCTATTGCCAGGTCTGTTTTACCTGCCTCACTCATCTCAACAGATCTGCAATGTCTGACATATTGTCTGGCACCACAATACACACACTCTAAAATTAGTTGGGTTAAAAATAAAAAACTAAATCAACTGGGTTGAGTGAATATGAACCCAATTGGGTTCATATTCACTCAACCCAGTTGATTTGGGTTAATGTTTAACCCTTCTTATTTTTAGAGTGTAGTCTTTTAGAGTCTCTGGAATTATGACGTATTTTGCTCTTTATAGGTTTTGGTCATTCGATGGAACGTCAGTCCAAAAAAGCCACTTCCCCATTTTCATGGATTAAACTCTGATATCGGTAAGGCGATAGAGTTGAGGCGCGTACAAATTAAAAAAGAAAAATATAGCAGTTTATTGTGACGCACGTGGAGCAGGGACGCCATCGCAGCCGGGACAAACCCAGGTCACAAGTTGCGCCCCTCCCCAATCGGCCATCTTCGCGATGTTCCTGGTTTATCTTACATATTTTTTATTTATTGTGCGAACGTCGTCTGCTTGTCGTTTTCTATAAATGGTTAATTAATTAATATTACTCTGAAATCTATTTAAAAATATATTAAACCAAAATTCCTCAGGTTCCATCTTTAATATCATAGAATTTCAATAGAATTTGTATGCACTTTGCCCTATAAGGGAAAGTTCGATATTTGCAAAATTTGACAGATATGGAAAATATGATGTTTTAAGAAGCGGAACGAAACTGAATGGGCGTAGAAGCCGTAAAACTATCTTTCAGCACAAAACTGAAAAATTGAATCTTTCAATCTATACTTCTACAATATCGTCACTTTCATTGCAATCTTGTTAGAAATCAATAAACCCCCCACAGCAATATTAAGTGTGTTTTTCACTCAAACATGCAGAACAAATAGACATTTTGTAACAACGTCGATACGAGAAATGGGATGAAGCACATTTTCAAAATGTTAATCTATCGGGTCGTATTTCTCATGTTTTTCGGAGTGTGCGCTGCTAATGATACCATCAACGTATGAGTAATAAAATTGGAATATTATTTTGTAATCTCTCTGAGCTAGCTCGGCCAAGGTTTGTTACGGGAAAACTGGAGCTATGGGATCAATATAGATGAAGACTGTGGCAGGGTGTCTTCCCACTAGACCAGTTCCCCTTAGACCAACTACATAGTGTTTCTGATTAAGGGTTGATTAAGGATAATTAGGAAAACAATTATTTATAAAAATCTGCCAACATCTATAAAATATCAACAAGCCAGAAAATGAGCAGACTTATCATCTGAAAAATGAGGTCCCCAGAGGGTGAATTTGGTGATGCTACCCTGCACAGCAGGGTAGCATCACTAAATTTACCCTCTGTGAACCTCAACCTGAATCAAGGTCTCAAACATAATCAGAAAGAGGTACCCAGAGGATAAACTGGTCCACTGTATGGGATAGCATCAGCAAATTCACCCTCTGGGGACCTCATTCTGCAAATGACATACTGCTTATTTTCAGGCTTGAATATCAACAACATTAAATACATTTATAAATATTTATAAATATATCAAATTATTGATATAGAATTATTTTTAAAGTAGAACACGCCAGTTGGTCTAAGGGGAATTGGTCTTTTGTGAATTGGCCTCGTGGGAGTTGGTCTACAGGGAATTGGTCTAGTGGGAATGAACCGTGGCAGGTACTCGACAGAAGCCATGACCAATTATGGCTTATCTTTATTCACATTAGGAACATAATTTACAGCTAAACTCTTCCGGCGCCGCTGTAACATGAATGCAATCCCGAGCAACCACCCCCCCCCCCCCCTCTCTCCCCCTCCACCGCAATGACTGTTTCAGTGCTCTAATTACGAAGGGAACAGAGAATCTAAATTTAAGAAATCTCGGTAGCACAGTAGCCTAGTGTTTACGGCGTTGTATTTCAAACCGAAAGGTCCACGGTTCGATCCCCGCCAGTGATAGCTGCGTTATGTCCCGATACCAACCGCAATACCTTGCAGTGATTGGTCAATGCCTCGTTGATTTTATTTTTATTTTATGTCGCCAGGCATGCCCATATATCTGCTGTCAGCGATTCTTATGTCCACTGTCAAGGAAAGCGTCTCGTTGCCATGAGCAACGGTTCATTGCAATGTCTTTTTTCACTTGAAATCAACTGAGACAAATACATTTAACTGAAGTAAAATACACACAAAAGTACCGTTATTACTTACAAAAAGATTAGTTATGTAAACATGGGTAATTATTTATGAAACCGCATAGATTATAAGGTCTCTTTTCATTAATTTACTGTAACATAAACTGAAACGAATCGAGAGCATCTCGCGTACGTAAACATTGAATAAAGATTTTTTTTCCAATTCAATTTTACTTGTGCAAGAACGGGACATATACGTTATTCTGACAGCCGAGGTTGAATATATGCTTCATGCAGGGAACGTGAGACCATGTCCCCTGTCAACAAACAGAATAACTTATAATGCCCCTGGGCAAGGTACTTCATCGCGATTACCCACTTTGGGACACCTTCGCGCTGCGTATTAACGCGTACTGTACGTCGATGGTGCACTTACCTTCACCCAATGCTAGCCCTGCTAATGCGGAGTTAGTACATCGGGGAGAACGAGATGCTCGCCGCTGCTTGGTGGGTCTCTCCGGTTTCCTCCACTCGTAAACTGTCCGACACGAGGTGACGAAAGTGTTGTTAAGCCCTAATAAAACATTAAATAAATCTGGACCTTCTGGTATAAGTTTGTTGACAGATGATTGAGAGAGGGACAGCTTTTAAGTATGGAAGCGCAAGTAGATTAGAGCAGACCAGTCGCTGCATGTTCCAGTTTTTTGGGTTGGCCAACTCTACAAAATCGAAGCGATAGTTGGTAAGAACCGCGGTGATAACCGGTTCATATTTGTCAAGGTGATAGCTAAAAGTTGCGATTTTGTTGTATAAAAGTGTAAATATTTTCGATAATTTTTCTGAATGGGTTAAACATAAAACTTAAAGATAGATATGTAACGGACCCCGAAAACAGGTTTGTCAGAGATTCTAAATGAGGCATGGAATTTAATGCCCATTATGGCATTATGGTGTTCAACGTCATATGGGCTTCTGATAACAGATCAATAGTAAGAGAGACAATATTCTCTTCTGTAAGATTTATCTGCGTAATTAAAGCCAGTTGAAATCTAATTGTAGAATACATTGCATCACATATGTTCTGGACACACACCCATATTACGCATCTATCCTGTCTCCGAAATGTCAAAAGATACCAAAATGCGAGTCTTTCAAAGGAACTTCAAAGCGAGCGTTAAATTAAGATAGATCTAAGCGGCCAAGTTCAAGAGAAGCGATTAACTGAGAATTAATGTTCTGGCTATCTGAATAAAAATCGGGGGATTTCTCGTAAAATTGATTCCAGCCAATTCCAGTCGGAAGGTGTGTAAGGCTGTGGGTCGTTGCGAGGCAGTTGGCCTGCAGACACCTAGAGAAGGTCCGAATTTAACCTTGGCCATCGAGGGTCATAGGCACCGAGAAAGTCCGCGTATTGTCGTAACCTTGTGAGGGTTGTAAGGAACCGATTGTTGTTTGTTAACGGTTGCGAACCGTAGTGTCATAGTAGCCAAAGAAGTAAAAGCTGTAACGTTGAGGTCTAGAAACCGTGTTAAGAGCTTGAGTGAGCGCTGGAGTAGCTCGTGAGTTAAAATAGTTTTAGGCGGTGCGAGAATTGGTGAAGTTGAGAACACTTTGCAGAATATTTTTATGTAAACTTTGTCAAGTATATATCTGAAGGCGAAGAATAACTTAACCCTGTGAGAACCAGACAAAGCGCAAAGTGATCGTGAACTGTGGTAGACGCCGATTGAATTGTGGTTGAACTGTGAGAACGCTGATAGATTCGCACAAGCTGAACATTACATGTGTTAAGCCCAACTGACGGTGAAGTTAACCCTGCGAGGAGGAAGCAACGAGAAGTGAATAGACACTTGGTATTCATCACAAACCGTGAGAGGATGAAGATGATGTGAGGTCGATCCATCGGACACAGATAGCTGTGGGAGACGTCGACGGCCCTAAAGAATAAACTTTTATTCGCGCAATTAGTGTATTCATATGGATAATTTTGTGAGTAATTTGTTTCATTTCATATTATATTTCTTCGCACATATAAATAAATAATCTTTCAGTGAATTATTGTTGATCACCCTTTGGCGTTGTAAGCCACAGGCACCTTCCGGAATCCTAAGAGTCCCAAGCGGACAGGGCATTAATAAGGTGGCAAAGTTTACGTTCGAACTGGGGTTCAGACGAAAGTCACTGGCTGTCGGCTGAGCACTGATGAAAACATAAAATTTTCCTCCATCATTTCAACCCCGTTATCCTGCGACAATATTACACCCACCGCAAAAGCAAAATGTGATTGTTGGTTACAATGAGGCATCATTCAGACATAGGGCCAACTGCTGTCATAATATGTGGGACCCGGTGCCTCAGTGGTTTAGAGGATTGGGCGTCAACCCGAAAGGTCCACGGTTCAATCCTGACCAGCGGTAACTGCGTTGTGCTTGGGCAAGACACCTAATCCCCATTGCCCACGTGAGGGCACGATGGCGTTGTTTACTAAGGCGTGCTATACGTCGATGGTACACCTGTCTTCAACCAATGCTAACCCTGCTTGTGTGGAGTTGGTATGTTGGTGAGCTGACAGTTGCTCGCCGTTGCTCGGTTCTCTCCGGTACCCCGGCTTCCTCCACCCGTAAAAGTGCCATGGTCATGATAAGCCATTGTGCAGAAATATGTGACCTTAAACATAAATAAATATAAATGTCGTCATAATGTGTGGGCCCCGATGCATCAGTGGGTAGAGTATTGGGCATCAATCTGAAAGGTGCACGGTTCGATCCTGACCAGCGGTAACTGCGTTGTGTCCTTGGGCAAGATACTTAATCCCAATTGCCCAAGTGGCGCTGTGTACCATGGTGTACTGCACGTGGATGATGCACGTGACTTCAACCGCTGCTAACTCTGCTTGTGCTTAGTAAGTTGGGGAGTCTGCCAGTTGCTCCCCGATGCTCGGTGGTTCTCATGGCCTACTCTGGCTTCCTCCACTCGTAAAGCTTCCGACACTATGCGACCCTGATTGTTGAAAGTGTCGTTATTTATTTACGGTATTTATTTATTTTATTTTATTTTATTTATTATTTATTTATTTGGGTTTTGATGACACTTTTGACAGCCAGGGTCACCTCGTGTCAGACAGTTCTAGGGGTGGAAGAAGCCGGAGTACCTGCAGAGAGAACCACCGAACAGCGACGAGAAACTGTCAGATTACCCAACGTATTAACTCCGCACAAGCAGGGTTAGCATTGGTTGAAGACAGGTGCACCATCGACATGCTGTCCGCCTTAGTACACAGCACCACCGTGCCCCCACGTGGGCAATCGGATTATGTGCCTTGCCCAATGACGCAACGCAGTTTTCCGTGGCGGGGATCGAACCGTGGACCTTTTGGTTTGAAATTCAATGCCGTAACCACTGAGCCACCACACCCCCGAAAGTGTCGTTAAATCCAAATAAAGAATATAAATAGTGATTTTATGTAGAACTTGGAATACTGAATTCATTCTAATTACTGGTGGTTGCGTCGAGTGTATAAGAATAGTGATCACAAAAGTGGGCAGAGTATTTCGATGGGATCGTGACTATGTCGATTGCGACGCGATCCTGTTGAAATTATCTGCCCTTGTTAATGTCCATAAAACTCTAATCTCACTTGTTCAGACAAGAAATGCTCGAACATTGAATCTCAGGTGCTATTTTCGTTTGTTTTTCTCGCTTCTGTCTTCATTTAACAATCTTTTTTAGAAAATATCGACCAACTGGTGTAAATGTATCGTGTGTTTGCGATCTGGTCGCGAAATAAACCCCACTGTGATTACAGCACTGTAACAGATCTCATAAATCAATGTAGTGTGTCGCTTAGACAGGTCATTGACTCAATTGGCACCCGAAACTCCTAACGCTCATTTCCAAGCCTGTCTATCTTTTATTTTATGGGGAATGTGTGATGCAGTCACTCAGTCCAGCTAGAAATTCCAGTTTTCATTATCTCCCTTGATATACAGTGCAAGTAGAAATTGTCCGTCGCGCGAGCGGGGCTAACCGTCTTGGGACGGCTCTGGCCACTAGTCTATTATTTAAAAGGGACGTGGGTAATTCAGTGAGTAAGTTACTCAGTCCAGCTAGAAATTCAGGCTTTGATTATCTCCCTTGATATGCAATGCAACTAGAAATTTTCCGACGCACGCGCGGGTCTAACCGTCCTTGGACGGGTCGTCCCACTTGTCTACTATATAAATGGGGAGTGTGTAATTCGGTAATTCGGCCTCTCAATTATTCAGTCCAGCTAGAAATTCTGGCTTTGATAATCTGAATTGACATGCAATGTAGCCAGATACTTTTCATTGCGTGGTCGGGGCTAAGCGCCCTGGTTTGAATCGACTGGCTAGTTGGGCATATATACCCTATGGGTCACGGTTTTCGCGAAGGCAAGGCAGTATACGTTAAAAACTCCCACCGTGCAAATTTTATCATTCATGTACTCGCAGTTTGATTTACACCTGTTACAGCAACCCTGCGTGTGTACAACTGATACAAAAATATAATACGACACCCCGTCTTTTTTACAGAAATGCTATACGTTCTGCTCCCACCTGTGAAAATAAATGTTTGTAATGGAATACAAAAAATGTTCAGAACGCCAAATTATATCAGTAAAAATCTCATTCAACAACATATTACCTTGTTCGCATTCCTTTTTTCATTAGAACTACGTGTTTACTTGATTAGGGGACTGCATGTTCCATGCGCGTATACAACTGACGTCAACCTTAACCTTTTACCTGACACGAAAGAGTGACGACACTTCAAAACAAAATTCTCGAATAACTAATTTTTTCTTCATCTTTTGCGTCAAAGAGCTCGTTCCAATGAGGGGTCATACGCTATGGTATTGAGACAAAAAAAATGAGGAAAAAATAATGAAAACCGAATGGAGATTTTTACGAATAGCGCTTATCGGGTTTTGCCGGTACATTTAATAAAACATTAATGGCCCACTGGTAAACTGAAAACCTAATAGTTCTCAGCTGCATGGCAATAGTATCCGTTACCCCTATTTAAAAATCTTATCACACTCTGAAGGTTGACCCAACCAACTCCCCCCCCCCCCCCCCCCGAAAAAATAGAATAATAACAACAGTTGAGGTGCGATATTGTGTCCTGAGAACAATGAATCCGGGATTTGGTTTCCGTAGAACGAAAGGCGTTCCCATGCGCGCGTAATACTGGAATTAATTCTTGCCGATTTGTTGTGGTGGCAAAAGTCACACTTTTCGGTTATGCAGTTTGTGAGGTGTTACACCACAAATTGCATGACAAAATAGATGTTCATGGACAAAATGCCCATAGAATAAATACCCTTGGTCAAAATACCCTTTGGATAAATGCTCTCGGGACAAAATAACCTTATGATAAAATGTCCTCAATGGAAATGCATGGGTGGACGAAATGCCCTGAGAACAAAACCCACATACTTCTGAAGATGGAAAGAAATGCAATAACATGCAGCTGCCAAACTGGTGAACTTGGTGGTTAGTGGTTTTAGTTTTTTGGGAAAGTGTTGCTGTTGGAGGTAAGTTACATTATGGTATGAAATTTAGTAGCCCCCCCCCCCCCCCCCCCCCCCCCGTCTCTCCTCTGCCGTCAATTATAAATTAATTACTATTTTATTTTCTCATACAATTTCTTAATCCTTATCCAAGCGAATTGGAGAGATCCGGCCATTGCTATTTACAAAACCCGCCATTCAAATTGTTTTAAGGTTTTTATTTTTTTTTTGTTTCAAAGACATAGTTTATGATCCTTCCTTGAACGAGCACATTGAGTTGGTTCATATGAAAGGTCATCAGCGTTTGTAAGACAAAGATGAAAATATTTTGTTGATTTCGGGTATTATGTCTTAATGCCATTCTATCCACTCATTTAAATTCCCTGAGAGCATTTTATCCTTAGGGTATTTTGTCCAAAGGCATTATGTCCGAGGGCATTTTGTCTGATGGGCATTCTGTCCGGATACTGAACAGCGACGTATCCTGATTGCATGGATCCGTTTGACATTTGAATTGCTCCAATACAGGTGACAAAAATAAAGAATAATTAATTGGCTTGCTTCATTATGGGGAATATTTCAAAAGCTTGGAAATACTAAACAGTAAACGGGTCAATTTGTTAAGCCCAGTCAGAACCATTTCCTTCAACGACAACGGCCTGAATGAGATCATCTTAAATATATACACTCAGAACGACACACGCGTGTGAATGGATTAATCGATGTGGCACGAGTGCCAGCGCGGAAGGATAAAACGAGAGGCCGCAGGCCTTGAGTTTTATCCTTCCCCGATGGTACAAGTGCCATATCGATTAACCCATTCACACGCGTGTGTCGTTCTGTGCTTATTTCACAACTTCACACCTATAAAAACAATTATTAGAAGGACAGTCGGCTATTCATTTGACAACTATCAACAAAAAAAACACATTTTATCGCCAACCAAATTTGCGAGGGGAACCCGTGTTACTATTTCGTCCCCTGAGTTCCAATGTGTTCTATTTGCATACTGGCACATAGAACACTTTGGAACTCAGGAGACGATTTTTAGCTATCGCTAGCGATTCAGATTGTAAATGCGTTGCACGATTTGTAGAACATTCCAGTGAAATTTCGCTTCTATTTAAAAATAGTCCGTCAACGATTCCCGTTCCGCACATATGTGCGGAACAGATTTTCATTTTCCGCATGGTTTGGTGTTTCTGTAGATGGGGATTACATAGAATAGGAGCGTAATAAATAGCAATAGCCTCTTAGGGGTGTGGGATTGAATACTTACTAATCCTTCTGTCGATTTATGTATTAGTTGTGTGTTGTCTACTGCCAGACAGGGGGCGCGGAGGCGTTGCGGTAACCGAAGTTAAGCAACATCTAGCCCGGTTAATACTCGGATGGATGACCGTCTGAGCGATCGATTCGGACTTCCGCGTTGTGTCCTTGGGCAAGGCACTTAACCCCGATTGTCCACATAGGGACACGGTGACGCCGTGTACTAAGGCGTACTGCACGTCGATTCTGCGCATGTCTTCAACCAATCTAACCCTGCCTGTGCTGCAGTGTGGGGTTACGATGTTGGGAGCTGGCAGCTGCTTGTCGTTGCTCATTGGTTCTCTCCGGGTACTCCGGCTTCCTCCACCCGTAAAGCTGCCACGGTCATGATTAGCCATTGCGCATATGTATGTGACCTTAACCACCAATAAATAAATAAATAAATAATAAATTACTGCCAGGCAACTACCTTTCTTTTGTTTTACGAAAAAACATATGCATACCGCGTTGAAAGAGTTAACGACCCAGGTGACCACAGGAATGTGCCCAACAATTTAAAGATCAAGTTTGTTCATAAATTACTTCAGAAAAAAATATTTAAAAAACGTGGGCAATTAATACCATTCAGTATATCGTGATTCCTAAGAGCCTCTCTATTTCTATCATTTTATCGCCAGGGATGCAGTGGGTAACAACGCGTAACTGTTTAGAAGACCAACGACGGTGAGATTAAAGCTAAGGGTGTCTTCCCACTAGACCAATTCCCTTTAGACCAATTCCCTTTAGGCCAATTCCCAAAAGACCAATTCCCCTCAGACCAACTACATACTGTTATTAATTAAGGGTTGATTAAGGATAATTAAGAAAACATTTATTTACTGATAATCACTTTATTTGATACAAAAAAATATTTATATGCATAACATACAAAAAATAGAGGTTTATAACATTTCAGCATAGCTCAGTACATATAATATTTTACAAAAAATGAGGTTCCCAGAGGGTGAATTTTGGTGATGCCACCCTGCACAGCAGAGTAGCATCACTAAATTCCCCCTCTGTGAACCTCAACCTGAATCAAGGTCTCAAACCGAAAGAGGTACCCAGAGGATAAACTGGCCCACTGTATGGAATAGGAACAGCAAATTCACCCTCTGAGGACCTCATTTTGCAAATGACAGACTGCGTATTTTCAGGCTTGAATATCAATAACATTAAATACATTTATAAATATTTATAAATATATCAAATTATTTATAAATATTTATAAATGCATTTAATGTTATTGATATTCAGTATTCAAATTATTGATATAGAATTATTTTTAAAGTAGAAGACATCAGTTGGTCTAAGGGGAATTGGTCTTCTGGGAATTGACCTCGTGGAAATCGGTCTAAAGGGAATTGGTCTAGTGGGAATGAACCAAGCTAAGAAACGATGACAAGAACAAAGTGAATGGATTAGGAAATTGTATGGTATCGGTTCAGTTAATGAATCGAGATTAGCAATTCATAAATAACATCAAAGAGGTTTTTGTCTTCTTAAAATTGTGGTTTTCTGTCATCCCTCCGTCAAAAGATACCTTTTTAGGTTTCTTTGTCATTACATATGGTTTCATCTTCTAGACCATGGTACATTCAAAAGCTTCGAGCTTGAATGTGAATTTATGTAAAGAATTTTTCTCACTACCATTCTGTACGTACGTTTACAACCGAACGGTAAGATGAGTGCGCTCCCTGCATATTTCTCTTATAATTAGTATCATACAAGTCATAATTATACAAATGATCACGTATCAAGAAACTGTTAACCCTTTACAAATACGAAAAGCAGATGTCACTTGCAAATAAAATTCTTGAATAACTAAATTTTTTTCTCAGCTTTTGCTTTAAAAACATAGTTTATGACACCTCATTGGAACGAGCTCAGCGATGGGCTTGGTGGACCGAAAAATCAACATATATGATAGATACATAGATAGAAGCAGAGGGTCAGCAGCAAAGATTCTCCTATTCAATCGAACACATCCATAGACCCCCCCCCCCCCTTCCCCTACATTAGAAGCCTTTCAGGCAGCCACAAGCCATCAAATTAGGAATGAATAAACGAGGATTCTGGGGCAGTCCGAGCCAAATAAACAATTGTCGGGTTGGGTAGTAACTAGATATATTCCCCTTGAATCGAACAAACCCTCTAATCACACCTCCTTCCAATGACGGGACATTTGATCACATAACAACCAAGTGCCGCTTTAGAAACCACAACAGACACCACACCATGGCCGCTCATATGGGCTACATGACAACCCCACATGACGTAACTGGTCACGTGACTACGACGTCACTTCTGGGGGTCTCTCAACTGGGGGATAAAAGGTGCGAGCACTACTACTGACACAGACCAGAAAATCAAGGAAGAACCACTTGATATACACTTTGGAAACGCTGTATCCGCACAGTCTTAATGGATCTTATCTAGGGTGACCTCGGCATTTCATACATATGGATATTGTTTTGGTTAAGGAGTCAAACATTTCGGTTCGAAATGTGACTGTACTCTTTTGGTATTTCTATTTTTTTATCTAGTGTCGAAGAGGAGGAATAAATGAAACTATGACATTTGAATGACCGAAAAGAGTACTGTTCGGATACGTTTTCAGCTTTTCTTGTTGAGTTCTAAGACATGATGTTTTCGTCACTTGAGTGCAATAAGGCGCAGATGGCATCGTGTCCCACTCAAGGGGCGATTTGAATGTACAGTCGATCGGGAGAAGTGATCACCACAAAAAAACCCAAAAAAAACCAAACGGAATTGAGGTCCGCGAAGACGACAACTCCCAACAAATTCTTTGGAAAAGCAAAAGCACGTGCAGTATTTCATCCAATGGACTTCAGAGTTTAACCTTACGCCTCTTCTACATTCTTAGAGATCATGGGTTATTGCTCGAGTAGAAACTTCATTCCACGTCTTTTTAGTGGCAATTTACTCTCTATGTGCTGTATAACAAATCATGGTTACCCATTTACCTACCACAATTGCAATGCGACAATTGCAAAACATTTCTGAGTAACTAAAGATTTTTATATTTTGCCTCAAATATATAGCTTATCCCCGTTGGAACGCTCGATTAGCTCGTTCCAATGATGGACCATAAGCTACGACTCAAAGGCAAATATTGAAAATAAATTTGAATGTCGACTTTCATGAATGGCGCTGGTCGGATAAGGAAATCAAGTTGTGTAAAGGGAAACTACGCACACGTATCAGAACATGCTTAACATTAATGTCACCTGTGATTGCTTTTATCATTTCTCAGTTGTCTAATCACGTGCATTATTTGTCTTCATTTTCAGATGAAAAAGACTAACAGAAAAAGATGAAGATTCCGAAAAGGTATCCAAGTGAACATCCCCGGTGTGTAAGTACATGCTGAATACTCCGATACAAATATCGATCGTTTGATTTTCTTTAAATCGACTTTTGTTTTAATTTGTTTACGACGCAAATCAAGGGTCCTGTGAAAAAATCAAGACTTGTTTTGACAAAACATTCAGGAATAACTGATCGACTTTGTTCGCAAGTTGAATACTAAACATCTGTAGTAAGTGAGGATCAACATTGCTACCATCAAAGCACAAACATATTTGCGACTGGCCTCTGCGCGTATTTATGTGCTTTAATATTGGAAATAACCGAATGATTTCGATTTGTTTCGGTTGTTACAAATTTCATGTATGTGTGACATCGAAAAGAATCGGTCACTGAGAGTGTACCGGAGTAAATACTAAGCAACTAGGGGAAGAAGATGCGATCTCCTCTAGAGTGACAAGTCATTCAACAGTGTTGGTTCCCAACGGCAGGGGCGTGACAAACGTCGGGGAGGGGGTGACAACCTCACTGTCCCCACACCCAATACTTTTTCTCCAGTCGGGGTGTTTTCATCTGGAAATGGGGGTTTAGATATCCATACGCCCTTGCTAGTACAGTACAATCGCCATGGGCTGGTCGTAATCCACGTGCGGGTGCTGATGTCCACGCATGCGTTTATCAGGTATTAAAAATCACCATCAGCAGAATTTTAATTAATGAAGCACCGGGTTGTACCCGGTGCTTCATTAAATTTTTGATGATTATTTCTATAATGAAACTGAAACTGAAACTTTATTTAGCAGCATACTCGGATGCAGTTTACATAAATTAAAATAAGGTAGGAATCAAAAAGGCGTATACTGCATGGAAATGGCATAGCCGGAGAGGCTGTCTTCCTGCCATTCCCAAACATAATACCCTGTCCTGACAGCAAAGTCGTTTAACTCTTTATCATCATCGTTCACATTTGGTAAAGCTCCTCAGAAGACTTTTAGTGAAGCTTTCCCCATGTTAGGATTAAAACCACTTACACAATGCTCAAAGTAATTCGAAAAGACGAATAGTGATTTGAAAGGTTCTATGCTCAGGATAATTGTAGATTATCCTGAACATAACACCCTTCAAATCACTATACAAATCTTCGATCTTCAGTAGTTGGGAGGATGAGATCGCTTTATGCTAGGTCACAATCAGGACAGAGTGGATTGGTGCAAGTAATGCCGGAAGAATATGCCTTTAAGAACGAATTGATTATTGTCTTTTATAATGAATGTTTGAAATCTAATATTATTACGTCAGTGGAAATATTGCCCACTCATGGAAAGTGACCAGTCCACGGCGGCCGTACTGTAACCATGAACTTCAATTCAACACTAGATTTAGTAACAGGACTTTTGTCATATACACAGTCGGTCATGCAAATGGACGGCTGTGGTACCCGATTCAGATTGTAGGGGCCCAGCATGAACAATTTGAAGTTGCGTCACTACTACCACATGTATACCTTATTCATTCACAAATAGAATTCCAAGAGGTCTTAGGTTTATTAACTATAATCCCGACTGGCGAATATTTCAACCACATCATGCCTTCCTCGAAGGCATGCTTAGATGGTGTAGATAGAATATTTTATCAGTCGGGACTTGGGTCGTTCATAGTCGGGACAAGTCAGATTTGCAACTCCACCCCTACCAATCGGCCATCCTCGCGACGCCTGTATGAACCACCGCCGTTGCTGAAGTTTCCATAATACGGAAGAACATAATACGAAAGCAACCGCAGTTCGAGTATTACTAAATCAGAGTTCCAGCTGAGTTTCCCGAAATACCACCCAGCAGTAAAAGGGTTAGGGAAATATTATTAAAATGACAATGCAAGCCATCGTGTATGTTAACTCTTTTAGTCCAATATGAATAAGTTTTAGTGTGACGAAAAAGGTGTCTGTTATTGAGTAGACGGCCGTTTGAATCGCTATCGGTAATGAAAATCAGCAATAATATTAATTTAGTGTTTCAGCCCTATTGGGCAATATGAATTGATTACTATTGACCATGCATTAGCAAACAAAAATATCGTCCTTTGAGAGCATTATAGTGCCAACTGCAATGCTATAAGCATTGCAGTTGGCACCTTTATGCTTTCAAATGACGATATATATTTCATCCGAATTGATATAGACGGTTTTGTGTTGAATCATACCATTCAGAAACACGGAGTTGATATAGTTAACATTTGTCATGAAATATTGGTTATGCTGGGTGATGTGCCTCCATCGATAAATTTAGTACAGGGCGTTAGTTAAGATCCTCTCCTTATCAGGCTGTTCACTTCCAGTCGACGGCCAAATGTCCCTCTACTCAAATAGTATTCCGGTGTAAAACGTCTGAACATTGGCTTGTATTGCCATTCCGTGGACTGTCGAAGGAAAAGGGTTTGGAAGGCAAATCCATCCGTTGGTAAGCACTTACGACTCAATTGTGATCCCGAATGAAAACTTAACTCTCACAGTAAACGCGACCATTCCATCGCTACATATTCAACTTTATGTTGCTACTCATTTTTTTCATAGCGACTTTAGCCTTTGTGCCGGGGAGCGCAGTTGCTCAGTGGTAGACTGATCCCCGTCTGTGTTCTTGGGCAAGGCACTTTATCCCGGTTGCCTACATGGGGGCACGATGACGCCGTGTACTAAGGCGTACTACACGTCGATGGTGTACACGTCTTCAACCACTGTAACCCTGCTTGAGCGGAGCTTGAACAAAGTTAGAATGTTGAGGAGCTGACAGTTGCTCGTCGATGCTCGGTGGTTCTCTCCGGGTATTCCGGCTTCCTCCAGTCGTAAAACTGTCACGGTCACAATTAGCCTTTGTGCATAAGCATGTGACCGTAAACACCAATAAATAAATAAATAGCCTTTGTGCCGAAATATGTAACCTTAAATAAATAAATAAATAAATAAATAAATAAATAAATAAATAAATAAATAAATAAAATAAATAAATAAATATCATAGCGACTCAACTATAAATCATGGTGATAGTTGCCGTATATGAATAAGTGCCACGGCATATTTGACGTGCTTGCCATATTGTGGCCATGGGTGGTCATAGCCACGTGTTAGTTCGATAGTTTTATAAAAAGCGTGGTCGTGTCGCGAACATATAAGATAGTGTACACAGAGCATGAAGAAGTCATTGTTTCAACCATCATTTTTAAGGACACAACCAACAAATGTAGACATGACTGAAAAAATATACCTGTATATTTGTATGTGATACGGGCCTATAAATTTAAGACGAGCGAACGCACTTCATTGCTGAACGGATTTTTAAAAAAATTGAGAGCGGTAAATGGCTATACCTAAAAATGTTGATGAACTAACAGATTCTAAAATCCTGTTCGCACAATAAATCTAATAGAATCGACGAACCAAGTTTCTTTTAGCCTTTAAATGTTCTCGACTTTCTTCTGCGCAAAACATGTGTAGCTTGCGACTTAGAATCAATCTCTGTCCTTGATCAATTTGCACCTACAAGTAGCCGAGACTTGATATTATACCACGATTGGTGTGCGTATTCAACTTTACGCGATGTAAAACAGATATTCTGATTGGACGGTATGTGCCTGAGTAACGTCATGACGTGAATGAAATGCTTCGACACAAGCAGTGTGAAGTTAGAAAGTCCTCAGACCGCCGACGGTGATATTTTTCCTTTAAAAATATCACCTTCATTCACATAATTCAAGTTTAATCGTGGAAAAATACAGAACACTATTCGGATAGATTACGGGGGACGGGAATCAAAGATCCTTGGTAGAATTTTTCGAATATTTCAGGAGTTGATAAAAAATACCATTGCCTGTATAAGTACCTAAACTGAAACCACAAACTACACTGTTAAAGAAAATAGGGGATATCCAAACTGATGTTGTTATTTTAGAAAAATGGTATTGGATACGCGTGATTGGACACGTCAATATGTTACCAAGTTCAGTGTGGATCATGAATGTCACTGGCCCACGAAAACTTCGTGCAGGTTTTTCGTACGAGCACCGCGTTAATATCTGTGGGTTACGTTTTGAAATTTTCATTTGTACTGGACGGGCTTCTTCGGAGGTTTCATCTTTCTTTTCTTGGTATAAACTCGTTTATCAAACGTAACTTTTGAGGTATGCGAAGATTGACACGTGACGAACGTTTACGTGCTGTTGGCATGTTGGAAGCTGGCAACAGACAAACTGCAGTGGCTCAAATTCTCAACGTTACTCAATCGGTGATTACCAGGTTGTGTTCACGCTATTGCCAGACAGGCAATGTTGATGACAGACGTCGGTCAGGTCGTCCAAGAGCGAACACTGCTAACCAGGATCCTTTCATCCGAACCACAGCATTACGTAACTGCCATCAAAGTGCCTCAGAAATTGGACAGCAGCTGCACCAAGCGACAGATGTGCGAGTCAGTGGTCAGACTATCCGAAATTGCCTACACAGCTGGAATTTGTACTCTCGACGACCCCGAATAATTCAACGTTTGACTGAACATCACATCGCAGCAAGGCGTAATTGGCGTGGAGCACGACAGCGCTGGGAAGGTCGTCGATGGAGCAACGTTCTGTTTTCCGATGAATCGAGGTTCACTCTCGACTTCCACGACAGGCGAAACATAGTGTGGCGGCGACCGAACGAACGATATCATGACGTAACCGTTAGGCAGCACGATCATTTTGGTGGTGGATCGGTTATGGTGTGGGGAGGCATAACCATGACAAGCAGAACAGCATTACATGTCATCCAAGGGCGTGTCACGGGGCTGTACTACCATGACAACATGTTAGCAGCTCATGTGGTGCCATTTGCGCGTCGTCACGGTCGTCGATTCATTTTTCAAGGTGACAATGCAAGAGCACACGGGACCCGTGTCGCTACAGATTTCCCCCAGGTGCAGAACATCACTACACTGCCTTGGCCAGCACTATGTCCAGACCTTTCACCAATTGAGTACGTCTGGGATATGCTTGGCAGGCGCCTACTACAACGCCAACATCCCTCTACCAATGTCCAGGAACTCGCCGCTGCACTGCAGGAAGAATGGAATAACTTCAGTCAAGCTGATATTGGACGTTTGGTGAGGAGTATGCCACGTCGGATCCGCGCTTGTCTCGCGAACCGAGGAGGATTTACAGGGTATTGTAGTCTTGGACTGAATGTGGTAAATTCTCTGACTGCCCGTCTATGTCTTCTACAGCTCAGTGCATGGAATGTGTGCTTGTCAGACACCCAACTATCGCTGAAATCATTCACCAGATGTCACAGTGCAATGCCTCAACTGTCTTTTCGATAAAAATATAGATATATTTCTTCATATACCTCACCTTTATCAAATATCCCCTACTTTTTTGAAAAGTATATATTATTTATTTATTGGTGTTTAAGGTCACATATTTCTGCACAATGGCTAATCATGACCACGACAGTTTTACGGGTGGAGGAAGTCGGAGTACCCGGATGAATCGCGGTTCACTCTCGACTTCACGACAGGCGAAACAGAGTGTTACGGCGGCGGAACGGAACGAACGATACCATGACGTAACCGTTAGGCAGCACGATCGTTTTGATGGTGAATCGGTTATGGTGTGGGGAGGCATAACCATGACAGGCAGAACAGCATTACATGTTAGCAGCTCATGTGGTACCATTTGCGCGTCGTCGCGACCGTCGATTCATTTTCCAAGGTGACAATGCAAGAGCAACCAGGCACCGTGTCGCTACAGAGTTCCTCCAGGAGCAGATTATCACTGCCTTGGCCTGCACTAAGTCCAGACCTTTCACCAATTGAGTACGTCTGGGATATGTTTGGCAGGCGCCTACGACAACGCCAACACCCCCTACCAATGTCCAGGAACGCGCCGCTGCACTGTAGGAAGAATGGAATAACTTCAGTCAGGCTGATATTGGACGTTTGATGAGGAGTATGCCACGTCGGATCCGCGCTTGTCTCGCGAACCGAGGAGGATTTACAAGGCATTGAGGCCTTGGACTGACTGTGGTAAATTCTCTGGCTGACCGTCTATGTCTTCTGCAGCTCAGTGCGTGGAATGTGTGCTTTCCAGACACCCAACTATCGCTGAAATCATTCACCAGATGTCACAGTGCAATGCCTGAACTGTCTTTTTGATGAAAATATAAATATATTTCTTCATATATCTCCCTTTTATCAAATATTCCCTACTTTTTTGAATAGTATATATCAAAGTTGGATTTAGGCATTTAAAAGACAACTCTCAAGGTGTGGTAACAAAAAATCGACTATCTTACGGAGTTTCCTGTCGTAGTGAAATAGCAGGCGACATAATGGCGACATTTCGCTCTCCTGAACCTTCTTCCAGGAGAGCGTTACTCACCCTCGGGCAAGTTCAGCACTATAGAGACTGATGTATGCAAACAAACGATAATCTTGGAATATAATTGAAGAAGAAGTGTATTTGCCTTGCCCAGACCCGAAGCTAGGAGCGTTAAAATCACCCAACATAGGGGGCGAAGTAGCAGCTGTATGCCGAAGAGATACCAGAGGTGCTTAGCGCCGAGGTGGAGAGTATGGGAAGTAGTCGCACCTTCATGGGGTGATCCCTTCCCCCAGGTACGTAGCCCCCTCCCATTGGTGGGGGTTCGGGGACCTCCCCGAGAAAATTTTGTAAAAGACAAGTCCCTGATAACAATTCTAGAATATCTTGGCTTATGATATCCGGCTCTTCTAGCAGCTCAATAGGGTATGGTTAAGATAAGGTGGTTTTCTGACGCCTCTGAGAATGTGCGAGTAACAAGACTGTTATGCAAAAGAGGAATATAATGTCGTACCGATGTATCTTTCGGCAATATTCGGAATATTGCTGAAAGAACGAGAGAATCTGTTAGATATGGACTAGGTTTTGTCGGTCAGAAATTTTTTCCGACGGCTATTGAAAATTTTCGACGGAGACTGTCATTGGGGGGGGGGGGCGGTTCGCCCCCTTTCACCTCACTGGCTTCGGCCCTGGCCTTGGCTATTGTCACAGGATCTCCCGTAGGAACCACGGAAAGAAGTGCAGTGTCTGTTGTAAACGAGTTACTTTACTGGTAAAATGAGAACCGGTAACCAACGCCTGTGGTGTAAGTTCTGTAAAGTTTGCATTATTGGTAAGAGCGTATTGACTAAAATTGACTCCATACCTTTGTTATGGTCATAACATAGCCATAGATGTTGAAAGTGCACTAAAACATCTATAAATAAATAATTGTCAATGAGTTGGATTTACCCGTATCCGTTTGTCACCAGAGAGTTTACCGATATAATGTTAAGCATTTCGCCCCAGACGCCATGCAAAGAATCGTCTTGTACCCTACTGAATACAGCGGAACGATGTGTTGCATTTGTAGATAGATTTAGTAATAATTTGATCCTACAGTCCCATAGGGCTGAAGGATTAAATTATGTCTAATTCTCCTGAGTAGTATACCATGCACCCGAACATATGGGCTACCACGATGTGGACCCCAGATGTGAGGTAATGTCATGTGACCAAGCAGCACCATGATCGGTTGTCATGGTAGCCCGTGTGAACGGTTTTTTGTGTGTCGTCATTACCATACGCGGGGTGCTGCGTGTGTGTGAGGTGCCTGAAAATCGACAAGAATCTCTTTTGAAGATATTCCCCTTTCCCACTCTCCCAATAATAAAAAAGAATCCCATTCAATCGAACATGTCCTCCGAACACACTCTTCTCTTAGAAACCTCCCGAGGCCCATAACACTACGTGCTACTCTAATAATGAGGATTCTGGAGTTATGGAGAAATTGTTGGGTTGTTTCTGGCAATTACATATACTCCCCTTGAATCGAACATACCATCTGAACAGACCCCCGTCCTATTAGAGGAGTTTGGGTCACATGGCAACCACGTGTCACGTTAGAAACCAAGATGGCAGCCTCCACTACACAAAATGACCGAAGGAAACTCCACAACACACGAATGCTTACTGATACCACATATCACGTTGGTAATGACGCCATAACATGGCTGCTTACGCGGGCTACATTACAACCAAACACGGCGCCGCTAGGTCACGTGACATGACGTCACTTCCGGGGTTCTCACCTCCTAAGTTTCTTCATCCAGGTACATGACATGCTATTTTCTTGTCTTGTTAGCCAATGTTAAGTGGTTATTGTGTTGTCAATTCACTGACTGCCAATTTTAATTCATGCAAGGTATGCTCTCCATTTTAAAGGGTTACCTACTGCCTCTAGGTTTGAATATGGTAATTAGGACGAAATCTAGAAAGGCGATCGAAACTTCAATCGTATGTAACATAAATAATGGTTCGCCTGTAATTACAGTGGAAATGGCCATATATAGCCCCTATATATCTCAATAATAGCTGTCCAAATGATGAGAACATAATGACCACAAAGTGGCAAAATAATTAGACATGCGCAGAACAATCATCGCAAGATTTGCTGAAATAATTTCCAAGAGACGATAACTAATCAAGAAAAAGAAGTGCCGAGGCCGTGACTAAATCTCAGCTTTCTACATCCGAAGATTGGTTGGTGAAATTCCACTTAATCTCGAGAGGGACCAGTTTGTGTTTGGTAATGAGAAATGGCAATTTAAGTCCAATAATAACGTGCAAACTTTGGAACCATCGCGGAAACTCATCAAGGAAATAGATTCCCGTTAAGCGGAGGAGCCGGCTCATGAATTTCAATTACGTACTTTTTTCACGAAAGCATTTCCAATTTCCTCTCGTGGAGTCTGGGATATAATGAGACTACCTGTGGAATTTCTACAGGTCTTTCTGAAAAGGTTCTTTGTTTGTGTATTCCGATGCGTGTTCTTTTAACACATGAAGTACCGAACTGAGTCATATAGCTTCTTGTCGCTTAGTCACGCACTATTATAACCGCTGTTGTAACTTTATCAGTCACGTCGAGTGGGTAGAGGACCTGGAGTGTACACTGTAACCCAGATGACCGAGAAGTCATTTTTTTGCCAGGGGATCTAGGCCAATTTAGAACCTCAAAGGCTAAAGCATTTTATATTCTCTAAGACTAAATTTCGGACATTTCCTAGCATTTGAGACAGTTCGGCATATTTTTTTAAGAAAAAATGATATGTTACTTACAAATCCATTGCCGTCAGAGTTTTACACTCGGACTCAATAGCAGGGCTTTGTCGTATTCCATGCAGTGTCCAGGGGCTGTCTCTCTTCGGTATAAATAGGCTGCCCCGACCTCATAAATGACTACTTGTTCACTCGAATTTGCGCGTCCGCAATTATCCTTAGCTACTTCAGATTACAAATTAACTGTTCCAACTGAGGCAGAGAATGTCACGGTGTTCAACTTTTTTTAGACTGACATCAGGCGCGTAGCGAGGATTCTATAATAGGCGATGCCCAAGCTAGTTGTTTTTCTTGGTTTTGTTTTGGAGAGGGGCAAACAATGATATTTGGAAGACCGCAGCTGTGATGGGGGGGGGGGGGGGTGGAGGTCTTCCTTATTCTTATCTGGGACCCTCCGGTTGTTACTCCCTTCTCTCACTTCACTTGAAAGGGGAGGCAACTCCTTAGCGATAATTTATTATGCTTAAGAGTGAGGCACCCTCTAGAAAATTTTGCAAAATCCAGTGCTCTAAGAGCTAATCTGGGCCATTTATAAGGTCTGTAACCCTATATTGTCGATCATTTTAGGGTTCTTTTTGTCATGTGAAAGTTGCATTTATCAACATTCTGGAGATGGGACAGCGAGAATTTTAGGGGGGACCAAGACCTCAATGCCCCATGTGGCTACGCCACTGGCTGAACTATTGATTAAATACAGTGGAGGTGAGACTACAATTAAAGTATGATCAGAGGGAACTTATCCAACCAGATCATCTTAAAAGTTTAACAAAAATTGTGTGGTTCTTATCTTAAATTAAAACTACATTAGGCCTACTTTTACTTCCAATTTTTCAACAATATTTCAAAACATACCTGTGAAATAAAATCAACCTGTGATATTTAATATTTCAATGTAGGAAGAATAACTTATATTAACCCTTTATCTAAAGTAATGGCAAAAACCGTTCATCTCTATTTACAAACATTGCCATTCAAACTTTTTTACTTTTTAAATATTTGTCTCAAAAACATAGCTTATGAATCTTCTTTGGAACGAGCTCAACAGGCTCGTTCCAGTGAAGGATCATAATCTATGTTTTTGCGGCAAAAAATGAAAATATTCAGTTGTTCCATAACTTTGTTTTCAGGTGTCGTCTGCTATGGGCGTGTGGCAAAGGGTTAAACAATAACAATAATACTTTGATGTTGATTAACCCTTTACCCAACGTAACGGTCAAAACCGGCCAGCCCTATTCTCAAAAATCGCCAATTAATTTTTATTATTTTTTCATTTTTTCAAAAAAACATAGGTTATGACCCCTCGTTGGAACAAGCTCGTCGAGCTCGTTCCAGCGAGGGGTCATAACCTATGTTTTTGAGACAAAAAATGAAAAAAATGAGTTGTTCAAGAATTTGTTTTGCAAGTGTCGTCTGCTTTCCATGTTAGGTAAAGGGTTAAAAGACATCCACGAGTAATTTTGTAGTCATCAGTGGGGGTGGGGTGCAAACATATACAATCGAAAAAAGTGTGTCGAGGGATTGACTCCCCTGTCAATACTCTTCCCATACACACCACACCCTCCTCCATCGTTTACGTCTTTTTTGAGTACATATCCTCAAAATATACGTATTTTCATATTCTGTTGTGCAAAATGTATAGTAATTTTTATTTATTAGTGCTTTACGCCACATCTATATCTAAAGCTATATCGTGGCGATGAAAAGTATGTATTATAAAACAGGCCATTGTCTTGTATGAAATAAAAGAAGTCGAGTGTTCGTTTTGTTTTATTGGGATTTAACGACACTTCCGACAGCAAGGATTACCTCGTATAGGACAGTTTTAAGGCAGAGGAAGCCGGAGTGTCCGAAGAGAACTAGCGGATAGCGTCGAGCAACTGTTTGATTCCACAAAGTACTAACTCCGCACAGATAGGGTTAGCATTGGTTGAATTGAAGACAAGTGCACTATCGGCGTGCAGTACGCCTTAGTACACAGCGCCGCCGTGCCCCCCCCCCCCCCACGTGGTCAATCGGGATTAACCCTTTACCCAACGTAACGGCTAAAACCGGCTAGCTGTATTTTCAAAAATCTCCAATTAATTTTCATTATTTTTTCATTTTTTGTCTCAAAAACATAGGTTTTTCGTCGAGCTCGTTCCAACAAGGGGTCATAACCTATGTTTTTGCGACAAAAATGAAAAAAATTAGTTATTCAAGAATTTTTTTTGCAAGTGTCGTCTGCTTTTCATGTTAGGTAAATGGTTAAGTGCCGTGTCCAAGGACAAAGGAAGTCGACGAAACCTGGAAAGAACATGGGGAATAAAAATAAGTCGTGCAAACTCAAAAAAATGACAAAATGAGACCAGTTGTTAAAAGAATACTGTGCAGATCAGCGTGACTAGATGTGAATATATGAGATTTTAAAAGAATAAAAACAATTAAAATTTA
Organism: Pictodentalium vernedei; assembly: GCA_031216915.1. Lineage (NCBI taxonomy): Eukaryota > Metazoa > Mollusca > Scaphopoda > Dentaliida > Dentaliidae > Pictodentalium > Pictodentalium vernedei. The sequence goes on from CM062293.1 coordinate 150,302,691, forward strand.
AAACTCATTTAAAATGTTGATTTCCTTGAGAAATGATAGAATTTTATGAGAGTTTGTGTTGGAAAATAAGTCTCTAAAAGACAATGCAGTAAAGTGCTGCAGTCTGACATGATTAAAATCTGTACACTGCAAAATAATTTGTTCCACTGCCAACACTTGCTGACCCGGAACGCACTCAGTGGGGCCAATACTATAAAACTTTTATAATTGTATTTTCTAGAATTGTATTCTCCCGTTATGATGACTTTAAATGGATTGAAATGAACCATTAGCATTTTCAGAAATGTGGAAATTTGCTAGTTGGCAAATTGCCATATCTTTTAAAATGCTAATGATTCATTTTAGTCAGTAAAATTAACAGGCAGAAAAAAAACATTCTAGAAAATACAATTGTAAAAGTTGTATAGTACTCGCATAAAAATGTATAGTATTTGATAATGGAGCAAATGACTGCATACTGTTCAAGTGAAAATTGTTGAGAGGACACTATTCGATTAGATTTTCAATTGACCACAGAAATCATCTATATTCTTCGTGATCCGTGGCACGGATGTCAACATCACTTATTGAACACATAAATTCTGCCGTTCAGTCATGTTGATTTTGTTGTGTCTACAAATATTATCGTTCCCAAAGAGAATAACCCATTGGCAATGCCTTTGACTATACGTATGATCTCTGACACTGCAGATCAATGACATATGATTAACTGTTAGTTTGGTGAGACTCTTCCGTACGGGGAATATCAGATCACTAGTCGTATGTCATTATTATACTTGGTACTGTGTCGGGGATGGCACCAAATGCCGTGCAGAGTGGGAGCAGGTGCCCCATCTCCTTTCCACATCCCCGTCGTTGCGGGAGTCATTCTCCGTTGTTGGGAAACATTATTAATTAGTTATTGACCAAATAAGAAAACACTTTACGGATACCCGATGATAGACACGGATTGATATTAACCATCGTTTGTGGCTAGTTTATGTTTTTCACCGGGAACGTATGGGCTCGATGGTTAGGGCATTGCGTGAACTTCAGATTAAAGTCATCCATGACTTATATCGCCATGAAAATCGACTTTTGATAAAGTGATCTCCCTTGAAATTATTAGACGAACGACGAAGATCTAATTGAAGGCACATAATTGTTGAGAAAACGCCTACAGCGTCAGCAGAAAATAAAGCCAAGTTTACTTTTGTACTTTTAATAAACGAAAACTACAGACGTATCACACGTACCAACGCTAAGTAAGTGTCCACTTTGGCTCTTTGCTTAGCGAATATATTTTCAAGTAATTTGCAAGTTTTAATTCTTCCCAGGAAAAAAAATTAGCAAATCTCACATCCTAGACTTTCGTATCAATGGAAAAGACAATGTCTGTATTACATGTCACATTGGGGGCGCGGTGGCTCGGTAGGTAGAGATGCAAGGTATAAGCCGAGAGGTCCTCGGTTCGAATCCCACCAGCAACCGTGTTGTGTCCTTGGGCATAACACTTCACCCCATTGCCCACATGGGGGCAGAGTGGGGCTGTGTACTAATGCATACTGCACGTCGATGCTGCACTTGTCTTCAACCAATGCTAACCTTGCTTGTGTGGAGTTAGTATGTTGAGGAGCCAGACAGTTGCTCACCGTTGCTCGGTGGTTCTCTCCGGGTACTCCGGCTCCCTCCCACCCGTAAAACTGTCCGACCCGAGGTGACTTTGGCTGTCGAAAGTGTCGTTAAATCTCAATAAATAAATAAATAAATAAATAAATAAATAAATAAATAAATAAATAAATAAATAAATATTCACGATGCGCGCTCTGATGATATAATGAACGGAAAAGAAAGTAACAGAATATCAGAAGATGGCGAAAACGTAGTTTTCTGATTTTTAAATGGTTTTCAAAGGAGAATAAGAGTCAAACGTTCAAACTGATTGGGAAAAAAATTTGTGAAAAGCCAGCTTCTGTATCTTTATACAACTCGACCGGCAAATACCTAGAGTTTGTGAAATGGTGCTCTCATCGATGATACAAATCCGCTAACATTTCGAAATTTCAATTTTATATGAAATTCCCATACCCTTAGTGCTAAATTTCCTGACACGTTTGGGGAATTGAAGAGAAGCTAACTTTCCTGTAAATCTCTTCCAATGACGAAAATTGTCAGCCATGCGTGGGTTCACTCCTGAATCGCTTCATCTCCGTTGTGTCGATTTGAAAGACAGCTATTCTCAACCGCTCCACGCGTGGATGCAGTGGCGCAGTGTGCTAAGATGTAATGCACATTGATTGGAAACATGCTTTAACTCAATGATCTCTGTCAAACAAGACTGAATTGGTTTTGTTCCCAGTTACACGATGGGAAAACTGCTCTGTCAAACAAGACTGTGTTGTTAAATTCCTAGTTGTATTATGTAACACTGGTGACTTGAAAATTTAATTGTTTCGACAGTGTGCAGGGGATGGATTAAAGTATGTTGTTGAATCACAGTTGAAGACTAACACACCATATACACAGAACGACACACGCGAGTGAATGGGTTAACCCTTTACCTAACATGAAAAGCAGATGACACTTGCAAAAAAATTCTTGAGTAACTAATTTTTTTCATTTTTTGTCTGAACGAGTTGTTGGAACGAGGGGTCATAACCTATGTTTGTGAGACAAAAAATGAAAAAATAATAAAAATTAATCGGCGATTTTTGAGAATAGCGCTGGTTGTTTTTGTTCGTTACGCTGGGTAAAGGGTTAATCGATATGGCACGGGTGCCAGCGCGGAAGGATAGAACGAGAGGCCACAGGCCTCGAGTTTTATCCTTCCCCGATGGCACAAGTGCCATATCGATTAACCCATTCACACAGGTCTGTCATTCTGTGTTTATTACACGCCTTCACGTTTATAAAAAAAACAATTATTAGAAGGACACTCAGCAATTCATTTGACAATTATCAACAAAAAGAACACATTTTTTATATTGCCAACCATATTTGCGAGGGGAACCCGTGTTACGATTTCGTCCCCTAAGTTCCAATGTGTTCTATGTGCCTACTGGCACAATGAACACATTGGAACTCGGGGACGATTTTCAGCTATCGCTAGCGATTCAAATTGAAATTACAGTGAAATTTCGCTTCTATTTGAAAATAGTCCGTCAACAATTTCCGTTCCGCACATTTGGGCGGAACAGATTTCCATTTTCCGAATGGTTTTGTGTTGCTGTAGATGGGGATTACATAAAACAGGCGTGCAATAAACAGTTATATAGCACTTACATAGCACGATATATTTTTATGAATAGATCGGCGAATAATATAGTTTTTCAGTGAAAAAAAGCTTTTGTTATGTCTGACACTTACTGAAAGGGTTTTTTTCAGGACGGGTATTTTTCGGGGTGGATTTTGTCGGAGGGGGGTGGTTTATGGAGGGATTCTGTTGTGAACCCAAGAGGTCAAGACCAAATTTGATGGGGTAACATGTTGTATACATGATGGGAATGCGGCATGTGTTTCTAAACTGATGATCGACAGCAGTCGTGAAATATGTCTCATTAAAGGGAGCACGTTGGCTCAGTGGTCACGGCATCGGACTTCAAACCATATGGTCCACGGTTCGATCCCAACCAGGGATAACTGCGTTGTGTCATTGGACAAGGCATTTAATCCCGATTGCGCACGTGGCGCTGTGTTCTAAGGTGTACTGCACGTCGATGGCGCACTTGTCTCCAAGGAATGCTAATCCCGCTTGTGTGAAGTTAGTACTTTGGAGAGTATGACAGTTGATCGCCGCTGCTAGGTACTTCTCTCCGAGTGCTCCAGCTTCCTGCACCCGTAAAACTGTCCGACACGAGGTGTCCCTGGCTGTCCGAAGTGGCGTTAAACCCCAATAAATAAATGTCTGACAAATAATAATTGGTGACAATTTTAGGGGTACTGTCGCATAAAAGACAGTTGTAGTAACAAAGCAAATCCTTATTTAAGAACATTGGTTGCAGAGCCGGCATCACATCGCGAGCGACTAAAGGAGCATGGCTTAATGTCGGACCCAAAAATCGGGTTGGGAGGAGCAGGGCTAGTTAAGTACCCCCACAACTCAAACTAATTGTTATCAGTGTACTCTCTAAAATCAGTTGGGTTAAAAATTAACCCAACTCAACAAGGTTGAGTGAATATGAACCCCAAACGGGTTCATATTCACTCAACCTAGTTGATTTGGGTAGATTTTTAACGCCACTGATTTTAGAGCGTCCCATGTCCATACTCTTCGAATATATATTTACATTTTACCCAATCTCGATGCACTTGTTTTTCCGCTGTTAACAAAAGTGCTATCCATTGGGGCGTAATTGTATAACAGTACAATATAGCCAGAACAAAAGTGCAATGCGCCACCCTTAGGGATAAAAAATTATAGAATGTTAGTATGTCCAAACTGTCCAAACTTGGTTTCAGTCTTTTATGAATCTATCTATAACGGTATCATACGGAAACCAGAAGTGTGAAGTTCCTGTCATCCCTGACTTATATCTTGATGAAATGTATTTTCGATAAGGTTATCGCCCTTTAAATTATTAGATGAGCGGTAAAGATCCAATAAAGATGCAAGTAATTGTTGAGAAAACATCTATGACATCAGTAGAAAATAAAGCCACTCTTCCTTTTGTTACTTTCAATAAACGAAAACAACAGACGGCCTCCGGAGCTGTCTGTTGTTTTCATTTTTTAAAAGTAACAAAAGGAAACTTGGCGTTTTATGGCAAGGTAATTACAAGCTACTAGTTCACAGATAATCCGTCATTAGGAATGTATATAAAAATCACACCTTCAAACTGCGAATGTATTTTATAGTACTTAGCAAGTTTTTATTTTTCCCAGGAAATAAATTAGCAAATATCACCTCCCATACATTTATGGAATGGACCGGTGCGATGCGATATAATTTGCACACACCGTTGATATAATTAGCAGAGGAAAGTTACAGAACATCAAAACATGGTGAAAACGCTGTTTTCTTATTTTTTTTATGAGTTTCTACAGAGAATAATTGTAAAACATTCAATATGATTGGGTAAAAAATATTAAAAACCCAGCGTATGCATTTTTACATTACTCTACAGGAAAGTGAAATGATGCACATTTCGATAATGCAAAGTCACTAACACTTCTAAATTTGAATTTTTATATGAAATTCCCATATCCTTGGTGTTAAAGTTTCCGATGGTTTTAGGGGATTAAAGAGCTAACCTTCCTGTAAATCTCTTTCAATGCCGAGAATTGTCAGCCATGGTGCAGAAAGTGTAACTTAAAAAATAATGGCAGATGAAGCATTAAATCACAACAAGTCAGCAATCTACCAAATGAGATCCAGATGTCGTTTCCTGAGTTCCAGTGTGTTCTCTGTGCCTACTGGCACATAGAACACATTGGAACTCGGGGGACGATGTGTAGAACACACGTAACTATTCAGAAGAAAAACTGTTTAGCAATTTTCACAATTGAAAAGGTGCAGTAAAATGGCATGAAAAACCCAGTGAGATCTTCAGTGGTGGGTATGTTTGTGGTTTCATTGAGGGGTAGTGTTATCATATCATTTCCAACTCGTAGACCTAGGTTTTCCCATGCGACATTTCCTATACTAATACCATTGTCAATAAAACGTAAAGACAAGGGAGGAATTCTGTTGTGGTATAAACAAATCTTGGACGAGTCACTCATAGCCACTGTAGCCCTAATGTTCAACTGTGAGTCATGCCCGTGGTTAGGTGGAGGTGCGCTGGATATTTATCCAGATGCAGGGGCGACAACAAGTGCAGGGACAGGAGACAAGTGCAAGTTTAGTATAGTGGAGTGTGCGCGCAGGTGCTCTTGTCCTGTGATCCTGCGGTCAACCTGGTGGGTGGGTGACAATGAAACAGCCAGTTGGTTATGTCATCCCCCTGCAGAAAACAAAAGTTACAAAATCTGTAATTACTGGATGTACAAGCCAATGCATTGTATTTAATGTTGCTTAATAATATATACTTGTACTATATTTTTTTTTTTTGGCAAAATAGTCATTCATACATACCTGGCTTTCAATGTTTAACTAAGCAAGGACCTGTTGCATCAAGACCCAATGTTTCATATCAGTAAGAGTGCATCGACTCTTGTCATGGTTAAGCTGATACGAAGGCTTAATTGGTCAGGCACGCCCATGTGTCCCAGATGTCCTCCACTGAGCAGACTCGAAAGCTTGACCTGCCGTCTTGGATCTGAGCACCAACTGACGAATCTAGTCAATTCACGGTAAAAAATTGCCTGACCTGACATAGAAGTAGCTTTCCAAGTTTTAACACGTCTCCCTCGACGGTATAAATACGGAAATAAACCACACATGGCCAGGTTTTCTCGCCAAGCGACTGCGATTGAGCTGAACTTTTCGTTGAGAAGACCGCGAAAGATTCCAACTGCGGGAAAAGGGAACAGGGCGGGCAAAAACCCCCAGAAACCATGAGAAGAATGGGGATCTGGAGAATATCGAATTATCCAAAGAGTCCCGACCTTGCCATTAAATAATGATAATTTTACTAATTTACTTCCTTTTAAGCCTGTTTTGGAACTATATCTGTGTGAACGACGCTACGAGACCCGGTTTCTTAATATATGTTCAGTTACTGTCTGGGCTTAGGATCATGGTCATACTTCCTTATCCTGCCATACCTTCTCTGCCATATGTAGGTCTTCGGCCTGTTTGGAGTAATGATGCTCGCCTTTCGAAGTACGGTCCTCTTTATTTAGTAATGTTTCTCGCTCTTCCAGTAACGATGCTTCTTTTTTTATTAATTATACCATTTGACTCATAGAAGATAATTCGTATCTTTAATTCTGATCGTGATCTAAAATAATGACCCGTCCTATCCTGAGCCTAGGATTATCTTACTCCTGATCACTCATTTACTCGAAACTAACGTTTCTAAACAGTCTGCACACGCTGGATATTGGTTCTATAAAGATCTTCTGTATGGAAAACCATCGCTCACTGTGCAACAATATGAACTAATTTTCAAGAACCCCAGTTATTTATTACACCCAGTGGGAGGTTTGCATAACCACGCTGACCAATGTTGCTCGTTGTTCGTTGTCGGTCTCCTTTAGATAGTAGCTTTGATGAAGGCAATCTCGGTGAATTTTAACTCGAGATTTTCTGTTTTTTCTTGTTTTTGTATTTCTTTCACACAACCAGGTTGTTGCATAACTTGAACTCCAATCCAATTATGCTTTATGGCGAATAAAATATGTTTAAACTAAACTAATTACTCGAAAAAGAGCAGTCTTACTCGAAGTTCGAGTAGAATTTTTCGAAAAATTGCCGTGTTTCTCGAAACTCGAGTAACATTATTCTAAAAAACTTAAGAATATACAGATGCTAAGGTATGTTACTGGAGGCCTGGTTCGAGTGGCGTCGCTGGCAGAAGCATAGACTGTATTCTGCAGAATCCGAAATCAGCAGTTCTGGGTTATGAAACGACTATATACTTTTAGCCTAGTTCATTCTTTGAGGAAGCTATTCTCGTCATCGTCTTTTGAATACATGGATTTCAGTCACGAGTTTTCTGATATGGAAGTGTTGAGAAGGCCGTGTTGGTCTCGGGTTTTTGTATCTTGGCTATCAAACCGACAGACTTGTTTTTCGATTGAAGGGAGATAAATCTTTACATTTTTGAAACGCTAACTTGTCACTTGAAACAGGGAGGAACACGTCGGTGCAGTCACCTCGGGCTGCCAGTAATCTCAGACAGTTAGCTCTCTGGTCTCAGCTGTAAACTGTGGACTTGTATCGCGCTATTGATTTTGGGGCGGCAATTGGTGCAGGCTCTGAAGATAATACCAACTGGAGAGAATCTGAGATTGTTGAATGCACAAATTCCACAATTCACGCTGATATTGACTTCGGGGCGGAAGTTGATGCTTGCTCTGATGATAATAAAAGCACCGTCCCAATAGACGGAAATATTGTACAATCTTGCACTAACAACTGTAATCCGTTTATGTAGACATAAGTGACATAACTAACTCTCCAGTCTCCATAAAATCTTGCAAACACTCAGTCTGATATAACAGAGAAAGTTTCGATGGGAAACCAGACAGTCCGTCGGAAATGTCGTTATATGATACTGGTATGAGCAAGGACAGAAATTTTACAGACAATGAACAAGTATTGCAAGATGAGCCTACCATGGACGTTGCTGTTAACACGCCAACTCAGTTAAAATTTTTTTAAACCTTTACCTAACATGAAAAGCAGACGACACTTTCAAACAAAATTCTTGATTCACGATTTTTTTTCATTTTTTTTTGTCTCAAAAACATAGGTTATGACCCCTCGTTGGAACGAGCTCGTCGAGCTCGTTCCAAAGAGAGGTCATAACCTATGTTTTTGAGACAAAAAATGAAAAAATAATGAAAATTAATTGGCGTTTTTTGTGAATAGCGCTGGCCGGTTTTGGACGTTACGTGGGGTAAAGGGTTAACAGCTGTCAATCGCTTTCAGCAAAGCTCCTTTGATGGAGCTTTCAATGAGACCATTCCGTCACGAAGAAAAACGTCGCCTGAAATTATTCCATACAAGTTAGGTTACTCTTCTTCTCCCGCCATATATATGAGAAGAAAGGTAATGACGATAACGCTATACAAAATCTGGTTTGAAAGCCACTGTTGGTGCACGGTTGGTACACGACAATCTCCGTCATTATTACCACTGCTTATGGAGTTCAGAAACGTTACGGGTTCAAGCCAATACTATGTACAAGGAATTCCCATTATCGATGTGATATCACACCAAAGCAGGTGCGTTTACGGGCAAAACAATGTACCTTCCACTTTTGTGATGTCCAATCAGTGTGTGAAAAGCCGAATACCTCCACATTCCTTACATCAATACGCAGGCAGCAACACATTTCCAATCGATCAACGATGCACCACACCCAATCAATTATCAGTTTCCCAGAGGGTTATGTTGTGTGAATGGACAGATGCCATCTAACTGTGGAATAGGCAACGGTCAACAGTTTCATAACAGACTTATGCCACCTGCACTGTTTATGAACACGCCACTTAATGCACGACATACGCGCCAGTCACAACATGGATGGATCTAAGGTGGAGTGACACCATCTGCACCAGTGCTTCTGACATGACGTGTGAACCAGAAAGCGGAGATAAACACTGCATAATCACCATACACACGCACAACTACATACATCACACCCTTTAGTGCAGGGAGGCTGTATAAACTTTCTTGTCTGGGCTGTATTCAGTACATTTCAGAACATTCACAAAGATATAGCCACTTCACTTTGACACATACGAAAACAACTACATGCACAGTTCACAACAGACATGCGAACACACACCGTTTTCCGTGGGAGATATTAATCGCTTCCATACGGGTACAGCATTTACAATCACATTACATTATGCGAGTTTCACACAAGCACAGAATTCTGTTATTTTTAACGTTTACCAACAGATGTCTTTTAAAGTCTGCAGCAACACTTTTTAATAATTCACAGAGCTATTTTACTCACAGAACCAATTCTTTCAACAAACTGTTTTAAAAAAGTTTTAACCCATTCCCTCGTTTATTTTCACAGAATGCATTATTTCATAGTGAACGTTGTTAGAGCCGCGCGAAGCGCGGCTCACGAAGTGAGCTATGACCACGGGGAACTGGTCACGGATAAATTCTGAGACTGGGGAATTCGCTTTATGACATACTGAAACTAAATGTCTTTACACTTGAACAAATTTAATAATATATAGTACAAAGATTGACGAGGGTTGGTGGCCAAACCTTCGTCATAAGTTTCCTAACCGGCTATCCGTGTCTCTCTACACAAGAATACCACAAACTTATATAGGTACAGTAACTTATCAACATTAAACAATTATAGAAAGTTGTTATGACAAAACCTGTATAAACTTGCATTAATCAACTGGTCATTGTTAATAATTTATTTTTCTCATAGACTGTCCAATAGAAAATACCTTTATCGAGATTAACACTCTGTTCATAATCTAATTCTATTGACAATTAATACCAATTTTGTAGCTTGGCTATAGAGCTCTAAGGGTAACACACACGCGTATGTAGAGAAACACGCAATTTCCAATGAAACAGGATATCTAACAAACTGAAAATAGTGTCTTCCGGTTTGCCCATCGAGGGTGGCCATTTTTTCGACCGATATTGAATTCTGGGATAGTTTAAAATAAAAATAGCAACAAAAACAAGAGAACGCATCGTGTTTTGGCCGCGTCAATCTTTCGGCATAAATGATGTTATTATTTCTTTTAACTTGAACACTGGCTTCCTAGAATTCAGTATTAAATTGATTTTTGTTATTGGCTCAACTTTGGCGTAATCAATTTTGAGGTTTTGTCATGGCCTGTCGTCCGTCTGTACGTCCGTCAACAACTCAATACGGCTCGTGCTAAAGGCCGTATTTATGAACCGATCTTTACGAAACTTCTTGAGTACCTTTGTTATCACCGCCGTGGGACGAGAACGAGTGTTTTGGGGTGCGGTCCGAAATTCAAGATGGCCACCAATAGCCATTTTGTACCGAAATTAGTGCAATCAGCTTTTTGTACAGAACTTCTGTATGAAAGTCTCTGATTTAAATAAACTTTTGTATGACTGTGTAGTAACATGGAATACATCACATATAATACGGTTTTTTTTTCTCGTGCAGAAATTATGCAGATTAGATTAACTTTGATTTATTCAGTGCTATTTATACACAGTAAGTACACATGTCAATACGGGTCGGGCTAGGGGCTGTATTTATGAACCGAACTTCACGAAACTTCTTGGGTACCTTTGTTATAACCTTGGGACGAGAAGGAATGTTTTTAGTTGCGATCCGAAATTCAAGATGGCTGCCGACGGCCATTTTGTACCGAAATTAGGTACAATCAGTTTTTTGTACAGAACTTCTTTAGTAGTAGTAGTTTTATTCAAGCAAAAATAACACCTACAGAGAAGCAGATTGCACAAGAAGTTAACAGAAACTTGATACGATTGTACATGTAATACACTGATAACAAATAAAATAACGAATTTCAATATTGACAAGTCTAATGTAGCATACATATATGCATATACAATCAAGACCATTTGTCAGTTTAAGGACCTTCGATTTGGCAGTTATGGTTTCTCTTATACTGAAGAACAGCGAGATTATGTTGCAGATGGAGTGGCATAATGTGGGCATATTATTTTTCATAAGAAATTCAAAGTTATCTTCTTTGCTTGCATTTGAGAAGTCCGCGTTGTCCATGTTAATTAACGCCTGTTTTCTGATGTTTGTAAGCCGGGCAATCCATTACAAAATGAATCGCAGATTCCACATCGCCGGCGGCCTTACAGACATCAGAAACGTTACAAATCCTATGTTCTAAGAGGATTGGCGGCTGTACATGTCTCCCCCTTTCAATTGCCAAATTATGATTACTAATGCGTAATCTTGTAAACATATTTTGCGCTTCCTTTGTTTTTGAGTGAGCTAAATAGGGCTGGAATTTAATGTCTTTTTTGAAGGTGCGATAAGTACGCAATTTATTTTTACCGTTCTTTTTATTGTCATTGTTAAGGTATTCATTGAAGTAGATTGTGTAAACATTTGTTAAATTTTCATGTAATTTAACGGATTTATTGTCGTGCATTGCGGCCATTGATATGTTGTAGCCTTCCAACTTTTGGTGGAATCCGCTAAAATCCATCATTAATTTATTCTCTTCCAGTAAATCACGGAGCAATGTACCCGAAGTTGTAGGGTGAAGTCTGGTCATGAACTTGAATTTTTTGACGATGCATTCGAGGGAAAGTGGGAATCTGCCAAGTTCAGCTCTGATTTGAATAAATTTTTGATTGAATGTTTAGTAACATGGAATACATCACATATAATACTGGGTTTTTCTCGTGCAGAAATTATGCAAATTAGATGAACTTTGATTTATTCAGTGCTACTTGTACACAGTAAGTGCATATGTCAATACGGCTCGGGCTAGAGGCTGTATTTTTGAACCGATCTTCACGAAACTTCATAGGTACCTTTGTTGTCACCTTGGGACGAAAACGAGTGTTCTGGGGTTCCGTCCGAAAGTCAAGATGGCTGCCGGCGATCATTTTATACTGAAATTAGGTGCAATCATTTTTTGTACAAAACTTCTATATGAAGGATCTGATTTGAATAAATTTTTGTGTGAATGTTTAGTAACATGGAATACATCACATATAATACGGTTTTTTTCTCGTGCATAAATTATGCAAATTAGATGAACTTTGATTTATTCAGTGCTACATATACACAGTTAGTACACAGAGGCTGTATGTATGAACCGATCTTCACGAAACTTCTTGAGCGCCTTTGTTATCACCTTGGGACAATAACGAGTGTTTTGGGGTGCGGTCCGAAATTTCAAGATGGCCGCCGGCGGCCAATTAGACAACTTTGATTTATTCAGTGCTACTTATACACAGTAAGTGCACATTTCAGTACGGCTCTGACGAGAAGCATCTAACTGTCACCCACCTTTGCAATACTTTATCTGTACATTTGTTACAGGCTACTGTCAGTATTTATGTACAGACCTTTACAATACTGTACATGTACCTTTGTTATCAGGTCATTACCTAGATGTGTGTCATTGCTGTGTCACATACTATACATGAACACGTCTTACACAAGTTGAGCGACAGTGTCATTGACACTTTCATTTGAAAATTTTTAAATCCTAGTTTTGACCACGAATCTTTTCTCTTTAGGTTTACTGCCAGTATCAAAAGTTAACAAAACGGTAGCAAAAATCATTTTCTCTCAATTTTACGATACAATAGAGTACTTTGTGACTGCGTCCTCTTCTAGGTCTAATCCAATTCATATTAAATAGTATATTAACTATCCAGTGTAAACCTATCTTATGGTGGTCAACACAAGTTCTGCCTCACTGGTAAACTAGGACCCGGAACCAACGCATGTTGGGGGGGGGGGGGGATCTTCTAAACTGGGAAGCATGGGTATCATTGATTGGCTAAACTTGACTTTATACCTATGTTGTGGTTATAATGCTGCCAGAGAATCTAAAAATGACCTTTAAATTTATTGTTGTTTAAGGTCACATACTTATGCACAATGGCTGATCGTGACAGTGATAGTTTTACGAGTGAAGGAAGCCTGAGTACCCGGAGAGAACCACAGAACATCGACGAGCAACTGTCAGCTCCTCAACATTCTAATTCTGTTCAAGCTCCGTTCATGCAGGGTTACAACGGTTGAAGACATGTGCACCATCGACGTGCAGAACGCCTTAGTACACGGGCGTCATCGTGCCCCCATGTAGGCAATGGGGATAAAGTGCCCAAGGACACAACGCTGGTCGTCACGGACGTGGATCGAACTCGGGACTTCTAGCATAGAAGCCCAACAGTCTATACCACTGAGCCACCGCGCTCCCAATAAATAAATAAATAAATAAATAAATAAATAAATAAATAAATAAACCCACGTGTCAACGTGTTATTGCACCGGAACCAGTAAAACGCCTATAACTTTGAACTCTTCTTCTATCACCAGCTCTCCTGTGTAACAGGAGAGCTGATGACAGAGGAAAAGTTTGAGGAAGTGCCTCTTTTGGAATATTCCGCTTTGTGGAAAAATATATTTTAATGTTTTTGTGCCTACAGATACTCTCTCTCTCTCCATTGGGTGAGACGGGGGCAACCATTTACCTCCACCTCACCCCTGACGGATTAACTCCAGAAAAGGTAAAGGCACAGTACGCTTTCAAATAGATCTCGTCACAGGGCGCGGTGGCGTTGCGGTAACCGGTTCTCGTCAGATCGCCGAAGTTAAGCAATGTCGAGCCCAGTTAGTCCTTGGGTGGGTGACCGTCTGAGCGATCGATTCGGACTCCCGCGTTGTGTCCATGGGCAAGGTACTGAACCCCAAGTCCCATGACACCGTGTACTAAGGCGTACTTCACGTCGATGGTGCCCATGTCTTCAACCATTCTAACCCTGCCTGTGCTGCAGTGCGGAGTTACGATGTTGGGGAGTTGGCAGCTGCGCGTCGTTGCTCGGTGGTTCACTCCGGGTACTCCGGCATCCTACACCCGTAAAACTGTCATCGACTCGATATGACCTTGGCTGTTGAAGTGTCGTTGGACCTAAATAAATAAATAATAATAATAATACATAATAAATAGATCTCGTCATTTCATCCAACATGTTCATGCCATTTTTCTGATTGACAAATTTCAGTGGCCCAATAGAAACAATTCATATTTGCACTGTTAGAAATTTTGTAGTTAGCTAACTGATAATTATTTGTGTATCAAAAGCTCCTATGTATACTGTCGACTCCAATTCCTAAAAACTGTGTCATTGTCTGTTGCACTTGTTACATTGTACACAATTAATATAAATCATTTTTTTTGTTTTCCAAGCGTTTGTTCCATATGATGTGTCCATGTAACATATTTGTTTCAAAATAAAATATTGTTTAAACTAATTGTTTCGTCCCCTGAGTTCCAATGTGTTCTATGTGCCAGTAGGCACATAGAACACATTGGAACTCAAGAGACGATTTGTGTATAGAGGTAAGCCGTGCGGGTTGCTAGAGGAAGAAAGCAGTCGGAAATAGTTGACAATTAGGGGCGTGTTTCATATTCTGTTTAGTAGCGATGCTTCAATTCTTGTACACTTGTGTTTGTTGACATTCCAGGTGACACATCCAACTACCGTCTTCATAGCAGTAATGAATAGCCCCAGTGACGTCGAGAGTTTTTCGCCGAGGAGAGTTGTAAGCCTATAATTTTCTGACAGATCAAAGTAGTTTCTCAGCAGATTTCAGATTAGGCAACCAAAGTTTTTACCGTTTTGGCATTCAAAACGGGTAATTATTGAAACGTCAGTCTAAAAAACACGTTTTAGTCAAAATATCAATAATTGTCATTCTATTTTTACAAAACTTTAACCATAAAACCCTCATTTTTTCCCGCACACCTTTAGTGGCGAGCCCGTGGCTCTGTACCCGCCCCTGGCGCCGTAGCAGGAGTGGGGAACAGCATAGGCGCTTATCTCCCTTGTATTATTCCAAGGAGGCACTGGGGACAAAGGTGCCCTTTTCAGCTGGGATGTACCTTTCTCTAACTTTCTCTAAGGAACGTTTCATGCTTCAGAAAATGCCTCAGCGCGTCCTTCACAAGGTGTTAAATCGAGCGGGCGATGCCGGCACTCTCACATTTTCTACTGGGTACGTGCCTCTATAGCTCCATGGTGTATTGTTAATTTAGCAATGAACTTTTATTCGCTTAAAGCAGATTATGTATGTTGGGCCCATTTTCCTTCTTCGGAAGCACATATGACCATGTCGCGTCTCCATTTATCACTCGGGTGGGATCGGGTTGCCCCCAAAATTGGTATGTCCTCTGCCCTTTTCATCTTCTGGCACCCTGCCCCCCCCCCCCCCACCCACCCACCCCATTCTACGCCGTAGACAAGCTCAAATATGTTTAACACAAACGTGACAGGTGAAAGATTTTCGCATCATGAAATGTCGCATTAATGGTCGAAGGGAGATAACTCTAAATAATATAATTTGTTTTCCTTGTCTTGCAATAGAAAGACGAAATTTGTTATGGAAATAACAGTCTGACGTTTTACACTGATCTGTGAACTCAGTGGGCAGATTGTGGAGGGGGTGGACAATAACATGTGATGAGGTTGGGCGGAATGAGGGTGTACTTTTCGCTCTAATGTTCATTACTTTGAAACTACGGCAGTTGAACTCAGAAAATCAGAAAATCAAAATTTATTTCCAATTATACCAGCGGAAAAAAGAAACGCAAGTTTTTTTCTGTGGTAAATATTTCAAATGTGTCATGGATGATTATTTAATTGTCTGGATTTTGGTGTTATTTCTTCATTAATGATTAAATTTTGACGAGTTTTGTTGTCTTAACACAGACGGCGTTTGCATGGATAACTTTCACACGTGGGTACCCTACGCCATTTCCTGATCAAAATCAATAGCAGGTGTGCCGACCCTGGGCTTCAGTCGCTGTTCTAACTGTCCTTACCATTGACCCCATCAAGTTCTTTATGGTCCTTTGTGGGATGTTATTCCACCCCCGAGGAAGGGCCTGCGTGAGCTGAGCGACGTTGCTTGTGACGCTGACGCGCTTCCTGACCCTCCTGTCCAGCTCGTCACAAAAATGCTTGATCGGACACAAATCTGGACTGTGGGGTGGCCAGTCGAGAACTGGGACATTGTTTTGGTTGTGGAAATCACGACAAACACTATCAACGTGCAGCCTCGCATTATCCTGCTGAAACGTAAGGATACGCGCGTGGATAAGTGGAAGGACGTGAGGCATGAGGACCTGATCCCAATATTTTACGGCTGTAAGATTGCCCTGGATGACCACGAGAGGCGTTTTCACGCCATGAGAAATCCCCCACCTCCAAAACCATAACAGACCCTCCCAACAAAATCTATCGTTTTTCCTTAATGCACGCGTCAGAATATCACTCTCTTCGACGTCGATAGCAACGTAGTCGACCATCTGACCTGTAAAACGTGAACCGAGACTCGTCAGCGAATAATACACGTCTCCAGTGGGCCAAGTGAAACCGATTTGGTGCATTTGCCCGCAGCCATTGCAATCGACGGGTGTAAGGTGCGAACCAACGTAGGGACGTCGTGGCCTTAAATTGAACTCCCGCAACCGATTCTTAACTCTTCTTGGACACACTTGGCGACCATGAGTGTCTACAAACTGACTCGCCGTCTGTATCGCCGTCTGAAATTGGTTACGGAAGTGTGAGAGACGTATGCTTCTATCGACCTAGCGACCTACTGCCGCTCCTGGGACGGGCCGCTAATCTTCCTGTGGCTCTGAGACGCCCAATTAAACGAGCTATCGTTGACTCGTTGACCCCAAATTGCTGGGCGACGAGACGTCACGACCGGCCCTACATAATTAGAGCAGTAATAGCCTACCCCCATCAACTTCGGACAATCGCGGCATTTTGCTTTTCAATCGAGTTGAAATGAAATGCTGTGCAATCTATGTGTACTGTTCAAAATTTCGAGTTGGTATGGTTTTTAAGCCCATAGCACGTGGGAGTATCCCGGATGCACGCTTTGTCGAAACATCTGTTGAAAGCATGCAGGGTCGCACATGGTTATAATTATTGAATTTTAATCAAAGACTCTTTAGACAGTACGCTGAGGTTGCCTATGTGTCAAGTTTTACTACATTTGGTCTATGGATAAAAAAATTATTTTACCAAAACTGAACTTGCGTTTCTTTTTTCCGTCAGTGCAGTTTCATTTGCCTTTTAAATAACTGAGTTCTTTGCATATAAATGGAATACTTGTTTGGTTTTAACTTGCAATTGACAAATCAGGCACCGCGGATCGAGTTTGAAAGAGGTGGGGCTGAATCATGGGAAGAATTTGTTTTTTTAAATATGCGCGCATGAGTTTGGGGGAGGGTAAATTTTGGGTGCGCTTCAGCAGTTTTTTTTAATTTTGGCACATACATATGGATAAGAAAAAATATAAAATTCTATCACGAATCTTAAGATAATCGGGTCAGATTTTAGTCCCTAACATCTCCCTTTCAGGAAAAGGATAAAACAAAGAATATTTATTGCCGGAAAGCTGAATAAAAATCTACTCGATCAACTTGTGAGTGGAATGTTTACCCCTTTACACAACGTAACGGCAAAAAACCGGCCAGCTCTGTTGTAAAAAATAGCCAATTTATTTTATTATTTTTTCATTTTTTGTCTCAAAAACATAGGTTATGACACCTCACTGGAACGAGCTCGTTCCAATGAGGGGTCAAAACCTATGTTTTTGAGACAAAAAATGAAAAAAAGTAGTTATTCAAGAAATTTTTTTACAAGTGTCATCTGCTTTTCATGTTAGGTAAAAGGTTAAAACAACTGTGTACTTCCGTTGCTACTTCAGTATTCAAGTTGACGATTCCACTTATGTGAAGTAGCGAAGTGGACATCAAGACAGGTGTAGCGGAATGGAAATACACAGTTTTTATACAATTGGATGTACGAACAGAACATGTTTCTTCGTCTTTCGATTGGATTCGAGGACCTTGACCCCGAAAGGTGTTACTGAATCACTGACTGAATCATATTATATTCTCAACCGGTATCCCCCACACATATCCTGTAAACGACATGGTTCTCTTACATATGTATTTTCCACTGTCGTTCTTTCTGGCGTCGCATGTCCAGTTAATTTGCTCAAAGAGCCCTCTCAAAAGTTGAGTACTCTCCTTGTATTCTTGTGCTTCCAGTTCCCCTTATCTGACTTGAAAACGGCAAGTGTCATTTACAATAAATACCTCATTAATTTGCATTCTAAAATGACATAACTCTCTACCCAACCTAACGACCAAGCCTGGTCGGCGCTATTCACAAAGGTCTCTATGAAATTTTCATTTCTTTTTCATTTTTGTCTCAAAAACATAGCTTATGACCTCTCATTAGAACGAGCTCGTTCCAGTGATGGGTAATAAGCTATGTTCTTGACGCAAAAAAAAATGATAAAAATTAGTTATTCGAGAATTTTGTTTGCAAGAGATGTCTCCCCTTCGTGTTAGGTAAAGGGTTAATATTTGTATTTAGAATGGGTCTCACTTCACTTTTCTCTCTCTTAACAGCCACTGCTTATTGCGTTTCCATTATTAATATCGTCACGCACTCGCTCTATAATGTTTCTTCTTAGAATATATGAACCGGACATTTTTACACCGGACATTACCCCTGACAGACATTTCCCCAGCGAACATTTCCCCAATGTAGGCGAATATTTTTTCAGCGCGGGAGAACATTACCGTAGACATCTCCTGAAAGGTGGGAGGGCATCATGAGATAGTAACGACACTTTCAAAGTTAAAACAATTATCAGAATGACGGTGAAGAGAAACAATTTCTACGTTGATAAAACAAGATCCCGGTATCCTTTTAACAACTTGAAACGATTTGCATTATACTATTTCTGTGTTGATAAAACCAGACCCTGATATTTATTGGAATGCTTTCTTCGAGAGAGCGTTTCAAGAAATAATGCCAGGGCCTGGTATTATTATTGCAGATAAAAATATAATTACGGTTCAATCCCGGGAACGGTAATTTTCTGGTTCTCAGTTTAGCCGTGAAATTCCCATTTATTAAACATTTAATATAAAACAAATCGTTTCGTTTCACGTTCTTCTTGAAGTTTACGCTTCAATTTATTTAGCTGAACTACAGTACGTTGAGAGTGGATTGTAACTATATCACCCGTGGAGTGGAAATATCGCCCAAACTGTAACTTTCAAATTTTGTGCATATCGACAAGAAACACAAGCAATGTTTCAGCCAATGGACCTCCGGGTTTAACCCGGAGGTCCATTGGCTGAATCTTTGCTTGTGCTGGTTATGCTTTGCAACAAATTTGCAATTATTGCTTGGGTGGAATCTCCTCCACTCTGCGGGCGATTTAGTGATAATACATTCTCCACGCACTGTACACGCATTTTTGTCAACAAACGATATAGGTTGTACACGTAGAGAGCAATTCTAATCACTGCATGAACATCGGCTCGAAAACAAAGGAGTAACTCCCAACACTGGAGAAATACATTTGGAATTGTTACAAGAACAAAACAAAACTAGAGAAGCAGAATTTACTGCAACCAGTAAATTAGAGTCTGTGTGAAAATGGTGAACGCATCAGAACCAAGTTATATAGAAAAACAATTTATGGAGCTCCTTTTCGGGCGTAAAATATCTAGAAAGAATTCTGGTTTTCGTAAACAGCGTTTAAAGATTTTCATACAAGGTTCTGAAGAAACTGGAAATAACCTCTGCCCATAGCATTAAATGTGTTCTATAAAGTAATCAGCAATGGATATGTTTTACTCTGCCCACTTTTTGAGAGAAGAAATAGTTGTATGAACTTAAGAAATGCTATGTGGTTATAAAATGCAATTTCAAGCAATTTCGAAAACTGCACTTAATGAGAACCTGATTGATCCCAGTGAATTGGACCCAACTTATTAACGTCCACGTTTTTTCGAATCGTTTGGTATTGGTCCCAAGTCCATATGTAATATGATGCTTGAGATATGAGTGTGAGCAACTTTCATAATCCCCCCCCACCCCCCCCCCCCCCCCGCGGTCAATTTATTTTGAGAATAAAATTACATGTATTAACAGTGGCAATGCATTAGGTGGTCATAAAACGTTATTTCTAACAATTCTGCAAAATGCACTTCATGACCCCTGGGTGAACCTAGTGACCTTGACCCATATTTTGAACCAATTTTGAGTGTTGACTCATTTAGTGTTGGTCCCAGGTCTAGGGGTCATAGCATGCTTGAGATATGAGAGTGCCCTACTTTCAAAATATTTGGCCCCACCTACTTTTTTGAGCGTAACGTAAAGATACATGTAGGAACTTCCAGAATTCATTAGGAGTCATAAAATGTTATTTCCAGCAAATCGGGAAAATGCTCTCAATGACCCATTGGTGATCTCAGTGACCTTTACCCATATTTTGAAACTCCATTGAGTTTTGACTCTTTTGGTGTTTGTCCCAGATCCATACGACATACCATGCTTGAGATATCAGCGTTACCCACTTCAAAACGATTGGCCACGCCCACTTTCTCGTGTAAATATGCATTATGAACTTCGAGAATGCATTAAGGGAGACAAGAAATGTGATTTCCAGCAATTCTGAAAAATGCACACAATGACTCCTGAGCGACCTTAGTGACCTTGACCCATATTTTGCACCTCCATTGAGTTTTGACTCATTTGCTGTTGGTCCATACGTCATACCATGCTTGAGATATGAGCGTGACCCACCTTCAAAATTTTGGGCCACGCCTACGTTTTCCCCGTAAAAACGCATGTATGAACTTCGGTAATGCATCAGAGGGTCAAAACATGTGATTTCCAGTAATTCTGAAAAATGCACTAAATGACCCCTGTGTGACCTCAGTGACCTTGACACATATTTTGAACCTCCATCGAATGTCGACTCATTTGGTGTTGGTCCCAAGTCCATGGGTCATACTATGCCTGAGATATGGGCGTGACCCACTTTAAAACCACTCCAACGGACACACCTAATTCCCTAGGAATCTGAAAAAAAACATAGGTGGTCGAGGAATGGTGACTGTCTAAAAGTATACTAAAATCAGCGAGACAGGACAATTTGTTTTCGAGTTGTACGGCAGAAAGAAGAAGAAGAAGAAGAAGAAGAAGAAGAAGAAGAAGAAGAAGAAGAATGTTTCACTTAAACTGATAAAAGGAAAACTTTAACCTCAAACAAATTAAAATATAACAGAAAAATGTTGCTGGAATGTTCGCTTTTCTAAAGAACAGTCTGGGAAAATATCCGCTGTGGAAAATGTCCCCCAATATGTATTGAGTAATATCCGCCTGGGTAAACTCCTCTGAGGAAATGTTCGCGCACCGAATATATGCCATCAATTTCGATAGATGTTCTGACTTAACACGTTCGTCATTGAATCATTGAATAAAAATTCGCATTTCATGTAAAATATATAATACAGTCGTATAACTGAAAAAGTCAAGAAATGAGAATAGTGCATATCTTTGTGACATAAAAGTGATCAGTTTGTTGTATTCCATCGATCATCGTATGATTGTTGGGTTTTCGGGTGGGGTGCTGAAATTGCTGTCCACGAATATGATAATTCTCAAAACGTAAGTACAGATGGAAACATTTATCATATTTTATCCCTTTGACCAAAATCTCCCCAAGCCAAAATATTTGACCGAACCCCCTGGCCGAAACATTGGTACTCGAAATGTCCAGCCGACAACTGACCAATTAGATACTTCCCGCAGTACATTAATAAATAACCACCAGCTGATCTACACAAAACCGGGTGAGGTGTTAAATGCTGCTGCTAACATTTATGTAACTCGTAGTCGCTAATGTGTTTGGTAATATTGGAATTACAGGTGCTCCCGCTGGCATAAATAGCAGACAGTTGGAAATTTATGACGTGTAATTTCACGAAGACTTGAGAAGCAATCGCAGTAGTTCCTGGTTGATTTTTTTCTTAATAATATCCGGCCATCAAACACTTTAACCTATATTGATATGAAACACACTCACGTCTGATGTTTGTTTTTCGACATACTGTAATTATTTTTCAAACATACCACCCCACTTCATAATTACACAAGATGATTTATGTTTTCAACCATCTGTTAACAGATTAAAAACTAGGGTTATTTACTGCTTCCACTTTACCAACCCATTAACACACGTGGCTTCTGTCTAACAAAGTTTTTAAAAAAAGATGCATCGATTTGTGTCTCTAAAAAAGCTGCACAGTTGCAGTGGGAAACTTGTACACAGTGTTGTGGATAATAATGCAGGTTGAGAATGGAGAGTACGGTTAGGTAGCTCGCCATAATCCGGTTGTAAGTTAATAATGCCTCGCCACAACCATGCTTTTTCTCGAATTGTCCATTTGCAGAGGTGGTAGAACCAGAGGGGGTATAGGGGACACGCACCCTTCCACCTTTTTCCACAGATATCTTAAGCTGTTACTCAATCACATGGAATTGGTGCAAAAAGTCAAATGCCAATTCAAACAGAGTTAGCAGCAGTTGACCAAATAACCCCACCTTCGTCCGCTTCGATCTGTCTCTTCTACTTCAGCAATCACCCAACCCGAAGGCTAGCCTTCGGGTTGGAAGATGGTTGAAGTAGAAGAAATAGACCAGACGGTGACCGCACTGCCCGTGCTCTTCTAAACCAGAGACTAGAGGGTAAGCGAACGTTTGCCAATGCACTATTAGAAGTTTTCTCCGTCAGGCCGAAACACAGTAGTGTCCTGGTCTTTGAAATTTGTGCCCCTCCGCTTTCATGGAGTTTCCGCCGCCTCTGTCCATTTGCTAATGTTGCTCCTTCGTTTCCAGAATCATTTCACTTTAACATGTTGACAATTGCCATGTGATGAAAGATTACAGTAAATCCTTTGAACATAGCCGATTCTGTGTGATCCCGGTAAGCGGGACAGTGTTTTTCTGCTGTGGTAGAATATATTTCCGGGTATATAAAAGGCCCAGCAGCCAACGTTTGAAATGTGATTACTCAAAATGGACATTACTTTTTTAAAGATTGGCTAAGAATGGCTTGATTCATTTGTTGTGCACGATATAAACACATTATATTGAAAGTGATCTTAAATCTCTCCAAATAACATCTGGATGCGAAAGTTATCCTTGCAATGCGGTTCGTACCTAAATAATATTATGGCTAGCTTACATATGTGCATTGTAAGATACACTGATCATTGATTGTCTCTCAGTCACTGACGGTGTGTAGTAGAGATAACTTTGGTATTCATCTAACAATCATATAGATTTAGGTCTGAAAACCACGAGAAACGGTAAGTATCACATAATGTGTTCCGATTCCGTATCATGTAGAGGACTCATGATTCCGTATCATATGGAAGACTCGTTTCCGGTAACGCGAACATAACAGACGCATGACTACATTCTTTGTGAGTTTCAGTGATCTACTCAGCTGATGGCTCACAAAACAAACAAAATTCCTTACAGTTCCTGTAAGTTACAGTTAGCGACAAAACTATTAATAGCCAATGACCCAAACATGTATTCATAATTTAAGATTTAATCTGTTTATGTGATAGAATTGTTTGATAAATGAATTATCATGATAATGTGCATGTCCTGTGATTTGCATCAGATTCTCGGTGGTGTCCAAAAATGAGATCACAAGTCACCGGCAAAGCCGGATCGTTGAGATTCCATTCTAGACACCACCTCGAATATGATACACATCTCAGGACATACACATAATCATGATAATCGGTGCATATTAAACGCGTATTGATATATATTTCGGCTGATCTTTGATATAGTAGTTGAAGTGACCACTGTTTTCGGTTTAAAAATCCACAAATATGGAAAGAACTCAAGTTTATAAACAAAAACACTGAATAATTAAAAAACTTCTCTCTATCTTTAGCTCCACTTGACAAGTGGCAGTGGAGCTTTTCTCGTAATGATTTGTCCATCGTCAGTCGGTCCGTCGTTCGTCCGTCGTCTGTCATCCATCTGTCGTCAACATTTTGTGTGTCTGGGCCATAACCTCTTAACGACTTAATATTTTTGGAAGAAACTTCATTACAATACATATTTTTATGTATGCCTCAATCAAGGTCAAGGTCACAGGCACTACGTTAAGGTATCAGAAAAACTTCAACATTTCACTATCACTTTTGTCCGACCCATATATCTAATGATTGACATATCTTATTCATACTTTGTACAATTATTGCTCATGACTCAAGGGTGTGTCACGACTTTGATCCATGGTCATATCACCAAAATCAAGGTCACAGACAGCAAAACTTTGATATTGTTATACAATCCATGTCCGATCCATATAACTTGGTATGATTGACAGATTTTATTCACACTTGGTTCAAATGTTGCTCATGGCTCAACGGTGTGTCGCGACTTTGATCCATGGTCATATCATCAAAGTCAAGCTCACAAGCAGCAAAACATTGGTACTGTTTTTAGTCCTTATCTGGTCATATAACTTTTTGATTGGTGGTTCTTATTCATACTTGGCTCCATTTTTTAATAGATATTTTTTCTGTAAACAAAAAAGGGTTTGGCAAACAGGCTATGCCAATAAGGAGCAGAATTATTGCCCATGGCTCAGCGATGTGTCGCAACTTTGCTCCAATGTCATATCATCAAGCTCAAGGCCACAAACTGCAAAACTTTGATATTGTTATACAGTCCTTGGCTGGTCTGCATAATTGATTCTGTATGACAGATCTTGTTCATCCTCAACACAATTGTTACCCTTTTCCAAATCGTGACCTTGAGTCATTGTCACGTCATCAAGGTCACAAGTAGTAACACTTGGATACTTGTCTTGTATTTAGATTTCTCTAAAAGCAGTGACCCTAGGCGTAGCTGTCGAGGCTGAGATGCATCTTGTTAATTGAATCCTCGGTTATTTCAGCTCGAATTTCGTAGTGTGTGTTTACATCTTGCCTTTTCCAAGCTTGTGATTATTTCATTGTATTTAAGACGCCACGTGTAAGTAGTCGAGGCGCTGTGAGTCGGCATTGGACTTCAAACCGAAAGTATCCGCAGTTCGATCCCCGGCAGGGGTAACTGTGTTGTGTACTTGGGCAAGGCACTTTATCTCGATTGCCCACTGTGTAGTGACGCGTACTGCACGTCGATGGTGCACTTGTCTCCAACCAGTGCAAAAGCTGCTTGTGTGGAGTAAGTAAGTCGGGG
This sequence comes from Pictodentalium vernedei, assembly GCA_031216915.1. Taxonomy (NCBI): domain Eukaryota; kingdom Metazoa; phylum Mollusca; class Scaphopoda; order Dentaliida; family Dentaliidae; genus Pictodentalium; species Pictodentalium vernedei. The sequence continues at coordinate 150,328,078 of CM062293.1, forward strand.
ACTCTGACAGTTGCTGGCCGCTGCTTGCTGTTTCTCTCTTGGTACCCCGGCTTTCTCCCCCGTTAAACAGTCTGACACGAGGTGACCCTGGTTGTCGAAAGTGTCGTTAAATCCAAACTAATAAATAAATAAATAAATAAATAAATAAATAAATAAATAAATAAATAAATAAATAAATAACCATACACAGTCTGTTGAGATATATAAACGGCTAATAAAGTGGTCTCCATTTATTTATCTATTCATCTGTTAAAATTTCGACTCAGATAACCACTTCACATTCAACAAGTAAATTATGGCAGGTATTAATTCAATATACAGGAAAAGTAACTGGTTAGAATTCTAAGATACATTCGTTACGTAGTAGTTAGTTAGTAATATGGCATTACGGAGTCAGTAAATTTCATATTGAGTGAGAGCTGTGCACTCGCCCAATATGGAATTTACTCACATGGTATATGCCAGAGAGCTTTGCTTTCGCCCAATGTGGATTTTAACGATATTGTATATAGCATGAAGCTTTGCTCTCACCCAATATGAATTTTACTGGCATTGTATATAACACAGAGTTTTGCTCTCGCCCAATATGGGTTTTACAGACATTGTGTATACGACAGAGCTTTGCGCTCGTCCAATATGAATTTTACTAACATTATATACTATGGAGCTTTGCTTTAGCCCAGTATGGATTTTTCTGACCTCATTTATTCCAAAGAGCAAGCTCTTGCCCAATATAGAACTTACTGACGTCATTTATACCATATCAGGTCACTAATAAAGTGTGTAATTAATAGTGTCAGTATTGATTGGTATTCAGTAGACTTGTTTGGTTGGTTGCGTAATATTTTCAGTTTATAGCTATATGGCTGTGGGTTGAAAGCATTTCATCTATCCAGTATAATACATGTGGACGCGCAGATGATATTCCAGTGCATGTCGTCAAACTGGCATGCACATTGTCAAACTTGTATTTAACCATTTAGGGAGCGCGGTGGCTCAGTGGGTAGAGGTGCAGGCTGCAAGCCGAGAGGTCCTCGGTTCGAATCCCACCTGCGGCAACCGCGTTGTGTCCTTGGGCGAGACACTTCATCTCCATTGCCCGCGTGGGGGCACGATGACGCCGTGAACTAAGGCGTACTGCACGTCGATGGTACGCATGTCTTCAACCAATCTCACCCTGCCTGTGCTGCAGTGCGGAGTTACGATGTTGGGCAGCTAGCAGCTGCTCGTCGTTGCTCGGTGGTTCTCTCCGAGTACTCCGGCTTCCTCCACCCGTAATACTGTCACGGTCATGATTAGCCATTGTGCATAAATATGTGACCTTAAGCATCAATAAAAAAATAAAATAAATTTAACCATTTGACCCTGATGGTATATTCCTTCCAAATCTGGACCAATCAACTGGTAGGGTCTATATTCGATACTTGGGGAAGACTAATCAATATTTTCAACGTGCAGCCTTGTGGCTGTACGTTGAAAATCTTGATTGGTCTACCACATACATTCAGTGATCAACTTTCTACTATATGAATTAAGGTCGTATCACGCTTCTGGATCGGAAAAAGGGCCTTCTGGGACCAAATGGTTAAGACAGCATTTTGTAATGCCACCGCGAAGGGGTTATTTTTCAAATACGCAAACAACCTGTATAATACAAACTATGTTTTATTGACAGCAACACATTGCACAATTCACAAACCTGGAAATATTTAATTCTGAGAACTTGAACGACAACATCCGCTTTAGAATGGTTTCATTCAGGTTCCTTGAAACCAAATACGACTCTTGAGGGGACCCTTGAAGAACAAGTTCATCCCGTGTTAGCTTGGAAACGATTAATACATTCTCATCTCTTTCATCTCTCTCTTTCAGAGGATCGCGCCTTCCTTTTCCTCACAAGAACATGATTTCGGTAAGTGTATCTTTAATTTGGAAGGTAGATTAATTAATTTTTAGTCACTTGCCATCAGGGAAGAATGATTGATCCGCCCTGTAGGTAACGGTTTTGCGATTTAACATTTTGAAACCGTTGTACAAATACAAATGTCACATATCTTGAAAACAGAATAATTATGTACACTCTAAATAAATTTGGTTAAAAATTAACCCAAATCATCTGGGTTGAGTGAATATGAACCCAAATGGGTTCATATTCACTCAGCGCAGTCGATTTGGGTTGATTGTTAACCCAACTGATTTAGAGTGTAGGAGGGTACGGTACTTTATATATTATTTCTCCTGTTGTGGATCGATTCGGACTCCCGCGTTGTGTATTTGGGCAAGGCACTTAACCCCGATTGTTCACATGGGGGCACGAAGACGCCGTGTACTAAGGCGTACAGCACGTCGATGGTGCGCATGTCTTCAACCAATTTAACACTGCCTGTACTGCAGTGCGGAGATACGATATTGGGGAGCTGGCAGCTGCTCGTCGTTGCTCGGTGGTTCTCTCAGGGTACTCCGGCTTCCTCCACCCGTAAAACTGCCACCGACACGATATGACTTTGGCTGTTAAAGTGTCGTTAGACCTTGGTAAATAAATAAATAAATTCACCCGTTGTATGTTTAAAATACAGTATTTTGTCAGTGGAAAGTATATTTGTAGCGTATAAGTCTTTGATCAAAGCAATCAGGTATGTTCCAAATAGTTGGGGATTATGACTGAGCCATCGGGCGCCGACCTTCTACACCCCCCCACCCCCACCGCGCCCTAAAACATCTTAGTTACAGTCATGATTAACTACCTCTGATAGGTTCTCTGAATCACCTTGACTGGCCGACTTACATGGCCGTATGGTGTCACCCAAGAGCCATTGGGGAAACCCCGACTAGTAATTCTCACGAAGCAGCAATTATACGGTGGGCTCCACTAACTAGATATCACCGAATAAAATAATCATGTTAATTGTATATATATTCAAACACCAAACCATTCACCACACATTTAGAAGAAATTTACCCTGTTAACCTCCTAGCGCTGTTGCCGAAATATCTAAATTCCAAGCTGCGATATTTTCCCATAATGCAACTAGACATTTAACCAATTCAGTCTTCTTTAACAGAGTTTGTTGAAGCTTAAAATGGTTAACTTCCAGTTGCATTATTGGAAAAATGTGCCGCCTTAAATTTTAATACACCGACATCAGTGTGTTAATGTTAATGTTGAGATTTTATGTAGTGTGTTAATATTACGAGGTTCGGAGCATTATTAGTATAAGATTTTACACCCCGCAAATTGTCGCATACAGAATTACACAATTTTACTTAAATCTGTTTGTGGCATATGCCTGCATTTTAGTATTCTGTTAATGACAGAAAACCATTAAAAAATATCACATTCTTCATTAAGTGAGATGAAATGAAAGTATATAAATATTAAATATAAATATTCCTCATTCTTGTCTCTTTTTTTTTTTTTTTTGTTCAAATAAATCTCAGAATGCGGATTTTCCCATAATGCAACTAGAAAATGAACCAATTCAATCTTTTTTGACATAGCTCGTTGAGGTCATGGGTTAACTGTGTATGTAGGGTTGTCGTGGCTCCATGGGTTTCTTGGAAGTCTTCAAATTTAGGAATCCATTGGCACGGACCTGGAAAGTCATTCAGTGATGGAACCTTGAATGAAAAAGTAATGCAGTCAAAGGGAATTCTTTTGGCCATATTTAGCTCGCTTCACATCGAGTTGAGTATTGCTGGAATGAATCTTCTCTGACTAATAAAATGTCAAAGGGAACAATGTTTCAGTTTGTAGATATGACTGTGACATGATTTTAAGGTCGTAAATATTGAACACAAATTCCCTAAGCTTTCATTCTTGTGTAACTATGTGTAACTTTGTGATGGGAGCTTCGTTTTTGTGCCCGGAAATCTTTGAAAATTCTTGCATTTTTCATCTCTCTCTCCTTGAAAACCCTTGAAAATATGCTGGTAACATCCTGAAAACTCGTTGAATATTTGTCTAATCTTTCAAGGACAGGTGCCCTTAATAAAGGTTATGGACTACGGCGTTCCTTCGGGAATTAGATTCAAAGAACGCCCTTGAATCTGATTATTCAAGCCCTTGCAAATCTGGAAAATGTGCCAGGATGCCCCCGAAAAGCCTTGAATGTTCACGAAATGAAAACTCTGACGAAGCTCTTAGTGATAACTATATATTTTTAGATTTCATAGCTCAGGAAGGCATTGTCCCAACAAGTTTCCTCTGGTCGTTCTCCCTCCTCCCACCTCAGAGGGTCCTAGTTAGGAATACTGAAGTGGGACTTGAAAATCCTTGAATTTGGATATTATTGGACTTTGAACAACAATAAATAATAAATAATAATAATAAATGTAGTTTAGAGCCGAAAATCCTCTTGGGCTTAAAACACAAAAAAACAAAAAAACTTTAGATGTATATATCACTCTGCAGTTTCTATTTACTGACTGTCTCCAAGCGGATGAAGCACAATCAGCGGGCTTCATCGTAAGTTATATACCCGCTGGAACAAATGTGATTTGAGAGCTGATCGGAAAGATGGGAGACTCTGGGATGCTTTCAGCCCACTCGGAAGCAGGTTCCAAAGGAATGGAGCAGCCACCGAAAAGGCCCGATCGCCAACTGTTGTGAGGTCACCTGGTGCATGGACAAGATTGTGTGACGTTTTCGAACGTAGTGATCTACCGGGTTCGTAACGTGAAAACAAAGTGGACAGATACGGTGGGGCCTCGCCATTTAAGCATTTCCAAGTTAATATGAGAATTTGGAATTCAATGCGTTCCCTCGGAAGCAGCCAGTGCAGATTTTTAAGAATAGGTGTAATGTGGCAGGAACGTTTGGTCATAGCAATTACACGTGCTGAACATTGAGAGAATCGGTCTTGCATAGCCTTCCGTGTTATCAGCCCTTCCCTACAGGAACCCGGAGACTAATTCCCTGTAAACTCAATAAAATTATTGGGATCTCTCGGAAAAAAATATACTGACTAATAGATGCTCGAATTCCCAGCTTCACTGATCTCTTTGCCCTCTGTTCTGCTGATGAGAACTTTCAATCTGATGTATCTTATTTGAATGATATTTACGATGATTTTCAAGAGAGTTATCGATATCTCCCTTTCACTTCTTGGGTCTGTTAATGAATTTAATATTGGGGGTGCGTGAATTTGGACTGTTACAAAAAAAAATGTTACAAAAAAAAATGTAATCAACAGTGTGTGCATAATTTCAAAAACTATGGACATTGCTCATCTAATTATCGGAATGTAGGGAAATAGCAGTATTCTGTCCAATTGAATGCCATTCTTGTTAATTGCGTAATGTTCACCGGAAAAAAAATCTTTTCAGTTTACGGAGTTCCTTGGTTCAATACAGTGGTTATAGTGTGCGGTCCTACGAGCCAGTCGAAGAGTGTCGTACGCCTAGAGTCGAGTTGGGTTTCATCCGATTCTGTTCTGAAATTCTTAATTCTGAAATCAATAATTCTGAGAATGTCCTCCATGCCCTGATACATATATGTTGTTAAGGCCAAGAGGAGCGACACTGGCGACTCGAAACCGTGGTGCAGAAGGGAAGGGAGAGGGGGGGTGGGGTGGCTTCGGCAAATTCAGAATCCACTGACACGTTAAAAAGCATATTTTTTTTCAGAAATATCCGTACTTATACCAATATCTTTTTGGCAAACGCTACACTTAACAGCTCTTGCAAAAACGACTTATGTTGGGACCTGATATACTGTATACGTAACTGTAATAATTCAAGGCTTATAATCATTAACTGTGTTTTGCCAGTTACTACCTACCGCTGGGGCTGCTATCTCGTCCTACCATTTTCACGGATCCGCCACAACGTAGGATCAATGGTAGATACCTGTGCACATTAAGGACACTTTCAAGTGGTAATTGTGCAATTTTCGACGCTTTAGTTTGAAAAACATTTCTAGTTTACTATGCAGTTAACCCTTTACCGAACGAATCGCCCGCATCCCCACCCGCGTAATATGCAAATTGGGCAGTTGAAAAAATTAAATTATTTAAAATATTTCAACAAAACCATATCATGTGACCCCTCATTGGAACGAGCTCATTGAGCTCGTTCCAATGGATGTGTGTGTGTGTGTGGGGGGGGGGGGGGGGGGGGGGGGGTCACATGATATGGTTTCGTTGAAATTATTTTTTAAATTTAAAAAAAATGATTTTTGAAACAATAAATTTTGATATCGTCTGCGTTGGGGAAAGGGTTAATCAAATTGAAACATCAGAATATGTATGTATAAAAAATGTTGCACATTAAGGGCGATAACTGGACAGGAAAATACAGGCGTTTCAAGTTCTGGGTTACAAAACAGTGTTTTTTTCCATTGACGACAGTACTAATCTTTCCTCCTCTCTCCATCTTATCAAGCTGATTTGGGCAAAAACAACCATCTATCCATTTAGTTTATCATCTCATGAAAAAAAGATACTGAAAACAAATATAGGTCGCCACGTGAATTTTTCCTTTAAATTTGGAGCTTCCTATACTCCCGTCCAGTTTCGCACTGAATGAAATAGACATATTTTTACCTACCCCCACCCAAATTTAATCTTCTCTCACACATTTCAGAAGACAATAGTCACCAATATTTTATATCTTTTCCAAAACATGCACTTTAAAAATTTTATTCATACTTACAAGCTCGGTTCATTTTCCACCAATCGGATAATTCCAGGAACTTTTATCCTCCATTAAAGGTTGGGTGGTTTGTCAGCCACTAGAGGCGCTGTTTGCACGAAAACACTGTATTGTAACCTGAACTTCCTACAAAGTCGATAAAAATATATGTAATTATGGGTTTAAATTAAAGAAAAAATACTGTCTAATATATTAAATATCTTTTTTTCAAATTTCAATGCTCTTTGCCTAATCTATCAGCATTACAATTAACCCACCCCAACTGGTTGAGAGAAAAAAAGTCATGTGTCACTTTTTACATTTTGCCCTTTAAACTGATTCCAAACAACAAGTTTAATGAATTTGTTGTCCTCAAACTGTCATCATTTTGCATTTGTATACCAACAGAGTAGCTGTATAAACTATCAAAGTAAAAAAAGTTATTCTCAAAGTAATGAAAGCCAAAAACTGTAACCCTTCCATTATTCTCAAAATAAAAATGTACTTTTGTTTGATAAAGGTGTTTGGATAAAGTACAATTTACAGTAGAAGTACACCATTTGGCAGAAGCACATTCTAACATGAGATAATCATATGACCTGAATGAATAAAGAAACAAATGAACAAGCAGTGCTGGCTACTTGATCCCTACCCCTGCAACCAGTTTAGCAGAAAAGCCTACATTCAACCCTTTTGAGTCCACACACTTCAATTCTAGTGTCACAATCCCCAACTGTTTCCCCACATACACAGTGCACAGAGTTAACAAGATACTTGGAAAATTAATAAATCCTACATTTGGGTGATACAGACACTGCCAAAATGAGATGAAAGTGGAAATTTCTCCTGGTTTTGTACAGAGATCAGATTAAGAACTGGTGTGCTCTCTGCACATTGAGCTGAGCCTACATGTTATAAAAAATGTGTGAATACGAACCATATGAGACATCCAGTGGTACTCATGGGAGCCATATTTCCAAATTAAATTGATCAGAATAGATTAAACTGGAAGGGGTGGGGGGTGAAAGAGAATTTTCCAACATAAAACCAAAATTCAGTTTGGACTCTCTCAATTCTGTACAATATCACAACTTTTCTTCATTCTCAAGTATCAAGCCAGCATAGTACATTTAGCCTCATGTCAAATCCACTCTATCTCCACTTGTTTGACATTATAAAAAAAAAAAAAGTTGCTGAACCTGGATGGTATCAGCATAGTAGCTCATTCCAGCCAGGTCCAACAACTTATTTTAACTGAAATCTCCCTAATGCAACAGTCTTTTAAACTACTAGGTATCTCTCTTTACTTGTCTACAACAATGAATGGCATATTACCTTCTACATGAACAGGATGCAAGTTTTTAAGGTGGTTGTACCAGTACTTGGTAAGAAAAATGACAAATGAAACACCAAGGACAGAGGAAGCACATAAAATGCCATTTATAAGACAGATATCTACATCCTTGTGAAGGCCTCACCTTGTGAATAACAAAGCACATATAATGGACTAAACTATTACAGATTAACCCCTTAGAGCTACAAGTTTGATTGTGAGAATAGAAATGTTAAGCCCAGTGAATGCTGTCAATATGAGAGGAGCAGTTGCATACAGTGTAGTGATTTTTTCTCCAAAGTAAGATTAGAAAGTTGCTCAGGGTGTCTAGCGCTCAAGGGTAATAAATTAGCTACAGCTCTGTTCAAAAATAAGTGAAAATAGTAATTTCAACATGGAAAAATCAAGTAGTGCCACACCCAAATTGCTCTCAAGGAGTAAAAACCTCCTATGCATCTCATCAAAACAACATTTCAATCAAATCACAGGCTGAAACAGGATATTTCTCAATCATTTAACCATCACAGCTGCCAAAATAAAGAAAAACCCCTGTTCAGTGACTGTTTCTCACACTGCAGAATGTAACAAATCATACTTTCAGCAAGCATATATAGACAGAGGGGGTTAAATTCTGGAATAGGAAAAAATGATACTTCTACTGACTATATTTGGGGATGGGGGTTAGTTAGCAAGGGGAAATCAATAATAAACTTGACAGAATGTTTTTCAGGTTGAAAATATGCTCCATTCCAAGTTTGGCCATGGTGGGTTAAAACTTGCTTATTTTGCACAGACAACAACATTTAGCTCAATTAATACTGCCATTTCATATTGGCCTGCCTCTGATTAACTACAAACACAACAAAATAACGAAATTGTACCATCTTTTCTCCACCTAAGATTCACCCATCATTTGGCCAGCATTTTATGCATATGGGCCCTCTAAAATAGACTTTATTTCATGAAAAATGGGCATCCAACATCCTCAAAATTACCGTTCCTCAAAAATTTCCATCCAAGTACAAACCGACTTGGCTTCAGTCATCAAAGTAATAACACCGGTAGACCCAACATCCAAAACTATGTTTTAAAATATCACTCGACAGAAATCACAAGAAATACTGCTTTAGGTTACAATATAGTGTTTTTTTTCATTGACGACAGTACTAATCTTTCCTCCTCTCTCCATCTCATCGAGCTGATTTGGGCAAAAACATCCATCTATCCATTTAGTTTATCATCTCATGAAAAAAAGATACTGAAAAAAAATATGGGTCGCCACGTGAATTTTTCCTTTAAATTTGGAGCTTCCTATACTCCCGTCCAGTTTCACACTGAATGAAATAGACATATTTTTACCTGCCCCTACCCAATTTTAATCTTCTCTCACACATTTCAGAAGACAATAGTCACCAATATTTTATATCTTTTCCAAAACATGCACATTAAAAATTTTATTCACACTTACAAGCTCGGTTCATTTTCCACCAATCGGATAATTCCAGGAACTTTTATCCTCCATTAAAGGTTGGGTGTCAATCACTAGAGGCACTGTTTGCACGAAAACACTGTATTGTAACCTCTGTGTCTCTCATAGTTGACAACTAAAAAAATACTCGAATGATGTTTGTTGTATTCCTGTATCAGTTGACGAGTCTTACTACACTGCACTTACTTTGTTTTTATATACGTCTAGACCTCCTTCTCCCACCCAACAGCGTAACTAACCGGGGCTGAGAGCAACAAAAACTGCCTTTAGCAACGATGGTGCAATCGAAATTTCACCCCACAATGTATTTCTTAAAACGACATATCATTCACTCTGTTCGAATGCAAATATTCTGTAACTTAGTTATCTAACCCATAACACGTATTACATTTAACAAATCCATTCAAAACATATAACACTATCTGACTAAGTAGAAATAAATAATCTCAATGTCAGTGAAATAATTTATTTTCAAAGGCCAGACTTCAACCTGCAAAACTGCATGAAAAATGCCGATACCAGTCATTTTCAGCCACCCGGTAGCCTCAAAAGCAGAATTTTCCCACTATTCCCACTCACCTAACCCTGGAGCATAAAACCCCTAAAATGTGAGAAAAAAAAATCCAGGTTTCCGTCCCATTTTTTAGTTACATGTCTGGTAACAAACCCGTATAAAAATGAAATTTTAAAAAGTAGATGATTTTTCGAAGCCACTGTTTCACTTCATTCATCTGGTAATTTACCCCTATACAACAGTCTCCAGCTTTAGGGTCAAAACTTCAAATTCTCTTGTCCAACAAATAGCCAATTGTAATCATATATCTGATACTAAAATATATCTCTAATATACATGGCAATAGTTTCAACATATGCCCCATGATTAGAATTTCACCCCTGTGCAATACTGCGAAACTGTTGAGCGGAACCCAAAAGTAGTTTCGGAAGCGACGGAAATATCGTATTAAACTGCTTTTGGAAATGCCGACCTACTTTTTGTTCGATCTTGGAGCAAAACCGAGAAACCGATATTTCTTTTCTCTTTACAAGAAAACTGTTGATTTGTCATGTATTGTAGACCAATGAAGATCGTAAAACTGCAGCCGCGTGGCTGTATGTTAAAGATATTAATTAGTCAAGAAAAAACGCCTCTTCTTAACCCTTTGAACGCTCGTTTCCTTAAATGGTATCTCCTTTGTGTACACTTACAGTTAGATGGGCCAGTCCAATATCAATATACAGAGAGGATAAAATAATAACTGCAGTCTACAGCCGTTTGGCTGCAGGTTGCAGTTAATATTTTATCATCTATGCCCCGTGTATAGACCTCTTACAATAAAACAAAAATGGGACGAAATTATGCCTTGGTCCGAAGAATCGGTCTTACGTGTTCAAGGGGTTAAGGAAGGTTACTTTCGACATGGGCGATGTCATTTTGCAAAAGCAGAAATTGAAGAGCTGAATACGTTCGTTCTGAATACCTTTGCTCAACTGCTCATGAATACACCTATGTTAGTTTCGTATGAAGAAACTTTAGGTAGTAATAGTCATTAGCGTAATATTTACCGAAGAACTAACATCAACTTGTTGCCAGTACTTCTATTGTAATTTTAAAGTTATTTTTTTACAATGCACCTCTTTGAGATGTTTAACTGTGGTAACGGTCCGTGTTAGCACTGGATTTGTCGGTAGGGGTTTAAAATACAGTAGACACTAAGGGTATTTCCACTGTATATACAGAATGTCACGATGTGTGAATGCGTTCGTCAGTATGGCACGAGTGCCAGCGCGGACAAATCCTTCCGCGTTCTATCATTCCGCGATGTATGCGTACCGTATTGACGAACGCATTCACACAGCATGGTGCTTTATGTTTATTACACGCCTCCATCACATATAATCCATAAATTTAAAATTCCCGTCTTATTTGTAGAATTTGATAACTCTGGCTTCCGCTCGAAATAAAAATGAAAACAAATCTCATGTGTGATTGGAGACACTGCTGATCGTGAGATTGATACGTAAACAGAAAAAAAACAAATGAAAATGATTATTGTGTCCAAATAGGTTATTTATTCGTATTTTTAAAACAAAATAGCTGCCGTTATCTGAGAGATATTAGCTTCAATGTTAGAACTTGAATGTTATAAAATCATACCCCATTTATAGAATGAGTTTAGTTTCGTTAATTTTCGTGGATTTGAACATAAATATTTTCCAATTGACATTCCATTATAGGCCGACACCGCAGACTCCAAATTGACGTAGGTCAAAATGTGACGTTACGATTGGCCGATTACGAAATTAGGCAGAGTCTAGTTCTTTTGAATGATCCATGACGTCAAGTGGAAAATAGTCCATCAACAGAGATCCGTATGGAATTCGTGTTCTGTACGAACCATCCTTCACTGCATCCCTGGAGGTGGTCACCCATCCCTGGGGTCTTTTGGTTGTACTCTGAGAGGGCCTGTTTTGTGCATTGGCGTACAGCTGTCTATCTGCCGAATTTGAATCAGTTCTTTCAAACGCTTTCACGGTATCAATCAAAATGGCGGCTTTCAAAGCATCACTTCAAAGTGAATACGCGCAGTCAAATTATCACTGAAAATAATCAATTTGTTCTAAAAATATATAATGAAAAGTAAATCTAGTGTTTTTGAGTGGAAGCCGATCATTTCCAGCAATAATTCAACACGTATTCACCTTGAATTGATGCATGAAATCCGCTAGTCCAAACATGACCTGAAAGTCCGTAATATAAGTTTTTGGTTTGGTACGTCCTTTCAAAGGACGTACAACCCAAAAACTTATATTACGGACTTCAGGTCATGTTTGGACTAGAAACCCGCCAGCTGGATCAGATTGCAAGACTGTTCCGAGTATCAATCAAATCACTCCCGCGTTTTAATGATTCAGTGTGCTGTTTACTTTCATGCATCAATTCAAGGCTGAAACGATTAGAATTATCAGATTCTTATAAAACGCGTATAATAAAAAGAAAATCTAGTGTTTTTGAGTGGATACCGAAACTTATCTCACTTGTGACCAAGACAAATGGTCACTTTCACTCACACAAGAGCTCGCGAAAAATAAACATTTTTCTCAGTCACTCATGAGATAATTTTCGATATCCACTCAAAAACACTAGATATCCTCTATTTCTTTCAATAACAAAAATTGAGTTTTCATCTGAAGTCAAGTCTTCAGTAAAATATAATGAAGTAAAAAAACTACCTAAACACTCGATGCCACCAAGAGAAAAGATAGCTTTCACTATCAGTGACAAGCATGTGGCTAAGTTTTATGTTGCTTGTGGAGTTTATGGGATTATTGTGAGATATAAATGGCAAAGAACTGAGAGTAAAACGGAATGCTCAGTTGACCCCAAACGCCTCCGAGTGGTATCTGATTTTGTTTTCAAGTCATCCGGTACAAGCTGCACACTGTTACTTCTTATCTCAGTTATTAAAATAACAGACGTACCACTTTGTTTGTTCGGTTGCAAATTACCCTTACTTCCACTGTACTAGTTGGTTCCCGAATGCCAGGAGAAGCTTATCTGATCCCTTTACCTAACCAGCTAACACTTGTAAATATTTTTTTTTAATACCTAAAATTTTTCATTGTTTTGTCTCCAAAATATGGCTGATGACTTCCCATTTGAACAAGCTCGTGGAGCTCGTTCCAATGATGTGTCATAAGCTAGGTTTGGGAGGGTAAAATAACATAATCTGAATATCTGTCAATATGGCGTTGGGTGGGTATTGCCATCAGGGTTGGTGTAATTGTGATTTGTAATTACTACTAACTATAATAACCTGTAATTAATTACATTTATCACAGTAATTGGAAGTAATATGTTATTGAAGCTTTTTCAATTGCATGTAATTTTGATGTAAATAATTACAATTAATAAATGCATGTAATTTCAATTATTTTACATTTCAATAACTTTTCAAAATGTTCCATAATCACGTATACTAGCTTTTTATTATGCCTAAAAGTTAGTTTGTCCAATTAGAACTCTAGAATACAATCTAAGGGTTCAGTCGTATCAGGTAACTCACCTGATATTAATTGTTATTATGCCAGCTAATGAAATTCGCCAATCACAGCCCCCGAATAGTGGGACGGTACTGAGCCGTATTGGGTCACCTGCAGCCCGAGGTGACCTAATACGAAACTCGTATTAGGTCAGTACCGCCATTTTGTTTCGACGTGGAAATTCCTCACCTCGCGGTGCTTTTATATCCATATTGAAGAAATTGCAGTACAATCAAACGTCCCTCCGTGTCTATATGTCTCATTTTCTCTCGTTTTATAATAAATTTATTGTGAAATTTATTTTCTAAATGTAAATTTAATTATTTGAAGTGAGAAATACTACTGTATTTGGTCTACCGATAACGGATACGTGGGCCTGGCCCTAACTTGACATAGGGTCTAAGCTTATTGAGGCTAACACACAACAGTTTGGGTACGGTGTTCGCCTCGATATTTTAAAAGCTTTAGAAAAAATATATAACCCATAAATGCGTTGTTAGAAAGTTGAAAAATATATATAGTGTGAATAAATAAACTGAGAGAAAAATTGTCTTATCCCGGGAATAGATTAATTTCATTTTTTCTCGTTGAGCTCATTCTGTAGTCTCTGTTGTGGTAAATGGATAACGTCGCTTCGAAAATGGATAAAATATAAATAGCGACTGCACTATAATGAAATTGTAAGAAATGAATCACAGCTATGAAGGAAAAGATGCGAGATACATTTATTTTGTTCGAATTCTATAAAATCGGACGTTTCGGACATTTTCTGCACACTCAACTTCAAGACAAAGTGACAGTACGAAGAAAAGCGTCTATCGCTGTTGTCTGTGTCGTCAAGGAAATTATACACAAACAGGGAGACAACTGTGCACGTTTGTTACAACTTACATAGCGTTTTGCACCAGTTTTGAAAATGTGCCGGCGTTCAAATTTGATTGTTATTTTGTTTTCGCTGGCATAATAAATACGTTACAGGACGTTCAGGTGGCGGATACGGTATCATATGAGGCTCGGCAAAAACAATATTGGACTCGGCGTACCGCCTCGTCCAATATTGTTTTCACCTAGCCTCATATGATACCGTATCCGCCACCTGAACGTCCTGTGACTTATAATATTACCCTTGTAAAGAGCAACCAGTTCTTTCCTCTTCTGCCGTTGTCTTAGACAAAGCGTCATCGCCGTTGTTTTTCAGGCGAAACTACTGTGTGACATTTCTTTTGAATTGTCTCCTTATTCCCTTCCTCAAAGGGACCTCACTCTCGGGAAAAATGTTCTTCAGTTTAAAAAAAAAATTATTTAAAAATTGTGTTCAAAGGTTAAACTGACGTGCAGTAGTGATATTACAGGAATGAAGTGAAATATGTCTTTCAGTATAGTTGACGTAAAGAATACTAGAACATTAACCTGTGCAGATTATTCATGCTAATTATGGCACATTCAGTTAGGAGACAAACCGTGATGAAACGAAGCTTTTATTGTTTTGAAAGTCCCCCTGTAAAGGTTAATAAGTAAGGTAAACTGTCAGTAAGTGAAAAAACTGTGACTAAACAAGTGAAAAATATAAGGTTATATCTTTACACTACGCGCTACTTCCGGAACTACTTTCGTCTTGTGTTATTTTATTTTATTTGTAGTTTAATCTTTCGTCTTGTTTTGGTAAATTATTATTTACTAGTTTTAACATTCAACAGGGAAGGTGACATTATAATACTTTTATTGTCTTAAATATCAGCTATTGATACATAAAAATACATAACAAACATAACAAGCCTTAGCCCCCTAACAATATAGATGCAGCCGGCTGTCACTAACCCATGCTTGTCATAAGTAGTTCGTGTGTGTGTCATGTGCTTTCATGTGCTTAAAGTCATAGCGCACCACCCATACAAATGCAGTCCCACTTTCAAAGCCTAAACGAGGGCTTTCCTTGGGGGCCCGGGGAGAGCAGAGAAGAGAGAAAGGTAAAGTCAGGTGATATTTTAGTACGTGTACCACCGGTATCCGTGTGTGTCACGGGTGGCAATTCATTGCTGATTTCTGTCGGAAATGCCAGTGACTTGCCAGACTTAAGATAAGATAAGATAAGATAAAATGACACATCAAATATGCACACATATACATGGGATAACTGAAGTACATAAAAATTTCCAAACATACAATAAACAATGATGTCAACAATTTAGCTTAAAGATTTATTCCAACCAAATATAAGTGCTACTGTATGTACTAACATATCCACCCCCCCCCCCCCCCCACTCTCTCTCTCTCTCTCTCTCTCTCTCTCTCTCTCTCTCTCTCTCTCTCTTGTCTCCGCCTGCCTGTCCCTCTTGTTCTCTCTGTCAGTCTGTCTGTCTGTCTGTCTGTCTGTCTGTCTGTCTGTCTGTCTGTCTGTCTGTCTGTCTGTCTGTCTGTCTGTCTGTCTGTCTGTCTGCCTGCCTCCCTCCCTCCCTGTCTGTCTGTCTGTCTGTCTGTCTGTCTGTCTGTCTGTCTGTCTGTCTGTCTGTCTGTCTGTCTGTCTGTCTGTCTGTCTGTCTGTCTGTCTGCCTGCCTGTCTGTCTGTCTGTCTGTCTGACGATACCATTTTGCAAAGCAGGAATTGAATGCTTGATTTCGTTCGTTTAAAAAATACCGTTGCATTGTATATGTGCACCTTCCGTAAAATTTACGGTTAAAATAACGGAATTTGGTTGTCAATTTCTTACATTGTGGAGATTTTTTAGAAATGAAGATACCTCAGTTTGTTTAAATTTTCGTACATCTTTCAAGACTACAGACCAAAACGAAAGGTCTTGATGGGCCTGTACCCCCCCCCCCCCCTCCCCTGTACCTACACGTTGGGTTTCTTCCTCACATGTAAAAAAAGAAAAAACGTAGATAACCTCTGTATTTTCATACTCTACAGTTTATTGAGTCTGATATTGTTTTCTGATATCTTTGTTCATCTTTTTCTGATAATTTCGAATGTTGATAAATTTAATCTGTCTCTCTTGAATAGAGGTGGGAGAAGAGGTTGTCTTCTGTTTTGCCATTTGTAACTTTACTGGCTGCCATGCCATAACATACAAATGCCGCGATGTTATGAATTATGACGTAGCCAACATATTAAATTAACGCTTTACCCAAAGTACATGTAACGTCAAAAAAACTAGCTAGCACTATTCACAAATATCGCCATCCAAAATTTATATTATTTTTGTCATTTTTTGTCTAAAAAACATAGCTTATAACCCCTCATTGGGACGATCACGATGAGCTAGTCCCACTGAGGGGTTATGAGCTATGTTTTTGAAGCAAAAAATGAAAAAATTTTAATGTCTTAAATGTTTTTACAAGTGTCGTCTACTATTCGCCTTGGCCAAAGGGTTAAAAAAAAAACAATGGTAACCATATTCTCATCAGCATTAAGTGGGTTGTCCATATTGTTTTCGATAAAGATAAGTAAACAGAAATTGCGCGTGTTGAGCTGTATATTGTGCGGAAATCCAGTGCACTTTAGCACATATAGTTGCACACACCACGAATATATAAAAACTACTATTATTTTTATTAAATCCTTGTGAATTGATAGGAGAAAAATGTGAGATTCCCCGATAAACTGTATGCCAGTATCCGGTCATTACAATTTTTCATCTTTGGTTTGTATCAAACATGTGCAGTTTGTGTATGTTCTGTCGGATGTTACAGTGTCAGAAATATGAGAACGATCGCAGTTATGCACATTTCTGCTTGCGATTTACGTTATTGAACACAAATCAGAAGCGTTTCAAGCATGTATCATATATATCTTATCTCAGGCGCCGCGAAAATAGAGGCTTTTGTGAGTTTATCCCCCTCTAACTTGAATCGACGGGACAGAGCCTATTAGTCTCACTATATTAGTTTACTTAGTGTCTTCCCACTAGACCAATTCCCCTCAGACCAACCACATAGTGTTTCTGATTAAGGGTTGATTAAGGATCATTAGGAAAACAATTACTTTTAAAAATCTGCCCAACATCTATAAAATATCGACAAGCCAGAAAATGAGCAGACTATCATCTGAAAAATGAGGTCCCCAGAGGGTGAATTTGGTGATGCTACCCTGCACAGCAGGGTAGCATCACTAAATTTACCCTCTGTGAACCTCAACCTGAATCAAGGTCTCAAACATAATCAGAAAGAGGTACCCAGAGGATAAACTGGCCCACTGTATGGGACAGCATCAGCAAATTCACTCTCTGGGGACCTCATTCTGCAAATGACAGACTGCTTATTTTCAGACTTGAATATCAATAACATTAAATACATTTATAAATATTTATAAATATATCAAATTATTGATATAGAATTATTTTTAAGGTAGAACACACCAGTTGGTCTAAGGGGAATTGGTCTTTTGTGAATTGGCCCCGTGGGAGTTGGTCTACAGGGAATTGGTCTAGTGGGAATGAACCCAAGTAATGTACAGAAAAGCGTTCACACCAGTCATAAAATAAACAATGGAAATCCTTGGAAGTCTGAAGAAGCCAGATGGGATAGTTAGCTGTCAAATCTATAGTGTGGGCGGAACTGGGAATTGAACAAGAAGGAACATGGGCATAGCCTCCGAAGTTAGGCCCATAATTTCCTTAGTGTGGTGGGGTAACCCATGTTTGGGCGCCGTGACATGAATTTCCCCTACGGTTCGTAAGTACACACACCATAGCTTCTCCGCGAACTATTTAGGCAACTGGAAAATGCAATTAACGAAATCTGCCACAACAACCATGAGCCAGTACTATTAAACTTTTGCAATTGTATTTTCTAGAATTGTGTTTTATACTTATTAATATAACTAACTAAAAGAAATCATTATCATTATGGGAATTTGCCAACTAGCTAATTGCCAGATCTTTGAAAATGCTAATGGTTCATTTTAACCCATTTAAAGTAATAACTATGAAATACAATTCTAGAAAATACAATTGTAAAAGTTTTATTGTATTGGCCCCAGCAGTGGGTAAAATCTGTGGCAGCTACCACGGCATTTACCACGCCATCGACGTTTGCTGTGGCAGATTTCTAGGACAGCTCCAACTCACATACCAGCAGGCAAGTAACCTCCCGTGAGAGTTTTGTACCTATGAGGTACTTGAACATGCCGAAAAGGGAACTAATTACTAATTACTATCGTCCGACGAAACAAAGAATTCTGGGCGGTGTGCACCTTATGCCTCGTATGGTTCATATCTTCCTTTTCGAGAACAACAGTTTTGGGCGGTGTGCATCTTATGCCCTGTATGGCTCAAATCTTCCTTTTCGAGAACAACATTTTAGAGAAGCGATTCTGGTGGAGACATTTTTGGGGTCGTTTCCCCGCCTTATACATCCCTGCGGTGAAGTTGGTGACGGGCTGGGGCGTAACGATCGGGAGGTCCTAATTACAGTTAGTATCATACAGGTCACATATCCTCGTCCGGGACGACCCGCTTTGTGTCCTTGGGCAAGGCACTTTATCCCTGTTGCCTAAATGGGAGCACGATGACGTCGTGTACTAAGGCGTACTGGACGTCGATGGTGCACATGTGTTCAGCTGCTGAAACCCTGCTTGAGCGGCGCTTGAACAGAGTTAGAATGTTGAGGAGCTGACATTTGCTCGTCGATGCTCGGAGGTTCTTTCCGGGTACTCAGGCTTCCTCCATCCGTAACATTGTCACGGTCACGATTAGCTATTGTGCATAAGTGTGTGACCTTAAATACCAATAAATAAATAAATATAGGTCACATGCTTCAGGACTTTGTGCTCACAACTGTCGAACATGCCAACAATCGGAAAAATAGCAGCCTGTCCTACTATTTCCCGAAAATAAAAAGAATTCGGGCGCGGATGACATCCCAGAAACACAGAATTTACGCCAATGTCGAAGCGATGTGCAACGTATGACCCACATAGTTCTGGATAGCATTTCCGAGCAGAACATTTTAGAGAAACAATTTGGGGAGACGTTTTCCTCTCACTAGTTCTAATTACAACTTTTGGGTCGTCACCTCCTCCTCTCACATTCTTGCAGGGAAGTGGAGGGGGTGGGGCAGGGATAACGACCGGGAGATCAGAGTTGGTATCACAGGTCACATGCTTTAGAATTTTGTGTCCATTACTGTCGACTTCACCAGCAGTACCTAACCAATAAATGTTGAGTTTCGACCCGTCACAATTTATTTGGTTCATCCGCGCCAGACCTGTCTTTTTGAACTCTCAACCCTTTGTTTATTTTACTATAAAAATAGTTCGCCCGAAGATGTGTTATAACTGTAACCCTTTATATTCTGTTTAATGTTCCTTGGAGGGTCAGGTCAAAGAAAATATACTTGGTCAAATTATTCAAAGTTAAAAAGACACGGGTTAGCGATTTGATTTCAGTGTGAAAAGAGTCCACACATTAATACTAAGCAAACTTTGAATCGTTCTAAGCACATTCGGTCAACTTTCTGAAAAGGAGAGGCTTATTAAATAAAAAAGTGCAACAAAACTGTGGCGTCGGCAAAACTGTTCTCTATTGGCAATGGACGCCGATCCCGTAACCTATAAATATATATAACATAAAAACGGGCACCCACAACTTTATTCTCTATATGGGGAGTGTATGCGGGTAAACATATAAAAATATGTAATATACTCAAATAATATGTTACTAGATCATCAACATTGGCCCTATCTATGTCCGTTGGCACCCGGGGAGGAGGCGGGGGGGGGGGGGGGGGTTATGAACGAAAGTCTCTCATTCTGCGTTACCCCATGTTCATTGTCTTACTTGATGTGTCTCCCAAGTTCTTTTGGTAATGTAAAGCAAACAGCAGTACATTAAGCTACTGCAGCGCACTTTGTAAGTTTGGTACGAATATAAATGATTATCAATATCAAACAGAAAATGACGGGTTGACTTCAAAGCGGTCATTATATATGGCGAGTAGGGTGCTCTCCAGAGTAGGCTACATGATCAGGTTCCTCTGTACTTATCTAATGTGCGTTTTGGTGGATAAGTCTTATAGCTTTCAAGAGGGTTCTTTCGTCGCAGTAAACGAGCTACCTGGAACAAAATTAATACCGGTTAACCCTTTACCTAACATGAAATGCAGACGACACTTGTAAAAAAAATCTTGAATGACTAGTTTTTTTCATTTTTTGTCTCAAAAACATAGGTTATGACCCCTCATTGGAACGAGCTCGACGAGCTCGTTCCAATGAGGGGTCATAACCTATGTTTTTGAGACAAAACATGAAAATATAATGAAAATTAATTGACGATTTTTGAGAATAGCGCTGGCCGGTTTTGGCCGTTACGTTGGGTAAAGGGTTAAATAGTCTGAGATTAACGCCAGAGAATACCTACTCAACAAGGACACTGAACATATTCCCATGCCAAAGTTCGAAGTTGATAGCTGTTAGTCACGTAATATTGTAAAAACGGCATTTACGCAAGCAGAAATATCACAATTAACGTGATCAGGGGTGTTGGGTTGGGAGAACTCCATCCAAAACTATATTTGTCTTGTCGAGAAATTAATAGTAGTGCAGAGTTCTATTGCCCGATACATATAACATCTTGAGAACCCCCCACATAGACATAAAAGTGTATCATATGGTTGCTAGATATGTGAGTCTGACCATCCCTATATATATTACAAAAACGAGCAATCGTTCACTTCACTCCAGCGATAGGTTACATATTGAAGAGAGTTGTCATTTCGGCGACGCCACTTTTGAAGTCATTGATATCAATTACGTCATGTGACGTGAGGTGAGCTAATAATCTACCTCGAGTGGTATGGGAGTTGGAGTGGAAGGTGTGTCAACTGAAGCGAAGGGGGCACTGTTTCTTTACAAAATGCACATGGTGATGAAATAGTCCGGCTGCATTGAATATTCAAACAAGGCTGACCACTTGGAGTGGGTAAGATAGATTTTTCTCCCCCACTGCATGTGTAACATACATCTGTCCAGGGTGAGATAGCAGGGAGAGACAGATGTATCCCACCCACCCACGTGACGTTATACATTTATATCGTCATTATGACGTTATGCATATCGTATCAGTTTCTTGCTACCAACTAATTCATTTTGACGTCATCAGAATGCCGTGTGATCAAAGTTTGATGCTGTAAAACTCTTTAAACCCCAAGATGCCACCGTTCCTAATCGATTTCGTGGTATATACCTTTGGTATATACAAAACTTTTGCATGCTCTTTCCGATGGTGTCATTAGTTTTTCAAAACAACGAATACCAAATAAATTGATTATATCAGCACGTGACCGCCGATTAGCTCTGGCTAACGTAACCGCTGTATGGTGGGGAGAAAAATAATCCCTGATGGGTACGAGTGTGGGATGGGAAAATCTCACCCTCGGGACAAGATATTTGGTCCAGACACTCGGCAAGCCTCGTGTCTGGCCCAAATATCTTACCCTCCGGTGAGATTTTCCCATCCCACACCCGTACCCATCAGGGATTATAATAGTCTCACACAGGTATCTTGCCCAGGACGCGTGTCTCAATAGGCTAACGGTGGGAGAAGGTGACAGGCCTGGACGTGAAGCTCATTGTTGTGATTGCGATTTCGGGGAACATGATCTGGGGCGGACTTCTTCGGCATTCGATTGCTTTTGGGGAACGGACTGGCAGCTTTGCTTCAAAATGTTCTGAAATGTCCATGAGCACGTATCAACAAGGTGTATTGGAAAGAATTGTGGATAATGTGTTTAGTTAATTACACGAAATTTTCGCATGAATCGTTAACTTCATATAACAGCACAATATCAGTTCATTGCAGTACTATTTTATTGGACTGCAATGCCTTTCAATTTCGAGATTACCTCATTTTTTATCACTTGAGGGCATTATATCAATAAACATCAGCCTGTTGTTAGATATAAAGCTTTCATTCTGTTATACGTGATTTGAATCCGTAACCACGCAACATAACTGAGTCGTTTGTGTATCAATGTTTGTTTTGAAATGCGTGTTATCATATCCCCCAGGCCGGGTAGAAAGAATTTCTACTAGTGGTGGTTGTGAGAGAAACACAACAGTAATCATTAGGCTTTTCCCTCTGGAAAAGACTATTGTTTTTCTACGGATTATTATTTTTTTTTTTTTTTTTTTTTTGGGTTTTTTTTTTTTTTTTTTTTTCCACACATTTTTGTCCGTACGATTCAGAAGCCATTTTCGAACCGATTTTCACACAATTTGGCACACGCATAGAGTGGCAAAAAATCTAAAAATGTACCGAAGCGGAATTTTCGATTTAACCCTTATTTCGCCAGAATTGGAAAAAAACTGCCAAAATTGGGGTTTATCGGCACTTTCTCGAAACACGTCTTTAGGATTTTTTTTAAACATCCATCATTACTAGACCTGCCTATGACACAACCTTTGATACACACGACATATTTGGCGATGCATATGGTAACCCTCCACAGGCTGCCAAACATCGAAATTTTGATGAAATGGGCCCTTTTCAGACCCCCACAACACCCAAACGATACCCGAGAGGTAAACATAACTTCCTTTATTGGAAGTGAAATTTACCGAAGATCATTTTTGTAAGTAATAAGGGTGTTCAGAAAACCAAGTGTTAACCCGTTTTGGGCTGGTTAAACAGCAATACCCCCAAAAAGCTCAAAACTTCATGTTTTCCGTGGATTTCTCTAAACGAGTCTCGTAGATTTTCAAGAAAAATTGGTCACTCTCAGGTCTTGGTGTGACATTACAAGTTGCATGGATAAAATATTCCGGTCAGCATTAGTTAACCCTCCCCGAGCTGCTAAACGTAAAAATTGTGATAAAATGGGATGTTTTTAGACACCAACAGCACCCAAACGATATACCACAGAGAAAGGGGCCTTCATTTATCGGACGCAAAATTGATCGGAAAATATTTTTGAAAGTGGTAAGGGTATTCAAAATTTGACGTCTTAACCCATTTTGGGATGGTTAAAGAGACATACCCATTAAAATCTTAAAATACCCGTTTTCTGTGGATTTCTCTAACAACATCTTGTAGGTTTTCAAGAAAAATCGGCTATTTGCAGGTCTTGGTGTGACATTACAAGTCGCATGAACAAAATATTCCGGTCAGCATTAGTTAACCCTCCCCGGGCTGCTGAAGGTCAAAATTGCGATAAAATGGGCTGTTTTTGCACACCAACAGCACCCAAAGGGTACACCACAAAGAAAAGTGCCTTTTTTTATCGCGCATACAATTTATATGGAAACATTTTTGCAAGTAGTAAGGGTATTCAAATGTCGACGTCTTAACCCATTTTGGGCAGGCTAAAGAGAGATATCCCTTGAAAGCTTTAAATTCCCATTTTCTGTGAATTTCCCTAACGGTAACTTGTAGGGTTTCAAGACAAATTGACTATTCGTAGGTCTTTATGTGACATTAAAAGTTGCATGGACAAAATACTCCGGTGAGCGTTTTTTAACCATCTACAAGCTGCCAAGCATCGTAATGTTGTTAACATGAGACTGTTTTCAGACACGCACATCACCTAATGTATACATGAGAGATAAACATAATCTCCTTTGTTTGAAGTGGAATTCACAGAGGACCATTTTTGTAAGTAATAAAGGTATTCAAAAAGCCAAGCGTTAACCCCTGTTGGGGACGTTAACAGGGATACCCATCAAAAGCTTAAAAAATCGTTTTCCCTGGATTTCTTTACAAACATTTTGGGGGGTTTTCAAGAGAAAATGGCCGTTGATAGGTCTTGGTGTCATATGACCAGTTGCATGAATCAATTATTCTGGTAGGCATTTGTTAACCCTTCATGGGCTGCTAAATGTAAAAAAAATTGAGGAAACAGTCTGTTTTTGGACACCAAGAACATCAAACGGAAATGCCACAGAGAAACGTAACTTCTTTTACCGGACGCAAAACTGATAGGGAAACATTGATATTGATATTAACCCATTCTACCATTAATGATGGGTTTTACCTAAACATTTTTTTTATCAATACCAAACCGAATCATTTGAGACTACTTTACTCACCTTTCTCATAACATCAATGAAGGAACTTTAGTGAGACAGTGAAAAACAATTCATCAGACACTGTGGGGGTCAAGAAAAATCATGGAATCTAATTGGTGTTTAAGGTTTGTAAGTAGTAAGGGTATCTAAAAGAATGAAACTTAACCCATTTTGAACTGGATAAGGAGAGATGCCCCTTAAACGCTTAAAATTTACATTTTCCGTGGATTCGCTAACTGCTTGTTGGGGATTTTCAAGAACAATTTGACATTGGCAGGTCTTACAAATTGCATAGATAGAATATTCCGCTAGTCGTTTGTTAATCCCTCTACAGGCTGCTAAACGTCAAAATTTTAATAAAATCGGCTGTTTTCGGGCAGCAAAATGGGTATGCAATAGATAAACATGACCTCTTTTATCAGATTTAGAATTCCTGGGGGATAATGTATGATAGTATTAAGGGTATTCAAGGGAGCGCGGTGGCTCAGTGGTAGACTGTTGTACTTCTATGCTAGAGGTCCCGAGTTCGATCCCCGTCCGGGACGACTCACGTTGTGTCCTTGGGCAAGGCACTTTGGCCCGGTTGCCGACATGGGGGCACGATGTCCCCGTGTACTAAGGCATACTGCACGTCGATGGTACACATGTCTTCAACCTCTGTAACCCTGCCTGAGCGGAGCCTGAACAGAGTGAGAATGTTGAGGAGCTGACAGTTGCTCGTCGATGCTTGGTGGTTCTCTCCGGGTACTCCGGCTTCCTCCACCTCTAAAACTGTCACGGTCACGATTAGCCATTGTGCAGAAGTACGTGACCTTAAACACCAATAAATAAATAAATAAATAAATAAATAAATAAATAAATAAGGGTATTCAAAAAACCAAGCCTTAACCCTGTTTTGTCGGATTAAAGACAGACAGCCCATGCTGTGTACGCTGCCTACATTACTTGTAAAATCGACACCCCCCACTAAATCTTCTGCGAGGTGCGGTTTCGGACCCGACCACCTGACGGTTCTGACCACATCAAATAACACACCTTCGTTGTATTTAGCAGCAAGAAATTTCCCCAAGAAGCAAAGACAAAAATACGTCTGCGGAAAATGATGGCAAATATTTTATTTAGCCTGTATTTTGTCCGTATAGAAAATTTCTCACCCACATATACCTAAAAATGATTCAATGATACAATTGGACATATTTCTCTCATAAAACGTGAAAAAACACTTGATTTATTGCATTTTAGGATTGCGCATGTATATTCTTAGAAGATTCTCTGTCTGTTATTAAACTACGGCGTGTCTTTGATCTCGTTTGGGACGATCAGTGATTAGCACCTTTTCGACAAGAGCCATCGAAATTGAAAATAAAAAAAATAATCAAATTTCACTAAAACCTTTTACAGAATCGTGTTTTTCAGAAAACGCTTTCGCGATTGCGTGTGTCGTTTTCAAAATTCGGATCAGTAAGCACGAAATTATAAATATGTTGTTGTCAATAACAAAATTGAAAGCATGTCGGTCAAACTTGCATGACGTCAGAACTCGACTCGGGTAAAATACTGCGGTGTAGTGAAAGTACGAGAGTAAGAAACGCTGATATCGCAGTAGGCTTTAAAATGTCCATGGAATGGTCCTAAAATCAAGTTTATATTTGCAGCTTTATTGCAAATAAGTTTCCCGTTGTTTCTTGTTGAAATGTTATTTCCATCAAGGCCAAGTACCAGTGGGATAGGACACCTGCCCCATGAACAACTGCCTGCTATTAAAATTAATTAGCGGGGACATCCCCCCCCCCCCCCCCATGCTGTTTATTTTACCTAGGATACCTGCCACCTGCTGATTGTTTACGTAGGACACATGCCCCCCCCCCCCCCCCCCACACACACACACCTACTGTTAGATTAGATTAAACATATTTTATTTGCCATTTGACAATGCAAATCAGGATTCGAGGACAAGTGCTTACCACTTAGAAGCCCCTCCGTTCCTGTACGGTGACTATGACTAATAATTTACAATATGGCAGAACGTATTCCATAAATAACATAATCTAGCAAAATCTAAATATTATAAACATTATAGACAAAGACAAATTAAACTGAGAGAGAGAGAGAGAGAGAGAGAGAGAGAGAGAGAGAGAGAGAGAGAGATCAAAAAAATAAATAGAATATAAAGAAAACATGAAATACAACATTAGATCCAGTGATGATGCCCGCCACCCACCCATTTGCATTCTGTAGTATCTTGGCCGTAATGGGAGTCTAAATTAACATCTTGATTACAGCCACTGAGCATAGGTTTTCACTTCTGGGGATTTTCACACAACTGTTTTTTCACCAAGTACACCTGCCGTGCACCCGTTTGTTTGCTAACGGGCCCCTACTCATTGACCTTTCTATTTTTAGAAGCACCCGGGCCGACGGGGAGAGGGCGTTGTTGGGAGCATGGCTAGATTTTGCTATAAAATGGGGTTGAAGGAAGGTACTCTCAAATCTGGGGCGAAAGTGGCGAAAATGACAAAAGGCTACTTCAACGTATAGTAACGGTATAAACTACAGTCGATCTGGGCGATGTACAGACGAAAAATCATACCTTGGAGCCGGTTAGGCAATTTGGCACAAAAAACTCCGACTTCATGCTCAATCGCTGCTCTACAGTAGTTTACAACAGTCCTCAAGTCCATTCCAAACTGATAGAGTCGGGACGAATAGTACTCTCACTTTCCACGCGATGCGTGGTGTTCTTCACGTGGCCTCGACACTCGCAACAGATGCCAAAATGTCGGCCAGGGTGCGTAGAACAAGTTCTGAAAATTAGATGTCGCTGCCTTCAGCGATCTAGACACGCTTCATGTTTGTGAGAAGTGCAATTTTAATGTCTAATTGGCAAATTTTCGTTAATCGTTACCCGCCAAAAAACCTACTCACCGCCGATTTCTTTTCACTTCAACTTCTGAGGATTATCTAAGGTTTAAAGATAGTGTCAGGATACCCCTCCCCCGCCGCTCTTTTGGAGCTGGTTAGGCAATGTGGCACCGAAACCTGGGACGTTATGCTCAATCGCAGCTCTACAGTCGTCTACAACACTGCCGGTGTCCATTCGAAACTGATAGAGTCGGGACGAATAGTACTCTCACATTCCAAGCGATGCGTGGTGTTTTCCACGCGGTCCGGACACTCCAAACAGATCCCAAAATGTCGGCCAGGGTTCGTAGAACAAGTTCTGAAAATTTCAAGTCGCTGCCTCCAGCGGTCTGAACACCGTTCGTGTATGTCTGAAGTGCTATTTTAATGTCCAATGTGCAAATCTTCGTCAATCTTTTCCTGCCTGCCAGAAACCCAATCACCACCAATTTCTCTTGACTTTAAACTTCTGAGATTCTCGTAGGTTTAAAGGTTGTGTTGGGGTCCCTGGTGGCTGTCTTAAAGAAGCAACTTTCATTTACAGTCAACTCTCCACCAGTCACACACAATTGTAACATTTAAGTGGACTTACTCCAGCGAGGAGGCACTGAAGGATTCTGCGCCCATTCCCGACGTCTTTTTTCGAACTGGCTTGAAAAGGAAGGACCAAATTCAAACAATTACCTCCTCTCTCCAAAACACCATATCTCAACCAATTCTAGGCAGATTTCCATGAAATTTTCACTCCTTGTTCATGAACAGTTGTGGCATCACTTTCCATGAAGAGCGACATGAATGTCGCATTTCGTCACGTTGAATTGGAAAAGAGCATATGCGCAGGGATTTCTCTGAAAACATCTTGGAAGATTTTAAAGAAAAAATGGCCATTTGCAGTTCTTAGTGTGACATTACAAGTTGCATGGAAAAATATTCCCGTTAGTACTTGTTAACCCTCTACAAGCTGCCAGACATCAATATTTTGGATGCATTTGAGATAAAATGGACCATTTTCAAATAGACACAGCACTCAGTGGGTATGTGTGAAACAAACATAACTGCTTTTGTGGGTCATTAACTTGTCGGACGACGATATTGATATTAGCCCACTCCACCGTTAATGATGTTTTTTACCTAAACAATTTTCTTATCAACTGAGTCATTTGAGACGAACGAAATGGTTTGACGCGCCGAAGGCGCGCAGGGACGATTTGGAGGACAAGCCCCTTTCGACCCTCGTTAGCTGTTTGTTGTTGTTGTAGGACGTCAAGGCGCGGTGGAGGAGGAAAAGGAAGGAGGGAGGTGGCTTAACCCCATCTAGGCTTCTTCCGGCTCTTTTTCTTTGGAGTTGGTTGAGATTGTGATGTGGAAGTCGACGATGTTGAGTTTAGTGTTGAGTTTGGTGAATGGATTGCGTCTAATTTCTTTTTGAGATCTGCCTTGGATTGTTCCCTGAACTCGTGGGTTTCGGAGGCGATTCGGTTTCCCATCTCAACTGCTCGCCTTCCCATCTATATTATTCTCCTTAATTCTTCGGCGGTGACTGCAGACTTAGGTGGCTGTGTTGTTGAGATTGGCACACCCGGGCTGTCCGGTAGAGAAGGAAGTGAGGAGTGAGTGGTGGAAGGTGGTGAAAAGGCAACCTCCGGTTCCTCCTCAGTCTCCACCAGACGTTCCTCATCCAACAGTACCGGCTCAGGAGCTGGCAGTTGGTTGGGTGTACTAGTGGGACTAGGACGGGAACTGGCAGCTGCCTCCAGGACCTCCATCCTCTCGCTCACCTCTTTCTTCCTATTCCGGAAGGCCTCCAGGCGCCTGGAATCCCGGCGCTTGGTGGACAGACTCTTCTTCTTCTTGCTCTTCTTCTTTTCAGGGCCAGGTCCACGCTTCTTCGGGTGAGGACCAGTGTGAGAGGGGTTCCTCTCACAAAAGGTGCTACCTCTTCCCGAAGAAGGTGTGACGGTGTTGTGCTCTTCAATGACGAACTCCAAGTTCAGATGGACTCTCTTGCCTGTCTCCCGGACAGTCCAGGTGACAGGGCAAGAGATGCCCAGAGCTGCTATTGTTCTCTTCAGTCGCGCTGGTAATTCCAGTGTTTCCATAATTATGGTGTTAATTAGGATCGAGCCAAGTCATTTGAGACTACTATATTCACATTTCTGATAACATCAATGAAGGAACTTCAGTGAGACAGTTAAAAACAATTCATCAGACACTGTGGGGTCATGAAGAATCATGGAATCTCATCGGGAAAAGCCATGATTCTCCAGAATCATAAAGTCTAGTTTGTAATGGGTTTGTTGGGAGACGATGTCTTGGGGAAGGCATTCTCTTATCATAGCCATACTGGTTCCCCATACGTCTTAGAGATGTTGGTCTCGTTTTTAACAATAGTCCACCCTGAGCAGTCATTTACTATTTCTAAAGATAACTTATTATTTATTTATCTATTGTGATTTAACGACACTTTCAACAGCCAGGGTCACTTCGTGCCGGCCAGTTTTACTGGTGGAGGAATCGGAATACCCGGAGAGGACCCCAGAGCAACGCCGATCAACTGCTAGACTCCCCAACGTACTAACTCTGCACAAGCAGAGTAAGCATTGGTTGGTGATAAGTGCACCATCAACGTGCAGTCGTCGCGTGAGAATCACAACGTTCTATCTTCCAGTGGAAGATAGAACCTAATGGTTCTCACTCGACGCAGTACGAAATCCTTGTCAGGTTATACTGCGATGATTTCCACTTATGTCTTGGTTGACTTTACAAGCAGCCAAGACTTGACTACCAATAACTTCTAAGCCTCGTAACCTATTGGTTATAATTTCTGGAAACCAGCAAGCCTTTTGGGTCAAGTGGGGCTTCCCTACTCCAGACAGGCAGATATATTCTTCATTTTGTATTTACACTATCGCGTACAAAGGCTTGGACATATCCAGTCCACCAGTACCAGCAAAAAAAACATTTCTTAAGTTTCGCATTCCTTGTTTTTATGGGCTATGAGCCCTTAAAACACACCAAACATCGGTTTTATTTACACTTTCGTGTACATCCTGATTTTTGGCTGACTGACCACCACAACCTTCCTGGGTCATCAAAAGAAAACTGTCTGTCTGTTGTTTTCGTTTGTTAAACTTTTTTTTATGGAAAGCTAATTAGAAGCAACCACTTCATAGATAATCCGTGTATTAAAAGTACAAATGAAACTTGGTTTTATTTTCTACTGATATCATAGTTTTTTATTAACAGTTATTTGCTTCTTAAGTGGACCAAACTCGCTTGTAATTTTAATTACAAGGGAGAAAATTTTATCGAAAGTCGATTTTCACGACGCGATAAGTTGGGGATGGTATGAGCGCTATTCATCAATCATACAAAAAGTGTACAGCTGTAATTTAAATGAAACGTGCACCAAAATAAAAGCATTAAAGGAACTGACGGAATTTAGCCTGTATAACGCCATAAGATCCCCCACCACCACCACCAACGAAGTGCGATAAGGACAATAAGTCTCAATACTTGAACACAGCTCGCGAACGGGCATATGGTCTACCAATCTTTAAGCCACTGCTCTCTGATGTCAAAATGGCAGCAAATATTTCCCATAATGCAGTTTGAGATTTAACCAAATATACCTTGTTTGACAGAGCTCTATGAGTTCTATCAAACAAGATATAATTGTTTAAATCCTTTGCTCTGTCCCACGAGATATAATTGTTTAAATCCATTGATCAACAAGAGAAAAACAGACTGATATGAGAAAATTCCTGCACTACCAATGTTCTATGGATCAAATGATGTCATATAGACGGTACTTTTCTGCATGGGGTTCATAAACATGCATGGTTTGGGTACTAATTTATGCCAAAACGGCATTTGTTCTTTCTTCAGCCAGAAATCGTCAATGTACGCGAAAGTTTAAATTGAACGAATTTTAGGGACTCGTGGCCCCTAAATGCCAGGAATACCACAGAGACCCTTCTTGTGTGACAACGCCAATACATTTTGTTTCTTAAGTTGTGGTTATGATTTGGAAATTTAGCGATATACGATTTTATCGGTTGATAACGAATGTTGAATAAGGAACTGGGAATAAGTAACGGCTGTCACGTCCCCAAAAGTGAACTACAAAGAAATGACAAAGCCAGCTTGGCTGTCTTCCTGACAAGTTCCTGTCGCCTATTATTCTCTCGTATATAACTCTGTCCAATCAATGCCAAATGTTACTCTATGTGTTGAAATCAAAACGAAGCTTCTCCTTCCCAAGGTAAGTCATGTTTAGAATGTTTAGAGGTTAGGGAACACATACGGTTATATTTTTTATGTTATTTTTATTCTCATGTTGGGGGCGCTTTGGCGTTGCGGGAACCGGTTCTCGTCAGATCACCGAAGTTAAGCAACGTCGAGCCCGGTTCGTCCTTGGATGTGTGACCGTCTGAGCGATCAATTCGGAGTCCCACGTTTTGTCCTTGGACAAGGCACTGAACCCCGATTGTCCACATGGGGCACGATGACGCCGTGTACTAAGGCGTACTGCACGTCGATGGTGCGCATGTCTTCAACCAATCTAAACCTGTCTGTGCTGCAGTGCGGAGTTACGATGCTGGGGAGCTGGGAGCTGGTCGTCGTTGTTCGGTGGTTCTCTCCGGGTACTTCGGTGTCCTCCGCCCGTAAAACTGTCACTGACAATATATGACCTTTTTCAGTTAATCAACTTTAAAAGTTACATCTTCCTTTTTATACCCCCCGCAAACAAAGTTTGGGGGGTATATAGGAATCACCCTGTCCGTCCGTCTGTCCGTCTGTCCATCCTTGTAAGCGCAACTGCTCCTAAACCGTTTGAAGAATTTTCATGAAACTTTACACAATGGAAGAACTCCATATGAAGATGTGCATGAAGCAATATAATTCCGTTCGGACATTTCCAAGGGGAGATAATCTAACTTATACCGTCTGTCCATCCTTGTAAGCGCAACTCCTCCTAAACCGTTTGAAGAATTTTCATGAAACTTTACACAATGGAAGAACTCCATATGAAGATGTGCATGAAGCAATATAATTCCGTTCTGACATTTCCAAGGGGAGATAATCTAACTTATACCGTCTGTCCATCCTTGTAAGCGCAACTCCTTCTAAACCGTTTGAAGAATTTTCATGAAACTCTACACAATGGAAGAACTCCATATGAAGATGTGCATGAAGCAATATAATTCCGTTCTGACATTTCCAAGGGCTGATAATCTAACTTATACATTTCAGGCATGGGGGGGGGTATCACTTTGTGAGTTTGCTCACAGTACCTCTAGTTTAACACTACCGCTGCCGAAAGCGACTATTGTCACCTATTTTATGATGATTATCTGTACGTTCTGGTATGCGCAGATCAAAACTACCATCTTAATTGTTGGAAAGGGCTTAGAGAGCCCTTTCCAACAATTATCCAAATTATAGAGTTTCAAGTATGTCATAAATTTTTATTAAACTTCCTCACATACAGGCGTACATGGAGGTCCTCCATATATGGATAAAATGGGCGTGGCAGTACAAGGATTAAATCTAAATAATTTATCACAGCTGAGTATACCATTGTACAGTTTAAAGTTAAAACTGCCACTGCTGTTAAACAGTAGTTATGTATTTTAATAACTTCTACCAAAGATAGTGCACCACCTATAATTAGTATATCTTCAACTTTTAATTAACGGATGCATATGCACTGCTATTTATGTTTTCATTAATCTTCAATCACTCCGATTATCTCACAAAGTCTCATGATTTCATTTACCTTCACCTCTTTCTCTTCACTGCATAATCATTTGATATGTATATGCATTCTTGTTTACTTTGTTCTGTTATTTTGCAAAATATGGATTTTTTATTCATGTGCAAATAAAACAATTCAATTCAATTCCATTACGCGTCTCGCTCGGGGATTGTCGTAAATGCAGAATGTGGAGAGTGAATTACAGCTGAAATATGGTGGAATGGGGATTCTACTCCCAAAACACCCTTCAAGTCCATTTCTAAATATTTATCATATAATCACCATCAAATAGCTCGTTGCTGAAAATATCGTTCACAAAACGTCTAATACGGAGATGACTTCAGAAGTCAGCGTCGTTGTGGTAACGTTGTGAGTAGGTTGGTTTCAGAAGTAGAATTGAATTAATCTTATCTTATTTTTCATCAACTGTCAAAGTAAAAGACATTTGCAGAAAACATTTCTTGAATAACTAAATATTTTCATTTTTGTCTCGAAAACATAGCTTATTACCCCTCATTGGGACGAGCTCGTTCCAATGAGGTGTCATAAGCTATGATTTTTGAGCCAAAGTGAAAAAAAGAAAAATTAAATTTGGCTGGAGATTTTTTTGTGAACAGCGCTGGCCAATTTTAGTCGTTACGTTACGTAAAAGGTGAAATTACGCATTATGTGATAAACAGATTCTCAAATATGTCACGACATGACCTGAAATTTCTGAACCTTGTTCACTAAAATCGATCTGAGCCCCTGTAAACCTCGGATCAGATCAATTTTAGTGAAACCGGTACATAAATTTCATATGAAATTGCGACTCATTGGATAGAGATCCTTTATATGACAATCACAAGCAAAATTTTAGCCGACGATATCATAGTTCAACCGGAATGTCTGTTGACCAGAAATTTGTGTGTGATTCTTGTGCTTTTCTTAGGAAATTGAGCTGTTACTTGAGGGGAGCTCCACTCCAATCACGTCTTTGTGATAAACGTTTGTCCATGCACTGGTATCTATTTTCAGCCCCAGCGCTTAATGAGAATTATTATTTGTTTTACATACCCCCTATAGCGAAATACAAGATAATGAGTATATATACGTAAATGTATGGTAAGATATGTAAGAAACATTCATCACACACATTCATTGTCAAGCTGTCAACACCTCAAGATTTTCATCAGCCTTCCAGGAAAGTGATTACAATCATATTCTGGAAAATTTAAAAGAGTTAAAACATACTTATACACATAGATTTCAACACACATAGATTTAAACCTAGGAAAAATGACGCAGTTCACTAAATCATCATCAGCATTAAACACTCGGGAAAAGAGAAGACCACTTTAAGGGAGGCAAGCGTTGGTCCTGTGTCCCACCTCTGCCCCTTTTTGTAAGCGCATTGCGCATCTCTTGTCCCAACCCAATAGGATTACAATGCAGGCCTGCCCCCGAACCAGGGAAGTTCGGGTCTTCTTTCTGGTGGTCCCCGAAAGGGGTCGTTGTTGTTTTCTTCAAAGACGTCCTACCAAACAGAGACAGCCTGAGGCAGATTATACTTGCCAGTGACGGCCATCACTCAATATCATCTCAGTGGCAGACTATAGTTGCCTGAAAATCTAGATCGACTGCACCCTCGGGGAGAGGTAGTACCTTTGTCACAAAGGACCCAACCTCTCACACTGGTCCTCACCCGAGGGTTCAACCGGCATCAGTCAAAGAGACCATCACGCCACAACCGGTGACACCTGCCGAGTACCTGGACCTGTTCCTCCTTCAACACGAGTAGACATGTGGAAATTAATCATTTACAGTCACTGAGGGTCGAAAGGGGCTTGTTCCCCATACCGTCCCTGCGCGCCTTCGGCGCGTTAAACCATTCCATTCGAAGATATGTTCTAAGCTTCGAAATTGTTGAGCGGTACCTGAAAGAAAAACTGCGTGCGTGTGTGTGAGAGAGAGAGAGAGAGAGAGAGACCCGAGAGAGACCCTTGCTTTTTTCGACTTTTGGGTACCGGCCCGTGTATTTCACGTGTATGTGGCGAGATCTATTAATTGTCGTTAAAGGGGGGAAATGCATCTTTTGTCAAAGTCACGAACCATTAGCGACCCCCGGAATCGAGGGTCGTGTGATAAGGTGAGTGGTACGAAACCATGCAACATAGAATGATGAGCGTAACAACACAGAATTTGGAGCTTTCTCTCACACTGTGGAACCACCCTTTCTTTCATATTCATTTGTACCAAAGATATCCTAATGGATACCCGAAGGACTTTTCGACTCGACAAAAATCCGACTTATTCTTGGAAGGTGGGGATGGGCCTTTCATTTCATTCTGGTTTATAGTGCCTATCTCAACTCTAAACCGTCGAGCCCATTGAAGTCGACAGGTTAGTGTTGTGATAGGCACGGCTTGTGTCTAGTTAGAGCTGTTTTAGCCCAGCACCCCCTCCCAATGGAAAATAATATCCGATTTTTTCGCGATATTTTAGAAATGGATTCTTTCATTCTATGCCATTGAACTGATATGGTATATTTCTGCAAGGCGATGGCACGAGGTGGTAAGAATATCTGCATCACACTATAAAAGCTAGGATTCTTTGGAGGGGTGCATTATACATTAAATGGAAGTTCGCTTAGTGGTCAGTGGTGGAGAGATTAACCAAACGTTTATAAACGGGGTCAAGCTCGTTCCAATTAGGGACCATAAGTAATGTTTTTGAAACAAAAATAAATTTTGAATGACAATTTTTGTAAATAGTGCTGACGAGTTTTCGCCGCTAGGGTTAATGTATATCGAATGGACCTCCTGAAGTGTTCGGTTGGTAACCTTAGCTTGTTATCCGGGTCAATGCTTTCGTTTTCAATAATCGGTCAATTTGCGCGTAGTTATTAATAGATAAGCTGTTTAAATTGTACTGAGTCGCCTGACATAAAATATCTGTTAATTAAAATTCTAGATAGCCACTATCTGATGTGAACTAAAATTGTCACAATGAGACAACTCCCAGGAGATAATTTATAAATTGCCATGTATTATGTAATCCAGAACAGATAATGGTCGTCACATCTCTAATTATGTTAATTCTCTCACTTCTCCATTGACATTTACTAAAATTTATATGTTCGATAAATGGACATATTTTTTACGCAATTAATTGTGTTGAACTGTTTTAACAAACGCCATGCGAATCTCAAATTATTGGGACAAATCAAATGAGGCAGAGGATTTGGAATCCCGAATCGAATCTTACTGGTCTTTAAGTTACTGATATTGCGCCTTCTTTTTTCACAATCCTACAATTTTTTTATTTGTTTGTTTAAGTGAGGTTTAAAATCGTTTACCTAACGCAGACATCAAAATTTCTTTTAAATTATTTTTTCATTTTTAGCTGCGACTAGCAGCTCTATAAGTGGCAATGTTGGTCTGTCTGTCTGTCTGTCCGTCTGTCTGTCTGTCTGTCTGTCGGTCGGTCGGTCTGTGACCAACGAGTTTGTCTGTGACCAACGAGTTTCAAAACTCAATAACTTTTGAAATACTTGATGGAATGAAGTAAGTGTATCTTATTGATGTCTAGCCACTGTTCAATGCATGTGTTGTTCCAAATATTTTTCTTGGAGTCATGGCCCTTGACGAACTTAGAATTTTGTGAGATTGCACCACCCGTCGCAGCTACGGCATCGATGTCGCGATTTTTTGTGCCAAAAATTCAAGAAGACCACATCATGTGCCTCCTCTTTGGAACGAGCTCGACGAGCTCGTTCCAATAAGGGGGTCACATGATATGGTTTTGATGAAATTATTCTTTTTCAACTGCTTAATTTGATCATTACGCGGGCAGATGCGACCGTTTCGTTAGGTAGAGGATTAATTCAGGACCATATCGTGTCGGACAGTTTTACGGATGGAGGAAGCCGGAATACCCGGGGAGGACCATTGAGCAGTAGCGAGCAACTGTCCGACTCCCCAGCGTACTAACTTTGCACAAACAGGGTTAGCAGCAGTGGAAGGCTCGTGCTGCATCAACGAGCAGTACTCCTTAATACACAGCACCACCGTGCCCCCGCGTAGGCAATCGGGATTAAGTCTCTTGCCCAAGAACACAACACAGTTACCATCGATCATAATCGAACCGCTGACCTTTCGGACTGAAGTTCAGTTTTCCAATTTCTGAGCCTCCGTGCCCCCGGCCATCCGTACAATTGTCAGTCTCCACTTAACTGGTAGAGTGCCGGAAGCCCATATTTGGGATTTACTCTGATGTGCAGGGACTCCTAATATAAGGGCCTCATACTCAGTGGAAATGCTTCATATTATCTTCGAAGTGAAATTATTTAGTCTGTGTAGATTGCCTTGTTACAATTTATGGGGGAGTGCCTGCAGGCACTCTCACATAAATTGTAACAATGCAAAGACATGTGAACAAATTTTTATGGTCAAAATAATATTCTCTACCAGTTAAGCATTGCACTCATGAGCAACTCATGGGTTTTGGCGAGTAAATCGAAAAGCGGAATATTCTAAAACGGATTGAAAGTGGTGTGGGAAGCGGAACCTCCTTGTGCTCTTCTCCTACCATCGTATCTCCTGTACAGGGAACCTGATGATAGAAGAATTCAAAATAAGACACTGGCTATTAGTTTGAGAACATCTCGATGATTCGACAATTTCCGAATCAACTTGACTCGAATCTAAAGAGAATCGTCCGAAAGATTTCGAATCGAATCGAATTTCGAAGTGTGTTGAACATTAATAAATGAATTTTTATTGTCTAAATGCTTTGGAAAAGAATGAACAATAAATAAATTGTTGATTGGTCCTTTATCGTGTTTTTGTGATTTGCTCCTTGTGCTAGACAGTGTGCCACGCCTTTTACCACGACATTATCGTTTTTTATGAGTGGTTTCTAGGACCGGTCCGACTCATATATCACCGACCTAACAACCACCGGTGTTAGTTTTAATCACATGTGGATGTCGTTGAATATGACAGGCTGTCAAGCTGGATTTGTTTTTTGTTTTGTATTTTTTTTTTTTTTTTTTGGTGGGGGGGGGGGGGGGGGGTCGTGGGTTGTTTGGGTTTTTTTTAAATGATGCTAGATTCTGTGAAAAATCGCGCGTCTCAATTTATACTGGGTGCTGTGACTGTCAGTTAACAGCCAGCGGCGTAGCCAGGTTTAATTATTAAATGTGGGTGGTGCAAACTATTTCACTGCCTCCAATTTTGTTCCCGCCACCTCATTTTGTTTCAATGGCAGCAGAAATATAGTTTTTCCCTCCACTTCATTTCACCTCGTATTGGGTCAGGAGTATGTATCCACCATAGGTGATGGTCCAGGGGCTTTTCTGGGTACAAAAATAAATTGTCCCTCCAATTGGAGCAGCCTGGGTACCTATTTTAAAGGCTCAAGTACTCAGAAAGTGAAGACATAATTTTAGCAAAAATGAGATTCGGGTGAGAGTACATGAATCAATTAATCAGTTTTGTGCTATTAACAAGGTTGGGTTTTTCCAGAAAAAAATCGTGAGGACAAACTATTTTGAGATAAACTTGCCGCTAGGGTAGAGAGTTATCGGGAAATACAGTACACGCAGAGTGGATTATCACTAAAACACCTGAGGAGTGGAATTTTAACTCATACAATAACTGTCGATTCCTCCGATAACGCAATGGAATGCGAAGCAAAATTTCAACCAATGGACCTCCGGGTTAATCGCGGAGGTCCATTGGCTGAAACTTTGCTTTACGTTCTTATGCTTTTTAATAGATAAGAATTTATTATGAGGGTGGAAACTCCACTCCGCGGATGTTTTATGGGTAATTCGCTCTCCGCGTATTGTAGGACTCTATCCGACTACAACCAGACAACTCCTAGATTAAATTAAATCACTGTTAGTGCAGACTATATACCTAGCATGAGTTCAGAAGTTCGCGTTTCTTGGATTACACAACGAGTCTATGTGGGTTTTTTCTTTACTTTTTTACAGTGTGCGATATTGGGGCGATCATATGACCCTCCACCCCATGAAAACCCTTGCAAGTGGAGATGTGTTTGTTTACTGTGTTGAACAAGTTCTGCTCAACTGGTAAAACAGGGACGCGGTAAGCAACGTTGAAGTCCTTAAAGCAAACGACATATAGGTATAAACGATTGGCTAAATTGATTTTATTCCCGTTTTGCGATCAAGATACAGCTTTTAATGATCAAATGTCATTAAATACTAATAAATAAATAAAGTTGATCCTCCAATCACGAATTTGTTGTGTTGTGTCAAAAGATATCGAGAAATTGAACACGTTTCACTGTTAGTTTTTGTTGAGAGCAAAGAGCAGAAAAACCTATAGGTGTAACAAGTGCAGTGATTTTGCAAATGTGCAGCGTTTGTATAACATATCGACATGAACTTCTACAGTCTTCCTAGAAATGAGATGTCTGGCTGAGCTTTGCTGTTGAGTAACAGAATTATATACTCTGATTAAATAGTCGTGAAATAGCGTCATATTTTAAGTTTTGGCATTTGTTTAACTTTTTTACCTGCAAACTGCCTTCCATTTGGGTGTTGCATGCTAATAAATCATATTATCTTATCTTACTGTGGCTCGGTATCAAAAGTCTATCACGCATCGCCTCGCTAGCATATTGTCTGATATTTGTTGAAACATATATGTCTTGATATTCATTGGAACCAGTGTATCAGACTACTGCAGGCAGGCAGAAGATGATATCACACAATTTACAACTATTGTCTGCAGCTTATTTAACCCTTTACCTAACGCGAAAAGCAGACGACACTTGCAAACAAAATTCTTGAATAACTAATTGTTTGTCTCAAAAACATAGGTTATGACACCTCATTGGAACGAGCTCGTTCCAAAGAGGGGTCATAACCTATATTTTTGAGACAAAAAATGAAAAAAATAATGAAAATTAATTGGCGATTTTTGTGAATAGCGCTGGCCGGTTTTTGTCGTTACGTTGGGTAAAGGGTTAATGCTGCATTCTTGACATATTGTCGCGACTGCCACTTCCCCACACGATAGCCAGAACTGGAGGAGGGAAGAGTCGAGGTTGCTAAGCTCTCCGCCTTTAACCTGGGGGGGGGGGGGGGTGCAAGAGCCCAGTATAGGGTCTCAATTTTTCTGATTTTCTGGCAAAACGTATTAGCATTACAACAACATGAATTATAATATAACCTTCGCGAGAACCCCGGTAATTGAAGCAGTGCTTGTTTACTGTGGGAAACAAACTCTGTTTTATCGGTAAAATAGGACCAATTCACCAATGCTTTTGGCGGAAGGCCTCTAAAATAGACAACGTGGGTATAAACAATTGATTAACTTCACTTTATCTCTGTGTTGTGGTCACGGTTAGCCATTGTGCAGAAATACATGATCTTAATCACCAATTTTTAAATCAATCATAATTAAGACAGTTGAGCTTCCCGAAAAAAGAGGAAACAGGACGAGGTAGTTTGCTGCTAGTATCTACTGTTTTGTGGTAGATAAATATGAGGTGAAGGTTCGGTTCATAGCCACGAAGTAACGGACAACCAATGTTGCAAAGGAACCTTACAGTGGTTCTAAATGTATTTTCGAATCTGAACATGTTTGAAAATGAAAATTCCGAGGAAGATATTTCTCTCTCACTATACATTGGAACCTTTTTGATCGTTATTAAACGTCTCACTTCCCCGTGGGAAGTGGGAGGTGGGATAACGATGAAATAGTTGGGGATAACGACTGAAAAGCCCTAAATGGGACTATCTCGCACATGCTTCATGCCTCACAACTGTGTACCAAACAAAGGTTAGCTCTGATACTTTTTATTTCGTTCTTCTTCATCTGCCAACAGCAAACTGGAATGTCTAAGGTCGTAACATCATCGTCCATTCTGCTACATTTTTGGATCTTCTTTTAAAAAGGGAAGACTACTTTGTATATTTTTTCATTATTGAATACAAAGTCCAAATCAAGCCTGCCATATTAAAATAAAAACTATCTTCTGAATTTCTTGAACTTGCGACAGCAATAGCACCTTTTGTCTTTTTAAAATTATTATCTTTCATGTCGACTAGGCAAGAGAGGTACAGGCGGTCAAGGGGGCGCGGTGGCTCAGTTGGTAGAGATGCAGGCTGCAAGCCGAGAGGTCCTCGGTTCGAATCCCACCTGCGGCAACCGCGTTGTGTACTTGGGCACGACACTTCACCCCGATTGCCTACACGGGGGCACGATGACGCTGTGTACTGAGGCGTACTGCACGTCGATGGTGCGCATGTCTTCAACCAATCTAACCCTGCCTGTGCTGCGGTGCAGAGTTCAGAGTTACGATGTTGGAGAGCTGACAGCTGCTCGTCGTTGCTCGGTGGTTCTCTCCGGGTACT
Organism: Pictodentalium vernedei; assembly: GCA_031216915.1. Lineage (NCBI taxonomy): Eukaryota > Metazoa > Mollusca > Scaphopoda > Dentaliida > Dentaliidae > Pictodentalium > Pictodentalium vernedei. The sequence continues at coordinate 150,369,606 of CM062293.1, forward strand.
CCGGCTTCCTCCACCCGTAAAACTGTCACGGTCACGATTAGCCATTGTGCATAAGTATGTGACCTTAAACACCAATAAATAAATAAATAATAATACAGGCGGTCAAAATAATGAACACAATTAAGGTACCCAAAACATTTTAACTATTAATAATTTTGTTGTTGCTTCTTAACCTTTAACCCTTTACCCAACGCAGACGATATCAAAATTTATTATTTTAAATATCATTTTTTCAAATTTTTCAAAAAATTTCAACAAAACCATATCATGTGACCCCTCGTTGGAACGAGCTCGTCCGAACGAGGGGTCACATGATATGGTTTTGTTGAAATTTTTTGAAAAATAATATTTTTTCAACTGCTGAATTTGCATATTACGCGGGCGGATGCGGCCGATTCGTTGGGTAAAGGGTTAAGTAAAGTCCTCAGATTATTTTTACGTTAATATTTATTTATTTATTTATTGGTGTTAAGGTCACATACTTACGCACAATGGCTAATCGTGACCGTGACAGTTTTGCGGGTGGAGGAAGCCGGAGTACCCGGAGAGAACCACCGGGCATCGTCGAATTTTACGTCAATAACTACCGTATATACTTGTACGCAGCTGCAGATGACTAAACAGTGTTTCTACATCACTGTTGGCTGTCTGTACAGACAGCCGATAATGATGTAAAGACACTGTCAAGATAAAATCATCATACAAGTAGAGTTCTCAAGCCACAATACATTTGAGACACCTTTTCTAGAGCAATATAAAAGGGTCAATTTGTGGTTGTATGGGTACTAAGGGTTAACATTCTCCTCATCCGTGTCGAAATTTCAAGCAGCATCTCCTTTTTCCAAAATTAAACTGAGAATTTAACCAGTTCATTGTACTCTGTCAAACAAGATGATAATATTGGTAAAATTTCTAATTGCATAATGGCATACATTTGCTATAAGAAATTTCGTTCTTTTGACATCAGTGTGTTAGTGGTTAATTTGTCAATTCATATTCCATGATAACATTTTTACATTTGTTTGCTTTCTCAGCATTTCATCCGAAAACTTTCCCACACGCCTTATTGCAAGCGTTGATATTTCCATGTTCAATTGTGGGACTGCTGCCAATCAAATGTGTATTCTTCTTGCGACAGATAATAAACTTGATGAGTTCTATTAGTATATGAATGAAGGCGTTGTATTCAAGAGACTGATTATAAAAAGAACACGTACTGTTGATAAAACTTCCAAATATCTTATAACCCTTGCAATTAAGTCCCTCGTGGGAACCCTGGGAAGTAGAGCAGTGCTCTTTTTGTGGTAATCCAATCTCTGTTTTACAGGTAAAATACGACTCAATAACCAATGCTTGGGGTGGGAGCCCTTTAACCCTCTGCACTCTGATGTCAAAATGGTAAAGTTTTCAGCAGCAAATATTTCTCATAATGCAGTTAGATTTTTAACCAAATATACCTTGTTTGATAGAGCTCAATGAGCTCTGTCAAACAAGATATAATTGGTTGAATTCACAGTTGAACAAGAGAAAACAGAGTGACTGAAGAAAATTTGATTGTGCTACCAGAGTGCTAAGCCTTAAAATGGGCAACATGGGTATAAACGATTGGTTAAACTTGACTTTATATCCATGATGCGGTCACTGTTGTCCATTGTGGAGACGTATGTGATCTTACACACCAATGAATAAATAATTGCAATTAAGCCTTTTGAAGTAAACATTACAACAGGGTATGCATAAGTTCGACGCGAAGGAAAATATGATAGTCTATGAAAAGACAGCTCCAAGCATGTACATCGGAAGCAATTGGTTATATTCTGTCAGCGCCAGTGGGGAACTAGTTGGTAATATATGTGATGTGGCATGCAGGTTTTTATGGGAAACAGAGGCAATATTTTTGTAATGGATACACATTGTGCCTCATGAGAAAACTGGGATAAGCTCTTTAAAATAGAACCTTCTGATGCCTCATGAGAAAACAGAGACAAAGTTTTTATAATAGGATTCCTAGAGGGACGTGGCAACCATAAACGTATTCCCAGTTCCTTATTTGACATTCGTTATCAACCGATCAAATAAGGAACTGGGAATAAGTACCTCCTAGTGACTTATGAGAAAGCCAAGACAAGGTATTTGTTGTAATAGGGCCTCCTGGTCACTTCGGGTTTATATACTGTTTTTTCTCTCCACTTTTAAAACGAACGCACATAATCTCTAACCAGCGTATAGCTATTAAACATATTAGACCAATGCAAAGCACAAAATTGCCATTCAGATTTTACTATCTTTTTTATATTTTTCCTCTAAAACATAACTCGCATGACCCTTATTTTAACGAACTCCACGAGCTCGTTTCACATTGGTTTCCCGGTGTTAACTTTAGTTTAGTAGGCCGAATCAAATGAAATTTGGTATGTAGATGTATCAACATAAACTGCTGGCCATGTTCGAATCGAGGTGCGGTCTGACAATTTTTGCCAGAGTTATGCCTCTTTTTTGACTCCGAAAATTCATTTTTCTTGGTTTCCCGATGATACTTTTAGTTATATTTGGGTAAATCAAATGAGATTTGGTATGTAGGTGTATATCAAGATAAAATACAGGTCAATTTCGAATTGGGGTGCGGTTCGATAATTTTTTCCAGAGTTATACCCATTTTAGGACCTCGAAAAATTCATTTTTTATTTGGTTTCCCGATGAAACCTTTAGTTACAGTTGGCCAGATCAAATGAAATTTGGAATGTGGGTGTATGAATATAAATTACAGGTCACGTTCGAATTAGGGTGCGGTCCAACAATTTTTGCCAGAGTTATCCTCCTTTTTGGACTTTGAAAAATTCGTTTTGTTATAGTTTCCCGGTGATAACTTTAGTTATAGTTGGCCAAATCAAATGCAATTTGGTATGTAGGTGTATCACCATAAAATACAGGTCACGTTCGAATCAGGGTGGGGTCCGACAATTTTTGTCAGACTTATGCCCCTTGTCTAGCCCACTTTTTCTACTTCCAAAATTCATTTATTTTGGTTTATCGATGATAATTTTAGTTTTTGTTGATCAAATCAAATTAAATTTTGTTTGTAGGTGTACTAACATAAAATACAGGTCAAGTTTAAATCGGGGTTTGGTCCGACATTTCTTTGTAAGAGATATGTCTCTTTTTCGACTGAAAAATTTTATTTTTTCAAGTTCCTCGAATTGCTTAATTTTTTGGAGGGACGTGTGGGCGGAAGGCCTTTTATTTTATAATCAAGAAAAGCCCTTAATAGTGTCGTTTTCTATTAATGTTAGGTAAAGAGTTGATCCTTCACTTAACGAATCGGCCGCATCCTCCCACGTAATAGACAAATTCAGCATTAGAAAAAAATGTCAATAAAAACCATGTAATGTGATCCCTCTCTGTGCAACTAACATGGCGTCCTTTCATCGAATATCCCGCTCCAGTCCGCCTCTGTGACTTGACAAACTCTGTAATTCTTAACTAAAAACCAGGTATCTTTGGGGGACACCCCTACTCAAGGATGCTTCCCGACGGCCCTGAAATAGGAGAGGTGGTGTCTGGCGGATTCTACTTAGCACATCCATTTTCTATCACTGCTGTTATACGTCGAGAACAGAAGAGTTCGACACATGTTAAGTACACTTTTTATCAAGCCGCTATTAAGTAAGATTTTAATGTGACTTAATTAATTTGTTATTACTAAATCAATTATAATTATGAATTTAACGGCATTGAGTCATTAAAACTGTACATTTTTAGCCGAAGTAGTCAATACATTTGCTGCGATATATCTCAATTATGATTCACTCGACAGTTGGTGACGTTTATTTTCATTAAACAAGCTCTTACGTCCATGCGCACCTGTCTCAAACATTGTGGTATTTGTTAATTTTGTTTGGTAATGAGTTAATTTCAAATGGACACTGCAAAACATTCCACTTCCTAAAGCTTCCAAAACATAGATTATGTCCTTTCATTGGCACGGACTGAACGAGCTAGTTCCAATGGGGGTCATAGCTATGTTTTGCAGTCAAAAATAGAAAAAGTTTGGTTGTTCAACAATATTTTGTACAAGCGCCGTAATCCATATTTGATATATTTAAGAAACAGTTTGATGGACTGTTGTCTGCTAATCGTATTAGGGTTCATCCCTGTTTCATTCAGTGTGATTAAATTATTACTGAACTTCCCTCCAAATTCAAATGTATTTGCCCATTTGCTTTTGGCAGTAAAACCACAGTATGTTATCCAACGATATCATTCAAGAACACGTGGTTCAAAAGGTAAGAGCAAAAATCTAAATTAACAATTCCAAAAGCGGATTTCCGATCCGTAAAGGTGGGCGAGGTGTTGACGAGAACGAAGAATGGCACAGAGTTATGGAACAGAATGAAGTTATAAGTACCCCCAACTCCATGTGTGAACGCGGTTGCTCATTGTTTATCGCCTTGGACTTTACAAGAAAAGGTTAACGGTTCGATACTGACTCGCGTCATCTGCGCTCTGGTTTTTTGACAAGACTCTTTATCTGTACTGTGAACAGATGCTAACTCTACTTGTTCGGGGATAGCAAGTTTGAGAGTCCGATAGTTGATCGCCGATGCTCGGTGGTTCTCTGCACATATTCAGTCTTCCTTCACCCGTACAATTGTCCGACATAATGTGATCCTGGTTGTTGAATGTGTCGTCAAAGCCCAATAAACAAACGACTGTATATGTGCTTATGGTTACCTCACGTGATGTCAGGGGGAGGACTGAGCCAAGGAAAGCCACCGGGGAATGCACCAACGGGGCCCCAAACCCTGAGAAAATTTTGATTTTGCGAACTGCACGAACGCGGCTTCCTTGCATCTGAGCGATCAATGGCAGTCCACATAGAGGACATTTCGATGGCATTTTTGTATCACCTTTATCGATCATTCGACAAAAAATGGTTCTACCAGCTGGGGGTAAGGGGGGAATCGGGAAAACCATAGTTCGGCCCAGTCGGGGAAAATTTTGATTTTTTTTTAAATTAAAGGAACGCCGTTTCCTTTCATCTGAGAGATCAATTGCAGACAAGACTGCTGGTATATCGAAATGTCCTTGGCACGTTGTCCTCTGTGTTGGCAGTCCACACAGAGAACATTTCGATATACCGGCTGTGTATGTGATCATAACTATTTCGCCTTTTGGTTATTTTCACGAAATTTCACGTACGAAGAGTTGTTGAACTGCATCAGTTGTAGGGGCCCCAGGAATTTTCCCGGTGGACCATACGACCAGTCCACCTCGGCATGATGTTTTTATTCCGTTCCTTGGCACGTTGCCAGATTCTTGAACTCGCACAACTTCTACTTGTATAATAATGTCGTGCGTATTTTGGCTGGTGTCTGAAGCAAAGATTACTGACCATGTCGTCAACAAGTGTCATATGTTTTGTGTTTACACAGGTGTTCGAATATGAACAGGAAATTGTGCCATTTTGTGTTAATTAATTGAAGGCAAATACCGTAACATTGGTTTCCACAATATTAATTAATCCAAGCAACATGTAAACCACTCAAGATTTGATATGGTCTCATCCCTGCTGCGTCAGTAATGAACGAGCACTGACCTGTAATTTTCTGCAGTTTTTCTTCCATCTGCAGGTATAATTGTACTAAATGCTTTCCCGTTGGCGACCATTATAACGTTCAGGCGAAAACATATATTTTCGCATCACTTTAATTTTGGCATTTAAATATTTTTGTCAATTGTAGCCCTTCAGACAACCTTTTTCTGACCAGAAAACAGGGGGTCATACAACAAATAGGAGAGAAAAACTGACATGAAGGGGAGTACCGGCCCCGTGCACATATTTTTCAGGAAATTCCCAAGAAGAACTGTATTTTTGGGGCCCCAAAATTCCTCAAATCACTCTCTTTATTTATCTGGAATATTCAACGATAATGCAAGATGTCAGTAGAATGATTAAAACATTTATTGAAACATATTTTCCCAAGGCTGCTTGATGTCGAAGATAGCATTTTCGGTGTGCAACATTTCAAGGTGGGTAACTCTGTTTCAGATATTTAGTACAGTCATACCTACAAAGGTCTCCTATCTCACTGTTTGTCGTGAAGACGTTTTTGGTTCAGAAAATAAAATTTGTCTTGTAATTTCTGAAAGATGAGAATAGATATATATATATATATTTATATAAACCACTAGTGTTTTAGACAAGTAAAACAATGGCGGAGGATGACGGGTGGCAATGGGGCGAGCCCTAGCCCCCCTTTGAACTCAGGAATTTATAACCGATTTCAGGAGTAATATTAACTCGCTCTATCGCGGAGGCTCATTGGTTAGAGCACTGGAATTTAAACCGAAAGGTCGACGGTTCATTCCTGACCAGCACCATCTGCGCCATAATTATTATGGCTAAGCCACTTAATCTCGATTGCCCATGTGAGGGTTCGGTGGAGCTGAAGTACGTCGATGGTGTACTTGCTTTTAACCGCAGCTAACCCTGCTTGTGCCGGGTTAGTAAATTGGGGGTCCGATAGTTGCTCGCCGCTGCTCGCTGGCTCACTCCTGGTACTCTGGCTTATGTAAAACTGACCAACATGATTCGACCTGGCTGTTGAAAGTGTCGTTAAACCCCATTAAATAAACAAACCAAACAAAACTTGGCTTCTTCTTGCGCGCCCAGTCTTAAATTGAAGCCTGACTGCTCCTTGAGGCAATCTTCATTCGGGAGATAATGCATCATCCACATACACTGCTACTGGAGCATGTCCTGGAGACTCACAAACATCAAGACTGGAACGAGAAAGCATATATGAAAGAGTAGCACGAAAATAGTGTAGTTGTTTTCCGCGCTACGGTCTCCAACTGCAGTATTTCCGTGCTTCTATTTTCCTTGGGTGCGCCAAGCGTCCGACGCAACTATCTTATTTGCGCACTCAAGTATATAGGAAGGCCTCATGTTGTGTTGACGTTACTGGACTTTGGTGTGAATGCGATGTGAGTAACCCTTGTCTCAGTATAACCCCCCCCCCCCCCCCGCCCCATATCCACACACACACTTTAAAATGGTCGTGTTTCGATGCTGAAGAGGAGGATAGAGGAGTTCTCCCTAAGAACATTCTTGATCGAACACTGCTGCTGGAAGTGCTGGAATTTTGCAGTCAGCTGAAAGCTCTAGGGACTGAGGAGGTATAGGGTTCATGCTTGAGCATCAATATGGAAGCGTATCCGGGGTCCACACATAAGCAGTTTAAATGCAGTGAATATTGAAGCTGTTCTGGCTTTGACTAATGCGGTAAAAATTAAGACCTATCATTGTGATGGAACACATGGTTTGTCGGATTCGGAAAGTTGGGATATTATCATCATTCATCAATCCTTCACCTCCCTGAAGACTGGGGATGTTTCAGGGGAAATGTCCGCACTTTTTGAAGTGGAACTTCCTGTCATTTCCCCCCATAATTTATTTATTTATCTACAGCGAAAAAAAAGAATAAGTTGTTAGTAATTGTGTTTGGAAATTTGGAAATATGGTTAATAATAAACGCAGATTTCATACTCAAACACTCACCAGTACTGGAGGAGTGTCCCATTGGTTAGTACACTGGACTTCAGAGAGAAATGTTGCAGGTTCGAGGGGTAATACATTAATCCGAATTGCCCGAGTGACAACACGGTGGTGGAGAGTGCTAATGCGAACAGAACATTAATGGTATTTTGGGGGGATTAGCGGCTCTTTCGACAGACAGGGTCACCTCGCGTCGGACAGTTTTACGGGTGGAGCAAACCGAAATACCCTGAGAGAACCACCGAGTAACGGCTAACCACTGCTAGACTCCCGACGTATTAACTCCGCGCATGCAGGGTCAGCATTGGTTGAAGACACGTGAACCATCAAAGTGCAGTACGCCTTAGTACCTAGCGCCATCGTGTCCTCAAGTGGGCAATCTAGTTAAGAAGTATGAACCTGCTCGTCCTTTGCGATCAGCTACTAAGTGCAATCTTGTTCAGAATGCAGGAAAGCTGGTCCCGGCTGGCGATCGGGCCTTCTGTGTTACGGCGCCGCATTTGTGGAGTGCGTTGCCTGACGACATCGAGGGACCACAGTCGTTATTATTATTATTATTATTATTATTATTATTATTATTATTATTATTATTATTATTATTATTATTATTAAGTCGGTTTGAAGTCCAAATAACGTAACCAGTGAGCCACCGCGATTCAATGGTGCACTTACTTTATCCCAACGCTAACTCGGCTTGTGACGGGTTTGAGCACTGGGGAGTCCGATAGTTACTCGATAGTTCTTTTTAGGTACTCAGCCCTCCCCCACCCACCCCCACCCCCCTCTCCCTTCGCGAAAAAACGGGCTTACATGATGTCGCCCTTTCGGCTGTTGAAAGTACCTCTACAACCGAACAAACAAACTACAAAAACAGGAACACGTATATGAGAAAATCTTGGAATATTTCGAAATTCAAGGTTTGGCTTGGGAGCGGAGATCGGCCGACCTTCAAGGTTACATGATTATTTCTATCATGCAGTAGAGCACTGCGATGCTTCGAGGTTCGATTCCATTTCGAATCTTTAGTTGATATTCGGTTCGATTCGAAATCGGCTACCCGATTCGTTTTTTCTAGATTCTTTTTCAAAGGAATATAGCCTGGTATCAGCCGTCTTCACGTCTCACAAAACGTATAGTTCAGGTGGAAATCCTGCATAAATAATGTTACAATGAAAGACTGAGTGTGCATATAACTTCCGCGACCTCAACATAAATAACACCTTCCCTCATGCCACCAGCCATGCTAATTCCATTATCACTAGTCCCTTCCACTGTTAAATGCAAATTTAAGGTTTCCAAGCAATGTTGACGATGAACAATATAACAATAACATTGTTTTGGAGGGCATTGTGGTTCATTGGCGAACCTGCAGCAATGATGAACAGTCCGAGGGTTTATTAAAGGCCCGAGACGAAGTCGAGGGCCGTTAATAAGCCCAAGGGCTGTTCATCATTGCTGCAGGGCCGAAAATGAATCATGATGTCTGACAACAATCATGTTATTACTATTATTACCACTCCCTGGTACAGCTAACCGCACGAGGGAATTGCTGGAAGAAATAATCACTGAAGTCGGTTCGATATTTCTGTTTCGATCGTGCGTTCGACTTCAGTTCAGAAATACAAAGGGACGTCATCCGAATGGGAGTAATTCATTAGACCATGGAATCTGAAAATAGCCGGGCCACGGGCCGCTGATGGCTATTTATACCATTATCGCACGCGGCGCGACTCCGTCGAATGACGTCACTGAAATTATGGAGTTTTAACGGCCCTCCAAAATCATGTTAATCGACTATTAACTTATAGATTGAGTGGTAATAATAATCCTTACAGTGTAATATTTCAACTACATCACCAAGGCATGCCTTGATGATGAAGTTGGATTATTTTATCAGTCGGGACATGAGCCATCACAGTTGGAACAAATCAGGTTTATAGCACCCCATCGGTCATCTTCAAGACGTCACTGATTCAATTCGAGGTTCGATTCGATTTCGAATATAAAATGTAATTCGTTTCGTGATTCGATTCGGATAAAAAATGTGTGATTCGGTGGACTCGATCGTTCAGGGGCGTCGGAAAGATGACCGACTGGAGTTGTAAACCTGATTTGCCCCTATACTGTAATGGCTCAAGTCCCGACTGATAAAATATTCCAACTATATCATCAAGGAATACCTTTATCGAAGGCATGTATCGGTGGTGCAGTTGGCATATTAGTCAGTTGGGATTATAGTTAAAAACTCAAGACCCCTCGGAAATGTTAAATATCCATGTCTTTGTCGTGACGCAACGTTTTACTTACTGAACACGTGCCGTAGTTCAAATTGGCCATGTTGGGCCTCAACAATCCGAATCTGATGCCACATCCCACAATTTATATGACCGACGGTGTGTGTGGCATACGTCCAAGTATCAAATCTTGTCTTGTAGAGAAAGTACATTGCAGGGGCGGCGTAAGCTCGATAAAAGTGGAGGGGCACAAATTTACAATGCTACCATGGTTCGACCCATTATGAGAAAGGTTATAATCGTATATCGGTAAAGATACCATGACTCGCTATAGTCTCTCGCAATATGCCGCTGTGTGGTCACTTTCTTGTCCGTTTCTTCTACTTCAAACAGCTTCCAACCCGAAGGCCTGCCTTCGGGTTGGAAGATAGTTAAAGTAGAAGAAACGGACCGAAGCGACCGAAAGTGGGATTCTTTGGCTAAATATTATTTGGCTTTGCAAGTAATGTTACAGGACTGCCTTATATTGACACGTTTGTATGCGCCCATTTTAACTCATTGTGTAAATGCGAAACATATCTGTGGAAAAAAGTGGAGGAGCACGTGCCCCCATGTGCCCCTGGCTCCGCCTCCTCTGATACTGGTTACTATTGGAAAGAGCGAGCCGATGTCGAAGACTTCAATTCGGGCGAAAATGTCCTGACTGGAGATTTATTGGGGGCGTGTTATCCTCCAATCCGCCACCCCCCCCCCCTCCCCCCCCCCCTTAGCGAGCCCATGCCATGCATCGCGAGGAAACACGCGAGGAAACACGCGAGAAAATATGATCGTAATTAGCCCAAAAAACACCTAGTGATAATTGTTGTGGATGTGCTATTGTCTCCAAATCAATGATAGTTTGCTTCCCCTTTTCTTCAATTTTACGGTCTACTTGGGCCGACGATATGTGTTTTCAGTATTGTTATTCGACGACACTTGAGGCTGTCATGGATGTCGAGGAAATTGTGATAATGAGACAGGATTGTGGGTAATAAAGCACATTTGGCCAACTTATCTGTTTGAAAATCTGAAATATCAATTGGCATCATTTGAAACCCATTTTTCTATAAATATTTGCGTTCGAATATTATTGCTACAATGTGCACTCGCAGAGATAAAACGATTTTTTTCAAGCATGTTGATTAAATAATTCCAGCAAGATTTGACAGGAAATGTTTACTCAAACAAGTTTAAAAACATGGCAAGGAATCCATTCATTTTTCTGCTGATACGGTAAAACCGAGCAAATCTCTTGTAACTTTAGTTGAGTTGTAGATCTGCTGATAAGAGACGAATCAATACAAATCGACCCTCGTTGTGCCGGGCCTCAATATGCAACCTAATGCGGGTAAGGATGAAATTGAAAAATGAGAAATCTTACACGTGTTTGGTATTCTACCAGAGAAATCGTTATTGTGAAGCCATGTATCCCCGGGGCATATTCAGAACATTATAAACGTCCGATTCAAAAGACTAATTTACTGTTGTTCCATTGCATTGGCAATCTACACTAAGGCCCGTGACTACCGAAAAATATTGGGGGGGGGGGGGGGGGGTCATCATCATTCTGCCCTACTGACAGCGCATATTGCCCTGCATATATGTTACCACACAGTACATATTATATGATATTATATCTCACGTGACTTCCTTGCATTCTGATTGGCTGAAAGATGATACCCTATTTCGTGTAGGTTGCATCCACAGAGCTGACCAGGCACTACACCCAGGCACTAAACGTTTTCTATTTTTAGCACACTACTATATCAGTTTTCTGTTCATACTGGGCGAATAAAACTGATCAGGCTAAATTTAAAAATCGATTCACAGAGGCACAACATCCACAAAACGACCCGGAAAGAATCATTGTGGAAAAATGTATCGCTTTTCCATTGTTGAAGCAGGTTGAAGTCACATTTTTCGAGGCGTTCATTTTATTCCTTGAGAAGATGATCCATATCTTGTTTCGAAGAGAATGATCCATACCTGGGTACAACTTTCATGAGAACGCGACCGGATATTAAAAATCGTTTGTTTCGCTGCTCATATTATTTCGCTATTTAATTGTATGTTTTGGGCAGTAAACGAATAAATAATGGAATTCAATTGAATCTTCGGAGTTTGTATGACCAAACGGTCCGCCTGCAAGGTGGAACCACGCGTTACTTCCACTGGGGGATCACTCACTCAGGTGTCTAAACAGGTGTTAGCACTTTCTGATAAATAGAAATTACCGTCCCCTGGAACGCCGCCGTGGCAACGTCTCGGAGAGAGTGAATATTTATTTGCCAGAGGGCGCTTGTCAACGGAGGGCCAAGGCTGGGGTTGATCAACTTTGCCGGGGACCTAAGATACTCTTTTACCGGGGACAGGGGATTTTCACTAGCTCACTTTTGCAGATTGCAATTGCTTATTCACAAGCCATAGAGTAGCGCCGCGCTTTAATCAATTGCTTTCAGCGGTAATGACCTAGCATGGACTAATTTCTTGGCGGGGCTGGGGTTCCATCAATTCCTAGGGTACTCAGGGCTTCTTCATTAATAAGATAAAGACTATTAACAATCCAACAATTTTTATATATAAATCTTCTATATTCTTATTTACAAATAGCCAACAAATCCTAAATAAATAATCTCAACACTACTGAAATGAGTTTTGTGACTAGCCACTGAATCCCACCGAAAACAAGTACTAAAATATTATCTAAAATTAAATTGTTTCCCAAACTTATATTCGTAGAGAAAGGTCGAAGCTGCGACTACTGATAAGAAATCACGAAATCTTTCACTCAACCGCTCATGCGCGTATTTATCCTGTTGAGCCTACCACATTATGGGGAATTACCTTTAATACTAAATTTCACCCTTTAGAATATCTTATCACCTACAATTCCTGCTAATAGTGCTTCTAACTCGCAATAATAACAACTGATCATCTAATAACACAGATTCACTAATACACTTAAAACTGTTAACTAATAACTATGTAACTACGACGTGTTATCACAACCAAATACTATAAACTAAATACTACATATACTCATCGATTCTTCTTCGGCGTCTCCCTTCGATGCAAATCATCAGATCGGGAATCCTGTCGTCCAAATGACGGCTTACCGGAACCACACAAATACATTAACTCTTTACTACACCGCGTGAACTAACGATTATTCCATCCTAGCGAGTCTGTCCTGAGGTAAACTCGAGGGGTCTTATATAGACGCGCGCATCACCTATCAAAGACTTGATTTGGGCAAAGGTGCTAATTTACAAAAGACGGCTTTGATGACTTGCAGTGACATGAACTGACTTTTCAATAAGTTCTAATTTGGAATGCATTGTTTACACAGTCCCTGCATGACAGCGACTGAACAAAGAACACTTTCCGAATACGAACTTAATTAAATTAATGAGCTTACCCAGTTTACTCACACTGATTATTAAAAAGTTCCTTTCTTTCATTCATTCTAAATAACTCGAATTGTTTACTTATTTTAAAATTTAGAATAACCTTAAAATAACAACCCTGTGATATATGCCTCCCTCTAAATTAAAAAGCTCCGCTTTTTCGACGAATATCTCATTTGGCAAACTTGAAAAAGGTAAAACATGATAAAATGAAATGAATGCATGAAAGATAAAATACAATAATTTTGAAAACTAATGGAGTGTCTATTTGTTTCTTCTTCTGTGATCTTCTCTTCCTTGTAATTGAATATATTGAGGTTGAAAGTGTCCGAGCGCGTTTGTGATACTATGTTGATGTTGATAATTCGATACTGTCCGATGCATATAAAATGAATTGTGTCGCCAAAATCGTTAGACGTTGAGTATGAATGTTGAATGTCACGTGGTCCTTTTCCGAATGAATTCCAAATTTAGTTTCTGTGCTGATCCAAAGTTGTTGTCCGCGTGCTTCATGTCCGTTTGTTGTTAATTTATTGTTAGGTCTAGTTCTTTTCCTCATCTCGATGTAGCGTTATTCCTGGGGTTTACTCTTTCTCTTCAGGCTTGTCGTTGTGTATAATTTGGTTTCCTGTTGTGTGTCCTTCGTTTGTGATGTCTGTGTGCTCTGTATAGTACCATTTTACCATCTCCATTTGCAACCTGAAAATATAAACTAGACAAAAATTGAGTTTACGCGTTCTGAAAAAAAAAACTTGTATAATGTTGCCCTGAAAGAAGAAACAAATTAGACGCAGCGCTCTGGTTAACCTGTAGAAAAAAAAACAAACATTGCATTGAACAAGGAGCAACTTGAAAAAAAAATAAAAAAAATAAACAAAGAGCTACTTTGAAAAACATCACAAATAACCAATGAGGAACTAATCAACCAGTCTTTATATCCAAGCGAAGAGCCTTGCCACAGATCTCCGTTGGATATTTTGCGCAATTTGAATGCAAGTGGCAAGATTGCATTCAGATCACACAATGTTATTATTATTATTATTATTATTATTATTATTATTATTATTATTATAATTATGATTATTATTATTATGATTATTATGATTATTATTATTATTATTATTATTATTATTATTATTATTATTATTATTTTAAGGTAGGGGTCCGTCTTGCGGGTGGCCCCTCTAAAGTATTATCATAATTTTAATAACTATCCTTATTGAATTTTCATTTTGCCCTTTAAACACCTGTAACTTTAATACCCAATGGAACTTGTATTACTCTTTAAGCCAGACAGTTACCCTTCAACTGGCAAATGCTTTTTTTTCTGTTTTAACCTCTTTACACAGCTTCGATTGTGCCGTGGAGCGCGTAAGCGGAATACGTGGAGTACACGAGAGAACGCGAGTTTTACGGGGTAATAATAACGAGACAACATTAAATCAGGAAAAAAAAAACAACGCTTCACCCAACAAAGTGGTGGCGTATCCGTCAAGCGGTACCCACCAAGAAACTCATACTAACCGTAAATTACATATGTATTATATGACGAATTAAATAACGGGACTTATATTATTTTATTTTATTTATGTATTTATTTTTTAATAAGTTAACAAATGCTTTGAATACTTAGTTTTGTACTCACAATATCTCCCACTCGTCTAAGTCTGGGATGCTGATGGAATCAGATATTGTGTTGACGCTTGTTTTCAGTTTTCTTTTTCTTCTTTTTCCTTTTGCGGTCTTTGAAATGTGGAATTCTTGGATTAACTCTTCCGGTACATTTTCTCTCGGTTCCCATGTAGTTTCTTTAGATCCCTGCCACTTAATTTTATAATGTTTCCGACCGTGAAGTTTCTTGCACGCTAGGATCCTATCTACAAAATAGGTGTCTTCTTCGTTTTTCTCGGTGTCTTCGTCTGCGGGAGTCTGGTTTTTATCTTCCGGGCGGGGATTCGACGCGATATCGAGTTCTGTATCTGGAGCTCCTGTTTCCTGAGCCGTTTGCTCTTCGAGTGTAGTGGTCGGACGATCCTTAGGGTTGGTGAACGGCTTGAGACGGTTCACGTGTACTGGTGACTTGAGTTGAATATCGTCCGAACATCTGCGGACAGTGTATGTTGGATTGCTGTCGTGCGTGATATAGTATGGTCCTGTCCAACGTTGGCACAGCTTCCGTGAAAGCCCAACAGGGGTTTTGTTGTTATATAACCATACTTTGTCACCTGTCGAGAATCTTGGGGGCTTTGCCTTTTTGTCATGCTGTTGTTTATACTTAAGCTGGGCGTCTTTAATATTTTGTTTTACTATTTCTCTGGTGACTTCGAAGTCTTTCTGTATGGCGTCTAGATGTTTATACGCTTCGGTTCCGATGTTGTTAGTTGGAATAAGCTCCGTATCTATCGGTAACTGGCAATCTTGACCGAATAAAACACGAAAAGGACTCATCTGCGTTGACTCAGTGCATGGTGTTGCCCTATACGCGAACAGCACACTTGGTAAAAGATCCGGCCAATTTTCTTGTTTCGCATCGCAATACATTCGGAGTGTTTTTGTTATTGTCGAGTTCATCCTTTCACACGCGGCATTTGTCTGTGGATGGTAACTGCTTGTCTCCAGTTTCGTAATCTGAAAAAGTTTACAAAGTTCTTTGATAAGTTTTGACATGAAATTTTGTCCTCTGTCTGACAATAGTGTTTTGGGGGCCCCGTACCTTCAAATAATTTCTGAATATAGAATTTTAGCTATTTCTGATGCTTCCATTGTTCTTAAAGGGAATGCCTCGGGCCATTTTGTGAAAGCATCAACAATTAACAAAATATATTTATATCCATTCGGAGAGGTCTTGAGGGGTCCTAAAATGTCAATATGGAGACGGCTAAATGGCGCTTCGACAGGTAACGGTTTTAGAGGCGCTGGATGGTGGTGGGTCGCATCCTTGTTTTTCTGACACTGGAGACATGATTTTACATAATATTGAATGTCAGAAAATAAGTGTTGCCAAAAATACTTGAATCGAATGGACTGATAAGTTCTATCAATACCTTGGTGTCCACCCAGCAGTGAGTCATGATATGACAATAGCACATCATTCCTCAAACTGAGTGGCACCACGAGCTGTTTAATTAAACGGTCTATTCTATGGCCCTTACCTTTTGGGTAGTAGAGATGATACAGGATTCCATCTTCCAAAATGTAGTCATTTGCTTCCAAAATGACTCTTCTAGCATCTTTATCGTCTTCGGGTAATATTCTGTCTTCTAAATATTCGATAAAAACATTTACGTCCGGATCCGATCTTTGTTTATTTTTAATGTCAGCCTCGGAGACGGCTGCGACGCGCGTAATAGAATCTATTGGGTCACACTGTTGTATTACCTCTTCGGTTTGTGTTTGAGACGCCGCGTGTTCTTTAACGTTGTTTGTGGCTATCACGGTGGCCTGGGCAGTATCGTTTATTGCCGGTTTTGTAATTTGTGGATATTCACGTCGCGATAGCGCATCCGCGTTCAAATGCTTTCTACCTGCTTTATGGACGATTTCAAAATTATACCCTTGTAATTTTAGCGACCAGCGGCCTAATCTGCCGCTACATTGTTTAAGGTGTCGTAAATATGAATTAGCAACATGATCGGTGATTACGGTAAACTTACCATTCGCTAAATAAACATGATAGTGTTTAATACCTTCAACTATTGCGAGACATTCGCGTTCTGAAATACCAAATTTTTGTTCTGCTTCAGAAAGAGACCTGCCTCCATATGAGACAACCACTTCCTTACCATTTTCATCCAACTGACCTAAGATATAACCTATTGAATATCCTGACGCGTCTGTATATAGAAAAAATTCTTTATCAAAATCTGGAAAAGCCAAAATTGGAGGTTTTGTCAGGGCCTCTTTCATGGTGTTAAAGGACTTCTCACATTCTGAAATGGTATATTCTTTTTGAGAAGATTATTGAGAGGTGCTGCTTTTTTCGAAAAATTGAACACGAAACGTCGATAATAGTTACAGAGACCAAGGAAAGCACGAACATCTTTGAGGTTTTTTGGACGGGGGAACGAGGACACAGCGTCCGTTTTCGAAGTATCAACAGAAATACCATCTTTAGAAAGAACGTGCCCCAAATAGCGTATTTCCTTTGCAGCGAAATCACACTTAGAAGGCTTCAACTTTAGATTTGCTCTACGCAAGGCCTCAAACAATTGTGACAAGTGCTGGAGGTGTTCCTCAAAAGACCTAGAAAACACGAGGAGGTCATCTACGTAACACAAACATGAGTGCCATTGTAAATCTCGAAGGACTTCAGCCATGACCAACTGGAAACTTGAAGCGCTATTCATCAAGCCCATGGGAAGTCTTTTAAATTGATGAACTCCCCTGTGGGTGACAAAAGCGGTTTTGTGTCTGGAATCCTGGTCTAAATCAATTTGGAAATATCCTGAGAACATATCAAGACAAGAGAATATCGTAGACCTTGATTTTCCAAGAGTGTCGAAAACGTCCTCCAACCTGGGCAAAGGAAATGAAATGGGCTTTGTCAAGGCATTCAGTTGCCTGTAATCTACAGTGAACCTAAACGAATTGTCCTTTTTCCTAACCATAACAACAGGGGACATCCATTCCGAGACTGAAAGCTCAATAATGCCATGTTCTTCAAGTTCGTCAATTTGTCTGCTAATCTCTTCCTTCATTGCTGGTGAAGCCCTATAAAACCGACGTCTCACTGGGGCCGCATCACCTGTATCGATTTTATGGCTATATATGCGAGACATTCCAAGTTCGGACAAATCCTTAGCGAAGCAATCCCTATTCTGACCTATTAGCACCAAAAGTTCCTGTTTCTGAAGACTTGACAAATCAGAGTGGGATAAATCGATGCCAAGCGACTCGGCTTCGGCAAAGTAATTGTCATAATTGTTGGAACCATCATGACCAATGTAATTCACCGTCGCTTTGGCACTAACATCGTTTTTTTCAACGGAATGCAGAATATCATCAGGACGGATGGGGTAAAAACAACCGATAACCTGTGAAGATGTGAGCCTAACATAGGAATTGGTGGGGTTAAGAACTTTAGAAACAGCCCTATTGTTAACCACTTCTGCAAGCGTACGTGCAGCCAAAATGTTCTTGTGACTAACTAAATTTGAATCCGGTTCGATAATACCTACACGTGAAGTAATTCTATCAAAACCCACACGTACCGGTATAATAGTCTCACTTCGGGGTTCCAAAGTTACGTCCTCTAGCACTGTTACATTATTTGCACAATTAGGTTGTTCTTCGATATTGTTTATTGGAGCGTGTGTCATACCATTCTGCAGTATAAGAGTTCTCTGACCTAGGTCAATATTAGCCTTGTTTTCAGTTAAAAAGTCCATACCTAAAATAATATGTGCTGGCATTTTTTCCAAAATTAAAAAAGTTTGAGTCATATCTAGCCTACCCAGGGATAAATGTAAATTTGTTTCTCCTAAAACCTTCAGTAAATTGCCGTCTACACCCGCTATGAGTTTAATACTAGGAGGAAGAATTTCAATTTTGCCCCACAAGCGAACGGACTCTAAGATTTCTTTTGATATACAGGAGCGACTGGCTCCCGTATCAACCAGTGCAGGAATTCTAGTATATAGATTTTCCAACCTAACGTCGACTTTATTTCCATCCATTTCCGTACTAACTGAGGTGCTTAGTACAGGTATCGCATTAAATCTGCATGTTGAACTGACATGGCCAATGCGCTTACACGTGTTACATCTATAATTCCTAGCGGGACAAGTTGATGAGTTATGGTAATGTCTTCCACATCTATGGCACAAGGGAAATTGCCGCCTCTTACCTATAAACGGGCGATACTCTCGACGTCTTGAGAAATCTCTTTCAGTGTGTAGTTGGCGTTGGCCACGGCCATTCCAGTGTTTATGTGGGTCAGAGTTACGTGAGATCTGGGCAGCTGGAATTGCATTTTGCTGAATGACTTTCTCCTTAATGTCACGAATGTAATCAAACATCTCTCGAAAAGTTTCTGTGGAACCCATTGTCAGTCTAGTGAGAGTACTGGGAAAGGTTCAAGCTAAATAGATGAACTAATTCGGATTCTCCACCAAATATGACCAAACGGTCCGCCTGCAAGGTGGAACCACGCGTTACTTCCACTGGGGGATCACTCACTCAGGTGTCTAAACAGGTGTTAGCACTTTCTGATAAATAGAAATTACCGTCCCCTGGAACGCCGCCGTGGCAACGTCTCGGAGAGAGTGAATATTTATTTGCCAGAGGGCGCTTGTCAACGGAGGGCCAAGGCTGGGGTTGATCAACTTTGCCGGGGACCTAAGATACTCTTTTACCGGGGACAGGGGATTTTCACTAGCTCACTTTTGCAGATTGCAATTGCTTATTCACAAGCCATAGAGTAGCGCCGCGCTTTAATCAATTGCTTTCAGCGGTAATGACCTATAGCGGGGGAGGAATTCGTCACATACAGGTGAATTGTGCACTTGGTGATACCTTCTTGAAATTTGGCACACTGTTAGTGTAGGCTATGAGGTTCTCAAAAACGATCGGCTACAAGTTGACACCGACCGGTGGCGACCAGTAGCGGCACAATCCAAAATGGCCGCCAGCGGCTGAAGGGAACCTCCTTTTCGACGGTCTACCGACTATACATCCGATTGTAAGGGCGCGAAAGTGAACTCTGATCCACGCACGTGTTGGAAACAGACGTGGGAGATGATGTAGAATAAAACGAGATTCTCTATACGGACGCATCAATTTCTTGGAACTTGAAAAGAGCGTTGTTTCTCCGGGATCAGCGTCATTCAGGCAAACCTGAATGACGCTGATCCCGGAGAAACAACGCTCTTTATGAAGCAGTCTCTTTGCCATACAATCTCTTGTTTGGCGTAATTCCGCAAGCAATTCTGATTTGTCTGTCGAAATTAATTCGAGAACGCGATTGTTCACAAAAATCATTCACAGAATGAGTGAGAATCCTCTTCGTGTACGGACTAGTACTGACTGGGAACGTTGTTGCTTTTGCCAGCAAGACAGTTCCAAGAAATTGATGCGTCCGTATAGAGAATCTCGTTTTCATGACGCCTATAAAGCTATTGAGGAAGACATAACGCGCTTCCTAGATAATGGCGTTGAGCTTCCATATAATTTGACCATTGATTGTTTGATGAGAGAGAGTGATGAGTGTATGTCGATGTCACTGTTGACGAATAAGGCAATATATCATAAGACATGCCGTGACAGTATTCGGACTCACATCGTACAGCGCGTGCTACACAAGCGAGAGCGAAATGAGGCAGTGGCATCCTGCTCCACGCTGAGTCCTAAAAGAACACGGACAAGTTTTGAATCTGGCTGTGACAGGAAACTGCCCCAGTGTGTTTATTGTCACAAACGCGAAGGTGACAGCAGTGAGCCTATTTGCAGATCAATGTCTGATAACAATAAACTCAAAATTATGGCAAAGGAAGCCGAGAACTGGGTTGTTTTTTCTCGGGTCAATGCAGCATTTGATTCCGCTGCTAGTGATCTTTACTATCACAAAACCTGTTATTGTAAGCTTGCCAATGAAGCACGAGCGGCTAAATCTAAAAAGTCGAAGAACGCCGAACATTCCGCGTCAGGCCTGCCCTATGACCCTCTCGTTATGGCAGAGCTCATAACATTTGTTGAACACAACGATTCCGCGATGAAGCTTGTCGATCTCAAGAATCTGTACAGTCGGAGGTTGAAGCAAGTCGGTTCTGATTGGCTTAGTGAAGAAATACATTCCACTCGATTCAAAGAACATTTGCTGCAGAAATTGGGCGATGGCTGGGACGCCTTCACACAGGGTAGAGATGTGTTTATTTCAAGTAGGTTTCGAGTTGGCTCCTTGTTGTCCGAATCTTTAACTCGTATAGTGTCTGAGGAAGAGGCAAAAAAGATAGTTGATGTGGGTCTTCTTCTGCGTAAACACATACTCATATCTCAAGCTCCTTTCACGGGATCATTTTCATCTTATTGCTTGAGCGAGCCTGTACCCAACTCACTCCTGACTCTTCTTAGAGTTCTACTTGAGGGCACATGTAGTATACAGAACTTAGGCGATGATGAGACTGTTAATGCCAAGACTCGAGTGGCTTGTACTATTTCACAGATGTTGATCAGCAATTCAGCGAAACGCTCCGAACATGCACAAAATGTTCACCAGAGACGTGACAGAGAAACTCCAATGCCTCTTTATGTGGGTTTGAAGTTGCATGCCCATGATCGTATGAAAAATCTTATCAGAGATTTTCATCAAATGGGACTCTCTGTCTCTTATGATCGCGTAATGGATGTTCGCAGGAGTTTCGCGAGAGCTGTTTCACTGCGGTTCAAGAACGAAGGTGTTGTAGTCCCAGCTAACTGCAAACGTAATGTTTTCTCGATAGGAACCACTGATAACATTGATGTATCTGGTAGATCTGATATGCATGGTACGTCCATCACACTCATTGGTCAACTGAGCAGGGACAATGTGGGTACTGATCCCCCACCACTGAGTTTAGATGTTCCAGAAGACACACAAATTGAACTCCCAGACGACTATGCATTTGTTCCTTTCGTTGAAGACTTTGGTGGGGACATCAGGCTTGAATCTCCAGATGAATGTAATGTACGGCCCAATGAATATGCAGATTTGAACGTGGGAGAGAATGACTGGTTGTCTCATGTGTCACAGATCAGCAATAAAGGGAAGGTTGATGGCAGCTGGCAGCTTGATGAAGTCCCTGTGACCTTTTCAGGCTTCTTTTCAAAACATGAAGATCAAGACAATGTCAAACCTCGTGCAGTTATTGGGGTATTCCCTGTTTTCAGTGAGCAGAAAGCGGACTCACTCAGTATGCAGAAGCATGCTATGTATGTGGTCAGGGAAGCTACTGCTTTCGTAAACCCCGGCCAGATACCTGTCATTGAAGGTGACTGTCCGTTGTATGCCAGGCAGAAAAAATGTCAATGGCTGTTCCCAGAGGAGATAGGTGAGGATCGAATGGTGTGTATGATTGGATTCCTGCATCTTGAAATGTGCACCCAAGAAGCTGGTGGTAAGCTTATGGGTGGTTCTGGTTGGGAGCGAATGTTTCACCTCGCAAAGATATTCACACCCGGTGTAGCATCATCCCTACTTGGTGGGAAACATGTCAAGAGGACGCGACAGGCATATCTTCTCACTCTAGCTTGGCTTGAGATCCTCAGAAAGAATGCTTATGAGATTTACTGTCAGCAGACTGGGCCCCATGAGTCATTTGAAATGTGGGAACAGAGGATTCTTTCACAATCTCCAACTGCGCGCTATTGGGGTGAAATCGTTCGGAACTTTCTCTTGACAAGCTGTCAATTCGTTCGGAACCAACGAATCGGTAACTGGCCTGGTACACTGTGTTCTATCGATGAGTTGTGCAGTTACTTTTTTGCCCTAGGACATACAAATTATTGTCGGTGGGTCCCCGTATTTCTGAGAGACATGTCTCAGCTACCCAGGCGGCATCCTTCAATCCACAACAAATTCATGGAAGGCCATTTTGTGGTCCAGCGTAGTGAGAGGAAGTTCAGTATGATGGGTTTAGATCAGAGCCAAGAACATAGTATCCAACTACTCAAAGAAGACAGTGGTCCAAAAGGTCTCTATGGCCAGGCTGAAGAGAAAGTCGTTATTGAGCTTTCAAGGTCAGAAGTTCTGCGTGTTATAGATGAGTATGAATATGCAAGTTTCCACACAACATCATCAGATAACACGGAACACCCGGAAAGTTCGGTATCAGAGCAGAAAAAATTTCTGAATCAATTGAAATCTCTCTTCGATCTGGTGAATCAGGGACTCATTATCAACCCTTATGATGAAACTAGTGGTCAGCTGGTGACATTAGATACTGGTGAATATATGGACCCCGAAGTTAGTAAGAGTTTACGGTCATTACCCGAAAGGGGCAAGCATTTATATTCCACTTTCTTGAAGGAAAGGCTTGTGGAATGCACCGTACCCCTGAATGATGTTATTCCCAAGGCAAATATATATACCTTCCTTAACCCACCCCCAGCCAACCTGGACAAAGGCCGAGACAAACTCATGTCAAGTAAAGCAACTGCCGCAATAGTTACCCAGATGTTCGTTTCACTGCAAGCCCGGCCTGATTCAAACATGGATGAGTTTTTCATGCACGAGAATGCACGTGATCCGCCAGCATTATCCGATAGAGGTAAGCTACGGAGTGGGACAAAATCTCAAATTCTCAATTGTTTACCAGCTATTCCTGCACAAGGGAAGAATTCAGCAGCTAGACAAGCTTCAGTTGTCATCTTGGATATGCCTGCTGTAGTCCATGTAATCAAACCACAGAAAGCGGATCTGTTTGGAGAATATGCTCGATTGCAATTATTGCCATACATCGAATCTCTGATTAACACGAACACCACAAGGGTTGATGCGATCTATGACTGTTACCCCGAAGGCAGTTTGAAGAATCAGACGCGAGCAAAACGCCTCGGTGAGACAGCAGTTAGGTTGATACGGGTGTCCGAGAACGTCCCTTTACCTAAAGGGAAGAATTGGCAGGCATTCTTGAAAGTTAGTGAGAATAAAGACGAATTTTTCAAGTTCCTGTCTGCTGAACTGCTGAAATTAACATCAACATCCGAGTACCAGTTGTTAACGACATCAGGAGAATATGTACTATGCAATAAGGATGTTAGCTTATGTGACATATCTCCATCGAACCACGAGGAAGCAGACACGCGCATGATGCTTCATCTCAACCATGCAGTCTCACAAGGTCACAAAATAGCTTTTCTTCGCACGGTTGATTCTGATGTCGTCATTCTGTCTTTGCACCATTTCGCAACATTCCGTGACCTTGGACTCAGTGAGCTGTGGATTGGGTTTGGAATTGGAAAGGCATATAAAGATATGCCAATTCATGAGATAGCTTCACAACTTGGACCTGATTACTGTAAGGCCCTGACTTTCTTCCACGCCTTCACAGGTTGTGATGTAACATCCAGCATGCTCGGCATTGGGAAGAAGACAGGATGGAATGCATGGATGAATTTTCCCGCATCAACTGAAATGATGATAGAATTGACTGAGAATCCGCAAGTCTTTTCAGAGGATTCCCCTCATATGCAGCATATCGAAAAACTCACCATACAGATGTACAGTAACAGTTGTGTCAGTACACGTGTCAATGATGCGAGACGGCATATGTTCACACATGGCCTTAAGTCTATGGAAAACATCCCGCCCACCAAAGCAGCTCTGTATCAACATGTAAAAAGGGTAATTCTTGTGTCATCTTTCATTTGGCATCGTGCTCTGCAGAAACACTTATGTGTGCCAGACCCATCACAGTACGGATGGGAGTGGAATCCACGTCTCAATATTCTGGTCCCATTTTGGACTCACCTAGGAGACGCAAGTGCTGCATGTGCACTGATGCTCCACTGTAGTTGTGCCAAGGCCTGCAAGGGCAATTGCAAATGCTTGAAAGCTGGATTAAGGTGCACACCTTTGTGTAAGTGTGAAGGTGGCTGTTGTAACAATATTGAGTAGTATACTGTCATGTTAGGACCAGTCATCTCCTATTCTGGTATTTTTTTTTCCATTTTCGGCCAGTTAACACATGTCATGTTTCTAGTTGAGTTGATTTTGCTAACAAATGTTCATCCCATGTGGCTTGCTACATTGTCCGGGGTATAGGAATACAGTTTTAGATTTCGGAAAATAGTCTGTTATTTACTGCACAAGACGGTGTTAATTCATGCATAGCATGATACAATATCCCCAACTATTTTGCCTCTGTACAACAGTTGATACCTTCGTTCACCCGTGTGTTCATCTATGGTATCCTTGTCTTTCTCTGGCCATAGGCCACATGTGACTAGTCAGTTCCTACTCCATAGCAAATCAACTTGGAAATCCTTCATCTTGTAGCGCACTCATGTCTCAATGAATCCATACCTGAGTTGATCTAATAAATCTAACGTAAGGTATCAAATTGCCATACCGGATCATATTTCGATAAGTTATTCGCTAAAACATTTCGACCACTCATCGACATCAAAGGTCATGTTTTGGCTCCCAGTGGTGGCTATATCTCTATATCCCTGGTAAAGTAGCATACCATGAGGGATGGGCATTAAGTGTCGGCAACATTAATCCTGACTTGGAACACACCACATCTTAACTGGCCGAAAATGAAGAATACTACTTGTAGTCAAAAAATATTCCTGTACCTCGAATGACTGCAAACATACACTCACCCCTTCTAGTCCCATTTTGCCAATGTTCTATACTGGCAAGATAACATTGTATAATTAACAACGGGAACTAATGCATCCCGAGTTCATTCCAGCACTGCCCTTGCTGGCAGACGTGTCGCTATGGTGTTGAGATTGAACCAGAACTCCTCTAGAAATTTGATAGTTTTATTTTCTTAGAAAATAAATCTATCGAAAATGCCGGAAGTTGAGAATAGACTGTCACTTTAATTGGATTATCAAATGTCCAAGTATCCCCACTGCTGCATACTATCGAGTACCCTTGTTCATGTGTTGACAGGAATCTCTCATACCATGTTCATTTGACCATTGCATTCCCGAGAAACATTCAACACTAATTTATCTACGGACGGACGATCATACTGACAGTCAGACACACAGACGCACACATCGACGGAAATTCTGATCCCATTATCCATTAATCTTCCCCCCAACTTGTTCCAAGGGCTTCACTCCATCATTCACATCAATTACAGCACATGTATGGTGTTAGGTTTGGAGCTTCAGTTGTGCGATCGGCGAAAATAGCTTTTTTTCGATCCGCTTGGCGGCCATTTTGGATTTCGCTGCTAGTGGTGGCTAGAGGATGGTGCCAACTTGTAGCCGATCGATTTTGAAATCTCTGATGCCTACCCTTACATCATGCCAAATTTCAGGAAGGTATCACCAAGTGCACAATTCTAGCGAATTCCTCCCCCGCTACTAGCATGGACTAATTTCTTGGCGGGGCTGGGGTTCCATCAATTCCTAGGGTACTCAGGGCTTCTTCATTAATAAGATAAAGACTATTAACAATCCAACAATTTTTATATATAAATCTTCTATATTCTTATTTACAAATAGCCAACAAATCCTAAATAAATAATCTCAACACTACTGAAATGAGTTTTGTGACTAGCCACTGAATCCCACCGAAAACAAGTACTAAAATATTATCTAAAATTAAATTGTTTCCCAAACTTATATTCGTAGAGAAAGGTCGAAGCTGCGACTACTGATAAGAAATCACGAAATCTTTCACTCAACCGCTCATGCGCGTATTTATCCTGTTGAGCCTACCACATTATGGGGAATTACCTTTAATAATAAATTTCACCCTTTAGAATATCTTATCACCTACAATTCCTGCTAATAGTGCTTCTAACTCGCAATAATAACAACTGATCATCTAATAACACAGATTCACTAATACACTTAAAACTGTTAACTAATAACTATGTAACTACGACGTGTTATCACAACCAAATACTATAAACTAAATACTACATATACTCATCGATTCTTCTTCGGCGTCTCCCTTCGATGCAAATCATCAGATCGGGAATCCTGTCGTCCAAATGACGGCTTACCGGAACCACACAAATACATTAACTCTTTACTACACCGCGTGAACTAACGATTATTCCATCCTAGCGAGTCTGTCCTGAGGTAAACTCGAGGGGTCTTATATAGACGCGCGCATCACCTATCAAAGACTTGATTTGGGCAAAGGTGCTAATTTACAAAAGACGGCTTTGATGACTTGCAGTGACATGAACTGACTTTTCAATAAGTTCTAATTTGGAATGCATTGTTTACACAGTCCCTGCATGACAGCGACTGAACAAAGAACACTTTCCGAATACGAACTTAATTAAATTAATGAGCTTACCCAGTTTACTCACACTGATTATTAAAAAGTTCCTTTCTTTCATTCATTCTAAATAACTCGAATTGTTTACTTATTTTAAAATTTAGAATAACCTTAAAATAACAACCCTGTGATATTTGTATCCCGAACTGACCCATTCGGTAACGTATATGTGTGACAAATGTGTGGAAATTATCAAACTGCGTTGTCAAATTTCGAAAATTTTAGTTTTCATTCGCGAGTTGCGCGATTCTAGAATACACAGTTCCGTTTGGGGGAAATGTTTTGTTTACCCTTGCCGACCGATTCAAAATCTGTCTGCTGCTTATATCAATAATCCAAGTTAGCTGTGTTTTTGGAAGAAGAAAATGTTTTTTAAAAACTACATGGATAACATGGTATTTTTTTCTATATAACGCTGGTTGGTGGGGTTGCTACCTTGGTAATAGATTAACAAATCGGCCAGATGTTTTTCTTGATGGGTGTTCGATATAATATAAGGATTAGTGCATTCTTGTCGTTGACTACGCCCATATAGTGCCCAGTGAGGTGGTGTAGTTCCCTCCGCTTCGCGGCGGGAACTACACCACCTCACTGGGCACTATATGATCGTAGTCAACGACAAGA
This sequence comes from Pictodentalium vernedei, assembly GCA_031216915.1. NCBI lineage: Eukaryota > Metazoa > Mollusca > Scaphopoda > Dentaliida > Dentaliidae > Pictodentalium > Pictodentalium vernedei. Next base: position 150,397,419 of record CM062293.1, read on the forward strand.
CATGCACTATTCCTTAAATATCAGGTACCCTGTAGGACAGGACATTCCACACATGAAGATAAGTGAATATATTCTAAACAGAATTGTTGAATTTACAAGGACACCCTGGCCTCCTTTTGCATGGGCAGCAGGGCATATGAACTGAAATGGAAGTTGTACAAGATCATGATATATCAGGTGCCCAGTGTGCCCTAGCTGTTCAGCTTTGTTCTGTTAGGCAGGGCAACACTCTAGCAAATAATTCCTTGGGGGGGGGCAGTAGTTGCGAGGGCCACAGACCGTGGTACCCAGGCAGAGACCCTACTCGGTGCCCTGCAAACAGCAGATCTAGATATTTGGGGTGTACTCCCTCCCCCCCCCCCCCGCCAAGGATTTACGCCCCTTTCTACACTATTCACATTGTCTTGTTTCTAATTTAACATGTTTCTTTATTTGCCGCGCAACAGCAGGCATCTCTCATAGCAGTTGTTAACAAGTTGCCTCAATCAAGTGCTTCCCTCCATTGTTTACTTAAGCTCTATTCAGTAAGCTATAATAGGGCATCTGATTAAGACGCGGCTAGGAGCGGGCGCGGTGGAGTTGTGGTAACCGGTTCTCGTCAGATCACCGAAGTTAAGCAACGTCGAGCCCAGTTAGTCCGTGGATGGGTGACCGTCTGGTCGATCGATTCGCACTCCCGCGTTGTGTCCTTGGGCAGGGCACTTAACCCCAATTGTCCACCCGGGTGCACGATGACGCCGTGTACTAAGGCGCACTGCACGTCGATGGTGCGCATGTCTTCAACCAATCTAACCCTGTCTGTGCTGCAGTGCGGAGTTACGATGTTGGGGAGCTGGCAGCTGCTCGTCGTTGCTCGGTGGTTCTCTCCGCGTACTCCGTCTTCCTCCACCCATATGACATTGGCTGTTAAAGTGTCGTTAAACCTTAATAAATAAATAAATAAGACGCGGCTAAAGCTTCTTTTAATATTTATATCCAGTAAACTTGTTGTCACATGACTCGTTTACTATATCACATATATAACGTTGACCACAAGTAAGAGTTCAGTTATAGTTTGGATTTCCAAGCGTTACTCTGCTTCATATCATTAGGAAATCAAGCCAGCTATTGCTGTAATGTTGTTCGGATAGTCCAGTCGTTTACCCTTTGCTTAACATGAAAAGCAGACGACACTTGCAAAAAAAAATTCTTGAATAACTATTTTTGTTGTTGTCATTTTTGTCTCAAAGACATAGGTTATGAGGGGGCGCGGTGGCTCAGTAGGTAGAGGTGCAGGCTGCAAGCCGAGAGGTCCTCGGTTCGAATCCCAACTGCGGCAACCGCGTTGTGTCCTTGGGCAAGACACTTCACCCCCATTGCCCATGTGGGGGCACGATGACGCCGTGTACTAAGGCGTACTGCACGTCGATGGTACGCATGTCTTCAACCAATCTAAACCTGCCTGTGCTGCAGTGCGGAGTTACGATGTTGGGGAGCTGGCAGCTGCTCGTCGTTGCTCGGTGGCTCTCTCTGGGTACTCCGGCTTCCTCCACCCGTAAAACTGTCACGGTCATGATTAGCCATTGTGCATAAATATGTGACCTTAAACATCAATAAAGAAATAATAAATACATAGGTTATGACCCCTCATTGGAACGGCTCGACGAGCTATGTTTTTGAGACAAAAAATGAAAAAATAATGAAAATTAATTGGCGATTTTTTAGAATAGTGCTGGTCGGTTTGGGCCGTTACGTTGGGTAAAGAATTAAATATTTTTTGCTGTTCGACATTTGGAATTCCGGATTCGCTATCAAATTGTTATCATCTTTAACTTGTCTCCGAGTCAGCAGCTGAACTCCAAAATTAGGCTGCAGATACGGACGGTTATTCCCCACGGTTATACATGTTTGACATGGCCCTTACAATGACCTATCGATCGTAAAGGGAAGTGAGAGGTGGGGTGACGATCCAAATGTCCACTAAGGACCACTTTTTTCAAAAATGCGGTGCTGGAAATTCATTTTACAGTCACTTTAAAGTTCGTTAAGACATTTATGCCACAATTGCTGTGAGTATATCCAACGTTACGCGATGCAAAACAGACATTGGTCATGTGAAAACGCATCTGATTGGACGTAACGCGCCTGAGTGACGTTATGACGTTTATACCACGATTGATGTGGGTATTCAAAGTTACTCGATATATTACATACATTGATAAATGTTTTGGGTACACCACGCGCGGAATCAGGATTACCTACAAGAATGCCACATAAGAACGCATCTGACTGGACGTTACGCGTCTGGGTGACGTTACGACGTGAATGAAATGCTTCGACACAAAACAATGTCAATCAAGAAAGTTATCAAACCGCCGAAGGTGATAGTTTTCTTTAAAAATGTTAGCGTCATTCACGTTTAATTGTGGTGTATGGTGTGAATACAGCAGAACACAACTCGGGTAGAGTATGGGAGTAAGGAATCAGCGACCCTTGGTGGAGATTTTTCGTGCATCTCACTCGCGCCGAACCTCAAATCGTTGATTCCGGTCCCCATGTACTAGATCCTCGCTGCGTTCTGACTTAAAACTGCATTAAAACAGACTTACAACTATGTACCTGCTGCATCTTTTAATCTCCCACCCCAGATACACGCTAGAAGTACCATACCAGAAGAGTGTGGTGGGTGGTGTGAGGGGTGGGCTTTGTCCACCTCAGTTCCTCTATAACCCAGTTTCACCTGTTTTACGACCAAGATCACTCTATATACTGATTTATTTATTTATTTATTTATTTATTTATTTATTTATTTATTTATTTATTTATTTATTTATTTGAACTTTTGAGATCTTCAATTAATGTTTTTAATCTGTGTTTAGGGGCGCGGTGGCTTGCGGAAGTGGACTTAAAGGGAAAGGTCCACGGTTTGATCCCCGTCAGGGGTAACTGCGTTGTGACCTTGGGCAAGGCACTTTATCCCGTTTGCCCACGTGGAAGCACGGTGGCTGAGTACTAAGGCTTACTGCACGTCGATGGTGCATTCGTCTTTAACCAATGCTAACCCTGCTTGTGTGGAGTTAGTACGTTGGAGAGTCTGGCATTTGTTCGCCGTTGCTCTGTGGTTCTCTCCGGGTACTCCGCCTTCCTCCACCCGTAAAATTGTCCGACACGAGGTGACGCTGGTTGTCGAAAGTGTCGTTAAATAAATAAATAAATGTGTTTGAAAAAAGGATGATTTGGGTTTTTGTTTCTTTCCATATAGGCACTGATATTTCCCTTTAAAGATTCGGGCATCGGATTAAACGTACAACGTTAACTCTTAATATTAAAATATTTTTTATCTAATCTAGTCGTGGCTACTGTGAATCAGCCATGTCTAGATTTGATGAAAATTCATGAAAAATTGACACAAAAAATCATTGGTTAAAAATCTATACAACTTACCAGCGAAAATTTGGTTAAATATTTTCAAGTATTTAACCCTTTACCTAACACGAAAGACAGTCGACACTTGCAAATAAAATTCTTGAATAACTAACTTTTCATTTTTTGCGTCAAAAACTTAGCTTATGACCCCTCATTGGAACGAGCTCGTTGAGCTCGTCCCAATGAGGGGTCATAGGCTATGTTTTTGAGACAGAAAGTGAAAAAATAACTAGACTTTATGATTCTGGAGAATCATGGCTTTTCCCGATTAGATTCCATGATTTTTCATGACCCCACAGTGTCTGATGAATTGTTTTTAACTGTCTCACTGAAGTTCCCTCATTGATGTTATGAGAAAGGTGAGTATAGTAGTCTCAAATGACTCGGTTTGGGTTTGATAAAAAAAAAATGTTTAGGTAAAACCCATCATTAATGGTAGAATGGGTTAATATCAAGATCAATGTTTCCCTATTAGTTTTGCGTCCGGTAAATGAAGTTACATTTCTCTGTGGCATTTCCATTTGTTGGTGTCCAAAAACAGACTATTTCTTCAAGTTTTTTACATTTAGCAGACCATGGAGGGTTAACAAATGCCTACCAGAATAATTTATCCAGGCAACTGGTTATATGACACCAAGACCTATCAACGGCCATTTTCTCTTGGAAACCCCACAAAATGTTTGTAAAGAAATCCAGGGAAAACGATTTTTTAAGCTATCGATGGGTATCCGTGTTAACCTCCCCAACAGGGGTTAACGCTTGGTTTTTTTAATACACTTATTACTTACAAAAATGGTCCTCTGTGAATTCCACTTCCAACGAAGGAGATTATGTTTATCTCTCATGTATACATTGGGTGCTGTGCGTGTCTGAAAACAGCCCCATGTTAACAAAATTACGATGCTTGGCAGCTTGTAGATGGTTAATAAACGCTCATCGGAGTATTTTGTCCATGCAACTTGTAATGTCACATAAAGACCTGCGAATAGTCAATTTGTCTTGAAACCCTACAAGTTACCGTTAGGGAAATTCACAGAAAATGGGAATTTAAAGCTTTCAAGGGATATCTCGCTTTAGCCTGCCCAAAATGGGTTAAGACGTCGACTTTTGAATACCCTTACTGCTTACAAAAATGTTTCCGTATAAATTGTGCACTCGATAAAAGGAGGCACTTTTCTTTGTGGTGTACCCTTTGGGTGCTGTTGGTGTCCAAAAACAGACCATTTTATCACAATTTTGACCTTCAACAGCCCGGGGAGGGTTAACTAATGCTGACCGGAATATTTTGTTCATGCAACTTGTAATGTCACACCAAGACCTGCAAATAGCCGATTTTCTCTTGAAAACCTACAAAATGTTGATAGAGAAATTCACAGAAAACGGGTATTTTAAGATTTTAATGGGTATCTCTATTTAACCAGTGCAAAATGGGTTAAGACGTCAAATTTTGAATACCCTTACCACTTTCAAAAATATTTTCCGATCAATTTTGCGTCCGATAAATGAAGGACCCTTTCTCTCTGGTATACCGTTTGGGTGCTGTTGGTGACTAAAAACAGCCCATTTTATCACAATTTTTACCCTTAGCAGCTCGGGGAGGGTTAACTAATGCTGACCGGAATATTTTATCCATGCAGCTTGTAATGTCAAACCAAGACCTGAGAGTGACCAATTTTTCTTGAAAATCTACAAGACTCGTTTAGAGAAATCCACGGAAAACACGAACTTTTGAGCATTATGGGGGTATTGCTGTTTAACCAGCTCAAAATGGGTTAACACTTGGTTTTCTGAACACCCTTATTACTGACAAAAATGATCCTCGGTGAATTCCACTCCCAATAAAGGAAGTTATGTTTATCTCTCGTGTATTGTTTGGGTGCAGTGGGGGCCTGAAACCGGCCTATTTCATCAAAATTTCGATGTTTGGCAGCCTGTGGAGGGTTACCATATGCATCGCCTGATATGTAGTGTGTACCAAAGGGTGTGCAACAGACAGGTCTAGCAATGACGAATGTATAAAAAAAATCTACAAGATATGTTTCGAGAAAGTGCCGATAAACCCCAATTTTGGCAGTTTTTTGCCAATTCTGACGAAATAAGGGTTAAATCGAAAATTCCGCTTCGGTACATTTTTAGATTTTGTGCCCCTCTATGCGTGTGCAAAATTTCGTGAAAATCGGTTCGAAAATGGCTTCTGAATCGTGTGGAAAAAAAAAAAACCTAGACTTTATGATTCTGGAGAATCATGGCTTTTCCCGATTAGATTCCATGATTTTTCTTGACCCCACACTGTCTGATGAATTGTTTTTAACTGTCTCACTAAAGTTCCTTCATTGATGTTATGAGAAAGGTGAGTATAGTAGTATCAAATGACTCGGTTTGGGTTTGATAAAAAAATGTTTAGGTAAAACCCATCATTAATGGTAGAATGGGTTAATATCAATGTTTCCCTATCAGTTTTGCGTCTGGTAAAAGAAGTTACGTTTCTCTGTGGCATTTCCATGTGATGTTGTTGGTGTCCAAAAACAGACTATTTCCTCAATTTTTAGCTCAACTTTGACGAAGTCAAATTTGAGCTATTGTCATGGCCCGTCGTCCGTCGTCCGTCTGTTCTGTCCGTCTGTCCGTACGTCAACAATTGGCTATGGCTCGGCCTAGAGGTCGTATTTATGAACCGATCTTTACGAAACTTCTTGTGTACCTTTGTTATGACCCTGGGACGGGAACGAGTGTTTTTAGGTGTGGTCCGAAATTCAAGATGGCTGCCAGTGGCCATTTTGTACCGATGATGCAAAAATCAGTTTTTTGTACAGAACTTCTGTATGAAAGTTCTGATTTGAATAAAGTTTTGTATAAATGTTTAGTACCATGGGATACATCACATATAATACGGGTTTTTTTCTCGTGCGTAAATTATGCAAATTAGACTGACTTTGATTTATTTAGTGTTACTTTCAGAGCTGTAAGTGCCAAGCTGCTATGGCTCGGGCTAGAGGCCGTATTTATGAACCGATCTTTACGAAACTTCTTGGGTACCTTTGTTATGACCGTGGGACGAGAACGAGTGTTTTTGGGTGCGGTCCGAGATTCAAGATGGCTGCCAGCCGCCATTTTGTACCGACGATGCAGAAATCTGTTTTTTGTACAGAACTTCCATATGAAAGCTCTGATTTGAATAATTTTTTGTATGAATGTTTAGTACCATGGGATACATCACATATAATACGGGTTTTTTTCTCGTACGTAAATTGTGCAAATTAGACTAATTTTGATGTTTTTTGGGGTTACTTTCAGCACTGTTAAGTGCAAATGCCAATACGGCTTGGGCTAGAGGCCGTATTTATGAACCGATCTTTACGAAACTTCTTGGGTACCTTTGGTATCACCGTGGGACGAGAACGAGTGTTTTGGGTCCGGTCCAAAATTCAAGATTGCCGATGGCAGCCATTTTGTACAAAATTAGGTGCAATCAGATTTTTGCACAGAACTTCCATATGAAAGCCCTGATTTGAATAATTATTTTGTGTGAATGTTTAGTACCATGGGATGCATCACATATAATACGGGTTTTTTTCTCGTGCAGAAATTATGCAAATTAGTTGAACTTTGATTTTTTCAGTGCGACTTACACACAGTAAGTACACATGTCAATACAGCTCAGACTAGAGTCTGTATTTATGAACTGATCTTCACGAAATGTCTTGGGTACCTTTGTTATCACCTTGGGACGAGAACGAGTGTTTCTGGGTGCGGTCTAAAATTCAAGATGGCTGCCAGTGGCCATTTTGTACCGAAATTAGGTCTAATCAGTTTTTTGTACACATCTTCTATACAGCTCAGACTAGAGGCCATATTTATGAACCAATCTTTACGAAACTTCTTGGGTACCTTTGTTATCACTGTGGGATGAGAGCGAGTGTTTTTGGGTGTGGTCCGAAATTCAAGATGGCCACCAGCTGCCATTTTGTACCAAAATTAGTGCAGTCAGTCTTTTGTATAGAACTTCTGTATGAAAGTTGATTTGAATAAATTTTTGTATGAATGTTTAGTAACATGGAATACATCACATATTGTAAGGGGTTTTTTTTCGTGCCGAAATTATGCAAATTAGATGAACTTTGATTTATTCAGTGCTACTTACACAATGTAAGCACACATGTCAATACGGCTCAGGGTAGAGGCTGTATTTATGAACCGATCTTCACAAAACTTCTTGGGTACCTTTGTTATCTCCTTGGGATGAGAATGAGTGTTTCTGGGTACGGTCCAAAATTCAAGATGGCTGCCAGTGGCCATTTTGTAACGAAATTAGGTCTAATCAGTTTTTTGTCACAAGTTCTATACAGCTCGTATTTATGAACTGATCTTCACAAAACTTCTTGAGTACTTTTGTTTTCACCTTGGGACAGGAACGAGTGTGTTTTGGGGTGCCTTTGTTATCACTGTGCTATGAGAACAAATATTTTGGGGTTCAGTCAGACCCACTCTGGGACAAAAGATTTTTTCTAGTTCAGCATCTGACTGTCACCCACCTTTACAATACTTTACCTATACATTTGTTACAGGCAACGGTCAGTATTCATGTACAGACCGTTACAATACTTTATATGTACCTTTGTTATCAGGTCATTACCTAGATGTTTGTCATTGCTGTGTCACATACTATACATGTACATGTCTTTGTCTTGACAAGTTGAGCTACAGTGTCATTGACACTTTCATTTTACATTTAGCAGCCCATGAAGGGTTAACAAATGCCTACCAGAATAATTGATCCATGCAACTGGTCATATGACACCAAGACCTATCAACGGCCATTTTCTCTTGAAAACCCCACAAAATGTTTGTAAAGAAATCCAGGGAAAACGATTTTTTAAGCTTTTGATGGGTATCCCTGTTAACCTCCCCAACAGGGGTTAATGCTTGGCTTTTTGAATACCTTTATTACTTACAAAATGGTCCTCTGTGAATTCCACTTCAAACAAAGGAGATTAAGTTTATCTCTCATGTATACATTAGGTGCTGTGCGTGTCTGAAAACAGTCCCATGTTAACAACATTACGATGCTTGGCAGCTTGTAGATGGTTAAAAAACGCTCACTGGAGTATTTTGTCCATGCAACTTGTAATGTCACATAAAGACCTACCAATAGTCAATTTGTCTTGAAACCCTACAAGTTACCTTTAGGGAAATTCACAGAAAATGGGAATTTAAAGCTTTTAAGGTATATCTCTCTTTAGCCTGTCCAAAATGGGTTAAGACGTCGACTTTTGAATACCCTTACTACTTACAAAAATGTTTCCGTATAAATTGTACGCGTGATAAAAGAAGGCACTTTTCTTTGTGGTGTACCCTTTGGGTGCTGTTGGTGTGCAAAAACAGCCCATTTTATCGCAATTTTGACCTTCAGCAGCCCGGGGAGGGTTAACTAATGCTGACCGGAATATTTTGTTCATGCGACTTGTAATGTCACACCAAGACCTGCAAATAGCCGATTTTTCTTGAAAACCTACAAGATGTTGTTAGAGAAATCCACAGAAAACGGGTATTTTAAGATTTTAATGGGTATCTCTCTTTAAGCAGCCCAAAATGGGTTAAGACGTCAAATTTTGAATACCCTTACCACTTTCAAAAATATTTTCCGATCAATTTTGCGTCCGATAAATGAAGGCCCCTTTCTCTGTGGTATATCGTTTGGGTGCTGTTGGTGGCTAAAAACAGTCCATTTTATCACATTTTTTGTGTTTAGCAGCTCGGGGAGGGTTAACTAATGCTGACCGGAATATTTTATCCATGCAACTTGTAATGTCACACCAAGACCTGAGAGTGACCAATTTTTCTTGAAAATCTACAAGACTCGCTTAGCGAAATCCACGGAAAACATGAAGTTTTGAGCTTTTTGGGGGTATTGCTGTTTAACCAGCCTAAAACGGGTTAACACTTGGTTTTCTGAACACCCTTATTACTTACAAAAATGATCCTCGGTGAATTCCACTTCCAATAAAGGAAATTATGTTTACCTCTCGGGTATCGTTTGGGTGCTGTGGGGGTCTGAAACTGGCCCATTTCATCAAAATTTCGATGTTTGGCAGCCTGTGGAGGGTTACCGTGTGTATCAAAGGTTTTGTCATAGGCAGGTCTAGTAATGATGAATATTTAGAAAAAATCCTAAAGACGTGTTTCGAGAAAGTGCCGATAAACCCCAATTTTGGCAGTTTTTTGCCAATTCTGGCGAAATAAGGGTTAAATCGAAAATTCCGCTTCGGTACATTTTTAGATTTTTTGCCACTCTATGCGTGTGCCAAATTGTGTGAAAATCGGTTCGAAAATGGCTTCTGAATCGTACGGACAAAAATGTGTGGAAAAAAAACAAAAAAAAAACACCCCCCCCCCCCCCCCCCCAAAAAAAAAAAAACTAGACTTTATGATTCTGGAGAATCATGGCTTTTCCCGATGAGATTCCATGATTTTTCATGACTCCACAGTGTCTGATGAATTGTTTTTAACTGTCTCACTGAAGTTCCTTCATTGATGTTATGAGAAAGGTGAAGATAGTAGTCTCAAATGACACAGTTTGATAAAAAATTGTTTAGGTAAAAACCATCATTAACGGTGGAGTGGGTTAATGTCAATTTCGTCGTCAAACAAGTCAATGACCGACAAAAGGAGTTATGTTTGTTTGACACATACTCACTGAGTGCTGTGTCAATTTAAAAATGGTCCATTTTATCTCAAATGTATCCAAAATATTGATGTCTGGCAGCTTGTAGAGGGTTAACAAGTGCCAACAGGAATATTTATTCATGCAACTTGTAATGTCACACCAAGAACTGTGAATGGCCATTTTTTCTTTAAAATCTACAAGATGTTTTCAGAGAAATCCAGGGAGAACAGGAATTTTAAGCTTTTGATGGGTATCATTGTTTATCCAGCCCAAAACGGGTCAAGGGTTGTTTTTTTAATACGCTTATTACTTATAAAAATAATTCTCAGTGAATTCTACTTCCACTTATGTTGATTTCTCCACTTAACATTGGGTGCTGCGGGTATGCAAAACACAGCCCACTTTTTCAACATTTTGATGTTTGAGAACCAGCATAGGGTTAACAAATGCTTACTGGAATATTTTGTAAATACAACTTGTAATTCACACTAAGATCTGAGAATGGCCAAGTTTTCTTGAAAATCTATGTGATGTTTTTAGAGAAATCTTCGGATAACATGAATTTTTAACCTTTTGAGGGGGTATCACCCTGTAACCAGCCCTAAACGGGTTAATGCTTGGTTTTATGAATACCTTCATTACTTGCAAAAATGATCCTCGGTGAATGAATCCTACTTCCAATGAAGGTGGTTATGTTCATCTCGCAGGTACAGATTGGGTGTAATGGGTGGCCAAGTACCGCATATTTTCTCAAAATTTGCTGTCTCTGGAGGGTTAACAAATGCTTACCCGAATCTTTTGTTCATGCAACTTGTAATGTCACTCCAAGACCTGCAAATGGTCAATTTCTCTTGAATACTTACTAGATTTTTTTTAGAAATCCACAGAAAATGGGAATTTTAAGCTTTTAAGGGGTACATCACCTTAACCGGGCGAAAATGGGTTAAGACCTCAATTTTTGAATACCCTTACAACTTACTAAAAATGTTCCCTATCAGTTTTTTGTCTGGTAAAAGAAGTTATGTTTCTCTGCAGCATTCCCATTTGATGTTGTTGGTGTCCAAAAACAGACTACTTTTTTCGAAATTTTGATATTTAGTAGCCCATGGAGGGTTAACAAATGCTTATCTGAATATTTTATCCATGCAACTGGTAATGTGATTCTAAGACCTATCCACGGCCATTTTCTCTTGAAACCCTACGAGGCGCTTGTAAACAAATTCAGGGAAAACATGTGTTTTTAAGCTTTTGATGGGTATTGCTATTAACCATCCCAAAAGGGGTTAATCTTGGTTTTGTGAATACCCTTATTACTAACAAATTTGGTCCTCGGTGAATTCCACTTCCAACAAAGTAGAGTACGTTTATCTCTCGGGTATGCATTGGGTGCAGTGCGCATCTGAAAACAGCCTATTTCAGCAAAATTACGATGCCTAGCAACCTGTAGAGGGTTAATAAATGATCACCGGAATATTTTGTCCATGCCACTTGTAATGTCACACAAAGACCTGCAAGTAGTCAATTTTTCTTGAAAACCTATGGAATGTATTTAGAGAAATCCACAGAAAATGGGAATTTTTAGATTTTAAGGGGTCTCTCTCTTTAGCCTGCCCAAAATGGGTTAAGACTTCGTTTTTTGAATACCCTTACTACTTACAAAAATGTTTCCCTATAGATTGTGCGCTCGATGAAAGAAATCACTTTTCTTTGTGGCGTACCCGTTGGGTGCCGTTGGCGTCCAAAAACAGCCCAGTTTATCACAATTTTGACTTTTAGCAGCCCGTGGAGGGTTAACAAATGCTCACCGAAGTATTTTGTCCATGCAACTTCTATTGTCACATCAAGGCCTGGGAGTGACAATTTTTTCATGAAAATCTACAGGACTCGTTCAGAGAAATCCACGGAAAACCTGAATTTTTTAGCTTTTTGGGGGTATTGCTGTTTAACCAGCCCAAAACGGGTTAATGCTTGGTTTTTTTAACACCATTATTACTTACAAAAATGATCTCCGGTGAATTCCACTTCAAATAAAGGAAGTTATGTTTATCTCTCTTGTATCATTTGGGTGCTCTGGGGGCCTGAAACCGGCCCATTTCATCAAAATTTCGATGTTTGGCGGCCTGTGGAGGGTTACCATATGCATCGCCTAATATGTCGTGTGTATCAAAGGTCGTGTCATGGGCAGGTCTAGAAATGATGAATGTTTTAAACAGGTCTAGAAATGATGAATGTTTTAAAAAAAATCCTAAAGACGTGTTTCGAGAAAGTGCCGATAAACCCCAATTTTGGCAGTTTTTTGCCAATTCTGGCGAAATAAGGGTTAAATCGAAAATTCCGCTTTGGTACATTTTTAGATTTTTTGCCACTCTATGCGTGTGCCAGATTGTGTGAAAATCGGTTCGAAAATGGCTTCTGAATCGTACGGACAAAAATGTGTGGAAAAAAAAAACAAAAAAAAACCCAAACTAGACTTTATGATTCTGGAGAATCATGGCTTTTCCCGATTAGATTCCACGATTTTTCTTGACCCCACAGTGTCTGATGAATTGTTTTTAACTGTCTCACTAAAGTTCCTTCATTGATGTTATGAGAAAGGTGAGTATAGTAGTCTCATATGACTCGGTTTGGGTTTGATAAAAAATGTTTAGGTAAAACCCATCATTAATGGTAGAATGGGTTAATATCAATATCAATGTTTCCCTGTCAGTTTTGCGTCCGGTAAAAGAAGTTACTTTTCTCTGTGGCATTTCCATTTGATGTTGTTGGTGTCCAAAAACAGACTATTTCCTCAATTTTTTTTACATTTAGCAGCCCATGAAGGGTTAACAAATGCCTACCAGAATAACTCATCCATGCAACTGGTCATATGACACCAAGACCTATCAACGGCCATTTTCTCTTGAAAACCCCACAAAATGTTGGTAAAGAAATCCAGGGAAAACGATTTTTTAAGCTTTTGATGGGTATCCCTGTTAACCTCCCCAATAGGGGTTAACGCTTGGCTTTTTGAATACCTTTATTACTTACAAAAATGGTCCTCTGTGAATTCCACTTCAAACAAAGGAGATTATGTTTATCCCTCATGTATACATTAGGTGTTGTGCGTGTCTGAAAACAGTCCCATGTTAACAACATTACGATGCTTGGCAGCTTGTAGATGGTTAAAAAACGCTCACCGGAGTATTTTGTCCATGCAACTTGTAATGTCACATAAAGACCTACGAATAGTCAATTTGTCTTGAAACCCTACAAGTTACCGTTAGGGAAATTCACAGAAAATGGGAATTTAAAGCTTTCAAGGTATATCTCTCTTTAGCCTGCCTAAAATGGGTTAAGACGTCGACTTTTGAATACCCTTACTATACTACTTACAAAAATGTTTCCGTATAAATTGTACGCGCGATAAAAGAAGGCACTTTTCTCTGTGGTGTACCCTTTGGGTGCTGTTGGTGTGCAAAAACAGCCCATTTTATCGCAATTTTGACCTTCAGCAGCCCGGGGAGGGTTAACTAATGCTGACCGGAATATTTTGTTCATGCGACTTGTAATGTCACACCAAGACCTGCAAATAGCCGATTTTTCTTGAAAACCTACAAGATGTTGTTAGAGAAATCCACAGAAAACGGGTATTTTAAGATTTTAATGGGTATCTCTCTTTAAGCATCCCAAAATGGGTTAAGACGTCAAATTTTGAATACCCTTACCACTTTCAAAAATATTTTCTGATCAATTTTGCGTCCGATAAATGAAGGCCCCTTTCTCTGTGGTATATCGTTTGGGTGCTGTTGGTGTCTAAAAACAGCCCATTTTATCACAATTTTTACGTTTAGCAGTTCGGGGAGGGTTAACTAATGCTGACCGGAATATTTTATCCATGCAACTTGTAATGTCATACCAAGACCTGAGAGTGACCAATTTTTCTTGAAAATCTACAAGACTCGTTTAGAGAAATCCACGGAAAACATGAAGTTTTGAGCTTTTTTGGGGTATTGCTGTTTAATCGGCCCAAAACGGGTTAACACTTGGTTTTCTGAACACCCTTATTACTTACAAAAATGATCCTCGGTAAATTCCACTTCCAATAAAGGAAGTTATGTTTACCTCTCGGGTATCGTTTGGGTGCAGCATGGGTCTGAAACTGGCCCATTTCATCAAAATTTCGATGTTTGGCAGCCTGTGGAGGGTTACCATATGCATCGCCTAATATGTCGTGTGTATCAAAGGTTGTGTCATAGGCAGGTCTAGTAATGATGAATGTTTAAAAAAAATCCTAAAGACGTGTTTCGAGAAAGTGCCGATAAACACCAATTTTGGCAGTTTTTTGCCAATTCTGGCGAAATAAGGGTTAAATCGAAAATTCCGCTTCGTTACATTTTTAGATTTTTTGCCACTCTATGCGTGTGCCAAATTGTGTGAAAATCGGTTCGAAAATGGCTTCTGAATCGTACGGACAAAAATGTGTGGAAAAAAAAACAAAAAAAACTAGACTTTATGATTCTGAAGAATCATGGCTTTTCCCGATGAGATTCCATGATTCTTCATGACCCCACAGTGTCTGATGAATTGTTTTTAACTGTCTCACTGAAGTTCCTTCATTGATGTTATGAGAAATGTGAATATAGTAGTCTCAAATGACTTGGCTCGATCCTAATTAACACCATAATTATGGAAACACTGGAATTACCAGCGCGACTGAAGAGAACAATAGCAGCTCTGGGCATCTCTTGCCCTGTCACCTGGACTGTCCGGGAGACAGGCAAGAGAGTCCATCTGAACTTGGAGTTCGTCATTGAAGAGCACAACACCGCCACACCTTCTTCGGGGAGAGGTAGCACCTTTTGTGAGAGGAACCCCTCTCACACTGGTCCTCACCCGAAGAAGCGTGGACCTGGCCCTGAAAAGAAGAAGAGCAAGAAGAAGAAGAGTCTGTCCACCAAGCGCCGGGATTCCAGGCGCCTGGAGGCCTTCCGGAATAGGAAGAAAGAGGTGAGCGAGAGGATGGAGGTCCTGGAGGCAGCTGCCAGTTCCCGTCCTAGTCCCACTAGTACACCCAACCAACTGCCAGCTCCTGAGCCGGTACTGTTGGATGAGGAACGTCTGGTGGAGACTGAGGAGGAACCGGAGGTTGCCTTTTCACCACCTTCCACCACTCACTCCTCACTTCCTTCTCTACCGGACAGCCCGGGTGTGTCAATCTCAACAAACCAGCCACCTAAGTCTGCAGTCACCGCCGAAGAATTAAGGAGAATAATATAGATGGGAAGGCGAGCAGTTGAGATGGGAAACCGAATCGCCTCCGAAACCCACGAGTTCAGGGAACAATCCAAGGCAGATCTCAAAAAGAAATTAGACGCAATCCATTCACCAAACTCAACACTAAACTCAACATCGTCGACTTCCACATCACAATCTCAACCAACTCCAAAGAAAAAGAGCCGGAAGAAGCCTAGATGGGGTTAAGCCACCTCCCTCCTTCCTTTTCCTCCTCCACCGCGCCTTGACGTCCTACAACAACAACAAACAGCTAACGAGGGTCGAAAGGGGCTTGTCCTCCAAATCGTCCCTGCGCGCCTTCGGCGCGTCAAACCATTTCGTTCGTCTCAAATGACTCAGTTGATAAGAAAATTGTTTAGGTAAAAAACATCATTAACGGTGGAGTGGGCTAATATCAATATCGTCGTCCGACAAGTTAATGGCCCACAAAAGGAGTTATGTTTGTTTCACACATACCCACTGAGTGCTGTGTCTATTTGAAAATGCTCCATTTTATCTCAAATGCATCCAAAATATTGATGTCTGGCAGCTTGTAGAGGGTTAACAAGTACTAACAGGAATATTTTTCCATGCAACTTGTAATGTCACACTAAGAACTGCAAATGGCCATTTTTTCTTTAAAATCTTCCAAGATGTTTTCAGAGAAATCCCTGCGCATATGCTCTTTTCCAATTCAACGTGACGAAATGCGACATTCATGTCGCTCTTCATGGAAAGTGATGCCACAACTATTCATGAACAAGGAGAGAAAATTTCATGGAAATCTGCCTAGAATTGGTTGAGATATGGTGTTTTGGAGAGAGGAGGTAATTGTTTGAATTTGGTCCTTCCTTTTCAAGCCAGTTCGAAAAAAGACGTCGGGAATGGGCGCAGAATCCTTCAGTGCCTCCTCGCTGGAGTAAGTCCACTTAAATGTTACAATTGTGTGTGACTGGTGGAGAGTTGACTGTAAATGGAAGTTGCTTCTTTAAGACAGCCACCAGGGACCCCAACACAACCTTTAAACCTACGAGAATCTCAGAAGTTTAAAGTCAAGAGAAATTGGTGGTGATTGGGTTTCTGGCAGGCAGGAAAAGATTGACGAAGATTTGCATATTGGACATTAAAATAGCACTTCAGACATACACGAACGGTGTTCAGACCGCTGGAGGCAGCGACTTGAAATTTTCAGAACTTGTTCTACGAACCCTGGCCGACATTTTGGGATCTGTTTGGAGTGTCCGGACCGCGTGGAAAACACCACGCATCGCTTGGAATGTGAGAGTACTATTCGTCCCGACTCTATCAGTTTCGAATGGACACCGGCAGTGTTGTAGACGACTGTAGAGCTGCGATTGAGCATAACGTCCCAGGTTTCGGTGCCACATTGCCTAACCAGCCCCAAAAGAGCGGCGGGGGAGGGGTATCCTGACACTATCTTTAAACCTTAGATAATCATCAGAAGTTGAAGTGAAAAGAAATCGGCGGTGAGTAGGTTTTTTGGCGGGTAACGATTAACGAAAATTTGCCAATTAGACATTAAAATTGCACTTCTCACAAACATGAAGCGTGTCTAGATCGCTGAAGGCAGCGACATCTAATTTTCAGAACTTGTTCTACGCATCCTGGCCGACATTTTGGCATCTGTTGCGAGTGTCGAGGCCACGTGAAGAACACCACGCATCGCGTGGAAAGTGAGAGTACTATTCGTCCCGACTCTATCAGTTTGGAATGGACTTGAGGACTGTTGTAAACTACTGTAGAGCAGCGATTGAGCATGAAGTCGGACTTTTTTGTGCCAAATTGCCTAACCGGCTCCAAGGTATGATTTTTCGTCTGTACATCGCCCAGATCGACTGTAGTTTATACCGTTACTATACGTTGAAGTAGCCTTTTGTCATTTTCGCCACTTTCGCCCCAGATTTGAGAGTACCTTCCTTCAGCCCCATTTTATAGCAAAATCTAGCCATGCTCCCAACAACGCCCTCTCCCCGTCGGCCCGGGTGCTTCTAAAAATAGAAAGGTCAATGAGTAGGGGCCCGTTAGCAAACAAACGGGTGCACGGCAGGTGTACTTGGTGAAAAAACAGTTGTGTGAACATCCCCAGAAGTGAAAACCTATGCTCAGTGGCTGTAATCAAGATGTTAATTTAGACTCCCATTACGGCCAAGATACTACAGAATGCAAATGGGTGGGTGGCGGGCATCATCACTGGATCTAATGTTGTATTTCATGTTTTCTTTATATTCTACTTATTTTTTTGATCTCTCTCTCTCTCTCTCTCTCTCTCTCTCTCTCTCTCTCTCTCTCTCTCTCTCTCTCTCTCTCTCTCTCTCTCTCTCTCTCTCAGTTTAATTTGTGTTTGTCTATAATGTTTATAATATTTAGATTTTGCTAGATTATGTTATTTATGGAATACGTTCTGCCATATTGTAAATTATTAGTCATAGTCACCGTACAGGAACGGAGGGGCTTCTAAGTGGTAAGCACTTGTCCTCCAATCCTGATTTGCATTGTCAAATGGCAAATAAAATATGTTTAATCTAATCTAACAGTAGGTGTGTGTGTGTGTGGGGGGGGGGGGGGCATGTGTCCTACGTAAACAATCAGCAGGGGGCAGGTGTCCTAGGTAAAATAAACAGCATGGAGGGGGGGGGGGGGATGTCCCCGCTAATTAATTTTAATAGCAGGCAGTTGTTCATGGGGCAGGTGTCCTATCCCACTGGTATTTGGCCTTGATGGAGAAATAACATTTCAACAAGAAACAACGGGAAACTTATTTGCAATAAAGCTGCAAATATAAACTTGATTTTAGGACCATTCCATGGACATTTTAAAGCCTACTGCGATATCAGCGTTTCTTACTCTCGTACTTTCACTACACCGCAGTATTTTACCCGAGTCGAGTTCTGACGTCATGCAAGTTTGACCGACATGCTTTCAATTTTGTTATTGACAACAACATATTTATAATTTCGTGCTTACTGATCCGAATTTTGAAAACGACACACGCAATCGCGAAAGCGTTTTCTGAAAAACACGATTCTGTAAAAGGTTTTAGTGAAATTTGATTATTTTTTTTATTTTCAATTTCGATGGCTCTTGTCGAAAAGGTGCTAATCACTGATCGTCCCAAACGAGATCAAAGACACGCCGTAGTTTAATAACAGGCAGAGAATCTTCTAAGAATATACATGCGCAATCCTAAAATGCAATAAATCAAGTGTTTTTTCACGTTTTATGAGAGAAATATGTCCAATTGTATCATTGAATCATTTTTAGGTATATGTGGGTGAGAAATTTTCTATACGGACAAAATACAGGCTAAATAAAATATTTGCCATCATTTTCCGCAGACGTATTTTTGTCGTTGCTTCTTGGGGAAATTTCTTGCTGCTAAATACAACGAAGGTGTGTTATTTGATGTGGTCAGAACCGTCAGGTGGTCGGGTCCGAAACCGCACCTCGCAGAAGATTTAGCGGGGGGTGTCGATTTTACAAGTAATGTAGGCAGCGTACACAGCATGGGCTGTCTGTCTTTAATCCGACAAAACAGGGTTAAGGCTTGGTTTTTTGAATACCCTTATTTATTTATTTATTTATTTATTTATTTATTTATTGGTGTTTAAGGTCACGTACTTCTGCACAATGGCTAATCGTGACCGTGACAGTTTTAGAGGTGGAGGAAGCCGGAGTACCCGGAGAGAACCACCAAGCATCGACGAGCAACTGTCAGCTCCTCAACATTCTCACTCTGTTCAGGCTCCGCTCAGGCAGGGTTACAGAGGTTGAAGACATATGTACCATCGACGTGCAGTATGCCTTAGTACACGGGGACATCGTGCCCCCATGTCGGCAACCGGGCCAAAGTGCCTTGCCCAAGGACACAACGTGAGTCGTCCCGGACGGGGATCGAACTCGGGACCTCTAGCATAGAAGTACAACAGTCTACCACTGAGCCACCACGCTCCCTTGAATACCCTTAATACTATCATACATTATCCCTCAGGAATTCTAAGTCTGATAAAAGAGGTCATGTTTATCTATTGCATACCCATTTTGCTGCCCGAAAACAGCCGATTTTATTAAAGTTTTGACGTTTAGCAGCCTGTAGAGGGATTTACAAACGACTAGCGGAATATTCTATCTATGCAATTTGTAAGACCTGCCAATGTCAAATTGTTCTTGAAAATCACCAACAAGCAGTTAGCGAAATCCACGGAAAATGTAAATTTTAAGCGTTTAAGGGGCATCTCTCCTTATCCAGTTCAAAATGGGTTAAGTTTCATTCTTTTAGATACCCTTACTACTTACAAACCTTAAACACCAATTAGATTCCATGATTTTTCTTGACCCCCACAGTGTCTGATGAATTGTTTTTAACTGTCTCACTAAAGTTCCTTCATTGATGTAATGAGAAAGGTGAGTAAAGTAGTCTCAAATGATTCGGTTTGGTTTTGATAAAAAAAATGTTTAGGTAAAACCCATCATTAATGGTAGAATGGGTTAATATCAATATCAATGTTTCCCTATCAGTTTTGCGTCCGGTAAAAGAAGTTACGTTTCTCTGTGGCATTTCCGTTTGATGTTCTTGGTGTCCAAAAACAGACTGTTTCCTCAATTTTTTTTACATTTAGCAGCCCATGAAGGGTTAACAAATGCCTACCAGAATAATTGATTCATGCAGCTGGTCATATGACACCAAGACCTATCAACGGCCATTTTCTCTTGAAAACCCCCCAAAATGTTTGTAAAGAAATCCAGGGAAAACGATTTTTTAAGCTTTTGATGGGTATCCCTGTTAACGTCCCCAACAGGGGTTAACGCTTGAATACCTTTATTACTTACAAAAATGGTCCTCTGTGAATTCCACTTCAAACAAAGGAGATTATGTTCATCTCTCATGTATACATTAGGTGATGTGCGTGTCTGAAAACAGTCCCATGTTAACAACATTACGATGCTTGGCAGCTTGTAGATGGTTAAAAAACGCTCACCGGAGTATTTTGTCCATGCAACTTTTAATGTCACATAAAGACCTACGAATAGTCAATTTGTCTTGAAACCCTACAAGTTACCGTTAGGGAAATTCACAGAAAATGGGAATTTAAAGCTTTCAAGGGATATCTCTCTTTAGCCTGCCCAAAATGGGTTAAGACGTCGACTTTTGAATACCCTTACTACTTACAAAAATGTTTCCATATAAATTGTATGCGCGATAAAAAAAGGCACTTTTCTTTGTGGTGTACCCTTTGGGTGCTGTTGGTGTGCAAAAACAGCCCATTTTATCGCAATTTTGACATTCAGTAGCCCGGGGAGGGTTAACTAATGCTGACCGGAATATTTTGTTCATGCGACTTGTAATGTCACACCAAGACCTGCAAATAGCCGATTTTTCTTGAAAACCTACAAGATGTTGTTAGAGAAATCCACAGAAAACGGGTATTTTAAGATTTTAATGGGTATGTCTCTTTAACCATCCCAAAATGGGTTAAGACGTCAAATTTTGAATACCCTTACCACTTTCAAAAATATTTTCCGATCAATTTTGCGTCCGATAAATGAAGGCCCCTTTCTCTGTGATATATCGTTTGGGTGCTGTTGGTGTCTAAAAACATCCCATTTTATCACAATTTTTACGTCTAGCAGCTCGGGGAGGGTTAACTAATGCTGACCGGAATATTTTATCCATGCAACTTGCAATGTCACACCAAGACCTGAGAGTGACCAATTTTTCTTGAAAATCTACAAGACTCGTTTAGAGAAATCCACGAAAAACATGAAGTTTTGAGCTTTTTGGGGGTATTGCTGTTTAACCAGCCCAAAACGGGTTAACACTTGGTTTTCTGAACACCCTTATTACTTACAAAAATGATCTTCGGTAAATTCCACTTCCAATAAAGGAAGTTATGTTTACCTCTCGGGTATCGTTTGGGTGTTGTGGGGGTCTGAAAAGGGCCCATTTCATCAAAATTTCGATGTTTGGCAGCCTGTGGAGGGTTACCATATGCATCGCCAAATATGTCGTGTGTATCAAAGGTTGTGTCATAGGCAGGTCTAGTAATGATGGATGTTTAAAAAAAATCCTAAAGACGTGTTTCGAGAAAGTGCCGATAAACCCCAATTTTGGCAGTTTTTTTCCAATTCTGGCGAAATAAGGGTTAAATCGAAAATTCCGCTTCGGTACATTTTTAGATTTTTTGCCACTCTATGCGTGTGCCAAATTGTGTGAAAATCGGTTCGAAAATGGCTTCTGAATCGTACGGACAAAAATGTGTGGAAAAAAAAAAAAAAAAAAAAAACCCAAAAAAAAAAAAAAAAAAAAAATAATAATCCGTAGAAAAACAATAGTCTTTTCCAGAGGGAAAAGCCTAAAAACCCCAAACCCCCCCCCCCCCCCCCCCAAAAAAAAAAAATAATAATCCGTAGAAAAACAATAGTCTTTTCCAGAGGGAAAAGCCTAAACAAAAAAAAACAAAAAATAATAATAATCCGTAGAAAAACAATAGTCTTTTCCAGAGAGAAAATCCTAACCCCCCCCCCCCCCCCCCCCCCAAAAAAAAAAAAAATAATAATCCGTAGAAAAACAATAGTCTTTTCCAGAGGGAAAAGCCTAATGAAAATTGGATGGTGATTTTTGTGAATAGCGCTGGCCGGTTTTGGCCGTTACGTTGGGTAAAGGGTTTTAATGGTCAGGTTTTTTTCCAGTCCTGGGCAGGAATATCCGCCAGCAGCATGCAAGTAGTTAAATGCAAACTTCGAGAGAGTAGTTCCAACGATCTTCGATGTTCTCATCTTCTAATTCACATAACACGGTAATGAGCCTTGTCTTTCATATCCCGAGTTAACCTTTAAGCACATTTTCTAAGTTGGGAATCACGGAGAGCGCGTCATTTGTGCATCACTGTTTCCACATTTACTGCTGGGTGGGGACACCTTTCTCCGCGTGACACAGATTGAATGTTGTACTACTCCGTAGGGATGATGTATAACACCGCCCTCCTATCTATTGTTCCATCCATCAGACTTGTTCCAGTTGTGGACTGTTGAGATTCGGAATGTAATATTTTGTGACTGCGACATACAATCATCACAGCACAGACGAAAGATGTGCTAATACGATTTATCGATTCTCAATAGAGTAATCGTCGAATCAAATGCAGAAAACACCTGACGCGGCTTGAGTACATTATCGCTCTAGACTCAGATTTCCAATTAGAACAAAGTGATAAATACTTTTACATATGTCTCCCCACGGAGCAGTATGCTAACGACATTTACACGCGACCAACACAATACATCTTCTCGTTAGTTCGTGGTCATTTGAACAGCAACTGAAGTCATGCTTGTTTTTTTCCACTCTCCGTAGAGATATTTCTACACATCGCTAAATTGGAATCAGTACGTATATATAGTTATAGTCTAGCTGGTCATTCCATGCTGTATTGCAAACTTTATCTTGCACTTAACGAATTCCCCACTCCCATGGTCCCCCGTGAAAGAAACCTGAGAAGTGGAGAAATCTTCTCATTTATTTGTTTATTGGGGTATAACGACACTTTCGACAGCCGGGGTCATCTCGTGTCGGACAGTTTTACGGGTGGAGGAAGCCGGAGTACCCAGGGAGAACCACCGAGCAACGGCGAGCAACTACCAGACTCCCTAACGTACTAAATTCACACAAGCAGTGTTAGCATTGGTTGAAGATAAGTGCACCATCGACGTGCAGTACACCATAGTACACAGTGCCACCGTGCCCCCACATGGACAATCGGGATGAAGTGCCTTGCACAAGGACACAATCTTTCATATACTGTGGTAAACTTGAACGGTCTCATGGCAGTACCAAATATTTGAATTGGCGTTACCCTCCTTGACATGTTACAATCTCCTAAACATTGCAGCCTTGAGAAGAAATATTATTCTAAAAACCTGTGAAGCATTGTGCTGAAATCCTGCATCATTGCTAAATATTCCAGAGAAAAAGGGGTCTGATTTGAAGAATTTTGGGGCCTAAAAATACAATTGGCTATTGGTGTATTTTTGATGGGATTTCCACCCAAAAAGTACCAGTGACTAGTAGGATTCTTCCTGTATATTTTTCTCTCTCATTTGTTGCATGGCCCTCAGTTTTGAGGATGGAAAAAGTTGTCCGAAGGACTATACTGAGATAAAGATATTTGAATGTCCAAATTACAATGATGCGATCCATTTTTTTCACGCTAACGTTGTTTTAATGCCGCCTATGGGAAAATATTTAATACTGTTATACAGTGATAGGAAACGTTAACGAACGCGTGAAGTGAAAATTGGGCACTGCTAATCGGAATTTCTATCCTCGAATCGAATCGGGGTCCAATGTCGACATTGACTCCGAATAGAATCGAAAACAGCGCGAAACTATTTTTGTGAAAACACTTTTTTGACCAGTTGCCTGATTACCGTGCATATCTCTGTGTGTTGCGCGTTCTGATGGTGCCATGAGTGCTCGAGTGCAGAGGTCACAATTTATATTGCTGCAGCAATACTATAAAATGAAGCGCGGGATACCCGCGATTCATTTTATAAGTACTGTTGTAGCAGTGTATAACTGTAAGGCAGACAAGCTTGCCGATAACCCGATTGAATGGGAGCACGGTGGCTCAGTTGTTATTAGAGTAGCGGGCTTGAAACCGTGAGGGAGGCCCCACGGTTCGATCCTGACCTGAGGTAGCTACCGTGTGTCTTTTGGGGCAAGGTACTTAATCCTGATTGCCCACATGGGGGCACGGTGGCTCTGTGTACTCTGGCGAACTGCACATCGATGGTGCACTTGCCTCCAAGCAGTGCTAACCCTGCGTGTGCAGACTTAGTACGTTGGGGAGTCAGTTGCTCGCCGCTGTTCGGTGGTTTTCCCCTGGTACTCTCCGTTTTTCTTCACCCATGAAGCTGTCCGACACTAGGCGATCCTGTCTGTCGAAAGTGTTGTTAAATCCCATTGAAAGAACCGATTGAATCGAAAACGCAAAAGGAAACTATTCTTTCATTTTTTCGTCATGATTCCGCCGATAGAAGATATTTATTTTGTCATCGTACTTTTGTGGAAAAAAGCATGAGTTATCCGATTCGAAAATATACGAATCTTGAAGGCAAATCAGACCATTGATGTCGACATTGTTTGTCAGGGCCCTTCGTGAGAATGCTTTAATGTGGTTTACATAAGTGAAGTTGATGGACTAGACTTTACATTACATTATAGTGTTGTGGTTATGATATAACCAAGATGCCGAAAGTGAGCAATAAAGCCCCTCGAAGTAGGTCTTCTGTTTCTCGTGCTATTTTTTTGTAAAATTGAATGTGGGTGGGCGGTTTTTTTATTTAATTTTTTTAAATTTTTTGTAATTATTTCTTTTTCCATCAGAAGTTCATGTTCTTGGTTTATCTTATGTTTTAGGACTCATAATCTACAGACTAGCATGGGTTGTGGTGTATTTCGTCTCTTGGGTGGAAGAAGGCTTTGCAATGCTAAAGCATTGCAAAGCCTTGTTGAACTCAAAGGATAAATTTATGTATTTTATTAACTTGGGTTAAATATCAGACATAAAGCATTTAATTTTTATTCTTTTAAGTTTGCGTTGGTTATAAAAAGAGCGCATTCGGAAGCTAAAAGGACCATGAGGGATGGCTTGAGAAACAGATTTTAAACAATGAACTTAACAAATCATCTTCAAATCTGTATACAGTTCTTTGAATGACAAGCCGCATTGAGTAATTGTCTCCCTTATTTTGATCCATAACTCGTTACCACTTAATGGGACGAGCTCGCCGATCTCATTCCACTGACCAATCCAGATTTATTCATGTATTTATCTCCTTTTGCCCAGGATGGAGTGATTCGCGCACACAATCCTACATACAACCCACACACGGCTTACATGTATCAGCTCGCTTTATGACATTTTGATCCCCAATAAATGGTTCGCCTGTATTAGTCTTATACTTCACATGGTGAAGAGTGTGAACCAGGATTCTTAAATTATCTATAGAACCTCTAGTGTAAACTAAACATTTAGTCTCTCAGATAATGGTGGCCAAGATATCGGCTGAGCGTGAATCCTTGCATTTGAACGAGGACGGCGATGAGTCCCTCCGTTAGTGCCTTTCCATAAACTGGCCTTTAGACTCGAGCAATAAAGCAATGACGAGCCATCACTTGTAACAATGTGGTCTGTAAAAGTGCTCCTATCTTTCTATTTACTGAAGATTGTAGCTGAAAACTGACAAAGTATGTTACAACAGAAAAATGGAGCTCAATGAATACAACTAACTGTCTGTATAGACAGCAGCCCGTAGGTCTGCATCGATCACGCAGTTCTCTTAGGTTCGTGGCGACAAGGGGGGGGGGGGGTGTCACCTCCCCCCCCCCCCCCCCCCCGCTCCCCAATCATGGCCAAAATTTCCTGTAGTTGGAAATTCGGAGGGCAAGTCACGAGTAATTGGAAATTCCATCTATCTTGATTTTAGAGCTTCTTTGGTGATGCTGATGTCTCCTTTACTTCCCACAATTCTAACTCGGTTTCA
The DNA here is from genome assembly GCA_031216915.1 of Pictodentalium vernedei. NCBI lineage: Eukaryota > Metazoa > Mollusca > Scaphopoda > Dentaliida > Dentaliidae > Pictodentalium > Pictodentalium vernedei. Next base: position 150,423,301 of record CM062293.1, read on the forward strand.
AATCGGTAAACATTCCAGCTGTTACTATTTACAACTACAGTGTACGCAATATCGAGCTTCATAAGTATTCATGGTGTCAATCGGTACGAGATTTCTATAGTACGTTTACTTATCGTAATAAAAAAATCCTCGAAATGCACTTCAAGAAAATCGCATCATATAAAATCCGAGTTAATTCCATCAGTCACAGTTACAAAATGATGAAATATCGAAGATTGATCATTCCTGCATAAGATCTGATATTATGTTCGGAGAGTGTGAATTGCTCAAAGTTCTCAGCTTGAGTATTTGTTTAGCACATATTCAATTCCCGGAATAATACCAAATAATAATAATAATAACCTGATAATTCTATCATAATTGTGTTGGCATTTCAATTACTAGAAACAATTTTATGCCCCTGTCATGGTTTCATTTTCAAAAATTTTCTCGGTAGTGAATTTCCAACTAGGGGGAGGGACCGGGATGCCCCCCCCCCCCCCAGTTGGAAATTCACTACCCTACCCCAACCCCCCAACCCCAATCAGAAACCTCCAGCCACGTCCCTGGCAGTAAAATTAGATTCCAGACACTAATTATAGGAATAATATAGTATAACCCGGTGCTTCATTAATTAAAAGTTGCCTCTGATGATTTTTATTACCTGGTTCACGCATGCGTGTACATCACTACCCACGCGTGTATTATCACCTATCCGCCCAGACTGTACTATACGTGTAGCTGTGCGATGGCATAAAAGTGATAAAGAATGAAAATTAAAAAAAAACGATGTTGAGTTATAAAGTGAGTATTTGATTTGCCTTCCGAGATCTATTATGTGAGGAATGAATTGTCCCTGTGAAATAGTTTCCAGGGCAGGATTAAGCCTTTGTGCGGGGCAAGTAGCATGTGTTATGAAGGTCTTAAAGGGGTCCTAATTTGAGGCGGTATCAACAAAGACTATCGAACAATGACAAATTTAGGTGATTGTTGTGACTGTGAGCGCGTGTGTATCACACGCGTTCAACAAGCAACAAACAACAGTGCTCTGGTAATCCTCTGTTTAGTAACTAATTGGAACTCATTTCAGTTGTGAAATTTTAAACACACAAAAAGCACGTGTGTGTTCGTAAATTTGATGTGACAGTTTGTCATTTCGATAACAAAATAGGCCACTGCCCTCGACAACCATTGCCACTGAGGAGATAAAGTCCAAAGTTTGTATGTACTCCATTAACCCTTTTCCCAGAACAAGTTTGATAAAATAAAGGCAGTTGACTATCATTGTCCGAAATTCAGGTCGGATGCAAGAGCATTTTTGTTTAATCAACACAAGAGGCGGTTTTTTTGTATCTGGCATGAAGAGTGTGGCATGTTCTGTGGCATGTGAAGCAAAATATCCTAATAATGAAGAATGCGTGACAGATGCTTTTAAACAGTCGGCAGAAAAATTGTTCATACTGTAGAGTAACTGTCCAGTCGGTAAAATTCTATAGACCCCAGATATTATTAGCTGTAATGAAAAAAACTCTGCCCCCCCCTACGAGAATCCTGAGAAGTAGAGCGGTGCTTGTTTATTGTGGTAGTTCTGCTTTACTCGTACCGTACGTGGAGAGTGTATTGTCACTGAATCGCCCGCAGAGTGGAGATTCCACCCAAGCAATATTTGCAAATTTGTTTCAAAGCGTAACAAGCAGAAGCAGAGTTCCAGCCAATGGACCGCCGGGTTAAACTCCACTCCCTGTGTGATTTGGTTACAGTCCACTCTCCAGGTACTGTAATATATGGCCGGAACTCTGCACTAACGTCTGGGGTGGACGGCCTCGAAAGTTTGTAGCATAGGTATAAACGATTGCCTCAACTCGAATTCATACCTATGTTGCAGTCATGATAGACCCAAAGATGTTGAAAGTGACCTTAAACACCAACATATAAATAAATTCTGGCACACGATAAGTCACATCGTGTGATAGAAATTATGACACACAGCGGCAACCTCTGGTTGTGTCTTATCGTGTGTCAGATTTTCTATTCAGCATTTCCATGCCGTGCGCCTCATCTGTCTTATACCCATCTGTCTTGCAACCTAAAACCGTCACTGGTCAACACATTAAGAACCTTATCACAAAGAACAATTCCATTTGTTAATTGTTACAACTTTAAAGGAATCAATAATATTTTGAGAAGTGGGACAAAGGATATTCCAATGCGACATTCTACATAGTTGGCTGTCCGGTAAAATAAAACCTTGTTTGCCCTTGCATGGGTCAGGCATTTCGATTTGTTCTTTATTCTCGCGTGACATATTCCCCTTTGGATGAAGCCCTCGAGAAACAGGACCTGCTTCGACCATGGAAATTGAAACATTGCATTCATGACGGATGCGCACATGGACGACAACTCTAATGTAAGCTGCATCCCTCATGACCATGTTCTCGCTCCATGGCCGCACAAGTGACATTATAGTTGAACTGCATGATGCGTGTTGTGAAACTGCTGGCATGGTGATACCGTGTTGTTAATGTGCATGTGCAACGAGTGTTGTAAGGTTGTTGCAGTTCTGCAGTACTCTTATACATATTGAGAGCGTCATATTGTCTGAGTTAACACCAGTGGCGGTTGTGGAATGTAAGTCATGTGTGGCTCACGGGCATGCAAATGCCAAATAGTTATAAATTCTGACGCACGATAAGTTAAAACCAGAGGCTGCTATTCTAAGTCAGAATTTCCGACACACAGCGGCAATTTCTGCTTGTCACTTACCGTATGTTAGAATTAATTTATTTCTCGGTGTTAGTTTTAATTGCCGAGATTTATAAAATTTTACCTGATGGACAGTTATTCTGCTGACTGAACAATTGTTCTGCCGACTGTTTGAACGCACCTGCCAGGCGTATACCCTACCTAACCCTCATTCATTTTTATGACATTTTTCAAGTTTCTAAATTTTTTTCTATTTGGAAAAAATACATTTTTCTTGTGAATTTAACTCTTTTGGCGCGGAATAATCTGAGAAACAGAATTCTTAGCGCCTAATATTCATCAGGAATTTTCCAAAAAGTATAGGTTGTTAGACTAAAGCGTTATTATTTTAAAAGATGTTCTAATGATCTCATTGACAGTTTTTCAAATGATTTACTGTATATATTTAAATGGCAGCTTTATACTTTCAAGGGACGATATCGTTGTTTATGGATAGGACATAAATGGTGCATGAAACATGGGAATACGTATGTTTGTTCAACCCTTTACCCAACGAATCGGCCGCCCCCCCCCCCCCCCCCCGCGTAATATGCAACTTCAGCAGTTGAAAAAATATTATTTTTCAAAAAATTCAACAAAACCATTTCATCTGACCCCTCGTTGGAACGAGCTCGTCAAACTCGTTCCAACGAGGGGTCACATGATATGGTTTTGTTGAAATTTTTTGAAAAATTTGAAAAAATGATATTTAAAATAATAAATTTTGATATCGTCTGCGTTGGGTAAAGGGTTAAAAGCACTTGGAAATAGACACACACAGTTGGCTAAAATGACTACTGCAGTACCTTTTCACGGTCTGCCGTCTGTCGACTTTAGTCGCCTGTCGCGCCAAAAGAGTTAATAACGTGTGGCAGGTGGCCATGCATGCCACACACTTGGTTGACACATGGCGTCTTAGACTGTTGTTTGCTTTGATGAAGTTATGTGATATTATAGGTATGTGCGATTGAAAGGTATTTTGCTGTTTCATTCAGTCTCCCTTATATCCAAATAGTCGCCCACAAAAATATGTAGTGAGCAGTTTCTGCAGGTCTTGATTACTGGGAGCTGGGGGGGGGGGGTAAATATTTTTCAACTAGGTATACCGCACGGTCTATTACAATTGTTGTTTTTCATGCGAATATTTTTAAGAAAAATGCATTTTTCAAATAACCAATCTCAATTGCTTTATCACTCTAAGTCAGTTCTCTCCAAATCTTTCTCAGCTCAATGTTGAAGTCTTTCATATGGACCTGTATGAATCAATGGAATCTAATCTCATAAACCACGGGAGAAATATATTCAAGTGTTTTTTACTAAACTACTCATCTTATCCTTGTCATATCTCAAGAGTTCATCGGTGCTTACAAAAATATTTAGATTTAGGTCAATACAAACTTAATGGGTTCAGGCATTCGAATAATTAGTATCTTGTCCACTTTACGAATATTTTTTTAAAAAAAAGAATGGGTTATACATATATTTGTGCAGACTGAAATCACGAGGCGACGAGTAGTCGAAAATGTAGAGGCGGGACCGTAACTTGCCCAAAATATTAACAAACTCTTTCCCGGCGACTAGATGAATTTGCCCGTCAGATAACGTTAATATCATAGCGTGCAATTCCAGTCAGTGGATTACTGTAGCTTAACTGGTAGAGTGCTGAATTATTTTTGGTAATCAAAATTTGTTCATGTGTCTTTGCCTTGTTACAATTCATGAGAGAGTGCCAATGGGCTCTCTCACGTGAATTGTAACAAGGTAAATCCTAATAGACAAAATTATTTAACTTCAAAGGTAATATGAAGATCATGCTCCAAAAATGAAGCCTTTAAGCTGAAGCACCTGTATTTCAGAATAAAGCCCAAATATGGGCTTCCAGCACTCTACCAGTTAAGGACATGCAATTGTCTAAACTCTTGCAGGAATTTGTATGCATGTCAACATGTAGCCCAACCCTGACTCCACAAGGCGTTATATAATTTTGAGAGTTGCTCGCCCTACATGACGAGCAATTCTAAAAATTATGTAACGCCCTGTGGGGGCCAAGGTTGGGCTAGTCAACATAGTGAACCCATAGTAATCTCATTTTGATGTCCTGTATTTACCCCAAGCTCCAAATACATTCGTGTTCCTCAAATGGGTGAGCTATTTTATTCTCAGTTCAAAATCAGTGGCGTGCTAATAGGGAGCTCCCTTGCTGTCGGGCATCGTAAATCAAATTTGATACAGTAGTAGGATGTATCATCATGTATATGGCATTTACCCAGCAGGGCAAGTGCAATATGGGAAAAACGATTAACAATAACTTAGAGTTATAGTTGTTGTCCCTGCGCCTGGCAATCACAGCCCAGTTGCCTTTATGTTATGCAATTGTGTCGTATTTCATGGGTCTATCGTTGTACAGACCAGCGTCCCAGCAATTGCCCAACAAGTGTCCGACAAAGTCTCTGTCTGAGAAGAAAACTGTTCCAACGGATGGGTTCTTCTACTCTACTGGTGTATACACCAGAACAAACGAACGGTCTCCCACTGCTGTACCTTGTCTATGTCTGCTTGGAGCAGTGCTCCATCCTCTCTTTTGTTGACTCTCCTGTAAAGGTGGCAGTCATTGGCGAAGAGCTTCTCTGTAGACTTCGTTCGAGAAGACAAGTCATTTATGTAAACAAGGAACAGCAGTGGGTCAATGTATGTTCATTAGAGCCCCTGAATTTACTGAAGAGGATGATGGTGTCAGGCCATCCAGGACTACCTGCTGGCTTCTGCGGGAGGGGAAGCTTTCGATCCACTAAAGTCTTCCCCCTAACACCACACTGATGTAGTTTATTGGCGAGTCTCCTATGTGGAGCCTTGCCAAAAGCCTTACTAGCAGTATAACTTCTATTTGCAGTTTGAAGACTCGCGACAGGTGTAGCTTTATGATTATGCCGCGTAGTTTCACTAATTATTTTAATATCTTGATGTTTTCCAGGCGAATTAAATGTTTATTGTTGGAATATCTTAAACTCGATTTCCAATGAATATCTGCATATCTTCATGAATAAAGGGACATCACATTAAATCAACGGTTGTCTGTGCACAAACTTCACGAAATGTGGGTTAACAAACAGCCCATAACGGCGTCAGATTCCTTACAGAATTTGGCTGGTGTCCTGGTTGCTTGTTTGAAGCGCTAGCCAACCATACACATTGTATTCCGAAAGCTTATATAACTCAAAATAGAAAACATTCGTGCTGTTATCACCGTTCATTTACAATTACTTATAATGTAACTATATACCTATACGACTTAATTATTCACAGTACTTGTTACGATATTCAAGAGGGTCGAATATCATTCTATTATTCGACACTCACATAATTATGCAATAACGTTTCTCACTTTCCATTTCTAAACGCGGGTTATCATAAAACGAACACCTTTTTTATAAAAAAATAATTTTAAACCCTTTTTAATCAACAGAAGTACTGGCATACTTAAAAATTCAATCTTTGTGTTATATTGTCTCAAATCTGATGACAATCATGTCCTGAATAATTTATAGTGTGTTGTTTGGGATTCATCTCACACATACAGATGTGAGATGAATCCCAAACGACACAAGTAGTATATAAGGTATGAATCGTCCCTTATTACCCGGAGCTTTGCCGGTGCTACTAGTGTTAAATTCCCATAGGAACCGGAGCCATTGCCGGTGCAACTTTTGCCGGTGCAAAATGTCAGCTCCATCAGTTTGATCCGGTAAATGGTGTAGGTGCTGTATATATAGTATACTCTGGTATTAATAGTGATATATGTACGCATGTAGCTATAGGCAATTATTATGGGTATATGATGGAAAATTAATGGTGAAGGTGGATTTTCTTGAAAGTTTTTCCCGCGAAACGGTTGGCGTTGCTATTGACGTCGTGACGTCATGATACGCGCGCGACGTCACAGAGATGCTGACCACTGTTATTGTCCATTATACAATCTGACATAACGTTATTCGGGTCAGGGGTGTCGGACTTCTCATATGGGGTGGCGGCGATATGGTAGTGGTGGTATATATCCATGTTGGTATACTATTAGCCATTGGGTCTTCATATTATGCTATGTCTGTTATAGCTAGGTCAAGCAGTATTGTGGGCACGGGGGTCATGTATGATCGGCCAGTGCGGTATTGCGAGATAGTCCTTGGTGGTTTAGATTGGCAGTATAGGATGAATGGTCTGTTAGCCTATTACCCCCTTAGTACTATTAACCTACCGAATCTTTTGTATTATCTTATAGCTGGTATTGGTAGTTCGTAATGCTAGGTCAGGCAGTACTATAATTGTTTGTTTAGAAGTGGGGTATGGGATGCATTGTATATACCGCTGTAGGCCCATGTTAGTCCTCGGTGTTATTAACCAACCGATTGCTTTGTATTATCCTATGGCTCGTATTGGTAGTTCGTAATGCTAGGCATAGCGGTATTGTGGGTAGGGGTACTGCCTGGTAGTTTAGAACGGTACTATAGTATGGGCGGTATATACACCGCTGTAGGTCCAGTCCTCGATATTATTAACCAGCCGATTGCTTTGTATTATTCTATGGCTGATATATGTAGTACGTTATGGTAGACCTAGTGATTTTTTGGGGTTGGGGTAATGCCTGGCAGTATAGAACAGCAGTATAGCATGGACGATATATACCTCTGTGGGCCAGTGCATGGCCCATGTTAGCCCTTAGTACTATTAATCCACCCGATGCTTCATGTTATCCTATGACTGGTATAGGTAGTATGCAGTGCTAGGCATAGAGGTTGTCAGGGACACCTGAGGCCCCGTAAGGCCTGGGCTGACGTGGGGTTATTTAGTCCCGCTGATGAAGTTGCGGGAAAATTAGACCAACGTGGAGGGTCGGAATCCAAGTGTCGCGAACTCGGCGCAGAGAGCGGAGTTAGACCGACGCCGTGATTCCTTCTCTGCCAAATTGGCCTGAAATAGGTTCGATTTCCGTTAGGTGTGATTCCTAATCACTTCAGGCTGTATAATGGAAAGAATGATTTAAAGTAACAACGATTCTTTTATTTACACATAAAAATAAATCCGTTTCAATATTTCAACAATCAACAATTCGATTCTTTTCACAGAAAATGGGTCGCCAGGGTTAAACAATTCTCAATAATCATATAGTCATTCTATAGCCCTGTACTGGCACTATAGTCTACACACTGGAAATGTTACTACCGTGAGCTCGCCATAAGAGCTTCACAAATCTGAAATGTTATTACTGTGAGCTCGCCATAAGAGCTTCACCTGCTGAGGCTCAAATGTCAACGTCTGCGCGTAACTGTACCTCAGGCTGTCGGAGGGTTCCGACCAGCAATGTTCGTCATCTATAAAGACACCGTACTTCTGATTTGGGTCAGATATTGTCTACTCATACCTTATGTGCCTTTTGAAAGTCCTCCGTGAAAGTCCTATTGAAATATTCACCGTTCCTGGTTGAATTCACGATTCACAAATGCCCTTTTTGTGCTAGGGCGAAATTGTCACTCACACCGATCTCCAGTCGGTATTACGATGCTTCGACAGCAAAACAAACTACTCAGAACGCAATCAGTCTGACGCTTCAAAGGGTTAATACGCACAATACAATTAACCTACACTTCTGACTATTGCAGGCCGATACCTGCTACTCGACAATCTAAACTTTAATGGTCCACCTGGGGTGTTCCTTCTCACGAATTCGGCCCCGTAGCCGCCTATCAACGTTAAACTAAATCAATCATGGAATGCCCTCTCTGGCGATTCCAGCCGTGTCAGGGTCCTGTGATCGAAGGTACCCTTATGCCAGGAAACAGAGTCCGCCTGTCCTGGACTTCACCAACGCGTGTGTGACCCCAAGTGTGTGTCTAATGCTCTGCTCTTCCAGGTATATATACTTTTTATCCTAAACTGTCAGGTGGACCGACGCTCATCTGTCCACCTGTCAAAACGGTGGGAGATGACATATATCGAGACAGAATCAATACAAGTCATCTCGCGCGTGACTTAACGGTGACTTCACCTGTCGAGAAAACCGATTCGTTATTGCTACCTAATGATCAGGTGACGATACGATAGACATTTCTATCGTTTTAGAATCTCGTTTCTTAATTGGCCGTGACGATATCTTGACACCAACCGATTACGTCTCGTAAGACTCCGACTACTGTATAAATTAAATGAGATTAGACCTTATCTAACATACCGTTTCTCCCCTGGGTCCCTGTGCTAAAGTTGGATATACACCACGTGTGTTTTTTCCAGCTTTACAGAGAAGTGAAATTCATGTAGGTTTTTCGCCTTGATGCGGAATATATTTTGAACTTACAATATCTTTAAATATGAGGCCCCTTGCCCCTATATTTAGGCTGGCTTTGCCCTGACAGAGGTATTGTGGGTAGGGGTACTGTCTGGTAGTTTAGAACGGTACTATAGTATGGCGTTATATACACCTATAGGCCCCTGTTAGTGCTTGGTACTATTAACCAACCGAATGCTTTGTTTTATTATATGACTGGTATATGTAGTACGTTATGGTAGACCTAGTGATTTTGTGGGGGTGGGGTAATGCTTGGTAGTTTAGAACGGTAGTATAGCATAGGCTGTACATATCTCTGTAGGTCTCTTGCTGGCCCTTGGTACTGCTGATCCACCAGGTGCTTCATATTATTGAGCGGTATTCTGGGGTGGGGTCAGTGCCTGGTAATACAAAACGCCAGCAGAGCATGGTTGGTATATTCCCCTGTATGTTCCATCCTAACCCTTGATAGTATTAACCTACCAAATGCTTTGTATCATCCTGTTACTGGTAAGATGGTACGTAATAGCAGTAGTTCTGACCCTATTCCAAGTATTCTTGTTGTTCCATTTATCTAAATCATTTATATAAATTATAACTAACTAGTCAGATTGCTTGATTTCCCATAATCTGTATGCAGAGTTATCTCTCTTGTGTATAATAAAAGCTTATATCCAATGGCCATATCCCGGGCACCCCAATTTTGGCACCCCTTTTGTGAAAAACATATGGCCTTCGGCACCCCTTTTTCTGAAATGGGGATAAGAGTCGTTCGAGGAGTCACTCGATCGAGCAATTGCTCGTTGGCTCATTTGCTCGATGGGATTCGAGTCATTCGAGCAATAGTTGCGAGTCACTCGAAATAAGACGGGATCCCACTTTTGGAATCTCTTTTTGGAATCCCATTTGTGGAATCCCTTTTTCGAAAACGCCTGTGGCTATGGAATCCCTTTTTTCTGAAATGAGGATAAGAGTCGTTCGAGCAATTGCTCATGGAGTGACTCCTCGAACGACTCTTATCCTCCTATAAGGAGCATTACGAACTACCAATACCAGCCATAGGATAATACAAAGCAATCGGTTGGTTAATAATATATATTAAAGATATTGAGTTACCTGCAAAATGGCGGACTGGGAGTCAGGTTGAGAATTTGATGTGGGAAAATTTCCTTATTGTGTTGATGCCTTTTCTTTAAATAACACATGTACTCGTAAAAATAGACTATAGATGTTTGGAGATGTCAGGAGATGTTTTAAAGGGTCTTGGCTCCTCTGATTGAGTATCTTTTGCATGTTTTTTGCATCCGGAGTTTGTGTCTCATATGTTCGCTGTATTCCTTTCACTTTCAATTGATTTCATCAGAGTTTCATCAGAGTTTGAGATTTCATCAGAATGAATCTTGGCAGAATCACGAAATCGGGTGTGGAGTCTGTTTCTAACAGTGACTTAAAAAAACTAATAATGGAGTTGGATAAAAAGTTTACCTCGGGCTTCGAGAGTTTAAAGGGAGAGATGAATGCAATGAAAACCGAAATGACCTCTCTGAAATCAGAAGTGATCTCCATGAAAACAGAAGTGACATGTATTAATAAAACAATATAGTGATATGAAATCTGAGCATCAGCAACTCTCAACGAGCTTCGAATATGTTGCTCAAAAGCTGGAAGTGGTGGAAAATAACACGATACCCGACCTGCAGGTCAAGCTCGAGACAAAGTGTTGTGAGCTCGAGGAGAAACGTCTTCTTGGAGAAATTCATGGGAGAAAATACAATCTTTTACTGTATGGAGTTGATGAAGTTCCCAGTGAGGATCCATATAACACTGTCGAAACTTTCCTCAAGGTAAACCTGAAACTTGACGAATCGATCGCATCTAGTGTTGTTAGTCGTGCCGTTAACGTACATAGGCTTCCCTCCGCCAGATATGGCGAGCCTCAGTCAACGCCTCCACCCAAATCACTCATTGTAAGGCTTGCTAATGATCGTGACAAGCAACTACTGTTGAAGGCCGCTCCAAACCTGAAAGGAACAAAGATGAGTATAAGGACCGACCTCCCACCATCACTTTAGAGAGAAAGGGGCAGGATATCAGGCATAGCCTATCGGATGCGGCTTGATAAGGGCTTCCAAACCAGGATTAGGGTTATGGGCGTGAAGGTTGTCCTAGAATTCCGAGAGTCAATGTCGAACAGGTGGAAGGAATATACAGAGTAAAAACCTTATAGTTTGAACTGGTCAAAGGCCCATAAACAATGTGTACTTTAAATAGATATAAAAAAACAACTAAATAGATATAAAAAAAAGTAATCCAGGATTGCCATATGATTATACTACCCATACCCATGGGCCTGAAGTGCCATGATAATAGGTCAATCGACACCCTCCCCCCCCCCCCCCCCCCCCCAGTAAAAACAGCTACATAGTGACTATCTTCCCTTGTTTACATACGGAAGACTAGCTGCTTAGCTGTAAATGTATTGTATTAACTGATTTATAGTTGTGGCGTTATCCGGATATCACAAATAGGTACTAGTGGGTATTAGTATTAGGGGTGTGAGTGGCTATATGACAAACAGTGAGTTGCTATATGGCAAACAGTTGAAATAGCTCACAAATTTTTCTGTTAATCTACTTGCATTCCCATAGTAGATCATTTCGTCCAGAACTGTACCCTAGGGATAAAGGTTCGGAGTAACGGTTTTTCCCTTTTTGAAACGCACTGTATCCACATTAATGTGCTACGTACTATACAAACAAATCTACATGGTGGTACAGCACTGCAAACTTATATCTAACCATTTTTTTCCAATTGGTAAGATGTACTTGACGTAATTTTGCTTTGGGACCTTGGAGTCAGTGTGGATGAACATGTGAAGCACAGTTCTTTTGAGCCCCCAGGTTTATAATTTCGCTACCAGTGGTATACACCCAAGCTAGCTATCCATTCGAGCATACGTACACCCATACATGGGTTTTACAGCCACGAAACCATACAGTAATGAATGTAGGTAAAACATACTTGAACCAATCCTGCCGTGGGACTGGGTTGCACATGGGGATCCACACTGCCTTATGTGTCAGTGAGGGTGGCCATGTGAAATACAGCTCCATACAGTACCCTATGACTACCACTTTTCTTGTAATACTTCCCATAAGAGTTAAATTCTGCATGTAACTGAAGTCACCTTAGCGACCCATTTTAAAGTTCCATAGTTGAACCCAAAGCTGGGATTTACAGCGACGAAACCATGAAAGCTACCTTTCTAATATAGGTAAAACATAGTTGACCTGGCTTGGGATGTGGAGTTGTGATGTACATTCTAATATTAATATTAATATTGCCAACAGAAATTAATTTTGCGTTAACTGTATACACCTTAAGTTAGCTATTCACTGGGGCATACATATACCCATACAAGGGGCTTACAGCAACGAAACCACACAGTAAAGAATTTCCGATAGGTAATTCCACACAGTAAAGAATTTCCGATAGGTAAAATATCCTTGAACCAGTTTTGCTATGGGACTGCCTTGCACATGGGAATCCACCCTGCTTTGTGTGTCAGTGTGGGTGGCCATGTGAAATACAGTTCCAATAATTAATATTGCCAACAGAAATTAATTTTGCGTGTAACTGTATACACCTTAAGTTAGCTATTCACTGGGGCAACGAAACCACACAGTAAAGAATTTCCGATAGGTAAAATATACTTGAACCAGTTTTGCTATGGGGCTGTGTTGCACATGGGAATCCACCCTGCCTTGTGTGTCATTGTGGGTGGCCATGTGAAACACAGTTCCACACAGCACCCTATGGCCACCATTTTTCTAGAAATATTTCACACAGGGTTAAATTCTGCATGTAACTGAAGTCACCTTAGTGAGCCATTTTAAAGTTGCATACTTGAACCCAAAGCTGGAGCTTACAGCGATGAAACCATTAAACCCATCATTCTAATGTTAGTAAAATATAGCTGACTTAGCTTTGGCTGTGGAATTGTGATGCACATTATAATATTAATATTAATATTTCCAACAGCAGGTTAATTCTGCGTGTAACTGTACACACCTTAAGTTAGTTATTTACTGGGTTATATATGTACCCATACAGGGAGTTTACAGCAATGAAACTATGTAGCTAAGCACTTTTAATACCGGTAATATACACTAAATCAGTTCTGCCAGGGGACTGTGTTGCGCGTGGGGATCCACCCTGCCTCATGTGTCAATGTGGGTGGCCGTGTGAAATCAGCTCCGCAAAGCACTCAACGATTACCATTTTCTATGAATACCCCCCACGGGAAATCAATTCTGCATGTAACTGTACCCACCTCAGTGAGGTGTTTTAATGTTAAATACTTGAACCCAAACTTAGAGTTTACAGCAATGAAACCATATAACTCACTTTTCCAATATAGTAAAATACAGTTGACTTAGTTTTGCTGTGGGTTGTGATGCACTCTCTAATATTTATACTCCCCACAGCAGATTAATTCTCCAAGTAACCGTAAACACCTTACCTCAGCTATTTACTGGGACATACTTATATCCATACATAGAGTTCACAGCCATGAAACCATGTAGGTAAGAACTTTTGATATAGGTAAAGTATATGCGAATCAGTTTTGCAATGGGACTATGTTGCATTCGGGGATCCATGCTGCATTGTGTGTCAGCGTGGGTGGTCATGCGAAATATGGCTCCACAAACACTCAACGATTGCCATTGTTTCCAGTAATACTTCCCATAGGAGCCTAATTCTGCATGCAACTGTAGTCACCTTAGTGAGCTCTTTTAATGTTGCATACTTGAACCCAAACCTGGAGTTTACAGCAATGAAACCACGAAACCCGCTTGCTTAACATAGGTAAAATATAGTTGACCTAGTTTCTTCTGTGGGTTTGTTGTACACATTCTCATAAAAACATTCAGAGTAGCAGATTAACTCTGCGTGTAACTATGTTCACCTCCGGTTAGCCATTTACTGGGGCATACTTGTACCCATGCATGCAGTCTACAGCAATGAAATCGTGCAATTAAGCTTTGATATAGATGAAATTTACTAGAATGAACTTTGACATGGGATTGTGTTGCACATGGGGACCCCTACTGCCCCGCGTGTCAGTGTGAGTGGCCATGTGAAAGACAGACTCATTCAGTACTCAGTAACTACCTTCCCTCTACCAATATTTCCACAGAAGATTAATACCGCATGTAACTGTATTTACCTTATTGAGCTCTCTTAAATTTGCATACTTGAACCCAAACCTGAAGCTTACAGCAATGAAACCATACAACCCACCTTTCTAATATAGGGAATGTATATTTGTCCTAGTTTTTACTTTGGTGCTGTGATGCACATTCTAATATCAACATTCCCTATGGCACATTAATTCTGCGTGTAACTATATACACCTTAGGTTACCTACCCGTACATGGAGTTTGCCGCAATGAAACCATTTTAGTTAAGCATTTTTATTATAGGTAAATACATTTGGATCAATTTTGCCGTGGGACTGTCATGCACATGGGGATTCACACTGCCTTATATGCCAGTGTGGGCGACCATGTGAAATACAGCTCAACAACTGCGATTTTTCTGGTCATATTGCCCACAGGAAATCAATTCTGTATGTAACTGTAGTCACTTAGGGAGTTATTTTTATTTTTATTTTGCACACTCGAATCCTAACCTGGAGTTTACGGCAATGGAACTAGGCTACCTTTTTTTTTAATATAGGTAAATATAGTGACCTAGTTGCTATGGGGCACTGATGTACATTCTAATAACTATTTTACCTACAGCAGATTAATTCTGCATGTAACCATGTTCACCTTGAGTTGGCTACTCACTGGGATATACTTATAGCCATACATGGAGCTTACAGCAATGAAATTATGTAGCTAAGCATTTTCAATAGAGGTAAAATATACTTGAATCAACTTTGCCACGGGATTGTGTTACAGATGGGGATCCACGCTGCCTTGTGTGTCATTGTGGGTGGCCATGTGAAATACAGTTCCACGCAGCACTCAGTGACTACCATTTTTCCATCAATTTTTCCCACATGAGACTAATTCTGATTGTAACTGTTGTCACCTTTCACTGTGAGCTTTAACGTTGCATCCTTGAACTCAAATCTGGAGTTTGCAGCTTTGAAACGACATTACCCATCTTTTTAATATTGGGAAAATATGGTGACCTAATTTCTGCTGCATGGCTGTGGTGCACATTCTAATTCTGATATTAATATCGCCTCCAGAAGATTAATTCTGCATGAAACCGTATACACCCTAAGTTAGCAATTCATTGGGGCTGACATAAAACAATGTAGTTAAGAACCTCTGGCATAGGTAAAATATACTTGGATCAATTTTGCCATGGGACTGTGTTGCAGTTTACAGCATGGAACCATGCAGCTAATAACCTTTGATATGGGTAAAATATACTCGAATCAATGTTGTCCTTGGGACTTTGTTGCACATGGGGATCCACACTGTTTTATGTGTCAGTGTGGGTGGCCGTGTGAAATGTAGTTCCATGCAGCATTCAATGACTACCTTCTTTCTAGTAATATTTCCTGTAGGAGTTTAATTCAGCATGTAGATGTAGTCACATTACGGAGCCATTTTAATATTATATACTTGACCTGGAGTTTACAAATGAGATTAATTTTCCATGCAATTGCACCCACTTTAGGGTGGCCACGTGCATCACAGTCCCACACACCCTCCTTTCTCCTAGTGGTATTTCCGACATAAGATTAATTTTCCATGCCGTTGTACGCATCTCAGCTGGTTATTCAATGCTGCATACTTGAATCCAAAGCTGGAGTTTAAAGCTATGAAACCATGTAATTCACCTTTCTATTAAGGTAATAGATAGTTGAACAGTTTTTCCGCGGGGTAATGGTGTACATTATATTCGATTGTTACATTTACTGCAGGGAATGATTTCAGCATGCAACCAAACACACTTCAAGTGGTCTACTCACTGAAATAAATTTGGAGTTTAAAGCTATGAGACCATGTAATTCACCTTTCTATTAAGGTAATAGATAGTTGAACAGTTTTTCCGCAGGGTAAGAATGTACATTATATTATATTGTTAACATTTACTGCAGGGAATTAATTCAGCATGCAACCAAACACACCTCAAGTGGTCTATTCACTGAAATAAAGTTGCACACATATAGGGTGTCTACAGCAATGTTACCATGTTTCTGGTCGTTTTAATATGGGTAGCATATACTTGAAATGGCCTTGGCAGGGGACTGTGTTCCACGTGGGTGTCCACACTGCCCTAGATGTCAGTGTGGGTGGCCACGTGGAACACAGCTCAACACAGCACTCCACAAGTGAGATATATAATGATATGTACCCGAATCTAAATAGGGAGTCAGTATGGGGGTCAGTCAGTACAGCCCATTGCAACTCCGGAGATAGCAATTTTTTTTAATTTTTTTTTTTTTTCTTACTGTTTTCCCGATATGAGCTTAGTTTTTCGCGTGACTGTACTCAACCTAGAGAGCTATACTCAGTTGCTTATCTCTACTCCAAACTTAGAGATTTTGGTGCGGGACTCTTTTTCACACGGGTACGTAAAACACCGTCAGTGTTCGTATAACGGGTGGCCTTCCTTAAATGTTATTGAAAATTTACAAGGGCGATCGTGCATATCAGTCATCGTACTAAACTGGCGCACGCTTTTAGCTCATCGTTCTGTGGCAGTCAGTTCGGACAACACTTGTCTAATATTGGTCAACTGAAGACAAATAATGCGTTGATAACATTTTGTGTGTAACTGTTGACCCCGACCTTATTCCAACCATTAAGGCGATAGTCAAGAAGCAACTCGGTCAGTAAAAAGCGTATCCCAACAAACAAGTTTGCCCTAAATTCACAAGGAAGGTCACTTGCATGGACTCTAGCTTATTAGTTTTCTTACAGCTGTCCAAGTATAGGGATTTTTTCCCACAATCTGCAGTAAATTCACTCATTATGTATATATATCTGTCTCTCACTCCTGACATCAAAGTTCCAGCCGATTCAGAAAATTACTCAGCTTCCCAGATCGTGCACAGCCGAAGTACTATTGTGATTGCTCTAAACTGCCAAACAACTAATCTCAAATTTGCTTTCTGTCACTTAACCATTCATCATGGCTAACAACCAGAAACTTGACGAGATCCAGAATACAGATGCCTTCGACTTCGCCTTTAAATTTAATGAATTACTCTCCACTGATGGTGAGGATTATAACCAACCATTCACTGTAGATAACGTAAACTGCAAATATTATACACCCGAACAATTTAGAGACAAAATATCATCACAAAATACATCTCTCTCTCTTTTCAACGTCAACTGCCGTAGTCTGAATGCAAACTTCGAAAGCCTCAGTAACTTATTGTGCGATCTACAGCCCAACAAAAACGTTTTTGATATCATAAGACTAACTGAACTTTCAGTATTAAAGACAATGTATCTTATGAACTTGAAGGCTATCACTCCATAACCGCACACGATGTGACAAGGATGATGGCAGAGGCGGGGTTGGCTTATTTGTAAAGGACAACTTATCCTTCAAAATACGTACTGATTTAACAGTCTTTATTCCTCATGTCTTTGAGTCATTATTCATAGAAGTCTCTGCCGGCAGAAAATTTATAATTGGGGTTATTTATAGACCTGATACCGCACCAAAAGCCGATCTCGACCTATTTTTATCCGAGCTATCTCGATTACTGGACTTAATAAATCAGGAGAATAAAAAAGCTTATTTCATGGGCGACTTCAACATTGATTTGCTAAACTTTAATAACCACCCCAAAACTAACATTTATGTAGACTCATTGTTCAGTGCAGGTTTTAATCCAGCTATTACGAGACCAACGAGAGTGACAGACACCACGGCGACTCTTATCGATCATATATTCAGCAATAATAACAAAAAATATGACTCAGGAATCATAATAAGTGATGTCAGTGACCACTTCGCAACATTTTATACCGAAGGAAATAACAAGACCCCTGCCCACCCAACACAAACCCAGAAACGCGTATTCAAAAGGTCAAACGTTTGTCACTTCAAACGGCTTCTATTAGCGTGCGACTTCTCAGGTGTTTTTGACATAGCCTGCCCAAATAACGCGTACGACTTATTTTTCGATATTTTCTACAGACTGTTTGATACTGCCTTCCCCATGGAAGTGATATCCATACCAAAAAAATTTATAAAACGCGAAGCATGGATGACTCATGGCCTTTTACAATCCTCCTTAAACAAAAATAAACTATATGTAAAAAAACTCAAATCCCCAACCCCTAAAAACAGAGATGATTACAAACAATATTGTCAGATTTTCAATCGATTGAAAAGAATAAGCAAAAGGAACTATTACACCAACACTTTGCTCGAAAATAGAAATAACATAAAAAAACATGGGAAATTCTGCGTAAAGCCATTAACAAAACAGAACGTACGCCGTCTTTACCTTCCTCATTTCGTGATGGAAACACCGAACTGAGTGATCCAAAAACAATTGCCGATAAATTTAATAATTTTTTCGTCAATATAGGTAAATCAGTAAGTGACAAAATTCCAATATCAAACCGTCATTTCTTGGATTATATTGGTAACAGCACTGCTGATTCCTTCTTTATATCACCAACCAATGAAGAGGAAATAGTTCACTGTGTCCACAACCTCTGTGGAAAATTAACCAAAGACTGTGATAACTTATCCACCAAACTTTTAAAAGAAATAATCTCTGAGGTGGCCAGCCCGCTGACACACATAGTTAACCTTTCTTTTTCTACTGGTATAGTACCCAGTAAAATGAAGACAGCCAAAATTATACCTATATTTAAATCCGGCGACCCGCAATTGTTCAACAACTATCGACCTATCAGTATTCTGCCGGCATTCTCTAAAATATTGGAGAAATTAATGTATTCGCGATTACCAAACATTCTAGAGGAACAAAAGATTATATACCAGTACCAGTTTGGCTTCAGGAAACATCATTCAACAACACATCCTGTTTTACACTTGGTAAACAATGTCGCCGAGAACAATGATAGACTGTCGAAAGATTGCACGCTTTCTCTTTTTCTGGACTTTTCGAAAGCCTTTGACAGCATTGACGATGTCATCCTGTTGAAAAAAATGGCCCATTATGGAATTATGGGATTGGCCAACTTCTGGTTTAAAGATTATTTAAATGGAAGAAGTCAGTCGGTTTCATTCATGAATGAAGTATCCAATAAACAAGAGATAACAGCGGGTGTACCCCAGGGTTCTATCCTCGGACCCATCTTATTCTTATTGTTTATGAATGGCATTAGCCAATCAACCTTACTTAAAATACTAGCTTTCGCAGATGATACAACAGCATATACGTCAGGTAATAATGTAGATGCGCTAATAGAAAATGCAAATTCTGAACTAATTAAGATAAACGAATGGAGTTCTGCAAATAAATTAGCCTTAAATGCCTCTAAAACCAGATTCATGTTATTTCTCCCCCAACTTGACGCATACAGTGCCAAGAACAAGGTGATATCACTGAATGAGACGAATATATCGTTAGTCGGTAGTCACCAAGAGGAGTCATCATTTAAGTTCCTTGGAATTCATATGGACGAAAACCTGAAATTCAAACAGCCCATATCAGCTGTTTGTTCAAAAATAGGAAGAGCTATTTTTGCATTAAATAGGGCAAAAAAATTTCTCCCCCCGCAAGCCTTAAGATCATTGTACTTCTCACTTATCCACAGCCATTTGATCTATGGGATATTAATCTGGGGGCACTCACCCTCTGCAAAAAGACTCTTCAACATGCAGAAGAAAGCCATTCGTATTATAACAAACAAGTCTTTTACATCACACACTGATCCTCTATTCAAAAGCTGTGGTATCCTAAAATTCAGCGACCTCTATACCCTGCATTCCCTTTTGTTCATGCATGATTGGTACAATAATAAATTACCCGTGTCCTTTGATGATACATTTAAAATCTATAGGAACCCATCAGGCATGAACACCAGACAGTCTGGGAAAATACACACACTTAAACCAAGAACACGTTTTTCATCCGAACTGCCGTTCCATACTCTCCCACGGACTTGGAATGAAATTGACCCACAAATCCAACAACTCAGCAGGCCGCAATTCAAGAAGGCAATAATGGATAAGGCCCTAAATTCTTATATGGCTAATGTCGCTTGTGTCAATCTGAGATGCCCCGATTGCACCTCCAGCTCCTCTGGATCCCAAAATTCCCCAAATCCTTAACATTCTCCACATAGTAAATATTCCACTACAATGATAAATTATGTATTCATTTTGGAAACTGTGAATCGCTCCTTTTAGAGTTGGCTTTGAGCAAATTAATTTAACTTTGATGTCAGGTATGTTTTACTGTTTCAATATGGGGATGGCAGGAAGACAGCTTCTTGGCTATGCCATCTCCATGCAGTGTACTATTACTTTTGTTCCGAATTAAATTAAACTGTTAATCATATGTTATGTAATTGTATGCTGCAAATAAAGATTCATTTATTCATTCATTCATTCACACCGAGGACTAACATGGGCCCACAGCGGTATATACAATGCATCCCATACCCCACTTCTAAACAAACGATTATAGTACTGCCTGACCTAGCATTACGAACTACCAATACCAGCTATAAGATAATCCAAAAGATTCGGTAGGTTAATAGTACTAAGGGGGTAATAGGCTAACAGACCATTCATCCTATACTGCCAATCTAAACCACCAAGGACTATCTCGCAATACCGCACTGGCCGACCATACATGACCCCCATGCCCACAATACTGCTTGACCTAGCTATAACAGACATAGCATAATATGAAGACCCAAGGGCTAATAGTATACCAACATGGATATATACCACCACTACCTTATCGCCGCCACCCCATATGAGAAGTCCGACACCCCTGACCCGAACAACGTTATGTCAGATTGTATAGTGGACAATAACAGTGGTCAGCATCTCTATGACGTCGCGCGCGTATCATGACGTCACGACGTCAATAGCAACGCCAACCGTTTCGCGGGAAAAACTTTCAAGAAAATCCATCTTCACCATTAATTTTCCATCATATACCCATAATAATTGCCTATAGCTACATGCGTACATATATCACTATTAATACCAGAGTATACTATATATACAGCACCTACACCGTTTACCGGATCAAACTGATGGAGCTGACATTTTGCACCGGCAAAAGTTGCACCGGCAATGGCTCCGGTTCCTATGGGAATTTAACACTAGTTGCACCGGCAAAGCTCCGGGTAATAAGGTACGATTCATACCTTATATACTACTGACACACTACACAGGGTCGGACTGGGCACCAAAACGTTGCGTTCCAAGGGGACCCCGGGTCCGGATAAACGTTTGATTTTTCGACCTGAAAAACGATGCTTCCTTGCATCATTCTGAGCTCACATAGAGGACAGTTTCGATGGCATTTTTGTATCATCTTTGTCGCTCATTTGACAAAAAATGGGTGCACCGGGGGGGGGGGGGGGGGGGGGGGACTCGTCGGGTCGACCATAGTTCGGCCCAATGGAAGAAAATTTAAATTTTTCGAACCAAAAGAACGCTGTTTACTTCTGTCTGACCGATCAATGGCAGACTAGACTTCTTGTATGAAATGCCCTCTAAGTGCACTGCCAATTGATCCTGGTAAAACGCCGGTGGACCATACAACCAGTCCGCCTCTGTCACGACACCCATTCCTATTTTATTGTATTGAGACTGTATCTTGCAACTGATGCATACAAGCACGTGCTATATATTTATTTATTGCTGTTTAACCCTTTACACAACGTAAGGGCCAAAACCGACCAGCGCTATTCTCAAAAATCGCCAGTTAATTTTCATTATTTTTCATTTTTTGTCGCAAAACCATAGGTTATGACCCCTCGTCGAACTCGTTCCAACGAGGGGTCATAACCTATGTTTTTGAGACAAAAAATGAAAAGCAATAGTTATTCAAGAATTTTTTTCAAGTGTCGTCTGCTTTTCATGTTAGGTAAAGGGTAAAGGTCACATATTCATGCATAATGGCTAACTGTGACCGCAAACGCGGGCTTAGTTACGATTTGTTTACGTTACTATTTATGGACAGGTGTTTGCGAGAAACCGTTTACGTTTCTACTTATGAAAGGGGAAAAACGGTTATCAAAAGTATAATTAGTAAATTATTAACCCATTATGGGAACCCTAGAAAGGGATCAGTGCTTATTTACTGCGGTGAACTAGTTCTGTTTTGCTGGTAAAACGCCTGGGGTAAAAGTCATCTAAAGTGGGAAGCATAGTATAAAAGAATGGATAAACTTGAGTTCATACCTATGTAGCGGCCAAAGATGCTGAATATAAATAAATAAATATTTTATATTTATGCATCTGAATAACTGGAAGCATCTAATTTGAAACAACACGCACATCGCACAGTTATTTCGGAAATTTGAGCAAACGCGCTCAGTAAGTTTATCCGGGAATTGGGAAAGTACATGGCAGCCGTATACAATTTCCAGGGAATCAACGTGCGTATTATGAGCGTGAAAATGAAATCTGAAACTAAAAGGCTAGTTAATGAAGTTATTGGAACTACGGCAGCTGAGAATTGTAAGCAAAATCTATCATCACCATAATGTTTATGTACAACACAAATCAGAGTCTGGTTCGAATCCCACCCGTGGCAATCGAGTTGTGTCCTTGGGCAAGACACTTCACCCCCATCCATTGCCCACGTGGGGGCACGGTGGTGTTGTGTACTGCGGCGTACTGTACGATGGGGCACCTGTCTTCAACCATTGCTAGCCCTGCTTGTGTGGAGTTAGTATGTTGGGGAGCTGACAGTTGCTCGCCGTTGCTCAGTGGCTCTCTCCGGGTATTCCGGCTTCCTCCACCCATAAAACGTAAAACTGTCGTGGTCATGATTAGCCATTGTGCAGAAATATGTGACCTTAAACACCAATATATAATAATATATACTCTTCAAAAAAAGTAGGGGATATTTGATAAAAGTGAGATATATGAAGAAATATATTTATATTTTCATCAAAAAGACAGTTGAGATGAATCTCAAACGATAGTCGGGTGTCTGACAAGGTCACATTCCACGCACTGAGCTGTAGAAGACATGGACGGTCAGAGAATTTACCACATTCAGTCCAAGACCTCAATACCTTGTAAATCCTCGGTTCGCGAGACAAGCGCGGATCCGACGTGGCATACTCCTCACCAAACGTCCAATCTCACCTTGACTGATGTTATTCCATTCTTCCTGCAGTGCAGCGGCGAGTTCCCGGACATTGGTAGGGGGCTGTTGGTGTTGTCGTAGACGCCTGTCAAGCATATCCCAGACGTGCTCGATTGGTGAAAGGTCTGGAATTAGTGCTGGCCAAGGCAGTGTAGTGATGTTCTGCTCCTGGAGGAACTCTCTAGCGACACGGGCCCTGAGTGCTCTTGCATTGTCATCTTAGAAAATGAGTCGACGGCCGTGACGTCGCGCAAATGGCACCACATTAGATGCTAACATGTTGTCACGGTAGTACTGCCCTGTGACACGCCCTTGAATGACATGTAATACTGTTCTGCTTGTCATGGTTATGCTTCCCCACACCATAACCAATCCACCACCAAAGCGATCCTGCTGCCTAACGATTACGCTATGGTATCGTTCGTTCCGCCGACGCCACACTCTGTTTCGCCTGTCGTGGAAGTCGAGAGTGAACCTCGATTCATCGGAAAACATGACGTTGCTCCACCGACGATTGCCCCAGCGCTGTCGTACTCCACACCAATTACGCCTTGCTGCGATGTGACGTTCAGTCAAACGTGGAATTATTCGAGGTCGTCGAGCGTACAATTTCCAGCTGTGTGGGCGATTTCGGATAGTCTGACCACTGTCTTGCACATCTGTCGCTCGGGGCAGCTGCTGTCCAATTTCTGCGGCACTTTGGTGGTAGTTACGTAATGCTGTGGTTCGGATGAAACGATCCTGGTTAGCAGTTGTCGCCCTTGGACGACCTGACTGATGTCTGTCATCAGCATTGCCTGTCTGGCGGTAGCGTGCCCATAACCTGCTAATCACCGATTGAGTAACGTTGAGAATTTGAGCCACTGCTGTCTGTCTGTTGCCAGCTTCCAACATGCCAACGGCACGTAAACGTTCGTCACGTGTCAGTCTTCGCATACCTCAAAAGTTACGTTTCGACCAGAAACTATTGATGAACGAGTTTATACCAAGAAAAGAACAATGAGACCTCCGAAAAAGCCCATCAAGTACAAATGAAAATTTCAAACGAATGAAACGTACCCCACAGACATTAACGCGGCGCCCGTGCGAAAAACCTGCACGACGAAGTTTTCGTGGGCCGGTGACATTCATGATCCACACTAAACTTGATAGCATGATGATGTGTCCAATCACGCGTATCCAATACTATTTTCCGAAAATATCAACATCAGTTTGGATATCCTCTACTTTTTTTAACAGTCTATCAGAGTCCCATCCTCAACTTTTATCGTCATAGATATTGACTCTTGGGAAAGTTATCTCCCCTTGGAAATACTGGAGTCTAGCTGTAATCCAATTAACATTGAACCTCTGAAAGGTGTGAATGAAATCTTGAGAACCAGGAAATAGTTGTCGGAAGCGGAGAAATCAGCTGAGAATGAACCGGCCAACGCTATATACGAAAATCGGCATTCAATTTTTTTTTTTATTTTCATTTTTTGCATCCAAAACATAGGTTATGACCCCTCATTGGAACGATCTCGTCGCGCTCGTTCCAATGATGAAGGGTTATAACCTATGTTTTGGAAGCCAAAAAAATGAATTTTTAGTTATACGAGGATTTTTTTTACTGGTTGACCAGAAATTAATTAAGACGCTTAGGGGTTATCGCACCTTTTCATTTGTGCTCACGCGGAAACCTCTCTGATATTGTGGACTGCGGTTTTAACTGTTTTTACTACAATAACATTTACATTTTTCTTGGTTTTAACATCAAAGGGAAAAAAATTGGCAAATGTCAGCTTGTATATTTTTATATGGTTAGATAGGACATTATCTATATTATATGTCGGTATGCGCACAACATTGCTAATATGAAGCAAAGAAATATATTAACCGCTAAAACTTGACGAACATGCAATTTTCTATCATTTTACATGGAATTATACAGGAAATAACAACAGCATTTTAAATCAACGTGTGGAAAAAATTGGTCGAATGAAATCGTTCGATAATATCACCAACTGAGAGCATGTATATAGTTCTTAAAGGATTGATGCGCACAGCGAATATAACTTTCATTTGTTTTATATAATTTTGAGAAATATAAAAAATTCTCCATTCAATTAATGTTAATTTTTGCCAGTCCATTCTTAGCAATTAGGGGAGATAACCTTTTCGTAAGTCGATGTGAATGACGAGAAAAGTTGACCATGGCTCTTGTTTCTAAGGCCATATCTCAGCTTGTAGAGATATGGCATTGAAACAAGAGCTAAACCCTGATACAACATTTTGTACCGAAACATAATGGTGATAAATTGCTAACTTTTATGGAAAGATCTCTTTTTCGGGGGGAGGGGGGGGGGGGACAAGAAGTGAAATTTTTTAGCTATTCACGAAAAGTCTCCTCTATCAAGAAAACGTGGGAAGACTAAGCGGTGGTACCATCTTCATGTGGTGCAATCCCATATTTGAAAACACTGTATATTACCCTTAACTATAATTTACATATATGCAGGTTTTTCGACTGCATAAATCATTCATTCATTTGTCAACCATTCTGGAAAGGTGTTATCAGTAAAAGGTTGCCTAAAAAAAATGGTAGATAACTTTTCAACAAGTCATCTTCTTTTTCTAATCAGTGAAGGCTTGAAACTCGAATTTTAATGTAAACTTTCTTCAAGCTGTACTTGAGTTGGCAAATGTCAGAGAAATTAATAAGATTGTATTATGTATATTGTAACCCTACCTTTCAACCCCATAATGAAATAAGAAGGAAGTATTCGATGAATACTTGTTTCCGTTGTTTGAAGATGACAGTAAGGAGAAAGGCTCATTTTTCATTTACTCCGGAAATCGAAAGAGGCCCGCAGTGGTGCGATATACGTTTATTTTACCCCCATCGGGGGTATATAGGATTCGCATTGTCCTTCCGTCAGTCCATCTGTCCGTCCGCCCGTCCCAAAATTCAATCATGAATAAATTGTAACGTACTTGGTTGAGTGACTTGATATTTGGTATGCAGGTGTATCCTATTGCTGAATACCCACAGTGAAATGCAGTTGTCGTTCGAGATTTTATTGCCAGAGTCATTGCCCTTTATGGACCTAGAATTTGTATATACGTCGTTTGTGTAGGATGGGTAGGGTGGGGTGGGGTGGCTAGGGAAATAGTTTTGTTTGTTGGATCTATATGAAACTATTTGTATTATTCCTAGGTTAGATGTAGAGATGATAGTATTTTGTTTTCAGGCAATGGGTTAAAGAACATGAATAATAATTCTGGGAGCGCTTTTTCTTGATTATAAAGGTCGGGTCGTTCTTGAGTGGCAAATGGTTTGTTCCGTGCGAATGATAAAAGAAGAATTTTACTTGACATGATCCGATTTGAAAATTCATTTAGAATCGCGGAAGCTCCCCAAAGTGAAAGAGATAATTAATTTTAATGAATGACATCTTATTTTCTCTAATTTGTTAGTGTCATTGAAATTTGTAGAGCAACCGACTAAGACACAAAGAAGGTTACCGGAAGTGTGAACACATGTCTTTCATAAGAGCTTTGTTTGACTATATAAATACTTGTTTGTCGAGTGGTTATGTGATTGAAGTAAAACATTAATTCGTGTCTGACCATCCGATGACTAAAACGAAGAGATGGCGACACTTGCCAAAAATTTCTCGAATAACTAAAAATTTTAATTTGTGGCCTCAACGGCATAGCGTATTACCCCCGATTGGAATGAGGTGAACGAGACTTCTCTTTTTTGCCCCTCGCCGATGGTAAAGGGTCATTAACCCTTTACCCAACGTAACGCCCAAAACCGGCCCGCTCTATTCTCAAAAATCGCCAATTAATTTTCATTATTTTTTTCATTTTTTGTCTCAAAAACATAGGTTATGACCCCTCGTTGGAACGAGGTTAATCATTATCCACATCTTCCTCTTAGTTTAAAACAATATTTTATCCAAGAAAGAGTAGGATCTTAGTTTGAAGTACCTCTGAGTATCTCGTCCCATGCGTCCATCGTTTCTCATAGTGGCCTTCCGGGTGTGCTGAAAGCGAACTTAAATTAGTAGACTACTTATTTATATTGGGGGTCAGGGGTCAAAACTCAAAACATAGTGAAAATTGCCTAGTCTCGAGTTTATCTGCAGTGTTGAAGATAACATACTCACTACAAAGGGATGACAGGTAGACAGCCAATCTTGCTATGTCATCTCCCCGCGGTATGTTCATTTGCACTATGTTTTGAAACAACAATTTTGTAATCTACCCTGTTATAGATGCACGTTTATGCCGCAAAATAAAGAATCTCATCTAATCTAATCTAATCTATGTGTATGTATTTTTATTTTTTAAGATTTCATTCTTCCAACACACATCCAGTTGCCCATCATTGGAGCGAGCTTAGCGAGCGCGCTCCAATGAGGGGCCCTGGGCTGTGTGTTGTGAGAAGGAGTAAATGAAAAATAAGACAAAATATTAGGCTGTGACATGTTGGTTGAGTGAACGCGCGAGACTATGGAACCTTTGTGTGTTGCGGGCGCTTTCGATAGGCGTCGAATATGTAGATCATGATGCTTTTTGTGATTTCATAATCGAACATGCTGATTAGATCTGTGAACGAGACTGGGTCGTTAACATTAAAGTTGCTCGCCACTATGCAACTATGAAGTTTGATTCTAAACATCAAAAATTCCCGATTCTATACATCGAAAATTCCCGACCATTATTCCAGTACTTGTATTCAATAGACTCTTAACATATTTCTGTTTGACATTTTGAAGCTACCGCATTCCTTGGTGAAAAATGTACATTTGCCCCAGATCACTGAGCCATATTTTAAATATCTATGTTTTCGTTTTAACCCTTTGAACCCTAAAGGCAGTTTTTCCTGCCAGGAACATGATACGTCATAACGTCATTATATAGGATGGCTGTTCAATAAATGTGTGGGGTAGACTAATCAATATTTTCAACGTGCAGCCTCAGGGCTGCACGTTAAAAATATTGATTGGTCTACCCCAAGTAATGAATATGGACTTTTCTAATTGCTGCCATTGAACTGGCATGGAAGATACCACTAAAGTTCGAAGGGTTAATAATAAACAAATGAAGAATGGAGTATATTTACATTTAATATTTAAATTTTATTTCATATGATACTAATTTGATATTAATGGTTTTCAATCATTAACAGAAACACTGAAGTACATGTATACAGTACGGTCCTCGTGGACTGGTCACTTTCCACGAGTGGACAATATTTCCATGGCCGCAGTAATATTAGATTCCAAACACTAATTATAGGAAAAATCAGTTACGATGTTGGGGAGCTGACAGCTGCTCGTCGTTTCTCGGTGGTTCTCTCCGGGTACTCCTGCTTCCTCCACCCGTAAAACTGCCACGGTCATGATTAGCCATTGTGCATAAGTATGTGACCTTTCACACCAATAAATAATAATAATAATAATAATATAGGAAAAATCATCAAATATTTAATTAATGAAGCACCGGGTACAACCCATATCATTAATTTCAAATTTTACTGCTGATGATTTTTATTAGCTGCGACTAGCAGCTCTATAAGTGGCAATGTCGGTCTGTCGGTCGATCTTCGATCGGTCGGTCGGTCGGTCGGTCTGTCTGTGACCAACGAGTTTCAAAACTCAATAACTTTTGAAATACTCGATGGAATGACTTTATAGTTGGCACGTAAGTGTATCTTATTGATGTCTAGCCACTGTTCAATGCATGTTTTGTTCCAGACATTTTTCTTGGAGTTATGGCCCTTGATGAACTTAGAATTTTGTGAGATTGCACCACCCGTCGCAGCTACGGCGTCGATGTCGCGATTTTTACCTTGTAAACGCATGCATGGTCATCACTGCCCACGCGTGGATTACAATCAGTCTACGGCGGCTGCCCTGTATACCACTAACGGATTCAAGTAAACTTGTGTGATTCGGTATGTGACAATTGTTGGATTTAAAATCCTATACTAATAATACTCGTAATATTAACACGTAACACACTACTGTCGGAGTATCACATTTAAAGCTGCATGTACCGTATTGCCATAAAGCAACTGGGAAATTAGCCACGTTGTGCTCTATCAAACAAGTTTCAATTGGTTAAATTCCTTGTTGCGCGAGGAAATTTGCTGCTGAAATTTGGTCCTATAATCCCTGACTCATCTCGTCATGAAAATCGACTATCGATAAAGTTATCTCCCCTGAAATTATTAAACGGTTGAGAAAGGTCCACTTAAGAAGCATGAAATTGTTGAGAAAACACCTATGATGTGAATGAAAATAAAGCGAAATTTCCTTTTGTTATTTTTTAGTTTATTAAAAGTTACAAAAGGAAACTTGGCTTTTTACGGCAAACCAATTAGAAGGAACTAAGTGACTTTCCTCTTTGGCGCTTTGTTCAGTGAATGTGTGTTTTACAGTATTTTGCAGGTTTGTATTCGTCCCATGAAAAAATTAGCGAATCTTACCTTCTAGACTTTAATAATAATAGGAAGGGCGGTGTATGTATTATATGTCACGATGCGCACACTGTTGATGTACAGTACGTGGAGAGTGGATTGTAACTAAATCACCCGCGGAGTGGAGTTTTCACCGAAGCTATAACTTTCAAATTTTGTACATATCGACAAAAAACACAAGCAATGTTTCAGCCAATGGACCTCCGGGTTTAACCCGGAGGTCCATTGGCTGAAACTTTGCTTGTGCTGGTTGTGCTTTGCAACAAATTTGCGATTATTGCTTGGGTGGAATCTCCACTCTTCGGGTGATTTAGTGATAATACACTCTCCACGTACTGTAATGAACAGAAAAAAAGTTACAGAACATCAAGAGATGGTGAAAACGTCGTTTTCTAATTTTTGAATGAGTTCAAAATAATCCGACAATCAAACTGATTGGGAAAAAAATTGTAACAAGTCATTTTCTGTATTTTTATACTTCTCTTCAAGAACATGTCGGAATTTTGTGAAATGATGCGCACATCGATGATACATATTCCTTAATATTTCAAAATTCCATTTTTTAAATAAAATTCCCATACCATCTCCCAACAACTTTAGAAAATTAAGGGGAGCTAACTTTCTTATAAATCTATTTCAGTGATGAATATTATCGGCTCTGTGTTTCAGCTGTTAGAGGGTAAACGATCTTGCTAAACATCATTTTCTGGAAATGTTGAATTATATATTGGGTCAGAGGTCATTCAGTATTTTCAACCTGTACAACTTTTTGACTGATAGATGAAAGTCGTGATTGGTAATTCCCCAATTGGTTACCTGTAATGCTCCACACGAAGTTTTCCGAGATAGATTTTTAAATGTTACCTTTTCTTCCTTGTTGTTTAACACAATCATACTATGTTAAAACACATTTACGGGAAATATCTGTACTCATTAACAGGAAATGCCGAAGAGGTGGGGGTGGGCTAAGCGGAACTCTCTTAGTGAAAATGTCATCGTGGGCGTGACGTGTCATATCCCGATAGTTGTACTTTACCATTACAGATTGTATCTTCTTGCACTCAAGGGATCAACTCGCACGGATGAGAAAAGAGAGATGAAAGAAGAGTCTGGTCACCAAGCGTCGGGCAGGGACGTCGCGACAAGGGGGGGGGGGGGGGTCTCACCCCCCCCCCCCCCAATATTTGTCAAAACCTCAATAGTTAAAAATTCTGAGGGCAAAAATATCAACAGTTAGAAATTTTAAAAAAACTACTGAATATACGGTATAATTCACTAACAAACCTATTTTTCCGACTGGAGGACCATAATAAGGAAATATTCCGACTACCGAGACTTTCGGGTGAAAATCGGGTCAAAGAATTCCGACTCCACGCTACCTGCAGTCTGAATGACATCAATTAGAAGAGTCCATAATCACTATTTGGGATAGACCAATTCATATTCTCAACGTGCAGCCTTTGGGCTGCACGTTGAAAATATCGATTGGTCTACCCTACAAATTCACTGAGCAGCCATTCTAATTTTTAAATGTATGGTGTGTCATGATCCTGGACCGGAAGAGCGGTCTTACGGGTTCAAAGGGTTAATAAAAAAGTACTTGTTGTCAAGTCAAGTGCCTGTGAAATGCTCTAGAAACACAAAACTCCCACTTTCCCAAAGGCGATGTTTCAAATTTGTCCGTCAGACAGTAGGCGTATGAGCCACTGGGGACAATTCGGGCAAAGCAAGATATTGAAAATTTGTATCCAACTCGAATTAAAAATGTTTCCCTACAAAAAAATCACTGAATTTGGAACTGAAAATTAGCCTTATAACTATTACCAGAACCCATGAAAACGCATCTGAGCACATCAATTTTTCAAAATTTTCTAGGGGAGGACCCCAGACCCCCTGCTAAAGATTCGCGCCTTTGGGGCTCGCAGTTTTGCGCCTACCATCCCACGGTGCTCATGTGTCGGGATTCCCAGTTAGAATTTCAAAGGGTCTAACACCCCCCCCCCCCCCCCCCCCCATTAAAAGGTCTCTAGCTACGTCCCTGGCGTCGGGGCGCCTGGCTGGTCCTGGGAAGCTTTCCGGGAAAAGAGATAGCTAAGAGTGAGGAGAAGAAAGCAGAAAAAATAGTTACCCACAGGTCAACCCATCCAACTGCCGACTCTCCCTCCAGACTCGGTGGGTGTGGAACGACCTGTGGATACTGAGGCGGAAATGGAAGTTACAGTCTCCCCGCTTCCTGTTCCTAACTCGCTGCTCCCTTTTGACCTTAGATAACTGGGAAAACCTCCTGGGATTGCAGATCGATATGACGAATCAAGTAAGAGGGCATTCCTCCGAGGCCCGCCATAATACGGAAGATACTTATGTCATCCACTACTAGAGGGTTAAATAACAATAAAAAATAAATGCTGATTAAAGAACCACCATGGAAATTGTTTTGTGCATCAATATTGGGAGGGGAAATATATAATCTAAAAAAGTGAAGGGCCATGCCCCCCCCCCCCCCCCCGCCCCCGTTCCGCCCCATTGATGAAGGGTTAACTAGACTGATGGTTAACTTGATTTTTAAATGCAGGTCGAGGGGGTATTTAAATCAAATCAAGTTGTACATCTTAAACACATGTGCAATATCCCACGTGGCTCCGATTACTACGCTGATTTCATCGAACGCATGGTGCATCATCCCAGCCAACCGGAAGCGTAAGATCAGTAGGAGGGGGAGGTGCTTAAATGATTTTATTTCAAATCAACAGAATTGACAGTATTGTGTTTCGGTAGAAATTCAACAGCTGGCATTATTCCACTATTTTTTCAACGGTCGGAGATTACTTCCGTATGTGACGGTAATTGATTGGATGTCGGTGAACTTCAGAAGGGAATGCTCTAGATGTATACACAGCGGCTATTTTATCAGTATATTTCAATACGAATTCTACCTACATTCCTACATAGTGAGTTGTTATTCAAGTTAATTTCTCTTGTAAAGTTTACCGGAGACCCTCACTACTTTCATGTTTTTGGATTATTCGATGAATGTTTTTCTTGTGAATGTCAGAACGTGAAATATTCAGTTTATCTACGTATATATATACTAATATATATTCACCGGACTTCGTTATTGACGCTTTTTATCACTGGTTCTTTTTTAATTTCATTTTGCTCAAAATTACAGAAGTGTTTGGGAGATTTTTCACTCTAGCTCATTCTACAACATACGGAGAAAAAAAAATTTGTAAGTAACTTTTTAAGATAACCCACGTTATCCCGAATATACGTATACAGGGGACGGACAACCTACAGCAACAAGATTTAGCAGCTGTCATGTCCACCCGTTTGAAAGGGGAGCGTTGGGACTGCTATGCGGCTTTCATCTAGAAGGTACTGTTTCGACTGAATTTTTTTTCTCTTTTTTTTGAATAATATAATATGGCACGTAAATTTGATAAAACGTTGTTAATAGAATAGTTAAATGCTTTCAGAACGGTTAACCCTGTAGGCCTGTACCCACCATAACCGACCAACCCTATTCACAATGATCGCCAATCAAATTTTATTTTGTCAATTTTTGCCTTGAAAACATAGCTTATGACTCTGATTGGAACGAGCTCGTTGATTTTTTTCCGTACGTCCTCTATTTGTGATGGACAAGGGAGTTAAATTTGAGGCTCTAATAAGGAAATACGCAGCTGATGGACCGCCAAACTAGAAGTCTACCAGGTGATTCATGATGTAAAGATTTGCATGTTGGACACTCAAGTTTCTTCTGGTCCCTCGACATGTCGCGTACCAATGAACCCTAAACGCATTGGTTGAAGTGACATTTCCATCAACCCAATAACTCATTGTGTAAAAACACAATAAGCAAATTCAAACTTGCTAGTAGCGAACCTCAAGTTTGAACGCCGGGCCGCCCGCTGGCTACAACTTTACCCGTTGTTTTATCCTTTTCCGCTGAATATTTGTGCTTTTCCGCACAATCATTCTGTGCATGGTAAAAATTATATTTCGGTAATAATCCAATCATTCAGCACGTACAGTTTTAGTGATCTTCCTCCAAACCGATATCTATGGTGGGTGTGGGTGGTACTATAGGGCATGAAGAGTAGATTGTCACTAAAACGCTCACGGGGTGAATTTTACACCGAATCAGTATGGCTCAAGCTCCGAATGTCTGAATAGAAAAATGAGTGCTTCAACCAACGAATCTACTTGTTCAGCTTGGAGGTCCATTAGCGGAACGTTTGCTTGTGCCTCTTTTCTGCAAAATATGATGGGGGGTATTTTACCTGCTCCCAGACACGTGGCTAGAGGTTTCCGATTGAGGGGTGTAGGGTAGTGAATTTCCAACTAGGGGGGGGGGGGGGGACAAACCCCCTCCCGGTCCCTCCCCCTAGTTGAACATTCACTACTCAGAAAATTTTTGAAAAAGAAGCCATGAAAGGTGGTATAAAATTGATTCTAGTAACTGAAATGCCAACACATTTATGATAGAATTATCAGGTTGTTGTTATTATTTGGTATTATTCAGTGAATTGAATATGGGCTAAACAAATGCTCAAGCTGAGAACATTGAGCAATTCTCATTAAATCAGATCTTATGCAAGAATGATCAATTTTCGATGCTTCATCATTTTGTAACTGCGAATGATGGAATTAACTCAGGATAACGATTTTACATGATGCGATTTTCTTCAAATGCATTTCGAGGATTTTTTTTATTACAATAAGTAAACGTACTATAGAAATCTCGCACCGATTGACATCATGCATACTTATGAAGCTCGATATTGCGTACACTGTGGTTGTAAATACTAACAGTTGGAATTTTTGCCGATTTGAAACCGAATTGGAATTTTGAGAAGTAAAGGAGACCTCAGCATCACCAAAGAAGTTCTAAAATCGAGATAGATGGAATTTCCAACTACTCGACTTGCCCTCCGAATTTCCAACTACGGGAAATGTCGGCCAGGATTGCGAATCGGTGACCCCCCCCCCCCCCCCTCCCCTGTCGCCACGTCCCTGTCTGCTTCTTCCACGTGGGGGACGGTGGTGCCGTGCACTAAAGCGTGCGGCACGTCGATAAGCACTTGCCTTCAACCAATGCTAACCATGCTTGTGTAGAGTTGGTACGTTGGGAAGTCGGACAGTTGCAGAGTGCTCGCCGGGTACTCCGACTTTCTCCATCCTTAAAACTGCCCGGCACGAGTTGACCCTGACTGTCGAAATTAATGTTAAACCCCAATAAATGAATAATAAATAAAATAATTTTAGTGGACACATAGAAGTAAGTCAGATTTCACCCGTAATGCTAATCAAGAAGTCGGGTGGTGGATTAGGGGAACTTTTGTAGAAATGTGCTCTATTTCTAGATGGAGGAATTCTCATGGCAACAGTACTAATGGAAAGAATTCTTAGGAATACAGCGAGCAACGAGCAATTTGTCATACCACTTTCCTCTGTTAACCCTTTGCCCAACGTAACGGCCAAAACCGGCCAGCTCTATTCACAAAAATCGGCAATTAATTTTCATTATTTTTTTCTTTTTTGTCTCAAGAACATATGCTATGACCCCTTTTTGGAACGAGCTCGTCGAGCTCGTTCCCATGAGGGGTCATAATCTATGTTTTATAGGCAAAAATGAAAAAAAATTAGTTATTCAAGAATTTTTTTGCAAGTGTCGTCTGCTTTTCATGTTAGGTAACGGGTTAATAAGTTCAAACCTTAAATTCATTACTTTGGAAGCACACCATGAGTCCGTGAAGACTTAGAATTATCAACAGAGGAAAAATGTAACAATGACACAAGATGACACAAGAAAGTCCAGAAGAGCATTTAAAAATTATGACAGAAGATGCTTATGATATTTCTAGTTAGCACTATTTATGACCAATTTCTAAAAAATTCTCGCGGAGGATACACCCGGACACCCACCATTGGAAGAGATACTCTACTCCTCCCCCTCCCTAAACACACTCATCCTCACTCTCAACCGCCCTCACTTACCACCCATGCCACCCCCCCCCCCCCTTACACACACACCAATGTTTTGCTGTTATGACGCACGCATATGTCAGAACCCCTGAGAGAAATGTTCATCTCTCCGGCCCGTTTTAACGGCGTCCCTGCCTTATGGTATGCTGTGACTGCTCTTTTACGTTACCAGCCCAAACTGAAATGACATATCGTTGACAGTTATGGCTCACATTAAAGATTATCGGCGCGAGGGTAACAGGCGATGGCATAGTCTCATCATTTCCGTTGGTACGTGTAAGTTGTGTCACGTGTCAGAAATGATCGTTATATTGCACTTCAGATGCTCATCTACGTTGCCCCAGGCTAAAATGCCAGAGGTGAAAAAATTAATTTGCGTGAGATATCTGGTTTCCATGTTTAAATTGGGTTTTTTTCACCTTTGTTTCTAACACATGTGGCACAAAGCATGTGCATGAATGATTTATATGTATGATAGCCTCACAAATGTTATCTGAAGAAATTTAAATAAATCAACGGAACCGATTATATCGTACTTAAACGATCAAGTTATTGTCAGGGACGAAGCGAGAGGTTTCCGATTTGGGGGAGGTGTAGGGTAGTGAATTTCCAACTAGGGGGGGGGGGGGGGGCATCCCGGACCCTCCCGTAGTTGGAAATCACTACCGAGAAAGATTTTGAAAAAGAAGCCACGAAAGGGCCATAAAATTGATTCTAGTAGCTAAATTGTCAACACATTTATGACAGAATTATCAGGTTATTATTATTTGGTATTCTTCTGGGAATTGAATATGTGCTAAACAAATGCTCAAGCTTAGAACTTTGAACAATACACACTGTCCTAACATTAAATCAGATCTTATGCAGGAATGATCAATTTTCGATGTTTCATCATTTTGTAACTGTGAATGATGGAATTAACTTAGGATAACGACTTTACATGATGTGATTTTCATAAAGTGCATTTCGAGAATTTTTTTTATTACGATAAGTAAACGTACTATAGAAATCTCGTACCGATTGACATCATACATACTTATGAAACTCGATATTGCGTACACTGTAGTTGTAAATAGTAACAATTAGAATTTTTGCCGATTTGAAACCCAGTTGGAATTTTGGGAAGTAAAGGAGACATCAGCATCACCAAAGAAGCTCTAAAATCCATCCCGATAGATGGAATTTCCAACTACTGATGACTTGCCCTCCGAATTTACAACTATAGGAAATTTTGACCGGCGGGAGTGGTGACACACCCCCACCCCTTGTCGCCGCGTCCCCGGTTATTGTCTTGTTCATTCTGAAAACGCCATAACACTTCAACCGATGGCTGGAGGCAAACTGTAAACTCTTAGAATGGCCCAGCGAAACTATAATTATGCAGTCGACTGTACTTGCCAGAAGATCGAAAAACCGCAATAATTTGGACCAAGACTCTCCGAATGTCACCACCCTTTAATCTCTTCTTTTTCAAGCAAAAACCAAAGCACTGCCATGAGGGTCGAAATGGATTGAACAACCCCTAGTCCAGCCTAAACAACCCATAACGTACGTTTTTGGCTTACACAAGCCATTAATTTATATTCACTCGAAATCGGATGGGTTAAAAATCAACCCAAATAAACTGGGTTGAGTAAATATCATATGATCCCAATTGGGTTCATATTCACTCAACCCAGTTGATTTGGGTTAATTTTTAACTCAACTGGTTTTGGGGGGTTCATTGTGGCAGCCGATTGGTTAAAAGTAGTGAACATTTACAAGTCGCAAAACTCGCAACCATCTGCATTTTTTCCACTCATATTTATAATAATAATATAATAATAATAATAATATAATCCTTATTGTCAAAAGTTTCTTAACACTGGTACATGACAATTTAAAACAGATAAAAATGACAGATAAGCATTAACAGAGAAAAGACGAAATAATAACAGTGACACTCAGACATTGAACAATCACGCATGCACGCGCCCGGAATACATTGGCAAGCATATGAATTCGCAATGTTTCCTTGTACATGTTTTTTAAAACTAATTTTGAAGACTGAGTTGTGGTTTTGACAACAATGGCAGCTATGTGGAATCGGCAACACCACACCTCCGCTGATAGGCATCATGTGTAAACTGCATCATCAGTGGAGTAATATCGCTGTCAAACATCCCCAAAAGAGTCAGTAATAATTTCGGTTCTTTCAACTGGAAAGACTCATAAAGTACATGTTCCAGCTGGGTTTTAAGCCATTCTCATTCGTTACGATAGAGTGGACAATACAGGAAGAAATGAATTTCATCCTCTACTTCCATGGAACAAGTTGGGCACCGCCTGCCCTGTCTCGGGATCGGGGACCTTTTATATATCCCTGCTTCTATGCAGAGACTCATATTTTGCTAACGATCACTTCTACTAATCTACAAATCGTCGCCTGAGTGCTGGAAAGTCCTACGTCCCATGGGGGACATAGGACATTCCAGCACTCAGGCGACGACATTTGTACATAAAAAGTTGGATGTAAGATGTGAACATTTTTAGATTTGTTCATTTGGGAGTTAATGACACTTTCAACAATCAACATATCGTGTTGAACAATTCTGCAGGCGGAAAAAGCCTGAGTACCTACCCAGCGGAAAACACTGAACAGTAGTGAGTAACTGTCGAACGCTCCAATTTTCTATCCCGGCAAAAGCATGTTAGCATTGAGGGTAACTGCTGTGTCGACGATCAACATGCTATATGCCCATGGAACACTTGCTAACCCTTCTTGTGCCGGGATAGTCAGTTGGACAGTCCGGCTGTTGCTGACCATTGCCCAGTGGTTCTCTCTGGGAACTCAGGCTTCCGCTAATCGCCCAACACGATATGACCCAGGCTGTTGGAAGTATCAATAAACTCATATGAACAAACAAACATAAAAATGTACACATTTATCTTTTATGGACAAATGATGAGTAGGGAGTAATCCTTAGCCAAATGTGAGCAGTATAATGTACACGCATTTCTGGGGTACAGTACGAATATTGTCTACAGCCACACTATTGATGGACATCTACTTGAACCCATGCAGTAAGTGATGAGTGGATTACTACGATATCAGGGCAGGGATGGTTTCCCACCCTACATTTATTTACATTCTCTGGGAATAGAGCACAGGAAGCACTAGCAACCTTTCAGACCATGGACCACTGTGTTACGTCAGTGGTCCATGAGTTGAAAATTTGTAGTGTTTCTGGGTAGTTTTTTGTAAAATTGTAGCTATTAGTCGGGTGGAAAGTCTACCCACCGTAATTTTGTAGTTATCCACCCCCATGTACTACACATGCAGGCCTGTACAAAGAATTTAAGGCGACCCGCCCCCAAGAGGAATACCGGGACATGCGGAGCAGTGCAAATAAATAAATAAGGTGGCCTGTAGGAGGGTTATCTTAACATGCGGAGCAGTGCAAATAAATAAATAAATAAATAAATAAATAAATAAATAAATAAATAAATAAATAAGGTGGCCCGTAGGAGGGTTGTCTTAATTTTTAAAGAAACCATTTTTCAATGAGCATTTTTGTTAAAAAGAACAAGAGAAATGACAAAGTGGTAAACCATTGTAAGTGGAAAATGTGGTTCTTATTTCACAAGTTTATACACTACTCTATGGCGAAATGCTGTGTTGTAATACACTGTTGGAAAGGGCTCAGAGAGCTCTTTCACACACTGCTTTACCACACAGTATTTCATAGGCCAAGTTCAAGGACGCCAATTTTTGTTGTGATAAAATGTTGATTTATTGGCGTTTAAGGTCACATACTTATGCACAATGGCTAATCATGACGGTGACAGTTTTACGGGTGGAGGAAGCCAGAGTACACGGAGAGAACCACCGAGCATCGACGAGCAACTGTCAGCTCCTCAACATTCTAACTCTGTTCAAGCTCCACTCAAGCAGGGTTACAGCGGTTGAAGACATTTGCACCATCGACGTGCAGTACGCCTTAGTACACGGTGTCATCGTGCCCCCATGTGGGCAACGAGGATAAAGTGCCTTGCCCAAGGACACAACGCGGGTCGTCCCGGACGGGGGTCGAACTCGGGACCTCTAGCACAGAAGTCCAACAGTCTACCACTGAGCCACCGCGTTCCCCTGTTGTCATAAAATAAATCACTGTTCTGATCACCGCTCTGAACGAGTTAACACTTTACCTTACACGAAAAGCAGACGACACTTGCAAATAAAATTCTTGAAGCACTAATCTTTTTTACTTTTTGCATCAAAAACATAGCTTATGACCTCTCATTGGAACGAGCACCTTGAGCTCGTTTCAATAAGGGGTCATAAGCTATGTTTTTGTGATAAAAAAATTGAAAAAGTGATATAAATTGAATGGTGAATTTTGTGAGTAGCGCTGGCCGGTTTTGACCGTTACGTTGGGTAAAGAGTTAACGAATGCATACCCAGTTCAATTCATGTAAACTTTCTTGTTTATTTGTAGGAGTCTGAGACCTACTAATCTGGGTGAACGAAAATTTGTCACTCCAATTCTCGAACGACAGGCGAACGAAAGCACCGTCCGTCCAATTTGTGCAGGACTGTACATGCACTTCGCTGTTGACTGGAATTTAGAGGAGCAAACAGCAATGCACCAGAATCGTATAATCAGCATTTACTTCATCACTGCATTCATACAATACGATATTGAGATCAATTGAGCACTTCTCCTTTTTCCGTTTTCCCAAGTCTTTCTCATCACTTGGACTTTGTTAGAGTTACATCAGTCTGGAGGAGGAAAGAATCTTTATTGTTTTGCAACTGTTCTGTACCAAGATTAGTCTATTGTGAGCTATTTAGGAAACATAGTTTAGAACAGAACACCCACTGTGAATCACACTTGGAGTCGAAATTATTTGATTCCGGTCTACTGAAGCACTATGATCTGTGGAAGCCGTGTCCCATCCCTCCCCTCAGTGCATTTCACAGGGATGAGATTTTTCTTTCTTGTCTTTTTTTGAAAATCGGATTTTTATCTTTTTTTTATTTTTTTACCAATTTGTATTTCTTTAAATTTACACGAAAATGGTCTAAAAGACCATTTTCGTGTAAACTAAAAGAAATACGTAGTATGTCTTTCACAGCTTTCAGCGTCATCCAGAGCATCATTAAGTTTGAGGCAAAATGGATTATTTTGATATATTAAAATTCATTTCCTCTTTGCGTAAATTCAATTTCAGTCAGTTTATTTTCAATTCTGTTTTTAAAATCATTAGATGCCTTATTTCAAAATAACAGTTACCGTATTTTTCTGACATGTTTATATGTGGCCTTAGGAACAAACACAGATTACGTTACACGCAAAACTAACTCAAGAAAGACACACATTAACGCATCTCAACTTTTTGTGCACGAGTATCTGTCGCTGTCGCACAGTTCACTTTCCAAATAGAGGAATACACGGTGATATTGGACATCCTACCACTCAACGGAAAGGATCCGGTCCAGTACACCCACACCCGCATTTGCAAGGCAAGAGAACAAATGAGGATGCAACGAACAAAGTTGCAGTATATGAGCTATCCAACTGGTCGTCCATGGGCTGTAAATTTGTTTGTGCAATTCCCGAGTTTCCCTTGGAATTCCCGAATTTCCCTTGGACTAGCAGATAAAACTATGGGTGGATATTCTCTCATTGTGTCGCAATATGGACAAAATTTAATACCAGTGGCGGCGCCATGGAGGGGTATGTGGGGGTACTTACCCCTCCATTTTTTTTCGCCAAGCGTAGTAAAATACTATCATTTTAATTTTTGTTGCATTGAACGTTGCGGTGTAATTGTCAGTATGCTTAATCCCATATTCCCAAGTGCACTAAATCAGAGAAGTTTTGAAATTATGTTCCCCCCCCCCCCCCCCACATACACGCTAGCTGCAAACAATAAACAAGAGAGTTGAGGGTCCAAATTGCAACAAGGCATGCCGCGTTTAAACGGACTGAAACATAGTGCTTAAGAGTATTCGACGAATGCTAGAATCGAGAGCGTGCAAGGCATCCGTTTGGAACTCAGCCTACAGCAGTTTTAAAAATAAATGAAATTTAATATTTTAGAAAAATTCTCAAAGGTATAACTCAATGAAATCATGCAAATATGAATTTCATTGGAACCGGCTTGTTCAGCCGGTTCCAATGATATCCATATTCGCATGATTTTGTTGCAAAACAGTTAAAAATTTTCTCAACTTATGGAGAGGCCCCCCCCCCAACCCGAAACCCACCCCAGCTCGGCGCTGCACAATCCCCAACTGTACCCCCTCACTTTTGTAACTCTGGCGCCGCCACTGTTTAATATGAAATGAAATTTAATATTTTAGAAAAATTCTCAAAGGTATAACTCAATGAAATCATGCAAATATGAATATCATTGGAACTGGCTAGTTCAGCCGGTTCCAATGATATCCATATTCGCATGATTTTGTTGCAAAACAGTTCAAAATTTTCTCAACTTATGGAGAGCTCCCTCCCCCCCCCCCCACCCGAAACCCACCCCAGCGCGGCGCTGCACAATCCCCAACAGTACCCCCTCACTTTTGTAACTCTGGCGCCGCCACTGTTTTATACCAACTCACTTCGGGGTATTGTGAAACTCCTCGAGACCGTTTTTTAGGTATGAACTACACACTCCGGAAATCTAGATTTTGCGAGGTTTAAGACGTACGTATTCAACAAACATGTAGAAAGTTATTGTGTTGAGTCGAAGTGCAGTTAAATTTCTTTTTATTTCTATTTCAGGATTTCATTTCACCTCACTTGTTCAAGAGATAAATTCGACAGTCGTGATGGTTCACCGGTGAAAAAACACGTCGACTGTTTTAGTCATCAGTTAGAACTTGGATGTCATAATCCCCAGGAAGCGAAGTTTTCTGTATGCTTTAGATTACAAGATGTCGTCTTTCGACTTCAGTAGGCGGCATAATCTGTTTACACGTTTTGTGAATACTTGAACTTTAAAATAAGTTAAGTTTGTTTCTCCATAATCTTGTGCAGATGTTTCTGGAATTTCTCACTGTAATGCGGATATAATCCCGAAGAGAAATATGGATACACTTAAATCGTATTTTACCAAAATCATTAGCTCTGGGAGTCCTGTGAAACTTTCTAGGAAAGGAAGTCTTGGAAAACTGACTAGAGAGAGGGAGAGAAAAATAAATAACCCTCCTTCCAGATCTTACAGCGTGAATAATCAAGTTAACAATGACACCAGCTTCCCACCAATAGCGCCCTCAAGTACCAAAAGCCCCAACAACCTCCTAACTGTATCATATAATGAAAAATGCATGAGAGATGGAACGAAGACTCCACCACCTGTCAAACCCCCTCGGAAGGATCAAGTTTTTACAATCGAGTTTAAAATGCACGATTTACGAACCAAACACTTTGGTGTGAATTTTTCAACGAACAATAACTCTACCCATTATCGAATTCCCAGCGACAGTAGTGCAGTGATTGACTCTGTGGTGGAGGACGATCCATCAGCACAGCTACGTAAAAAATCGGCCCCAATTAGGATTGTTTCTATTGATTACAACAGCCTTGCCCATGCGGATGGGCGACTTAGAGTTAACGATGAGGTGTTGGAGATAAATGGAAGACCTGTGATTGGGGAGTCCATTGACAGTTCTAGGTAAGGCAGGTTTCACAAATCCGACAGTTCATACATATAGTTTCTTAAAAATATTTAGTCCACTGATCTCTTTCCAACTGGATTTCTTGAATGCTTGTTGATCACATAATGAAGAAGTTTCTCAACCGCCTCCATCTCCAGGGAGGGGGGGGGGGGCGGCGAGAGGGGGGGGGGGTGCTATAAATATACAATGCTCAACAACAAAATTCTCGCAAGTTTTTCAACTTCCTGACGCCTTGGAATCGGTAATCGTTTTTTTTTTAACCCTTTACCCAACGCATACGATATCAAAATTTATTATTTTAAATCTAATTTTTTATTTTTCAAAAAATTTCAACAAGACCATATCATGTGAAACCCTCATTGGAACGAGCTCGACGTGCTCGTTCCATGATATGGTTTTGTTGAAATTTTGGGAAAAATGGTATTTTTTCAGCTGCTGAATTTGCGTATTACGCGGTGGCCGATTCGTTGGATAAAGGGTTAAAGAATATACTTTTTTGTCCATTAAAATGAAAATGATGATATGGACATTTTTACAATA
Organism: Pictodentalium vernedei; assembly: GCA_031216915.1. Taxonomy (NCBI): domain Eukaryota; kingdom Metazoa; phylum Mollusca; class Scaphopoda; order Dentaliida; family Dentaliidae; genus Pictodentalium; species Pictodentalium vernedei. The sequence continues at coordinate 150,467,309 of CM062293.1, forward strand.
AATTTATTATCAACAAAAAAATGCAGAGATTGGAAAGTTGATATCGTATAACTAGTTTTCGTGCAATGTAAACATCATGACGTTTGATGAAGTGAAAGCAATTATGATGCGACTACAGTCACAGCGTAACTGTTTTCCCTTCATCAGACGTCATCGATTGGGGCGAGCTATTATGTGTCGATTGGCTTGAACCCCCCCCCCCCCCCCCCCTGAGTGAGTGGGTGGGGGATGGGGCAGATTGAGTGGCGATGTTTTTCGCTGACGTTCCAGCAATCCTGTTTTATAGAGATGAGTGGTCGGACCATTAATTTTCTAAATCGTGTTATTTAACATTATGAAATTTCACAACGCTTCCCTTCCGAGACTTCACTGGGATACCCATATTTTGTTATAAGAACGTTGTTACCTCATTAAACACCTTAGATCAGTTTTTATAAAAGCAGTTATCTGATTCTAATAACCAATATAGATTACAAAAACAATCTCGTGAATCATGCTATTTACTATAGTAATTTACACTGTCAGACATTTTCGGTTTTGAAGATGATATTGCTCTCAGCATCTGAATGCGTAATTGGAATCCAAATTGAATGGTTGCAATAAAACGGATGATATCAATGATAAAATATACAAAAGTTTATAATTAAGCTAATTTAGACAAGTAGGCTTTGATGGCAGCTATTCTTTTCTTCTTATAATTTCAAAACTACAAATCTGGTAAACCCGAGGAGTCACAAAACCGATGAAATAATTGTGTTGGCGTGGGCGTTCAAGACCGCAGAAGAAGCTGGCAGAGACCACTTGTATAACCTCAATTTTGAAAATTTCCGCGGGGGAGATCCCCCGGCCCGGACCCCCACCGACGAGAGGAGGAGATCCTCTCCCGTACTCTTTCCACACTATGTGTAAAAATGGCCTGACCAACTTCTATTACCTTCAGCCGGCCCTGGTTTAGCCCGTATACAGGGGGGGGGGGGGATGCTCAATGAAACTGTATGTTTTGGAGAGGGGTACAAATGTCGAAGACGCCCTGTGTACAAATGTTGAAAAAAATGCAATTTCCTTGATTTTCGGGTCTTGATGAATGCGACTGGAGGTGTTTAAAATGTGTTGTGTTGGGGAGGGAGGGGGGATGGGATGGGAAGAGGCACCGAATAATATACTATTCCTTTGAAAAAGCGAACAACGTCTTTTCGTGTAATGCCTAAAATTATAATCTCATATCCGCATATTCCCCGTGGGAACCTCGGGAAATGGAGCAGTGCTTGTTTACTTAACAAATAAGTCCTGCTTTACTGGTAAAATTGGACCCAATAACCAGCGAATGTGGAGGAAGTCCTCTAAAGTGGGTAGCATGATTATAAACGATTGGCTAAACTTGACTTCATATCTATGTTGTGTTCATGATATAGTCATAAATTCTGAAAGCGACCTTAATCCTTTGAACTCTAGTGGTATCTTCCATGCCAGTTCAATGGTAGCAACTAGAAGAGTCCATATTCATTATTTTGGGTAGAGCAATTAGTATTTTCAACGTGCAGCCTCGGGGCTGCACGTTGAAAATACTGATTGGTCTACCCGACAATATTTACTGAACAGCCATCCTATATAATGACGTTATGACGTAACATGTTCCTGACCGAAAAATCGCCGCTGCGCTTCAAAGGGTTAATTAAACACCAATAAATAAATAAATTGATATCCGAATATGTTCCTATTGCTGCTGGCCATCCCCTTGTTGGTGTGTAATACTGTGTATGTTATGTCTGGCCATAGTTTGGTCAGTTTCGTCTATTTCAGCTATCTTTCCACCCGAAGTCTGCCCTTCGGGTTGGAAGATTTTTGAAAGGGAATAACTTGGCCGAATGTGCTGAGAGTGAAATTCATTGGCAAAATGCAACTAAATTTGTATGCACGCAGTGGCGGCGCCATGGAGGGGTATGTGGGGGTACTTACCCCTCCACTTTTTTCGCCAAGCGTAGTAAAACTATACTATCAGTTTAATTTTTGTTGTATTGAACGTTGCGGTGTAATGGTCGGTATGCTTAATCCCATATTCCCAAGTGCACAAAATCAGAGAAGTTTTGAAATTATGTTTGCCCCCCCCCCCCCCCCCCGGTCCCCCACACACACGCTAGCTGCAAACAACAAACAAGAGTCGAGGGTCCAAATTGCAACAAGGCATGCCGCGTTTAAACGGACTGAAACATAGTGCTTAAGAGTATTCGACGAATGCTAGAATCGAGAGCGTGCAAGGCATCCGTTTGGAATTCAGCCTACAGCAATTTTAAAAAATAAATAAAATTTCATATTTTAGAAAAATTCTCAAAGGTATAACTCAATGAAATCATTCAAATATGAATATCACTGGAACCGGCTGAACAAGCCGGTTCCAATGATATTCATATTTGCATGACTTTGTTGCAAAACAGGTAAAAATTTTCTCAACTTAGGGAGAGGACCAGGACCCCCCCCCCCCGAAACCCACCCCAGCGCGGGGCTGCACAATCCCAAACTGTACCCCCTCACTTTTGTAACTCTGGCGCCGCCACTGTATGCACGCATTTTGCACAGTCTCAAATTGTTGAACTCATTGCCCAACCATGTAGAAAGTATGTATAAAAAGGTTTTCTCGTCCTCGGTTTTTGGCATAAGCTGGACGGGTCACAGAAACTAGATGTTTCAAGGCTACCATCTGCTTGTTTAACAGTGTGGTTATATTTTACAGCATGTCGTCATAATTAATTTAAATTATTTTGCCATGATAGGTAAATTAACACGACATGACACGTCAATTATCTCAACGTGTGGGCATGCCATAAAGTATCGAGTCGCCATGACGTTCAGTGTATTTTATTTTGATGATTAAACCCATCGTTGTGTTCAGTGAATTTTAACAAAATGTTATGACAAATGATACAGCTTCTCACGTCGTCGAGGGTCGACGACCATCCTTCAAAAACGCGGAGTTGCAGTTTAACCACCACCGTTTCGTTGTTACTTCTCACATCTGTGCAAGAAGCAACTGAGTTTTCCATTTTCAGAAAGATCCTCCAGAGGTCCGTTTGGAATATCACAGTCATGCTATATATTAGCGTTTGGTATTTGTGTCAGGCGAGCTGGTGTTTCCTTGCATCGGCGTTTTCAGTAGTTTATGGTCTCGAGCCGCCTACCAGCCCCCCCCCCCCCCCTCACCCTACACATACACACATCTGAAATGAAAACCCTACCCACGTCGCTGTTTAATGGCGTTATGATGTTAGGATTTTTCGGAAAACATGAACGAAAAGTTGACCCTCTGGCTATACCAGTGGACTTCAACACTTAAGCGCGTGCGTTCCTGTAAGCCGACTCTAGAGATCCAATTTTATCTTTATGGACAATTATGGCTCGGATAATAATATACTTGCCAATTATTAATCATTTACTTAACCCTTTACCTAACACATTTCACATTTTTCAAAAACATATTTCACAATTTTTCAATGAAACCATACAAATATGGATATTATTAGAACCAGCTTGGCGGGCTGGTTCTAATGATATCCATATTTGTGCGGTTTTATTGAGAAACTTCCAAGATATTTTAGGCTGTGGTAGGTTTATTCTGGTTAATTTTCTGGCCGTTTTTGCCGCTATGTTAGGTAAAGGGTTAACGTAACAGTCATATCCGGTCAAAGATAATCGCAAAATCGCCATTGAAATGTCATTATTTTTTCAACAATTGCTCCCAAAGCTTAGCTTACGGCTCATCATTGGAACGAGCTCGTCGAGCTCGTTCCAATAATGGGTCGTAAGCTATGGTTTTGAGACAAAAAATTAAACTTTTGTGAGACAAAAATATAAGCGTTGTCTAATATTCGTGTTAGGTAACGAATTGAAGTGATTCCATAATGCATAGTTTCCTGTGCTGTCTGGGAATACCATGCATGCTGGGTCTTGAAGAGTTCTCGGACAAGTCAGCTTCTGCATGATTTGTAATTGTTCTGCTAATATGCAACCACTAATGAATTGGGGGAGGGGGGGGGGCGGTTGCTCAGTTCTCAGAGCATCGGATGGTGCACTTGCCTTCGACCTCTGCTCACTGTGCTTGTCAAAATTCGTAAGTTGGAGAATCTAGCAGTTGTTCTCCGCAGCTCGATGGTTCTCTCCGGGTCCTCCGGCTTCCTCCATGCGTAAAACTGTCCGACACGATGTAACCCATGATGCAGAAAGTGTTGTTAAACCCAAACAAACCACTAACGAGTTATCACTATGATGGGAAGCCTCATACCATTTTTGAATGGAGTTTAATGACACACTCGACAGCTAAGGCCTAGGGTGCAGGAAGCCGGAGAGAACCACCTAGCAGCGGCGAGCAACTGTCAGACTCCCCAACCTACTAACTCCGCACCAGCAGGGTTAGCATTGGTTGAAGACAAGTGCACCATCGACATGCAGTACGCCTCAGTGCACAGTGTCACCGTGCCCTTGCGTGGGCAATCGGGATTAAGTAGAATAGAATAGAATAGAATTTATTGCACAGCCACACTACAAAGAATGGGTATGACATTTCGAAAACAATAAAATACAAGAATAACAATCATACAAATGATATGCAAATCAGGTTTATGTAGTTGTAAGATGCACAAACACACAAAAACACTCAATACACACACACGCACGCACCCCCCCCCCCTCCCTCTACACACACGCACACACGCACACATCCTCGCATACAACTTAATAAACCCTCACACACTCGTATATATAGTGGGCTCAGAACAAATTAACAACTGACTACCACCTGCTATTGGATACATATACATTTATCGTTATCAGTTCGAGTGCCTATATTGGTTAAAACCTGATTTAAGTACCTTGCCCAAGGATACAACGTAGTTACCCCTGGCGGAAGCCCGATGCAGTAACCTCTGAGTCACCGCACCCCCAGCCCTGTACCATAGGCATTCCTTTAATACTATCCCTTCGGAGCTGTTAACCATTAACGTTTTTGTCATATATGTGGAGCCGGTACTTTTAACAAAAAACGGCCTGAAGATAACAGTCAAATTAGCATGACTCTCTTTTCCCAAGGCTTAAAATTCATGCGACAATCTGAATCGTTTCTTGCAAATGATTATCGCAAGGACAGCGATGAGAATCAACATTATTCTCACAAATGTTCATTGGATTCTTGTCATAGATTCTTAACGAGTTCTCAAAGACCTGGAGAATTCTAATTTCTTTTATCCCCCCTTTTAGCTCCCTCATAGTGAGGTAACACTTTGAGTAAGCACTGCCAGAGTGGTGTCTACTGAAGTCTTAGCTGCCTATACAGGCAGCCAAGACTTCAGTAGAAACCACTGACCCCGTGGGAACCCGGGAAGTGAAGTAGTGCTCGTTTACTGTGGTAAACAAGCTCTTGTTTACTGGTAAAGTAGGACCGATTCACGAATTCTTGGAGTGGAAGTCCTCTAAAATGGGAAGCACAGGTACATGTATAAACGATTGGCTGGACGTTACTGTATAACCATGCTGCGGTCAAGATTAGCCATCGTACCGAAATATGTGACCATAAACACCAATAAATAAATGCTAGAAATCAATTCCAAGATACTGTAACTTTCATAAGCAAGACGACAAAAAGTCTATATGCTGAAACAAGAATTCTGCGAAAACATGTAAGTAGAGATGAACAATATACCGAACAACCGAACCGATACCGATATCATGGGCATTCCGAAAAACCGAACCGAACCAATCATTGAATAGCGAAACTGAATATTCAAATTTTCCTACATTCACTATTTATAAAGCCCTGTTGAGGCTTGACAACAGTTGAAGGGTTCATTTTCACGAAAGCAGAGCTGATTTTCTTTTCAGTTTTATTAACCTTCAGGGGCCTGGCTGTTGTAATGAATTCCCACTATAGACCACAACCTGTACATGTCCAGCTGCTCAGCATTGATTTCCAGCCAATTCTTGGCTGCCTGTTAAGGCAGCCAAGACTTGTCTAGAAATCACTGTCCAGATGATTTGATTATTGTCAGCAGGATCTCCTGAAGATGACATGGTCAGGGCACATGCTCTGAGATTGTATAATAGGCCTTTAAAGGTTAAGGTGGGTTTAGAACAAGTCACAAAATTACAGTGGATATGATTTGTATGGACAAAAGAATGCCAATGTTGAGCTCATTGGCAATGGCATTTGTGGCGCTGTGGTAGAATGATACAAGAACAACATTATTTTCCTGATGGTATCACAGTACTTTATATGTTCCCATAGGCGACCATTATAACGCCACTTATTATCATTATCGCATCATTTTAATTTTGGCATCGAAATATCTTTGTCAAGTATAGCCCTTCATACAACCTTTTCTGACCGGAAAACAGGGGGCATGCAACAAATAAGAGAAAAACTGACTGGAAGGGAAGTACCGGTCACGTGCACCTATTTTTAAGACAATTTCCAACAAAAACACACCAATAGTCAATTGTATTTTTAGGTCCAAAAAGTCATCTAATCACCCTCTTTATTTATCTGGAATATTCAACAATAATACAAGATGCCAGAAGAATGTTTCAAATGTTTATCGAAACGATAATTTTCCCAAGACTGCTTAGTTTCAGAAATTGTATTATTTCCGAATGCAACATTTCAAGGCGGATAACTCTAATTGGAATATTTATTATAGTCATACCTGATATGAATTCCCATTTGGTACTATCAGCAAATCTCAGTCAAGTCAGATACCGAATGCTGAACCGATACCGAGGTATACCCCCTAGAAATACCGAAACCGATACCGAATTCTAACTTCCAATACTGCCCATCTCTACATGTATTTATTTTTATTTATTTATTTATTTATTTATTTATTTATTTATTTATTTATTTATTTATTTATTTATTTATTTATTTATTGTGGTTTAATGACACTTCCGACAGCCAGGGTCACCTCGTGTCGGACAGTTTTACGGGTGGAGGAAGCCGGAGTACCCAGAAAGAACCACCGAGCAACGACGAGCAACTGTCAGGCTCCCCAACATACTAACTCCACACAAGCAGGGTTAGCATTGGTTGAAGACAAATGCACCATCGACGTGCAGTACGCCTTAGTACACAACGTCACCGTGCCACCACGTGGGCAATGGGGTGAAGTGTATTGCCCAAGGACACAACGCGGTTGTCGCAGGTGGGATTCGAACCAAGGACCTTTCGGCTTGCAACCTGCACCTCTGTCTTCTGAGCCACCGCCTCTCCCCCTCTACATGTAAGACAAGAGACTCGCCAAAATTGGAACTAGGCCCTTAAAGGTTAAACTCTAGTAAATATAAAAATGTGAAGTTTATTTTTGACTCTGGAATATGTACCAGTTTTCCTCATAGGGGACATATAAACAGTACTCTCAAATTCTAAATTATTTAACCCTTTACCTAAGACGAAAGGCAGACGACACTTGCAAACAAAATTCTTGAATAACTAATTCTTTTCATTTTTGTGATCACTCATCGGAACGAGCTCAACTAGCATGTTCCAACGAGGCGTCATAGGGTACGTTTTGAGACAAAAAAATTAAAAAATAATGAAAATTGAATGGTGATTTTCGTGAATAGCGTTGGCCGGTTTTGACCGTTACGTTGTGTAAAAGGTCAGGAATAGGAAGTTGATTCTTGCAGGCGGCGTTCGGGAGAATCAAAACTGATTCTCTCTAATCAGGACAATTTTTAAGGCCTGTTTCTATTCGAGACTTCGCTAGAAAATTCTCTGCTCTGTCATCACTTTCAAAGTCATATACTCTGTTGTAGTACTGCGGTACAACGTTGCTACTAAGGTTTCGAATAGACTTGAGTGTTTTCGTTAGATTTGTTCAGGAACGCCGGAAGCTCTTCAGGTCAGGGGGTCAGACCCCGGGAAACGGGCATTTACTCTCAATAGCCGCCCCGCCATGACATGCCGAAGCATGCATGTCTCGAAGACCGAAGGCCCCATATGAGGGAGTTTGAGAGGAGGTGACCTCTCCCATCGGGAGTCGGGCACCTCCTCCCAAACTATCCCAACTCCCCTACTGAATTTTGAATGCTCCCAGAACGGATTTGGGTGTTTTAGCTTTACTTTGAGAATAAATCATGGAAAAAAAGATGAGTGACGAACCTGGGAAGGGCATAGTCTGCCCTCTCTCGTGGTCCGAAGGCAGGAAGGGCAGCTGCCCCCCCCCCCCCCCCCCCCCCCCCCCACCGTGATTCGGGCGTCCCTGGATTTGTTGTGCAGACAATGATTTTAGTATTTATAGAGGTTTTTTCATGTGAGTCTTCACCAGTTTCCTTATATCCAAATTAGTTTTAAGCTACTGTCTGTACGAAAACTCCACCCGGATGTGTTTTCGAGGTAATTCGATTCTGTTCCTGCAAAATGTGTCCCTCAGAACTGACTGTACTATAATGTTATTGCAACCATGTTACAAGTACCGTTAGTGGGCGGAAATGGTGTTTGGATAGTATATCAAGAAACTGAGAAATGTGTTAATGGACCAGCCACCAGCTGGGCAGACTATTGAATTTCATAATTATGGCAATTAGTGCAAATTATTATTTTACAAATCCGTGTATGATTCAAAGCCGACTGATGATAGATCAACGATCATATTCAAAATAATACGGTTAGTTGGGATTGCCTGAATGAAAGTTGATGAAGTTCATAGCTGAGAGCCCGCTCGTGCATAATCCCCTCCTTCAAGTTCTCTCCTTTCTCCCAAGCTCTCTATATCACACACACAGACCCTCAGTCTTGTTTAGCCGTTGTTGTGGGGACCTCTTGTATTTAGTTCTGAGTGACAAACAAGTCCCCACAAAATCTGAAAGACTCGAACTCGTTGTTTTCGTTGTGAGGACCTGGAGAAAACAAAGGAAATCCTTGTGGCGAAGCAAACACTTTTGTTTTGGTTCTCAGGAAGTCGGGAAAACATACCCACAGTTCCCACATAACCCTACGGCCTAAACACACCTCTTTACACAACACACACACACACATACTGGCATTTATGTCAAGGAGTTGACTATGTTGTAACAGAAGTTAACGATACGCGACAGTCTGTCGCCCTATCGCAACAATATGACCATTCCATCTTTATGTCGGGGACTTCGGTGTTGCCCGACCAGTCGATAAATTCCACTGCAATACTTCGCTGCTTGAACGAAGTCTGGGTGGATTATAATCCATTATGACTTTTTGGCAGACCTCCCCTCACCTTCCCTCCCATCCTAAGCTCTGTCAAACAATGTACATATACACTGCTGTGATCACTAAAGTGTTTTTTTTATCGATGACATTGCGACACATTTTTACACCAGTAGATCGAGGTTTCATAATAATATTGCGAAATCCAGATCTAATAATGAAAATAGCTCCACACACTCTCCCATTTCTTTACCGACATATTGGTAAAATTCGGCTGTGGGGTGAATAATGGAAAAATAGTCACAATCCGATCGAAATTCTCTGTCCACATTGTGATCACCGTACTATATAGTACAGTTTTTATTGTTACTAAAACCCGAGACCGGAGTAAGTTGCTGATGGGTGAGTGTATTTGTATTCAGAGTGAAGGGAACAAAGCAATAATTCCTTGCCAACTCTAGAGTTTATGTGTAACAATATACATGTACTGTGTCGTTGGATCGGGCATGCAACCAGGGGAGGTGCGACGGGTGAGAACACTCTTCCCCACAAAATTGGAGTTCCACTTGGGGGTGGTCTATCACCCATTTGGAATTTGAAAACTCTGATAAAATGGGGCGACTAACCCCGATACATCGTACTCACTGTGGCTTTGCCACAGAGAGTACGATATATCGGGGTAAGTTGTTTTAAATAATAAATGTCCTCGTTTGCATGTAGTTTCTATGAAACGCCTAGGCTCTACGGCTATGAAAAGTATCAGAGTGCTTGGGCGTTTCGCCGAAACTAGTTGCATGATCCTGATGTTATATCTCGTATATGTTACACCGAGCTTATCGCTGCTTGATTTCTGCCAGAATTACATATATAGAGCATAAATAATATACTACTCAAAGTTTGCTAAGCACCAAGTATATCTAACTACCTGTTTTACGTTTTAGTTGAAATATTGTAATGAAAAGTGTATATATTTTTTATTTAATTATATCTTTAATGATTTAAGTTCAGAAATTAAGATATTGTTTGTGTTTGACATTATTTTTTAGCTTTTGAATACGATAACCATAGAAAATGGATATTATTGGTAAAAGAGGAAATTTTTCAAATTTGCCAAAACGTTGACGGAGGGAACTGGTATGGGTTCAATATCGAGTATGAGACCCATTACTTTTAATTACAGCTTGACAATGCCTTCTCATGCCCCCTATCAGGCTCATGGTGGTCCTTTGTGACGTTGTTCCATTCTTGGACCAGCAAGGCACCAAGCTCCTGGACACTTCTTGGTTGGACTGGACGGGCTGAAATTGCAAGCTGCAACTCATTGTTCAATTGGATTGAGGTCGGGGGTTCTTGCTGGCCAGTCCATACGCTCAATCCCCTCCCTCCACTGTCGGTACTCCCTGACAGCATGGGCGACATGAGGACGGGCATTATCGTCCATCAGAATGAATCTATCACCCACTGCACCTGCATACAGTCTGACGTGGGCATCCAGGATCTCATCAATATACCGCTGTGCAGTCAATATACCACGATCAAGGACACAGAGCTCTGTACGCCCATCCCTGCTGATGCCGCCCCAGACCATGATTGACCCCCCCCCCCCCCCCCCCATAGCGGTCATGCTCAGCAAAGTTGGTTGCATGAAATAGCTCTCCTGGTCTTCTCCATACCCTAGAACGCCTATCTGTGTGGTCTAGGCAGTACCTTGACTCATCTGTAAAAAGGACAGGTCGCCAATCTTCTCTGTTCCATCCAATGTGGTCCATGGCCCATTCATGTCGTGCCTGGCGGTGGTTCTGGGACAGCGGAATGCAAATACATGGTCTTCTCGATCGGAGACCACATTCGTGGAACCTTGCCCGGACAGTTTGCGTCGAAACGTTTACCCCGGATGCATTCTGAAGGTCACTGCGAAGCTGGGTTGCGCTGGGGCAAAGCGGTTCCTATGGGCCTGAATAATCAAAAACCGGTCTTCAGCTGCAGATGTTACCCTGTCTCTGCCACCACCATGCCGCCTTACTGGTGTGCCATACTGCTGAAATCTTGCCCAGGCTCTGGTGATCACCGTATGGTGCACACCAAGGGCTTCACCAACCTGACGATGGATAACACCTTGCTCCACCATCCCTACACATTTCTGCTTTAGACAAATGTCTTCTTACATTTGCATTTGCAATATTCAATCATTAAATCACAAGGATTTGTGTTGAAATGAAGATCGAATACCCCACACATGTCATGTACATGTAGACAGTACACGAAAACATCATGAAAATCAAGGGGCACATGCTTTCCATGACTCTCACGAAAAGTCGGCCTGTCAAGAGCTAACGAAAACACTGGGGACCATCTCAATACATTCCTCAATCATATCCACCAAAAATATCGCAAATATGTCACAAGCAAATTTCACAATGATGTGTCAAATATTTAGTGCTTAGCAAACTTTGGGTAGTATACTTTCAGGTCCACACGAATGAGATAATTCCCGATATTCTCTGAAACAGCGTAGATTTTCTTTTTGTTATATGCTACGTGACACTTTAATTCGCAATATTCAGCTCATTTCGACTGCAAAGAGTCTAAATACAATAACAAAAAACTGCTGATAGTTCCTTCAAGGCGACGTTCAAGGTGACGTCAAGCGCCGAAGCGTAACGTCATTTAGGAAGCTACTGAAAAAATTCATCGTGTGGACCTGAAAGTATTATTTTTCACTCGCGCAAGCGCTCGAGAAAAATAAAACTTTCAGGTCCACACTCATGAGATAATTCCAGATACTGACTAAAATAGAGTAGATTTTCTTTTTTATTATATGCTACGAGACATTTATTGTACAATAGTCAGCCCAATTCGACCCCAAATGAGTAAATAACAGAGATCAGCTGATCGTTCCTTCAAGGCGACATCATGCGCCGAAGCGTGACGTCATTTAGGAAGCTACTGAGGAATATTTTTCGATATCTATCGAGTCGATAGATATCGAGGAATATCTTTTAGATAATTGGCGATAATTCATAGGCTAGCATGTAATAAATAGAAAATATATATATATCTTGAAAATAAAATATGCCTATTAACTTTATCGATCTATTTTGTATGCAATTTTCCAGTTACAATAGTGCAAAGTGCTTATATTTTTAGACTCTAAATACTTTACATAATTTTCTCCCATATGTTACCTCAGAGCTTCATTTAGTACTCGTTTTTCAAAATTTAGTCAGCTGTGGCGAAGCTTTGTCGCCACGTCAGAGCCAGTGATCGTAGATCGCCACTTAACGCACTTCCCCAACGCAATTTCTGGCTACGCGCCTGAGGTTATCTTGTCTGGGTGCCAGGCCGCTTATAGAATCAGAATAACATCATAAAATACCCTGGGATTGCAAAAGCGGCCATTTTCTCAATTGGATGGTTATTGCTATCTGGGGGCTACTTATTTACACCATTGGGCCATGGTTTCACAAATAAAATATTTCAAAACTAAGAAAAGCAATCAGAAAACTACCTGAGTTGCAATACTTTAGGGCTTCTCTTTGATTCACCACTGGGAAGTCTACCTGGTAGTTCATGAACTACAAGTTTGCTTGTTAAAACCTTTACCTAACGAATCGACCGCATCCGCCCGCGTAATATACAAATTCAGCAGTTGAAAAGAAATTCGAAAATTTCAACAAAATCATATTATGTGCTCCCCTCCTTGGAACGAACTCGTTGAGCTCGTTCCAAGGAGGGGCCACATGATATGGTTTTGTTGAATTTTTTTGAATGCTTTGAAAAGAAAAATAATAAATTTGGAAATCCTGTACGTTTGGTAAAGGGTTAATTCCTCTAATGTCTACTGGTCTAGCAAATAAGTGTATTCCACTCTCAGGATGGACAAGTACCAAATCACCATATTTACACGTATTGGATAGCTAATGACTTTGGTGACGGTCACTAATGCAATACTTTGATTACACACGCGGACTTTCTTGTGATCAAATCGCGATTGGATGGCGATACAGTTGCATAAGTGGATCTAGATTTCCCAAATAAGACACTGCGAGATCCAGGCCGCAGCAAGAAAATACAAATGAAAATCGTATCTCCGACTCGATGTTCTTGCATATTTTCTCGACAGGTGAGATTCTGCAGTGCTACCGGGAGGAAACAAGCCAGATAATTTCGACCCGACGTCCGGATTGCTGCAAGCTGGCTGTCTGGGCGACATTCTCTCTCCGATTTTGTTATTATAATACTGTATGTTTTAGTGGAGAACAACACCACAGAGCCATGTCAACCGAGTAGATAAATCCTGTTACTTCAATTTAAAATCGTTTCGGGCTACCGCACCAATAAGTAAAATTTCACAGGTGACTACGGTACAGCCTCCGTGGACTGGTTGTTGTCCACGTGCGGGCAGCGATGCCCACGCCTGTGGTTACCACGTAATAATATAACCACAAGCAAAATTTTAATGAATGATGCACCAGGTTGTTCCCAGTGCTTCATTATTCCTATAATTGGAGTTTGGAATCTAATATTAATGCGGCGTGGAAATATTGCCCACCCGTGGAAAGTGACCAGTCCAGTGGTGCCGTACTGTAACATCTGGATTGAACAGTCGGAAAATGTCGTTTGGCTGACAGTCGAGTTGATGATCATTGAAAACGGGTCGTCCTCATATTGCACAACTCATCGGCGTGAAACAGTGGCGTAGGAACCGGGGGAGGGGGGTAAGGGGAGTATTTACCCCCCCCCCCCCCAAAAAAAAAAAAATTTCCAAAACTTTGTAAATCATATCTAGTATCTACACGAAAATAACCACATGTATCCGCATATTCTACATCATACAGGCGCACATAAAAACTGTATGATCTACACCATTTGCAGTGCATAGAAAATTTGGTAGCCGAAGTCACTGACTGATTTGACGCTCAACAGGTTAACATCTTCCTCTCTGACATACATCCTCCTTTAACCCTTTACCCAACGTAACAGCCAAAACCTGCCAGCGCTATTCTCAAAAATCGCCAATTAATGAAAAAAATTAGTTATTCAAGAATTTTTTTGCAAGTATCGCCTGCTTTTCATGTTAGGTAAAGGGATCAACACCAAAAAATAACAGCAACCATACCTTGACTTTTTCACTTGAGAAGCGAGGAAATGAGCTCTCAGTAGTTCATATTTCACAAATTTTCCTGGTATCCCCCTGCCGCACTCTCCCCGGGTTTGGCTACGCAGAGCGGGCCGCCAAAGGCTACCGTGCTGTCCCCTACAAGCTCCCGTTTACAATATCCCACCCCACCCCATATTATAAGCTTTCTACGCCCCTGGCGTGAAATTACATTCATCTCATTATTGCCAGCAAATAGCTAACTGCACAAAATATAGTTCGAAACACGTCTAATACGGGAATGACGTCAGAAGTCAACGTGGACGTGGTAACGCTTTGAGGGAGTTGGTTTCGGAAATAGAATTGAATTAATCTTCTATTTTTCATTAACTGTCTGTGCGTAATATAAACAGCAGCAGACGATATTTGCAGAAAACATTTCCCGAATAACTAAATATTTCTATTTTCGTCTCGAAAACATAGCTGATGACCCCTCATTGGAACGAACTCCAGTGAGAAGTCAAAAGCTATGTTTTTGAGGCAAAACTATTGAAAAAATAATAAAATTTGGATGGCGATTTTTTGTGAACACAGCTGTCCAGCTTTCGTCGTTACGTTAGCTAAAAGGTAAAATTACACATTATGTGATAAAAAACATTCGTCACAATTTGACGTGAAATCGCGACTCATTACAGATACTCTTTTTGCATGTACTCATCGTTTGTGTTTAACCCATTACCCAACGTAACGGCCAAAACCGGCCAGCGCTATTCACAAACTTCGCCATTTAATTTTCATTATTTTTTTCATTTCTTGTCTCAAAAACATAGGTTATGACCCCTCTTTGGAACGAGCTCACCGAGCTCGTTCCAAAGAGGGGTCATAACCTATGTTTTTGAGACAAAAAATGAAAAAAATTAGTTATTCAAAAATTTTGTTTGCAAGTGTCGTCTGCTTTTCATGTTGGGTAACGAGTTAAGTAACCACAAGAAAATTTCTCTCTTGTAGCCACTAGAAGACTTCTCCCTTGCTTTTGCAGCATTGATAATGTAAGTTTGGCACTGATTCTTGGATAGATTTCACATAGAGTCTCGAGCGAATCAGTGTCAGGACCTGGTATTAAAGATGGAGGATAAACAAGAGGGCAATTTGCTGGTTTCTTTACAATTTGTTTCCAGCGGTATTATTCCGTTGAACCAAACTCAGGCAGAAAATGTCTCGACCAAACGGAGAAACTATCCACTTTGTTCATGCATATTTCACACTCCATCATGCATCGGAATTAGAGGGCCACCCCTTCTCTGTAGTTTCAGTGGAGGATAAAAAACGAGTTGATGTTGGATAGGCGAGGGAAAGCTCCCCAGTCGAGGACCGTTAGGCTAGAGACGGGGTACTTTCTTTTGCCTATCCAACATCAACGAGTTATTTATTCTACTTAAAAACTGTTTGTTGTTGAATAGTTCAACAGATGTAAAATATCCAACAGTTATCCAGGCTTGGCATTTTCAGGAGAGCGATTTATTCGCTCACCTACTGCTCTTCTTAAAAGAATTAAGGGGGTGGGCGAAAACTAGCCCTCGTGGCCTTAGAAAATAATGATTACCATAACAGCCTATTCCTAAGCCGTACATATTTTCAGATCTCTGCTATGTTAGTGGCCACTGTAAGACGACCACGCTGCCCCTCTTACACCTCCGGGCCTTGTCGAGGCCCGGAGGTTTTGGAGGGACAGTGTAGCCGTCTCACAAAGCATACCTTGTTAGCAACATCGAATAAAATGTGCAAAGCATATTTCTTTGGTGTGCTCAAGAATAGCAAGTGCAATTTTTGTACTAAATAGGGCAAAGAATTTCTTGCCCACGAAGGTAATGAAAACTTTATACTTCTCACTGATTCAGTGTCATCTTATTAATGGTATCCAGGTCTGGGGCCATTCGACCTACACCAGTAGAATTCTAAAACTACAAAAGAGCTGTTCGGGTCATAACAAAAAAAAAGAATCATATCTCTCCCATACAGATCACCTTTTCAGAGATTGTGGAATTCTGAAATTCGGTGATCTCTACAGCCTTCAAGTCTCCCTTTTTATGCACGACTGGACGAACAAAAAACTCCCTATGTCATTCGATGATACCTTTTAAGTATATAGAAACCCCTCCGGAATGAATATAAGGCAAACCGGCAAATTAGATACTCGCAAACCAAGAACACAGTTCTCTGCTGTCTGTGCTGTCATTACACTCCTTTCCAAGAACCTGGAATAGTATAGACCCACAAATCCAGCAATTAAATAGACCCCAATTTAAAAAGTCCTTAATTGATAAAGCCTTGAATAATTATACGCGTCCTAATTCCAAATGTAACAACCCAACGTGCCCCGACTGTGTCATCCGCCAGCTGTAATCTTCTGACACCTCATCCTCCTCTTCCCATCCCTTAATTCTCAAATACATTCTAGCCCCCCTGAATTACAAATAAAAGATCAGACAACCCCGTCTTGGGGGAAAGCACTTCGATACACTGATGCCAAAGAAACTTTCTTTTTACGGGAATGGCAGGAAGACAGCCTTATAGGCTATGCCATTTCCATGCTGTATACTAGCTTATGTTCCTGTTTGTTGTAATGTTATTTTGTAATCAATGTGCTAGTATTCTGCAAAATAAAGATCTATCTAAAAAAAGCCCACTAGGCAGAATTCATTAATAGTACAACTTCATTTTGCCACTTTTAGCTTTTGAAATCTCGAGGAGAGCTAATCGCTCCCCTAGACCATGCGAGGGGAGCGATTTTTAGCCCTCCTGCAATTTTAAGAATGCCAGGCCTGGTTAGCTGTTGGATATACAACTATCCAACTATGAAGCGTGGAGTAGTCAAACTATATACCAATGAATAACAGAGGAAGACGCCAGTAAATGTCTTTTACTCGCAATATCATTCTCATCCCCGGGGTGGCGACGCGTCAATAATGGTAGGGACATTATGGTGACTGTCAGTCAACTTGTCAGGGCAGAACATCGCAGTACACCGGAATGGGTGCTTTTCGACAGAAAGAAACATAATTAATTTTGTGATTCAGCAATGGAAAGCATAGCTGTTACTTCTGCATCAGTTGTAATAATGGTATTATTTGAAGATGCTAATTGATTGCAGCATAAGAAATAAATAGACCAATTATCTACCGTATTATCATAGTTTTATCTAAATAATGAAAGATAACATTTACAATACAACATTTCTGACATGCGGCATTATATTCGAGATACACACTATAGCTGGCATCTTCTGTTACAACTCAGCCTGAAGTAATTGGTAATTTAACCATCTGATAATCTTCTCAGCATAAAGTGTATGTGTTCGAAAGAAACAGGAGAGAAAGAGAAAGTGTGTGAGGATGTCTTTGTGTATGGTTAAGGTGAAAAAGGCGCCCTGGCACCTACTATGAGTGAGGTTGTGTTGGGAATGCTCAAAAGAATTTGTATGAGGGGAGGTGTGTTTGCGTGCGTGTATGTTTGATTACCAGGGGCCAATTCTATAAAACTTTTACAATTGTATTTTCTAGAATTGTATTTTCTAGTTACGACTATAAATAGGTTGAAATGAACTATTTGCATTTTCAAAGACGTGGCAATTTGTCAGGTGTCAAATTGCCATATCTTTTAAAATGCTAGTGATTCATTTTAGTCAGTTATACTAAAAGGTAGAAAATACAGTACCTGGAGGGTGTATTATCACTAAATCGCCCGCAGTGTGGAGATTCCACCCAAGCAATAATTGGGCAAAAAAAGCAAATTTGTTGCAAAGCATAACAAGCACAGGCAAAGTTTCAACCAATGGATCTCCGGGTTAAACTCGGAGGTCCATTGGCTGAAACATTGCTTGTGTTTTTGTCCATATGAATAAAATTTGAAAGTTATAGTTTGGGTGATAACTTCACTCCGTGGGTGATTTAGTTACAATCCACTCTCAACGTACTGTACAATTGTAAGTTTTATAGTACTGGCTCCAGGGTGCGTTTACGTTTGCGTGCTATGTTGTTTTTGTGCGTCTGTGTGTGTGTAAGGGTGAGTGTGAGTCAGTGTGTGAGAATGTTTGAAATTGTGTAGACCGTGTTGTGGGTGATAATTATATCAATGTTCGTCGAGTGTGTATTGCACTTTGTATTCTTTGCTGCTATAGTACTGTGATTACAAAAGCGGGCAGAAAATGCCAAGCAGATCCTGGCTGGGTCGCTATCTGGTGAAAATTCTCTCACCCCTTTCTTCCTCACAACACAGTAGAATCCGACTTGTTGAAAGGGAAATGCAAGAACAATGAATCTCAGATCCCTCAATGACGCTCAGATGCTATTTCTATATAGTGCACACTGGGTGATGTTTTGGTAGTTAACCACCCGGCGGATGGACATTATCGCACACCCTTTTCGAAAGTTCTTTGTAACAGCAGTAGAAATAAGAGGACCGAGCGTCTGGAATAACAATAATAATTGAATAGCATCTGAACTCAAGACTTTTACACACCCCTTTGACTTTGGTTTATCTAAACTGGAGGACAAAAGTTTGAAATATTGGCATTTGAAACCCAACATTTTATACTGGTAGCTAAAAATAATGAAAATCAAAAAACAAAGTGAAGGATCAGTCATTACTCCATGTTTGTGTAGAATTCATTGAAGCATGACTTGTGAGATGTGGTGTCAGTGAAAAAAATGACAATTACAAGTTTGGTGTGGCATAAGCCTGGTGGTCCACAATATTGTGTCATATCAACATGGTTAGGTTAACAGAAGGACGCAATGGGAGCTTGTGAGTCTTGTGACAAGAGAAGGATAGAAGTAAAAATTTGATGCACGGACTCGTCTACGAACTGTCCTCTTGGAGATGATGACATGAAATTCATTAGCGAGATCTTTTTGCTTTTTGCTTCCATCATCTTCTTGCCGCAAGACTCGCAAGCTCCCATTTTTGTCCTGTTAAACCAAACCATGTTGACACAATATTGTAGACCACCAAGCATATGCCACACTAAGCTTGCATTTCGTCTCCTGAATTCCAATGTGTTCTGCATGTATGCGCCCCTTGGCACATAGAACACATTGGAACTCATGAGACGATTTGTAGGTTTTTTTTTCACTGTCCCACATCTCACAAGTCATGTACACAATGCTTGATGATGTAAACAATTCAAATGGATGGAGTAATGTCTGATCCTTCAGTTTATTATTTGATTTTTATTATTATTAGTTACAGTATAAAATGTTGGATTGCAAATGCCAGTATTCCAAACTTTTGTCCCCCAGTTTATTTTATATGAGTATTTGATCTTGTTTCACAAAGCTCTATGAGTTCCATCTTACATAGTAGAATAAATGTTCAGTTTACCGATAGGAAAAAAAGGAAAATGAGAAAGGTCCTGTTGGTTGAATATCCCTGAATCGAATATATTCCTTGGAAAAAATACTTATTCGGTTGACAGGGTTCCATTGTATTAATGTCTTACGTTATACCACACGGAAAGTGTTACTATCCTCGTTATCTGTTCATACATTCATTCATTTGTTGAAACATCCACATGTTTAAATCCAAACTCCTTCATTTAAATCACTCGTATACACTCGGGACAGTGATGCGTATTTTAGTTAGGTTACCGTATCCTACGTTTCTGAGTTTAGACTTCCGATCGAGATATCGTGGGTTCGAACCTAGCGATTTATTTGTGATGTCTCCTTAAAAAGGACACCTAATCCTTCCTTCTTGGTGTGGGAACTCTGCGAAGCACAATGACAATTCATATTCCCCATGGGAACCATGGGATGTGGGAGCAGTGCTTCTTTACTACAGTAAACCAATGATGCTTTACAGGTAAAATAGGACCAGGAACCAACGCTTGGGGTGGAAGCCAGCTAAAGTGGGCAGCATGGGTATAAACGATTGGCTTAACTTGGCTTCGTCCTGTCCCTATGTTGCGGTCATCAGATAGCCACATATGCTGATAGTGACATTAAACACCAATAAATAAATAAATTTCGTCGCGCTTCGTAATATTTATTACATTAGGCAATGTTTTTCCCAACATCCGGTCGCTATTTTCTGTCCGCGTTTCTTCCTACAACAACGTAGAATCTCACCTGTTGAACAAATTCCTTGTTTCAGTTCTCTAAATAAATAAATAAAAATAATAAATAATAAATAAATAATATTCAAGAAGATCTACTCATCGTTCGCCTATACGATATTAAAGGGATGGGGTAGGTCCCTTTTACAAACTCTTGATTTTGTGTGTATAGGCAAATATCTTCCCTCCTTCAAGTATCTGGGAATTGCATTGGTTCAAAGACGTCACATGCAGACTGCATATAAAACCATATACTGCCTGTCAACATCAATATACCCTGACAGCTATGGGTAATCTCCCCTTTGTTCATTGATTATTCAAAATGGTGGCAGCCGATAAACGCTTCAAGTTGAAAGATTGAGTGTTGGAAGTCCATATTTGGTCTGAAGTGCAGGTTAGGCAACTTAAAAAGGCTTCATATTCTGTGGACGTGTGTCATGTTACCTTCGAAATGAAACTGTTTGGTATGTATGGATTTGCCTTGTTGCAATTTATGGGAGAGTGCCTGTCGTCACTTTCCCATAAATTGTAACAAGGCAAAGACACGTGAACACATTGTGAGAATTCTCTCATTTAATTTTGATCGCTGTTGTTATTAGTTCTGTGCATCGCTGTCGTCCAATATGGAAATTAACTGACACCATATATACCATATTAGGCCACCAACAAACTGTGTAACTAATATTGTGAGTGCACCAGGTTGTCCAGTTTGAAAGTTTGCGTGTTGGTTCCTCGACTGTTAACCAGCATGACCTTCCTGGGCATGTGGAGTTTTACCAACTGAGTAACTATATACTAAATTACCCTTCTCCATGGGAACCATTGGTAGTGGAGCAGAGCTTATTTGATGAGGAAGACAAGATTTGTTTTTTTTTTGTGGATTATTTGGACCCGATTATCAGCATATTGTGTCTTGAGTCCCCGAAAGTGAGCAACATTATAATTGCGATTGTCTAAGCTTGACTTGATACTTGCGTAACGGTCGCGATATGACTATAGATGCTAAAAGTGACTTTGAACACCAATAAACTAAATTGAACTAAACTAATCTACTCATGCCCGCTCGATATATAGCTCGTGGAAAGTGGTTTACCATTGAAACCCGGGTAGAGTGGCGTTTCCAAATATACAGTAAGTCCCAAATTCTGTGAATAAGAACACGAGGAAGATTTCAGCTAATGGTCCTCCGGGTTTAACCCTGAGGTCCATCAACAGGATCACTAAACCGTTTCTTATAAAGAATTCGAGTAATTGTATGGGTGCATATTTCACTACGCCGGTGTTTTAGTGGCAATCAACACTCGTCGTACAGAAGGGTGATCACAAGAGCAATCTCTTTAGCGATACGATCGCGACACACTTACACCTGTGGGTCGGAATTTCGTGAATGAAGTACTGCAAAATCTAGACCCCGCCCCCCTCCTCCACAAAGAAAAACAAAATTAAGAAACAAAAATAGAATATCAGTATTGCGTGGAGGGAAGCAGACAGAGAATTTCGACGGGGTCGCGATCGGGTCGAAATTTTCTGTCCGCTTTTCTGATCAGAGTAATGTACCGTACGATTTGGAGAAATGTTCACAGATGTTCCCCAGTAATAACCCGACATGATGTTAAACATTACTCATTTGTTTCTTTCGACTCTTTGTCGGTTTAACTTTTAAAGAAATACTTTTCAGAAAAAAAGCAGGGATAAAAGACAATCTTTTCGAGGCCGACATTTACATTATATCCATTTAATCCGTACAGGATTTATTCAGGTGTTCAGATCTTATCTCGTTGTCGGTAATTCATACATAATTATGCAGTTTCTGTCTGATGTGTACATAAACGATTCTCATCCGTCGCGAACAAGACAGTCTTGAAATAGAATTTATTGTTACACAACGAAGCAGTTCAACATGCTTCTATCTGTTTAACCCAGATGAGATTGCCTAACACTTTGCAGCGAAGAAATAATCAGATGAGCGCTCGCTCCAATGAGGGGTCACATATATGGCTTTGTTAAATTTTTTAAACATATATTTTTTTAACCCTTTACCCAACGTAACGGCCAAAACCGGCCAGCGCTATTCACAAAATTCACCATTGAATTTTTATTACTTTTTCATTTTTTGTCACAAAAACATAGCTTATGACCCCTCATCGGAACGAGCTCAAAGAGCTCGTTCCAATGAGGGGTCGTAATCTATGTTTTTGACAAAAAATCAAAACAATTACTGCTTCAAGAATTGTATTTGCAAGTGCCGTCTGCTTTTCGTGTTAGGTAAAGGGTTAACTGCTTAATTTGTAAATTACACGGGTAGATGCAGCCGATTCGTAAGGTGAAGGGTTAAGGGGACAACCTTGCCTAATGATATTCGTTGCTATTGGCAGCACTACAAATGTTTGTGCAGAACGTTAGGCATAGGAGAAGTTTCAAGATATTAACACTTGAATTCTGTGAAAAAAAAGCCAAAGAAAGTCAAGCAAGCTTTGAACCCGCAGACCCATTGGTGGAAATATAGCTGGCACTTCTAGTGATTTTTTCACAGTGCGCGAGTGTTGGAGTTTTTGTGGACACTCGACTCGACAAATGTTTCAGTAAAAAACCCACTAACCTCGTACCGCACATGAAAGTGAGATGGAGTAACAATACTGAAACGTTTATTATCTGTAGTTGGTAGCATTGACAGATTCGTTGGTAGCATTGACAGATTCTCTGGGCTGTGGTTATGTTCCCATGAGCCAGAGACATTTATATAGTTAGATAGACGACACGAGAAGTGTAGAGGGGTGTCACTCCTCCAATATTTTCCCAGAAAAGAACTACGTCGGGCACTGGTCGGGCAATTGTTGGGTGTTGTGCTGTACAACCATCGAGCAGGAAACATGTCACAATTGCCCACCCAACATAATTGTATTTGTGACATGTGATTGTCATACGCTAATTATTGTTAATCCCCGCAAATCGTTTTTTCCCAAATTGTGCTTCCCCCCTTGAGAAACTGCCAGATACATGATACAAACATCCCACTGTTGTATCAAATTTTATTTACGATACCCAACAGCCAAGGAGGTCCCTATTAGTCCACGTATTATATCTGAACTGGGCATAAAATAGGTCATCTATTTTATGAACTCAGATGCATTTGGGGTCTGAGGTAAATAGAGAACATCAAAATGCGATTACTATGGGCTCATCGTGTTGACAAGTCCAAACTTGGCCCCCACAAGGCATTACTAATATATATTTTTTAGAGTTGCTCGCCTTGTAAGGCGAGCAACCCTCAAAACTAGATATTGCCCTGTAGGGTCAAGTTTGGACTACATATTGCATTGCAATACATGAAACAATGCCTTTCTCTCAGGCCTTTAGAAAAAATGCATGTCCTCATGTTACAGTAATCTGATGACCGGAAGGACAGTCTATAATATTAACGCTTTGAACACTGGTG
The DNA here is from genome assembly GCA_031216915.1 of Pictodentalium vernedei. Lineage (NCBI taxonomy): Eukaryota > Metazoa > Mollusca > Scaphopoda > Dentaliida > Dentaliidae > Pictodentalium > Pictodentalium vernedei. Next base: position 150,491,118 of record CM062293.1, read on the forward strand.
GTATCTTCCATGCCAGTTAAATAGCAACAATTAGAAGAGTCCATATTCATTATTTGGGGTGGACCAATCAATATTTTCAACGTTCAGCCTCTATCACATGTTTACTGAACAGCCATCCTATTGAATAACGTTATGGCGTATCATGTTCCTGGCCGGAAAAAAGGCCGCTAGAGTTCAAAGGGTTAATGGTGTCTGTGGGGCAATTTCATCAAGTCGGCGGCAAGAGTTTGTTATACCCCCTCCAATATTTTGGACAGGTTACAGCCCTCAATGTAACACATGAGGGGGTGATGTACTTGCAATTAGAAGAGAAGATGACAAGTGGCCTCCACAGAGGTCTGGAGCAGCCTATTTTTTGTTTAGCCGCAAAGAGCTTGCATTAAATGTAAACTCTTTGCAGTTAAACACAAGATCAGTTTCCCACAGCTGCCGTATAATTTCCTGGTAAAAATGTACATATATCTTGAAACGTATCCACGTTTATATCCTCAAGGTTGTTTTGAATCCAAATAACGAAGAGCTAATTTCCATCTCTATTACGGTACTTTGGTTACTCGTGCAAATGGATGGTCCCAAATTTAGGATGATTGTGTTTCAAGTTCGACTTGAACCGTGTTTTACTCATCTCCAAACCTCTCACGTACAATCTCCTAATCTTTCTGGATGAATATACGTATAATGGAAATACTTCAGGTGTCGTCGCTACCAATTACCGAACGTTGTTTGCATTCGCTCCATTCCTTGGATTACAACCCGGTGCTTGGAGCTTATCGTTTAATAATTCCAATAAATACACCAGATAGAATTGTGATAGCGAGTGTTAACTCTTCGTACACTAGTATGTAGTAATAGTACAATATCTTTATATTGAAAGTGAACGTACATTATCGGCATGTTCTTATGAATATCTTGAAAATTCAAGTTTTGTGTTTTGGTAGTTCCGCATCCAGGACTCTAAACGTTACGTACCCAAGTCTTCAAGGAGAGTAGTGGGAAAAAAGGGAAAAAATCATTAACCCGTTCATCCCTGGTGGTATCTTCCATGTCTGTTCAATGGCAGTAATTGGAAGAGTCCATATTTATTATTTGAGGTGGACCAATTAATATTTTCAACGTGCAGCCCAAAGGCTGCACGTTGAAAATATTGATTGGACTACCCCACAGATTCCCTTAGCAGCCACCCTTCTTTGTAAAATTATGACGCATCATGTTCCTGGGCCGGAAAAGGGGGCCTTTCGTCTTCAAATGGTTAATGTCTTTTAAGTAAAGTCAATAGAGCTCAAGTGATTGCGGGTTTTGTTTTAACAGGATGTTGTCTCGCGGTAAAAGTGGTAAGTTGCTGTGTCTAACTGCGACACCCCCACCCATACCCCATCCCTTCTAGGTTGAATTTGGGTGTGTGGAAGCGAACAGGTACCCGGAGGGAATCGTCGAGCAGAACTATGCAACTTGTCGACTTTTCAGCGAGTTAAACGGACGAAAGCGAGGCTTGAGTCCAGTCTGTAATGGTTGAGAGCGAACTATATCACCGGTCTCCTCCACCCCTCCTCTCCTCCGAGAAAACAAGTTTAAATGTCTTGCTCAAGGACATAACGCAAGTAACAGATTTGAAAAAAAACGATCACTCGACCACAACTCGGATGTGCTGACGATTAAATACCAACTGCGTCCATTGACACTATCACTGGTCAGGTGTCAATCTACACTTCCATCCCTGATTTTACTCATATTGAATGCGTTCCCAACAGAAAACATTGAAATATTCCGCTTCCGTCTTTAAGTTCATAATCGCTTTGAGTCTAATTGCCCGTTGGCAACTATTTTAACGTCTATCGCCATCTCTGACAGAACAGCGAAATCCTTGGTAAGGAGCGACTGCCCCTCCATTCCCATATGTATCTTTGCTACTACATGCACTTGCAGTAGAAGAATTTAATATATTTAAAAGTATAGAATATTACGCTATCAACATCATAAAGAGAACGTAACATGTGTTTTAAAGAGTCGATAGTATAGTGTACATGTTATTGAATCTATTAAATTATGCCTATATATGTCTGCCACTGGAGAAAATTTTAAAAAAATATTAACACGGACGTACGTGTTAGTATCACGTACGTACATGTTAGTTTTCATGTACGTCCGTGCTACTATCACGTATGAACGTGTTATTATCATGTACGTACGTGTTATTACCATGTACGTACGTGTTATTATCACGCACATACGTTTTATTATCACGCACGTACGAGTTATTATCATGTACGTACTTAATAACTATCACGTACGTACGTGAGGAAGTAGCACCAACGTACGTGATAGTTATTACGTACGTACGTTCTTGATAATAACACATACGTACGTGATAATAACACGTACATACGTGAAATAATGCGTACGTACATGATATTAACACGTGGGTACGTGTTAATATTTTTTATTTTTCTTCAGTGGCAGCAAAAAGCTTCCATATATGTATGCCACTGGCTGTAAAAACAGTTTTGAACATAATCGCCAGCATTGATAATTGTGCATTTGAGAAACAATTCGGCGAAGTGACGAGGTTATTTTCATCCATCCGATTTGCGTTTATTTTTTGTCGCTCCGATTTCCGTTTACTTATTGATGAAGATTGTTTGTTTGTTTTTTATTTGTGTTTAGCGATATGTTAAACAGCCAGGGTCACATCGTGTCGAACAGTTTCACGGGTGGAGAAAGCCGGGTACTCGGAGAGAACCACTATTCAGCGGCGAGTAACTATCGGACTAACCAACTTACTAACTCGGCACAAGCTGAGTTAGCAGCGGTTGAAGGCAAGTCCACTATCGAAGCGCAGGAGTCCTTACTACATAGCGACACCGTGCCCCCATGTGAGCAATCTGGAATAGGTGTCATTGTCCAATGCCACAACGCAGATATAATGTTTCTGCATTCCTCAGTATTTATGAGTTACAGTGTGATAGTTAACTCAGATCAGAGTGAAAATTTTGGTTTATTGGCACAGATTGTTTTTTTGACAACTCGTCAGGGTTTGTTTTTACAGTACTGTCATAATAACAAAAAGTGATATTTTTAACGATCATATCGTGAATGAGTCGCGATATTCTTATTCGTCAGTGGGTCGAGATTTATAAAAAAAAAATATTGCGAAATCAATACTGAATCACGAAAAACAAACGAAATAGCATCAAAGATTCAGTGTTCTTGCATTTCTTTTCCAACAGGTGAGATTTCACAGTGCTGTTAAAGGAAAAGCGGAAAGATAATTTTGAGCGGATCGTGCTGTGCTTTAAGTCTTACACTAGATTATAATTACCGCCCTGCAACCAAAATATCATCCTTTTTCACAGCCTGATTGTTGTTTAGTGAACTGTTACGCCATTTTACGTTATTTGCATTCGCTGACTGAGTTTCCAGAAATAAACTATTATTATTACTATAATATATTATAGTGTTGATAGTCACTTGTCTGTGTCAAAATATATACCACAGAAAAAATGAAGTGAGGAAAATTTAATTATGCATTTCCTGTGAAAGTGTAAATCTGGTTCTACTTGACCGCATAGAAACACCATGTGCAGTCTAAAAAACAGCAGGTGTTTTAAAATGAGTATTCGGCTGCAAATATCAATCACCGCTCTGTCCCTTTCGCTGCTGTGCCTGCCATACATGAACATATTAATGGTAATAACTACATACAGAAGGAAATGGCAAATCATTGTTTGCATTTATAGCTTAGACCCAACGCATTCAGATTTGGGAAATGTAGATTTTTCCGGCACGTGCTGCAGGCTAACCAACCATACAATACACACTTGGAACCCATAGCATTGTTAATATTTCAAATTTTAGTTACATGTATTTTATCCTAACACATACTTTCTGATCCTTTATTGCAACGAAAGGCTTGTTCCAGTAAGCACCAGTTCAGCCTTGTCCAAGAAAAAACAAATAAAAATTCCAAAGGTCCCCTTTGAGTAAAGCACTGGACGAATTGGGCAATTTGTTATCCAAAGATTAAACTCAACACTGTAGCATTTAAAACATTTTTCAATTGAAAAGTGTCATGTCGTTTGACCTATTCATGTTCTCCTCTCCACTTCGACGTTCTCAATTCCTCTCGGAGCTTCTGAAAATAATGTCTCTCTCGTTTTACTTGCAGGTTGTTACTTGACAGTGCAATAAAAATGGGAACAGTGAAGCTTAAAATTCGGCGAAAACGAAGAGGAACATCATCAGCATCTCCACTCTCTCTTCGGCAGACATCGACCCTGAATAATAAATTTCCACGAACAATAGCAGACGACAATGCTTACATGCAGGGCATATCGAGAAGTGCTACGTGTCTTCCAGGTGATTGTGATAACATTATATATGCAAACTTGAACGGAAGTCTCAATTCTTCGTCCAATCCACTTACTTGTTCTACCTCAGATATTGGTTCAAATGATGATGTGTTCTCGGACAACATGTCGTACAACGGACTAGAGCCTTCGTACGTTAATGATACAAACCAGCGCGGTGTTTATGGAAAGCCGCCCATGTATAATCAGATACTTAGACGCGATAGTGAACTGTCGAATGCTGTCGAAGACCTGTCTGATGGTATTCCAAAACAAAGAACGCATAGTGCTTCGACAGTTGAAGAAACATTACATTCGTCAAACAGAACCACGCAATTCTATCTCAAGCAAAATTGCAATAGAGGTAACACAAATGGCACTGATTCACCACTATACCAAACGTATTCTCCACATATGTATAGAAAGAATACGTTGATATCTCGAAGTCGATGTTCGGATGACGATTTTAGGGCACTAAGACAAGGCAGTGTTGAACGTCAAATTTTCAGAAGAACTAATAACACGTCGTCGTTTGACCGTTTAAACAATTCTGACAATGTTAGTATGAATGGATCTATTACCGAATCCGAGTTTGGCCCAGTCTTATCGAATGGAAAGGTTTGTATAACGTTTTCATATCCTGTTAACCGTCGTGCACTATGAACTCGTCCCTTGAGTGGAAGAAGGCACCATCTGCAATGCTAAAGCATTGCAAATGGAGCCTTGTTCTACTCAGGGCCGATTTAATAAAGAGTTCAGTTTCCTATTTTTCTCAAATTGAACGATCAGTTGTGTTGAAGCCAAAGTGTGAGTGTTTTGCCTAAACCTAGATGTTATTTGTTTTATTTATTTTTTTATTAGGACTTAATAGCACTTTCTACGGCCAGGGTCGCCTCATTTCGACCAGTTTTATGGGGGAGAAAGCCGGATAACCCTGAGTGAACCACCGATCAACTACGAGCAACTGTCAAATTTCCCAACGTACTAACTCCGAACAAGCAGGGTTAGCATTGGTTGAAGACAAGTGCGCCATCGACGTGCAATACGTCTTAGTACACAGCACCAGCGTGTTCCCGGGTGGGTAATCGGGATTAAGTACAGTTACCTCTGGCGAGGATCGAACCGTGGACTTTTCGGTTTGAAGTCCAATACCGTAATCAGTGAGCCACCTTGCTCCGCCCTGGTCAATAATAGGATTCGTGGTAACATCGAGTTGATTCTAATGTTCCTTGAAAATAAGGAAAATGAGATATAAAAGGATTATGTCTTTATACAGTCTCAAAAGTAGCGATCTAAAAAGTTATTAAAAATATATTTTTCCAATTTATTTGGGTATTATTTGCGAAGCTCGTGGGTAGTTAAGTGCAGACCACCGGAAAGAGTTCGGAGCTCCTCCATCATGTCGCGGCTTTATCCCAACGCATCATTTAAGAAGTTGGGAACATGATACAACGCATTGTTGGAAATGACCCATGGAGCCCTTCCCACGAGTGCAGAAGAAAGGTTTTGGTGCGCCAATGGCTCGCGGTGACGTTGTGGAGAGGTTCCACCCATTTCGATCCTCTTGGCGATGTTCTTTGATTGTCTGACGCAGCGTATGGAGCTAGTAGCTTCAAGCAAGTGTAGTCTACCACTTATAAGTTCTTTACTTGTCTTGTTGAGGCCGCCATAAGCAAGTATAGTCTGCCTTTGGCCTTCTGTTTCGCGTTTGGGGAGAGAATGCAGATGAGGCTAGATAAGAATGTTGGTGATCACAATGATGGAGGTGGTCATGAGGGTGGAGTTCAATAAGGCAAACGGCAGAATAACCGGAGGCACAGCGATTGTGTTAACCCGGTTTCCACGAGCGTATTGCATAACAGCATTTCACAAGGAACCAAGGTACACAAAAAGATGATGTTTCAAATCTAGAAAGCGTCGCGGTAATGAACGAGTTAAATGAATTTTTCCTGTCTCATAGTCGTAAAAAATAGAAACAGTATTAAACATAAAAGTGGAAGGCGTAATTTGAAAACGGGTTTCAACGCTGTTGAAAATAATTCGCGACGACACAGTATAATAGAAAGCTGCCAGGTCTCTTTTTTACCCTGTTGCCACCTCTCAGTAGTTAATAAACAAAAGAGAGACAGTTTCATTATGCAAAAAGTATATGTCAGTGAACCAGTTTTTCTATTTCATGGTTTGACCATGACTACCTTGTGTAAGAAATAGGAACGCCTGTTCACTGATCACTTTTTATTGAACCTATCAAATTAGGCCTTGGCATTTACTTCTTTTCCTGGGCTTTTGCACTCTGTCATAAATCAAAATGCCGCTGATTTTACATTTTTCTGTTCAATACATTGCTGATGGTTACAGTCCGGGATGAGTGAGTTACTACATGTACGAGTAATGTGTGTGGAGAGGTGGGGGGGGGGGGGGGGGGGGGGGGGCTCACGCAGCCGTTATTTCGACATTCTGAAAATTGAAAACATGAATTAGCTGACTACCCGTAAAATTTGCTTGGCCACTGAAATAAATTGAAATGCAGTAATTGCAGTTGGTGAGCATATCCAATCTTCACGATGGATCAATATTGATAAGAGAAAGGTTGCTTTCAATAATTAGCGAAACTGCACATTCGTTGCAGTCTCTTTGGAACCACCTTAAAACTAGACCTGCAGCTATCAACACCATGATGGATTAGGTTTTCTTTCTACAACCTACATGCTTAGAGCTGAGACGGTCAGGGAACCTTTTAACCGGTTAACCATTTACTTACTGTTCCATTACCTATTAACCATCCCCGCCCTTCAACCGCTATAACCCTGTTTGAACGGAGCTTGAACAGAGTTAGAATGTTGAGGAGCTGACAGTTGCTCGTCGATGCTCGGTGATTCTCCCCGGGTACTCCGGTTTCCTCCACCTGTAAAACTGTCACGGTCAGGATTAGTCATTGTACATAAGTATGTGACCTTAAACACCAATAAATAAATTACCTATTAACTGTCCTGTTTGTAGCACGGAAGCAATTGACCCCATTTTCATGAAAAATTGTATAGTCTCACTAAAGATGTATCGAGATGTCCAAGGTACAATTGATCATGCAGAATTATGAAAGGAAAATCACCTTAAATCCTTTAAGGGGGTTGGGTGGGTTATAATGTAAACTCTAAGCAGTTGTCTTCCTTTGTAAACTCGGTGTGCATCGAGTTTACGAAGGGAGACAACTGCTTGGATTTTAAGTATAATCATGCCACCGCCAAACCGGATTCTTGTTACCTTAGATGGGGTCGGTTGCCTTGGGTTTATGCATACTGAACGGTATATAGATTTACCGTGAAGGTCTTCGCACACCGTGCATGATGCGAGCGTTGCGACAAAGTCATAAGTAACAAGCTATCTTACCGTCTTGCAATTTCGATGTGATGGCTCGGATTTAAATTCTGCTAAAGATAAAAAAGCAACAATTAACTGACCTGATTCCAACATCCAAAGCAAAATTTACATTCACTATTTATTATTTTGCGTCAAAAGTACAATCAGTGACTTTATATTTCGAGTTTGCACATTGGTTTTAGCCTAGATAATATCTGTGTAAAAATACGTTTGTTTTACAGCAATGCTCTCATCAGTGATATTACAGTATATGTAAACTACAGCCCGAGAAGAAAATTGGCTTTTATTACTTTATTGCGACCATCCGAACCATCGTGTACCGTTACGGGTCTTAGTTATATGAGCTTATGTCTTTTGGAACACTCTAAATCAGTTGGGTTAAAAATTAACACAAATCAACTGGGTTGAGTGAAAATTAAGCCAATTCGGTTCATATTCGCTGAACCTAGTTGATTTTGGTTGATTTTTCAACCCAACTGATTTTAGAGTGAAGTAGCTTCTGGTTTGTTCCAAAGATAAGATCTACACACAACTGAGTTAAATAGGCTAGTGAGTAGTGAGGAGTTTCCCGCAATCTGTGTGAATAACTTATAAGAAGAAAACCAAAGGACCAGATAAAAATGCTTTTATTAGCAATAAGACAGGGGGTCGGGGGATTATAACCCCCCCCCTCCCATCCCGTCCCCTCCGTCGGGGAATCTGTCTTTGCGAGCAAAGTCACATTGTCTGGGAATTTCTTGTGAGACCCCCTGCAATGTAAGACCACTGCAAATAGGTATTTACATAACCTGAAGACGACAATCGCAAATGTATTTTCTTGAACAACGAAAAATTGTCATTTTGTTCTCCGAAATATAGATTATGACCTATCATTGGAACGAACTCGATGAGCTCGTTCCATTGAGTGGTCATAACATATATTTTAAAGAAAAAAATAGAATTAATAATTAAATTTGAATGGTCATTTTTGTGGATATGGTCGTGACACTTGATGAAGAATTTAAAGCTTTGAATAAAAATTCTAAATGACTATTAATAACAAAAACAACTTCATGTGCATTTGTTTTTTACACGAATTAAAGCAACGTCAATAATATATAAAAGTGTATTATAAATGACAGAAAACGTATAAAACATTACAATGAATAAAAGAATATCGATTGGCTCATTTCACGAGAAAAATAACGATCGATTGCCCATTTATATTGTATTTAGCAGTGCATGGTGTTGTAAAAGATAGATGCAATTGATGGATTTGTTTTACGTGGTATTACTAGTAGCCTTGGGAAGATTTGTTTGTTTTATTGGAGTTTAAAGGCACCTCTAACAGCCATTGTCCCATCGTGTCGAGAAGTTTTACTGATGGAAAACGCCTTAGACCCCGGAGAGAACCACCAAGCAGCGAGGAGCAACTGTTAGAATCCTCAACGTACTAAATCTGCACAAGCAGTATTAGCAGTGGCTGAAGGCAAGTGCACCATCGATGTGCCGTACGCCTAAGTACGCTTCACCACCGTGCTACCACATGGACACTCGGGATTAAGTGCCTTGTCCAAGGACACAACACAGTTATCGCCGGTTATGATCGAAAAGTCGACCTTTCGGGTTGAAGTTCAGTGCTCTGACCACTGAGCCACCATATCCTACATGGATAATCTGGATTAAATTCCATGTCCAAAGACACCACGCAGTTATAAAAGGTTCGATGCACATTACAGTACCGTGATCGCAAAAGGAATCTCTTTCTCGATTCGATCGTGATCCCGTTGCGACACACACTAGTAGATCGAAATTTCATAAAATATTTCGAAATCAGGATTTGAAAAAATGATGGTAAATTTCATCTGAGATGAACCCTTCTCGCATTTATTTTTCGACTGTAATTTTAAAGTGTTGTGGTTAAAAGGTGGACAAGTCGCAATCCATTCGAAATTACCTATACACTTGTAATCACAGTACTGTATCTCGTTCTGGCTTCTGCGTGTGACGTGTTAGCAATTGGGATGTTCGGAGAATCGCTCGCCGCTGCTCGGTGTTTTTTTTTATTTAATCTTATTTGTTTTACAAGGATTGGCGAACAAGTTATGCAACTTATATTAACGTCTCTCCTTGGCCCAACGGCGTAGGTGTGTGGGGTGACCTTCATGGTAGTTCTCTTCACGTACCGCGGCTTCCTCCACTCGTAAGACTGTCCGACACGATATGACCCTGGCTCTTGAGAGTGTCATTAGACCTCAGTAAACAAACAAAGTGTAAAAAATCGAGAGTATCCTCGGGGAATTGCCCTCAATGGCAAAAATGAAAATGGTAGCACTTGTAATTTATTAAAAAGTAAATAAACAGCAACTCGTCAGTTACTTCGACTGTATATTGGAGGGAAACACTTCAATATACAGTATACGCCGTGGGCTAAACTTTCCACTAGTGGGCAACATTTCCACGGACGCAATAATATTATATTCCAAACACTAATTATAGGAATAACAATAAAAAAATTTAATTAATGAAGCACCGGGTACAACCCGGTGCTTCATTGATTAAAATTTTGCTGATGAAGGATTTTTATTACCTGGTAAATGAATGTGTGGACATCACTACCCACGCGTGGATAACGGCCAATCCACGGCGACTGTAATGTAATTCAACATATCATCCAAAGCCATCGGTCACAAACCACTCATCAGTACCAGAACAGTAATTCTCGTCTGCAGTGTTCCATTTTTTCGACCAACAACTGAACACACCAAACAGATGTGGTTTGAATGCATTAATGCAGTCGCACAGATAGGCGGGCAGTTTTTACTTTAATCAGGGAAATTATCTTTTCTGTATAACATTGCCACCAACTTGATAATAGAATAATGAGGTGGACATCTTTGACATGGATTCGTTACTTGTAAACATGGAAACACAAAGTTGAATGGTGGAGAGAACCACGATGACGTCAATTCACAGATTGTAATTGAACATAAAACAACTTGGAGGAACACTCGAGAGAAGCGAAAGGAGATTAACATCTGGAAGGTTAAACTATACACTGTGCGTGTCAATACTTCTTCAACCCTTAGAAGAGATTTTTTTCATATGATACTTATACTGTCACCATGTTTGAAAAACTGTCACCAACTGGGTTCAATCGCGTCCAATAAACTTGACTTTGACTTAACGATATCGCTTGTGCATACAGGGCGAAGTGGAGTTCGCTGGACTTGGATAAACAAACCCTGCGCTGGTTGATGATAATAACACGACATTAATATTAACTCTTCCGTGGCTCTTTGGGTACGTGGTTACGTTATTTTGTTCTTCAAACCGAAAGGGGCGCTGTGGTTCAGCAGGTAGAGGTGCAGGCTGCAAGGTCCTCTGTTCGAATCCCACCCGCGGCAATCGCCTTGTGTCCTTGGGCAAGACAATTCATCCCCATTGCCCACGAGCGGACACGGTGACGTTGTGTACTAAGGCGTACTGCACGTCGATGGTGCACCTGTCTTCAACCAATGCTAAACCTGCTTCTGTGGAGTTAGTATGTTGGGGAGCTGACAGATGCTCGGTGGTTCTCTCCGGGTACTCCGGCTGCCTCCACCCGTAAAACTGTCGAGGTCATGATTTGCCATTGTGCAGAAATATATTCAAACCGAAAGTCCACGGTTCAATCCCCGCCAGGGGTAAATGCATTGTGTCCATGAGCAAGGCACTTAACCCCGATTGCCTTTGTGGAGGCACAGTGACTCTGTGTACTAAAACGTACTGCACGTCGATGGTGCACTTGTCACCAACTTGATAATAGAATAGTACGTTGTGGAGCCTGGCAGTTGCTCGCCGCTGCTCTGTGGCTCTCTTCGGCCATTCCGGCTTCCCCCATCCGTGAAACTGTCCGACAGAAGTGACCCTAACTGTCGAAAGTGTAGTTAAACCCCAATATAAAAATTAACTCTTCCAGGACTGAGCTCCTGAATGGTATCTTCCAACAGAATATAATTTATGGCAAAGTGGGTGAATCTATTCTATATTCATGGGGAGAATCAGTAATAATTTAATTCTGCTCCCCACAGGGCTGCAGGGTTAAGTTTTTGCTGATGGTTCTTGTCGATTTGTTGTGTATTTTGTCATCTTTTCGTCGAATGCCTCTGTCTTCTTTACACGTATGCATAACAGATTTAAAGGGTTAGCTATGTCTGTTTGTTTAGTTACCGTTTAACCCTTTACACAACGAATCGCCCGGATCCGCCCGCTTAATAGGCAAATTCAGCAGCTGAAAAAAATATTATTTTTCGAAAAATTTCAACAAAACATATCATGTGACCCCTCTTTGGAACGAGCTCGTCGAGCTCGTTCCAAAGAGGGATCACATGATATGGTTTTGTTGAAATTTTTTGAAAAAATTTAAAAATGATGTTTCAAATAAAACAATTTCAAATCGCCTGCGTTGGGTAAAGGGTTAACGACACTTTCAACAGCCAGGGTCATATCGTGCCGGAGTTTTAACGATCAGCATGCGTGAATGACCACTATATTATTTTGCACACACACATAGATGATCAACTTCGTTAAATGTCACTAAGCATAGTACAGGGGAGGGCAACCTTCAATCCCTGTTATACCTGCACAATACATGGTGCAATTCTCAAGCAACAGATGGATCTCAACGAGAATGGATGATGGAAGACCCTGATGGAAGACGCGGATATTTCAGAATTTTTTCATTGAAAACTACTTTCTGCAGCATTTGGTTGTTGTTGAATATATCAAGTAAATTGATAATGTTCTGCAGTTTGTTGTACTTTTTGACAACATCGAGAACTCACAGATCCATACACATGCACTGTATTCTCAAATGGGATGCACCACACTACAATCGTATAAATGGCACGGCGATTTAAAGCTATTAGCTTGCAGATGTATGCTGTTTGAATTCATTTCATTAAAACATGAAAATCAGGCTTGGCAATTTCAGGAGAGCGATTTTTTAGCTCTCCTTACTGCACTCCTGAAAGAATTAAGGAGAGCGAAAAATTGCCCTCCTAAATATTTTGGTCTGGAATGATTGAGATTACATGTATTATGCTCACATTAAATTTTTGTTGTAAAGCAAAAATGTAATTTAACTTCGAAGTCACATAACATCACGTAATTTCATTTTGAAAGTGGTTTAGTGGTAAAAGGTAATGGCTGCAACCATACCCAAACACAGTTGCAATCATCTGAAGCAAAATGGGTCACAGCAATATTTTTTTTTTCTGTCAGTTTCAAGTTCAACAACTGACATCACAGTTTGAGGGGTAATTATTCAAGGAATATTGACACTATAATATACTACCATTACTACTATCCTGTCACTTGAAGCACTTGCACCAGGATGTGACTGTAGATTCAAGCAGACCTGTTGTCCAAGAAAGTCATACGCCTACCATTACCACCTGGGGGTCCATGCAATCTTTTTGGTCTGAAGGTGAAGACTCAATCCAAGGTTTTTGTAGTAATACTCCTCCGCCCATGTACTGTAATCTGTGACCATAATGACACAGCACCACGGCCGAACCACTCACCCAAAAGCAACAACAAATCTCCGTTGGAGAACAGTACAAGATTCACTCGACAACTGATTTACATACCCCAACCATTCGCATGGAATGATTGAGATTACATGTATTATGCTCACATTAAATTTTTGTTGTAAAGCAAAAATGTAATTTAACTTCGAAGTCACATAACATCACGTAATTTCATTTTGAAAGTGGTTTAGTGGTAAAAGGTAATGGCTGCAACCATACCCAAACACAGTTGCAATCATCTGAAGCAAAATGGGTCACAGCAATATTTTTTTTTTCTGTCAGTTTCAAGTTCAACAACTGACATCACAGTTTGAGGGGTAATTATTCAAGGAAGCACTTGCACCAGGATGTGACTGTAGATTCAAGCAGACCTGTTGTCCAAGAAAGTCATACGCCTACCATTACCACCTTCAACCCCCCTTGGGGGTATGACTTTCTTGGACAACAGGTCTGGGTACACACACAGGTCTTGTCAAGTGTGTGTTCGGTTGTTGAGTGAGACATCTACATGTCTAAGAGATTTCGCTTTACCTCAGTGAAGTTAATAAAATCACTGATGTAATAGTCTGTTGGTTTCAGTTTCAATGAGTTCGTTCAACTGGATACTTAAAATGCTGTCTAAAGCTAATTGCTCTCCTAAGCTGATTGAGGAGAGCGATTTTTTGCCCTCCTGCATTTTTCAGAATGCCAGGCCTGGAAAATGCACTTAAGTTGGTTGTGGGCTCAACATGACGAGTAATATTTCCTCTAACCCCACATGAACAAACTATTTTGCTGTTTCACCCTTCACTGCATAAAGCATGCGAATGGTTGGGGTATGTAAATCAGTTGTCGAGTGAATCTTGTACTGTTCTCCAACGGAGATTTGTTGTTGCTTTTGGGTGAGTGGTTCGGCCGTGGTGCTGTGTCATTATGGTCACAGATTACAGTACATGGGCGGAGGAGTATTACTACAAAAACCTTGGATTGAGTCTTCACCTTCAGACCAAAAAGATTGCATGGACCCCCAGGTATATTAACTCAGATTCAGTGAAAAAAAGATTAAAGAACGCTAGTAACTTTTCATCCAATTGACCTCATGGTTAAACCCGGAGGTCCATTGAATGAAACTTTGCAGGCGTTCCGTATCTTTTATCTTTGTCAAAAGGTTTGAGTTATTATGGGGTGGAATCTCAGCTTTATGGGTATTTTGGCTGTAATAGGCCTCCCCTACCTGTAATGAGGCTGATATGCAGACGTCTTTCGTTATGTCATCCGTCTAGACACAGATAAAAAAAATGCCTCATCGAATTTATGATATTTTCATTCTTTTGTTTACTCAACTGTCCATTCCAGAAACGAGTGGTCACTAAGATACATTTATTAAAAGACGCAAACGGACTTGGTATACACATCGCCGGTGGAAAAGGTTCTAAACGAGGGGATATTGGTATATTTGTTGCTGGAGTCACGGAAGGCGGTGCTGCGTATAGGTAAGAATGTATACTCAAAAACAGTCGTTCAGACTTTCATGTTCGATACTGTCACCAGATGTTCTTCATAATTATAGCTTGATTGAGATGGAGCATTATCGTTCTCTCGAGCGCCCATTACGGTTACGTGAATTATTCGACTCGTGTCAAGGCAGTATCAATTTTGTCAGGAGTTAACCCTTTACCCAACGAATCGCCCGCATCTGCCCGCGTAATATGCAAATTCAGTAGCTGAAAAATATTATTTTTCGAAAAATTTCAACAAAACCATATCATGTGACCCCTCTTTGGAACGAGCTCGTTCCAAAGAGGGGTCACATGATATGGTTTTGTTGACATTTTTGAAAAAATTTAAGAAGTGATATTTAAAATAATAAATTTTGAAATCGTCTGCGTTGGGTAAAGGGTTAATTCAGATCAGCACCCCGTACCATTTTCGATACGTAGAAAAGATTTGGGGGGAACCGAATCAGAGTTGTAGGGGATCTCCAGGCTTTGAATCCAAATACACTGCATTCGTACGACCATATTTTATCTCTTGTTTGTTCGCGACATACTCAAAGTTCTTCTCTTGTCGTTTGTCGCTAATAATCATGTGTCATTCCGTCACTAAAGGCAGACTGCCAACTTCAAACAATTTTTTCTTGAAAAAGTTAGCCGAAAAAAAATTCAGACTGTCTGTGTCATCCAAGGTTGCTGCCGGGCAACCACTTTTGACGATAATGTTAACCGGTTATTTGTAACTTATCCACTTCCTTTCACTGATATTCATATCAAATGAAATCACATTTGTGTGTTGACTTTTTGAAGTGTGTCCTGTTTGTCTCGGGCAAAGAATTGGATGAAAAAAGTGTGTTTCAAATTAATCTTCAGTGGTATCTCGAAGCAGTCCGATTTTTGATATATCACTCCATTTCTGAAAATTGTTCGTGATATCATCATAAAAAGAAAATTGTTCAAATGCTAACAGTTTTTATTGAAAAACTTCGTCTGTACAGCGGGAAGTGAACAATTAGGGTCATCCTCTTTGTACTTGTAGACCTCTAATCAGGACAGGTAACAAAGAAAGCACACCATGAGGGCAACCCTCACCATACTAGCCAAATAAATAAGAAATCACTAAAAATTAAGGTAACAGCTTTGAGAAAATGCTAGGCCCATAGGGATAAAAGCAATTCCGTCATTTTACCGATATCGAACCACTTTCAGACCATATCCGATTTCGTTTTGAAAATGTTCTCCACCAATAACTTTTCTATGCTGTTTCAATTCAGAAAAGTATCCCAAATCATGTGATAAAAAATGGAAATTATTCTGAATGTTATATTTTATGGATAAGGAAATCGTTGGACCTACCCATTTTACCATTTTCGAACCAATTTATGATAATCGAATCACCACAAATCTTTTCGTAAATTGAACTCAATTGCTGGAATTTTTTGTTTTAAATGCTATAGTTTGAAACACGGTTATGTTCTTTCACACACTGAGTGAAATCGTTGGCCAGTTTGTCTCTTCCGTGCATTGGATAACATGGATTTCAACTTGGGGGTGTTTTAAAACGAAATTAGGCGACAACAACGAGCGTTACTGACGTTCCAAGGACTAAATATTCGTGTAACCAGTACTAACCACTGGGAACGGATTAGCACATTAAATATTTCGTTTTTAGTGCAACAGGAGACACATCTGCTTGCTTATTCTGAATATCTTGTGTCGATGAGCCCCGGTCCCCCCCGGGGGGGGGGGGGAGGTGCATTCTCAACTTTCATCCATGATTATCTAGTTGAAATAATAAGTAACAAGTAAATAAACATTTACAAATACCGTTCACACTTTAGCTATGAAAAAATATATCTAATATTGTAATATTGCTACAAATTCCTGGAGAATGTCACAAGGCATTCTGCAGGAATTTGGACCAATATTATAGGCATACTGTTAATCAATAAAAGGCTCTTCCAAGTCGAATAGGCTTCTACGACCTGCTGGTCCAACTTGGCAATGGGAGCATTTGCATGGGCTGTGCTAGGAAGGATGAATATGGTTTACCCATGCATAGACATGGTGTGTGTAAAAGAGAATTTGGGCCTCTGATCAACTTGACATGCCTTCCAGGGGCGTAGGAAGCATATTGGACTTGGGAGGGCATTAGCACATACCAATACAGCTGGAATTCACCACAATAGTGGCTTTTCCCTCCAATACTACATACGTTATATGTGGTTAAAACCCACAACTTTGTTCATAAATATTATATTATATACAATTTCCTGGAGAATGCCTTAAGGCATTCTCCAGGAAATTATAATAATAATCTTTTATGAACAAAATATTTTGCATAAAATCTATTATTAGTACATATTTATTCATATTACCCATACATGTACATATACCCGTGGAGGAAAGTTGGAGGGGCACGTGACCCCCCCCACCCCCTCCCCTGGTTCCTAGCCCCTGATGCCTTCTATCTCTGAACACCTGTATACACAGGGTGGTGGTATCAATGAGCCACTCATATGTTGAGCCTTCTTCAAACTCCACATGTGGTGACAAATCAACCAATATTTTTCTAGATTGTGATAGCAAAGGGATGAGTAATTTAAAATTCGAAATCTGCTGCCGCGTGGTAGCAGATTTCAAATTTTAATTAGCTCATCCCTTTTCACATCTTAGGAACAGTAATTTTGTATGTGGATGGAATTAACCCCTCAAAATCTCCATGAGTGAAACTGTTAACTCTTTGCATCTACATCACTCCACCCCACCCTATCCAACCACCCCAGTCAGTGACCCCACCCATCCTTCTGCAGGCCCACTTTCTGATTTCTTGTTCCATGCATTTCTTTAAGCTGTATAAGAAATAAACCTTTGTTTAACCCCCTGCACTCTGATGTCAAAATTCCAATGGTGTAAAAATTTTAACTTTTTATGTAGGTTTACCCCACTTATGTTGGCAAAAATTCATCAATTCATATTTTGTTTGAAAGAGCTCCATTGGAGCTCTGTCAAACAAAATATAAATTGATGATTTTTTCCTAACACGGGAGATGATCCTGCATAAAAAGTGAGAATTATCAACATCAGAGTGCAGTGGGTGAAACATTTTAATGTAATTATGTCTCCTTGATGCCTCACTTAACTCCTCAGCTAAGGCGAGGGCGGGGGGGGGGGGGGGGGGGGCACAACAAGTACATTTTTGAAATCCTAAATCTCAAAATTATCTATATAGATGTAGATGAGTTGGCAATGGTTCTACATCATTGCTGGCTGCCTGAACAGGCAGGAAGCAAAGATGTAGAACCATTGCCAACTCATCTACAGCAGTGTGAACAAATAAAATGATGCAGTAAATTGAATTTCGGGGAAAGATGCCCTAAAAGGGCCCCCTGGCCCGCTGATGGAATCCCTGGGTCAGGAGACATGTAATTTAATTTTTGTACCTTGGCCAGTCTCCCATAACTCTCTCTCTCTCTCTCTCTCTCTCTCTCTCTCTCTCTTCTCTCTCTCTCTCTCTCTCTCTCTCTCTCTCTCTCTCTCTCTGTGGAGGGGGGGGGCAAAATTGCAGGAAACAATGTTATTCCTCCAGACACCACCCAAAAAGAAAAAAATGACAAAAGTCCCCACAAACTGCTTCCACCACCCTGACGGCAGTGATCGGGATGACTTAAGAGCATCCCAGTCTGGCGTGTGTGTGTGTGTGTGAGGGTGGGGGGGGGGGGTGAGGGTGTGTGTGAGGGGGGGAGTGTGATGCCCAGGTCACGCTACCACTAATTTTAAATGTGACCATATAATATTGATCAAGATAACTGGCGTTTTGCCTATAACCCCCCAACTCTTCCCTTGATCACAAGTGGAGAGGTGGTGGCACAGGTAATAGCCACAGGTACTCGGCACACGCTGGGAAATCGAAAGAAAAATGATATTTGATAACATTTTTGAATCTATACTGACGTGCCCCTGTTATGGTATATAAATATTAACAAGGTAAACAACTCGCTTTTCGAAAACGATAGCACTCATCTTCGTTTTTCCCCCTCAAATGTGATTCACAACAATACCCAGTTTCAATGGAAAGGGGAATGAATAAGCTTTACAGTGGTGTATTACATGACCGTTGGGTGTTCTTGGGTTGTTCATGATAACTGGGAGAAGTCGCAGAAAAGGCCGAAAAACATTTAGTCGGACAAAAAAGTGCACAGTGAAATGAGGTTTTCGAGCGACAATTATCCGATTTATTATAAATAATTCGAGGTCCCATTGTATATGGAGGGCAGATTCAAATATTAACCGTATACCTTTATCAATTACTAATCTCGGATCCATATTTATTAATTTCTGGAGTTCACATTTAACGTTTATACACTTTTTAGCCGTAACTTTGACATCTTTTCCCAAGTTGACCTGAGTGGACGGCGTCCTTAGATACGCGACTTCCGCAAAAGCTTTCCCCATTCTCCCATTGGCTTATTTTCATCGATGATTTTTCTCGGCATAAATAGTAGCCAATGGGATGTCATTGTGCTTCTATGGATGCCGCTAGCTTTTTTAATTCCAAGGGAACGTGACAAAAATGTATAAACGGCAAATGTGAACTCCAGAAATTAATAAATGTGGATCCGAGATTAGTAATTGATAAAGGTATACGGTTAATATTTGAATCTGCCCTCCATATACAATGGGACCTCGAATTATTTATAATAAATCGGATAATTGTCGCTCGTAAACCTCATTTCACTGTGCACTTTCTTGTCCGACTAAATGTTTTTCGGCCTTTTCTGCGAATTCTCCCAGTTATCATGAACAACCCAAGAATACCTAACGGCCATGTAATACACCATTGTAAAGCTTATTCATTCCCCTTTCCATTGATCCTGGGTATTGTTGGATATGTTGTGTGAATAAAATTTGAGGTGCGGAAAAACGAAGATGAGTGCTATCGTTTTCGAAAAGCATGTTGTTTACCTTGTTAATATTTATATACCATTACAAGGGCACGTCAGCATAGATTCAAAAATGGTATCAAATATCATTTTTCTTTCGATTTCCCAGCTTGTGCCGAGTACCTGTGGTAATAGCAGGGTAACTTGATCACATTCAAAAAAGTTTGGGGTTGTGCGGCCTGGGAATCACTCAAATCCCCACCCTATCCTCCCACTCCACCATTTACACAATTATTCTTCACCTTATGGAATTCTGCCATTGCAACCAACCCCCACCCCACCCCACGCAATTTGTCAGTTTGGCAGGGCTGTTGCAAACACTGACACAACATACTCCAGTCACCCAGATACAGTTCACGTCTCTTTGATTAACGCAGTTGTTCCAGTTGACCAGAAAAGTTCGGAAAAAACAATCAATCTCGAGTTCTTTCTTATTGATCAAGTGTGGATTTTGCCGATTCGAAAGAGGTAAAAATACACGCAAGCAAAACTAAATTCATCGTGAAAAATAGAATGCAGATAAATATGTACTTTTCCTCCTGCTAAAAGGTGAATGAAATAGCGATGCTTTCAGCCGAAAAGTAAGTCTCGGTCCGATGGAATGACCCTGTTGTCGAAGAGTGAAAAAAATAGAACGGGGAATTCCCATACACGAAATTTGGAAACTAGACAGGGTGCTAATGATTTCCAACTAAATACCATAATACGCAGATGCCAGATAACACTGTAACTTTATCATTTAAAGAGTAAAATATTAATGAAACTTTTGATTCAAAGTTTTGTTACTTTGTGTTATCTTTTGATTTTTGCGACGTGATTAAAGTTGAAGTGACCCGCATTTGGTAAAGATTCGATATCGGTAAAATGACTGTAGCAGTAAAATCATTAACCCCTTTACCTAACATGAAAGGCAAACGACGCTTGCAAACAAAATTATTGAATAACTTATTTTTTCATTTTTTTTTTGCGTCAAAAAAAGCTTATGATCCCTCATTGGAACGAGCCCGTTCCAGAGAGGTGTAATAAGCTATGTTTTTGACGCGAAAAATGAAGAAATAATGAAAACTGAATGGCATTTTTGTAAATAGCGCTGGCCGGTTTTGGCCGCTACGTTGAGTGAAGGGTTAAGAGATACGTTACGGATAATATCTTGTGTTTAAAACAATGATTACGAAATGAATGGTCCCTCTTGCTTGT
Source organism: Pictodentalium vernedei (assembly GCA_031216915.1). Classification (NCBI taxonomy): domain Eukaryota; kingdom Metazoa; phylum Mollusca; class Scaphopoda; order Dentaliida; family Dentaliidae; genus Pictodentalium; species Pictodentalium vernedei. The sequence goes on from CM062293.1 coordinate 150,512,003, forward strand.
ACATCTCTTCAACTTCCCTGGCAATCACGGTTTAGCTGAAGTTTGGTCCCTTCCACAGGGTTCTCATTCAAATGAAAAGTCCTTGAATTTTGGCCTCTTCCTTGAAAAGTGATTGAAATTATTTCTAGCCTTGAAAAGTACTTGATTTTCCATTAATCCCATTGAAAAGTACTTAAATTCAGTTTACCTATAACCTCAAGAGAAAATAAGTCTCAGGATAACCCTCCCCATATACAGATACATGTGATGTCACAAAATGGATCAGGAATCACTTTTTTTTTTTATATCTATACTCGCCCAAAAAAGGAAGTGTGCATTGCAGAAATTGATCAAACTCCAACAAAATAATTTCGTAGGTGTAAAGAGTGTTAACCTGTTCATGAATAAGTTATATTGAACACAAAAACAGCTTTCCCCGTTAAACTTGCATTAACGTTAAATGATGTGCTGCACGTTTGTGAAAAGGCATGTTTTGCACGCGGAGAGTCTGAAAATTCATGCAGCAGTGTGAATCCTTGGGTATTTAAACACTAAAGTAAGGCCTTCCTATCGTTCACATTCAAACTTGCGCTGCTGTTAAAACGACTCTACATTAGCATGCCTAGATTGACAATGAATCAACGTCTCCTTGCCCTGGGTATGATTAGAGCTGGCAGAACACAGAGAGAGGTTGCCCAGCATTTGAACTGCCACCGTAACACTGTAGACAGGCTAGTCCATCGACATGCACAACATGATGACGTTCGAGACCGACCCCGCTCCGGGAGACCCCGAGTTACCACCCCTGCACAAGATCGGTATATCCGTGTCGTCCATCTCCGGAACCGGCAACAAACGGCAACGACGACAGCCAGGAACATCCCTAACCTGAGACGGATACATCCTCAAACAGTAATCAACCGGCTGAGAGAATACGGCTTACGTCCTCGAAGACCTGCAATTCGTCCGATTTTGACGTTACGTCATCGTCGTGCTCAACTGCAGTGGTGTAGACAACATCTCAGGCATCCCTTACACTGGTGGCGATGTGTTTTATTCACAGATGAATGTCGTTTCCATCTTTCATCATCAGATGGCCGCCAGAGAGTGTACAGACGTCGAAACGAACGCTACGCAGATCCATGTGTCGTGGAGCGAAACCGTTATGGGGGAGGGTATCTCATGGTGTAGGGTGGCATCACTGCCCGTAACAGAACTGAGCTGGTCATTATTGATGGCAATCTCAATGCAGCCAGATATCGTGATGAAGTGCTTACACCTGTTGTTGTTGTTGTTCCATTTCTGCAACGTCACGGCCCCGGCGTCATTCTACAGCAGGACAACCCCCGACCCCACGCAGCTCGTGTTGTTCAACAGTATCTGCAGCAACAACAAGTGGATGTTCTTCCCTGGCCCGCAAATTCGCCCGATATCTCACCCATTGAGCACGTATGGGACGAAATGAAACGTCAGCTACGCCGGCTTCCCCATGCACCGTCAACGCTTGTAGAACTCCAAAGACAGCTTATCAGAATATGGAACAACATCCCACAACACTTCCATGCTAACTTGTTCGCTTCCATGAGGCGTAGATGCACAGCAGTAGTCGATGCAGACGGAGGTCATACCAGATATTGAGTGTGTGACTTTTGTGTTTGACCCTTAGTGTCTTTGACTCTCCATGGCACCAAGAGTATTCGTCGTAGCGTAATGAAATTTCTCGTGTTGATCACAAATTGATTCATCTGTGATTGAATAAAATTCCCATGAATGACAATAATATATATCTTTTTTTAGTGTCATTTTTTAGCATGCACACTTTCTTTTTTGGGAGAGTATATATTGTCTCAGGAGTGCAACAAGGCATCATCTACAATACTTTATCATTACAGATGGCTCCTTGTTGAGCTTGGGGAACGATATCTATTTAGTTAGTGGAGTTTTCCAAAGATCAAGTCCTCGACACTGAATTTCTTTGTGCTGTTATGGTGTTGTAAGACATGTAGTAAGGTCATATCAAAATTATAACAGTCCTTGAAAATCATGGCCAGAGTCCTTGAAAAGTGCTTAAATAGTGCTTAATTTGATTTTCAGATATCAGTGGGAACCCTGTTCCACACCTCACCATTAGCCTAAAAAATCAGGGGTGCGGTTTTTCAGGGGGCGGGGGTTGTTTGATTTCAGGTTTTTTCTTACCCAACTACAATTTTTCTTTTTTCGTTAAATTTACTTTAAAATGGTCTTTCAGACCATTTTCATGTAAATTCAAGAACTAAAATGCCATCAAACATTGTTTCTACAGGATATTAATTATATGAGGACGTTGATTTTGAAACCTTTCCCTCTATGCAAACATGATTTCAGTTTATCTTACAAGATTGTAATCACACGCCAGGGAATGTCGGTGGCCCAATGGACAGAGCATTGGACTTTAAACTGAAAGATCGACGGTTCGATCCTAACCCAGCGGTAACTGTATTGTATCACTATACAAGACAGTTAATCCCGATTACCCTCGTGGGGTCATAGTGGCGCTGTGTACTAAAGTACACTCACGTCGATGGAGCACTTGCCTTCAACCGCTGTTAACTCTGCTCGTACAGAGTGAATAAGTTTCGGGTCGCTGCTCGGTTGTTCTCTCCGGGTACTCCGACTCCCTCTACCCGTAAAACTGTCCGATATCCACCCGGCTGTTTAAAGTTCCTTTAAACTACATTAAATAAACAAACCCAACAAACAATCACACCTCTGAAAAGTGTTTCCTCTTTTTAAAAACCATGGGTGCGTCCTTGTGACGATACGCTGGGACAGTTACCAGGCACCCCCAACTCCTCTAGTCGCTACTGAGGTCACGTTAAAGGCAGTTGGAATTGGTGTTTGATGTTTAGTGTGATGGAGGCAATGACAATGCAGGGGCGCCTGAGCTGCCCCGACCACCCCAACCAATGTCGGGGCAAAAAATTTGCCGATCATGATATTTTTGTGATCGACCTTCAGCCAAACGTCATTCATATCAAATAACTAGGCTATGATTTTTTAATTTTGTTCTGGCAGATATCCGAAAATAGTGCGCGCATAGATCGTCTTGTTTCTTTAATATTGCGCACACAATGGCAGCTGTTAATGACCAGTTAACGTAAGATGAGGAGATTTTGGGGCTACTTCTTTAGAATTCCAACCGCTTCGGAAGCGGTTGGAATACTAAAGAAGTAGCCCCAAAATGGGTCTGAGAGATGTCATTTTTCAAACATTTTCTGGGGGCAGGGCCGGATTTACGAATAGGCAGACTGGGCGGACGCCAAATGTGGGGGTCCCACATTAAAGTTCGTCTTTCGAGAAACATAATATGACAAAATGCCCTGCCAAATTGCCTTTGGAAATTTGGCAGGGAATTTTGTCATTTTATGTTCTTCGAAAAACGAACTGCATGCACTGTCATTTTTTTTTCTCCCCCACATAATCGATGGCAACAATTCGAAAAAAACAGGGATCTGGGTGTTATGGTCGGGCCAATATTTGGGCCGTTCCGGCGCCCCTAAAATGGTTACAACTACCCAAACAAAGTAAGTCTTTCACGCAGTTGATAAAATTAGCCTTCAGAGCATATTGTGGATACAAGTGAAGACCACCTCTGAGGTAATCAAGATACTTTTCTAACAAACCTGCGGGACAATTAATCTGTCCTACTTGATTATAGGCGTTCAGACAATATGCCACATTCATTTAGCCGTAAACCTATCTCCCTCCTTCAATTCAGAAAAAGTCTAACAAATATCGACTTGTGTGACAGACGTGACTACTGAATTACGCATTAGTATTGGAATGTTATCGCAACCTAATTATCTTTCAATACGTTTAAACAGACGCACAGTAATGGAAGGTTATAACGCTTCGTGGCAGATGTTGCGGTTGCTTTCTTTGTGACAAGCGTTTAGGTTATTTTCCAAAGCTGTTGCCTTATTTTTACTGAATTCAAATTTATGGCCTGGAACAAATAACCGTGCGTGCGAGTGAGAGAAAACTTTTTAACGAAATCCAATTTACTTCAGAGTGAAATAGTCTGCCGATCCGACGTGGCCGTCTTGTCGTTCTTTCTGACAACGCCATCCTTCAATTCTCTAAATAGCTGTGTATAATATGCAGTACAATCTCTTGCTTGAGCTGCTTGTGGTTCAGTTAACTGGTAGAGTGCTAAATTAGTTTGGTCATCAAAATTTGTTCATACGTATTTGCCTTGTTGCCATTTATGAGAGGGTGCCTCATCGGCACTCTCCATAAATTGTAAGAAAGCATATCCATGCAGGCTAAATAATTTCACTTCAAAGATAACTTGAAGCGTATCCATTGAATCTGAAGCTTGTAAGCTGTGATACCTGCACTTCAGAGTAGAGCCCGAATATGGGCTTCCATCACTCAACAAGTTAAAAGCCTTCATACTCCGTGGATCTACGTTATGTTCCATTAGAAGTACATTTTAGCTCGTCTGACTCAAAATCGGGGCGAGTTATTACCACCACTTGGTGCCCGCCGTCTGCCGTACGTTAACTTTTGCTTTTCTGTCTTCTTCTTCCAAATCACTGAATCAAACCCATCCAGACTTTGCAGAAATTATCTTTTGGAGATATCCTTCCAAGTTGGTTCGATAGAAGCCGCTAAGTCCGATGGGTTGAGGCAGTGCCTGAAAGTCTTCAAACATTTTCTCAAAAACCACCAGCCACAATGTTTTGAAATTTGGTATTCAACTGAAGATTCAGGTCTCTTCAAAGAACATTTCTCTGAAAATATTTGGGTTCGTTTTGATTTTCTGAACCCGTTGGCCAATTTAAACCAAATGTGGTATGCATTAGTATCGCGTGACATGTACTTGATTTGAGCGGGAAACTTTTTTCACGCCCCGTTGAAATCACAGGACGTTGCTAAAAATTTTAAAAAAATAAAAATGCTATATATATCCTACTACTGTACGTGACAGAGTTTTCTTATATGGTATGAAACATCCTTTGGACTATTGGAATCGATTGGGCCAAAATATTGCAATCGGTTGCTCAAAGAAGCACGCTGTGGTGGGGAAATTTAAGTCTGGAACTGGTCAGCTGATTTGAACCGAAAATTGGTGTTGGTAGTGATTTATACATGAATTTGCCCCTGCACCCCGTAGGAACCTCTGGATATGATTCATGGGGCACCACATGAAGACTTCGATTCAACACTGTGAACATTTTTTCTCATGAACTGCTAGCGGCATCCTAGATTCGTTGCCGCAATCGCAAACATGTGCGCCTAGCTTCGTTTACAAGCCACACGGCACGTGCTGCGTGACCTTGGCCTATATGTCCAAGTTTTGAATATGAAGCCAAAAAGCCCTCGGATTCGCTCTCAAGGCCTTGTATTTTTAGAATTTTCTGGGAGAGCCCCCCCCCCCCCCCCCCCGGATCATTGGCGGAGCTAGGATTCTCAAATAAGGGGCCTGGACAGTATTCAAAGGGCACGGCGTGACATGCCATAGGGATGTCTCGAGGTCCGAAAGTCCGCGCGAGGGTAGATCTCGGTGAGGGTGTCCCCTCATATTGACTTCGGAGTCGTGTTTGTGCTTCATCTCAAACGAACAAAAATGAACGTTCCCAGCACCAAATATTGTATCAGTGATTTTGAAAATGAACGTTCCCAGCACCAAATGTTGTATTAGTGATTTTGCCTCAACGCGGTTGTAACATGTCATTAATAGGTGAATATTGCTGAAATGGGGTTTGAATTGAGGTGACCTCGTAGAAACTGCATAGCTTTGCCACTGCCCCAGACCCCCATCAATAGAAGAGGGGCATCCCCCCCCCCTATAACCAGCATCACCCTAGGCCTGAGATCTTAGGTTGTGCCTTCGGCATATATGAGGCCCCTTGCTTAAGTATGTCCGGGTGGCTCAGACAGTCTTGGGTCGCCACTTAGTGTTAGGAATACTGAGAGATATTGATGCTCAAGTCCTTCACTTGCATGATTGATACAGCAAACGTCTTGATCCAAAATAAGCAATAAATATAACTGTAATGTTTTCAACTCCAGAACTATGCTTAACAAGAGCACAGAAGGTTTTTACCCTGGCTAAATAAATCAATAAGAAGCTCTGTTACAACCTAACGTGCAATACGACGCAAAATGTAATAAACTTATTGCAAAGTCGGCTGTGATCGCTGTTACAACCGCTAATGTAAAACAAGCACTAATGCAATAAATTTATTACATAAGTGGTTGCGTTGGATGGCAAACCTAACCACTAATGCAATAAATTTACTCTCCCACAATCACTGCAGAAAACTTGGCCCTGGTGACTGTTGTTAGGCTCACTTTAGCAACTGGTGTTTATATATATATGTTCCTGTTGTCATGTTCATTGGGGTGTGCCTTTGGGCAATCTTCCAATAGCAAGGCAAATCCATATTAGCCATTTCTAACAAGTAAAATTAATTTAGCACTCTACCAGTTAAGCTCTGATTTCCCATTGAATCCTCTGCACTCTGATGTCAAAATACCAAAGTTTTCAGCAGCAATTTTTCCCACAGTGCAAATGAGAATTTAAAAAAATTATACCTTGTTTGACAGAGCTCATTGAGCTCTGTCAAACAAGATATAATTTGTCAATTTTTTCATGCTGCATGAACAATATGGAGTCAATGACGAAAAAACTATGATAATGCATGGTTTGATGTTTTACCATTAAAGCATATATATTTATTTATTTGTTTATTTATTTATTTATGTATTGGTGTTTAAGGTCACATATTTCTACACAATGGCTGATCATGGCCACGACAGACTTGTACGGGTGGAGGAAGCCGGAGAGACCCACCGAGCAACGGCGAGCAACTGTCAGCTCTCTAACATACTATCTGCACACAAGCAGAGTTAGCATCGGTTGAAGACAGGTGCACCATCGACGTGCAGTAGGCTTTCGGCTTAGAACACAAGTACACAACGTCAACCCTGCCCCACGTGGGCAATGGAGGTGAAGTGTCCTGCCCAAGGACACAACGCGGTTGCCGCAGGTGGGATTCCAACCGAGGACCTCTTGGCTTGCAGCCTGCACGTCTACCTTCTGATCCACCGCGCCACCACCATTAAAGCATGAATTATTGGATCGCCCCTTTCCTTTATTGGAATGGGTACCTCTCTATACACATTTAAATAAAAGAATGCCTTAGGGGCGTAATTTTTTCGACTACATGGCAAGTCGCAGTTATTCGTAGCTCAAGTAAGTCATGTTGTATTTTGAATTTTACGACAAAATACTTGGGCGGCTGCTTCTTCGGCCTCTGTGTTATCTACGTCTAAGTTTCAGGTTCATTCGGACATCAGTACCATGTCTTTCATACAGTCGACGAGCAGACGACGGGCATTTTACGAAAAGTTATTAAATCTGCCGTGGGCTATGCAGCACAACTGCAGATTAATCCTTTCGGTACTAACTAACCCACTGAATGGAATCGTCTTACAACTATTGTATGTAGCGAAATGAACGGATCTATCTTGCTTTTGTGGAGAGGTTCAGTCATAATTTAATCACACTCAAGGGTCAGTTTAAATTATTACTGACCCTTATGTCTATTTAGGTGTTTATTGTGCTGTCCACTCATGGTCTTCCAACTTTACGCAAAAATTTATGCATTCCATTTCAAATGGTTAAGTTGTCTTATTTTTTCACATTTTGTTTCCAAAAAGCAGTGTGTCATCCCTCACTATAACGAGCTTGTCGACCTCGTTCCAGTGAGAGGCCATACGCCGTGTCTTGTATCCGAAGATTGATTTTTAAGATTTTTTAGGTAAAAATCCAAATGTCGTTTTTATGTCGTGCTAGGTGAAGAGATATTAATGGCATTGAAAAAACTGTTGGTGAAAAAGTTCAAGGATATTTTGTTAATCTCCTTATAGATTCTTATCGCTTGGCTCCAGTATGTCGGGTTTATATTTTTTCCCGCAGATGTATAAATAAACGTTTTCAGATTGACGCTTCGCATGACTGAAAATATGCCACTGATGAAATATATGCACGCAAAATTGCTTCCTATGTTGTCCCTTAAGCACGCATCACCCCGTTATCAAATTATTATCTTAGTGCGCAAAGGCTACGAGCTCGTCATATTTTAGCTTGCTTTGGTCGTTCCTAAATTTCTGCAGTACCGCACATGTTAACACGATGTCTTTAAAGTTACATGAAAATGGTCTGAAAGACCATCTTCATGTAAATTCAAAGAAATAAAATTCCACCAAAAGCATTACTTCAGGAGGCGGTGGAAACTGGGGGAGGACAGGGGCCGTCACGCCCACCCACCCCCACCCCACTTTTAAAGAAACCGTGCCTTTCTCTTCAGAAAACAAAAGGGCCTCTACAGAGAGACGGGAATATCTCGATCGTTCACACGAGCACATCGGAAACTATACGTGAACTTTCACCCGCCATTCCGTAGTATACTCTTATTTAATGTTTAGGTATTTTGTGGGTCTATACATCACCGGTTGGACTGACGTCATGAGTCAAAAGGTGAAGCAAAAAACAACATTTATCACACAAATGATCTATTAATCTCTGGCAAATCATAATACATATGTGTGCGCGTGCGAATACTACAGTGCCCTATTTTCAGCCCCCCCCCCCACCCCCTCCCCGATACACACACACACACACACACACAAACTTTCAAAAACGTTCCGCCGCCGCTGTATGAACGCCTAAGGCTTGGTTTCGAAACCTTTCCCTCTATGCCAACATGATTTCACTTTATTTTTGTATTTTTGAGTGTAATCACCCTCACCCCCCTGAAAGATGTGAATTGCATGTTCTTCAAATACTAATAACTGATGTAGGCCTAATTGGGAAAATATTAGCCCGAAGAAATGTCCGTACATCAGGCGGGGCGGAACGAAATGAAGAATCGGGAAGTCAAACCGTGTTCCGTGTTTCTATCAACAGCTGAATAACATTTTGCGAGTACTAAGGGCCTGGTGTATGTGGGCAAGAATCCAAATTAGGATTTTGCGGTCGTTATCCCCATATCCACAGCCCTTTCCCCCATCCTGGGAACTGAAAGATTGCGGTATCGACCGAAATGGTGGATATTTAGGAATGTGAAGCAGAGTAGGGGGGTGGGGTGTGTGCAAACGTGACCTTTCTGTTGTTTTGGTGAGGTCTCTGAGTAAGCAAGGCTGTCAAAATTCCATATTCCCGTTGTTTTTGAAACCCTGTGCAACGAGATATACAACTGGCTAACTAACCAAATCATAATTTTATTCTGCATGCACCCTGTCCTTCAATTTGCGACACGTTTTCGTTAGATATATGTCGCTTGTCCAGTTAAACTTCAAAAGGTGCCTCGTCTAAAGTTAAGTATCATGATAAAGTCGATCCAGTTCTAGAATAGTTTACTGAGGTGGTTCAAGAAAACTCTCTGTACGTATTTAAATAAAAGAATTCAAATGGGCTCCAGAAAACTCTCTATACGTATTCAAATAAAAGAATTCTAATGGGTTCCAGAAAACTCTCTTTCCCTATTCAAATAAAAGAATGTCTAAGAGGCGTAATCTTCTCGACTAAATGACAATTGGTAGTTATTCTTAGCGCAAGTAGGTCATATAGTAAGTTACAGAAATCCAAAAGAACTTGAGTTTTTCGATAAAATACTTGGGGTGGCTGCTTCTTCGGCCTCTCCAATATCTACGTCACGCAGTTTCAGATTCATTCGGCCATCAGTACATTGTCTGTCACACATTCGACAAGCAGACGACAGACATTACAAAAAGTTAGTAAATCTGCCGGGCGCTATGCAACACAATTGCAGATAATCCTTTCTATCCTAACACCCCGAATAGCTGAAGAAGAATGGGGGACAACATGGGGGTGTTCTGGGATGTTTCCACCCCTTTCGATCCTGTTGGTGGTGTTCTTGTATTGTCTGACGCAGCATGTAGAGCTAGTGACTTCAGGCAAGTATAGTCTGCCACTTAACATTACTTGTAGGGGCCGTCACAAGCAAGTATAGTCTGCTTCTGGCCTTGTATCATCCTAAATGGAATTGTTGTATACACTTCTGTATACAGCGAAATGAAGGAGTCTATCTTGATTTTGTGGAGAGGTTCAGTGGTAATTTAATTCTACTGTAGAATTAAATTATTACTGACCGTCAGGTCTATTTTGGTGTTTATTGTGTTGTCTGCTTATGGACTTCCAACCGTTCACCTGTGTCTAGTAATGTAAGCGAAGAAATAATCGGTTACCTTTTGTTTTGTTGATGCGAGCGAAAGGCCATGAAATAATCGCTCCCCCATTGTATATAGGCCTGACCTCGAAACTGTGTAATATTAGTTATCCTTGTGTTTTTCATGGTGTATGGGAATTTACACCGGTTTGGGAACTCATACACCCTGAGGCAAAGCCGAAGGGTGTATGAGTTCCCAGACCGGTGTAAACGCCCATACAGCCTGGAAAACACAAGGATAACGGATTTATTTCCAAGAATTTTGGTGTACTTAATACTTTAACCTACATTGTGGGAAAAAACTGACAGAAAAATTGTACTTTGTAAGTTTCTTGATAAAACCAGACAAATATGGATGTCATTGGAACTGGCTCAATGAGCCAGTTCCAATGACATCCACATCTGAAATATTTCATTCCACATAAATAGTAAATTTCCTGTATTTTTATTTTGTTCTAACATAACCGAGCAGACGGTATGAATTAATAATTAAAAATGGGTACTTTTTTTAGCCATATAGCCTGCCATTGTGTCGTGGTTAACTACGGTGTAAAAAAAACTACTGTGGATTGCAAGTTACACCGTACCTCTCAGCCAATCAAAATGCAGTATTTTGTTTCATTTGGAAATAATATTATATACTCTTTGTTTATGAGTGAAATATCCAGCACTCGTAGAGTTAAACTGAGCGTCGTTTGTATTTAGACTGCAAATTATATGCTCTTGTATACAGCAGTACATCCAAAATGCCAAATAGTAGTCTTACATCTTCTGCTGGGAAGTAGGTTCGGTAAATATTGAACTAATAATGTTGATTTATTAACCGGTTCTGGTCGTGAAGTTGACATAAATTCTCCACACTGAAAGATGTTTGTGGTATGTACAATAAACACGTGTGAAACATGAAAAGATAACGAGACGAGCGTTTAGTTTATTGACCAGTTTTTTTCCCGCAGACCTCAGATCCCGTTTCTTTTAGAGCTTCCATCGATAAAAGCAAAAATATATTTGAAACATGTTTAAAAATAACATAGAATGTACCGTTTGGTTCAGAAATTTCGAAATAACTGAGATGTGGTCTTTGTAGGCACAAGTTACTTTGTCTTGGAAATTCACGTTTTTATTTTGCAAGCTGTCATGATGCCAAAGCCAAAAAACTTCTAAATCTGTTGAAATTGGCCATCAGTGTCAATAACTGCTGCGGCTGCTGCTGCTGTCGTTGCTGTTGCTTTCTGTCCTTGGCGTAGTGCTATACACAGAGAGAAATTTTGGTTCCCCACAGAGAGAAATTTGGGTTTCCCCCGAGGAACCAAAACTGCTTCTTCAGTTTGTCCTGGTTGGTATTTATTTATTTATTTATTTATTTATTTATTTATTTATTTGTGTTTATGGTCACATATTTCTGCACAATGGCTAGTTATGACCTCGACAGTTTTACGAGTAGAGGAAGCCGGAGTACCCGGAGAGAACCACCGAGCAACGTTGAGCAACTGTGAGCTCCCAACATACTAACTCCTCACAAGCAGGGTTAGCGTTGGTTGAAGACAAGTGCACCATCGACGTGCAGTACGCCGTAGTACACAACGCCACCGTGTCCCCACGTGGGCAATAGGGGTGAAGTTGCAGCAGGTGGGATTCGAACCCAGGACCTCTCTGTTTGCAGCCTGCACCTCTACCTACTGAGCCACCGCGCCCCGTCCTGGTTGGTAACCAGATTTGGTTACATGTAACTAAACAAACATATAATGTGGTTCTTCATTCTAACTGTACTGTGAAGGTCTCTGAACATTGTATCATTTGTAAAATATAAAGGTGCCCCAAGTTGAAGTTTTCAAATGGCGTCAAAGCAACGTCAGAGACACGTTTTCAGTTGTTCCATCACGCACGCCTCACATTGCGCGACAACGACAATTTTTTAATATAAACAAGACCGGCAACTCTATATAAAATTGCCTGGTTCTAGATCACATGAAGGTTCATTTATTTAGGCCCTTCCACCGATTTTGATTCTACTTGGAACCAAATTTGGCGCGAATTTATCTTGGTGTACGTGACACTCTTTGCCCACGAAGCTAGAATTACTTTTGATTAATTACCTTTATTAACCTTTTTACTGAAAACAAATAGAAGACGATACTTTTTAAAAAAAATCCTCAATATTAAACTAAAGATTGCCCTGTTCTCCCTTAACCATAACTTTTGACCGCTCATTGGAACGAGCTCTATGAGCCCGTTCCAATATGGGATCATAGCTATGTTTTAGACCAAAATTGAAAAATAATCAAATTTAAGAGGCGATTTTTGCGAATGGTGTTGGCCGATTTTTAACATTACATTTGGTATCAGGGGAGATAATCAAGGCAGGATTATCCAGCTGGACGGAATTACAGGACGGAATTACAGAGTTCCTATTTATATAACAGGTTGTTATATTTTTTAGTAATTTCGCATAAACGATGATAATGATGTGAGTATTTTCTATTTTGAGTTATAAACTTTCATGGATGGGAGCGCGGTGGCTTAGTGGTTACTGGAGACTCTAACCGACTATCTTACAGCTCGTGTGGACATGAGCGTTTCTCAGCCTGACAACGTTCGTGACCGACCTCTTATTTTTGCATCTGGGCGAAAGAAACGATTGTTCAACCCATTTGGTACATGCCTTTAAGTTAACCTTCTAGACCACGAATTATTTAACCCTTTACCCAAAGTAACGCCAAAACCGGCCAGCGCTATTCACAAAAATCACCAATTAATTTTCATTATTTTTTTCATTTTTTGTCTCAAAAAACTTAGATTATGACCCCTTTTGGAACGAGCTCGTCGAGTTTGGTCAGATTCGAGACAATATAAAAAAGACTGAATTTTTAAGTATAAGAGTACTTCTTTTCATTGAAAAAGTTTTTCAAGATGATTTTTTATAGAAAAGAGGACGTTTTATGATAATAATTGCGTTGATGAATCATGAATGGAAATGGAAAAAGTTATCACATAATTATGTGAGTGTCGAATAAAAGAATGACTCTCGACCCGCTTTAATGTCGTAACTTGAACTGTGAAAAAGATAAGTCATATATCTATAACGATGGCGGGACTACCCGTCCCAGGGTGGGAACCCCCCACCCGCTATACCCAAAGCTGGAATTTATACCTGGACGGAATTACGGGACGGAATTACATTGTTCCCATTTATATAATAGATTATTACATTTTTAGGGAATTTCGTTCGTGTGAACAATGATATCGAAGTGAATATTTTCCATTTTTGAGTTATATCAGCTTTCAGAAAATTTGTCTGTTAGGTTTGGGCTGTCGGGGGCCATTATGTCCACTTTAGAGTCCGTTACGTATTAATTAAACAAGTTGCATCACGACTACTACATGTATATTTTATTTATCCAAAATAAATTTCCAAGAAGTCTTAAATTTCGACGAAGCCATGCCTTGATGATGTAGTTGGAATATTTTATCAGTCGGGACTTGAGCCATCACGCTCGGGACAAACCAGGTTTCAACCAATCCGCCCCCTCACTCCACCTAATCCCCCCCCCCCCCCCCACCACACACACACACACATACACCACATTTGTGCATAGGGGTGGTGGAAGCTCGATAAAAGTGGAGGGGCACAAATTTACAATGCTACCATGTTCGACCCTGTGTGAGAAAGGTTACAATCGTAGATCGGTAAATGTACCATGACTCGCTGTAGTCTCTCGTTTAGATAAGTATGCCGCTGTGTGGTCATTGTCCTGCCCGTTTCTTCTGCTTCAACCATCTTCCAACCCGTAGGCCAACCATCGGGTTGGAAGATGGTTGAAATAGAGGAAACGGACCGAAGCGACCGAAAGTAGGATTCTATGGCTAAATATTGTTTGGGTTTGCAAATAATCTTACAGGAATGCCTGTATATTGACAGTTGCATGTGCCCATTGTCGGAAACCGGGCTTCGTCGCTGCTGGAAGAAATAGATTCACGCTGCGTATTCAACCAAAACTCTAGAAGTGTCGACTGAATCCGTTCGTGAACGTTTGTCTCACCGTGACGAACCCGCCCGTTTCACTTTTGTTGGGGTGGTTCTTATCCTGAAGGGGGTTAATAACTTTTCCTTGAATAGCCTAAATCAACAGGGGTTCACTGAAAACAACAATTTCAATACATATACATATAAATAAATATGGTAATTGTTTGTGTCTTACATGTAATCCAATGAATATGATAAACAAAACGTCAATCACCCCCTATCCACACAGTTTTTGAGTCACTTGCGGGCCCGTATTCTCTATTGTCGCTGGTTTTTCTTCTTCTCGCTGGTGTTTGTTCTTTGGTCCCTCTTCACTTCACTCTTTCACTACCGTCACACGACCACTAACTTATTGTCACTTTGCCGGACGTTTTTACTCAACATGTGACGGAATGTCACTCTACGCCCGCCGTCGCACGGCCGCTAACGTATTGTCACTTTACTGTGTCGCCTTCCCTCTAACAAGTGACGGAATGTCACTCTTCCACTGCCGTCGCACGGACACTAGCTTATTGTCACTTTACTTGACGCTTTTCATTCAAGCAGTCACCATCAATGGGGTTAAACGTTCCCCTCCATTTATCTCAGAATAATGTTCATACACGCAAAGCCTACTCTGCCTACGTATGGCTTGCCTTCTAAAACAGATAATGCCGTTTACCAAAATGTCCGCGACTGCTACTATTCTAAATATGAGTTCTGTGGCTTCCCTACATCACAACGTATCTATACTTTCGCACCGATGCGGCACCTCCTCTAACCCATAGCATGGGGCATCCCCATCTACTCGCAACGACCCATAGCCTTACACGCCTTCAGACTGGAATGAATTTTCGAGAAACCCCCAGATTTTTATTTCCATCGCCAGAACATTAATTCTCAGTTTAATCGCTTCTCTTGAACTTGGCCGCTCAGATCTATCTTAATTTATTATTCGCTTTAAAGTTGCTTTGAAAGACTCGGATTTCGATATTTCCTGACATTCGTGACAGGCTAAATGCGTAATATGGGTGTGTGGCCGGAACATACGCGATGTACTGGTTTCATCATAATTACCTATTAACTGGCCATAATTATGTAGATAATGAGTTGCAGGAGAACACGCCCCCCCCCCCCCCCTCTCTCTCTCTCTCTCTCTCTCTCTCTCTCTCTCTCTCTCTCTCTCTCTCTCTCTCGATCTTGATCTTGATCTTTATCAGATAGCCCATGTGGTGTTCGACAAATGCGCAATAATGGACATTAAATTTCATGCTTAACCAGCAGCGTTTGAATTATTGCTGGTCTGATTTAGTGACAGCTTGGTTTTCGGGGTCCGTCATATAAACGCACATTCTTATACCTTGGCCCGAACGAGAAAAATTATCAAGATATGTACACTTTTATACAACAAAATCGAAAGGCCATGCTATCACCTTGACACCCATTTTACCTCAATGTGTAACTGCGAAACATATCTGTAGAAAAACGTGAAGGGACACGTGCCCCATGTGACCGCCTCTGTTTGAGCCACGCGTGCGATAGTGAGGGGTTTAAAACTTCGAAAAAGGGTATTTTCAAGAAAAAATGGCAACAATATAACAGAAAATATAGAGTCTTATCAGAACTGTTGACTGGAAAATACTGTACCTACAAATGGGGAGACCGAGTAATTCCCATTTCAAGATTTATTCAACAGAAATTCAAGATATGCAGTGTTTAGTTACGTCTTCGTGTGGCTGATTATGGGAATTTATCACGTCATGAATTGGCGGATTGCATCTAAGGCATTTTATATACCACGATGCCTTCTCGTGGGAACCCAGGGAAGTGAGGCAGTGCTTGTTTAAACTCTGGCTTTTTGGTAGAATAGGACCCGGTAACCAATACCTTGGGATGAAATCCTCTAAAATGTGACACATTGGAAAAACGATTTGTTGGACTTGACTTTATATCTACGTTGCGGTCGTTGTTAACCATTGTGCTGAAGTATGTGACCTTAAACACCAATAAATGAATAAATAAACACCATTTATGAACGCAGAGTTAACCCTTTTTCCAACGTAACGTCCAAAATCGGTCAGCGCTATTCACAAAAATCACCATTCAATTTCATTATTTTTTTCATTATTTCTCTCAAAAACATAGCT
Organism: Pictodentalium vernedei; assembly: GCA_031216915.1. NCBI lineage: Eukaryota > Metazoa > Mollusca > Scaphopoda > Dentaliida > Dentaliidae > Pictodentalium > Pictodentalium vernedei. The sequence continues at coordinate 150,528,373 of CM062293.1, forward strand.
TATGACCCGGCATTGGAACGAGCTCGTTGAGCCCGTTCCAATGAGGGGCCATAAGCTATATTTTTGTCTCAAAAAAATGAAAAAAAAAATAGTTTTTCAAACTTTTGTTTCCAAGTGTCGTCTGCCCTTCCTCGTAAAGGGTTAATGGGTTAAGGTAAAAGAATTATTGCCTTATGTGCATCTTTCAGGTGTGACAAAACTAAAGCGGTGATTAATGGCCTGTGGGGTAAGTTCGGAAATGAATTACATAAATACCATTATGCAATGTTCGAATGTACCGCTTGTCGTTCTAATCAATTAATTTCTCCAGTCAACCAACACTGCTAGGGATTTTACTTTTAATTTACAGAAAAAAATTATTACATGCGTGTAGTTAGTCTCCCCTGTTTACCAAATGCAAATAGCAGACAATTTCGAAAAAAAACATTTTCTTAATAACTAAACGTATTCATGTTTTGCCTTAGAAACATAGCTTATGGACCCTCAGTTGGGACAGGCTGAACGAGCTGGTTCCTAGGAGGGACAGTGAGTTATGTTTTCAAGGCAAAAGTTGAAAAAATAATGCAATAGTAAAATTTGTTTGGCGATTTTTTGTAAACAGCGCCGGCAGGCTGGCTACAGAAATTTGGTACAGAACCTGATACAGACATTTCAAATGAAATTACCCCTCATTAGAGGTCCTCTATATCACATTTCATATGAAATTACCCCTCATTAGAGGTCCTCTATATCGTAAATTCTAAAAACAAACGCACAATGAACTTTTTTTCTAGACCAGAAATATGCCAGTTGTAATAATAGAACCAAATCCTACAAGTTAGCAGATTCTTAAATGTATTAGAAATGTAAAATGTATTAACCCATAGCGCTCTACTCACTCCGTTTTCCTCTTGTTTAATTATGAAATTAACTAAGTATATCTTGTTTGACAGAGCTCACTGAGCTCTGTGAAACAAGGTATATTTGGTTAAATATCAAACTGCATTGAGGGAAATATTTATTGGGGTTTAACGACACTTTTGACAGTCAGTGTCACCTCGTGTCGGACAGAATTACGGGTGGGAGAAGCCGGAGAGAACCACCGAGCAGCGGTGAGCAACTGTCAGGCTCACCAACGTACTAATTCAATATAGCAGGGTTAGCATTGGTTGAAAGCAAGTGCGCTATCGACGTGCAGTATGGCTTAGTATGTGGGCAACAATCGGGATTAAGTGCTTTGCCCAGGGGCACAACGTAGTTATCGGTGGACCTTTCGGCTTGAGGTCCAATGCAGTTACCACTGAGCCACCGTTCATATTATATTATATATATTTTAGCAGTGTTTCTCGGCAAAAGTTATGCCCTGAAGACTTGCTATTTTTACAGTCAGACATGAACCAGGCTTCTTCGGAATAAATAACCAGACAGAGAGCAGAGGGACATTTTCGAAATATAATAGTTAGGGTGGTATATTTTTTACTCATAGAGGAACTAGGTTGTTGGGTTAAAAGATGTCGAAGACATAAGCTATAAAACTCATTGAGCAGTCTCTCTTAGATATTTACTATCAAATCACGGGGTGTTACCCAGATATTAGAAGGAAAGTTATGTTAACGTGATAGATTGATATCAGTATCTTTCGAACGGAATTGGAGATACCCTCAGCACGCGAATGTACCTTAGCGTCTTGTGGTTCAGCGCGTGTGCCGTCTCGCGTGATCTTCCTGTCTGTTTGTTTACCAGACAAAAACTGTGAACTTCCTCTTAAACTCAAACGAATTAGAATAAACAGTCAAGAAGGATTTGGCTAAAAATTAAACTTTACTTAACCCTTTACCCAACGTAACGGCCAAAACCGGCCAGCGCTATTCTTAAAAATCGCCAATTAATTTTTATTATTTTTTCATTTTTTGTCTCAAAAACATAGGTTATGACCCCTCATTGGAACGAGCTCGTCGAGCTCGTTCCAATGAGGGGTCATAACCTATGTTTTTGAGACAAAAAATGAAAAAAATTAGTTATTCAAGAATTTTTTTTACAAGTGTCGTCTGCTTTTCATGTTAGGTTGCAGATGGCACCTTCTTGCACTAAAGGGACGATATAAATGCGGATTGAAAAAGTGAAAACACGATTGTCTCTCGCTTTAACAGTTAACCCGCAGAGTATTATTTATTTGGGATTTTTTTTTATTTATTGCGGTTTATCGACACTTTCGAAATCCTAGTTCGAACAGTTTTACGGGTGGAGGAAACTGGAGTACCCGGAGTGAACCACCGAGTAGCGACGAACAACTAAAAGTGACTCCTCAACATACCAACCCGATACAAGCAGAGTTAGCATCGGCTGAAGGAAAGTGCACCTTTGATGTACAGCATGCCTTAATACACAGCGCCACTGTGCCCCCATATGGGCAATGGAAATTAAGTGCCTTGCCCAAGGACACAACGCACCGAGTATTATTAAAACATATTTTTATGAAATCTAGTTCTGGATGCTGTGAATCAGCCATGACTACATTTGATGAACAATTTGTGAAAAGTGGACTCAAGGTATTATTGGTGAAAAGGGGTCATTCAATGGATAGGGGAAACCTTTGGTTAAATTTTAGTGACAGGGAGCGCGGTGACTCAGTGGTAGTCTGTTGGACTTCTATGCTAGAGGTCCCGAGTTCAGTCCCCGTCCGAGACGACCCCCATTGTGTCCTTGAGCAAGGCACTTTATCCTGGTTTAACCCTGGCTGAGTGGAGCTTCATCAGAGTTAGAATGTTGAGGAGCTGACAGTACTGCTCGTCGACGTTCGGTGGTTCTCTCCGGGTGCTCCGGCTTCCTCCACCCATAAAACTGTCACGGTCACGATTAGCCATTGTGCATAAGTATGTGACCTTAAACACCAGTAAATAATAATAATAATAATGATTTTAGTGACAAGGGATTCCCTTTACAAGTGGGTGTTCCCGCCAGCAATTCGCAAGCAGATAAACTTACCGGCCTTCTGTCATCATTAACGACCAACCATCTGCAGTGTGGCAGGTCGCTACTAATTAATATCTTCTGCAATCCTAATCACTGTTGTCATTCATAAAAATAATAAATAACCCGTGTGATAAGCGCTAAAAATCACGTTCTTTGGTGTATTAGGTTTTACCAGCATCATTTTTCTATGATAGTCGTGTTTAGAATATGTTTTGCTTTCATCTATTGAAAGATAGAAAACTCGTACGAATCTGTACTACTTTATTTTTTTTTCATTACAGAGATGGAAGATTGAGAAGAGGTGATGAATTATTATTGGTTAATGGTCACAGTTTAATTGGACTTACTCATTCAGAAGCAGTTGACGTTCTCAGAAAGTCATCAAAATTAGTACAGATTGTGGTTGCTCTGAAGGTGTGCGTGAGCAGTGCAGTTTTGTCCAAATCGAATTGTGTTTAACATGCTGTCTGTAAACGAGACCATTGAGATTCAATTTGTTGTGCTCACAGAATCACAGAAAGATCACGAGGTCTACACATGACCCTAACACAAAGCACAGCCTCATATAGGAAGATAGCCTTTTATGCAAGCCTGGAAATAAGCAATCTGTCATTTGCAGAATGAGGTCCCCAGAGGGTGAATTTGCTGATGCTATCCCATACAGTGGGCTAATTTATCCTTTGGATACGTCTTTCTCTTCGGGCCTGAGACCGTTATACAGATTGGGTTTCACACAGGGTGAATTTTTGCAGGGTAGCATCACCAAATTCACCCTCCGGGGACCTCATTCTGCAGATGACAGTCTGTTGATTTCCAGGCTTGCTTTCATGGGATCCGGATCCGTAGCTGGTGTACTAGTTTTGCCCTTTTCTCTCTTATTTGCCAATGTGTTTGAGCCCCGAAAAACTGATTAGAATTTTTAAATATTTCTATTACAGGCTATGAAAAATACTACACTATTGGGATTCTTGAATCACAGAGCTGAAGGAGCATTACTTGTAATCATCTATTCATCCTTTATGATGGTATCACTTCTTGACGTAACTGCATTTGTGGTTCAGTAATTGTTATGTCAATAGCTATACATGATGAAAGGAGAGTCACCAGAAACGAACGCTTTCCGCAAAAATGGTCATTCAAATTTAAATGTTTTCAAATTTTTGTGTCCAAAACATATCTTATGAGCCTCCATTTGAACGCGGTCTTCGAGTGCGTCCCCAGTGAGGGTCATAAGCTATGCATTTGAGGTAATAATGAAAACATCTAACCCTTTACCCAACGCAGACGATATCAAAATTTATTATTTTAAATATTTTTTTTTAATTTTTCAAAAAAAAAACAAAAAAAAAAACATATCATGTGACCCCTCGTTGGAACGAGCTCGTTCCAACGAGGGGTCACATGATATGGTTTTGTTGAAAGTTTTTGAAAAAGCATATTTTTTCAACTGCTGAATTTGCATATTACGCGGGAGGATGCGGCCGATTCGTTGGGTAAAGGGTTAATTATTTGAGAAAGTATTTGTGCAGCTATCATCCACTAATCATGTGAGGTAAAGCATTAACCCTTTACCTAACACGAAAGGAAGATGACACTTGCAAACAAAATTCTTGAATAACTAAATATTTTCATTTTTGTCTTAAACACATAGCTTATGACCCCTCATTGGAAGGAGCTCAACGAGCTCGTCCCAATGAGGGTCATAAGCTATGTTTTTGAGACAAAAAATGAAAAAAATAATCGGAAAATTGAATGATGTTTTTTGTAAATACCGCTGACCGGTTTGGGCCGTTACGTTGGGTAAAGCGTTAACGTAATAACGTGGACTGCTTGTGAGTTTGTTGCATTTTATACACAAGAGCTTATGAGTGTTGTGAACACAGGAGCTTATGAGTGTTATGAACACAGGAGCTTATGAGTGTTATGAACACAGGAGCTTATGCGTGTTGTGAACACAGGAGCTTATCAGTGGCAGCAATTGTGCTCATAATCTCATGGACGGATAGAAATCGGTTTGGTACTCACCCCCCCCCCCCCCCCCCTCCTGCCCCAAAACAGTTACTTGTACGCTTGGCTGAAAGCTTCATATGTCGCATTCGATAGAGAGGTTTATTACTGGTAACACCGCGTGTGGATTTTTCACACAAAAAAGTAAATACAGTTTTAGAGAGAGAGCACAGGAAACGTTAGCAAATGTTTAGCTCATGGATCATCGAGTGTTTCATGATGACCAATGAGCTGAGCCTTTTGCTAGTGCTTCTTGTGGTTTTATCTGCAAATAGATGTTAAGTGGGGGATCAGGTGCACTCTTTCTGTGTCGTTGTGAGTTTTTGTCGTGGCGAGTTTTTTGCCCTTACGACTACCTTTACAGCCAAAGGGAATTATACGCTGATCGACGATAACTGTCATTTATAGTACTGTGATTACAAAAGGGGGCAGAAAATTTCGATCGAATCGCGACAAGGTCGGGACGCGGTCGAAATTCTCTGTCCGCTTTTCTGTCTGTAGAACTGTAGAACCCACCCCCCTCCCCACATACCCCCGTCGACAAAGAGAGAGAACTTTGGATCTCAGATAGATAACATTTTGCTTTGTTTTTTTCTTGATTCGGTCTTTATATTTTTTATTGTGGTTTAACGACACTTTTGACAGCCAGTGTCACTTCATGTCGGAAGTTTTACAGGTGGAGGAAAACTGAGTACCCGGAGAGAACCACCGGGTAACGGTTGGCAACTGTCAGACTCCCAAACGTACTAACTCCACACAAGCAGGGTCAGCATTGGTTGAAGACAAGTGCACCATCGACGTGCGGTTCGCCTTAGTACACAACGCCACCGTACCTCCACATAGGCAATCGTGATAAAGTGCCTTGAGCAAGGACACAACGCAGTTACCCCTGATAGGGACTGAGCCGTGGATCTTTTGGTTTGAAGTCCTATGCCGTAACCACTGAGCCACGTGCTCCCTTCAGTTTTGCTATTGCAGAATTTTATTTATGAATTCTCGGCCTACTGGTATTAACCCTTTACCTATCATGAAAAGCAGACGACACTTGCCAAAAAAATTCTTGAATAACTATTTTTTTTCATTTTTTGTCTCAAAAACATAGGTTATGACCCCTCATTGGAACGAGCTCGACGAGCTCGTTCCAATGAGGGGTCATAACCTATGTTTTTGAGACAAAAAATGAAAAAATAATTAAAATTAATAGGCGATTTTTGAGAATAGCGCTGGCCGGTTTTGGCCGTTACGTTGGGTAAAGAGTTAATGTATCGCAGGCACATCGCGACCCGATCGAGAAAGAGGACACTTTTGTGATCACAGTACTGTAACAGTGCTGTTGCTTTTCTTACCAGCATAAAAGTGTGCATTGATTTCAATCACGTGATCCATCTTTCCAACTAATAAACTCATACCTTAAAGGCGACAAGTGTCGATCATTCGATCACATTCCGGAAGTAGCCCGAGGTATGTGCAATTGGGCCAATTAATAATTGTTGACAGTGTCTCGATGGCCGATGAATGAAATAAAAATACTTACAGTGACGTCATTTAATGAGATTTGAACTTTGAACCGTTGTTTTTAATAGATTTACATATTATATCTACGTCATTGGATGCTATTTTTTAAGCTTTATCAAACAACACATTGTTTTTAGCAATGTAATTCGAGGTCTGTATGAAAACGCTGTTTGTTTTCTGTGTCATTTAGGTATATTTATTGGGGGTTTTATTAAGTGATATATAGAATCTTAAATTCGGTCGCAATTCAGACTGAAATTTAAGAAACTTATCCAGTAAATTACGTCACTACCCCTCCAAATGCTCAGTACAGACCAGATTTACGAGATCGTTTCGTAAATTTCAGTTTTAACTAAGAACTCACTCGTTAAACATCCTCTAATTATTCAACAACGCTCTTCTACAGGCATGAGTAAGTTCAGAAAAATCGAAAGTTTCACCGAATTCATGTCCAAATTGGTGAAATTTTATTTCTATAACTCGAGAAAGGCGTAGTCCTAACCAGGACCCTCCTGTCGTTACCCTTCCTCCCACTTCACTGAAACAACCGTGAGGTTCTAGTTATTGCTGGGAGGCAAACGAACCCCGTCCCCTCCTCCTCCCACACAACTGCCTTCCGAATATCATGTCTGTCTTCCCAAAACTGGCTAGGCTCCCCTATTATTGAATCCTGGCTAAGCGCCTACACATGACGGATGTGCACTGATCTACAGTACATGAAGAGTCAATTACCAGTAAAACACTCGTGGAGTGGAGTTTCAGTCTATTCTTATGGTAATATATGAGAAGTACAAGCGCAGTTTAAGGCAGTGGACCTCCGGGTTCTTGTTGCTTGTCCTTCTAATGCTTTTTTCCAGACGGTGTTTTTGTCTGGGTGGAAACTTCACTCCATGAGTGATTTAGTGATAATCCACTCTCCATGTACTGTATCCCCTTACTTCCCGGTCAAGTGCTAACTCAAGGCGCAACAAGCAAATTTACATTTCATAGACCACAGGGTGGTCTAGTGGTCCATGAACTGCAAATTTGCTTTCTGGGCACCCAAACTTCTGCGGTAGGAGATAATGGAATAGGTATAGATGTTGATCCACTGGATTTCCAAATGAAATAAAACGATGTAACGAATTCAAAACACTTTTCTTTAAAACTGAAGGTAACAAAAAATATTTATGAGAAACATTGTTCGAATTTTTCCCAACAGACCCCACCAGAAGTGCCGCAGTCTTTAATAGAATGTCAGTTCTATTATGCTGGTACACTATAGGATCCGACGGCCATCGCCTTGTGCTAGGGTCCCCAGTGGGGACCCTAAAAGTAGGACACTGCTTGTTTATTTTGGTAAACATTAAACATGTTCTGCTTTACTAGTAAAATAGGACTCTGATGCAACGCCTTGGTGGAAGTCCTCTGAGGTGATCTTCACATGGTTGTCTAAACATTACTTCACACTTATGCTACTGTTGCGAGGGTGCGATTTACTACCAACAAATGCAGGGGCAAAGTCATTTGAAAGTTGCACGTATCAACAAGTCAGTATTCTTGTACATCGCACCCGCAGGCGCGAAAGGTTCGAAACATATGAATATTGACCAGTGTTCCCGACAACGTTTAAGGACCCTTTCTTTGGTATGATGGAAGTGGGGATGTCATGCAAAATATCAATTTTTGAGGTCAAAAAGGCTCGTCCAGATTGAAGAGCAGTGGTAAGAATTTAAATAAAAATTCGTATTGCGTTGAAACATTTGTTTCTGACAATTCCTTTGAAGGCACAAAGGTGCCTGTAGCAATATCTGGTTAAGTGCTAGACGCCACTATCAGGGTTTTAGAAAAATGAGGGTACCAGAGCAAAATCTAATATTTTCCCTGCTCATGTTTCATATCCAGTCAAACGCAAATAATATTAGCTCTCTCCAACATGTTGTAATAAAACAAATTCTGAACAACAAATTTAGACAACCAAAAATAATTTAGCCCTCAATCAGAAAATAGGCTAACAAACATTTGAGGTCTGCTGAGTTGATATCGCTCTCCCTTGAAACATAGGGGTCCGACTGCAAAGCTTGAGCATTGCTGTTGGCAGCTTTATGCCTTCAGTGGATGATATTTTATCTACTCCACAGTGTTTAACCCTTTGAACACTGGTGGTATTTTCCATATTAGTTCAGTGGCAGCAACTGGGAGAGTCCATGTTCATTATTTAGGGGTAGACCAATTAATTTTTTCAGCATACTGCCTTGGGGCTGCACGTTGAAAATATTGATTGGTCTCCCAAACACTTGCACTTAGCATCCATCCCATTTAATGAAATTATGACGTATCATGTTCCTGGTCGGAAAAAACGGCCGCTAGGGTTCAAAGGGTTAAGTTAGCCTAATATTAAGATACGTTTATCAGGGCGACATGTGTACGTCATCATCCTGTATTAATGAAGAACTTTGCCCCTCAGTCTTTCTTTTTTTCCATCCTTCCGCCCGACCGGAAGTTTGTTTATGTGATAACTTGAACTTATACTTATCAGATTTTAATTAGTTTTGGTGTCCTGCTTTATATTAACAATGGCTTGGACAAGTTCGATAACATCATCATTCGATAAAAAATAACGGCATTATTTCCCTTTGTTTATTGAATCTTGCCTTAAATTTCATTGTTTATGCAATAACTAGAACAGTAGACCTCAGATTTCAATAAAAATGAACAAACAGCTTTATATTAACCCTTTACCTAACACGAATAACAGACGACACTTGCAAACAAAATTCTTGAAGCGTTAATCTTTTTCATTTTTTGCGTCAAAAACATAGCTTATGACCCCTCATTGGAACGAGCTCGGTGAGCTCGTTCCAATGAGGGTCATAAGCTATGTTTTTGTGACAAAAATGAAAAAGTAATAAAAATTGAATGGTGAATTTTGTGAATACCGCAGGCCGATTTGCCGTTACGTTGGGTAAAGAGTTAAAATTGTTTTGGAGATTTCTAAAAAAAAATCAGACACTTATTGCCCTTCGTTGATTTTTTTCGAAATTTCATTTTTTTTTTAATGCAATAATTTGAACAGTAAACATCCGAATTCAATAAATTCTGATATCCTGCTTTGTATTAATCATGACTTTGGCAGTTAAAAATCGATGTCGAATCTTGAAAATTGAGGGAGTTATTGCCCTTTGTTGGTTTCATTTTACTTTTATTTTTAATGTGTATGTGATTACTTAAAAAATAAACATCAGATTTCAATCATTATTATATACTGCTTTACATTAACATTGTCTTTGGATTTGGTCGAAATTCACGTTGATTTGTTGAAAATTGAGATAGTTATTGCCCTTTGTTGATTCCATTTTACTTTAATCGTTTATATTCATGTGATAATAACAAGAAAAGGAATCTTCAAATTTCAGTAACTTTTGGCATGTCTCTTTATAGCGACGTTGCCTTGGACAAGTTTATATCATGGTGGTCTGTTGAAAATTGACAGTGTTATTGTGGGGGAGGGGGTGGAGGTGGGGGGTCGTTTTATTGTGAATTTTAATGAATTTCTTTTCTTGTTTACTGTGGTAAACAAGCTCTGTTTCACTGGTAAAATAGGACCCAGTCACTAATTCTTGGGGTGCGAGTCCTCTAAAATAGGCAACATGGGGTATAAACAATTGACTGACCTCGACTTCATCTCCATGCTGTGGTCATGATTAGCCATTGTGCAGAAGTATGTGACCTTAACCAACAATAAATAAATAAATATTAATGATTTTTTTTCGTGATTTAACTGTAATATCACATTTTCCATAATGTTTAATTCATTACATTTTGGTTTATGTCGCTCTCATAGTTCCTCGTTCGATTTGGTTTGGGGTTTTAGGTGTTCTTTTTGTTTTATTTCGTCACAAAATGCTGAAATATCACATGATTTTCTTTTTGGAAATGGGCTGTGCCTGTGTGTTTGTGTGTAAGAAGGGGGGGCGGCAATGTTCCTGTAATGTGGTCGTTTGTTCCGATACAGTAGTAGAATCTGAAAGTGACATTAAACTGAATCCACACAGCACTATGACCACAAACGTTGTCTCTTTCTCAATCAGATCGCCATGGGCCTGCGACCTGCTTGCAGTAGTGAGTCGAGAATTCTTTCTTTTCCTTTTTTTTAGTGGGAGATATTCTGCAACGTTGTGGGTGGAAAGCGGGCAGAGTATTTCGACCGGACCGCGACTGGGTGGCGATCCGGTCAAAATTGCCCGCTTTTGTAGTACAGTACAGTAAATATCGGATGCTCGTCATCCCAATTGAAACCTTACCATTTAACCCTTTACCTAACGAATCGCCCGCATCCACCCGCGTAATATGCAAATTGAGCAGTTGAAAAAATTAAATTTTTCAAAATATTTCAACAAAACCATAACATGTGACCCCACATTGGAACGAGCTCATTGAGCTCGTTCCAATGAGGGGTCATATGATATGGTTTTGTTGACATTTTTTGAGTAATTTAAAAAAAATTGTATTTAAAATATAATAAATTCTTATATCGTCTGCGTTGGGTAAAGGGTTAACTGTATACCATACCCATTCTCTCAGGCCAGAGTACTTTCAATAAATTTCCATTTTCGAACACCCACGCGTGGGGTTGAAAAAGAGTTTTGGTTATTCTGCTCAAGCTGTATAACTTTTATTCATAATCATCACAATTTGTTGAGAAGATTTATTTTGTTATTTTATAGAATCCACACATGAGAACTTATTTTTATAACCTCTAGAAACAAGGAAACTATTATTCGATAAAACGACTAACTGCCTTTCGTGTATTTACCTGTGCAGGCGAATGGCTATTGAGAAGTGTTTTAACATCTTTGGAGAGGGCTGTTATTTGTTTTGAGAATGTGTTCATAAAGCGAAAACAGGCAATAAAGATATATGTACAGAAGCGAGTTTCTTTTAATTTTTTCTGTATCTGATTGACCCATATTATACGAGAGGTTGCCTTTAACCCAATGCCAAGCATTGGTTTACGATAGCAGTATTTCACCTGCGGTCACCATCAGAACGCACGTTTTTCACTGCGAAACTGGAGCACATAACATCGTATCTGGTCGAGGTCGTCTGGCTTATATTACCGACAAGGTTCGAAAACGTATCTTGTGAACACACAAAATGTCGAATTACCACGTAACCCTCTCTTACAATGTTCGTAACTTTCTAGCCTTTGTCTATGGGGACCATCTTTCCAACGAAAATGAGATAAATTTCACAATGTAACAGAAAATTAAAGTAAAATTGTATGACCTGGGTGATATTATCAATGAAAATAAGATAAATTTCGCACACCAACACTGAAATATGAAGCGGAGGGGGTGGGGAGGCACGGGGCACTCCCCCCCCCCCCCCGAAACTTTTTCCAGAAATAGTTGAAATAAATAGGAAGAAATGAGAGAAAAAGAGGGATTAGGACAACATTTTCTTTAACAATAGATTTTTACACCCTTATACCACCGCCAGTGAATTAGGGTTAGTTGGGGCCCCGTCGACCCACATGCAGTCACCTGGAACGTGTATTTCTCTGTTGGTTTCCCATTACAAGATTACAATCTTACTGAAAATTGGCAGGCAGCAGGGTGCACAGACGCTTTACTTTTATAATATCACCACAGATTCCTTCAGAGGATTTGTCTCGTCTACGACCTTTAATGAAGAAAAATGCCCACTTTTGGTGCCATATGTAACACATTTCCCCACCGCGCTGAAACAATGTTACATAATTATGGAGCCAAAAATTGCAATTTTGTTTCAATATAAAGGAACGTTAGTCCCAAATATTTAATTATTTATTTTTTGGGATTTAACGACACTTTCGACAGTTAGGGTCACTCCGTGTCGGACAATATAATACTGTCCGACACGAGATGACCCTGGCTGTCGAAAGCCGGAGTTTTCGGAGAGAACCACCGAGCAACGACGAGCAACTGTCAGACCCCCAACGTACTCACTTCATTTAAGCAGGCTTAGCATTGGCTGAAGACAAATGCATGATAGACGGACAGTACGCCTTAGTACACAGCGCCACCGTGCCCCCACGTTGGGTGAAGTGCCTTGCCCAAAGACACAACGCAGTTGCCTCTGGCAGGGATCGAACTATGGACCTTTCGGTTTCAAGTCCAATACCGTAACCACTGAACAACCGAGTTCCCAGTCCCAAACATAGCTTTGTGTATTCTATTCTTACCATACCACTAAGGCGCGGGGGGGGGGGGGGGGTACCGTTTGTACATAACAGTGTGTGAGTGCCCTTCTATGATCCTCTCTTTCACTTCGAAATTCTTCCTATACGTGCACAGCAACTTGTCACTGTCAGACCTAAGACCATGTAAATTCAGACTGATATCTGCAATGCTTCTGTGGGGGCCTTTTCAGATTATTCAGTGGAATTTGGAGAGGTGGGTTGTAACATTGCCCATGTTACCCTCTTGGCCATTTCATTATGCCCATTTGCATAATTAGGCAAGGAACCCACGGGAAGGCACACACACATTGTGAATGGCGTACCGGGTGTCTTGTGGGGATGTTATGAGTTTGTGTTTTATCATGCACGCTTGTGTTGTGACTTTGAACACGATTTTTCACCCAACCCCATCTACTGGAAGCAGCCTTGCGCAGCGTGGAAAACTGTGTGGACTTTGGTGGAGCACATGTTTTAACGAACCTGACCTCGTCTCAGATACTCCAGTTGATAAGTCTGGATAATCGGTATTAGTCTCCAGGTACTCCGGCGTCCATCACACGTAAACCCCTTCCCGCAGTTAGTGTTTGAAAGCGTCGATTTATGGCACCAGAGCCAGAATTCGACAAAAGGACATCACAAATAGATTGATCATCCATGTTCGCCGATCCATATTCACGGAGTGCTGACCCTGCTCGATTAACCTGCATTTGAGGAGAGCCCTTGTTACATGTCGGCTGTGATACGAATCAGCACCCGATCAGCACGTGAGGGGGTATCCGTCTCTTATCGGTGGGGTTAGGGGCATCCCTGTAAAAAATGGGAGGTCCGTGTGGCCTTTCACTGTCTTCTTTGCACGTGGCCGCAATGCTTTTCAGGCAAAATGTTCCAGCAATTTTAGCCCATTTGTAGAGAGAGAGACTCCTTCAAATTTTGAATAAAGGTAGCCAAACTAAAACTGCTAAGAAGAGACCCGCGCAGGAGTTGTAGTTGTGTGTATTTGGGCTGTCTTATCTGCAATAACACATTGATATGCATTATTGCGGGTAATTCTGTGTTCCCTGGCTTCAGTGCTTGTGAAAAGGTTTGGAGTAACATACGTTACACATATTTCAAGATGTGTGAGTCGATCACATTGCGACAAAATTCGACTGCATTTTCTTTTCTGTAATTTACCCGTCACAAGAGATGAAGGTCAATTTTGAAAATGTACCATCCAGTTCTGGCAACGACTGAGTTACTTTGAATTGCGGTAATTACCCCCTGGGAACTCCGGGATGTGAAGATGTACTTGCTTACTGTGATACACAGGCTCTGTTTTACCGGTAAAATACAGTACATGGGGAATGAATTGCTAGTAAAACACTCGTAGAGTGGAGTTTCCACCCAGACAATAACAGTCTATTCCCATTGTAATACATGAGAAGTACAACCGCTATTTAAGCCAGTGGATCTCCGGGTTCAACCCTGAGGTCCATTGGCTGAAACTTTACTTGTCCTTACGTTTTTTTCCTGACAGGGTGTTTTTGCCTTGGTGGAAACTTCCCTGCTGGGTTGATTTAGTGATAAATCACTTTCCATGTATTGTAGGCCCCAGTCACCAATGTTTGGTGCAAGTCCTCTAAAATGGGTAATGGGTATAAATAATGGAGTTAACGGAACTTTATCTCCATGTTGCGGTCACAATTAGCCATTGGGTAGAAAAATATGATCTTAAACATCAATAAATAATAAAATAAATAGTTGGAATTAAAAGGGGCGCGGTGGCTCAGTAGGTAGAGGTGCAGGCTGCAAGCCGAGAGGTCCTCGGTTCGAATCCCACCTGCGGCAACCGCATTGTGTCCTTGGGCAAGACACTTCACCCCCATTGCCCACGTGGGGGCACGGTGGCGTTGTGTACTAAGGCGTACTGCACGTCGATGGTGCACCTGTCTTCAACCAATGCTAACCCTGCTTGTGTGGAGTTGGTATGTTGGGGAGCTGACAGTTGCTCGCCGTTGCTCGTTGGTTCTCTCCGGGTACTCCGGCTTCCTCCACCCGTAAAACTGTCATGGTCATGATTAGCCATTGTGCAGAAATATGTTACCTTAAACACCAATAAATAAATAGTTGGAATTAAAATGCCCTGACTGTCGGAAGAAACTGTTCTAGGCGGAGCTGGGGCTCATTGGTAACGGAACCGACCCTATGTCCTAGAGAGTATGAGTTTGAATCTGCCCGCGTCACTTCCCTTCAGAGGTGACGAAACTAGAAGGAAAGTGTGTTTGGGGGAGGAGGCACTAATTAATTTTCAATTTTTATTTCAAAAGCGTAGCTTATGACCACTCTTTCGAACGGACTCGTTGAGTCACTTCCAATGAGGATTCACAAGCTACGTTTTTGAATGCAAAACAATGAAATTGTTCAGTTGTTCCAGACTTTTTGGCAATTGTCGTCCGTTATACGTTTCAGGACAAAAGTAAAATAATAATTAAATGTTGATTGAAACGTGCGTGGGTATTTTTTTTATTCATTAACCGTTTGTTGGGGGGAATGTATGTCTTGATAAAGTGGGGAGGCAGCAACGCATCTACACCCATGAAATGGTTGACATTGCCAATAACGTCATGACGTCATTATGTGCACATGTCCCCAAAACCACCTCTGTCCTCTTGCGTTCCGAGTCCCAAAAGGTCCACATTAGTCCCCAAACGGGCCCAAACCAAACACTCTTTTCAATCCCGAATAGTCCCTCAAACCATCGGCTTCAAGTCCCCGAAGGGTTCCCAAAACGACCGCCTTTAGTCCTTAACAGTTCCTAAATCACCACTGTCTTCAATCCCAACGTTCTCAAACCACCACTACCTTTGGTCCTCATGTCGCGAAAAGTGCACATTAGTCCCCAAAACACAGTCCCCAAAAGTCCTTATTTTATTCCATTATCACCACTGCCTTCAGTACCCAAGTCGATGAGCCACCACTATCTTCTAACAAAAGTCCTCAAGTTACTGAAGCCCACACAATCCAGACGGGTGCATAGGAGAGTTGAATTTTTTGAGTGAATACTTTATTTCGCCGCATAATAATATAACAGTATACAAGTATTTAAACAAAATGAACTCTGTTGTATACTGCGGGGAGACAGCATAGTCACAATGACTGTCTTCTGCCGTTCCAACATAATGGCTGAATGTAATCTTCACAGCAGATTTTGCCTACATTTTGATTCACTGAAACATACCTTTGTCAGCCAGCATCTAGTAAAAAATAACAAAATGTGTAAAATTCGCCCTTATTGAGAGCCCTGCCGAGAAGGTCCCGCGGTTCACCATGGTGCCGCTCCGCGGTACCATGTGCTGATAGAGTACTCCGGGACAGCACCATGGTACATCGGCATCTTGTTAACTAATATTTTGGTATCTCAATTTAACACCTGGCGAAGTAACAGAATATTAAATTTATAATCTAGACCCAGGGACGATAAAGACTATAATCTAGTAGCTATGGAAAATCTTCTACGCCACTGGAGTTCACTCCAGAACAACAGAATTGTGGGGAAATGGCTTAATACCTTAAGGGTGCATGTACATATAATGTTTTCGATAGCCAGCAGATGTTCCCACTTCTAAAAGAGCCCAAATGGGTAGAGAAATCTGTACTATTCTACTATGCTAGACAACCACGTATTCCCCACAGCATCACATGACTTCGCATTATGTACTACCTTCCGGCACGATATTAAAAGTATCGTTAAAGCCCTATAAACAAACAGACAAACATTTTATCACATACTTATTGTATATACCAAACGTCATGTACATACATGCACCACTTCTAGTTACATAGCATGGGATATTATAGTATAGATGCAGTATGTATATCTCAACATGATATACTACTGATCCTTTCCCTTGCAATCATCCCGATCATCAGCCCTCTTCTTCCGGTATCCCCTACCAATCTCCCCATGAGACCCTATCATAATTCGTCCCCTGGCACATAGAACACATTGGAACTCAGTGGACGATATGGCCTCCAAACACTCCATACTCAGCAATCTTGTTATAACATCCCAGCTATCCTCTAATAACAACTTAGGTTATTTGTTATTACAAATTAGCTATATTGTTATGACAATTTAGCTGCCCTGTTATAGTAATTTATCTATCTTGTTATAACAACTTTGCTATCTTGTTATAACTTCGGGTAAATTACTGTGCGGCGCTCAAATGCCATCGAAGAAACCAATGAGTGAATGTAAAAATGTACGGACAGGATCTAGTGTTGAATTACAGTATAAGGGAAACAACTCCTATTTTTATTTTGTTCGGTACGATTTACGTCCCTTGATGTGTTGGACAATTCTCGGACGAAGGGTCGCAATGGAAGATCTTGGAGAGTTGCTCGCGCTTGGGGGACAAGTACAGTCCGTTGTGCGTTTGATGATAATTATTTTAGATAGGAACTTCCTCAAAAATTATTTTAAAATGTGTTTTTAATTGCTTTTGTAATAACGATTTTCCACAGTGAAAACACCTTAATGTTGAAGGCCTCAAATCGCCATCTTATCCCTTTTCAGGGTTTAGGCGAAGGATGGTTGTACTGCAACGGAGCTTTCCCGGGGAAGGCGTGGGAATGCCGTTTCCCTACTTTTGTCTGAGTAAGGACGCCGTTACTCTACAATCTCAAGACTTTGAATGGTTTGATCGTCACGAATATTCAACACAGCGAGCACTAACTCAGAGCACTCACTCGTCTTGCTGACCGCATTAAATCCATTTCAGCCGTGTGTATCTCACGCAGCACTGGCCAACAACAATCCCCACCTTTGTTTGAAGAGTTCTGAGAGTTAAATTTCAAAATTTTCCCGGAGGAGGATCCCAGCCCCCCCCCCCCCCCCCCCCACACACACACACACCTCAAGACGCACCCAGCGTCGGCCATCGTTCCACATGCCCCGCCTCGGCCATTGCTCGAGAGCCCATTCGGAATGTCCCAGCCTCTCCCTCTTTAACAAGCGTACAGTCTGTGTCGTCACCCAGTCGCGGTAGGTAAAGGGTTATGTCTGAATGGCACAGTTAGTGAAAGTGATGCGTTGAAAACTTCATAATTGAGGATGTGCTTCGTATTTTAGTATTTTAAAAAATATAAATGTTGTTCATGTTGATCTGCTTTGGTGCAATACATTGTAAAGAGTCAATAGAAATGAAATGTCCACAAATCAACAAGTTTTGATCTCCAAAATGTATTTAGACCTCTGGCGTTCAATAATTTACCCATCGTAACGACCAAAACTGGGCAGCGCTGTTCACAAAAATCGCCAATAAATTTTCATTATTTCTTTCATTTTTTGTCTCCAAAATATAGGTTATGACCCCTCTTTGGAACGAGCTTGTCGAGCTCGTTCCAATGAGGGGTTATAACCTATATTTTTGAGACAAAAAAAATGAAAAAAATTTGTTATTCAAGAAATTTGTTTGCAAGCGTCGTTTGACTTTAGTGTTAGGTTAAAGGTTAAAGATTGCGCCCGTCACCAAGCGCGCTTTTTTAAAAGTTACCATTGTTACAAATTATTGGAGGAGGTGATAACGAGAGTGCCCTCTAACATCACTTGGGTTAAACATCAACCTAAATCAACTGGGTTGAGTAAATATGAACCATTTGGTTTCATATTCACTCAGCCCAGTTGATTGGGGTTAATTTTTAACCCAACTGATGTTAGAGTGAGGCTAAATACGCCTCTTATTGTCTTCTCCTATAGCTTCACCCGTGCTTTCTATCTATGTGCGCTGAGGGTGGCGACTTAATATCCAGTTATGCTGAATCACACATGAGACAGACAAATATGGTGCGGCGGACTGGCTAGGATTTCTAGGCTCCTTTGCCTAGACATGTAGCTGGGTTTGTTTGGTCTGAATCCGGATCCATTTAGGGTTGGTCCCTTAGATCAAGCTTCTGTCTGTATATTATGGGGTGGGGAAATACGGACATCTGACATCAATATGAAAGGCGTTTTAAAATGCTTTAGTAGCATTGCGTATGGCACCTTGTACGACTTAGGGACGTTGTGTTTTTAATTTCAGGGGATGAATATTCTATTCTGTGGCATTGATAGCTTTTGATTAGATGACGATTGAAATTTCCTACAGAAATCAAAGATGCAAAGCCATGATTTCTAGTTCGCACAAGTGGCACATGGCGACACATAACATGACTAAATTCTTTTGGAAATTTGATTGGTTTGGAACCTTGCATTTAGGGAGTATCTTAATCCACCGTTATACTTCTACGTTCAGCTTGTGTTAACACTTAAAACTATACACCTCGAACTAAATTAAGCACCCCCTGAAATGTTTAATGACACTGAAGGTACTGTTACTGATTATTATGTTTTAATGATTGCTATGTCTTGCAGTACATTTTATCTCGTGACACATGATGTTTCTGATTGATAGCGTACCCCAAACATATCCCCTCGTCCACGTGAAGCATGCTATTCACGAATGTCACAAAAAACACTATCATCCACATGCAATATCTGGGTATAAAACAAGAAAATTTGTCACTTCTTTTATCAGTAAAATGTTGCTCTGGCAAGGAGACTGTCAGAGGTACTAAGATGGCAAATCGTTGGCATGCATGCGGCAGGCATGTCATTCAAAGCTATTGGAAGCCAACTTGACTATAGTCATTCAGCAGACTTGTTCGAAAAAATCAACAAACCAACGATGTTAAGGACCGACCAGGGACTGGACAACCCCGAAATCCCTTTCCTCGGGAAGATCGGAGTCCGGCACGCCTCGTTGGACGTGAACCCTTTGCTTCAAGTGGGGTTTTGAACCGCCTTTGGCTCCCCAATAGGCGTTTGTGCAACAAAACTGTCCGAAACCGTCTCAAAGCACTGGATATGAGGTCCAGAAGGGTCATCAAGTGTCCAGCTCTGTCTGACCAGCATCAAAGACGACGTTTGGAGTGGTGTATTGCACGACAACATTGGAATCTCCTGGACATGGATGAGAGTCTATTGGTCAGACGAGAGTAGGTCTCTGCTTCATGTCACAGATGGTCGCATGAGATTGTGGCGGCATAGAAATACTGATTACGTGCCCAGGAACATCAGACCAACTGTTCCTTGTGGTGGAGATCAGTAATGATCTGGGGATGCCTCTCTCGTGATTGTAAACTTGATATGGTGACTGTACGTGGGAATCTCTGTGATCATCAGCACATCCGGGACATACTCATTCCGGTTGTCCTGCTTCATTCTGACAACCACCCATTAGCTATTCACCCTGTATTCATGGGCGACAATGAAAGGCCACATCGTTCCCATGCTGTGAGAGCATTCCTTCAGAACAACGCTATTATAACACTACCTTGGCCTGCAATGAGCCCCGATTTGAATCCATCAGAACACATATGCTGACCTCTCGAAAGCGTTTGATACAATAAACCATGATATCTTACTAAAGAAACTGGAATGGTATGGAATTAGAGGATAACAAACGACTGGTTTAAAAGCCATCTCTCGGACAGACAACAATATGTCATTTATGGCGACCAAAAATCAGACTTGCTTAACATCAAATATGGTATACCACAGGGTTCGGTGTTACGTCCGCTCCTGTTCCTGTTATATATCACTGACATGAGTTACTCAACTGAACATAATATTTTGTCTTTTGCCGACGACACCACTGTATACTCTTCGAGCCCAAACGTTGACAAAGTAGTAATTGATACGAATACTGAATTAGAGAAAATATTCGAATGGTGTTCAGTAAATCGGTTAGCAGTCAATGCCAATAAAACAAATTTCATTGTAATGAGTCTCGCGCAAAGTAAAGAAATCCATAATAATGTTATTATAAACAGTCAAACTATAAATAGAGTGAGCTCCGATAAAGATGATAAGTCACTGAAGTTCTTGGGAATAAATCTGGATGATAAATTATCCTTCAAAACACACATTTTGCAGCTCTGTGCCAAAATTGCGCACTCAGTAAGGTCAAAGCTATTCTGCCGCACAATGCCATGAAGACGCTTTATTATGCATTGGTCCACAGCCATTTGGTGTATGGAATCCATGCATGGGGGTAATTCGAAATTAACTAATAAGCTCCTATTGATGCAGAAACGATCGCTGAGAATTATAAACAATAAGAAAATTAATGAACATACAGGCCCCTTATTCTATAAGGAGGCGATTTTGAAAGTGAACGACTTGTTTAAATTGCACGCGTTACTTTTTGTATACGATTGGCATTGGGGTAACTTACCTGTATCTTTCAATGCTTTCTTCGAAACTGTAGATAAACAAACTAATAGATGTACTAGACAATCCAGACTTCTTCACATAGGCAGAACAAGAACAAAACTTTTAGACAATCTCCCGTCATACTTATACCCTAAAATATGGAATGAACTTAATTACGAAGTACGCATGTTAACTAATAGAAGTATGTTTTAAAAAAGATTAATTTCTATGTTCATATCATCCTATTCCCAGACGATAGAGTGTGATAACCCGTGCTGCCCGGACTGTGCTATTTAATTGCAATAAGGCTATTGTACTAATTTTACTTTGGACGCTTATGTAGCCCATATCTATATTCATTCTTGCTGCATCTGGGGTCTCGTCTAATATACATCCTGTTTTAATCAACTACTGCTATGTAAAGCGGTATCTCGCCGCTTCACCGCTTTAGTAATTTATTCCCAAGATAGTATGATATGGTATGGAATGGTATGTAATGTGGTGTACTGTACAGTAGTGTAGTAATGGAATACTATCGTGGTGTGCTGCAGTTCTGTATGGTATGGTACGTTATTGTACGGTACGGTAGGTACGGTACGGTACGGTGCGGTGCGGTGCGGTGCGGGACTGTACGGTACGTTGCTGTGCGGTGCGGTGTGGTGCGGTGCGGTGCTGAATGGTACGGCTCTGTGCTGGACTGTATTGTACTGTACGATACGGTATTGTATAGGTATTCTTAAAGTTATTCCTAGTCTGTATTACCTTTTTTCTCTGATTTTTTGTTTAGTGAGTTTGTCAAAGCATGGGTGTGACTTGCAATTACCATCGGGATATACCTTGCATCTATCTTGCATTCACCCTGCATATAACTTGCATGCCGCTCCCATATTTCCGGAGCCGCCCATACAGCGTTTGCAGTTGACCACTTATCAGTATTCGGTTCAGTATTAATGTCGCACATATTGTTTCTCTTTGTTCTTGAGGGAATACCAGGTAGACAGCCAATCTGGTTTTGGTATCCCGTAGCGGTATACATTTTATTTTTTACTAGAATAGTTATATATCTATCTGGCACTTTCTTGGATGTCGTGTGCAAGCAAGGGATACGCCTGTAAAGAATTTGGCCGATTTGGAAGCTGTATTGCATGGGGAGTGGCAGCAGTTGCCTCTGGACCGTATTGGAAGGCTCACTGGTATCATTAGGAGGAGGGTTCGGGCTGTCATCCGGGCACGTGGTGGATACACTCGCTACTAACGTCAGACACTGCTATTGTGTTCAGGAGATCACAAGTTACATTTTTTGTCAGTAATTACCGGCATTGTTTAATCATGGGCCGTTCCAGCACCATACTTGTCGAAAGAACATTTTTCCATCAAAAACATTAGTGACAGATCCGTGTAATTGGCGCTATTAAAATACTGCATATTTTCATCTTGTGTTTTCTTTCATTTGTCAATAGACCATTCTATCCGCAAACAATCACTTTTGGCCACCTTAAAGACAGCATGAAAGTAATGACAGCTTCTATTAACACCACTGCGAAAAAACAGGGGGTGCTTATTAAGTTCCAGGTATATAGAATAATATATTTCCATCACCTACTATGGATAGTCCTTCCCAATCTCTCCGATAAGCATACTAACCCTTTCCTTTGTGTCACCCAATACCCACATATCCTTCACCACCCCCTCCCCATTCCACTCCCTTATTATAATCCCAGTAAACCTTATTCTGTTAGACTGATATTTTGGACATTCTATAAATTCGGATCAGGATCCGAAAAAAAAAACTTATCTGTTTTCCGGTCTGAATCCGAATCCAGTGAAGGTTGTTCACTCACTTAAGCATTTTATTTGTATATTTATGGGGATGGGTTGCAATGCATATATCCGTCATCATTATGAAAAAGTGAACAAATATTTGGGCTGTTTGCTAAGCGCCACTGCCTCCCGTTTGAAGATTCTCAAATTTAGTTTATCCTTGACAAACCAATTATTTTTATTCAGTGTTGTATACTTTGTATCGTCTGCTGGAAGTAGCAGTTATAAACACACCCATCTGGAAATTACCAGTGCAGTACAGAGATAACATTATTGACCATTTCAAACTGATTTGTGTACAATTTTCCGCGAAACAATAGATGACAGGCAACGGGCAGACTAAGCTCCCAGGCCACCTATCTGAAACTGTAAAGAATACGATGCTATTGTGGCCGGAAACCAGTCTAACCCTGGGATAGTCCGTCGTCTATGTTTAGATTAAATCGGCTGGAATATTTCAGTTGGTCGAAAAAACAAATTTCCCAATACAAAATTGTCATTCTGCTGCTCGTCGGAATATGCCAATGGGCACCTTCCCCCAAGCCACGGCAAAACAAATCCATGAGGATGAAATTATCAAATGTATCTAGCTGTATAGACCTCCCAGTCCCAAGGCTATCCTTCAAAGCTCTGGACACCGATGCCATAATACAGAAATACCAGGCCGCAACCACCTTCCACAATGCAACCAGGAATTTAAGCAACTGTGTGCTGTCCGAAGGAGCTCTGTCAAAGTAAATCGAATTGCCAAAGTTCCATCCACGCTACCATGTAATATTTCAGTTCAGCAACTCGGCATCAGTGAACAAATGAAATAGGAAGTGAAACAATTAAAGAACATATCACGTATTTGGCAGACTTCACATGCCCCAGAACCAACCAAAGAACCTGTTATTTCATGTCACCCGGTGGACTGCGGGCTGGAACTTGGTGGCCTCATTGGCCCTTTGTTTTCCCTCTTTTGTGGCTTCTTGGCGTAGGTGGTACCTACCATTGTACTGTAGTAAAGGGTTGACTAACCTCACGTCATCCCTGCGTCCCTTCGGCGCGCAAAAAGCCTTTCATGTGTGCTGTCACAAAATGTCACCCATAATGGAGAAACAGGGACAAACAGCTTCAATAAGGTTTTCGTGGGGAAAACAATTTGGGAAATGGTGAGTGCATCAAGAATAGCATTCGGCACGTAAGTGATACCTCTAAACCAAATGGCTTTAAAGAACTTGGGAACCCTGCAGAACTATGCAGGCTAATGGATAACGGGGGTTAGTAATGCCGCACCACTAGAAGCAACAAGGGGTGAGCTTGGGTGGATGAAGATTAAGAACATGATAGACGTGATGAAACTTTGCTATCTCAACTATACTATTTAAAAAAAGTAGGGAATATCCAAACTGATGTTGATATTTTCGGAAAATGGTATTGGATACGCGTGATTGGACACATCAATATGTTATCATGTTTAGTGTGGATCATGAATGTCACCGGCCCACGAAAACTTTGTGCAGGTTTTTCGCACGAGCGTCGCGTTAATGTCTGTGGGGTACGTTTGAAATTTTCATTTGTACTGGATGAGCTTTTCCGTAGGTCTCATCGTTCTTTTCTTGGTATAAATCCGTTCATCAATAGTTTCTGGTCGAAACGTAACTTTTCAGGTATACGAAGACTGACACGTGACGAACGTTTACGCGCCGTTGGCATGTTGGAAGCTGGCAACAGACAGACTGCAGTGGCTCAAATTCTCAACGTTACTCAATCGGTGATTGGCAGGTTGTGGTCACGCTACCGGCAGACATGCAATGTTGATGACGGACGTCGGGTAAGTCGTCCAAGAGCGACAACTGCTAACCAGGATCGTTTCATCCGAACCACAGCATTACGTAACCGCCATCAAAGTGCCTCAGAAATATGACAGCAGCTGCACCGAGCGACAGATGTGCGAGTCAGTGGTCAGACTATCCGAAATCGCCTACACAGCTGGAATTTGTTCGCACGACGACCTCGAATAATTCCACGTTTGACTGAACGCCACATCGCCGCAAGGCGTCATTGGTGTGGATTACGACGGCGATGGGATAATCGCCGGTGGAGCAACGTCATGTTTTTCCGATGAATCGAGGTTCACTCTCGACTTCCACGACACGCGAAACAGAGTGTGGCGGTGGCGGAACGAACGATTCCATGACGTAACCGTTTTGGTGATGGATCGGTTATGGTGTGGGGAGGCATAACCATGACAAGCAGAACAGCATTACATGTCATCCAAGTGTGTGTCACTTGGCAGTTCTACCGTGACAAAATGTTAGCACCTCATGTGGTGCCATTTGCGCGACGTCACGGTCTTCGATTCATTTTCCAAGATGACAATGCAAGAGCACACAGGGCCCGTGTCGCTACAGTTCCTCCAGGAGCAGAACATCATTACATTGCCTTGGCCACCTTTAAGTCCAGACCTTTCACCGATCGAACACGTCTGGGATATGCTTGGCAGGCGCCTACGACAACGCCAAGAGCCCCCTACCAATGTCCAGGAACTCGCCGCTGCACTGCAGGAAGAATGGAATAACATCAGTCAAGCTGATATTGGACGTTTGGTGAGGAGTATGCCACGTCGGACTCGCTCTTGTCTCGCGAACCGAGGAGGATTTACAAGATATTGAGGTTGGATTGAATGCGGTAAATTCTCTGCCTGACCGTCCATGTCTTCTACAGCTCATTGCGTGGAATGTGTGCTTGTCAGACACCCAACCATCGCTGAAATAATTCACCAGATGTCACAGTGCAGTGCCTCAACTGTCTTTTTGATGAAAATATAAGTATATTTCTTCATATATTTCACTTTTATCAAATATCACCTACTTTTTTCAATAGTATATTTGGTAAATCTCACTGACAACCGATGGTGTAAATTTATGTCCCAGACTATTTGGAATTCAAACATAAAGACCGGGTGGATAGACCAAGAGAGGGCGTTAATGGAGAACTATTCAATGGAGATCTCAGACTTAGAAGTGGGCACAACCCAGGGTAAAAAAATCGCCAGAGAAAGTCATGGTGGATTGTAACATGAATTGGCGAGAGGAGGCTCAAAGTAAAGAGGTCCTTAGAGAGAGCTAGGTTTTGAGGAGTACCTTGATGGCATCTTTGGCGGTCACTGTATTTCAAGATGATATCGCGGTCGCTGGGGCTTATCGGAAAACGGGGAAAGACAATGAAAAGTAATGCCAAATGTGTAATCTAGTCGTAGTGGAGACCCTGAAACACTTTCTATTAGAATGTCCAAAATACCAGTCCAGCAGAATAACATTCACCGGGAGTATGATGGGGAAGTGGGATGGGAGAATGAAGGACATGTGGGGGGATCGGGAAGTTTCGTCCCCGGGAAGATTCGTCCTCGGGAAGTTTCGTCCCCGGGAAGATTCGTCCCAGTTAGTGGGAAATTTCGTCCCCGGGAAGTTTCCTCCTCAGTACTTGTTAAATAATCATAAGCTTAGGGCTGGCGTGGGATTGTAAGGTACATGGACAAGTAATAGTATCTTTATCTTAGTTAATCACATTTTATTCAATTTTTACTCGGTGGGTTACAGGTCAAAAAGTAAACTGATAACAACAAAATATACAGTAAAAACATAACACGAAAATACATGGTAAAATAAAAACACCAATAATTTGTCACAACAAAATCTAATGAACATGCTGACAATATTTTATACGATGAGTTGATTCACGCAGGCAGCGGCAAGTTTATTAAATTTCTTTTGTGACAAATTATTCGAGAATGTCTGTCACAATAACACGAAAATACATGGTAACACCAAAACACCAATAATTTGTCACAAAAATTTTAATGAACATGCAGATAATATTTTATATGAGGAGTTGATTCACGCAAGCAGTGGCAAGCTCATTAAATTCATTTTGTGACAAATTATTGGAGAATGTCTGTTACAATCTAACAAAGTTTCATTTGTATTAAATTCTTTGTCTTATTACTTCTTTGTCTGGCCCAGGCGGTAGACTTTGTTTACCTCCATCAAAAAGTCTGTTGTTCTGTGGTCATTATCTCTATATCTCATCCAAAGCTGGTCTATCGGTTTGTTAATTGCTGTGTATTTCCTCCTTATTTCGGTTTCCAGGTCTCGCGCCTGTACAGACAGCCGGACATGTTCTGCTTCCTGCTGGAGCACCATCACTAGCTTGTAAAAGGACAGTCTAGTTCCCTTGGCATTCATCCTACGGTGCCAAACTGAAAGTAAAAAATCACTGTTATTGATCACAATCCATTTGTTTTGACAGCACATGAACTTATCTATAATTTTTTATATAACGACTAGTGTTTTGACAGCATTAATTTGACAACATTAATTTGACGTGAAACTAACTTCCCGGGGACGAAACTTCCCACAAACTAGGGGACGAAACTTCCCGGGGACGAAACTTCCCTGACCCACATGTGGTTGGTAGGTGACACAAAGGAGAGGGTTTGTATGCTTATCGGGGGGATTGGGAAGAATGGGGTGCGAGATGTCATCAAGCAGTTCGTCTTGGAGTGTTGGGAGGAGAGGAAATGTGTGGGGATAAGAAGGCATTTGGGAGCACAGGGTTAATCGAGGCATTCTCACCTGAGAACCGCGACAAATCAGCGGCCGGCCAAAGTGTTGTTATTGTTATTATTAACTGTTTTGGAGGCACGATTAGTTAATTAATTTATCTTGTCTAAAGAAATGGAAAGGAAAACAACTCAGCTAAATTCTGGTTCGTTTTTTATTATTTCTTTTTACCTTCGATATACTTCATAAAACATTTAAGAAGAATAAATCAACTAAAACCCCATAAAAATATCCAGCGAACGTTTCGGAAGCTTATTGGCGAGCATTTGGGGCGAAATTGCAGCGAGCGTTTTGATGATGGTAGTTTCGTCCCAAATTCTTTGATTCAGAGGTTGAGTTGACAAAATCATACTCCGGTCAAAAGAGAACATGACCCGGAAAGTGGATCAACAAGTTTACTTGACTGACAGATTAAATAATACACATCATCTGACTCACCATCTATAAAATTATTATGACAGTGTGAATACTATGAAAAGATGGACTGGTTGGTTGAGCTAGAAATCGGTGCGTTGTTTATGAAATAATCTGTACTTTCAGACTTGCACATTGTCTCTACAATTCTCCTAAATTCGAGTGAAACTTGGATCTGCCGTGCCTAGCCTTGGGCCTTGACTTGGAACTGGTTGATCCCACAGAATCAGAAAATAGCATTTTTTCCATACGATTTCACGATTGTAAGATTTCTCTAACACGCTCTATTATCCCACATTGATCTTTTTGAGTGTCCTCAAAATCAGAATGTCTCTATCACTATCAGGCTGCAAAAATTTGAGGTGCTATACATGTACATTTGTAACTTATGTAAGTAAGGGATATTTGTTTACCTTGAAATTCCCGCCTCAGATATTCCCATAAATTCAAATTATTTACATATATAAACAAATTATACATCAAAGTGAAGGTTGTGATGTATTAGTTCAGCGATCCAAACGTAGTGGCTACCCCTCTACGTTCAGATTCTTCCCATTCAATCCTATACTATAGAAAAAGTTCCCATCAAGTTTTTATGGGAACTCCAAACTCGAAATTAGGAATATATGTCAAGCTTCCACCCATATTACCGGCTGCAATCGATAGTACACGTATTTCCGTACATTTGGGCAGAGTTTATTGATCCAAAGTATGTTTTATTCTTTAATTGTCATCATTTGAGTACCGTACTCGTGAGGCGTCAACAGAGATTTCAAAATCGACCATGTTTTTGTATAAATGTAAAACAGTAAAAACAATAACCCGGTAATGGCGCCGAAACGAATAGACCTTTTTATCGTTGCAGAATCGGAAATTCGATCGCAATTGTGCCGAAGGGGGTTGATAATCTGCTCTGTGCGAATGCGACCGAGTTTGATGACCTTCTCTGCGCGAATGAGATCGAGATTCCGATTCCGCATCGATAAAAAGGTCTATTCATTTTGGCACCATTACCGGGTTATTGTTTTTACTGTTTTATATTTATACAAAAACATGGCCGATTTTGAAATCTTCGTTGACGCCTCACGAGTACTCAAATGACGACAATTAAAGAATAAAACATAGTTTGGATCAATAAACCCTGCCCAAATGTAAGGAAATATGTGTACTATCGATTGCAGCCAGTAATATGGGCAAAAGCTTGACATATATTCCTAATTTTCGAGTTTGGAGTTCCCATAAAAACTTGATGGGAACTTTTTCTATAGGATTGAATGGGAAGAATCTGAACGTAGAGGGGTAGCCACTACGTTCGGATCGCTGACCTAGTGATGTATAGAATATGAAAAATATATGCATTCAACTTGCAGAGTTGTCAATAGGCACCAATGATTGCTGGATCTGCTACTGTATTGTGCTATTGATGTGAGGTAAAGTTGAAATTGCAGGACAACATTTCAATTTCCTTATCCAGGGATGCCATTTTTAGACACTGAACTGTGTCGCTCTGTTTTAGTATCAGGCTGCAAAAATTTGAGGTGCTATACATGTACATTTGTAACTTATGTAAGTAAGGGATATTTGTTTACCTTGAAATTCCCGCCTCAGATATTCCCATAAATTCAAATTATTTACATATATAAACAAATTATACATCAAAGTGAAGGTTGTGATGTATTAGTTCAGCGATCCAAACGTAGTGGCTACCCCTCTACGTTCAGATTCTTCCCATTCAATCCTATACTATAGAAAAAGTTCCCATCAAGTTTTTATGGGAACTCCAAACTCGAAATTAGGAATATATGTCAAGCTTCCACCCATATTACCGGCTGCAATCGATAGTACACGTATTTCCGTACATTTGGGCAGAGTTTATTGATCCAAAGTATGTTTTATTCTTTAATTGTCATCATTTGAGTACCGTACTCGTGAGGCGTCAACAGAGATTTCAAAATCGACCATGTTTTTGTATAAATGTAAAACAGTAAAAACAATAACCCGGTAATGGCGCCGAAACGAATAGACCTTTTTATCGTTGCAGAATCGGAAATTCGATCGCAATTGTGCCGAAGGGGGTTGATAATCTGCTCTGTGCGAATGCGACCGAGTTTGATGACCTTCTCTGCGCGAATGAGATCGAGATTCCGATTCCGCATCGATAAAAAGGTCTATTCATTTTGGCACCATTACCGGGTTATTGTTTTTACTGTTTTATATTTATACAAAAACATGGCCGATTTTGAAATCTTCGTTGACGCCTCACGAGTACTCAAATGACGACAATTAAAGAATAAAACATAGTTTGGATCAATAAACCCTGCCCAAATGTAAGGAAATATGTGTACTATCGATTGCAGCCAGTAATATGGGCAAAAGCTTGACATATATTCCTAATTTTCGAGTTTGGAGTTCCCATAAAAACTTGATGGGAACTTTTTCTATAGGATTGAATGGGAAGAATCTGAACGTAGAGGGGTAGCCACTACGTTTGGATCGCTGACCTAGTGATGTATAGAATATGAAAAATATATGCATTCAACTTGCAGAGTTGTCAATAGGCACCAATGATTGCTGGATCTGCTACTGTATTGTGCTATTGATGTGAGGTAAAGTTGAAATTGCAGGACAACATTTCAATTTCCTTATCCAGGGATGCCATTTTTAGACACTGAACTGTGTCGCTCTGTTTTGTAATATTATAATTTGGTTGTCGATATGTAAAATATAAAACTGTATAAATAAGTTTCAAATAAAAAATGTACACACACAAACATTAATGGTAATCATCATAACTGTGTTTGTACAAAAATATCATTTGATTAAAGGCTAAACTATATTTATCACAGAACTTCCTGTGTCCATTTCCATGTTTGTCTGCTACTCAATAAGTTTCAAAATAAGAGAACAACAATGAGGATGCGGTAGCCGAGAGCATAATGCATTGTGCTTGGAGCCCAAGGTTTGCTAGTTCAAACCCCAGTCGAGGAAACGTAATAACGTAATGCAATGCCCGCGTGGATTCAAAACCATACTGCTCCTCCATAGTGCCATGTTCGGGGATGGTGCCATGCTCGTCCTATCGGGCGAGGACGTACGTGTAAATGGCTGTCCCGTGTGCAGTAATTACTATACATGTCAAAGGACCCCACTGTGGCAAAAGAGCTGCAGCTCGGCAAAATTCCCTGATTCCCGCTTGTATATAGTGTACAGTACGTGGAGAGTGGATTGTAACTGAATCACCCGGGGAGTGGAGTTATCACCCAAAGTATCATTTTCAAATTCTGTACATGTGGACAGAACACACAAGCAATGTTCAGCCAATGGAGCTGCGGGTATAACCCAGAGGTTCATTGGCTAGAACTTTGCTTCTGTTTGTTATGCTTTGCAGCAAGTTTGCATTTATTGTTTGGGTGGAATCTCCACTCTGCAGGTGATTTAGTGATAATACACTTTCCACGTACTGTACTGCATTACCTGTATAAAGAATCCCTGCAATGAATCATTCAGGGTCCTCCATAAAATCAACGAAGGAGTGACTGTAAAGTGCATTGAATCATGCATGTACCGGAATAAAATGGGTGTAAGATGCAAAATGAAGCATCAGTCCACATGAAATACCTGAGATGATTCTGATGATGTGGGGTTCACACAGGGTGCTCTGAAAAATTAACAGAGAAATTTCCAAATAACATAACATAAGAATGCTTTTAGCTGTCTATCTGCAGTGAAATTTGGGCACACCATAACATTGACTTTCTTTGCCCTGCAATTATATTCACCTTCAATTATAATCATGGTCAAATTGATTGAAACCATTCTAATCGCTTGACCCTTGTAATATGAAATTGGTACCACCAAAATTGCATGTCAACCTTGTTTCTATCAACATTCCCTTGTGATTAGAACTGATTACTGAAATGAGGCCCAAATGCCTATGAAATTACAGATAAGTGAAATCATTAACCGAAATAATAGTGGTTTTGTTTACGCCAGGTTTTTAAATTCATTTATTTTGGGAACACCCTTTTGCCCTAATTTGGGCACATTTAAACCAGAAATAACAGCCTTATCCTGTTATGTTTTATTGCCATGTCTTTGAACTTTCTTATTCATTTATTTACTAGCGGGTGTTACCCGGCGTTGCACAGGAGAAGATGGTTATATCAGCCATTTTCGAAATAGAAGGTCAAGGTCACCCCACACGGGCACCCCGGTAAAGTCAAAATGATCGATGGGTCAATATACCCGAACATATGTAATTTCAGCCCAAGCCCAGCCGTTATTGAATTAAAAGGTCAAGGTCACCAATTTCAAGGTCAAGGTCACCCACACAGGCACCCCAATATAGTCAAAGTGATCGATGGATCAATATACCCGCACATATGCAATTTTAGCCCAATCGTCACAGTCGTTTTCGAAATAAAAGGGCAAAGTCACCAATTTCAAGGTCAAGGGCACCCTGATGAAGTCAAAATGATCGATGGGTCAATATACCAGCACATATGAAATTTTAGCCTGATCAGCCCAGCTGTTTTGAAATAAAAGGTCAAGGTCACCAATTTCAAGTCAAGGTCACCCTGCACGGGCATGGCACCCATCCCATATTACTCACAGGGACGAATTACCCCCGTGTACAAAATCTGAGATCGATCGGTCAAGAAACAGAGGAGTTCACCTGGAACAAAGATAGATAGAGAGATAGAGAGAGTTATAGATACAGACATTCGCATTTATATATTAGATTTATTAAGGTTTAATGACACTTTAACAGCCAAGGTCATATCGTGTTGGTGCCAGTTTTACAAGTAGAGGAAGCCGGAGTACCCGGATAGAACCACCTAGCAACGACAAGCAGCTGCCAGCTCCCCAACATCGTAACTCTGCACTGCAGCACAGGCAGGGTTAGATTGGTTGAAGACATGCACACCATCGACGTGCAGTACACCTCAGTACATGGCATCATCGTGCCCCCATGTGATGTGGACAATCGGTCACCCATCCAAGGACTAACCGGGCTCAACATTGCTTAACTTCAGTTACATGTATCTGACGAGAACCAGTTACTGCAATGCCTCCACGCACCCGTCAAACTTTCTTCGTGTTTCTATGGCCATATTATGAAGGAAGTTATTCTCAAATGTAGAAGAGGCAGAGAGAATTTAAATATTTTTCTTGATGTCTTCACACCTTCTCTAATTTGGGCACATTTGTAAACGGCGTGAAATTGGGGTAATCTAAAGGCCTGGTTCACACCTTTTAAATTTATTGACTGCCTATTAAATTGGATTCAGTCAACAAATAAGCTGTTACTGTTGTAGAATCGGCCAGTTCTGATAACAGTCCACCTTCTCAGAAATGTACTACAGGAGGATGATAGTTTCAAAACAAATTATAAATGCAAAGTAAAACATAGAATGAACAACCACACATTCTAAACCAAATCAGTTGTTTGAGTCAAATTGTTTTGGCCACCTACTACGAAGTTGAGGTAAGGTAATGTCATGACCCCATTGGCATCAGCTTCAATGTCCAATTTTGTAAGAGTTTGTGTTTTAGTAAATTTCTTTGAACCCAGGGCTTTCAAATTGACAGAATTTTTGCCACAATAAAGCAACAACTAACGCGTAAACTCGCTGTAGCAAGATTGCACATTAATTGTTGCTGTTTATTGAGTCAGAAATTCAGTTAAGACATACATGTAAATGGACTGTCATTCTACTCATACATGGATGCAATGTATGAGTCCAGCTACACCCGAGAGATTGTAAGGTCTGACAGGCAGAAAGATTGCGGATTAGGAATTTAATTTATGCAGTGTGCAAAATTTAAAAAATGACTCTAACTGTCTGACCGTTCACATGGTTTGGAGATGGCTAACAGAACGCTCATCTGTGTAAAAAGTCTTGGAAAACAGCTTTTTTTATCATAAACCAGTATTCATATATTGCATGGAATTGAAATATATACAGTCTCTCAAAGCAAGAGCCTAAAAATCTATCCGACACAAGAAAGACTGGTTAACTCATAGAGTTCTGGAAGCCCATATTTGGGCTTTATTCTGAACTGCAGGTTCCTTAGGTTGAAGACTTCATATTTTTGTGGATTTCCTTCTTACTATCTTGGAAGTAAAATTACTTCATCTCCATCAATTTGAATTGTTACAGTTCATGGGAGAGTGCCTATAGGCACTCTCCCATAAATTGTAACAGGACAAAAATGTGTGAACAAATCTTGAGGCTGAGATAAAATTAATTAAAATTTAGCACTCTACCAGTAAAGTTACTCAGACTTTACCAGTCAAGATGCAGCTTTTGGCTAACTGGTCATCCGTCCGTGTAGATTTAATTTTGCGTAACTACCATGCGAACAAAACAAGCGTTCTCGTAAAATTATGCACACTGTTTATGTTGTATTATTTTGTTGTAACCTTTAGTTTGTTTGCGTATTTCACAATTGACGTAACCCCTGCAAAAGCTAAACAACTGTTTGCAGGTTATTTCCAGGCCTGCTGAATTTTCAAGTGTAAACATATAACATTACAATAATGCGCATGCAGCAGATGCAGGCATTTTGGGAGTGCATGAGATCACAGTTATGGTGAGCAGTGGGACCAATGCTTGGGTCTAATGTGGATCAGTATTTTTCGCTGCGACTAACAGCTAAATAAGTGGCAGTGTTGGTCTGTCTGTCAGTCTGTCTGTGACCAACGAGTTTCAAAACTCAATAACTTTTGAAATACTTGATGGAATGACTTTATATTTGGCATGTTAGTGTATCTTATTGATGTCTAGCACTGTTCAATGCATGTGTTGTTCCAAATATTTTTCTTGGAGTTATGGCCCTTGATGAACTTAGAATTTTGGGAGATTGCACCACCCGTCGCAGCACGGCGTCAATGTCACGATTTTTAGCTACGACTAGCAGCTGAATAGGTGGCAGTGTCGGTCTGTCTGTGACCAACGAGTTTCAAAACTCAGTAACTTTTGAAATACTTGATGGAATGACTTTATATTTGGCATGTAAGTGTATCTTATTGATGTCTAGCCACTGTTCAATGCATGTGTTGTTCCAAATATTTTTCTTGGAGTTATGGCCCTTGATGAACTTAGAATTTTGTGAGATTGCACCACCTGTCGCAGCTACGGCCTCGATGTTGTGATTTTTGATGAACTAGTTTCAGAGATGCATGTACTATTATTGGATGGACTACTGAATCATCAAGAGAAGTTTGACCCCCAACAACATGCACTATGCATGCACACACCTGGCACCCATCACCAAGTTCCCAAGACAGTAGTCCCAAAGGGTTGTCCCCACTAGTCCCCAAAGTGTGCTTGGGTCGTACCCAAATACCCATATGTGTGCATGGGCCGAATTTGTTGTGAACACATTGTGCACTAAATCAAGAGCACATCTGAAATATCAAAGAAGCTAGGCACCATACAGTTAAAACTAGAAATCTTGTCATGAACTATGCGCTTATTTTGACACAATTTCATGCAGGAATTGCGCAAAATTACCCTATCGAATGGCTTCCATTGCCCGACAGATTCTCCTGGTTATCAGTAGAAAGCACAAGCCATGTTTCAGCCGATGAATCTCCGGGTTACACGGAGGTTCATTGGCTGAAACATCGCTTGTGCATAGCACATATGTACATAATTTGCGAGCCTTACTATCTTCATAACACGCAGATCAACATGCAGAATGACATACTGTTTGCGGGCAATTCATGACAGGACTTCTAGTTATGACTGTATAGGAGCTTGGAGCCCAAAACCTATGAGATTATATTGGGACAAATATGTGATACATGTGTAATATAAGTCATCTTTTAAGCCATGCCTAGTGTATAAACTATTCATCCTTTATTGTGTGGTGTATGTCAGGTTAGCAATAATTATTGCCATCACTTGATGTCCAGTGTCCATTCACTAAAGTTGCACATCTGTCTTCTCTGCAGCCACTGGAGTCTGGACCAAACTCAACTAAATTTCGAGATAACCATCCAAATTTGTTCAATAGAAGTAGCTAGGCCCAGTGGGCTGGTCAGTTATAGTACCCAAAAAATTTGAAATTCTTCAAAGACTTTTAAAAAACCACCAGTCACAATGCTTTGAAATTTGCTATACAGCATCCTTGTATCCTCAAGACTGAAATTTGTTCTAAGAAAGTTTGTCAGGCAATATTTGGGCTTGTGCAATGAGGGAGGAATGGGGGTGATAATTTTTGGCCCTGCTCAAAGTTTTTATTTCTCGAACCATTCGGCCAATTTGGACCAAATTTAGCATGCAATAGTTCTAGTATTTGGGGACTTGAACATAATTTATGGCTGAAAATATTTTCAGCACCCCCATGTGAACAGCAGGAGCTAAAAATAGAAAAATAGTAAAATGCCCATATTTCCCAAACTGCAATGAACAAAGAATTGTTGTTTGGTATATAGCATCCTTAGGATCAGTAGAATTGAATGGGCCCCAAAAATCTCAATCTCAATGGGTGCCGTATGATAGTAATAAAAAAAATGCTGAGTCATCACTTATCTAAAATGAGAAAGAATTTTTTTTCTTCAGAACACCCAGTCAGGATCTTCCTACATATAGTATACAATTAAAACTAGAAGTCCTGTCATGTCTAGTGCAGAAAACACCTGTTAGCTAATGCACTATCTAGTGCAGAACAGTCAGGTAAACCTAGTTAAACATGCGATAACTTATGCGCTATGTAACGCAGATTGTAGTGCACCATTCCCAAGGTCATTAACTTTGATCTCCGACACATAACATTAGGAAAAGAAATGTGTTGTAACTGGACTCGAAAATCTGTCAATATCATTTCGAATCAGGTTCGCCTGGTAAAGTAGTGGAACATCTCGTCCCCTGAGTATCTGCATTCTGATATTTAATTGCCACCTTTTATCAATAGGAGGTGCGACTTAATTACTGTTCAATAGGAGGTGCGACTTAATTACTGTTGAATGCCCGTTACAAGTACTGAATATCAATCAGCCGTGACGCGTTACTCTTCTATAGAAATCGCGATACACTACCGTGCATTAGATGTGATTATCTGGTGATTTGCTGCGCTAACCTAACATGCTATTATTTCATATTAGTGCAGAATATGGGACATGACTTCTAGTTTTAACTGTACAACATCTTTAAGGGAATCCAATTCAAGTTGTATGCAAATCAAGTCCCATGGGGTTCTTTTTTTTTGGGGGGGGGGGGGGGGCAGAGCTTGAATTTTTACTTAGTGAAATATGAGGATATCTCTATTAGATCCACCTGTCAGAATCATTTGATACTTGATATACAGTATTCTTATGGGGATGGGGGGGGGGGGGGGGCAAATTCTGGTTTGTTCAAATTAATTCACTGGGTTCATATTTGGTCTCCCTTTGGAAATCTGAATTTCAACTTAGTGCAATGTGAGGAAACTTCTTTAAAAAGCTTCTTCTTTAGCGCCACCAGTCAGAATCTTCTCAGTTTTGGTATTCATGTACAGCATCTTTATGGTGGTCAGATTAAAGTTTGTTCCAATTAGGATTTGTGGGTTCATATTTGGGTTCCCAATTGGAGCCCAAATTTTAACTTTGTGAAACATGAGGAATTTTTCTTACAAATATTCTTGTATGGATCCACCGGTCAGAATGTTTTCCATATATGTTTGCCATATATGTAGCATCATTAAGGGACTAGATTTAAGTTTCTTCAAATCAAGTCTGTGGGTTCATATTTGGGTTCCACATGTGAATGTGAATTTTAACTTGGTGTATATTATTTAAAATGCCTCTTCAACAAATAGACCACACAGATACACAGACTCACCAGTCAGAATCATCTCATATTTTTATACTGTACCAATGACCCAGACTTAGCAGGTGCTAACTCTTAAATTCTAGGGCCAAACACAAATTTTACCCCCAATTCCCAAAATTTGCATCTAAAACCGAAAATTACATGTCCTATATGGTCCTCCATACCTTTACTCCACTGCGCATGTGCAGTGTCAAGGAGATCTCGAAATTGGCGCCAAAAGTCATTCTTTGTTTGGCCCTTCATCAGTTCACATCTGACTGATATTTGTGCTTGTAAATCTCAGTTTAAATGATGCTAGACACATAAATATGAGAGAAATGGTGGATCTAAAGAGGAAATAGAAGGATGAGAGGAAAATTCAGTGTCAGGAAATAATCAGGGCTGTAACTTAAAATTTTTTTATGAAATTATGTTATGTTCCCTAATTTCGAGGCATGAGCCTGTTGTTATCATTCTTGCTATGAAAGTTCCACTGCTTGATCAGTGTTGCCTCTCTCCCTTTCCTTTATTCCCCCCTTGCTATTCTCCCATGCTTTTGGCATATTTTCTGTAATAATTATTACTAAAATTTCTTGGGAGTTTTGGCTTCGTAACAGAATGAATTTCTGTTCTTTTCCCCATGTTGACGTCCTCACCCTTAGGTGTTTAGGCGTTGTGATCTGCATCTACCATCTGATGTTCTGCAGTTTCTTCTAGGGAAATCTCTGTTTTGCATCAGATAGTGTTTAAATTGGTAACTGATTTCGGGACATGTTTATCAGTGCCTGGAGTCATGTTTCTGGTTTTTGTACAACTTCTTGTTTACATTGACAACGAATACTGCTGATAGTGATTTCTTGTCTTTACATTAGTTTAGACATAGCAAGATACATTAATATTGTATGTAAGTGTTGCATTAATTTTTTGAAATGTTTTAAAAAATTTTGTCCACACTTAGGCTTCTTTGGGATCTATTTGGGCTCGGTGTTCCCATTGGGAACTTGGGCTCTTCTGAAAAATTTTTTCAAAAAATTTTTTTTTTTGAAAATTATTTTCTTTCAAAGATTATAATGAATTATGTTATATTATGTATCTTTATTTCAAGGGATAGTGCAGCTAATATGACTGTGTATTTTTTTATTGATGAAAAAATATTTTTTATTTATAATGCGAGGATATCTTCCTCTAATTCTCAGGTTAACAATGTATTCGCACTAATTCCTGCTCTGTGTGTGTTGATTGAAATGACAAAGTTGGAGACGTGTGTCATGATATTGTGTTTGCGGGGAAGGTTCCATAA
Source organism: Pictodentalium vernedei (assembly GCA_031216915.1). Lineage (NCBI taxonomy): Eukaryota > Metazoa > Mollusca > Scaphopoda > Dentaliida > Dentaliidae > Pictodentalium > Pictodentalium vernedei. Next base: position 150,567,224 of record CM062293.1, read on the forward strand.
CGGTCCTCTCTCCGTAGGATCACTCTATATTATCATTTTATTTTTCAGAATTCAGAGTGATGTTTTCGTGATGTCTTCGACAAGTGTGTCTCCGTCGTTGCAGTGTTAGGGCTAGCAGCTAAGTGCTCAGGGTAATACGACAATTGCCGAAGAGGTCCCTAGTAGGATCAAAAGCATTGATCGTCCGCTAGTCCGCCCGGTGTAGCGACCATTCATCGAATGGCTCGGCAGCCGGGTTTGTCCGTTATGGTTCTGGGAAAAAGTGTTGGTGATGTGAGCACTATAAACTTGGAACGTGCACACCCAGCAACGACAGATCCGAGGATAGTACGGAGGAAGCCTGTCAGTCTAGTAGCTAGCTCATCCAGGTCTATCCGGACCGCAAGCGAGAGAGGCCCCCTCTCTCTTACAACTACATTTGAGCCGCAATGTTGTTGTATGTTTGTTTGTTAGTCGGAACTTAAGTCCAATCCCCATGTTCGGGATGTTCCGTCACATACTCAGTCCGAACTGGCTGTGTTATGGGCTTCCTCATCCTCATTTCAACATACACCACTGCACCTTGGCTTGTAACCACAGAGTTTCAGGGGACGTTCGCATATTATATAAATGCAGGAATGAACGTTCCTAGAGCTCCTGCTTTGCCGACCAGGGAATATTGTCGACCAGGTTACTTCATCTGTTAGCCAAGGATATGAGGTCTTTCCCGATGGGACGTTCGCATATTATATAAATGCAGGAATGAACGTCCCTGGAGCTGACAGTGGATACTATGTAAGTCACGGCTCCACAGGCCTCATTCAGGAATAAGAATGCGGTGATTTTCTGTGATGTCTTCAAAAGTGTGCTTCCGTCGTCACAGTCAGATGAAGAGCTAGCGGATAAGTGCTCATGATATTACGTCAATTGCCTAAGAGGTCCCTAGTAGGATCGACGGCATTGGCGTCCGCTAGCTCGTCCGGTGTAGTGGCCATTCATCGGCAGCCAGGTTCGTCCATTGCCGTCCAGGAAGGAGATTTGGGTGATGCGAGCACTATAATAAGACAAAGTGCACACCCAGTGACGACGGATCAGAGGAGAGAACGGAGGAAGCCTATTAGTCCGGTTCCTCTCTCGTACAACAACATCTGGGACCAGATGTTGTGGTACTAAACATTTCGCATTCGGAGCATACGTCCGCCGCTCGGGACGCTCCGTTATATAGACAGTCCGGAGAGACTGTTGATTTGGCTTCCTCATCCTCACGGCAGCTCACACGACCACACCCCTTGGCTACGTGACCACGGATATCCAGCCAGCTTCGCCGATCAGGGATTCCACGGCAACCAGGTCACGCCATCCGGTAGCCAGGGACACGAGGCCTGTAGACTCCGGACGTTCGCATAAAAGAAGTATGCAGGAGTCAACGTACACGGAGCTTCCAGCGGCAAAGCAACGTAAGACCGCTACTCCACAGGCCTCAGTGACGGACGTGCTATCCCAAATAGCACAACTTATCGCAGCATCCCAGCAGACGACAAAATCTCTGTCGGATCAGGAATTATCCGACGTCGCTGCGTCGGTACGCTCCGCTGAAGCATCAGGTACGGATGACCGAGAACTTCATAGGGTCCGACAGGATGGCGAAAGGGATTCAGAGGATTTGGAGCTTTCCCTTTCGGAACAACATAAAGCTGCCGTAGATTTTATCCGGCATTATCTTCCAGAGGTTGTTCCGTCGGACCAGAATGCTGCGATGCCGGATAAGAGACTGATAGCGTCATTGGACACAGAATTTTTTGATCGGTTCAGGGACATCGTCCCTGAGTTTCCGACACAGTCCAATAATGTCACAAGAACATTTGAATTATTGAATGACGCTACATATAAGCTTGCTACCAAAACTAGCAAGACTGGTTTCTTGTCCGCAAATGCTCTAAATCTGCCTTTCATCAATTCAAGGAATAAATACGAAATGGCAGGACAGGGCATACCGAGAGTTCCTCTGCATCTAGACGACCAGGCTGAAGACTTAGAATTGTCTATACCGTCGTCTATGTCAATTCCAACCATGACGTTGGAAACGACAATAATGTCTAACAGATTTAACTTAGACGCTTTATCATATGCAGATCACCTTTCTAAGGCGTTATCATTACGTCTTCAAGGGAAAGAATTCCAGGATATACAATCCTCATTAAGAGTTCTTTCAAGGGCAATAGCTTATTCCACGTATAACTGCGCCCTTTCAGTGGCAAACCTGGAGTTGGTTAGACGTGACGCAGCCCTAGCTACATCCACGTGCGTGGATGGTAAGGTGAAAAACTCTCTCAGAGTCGCTTCGGTCTCCGGAGAGCTTCTCTTCGACGGCAAGCTTTCAGCAATCTATGATAAGATAACTAAGAAAGCTTCGGATTCTCTGCTATTGAAATCCGCTTCTAAAAAGTCGGATACAGCAGAAAAGAGTAAGACAGGCATTTCTGGGACAAGTACGCCCAAGAGAAGTTCCTATAGAGGTTCCTATGCGTCCTCTAGGTCTTATTCTAGAGACTCTCAAGGCAGTGACTCACGTGGGGGACGTTATTCTGGCCGAGATAACCGGTCACACGTCCCTAGGTCGATGGGGCGAGGTGCGGGTCGTGGAGGACGTAGTTTCTCCTTCCGCAAGCCTCGCAGGTCCAGGAGGTGATGGTTTGAACCTCTATCGTGTTCTGGTAGGCAGAATATATTATCGAGTTTTATAAACGATTGGGCGTCAATTACAGATGACCCCTGGGTTCGAGGGGTAATTTCGGAAGGACTAAGAATATCCTTCAAACGAAAGCCTCCATTAACTCGAAGTCCAAAATGGACTCAGCTTCCGTAAAATCCGCAGAAAAGAGACGCTCTTTTATCTGAAGTACAGTCTCTTCTGAAGAAGAACGCGGTAGAGGTCGTAGAAGACCAGGAATCACCAGGTTACTACAGCCATCTGTTTCTGGTTCCAAAACCAGACGGCTCGTTCCGTCCAGTCATAGATTTGAGCTGGATAAACAAGCTGATCGTTGCTCCGAAGTTCTATATGGAAACGATTCGATCAGTCAGAGCGAGTATTCGGGTGAACGACTATGCTACAAGCATAGATCTCAAGGATGCATACTTTCACGTCATGGTACATCCGACATTCAGAAAGTGTCTACGCTTCGCAGTCCTACGAGTTGTATATCAGTTCCGAGCGATGTGCTTCGGTTTGAACCTAGCGCCCTGGGCTTTCACTTGAATAATGAACTTGGTAATGATATATTTCCGAGCTCATTCGTCTGCGGTAACATCGGCTGACCTGGACGACATTCTTCAGAGATACGGCAACGAGTTAACGCTTCAGAACGATGTGTAGAATCTGCTTCTATTACTCCGACGTCTCGGTTTTATAATAAACGAGGAGAAGTCGGATCTGGTGCCGTCCAAGTCATTCACTCATCTGGGAATGAGCTTCGAGACGCACAACAATCTCGTTCGTCTGCCGTTAACCAGAGTGAAATTAATCAGTTGTTACGCTTGCTATTGTCTTCACTCAGACAAAGTTACAGCGAGAGAATTCATCAGACTGATGGGTCGTGTGGAGCTGCCGTGGATTTTATTCCAGTGGGGCGGCTACGCACTTGTCCTCTCCAAATCTTTTTGACTCAAAAAGAACAGAGTTGGAGGGTGAAGATTCTTTCGTTCGTTATGTACATCCTCTTGTAAGTCAAGTGAAACAGATTCAGACTTGGGCAGATATTCAGTGGTTTATTCAGGGAAATAACTTCCACTGCAATTGCCGGATCCGAGTTTTACAGTTTTGACGGATGCCAGTTAAATAGGTTGGGACCCAACATTGAGCCCAACGGTTTTTTAGTGCCAGGGTCCTTGGGATCCGTAGTTCCTAATCAAGCACATAAACATCAGGAATTGATGTCATTTTGGCTTGCGTTACGTCATTGCATGAATGTTATCCAGATTGCCCACAGGCAATTCTGTCCGAGAATTTGACTGTATAAGCGTATTTTCGGAACTAGGGAGGTACTCATTCCATTCTGTTATTCACTGTATCGGAACGAATCCTTCTGTTGGTACTAGAACATCAAGTTCTCCTATCGGTCTGTCGTATTCCGGGTCGTCTGAACATATTAGCAGACTCCCTTTCACGAAAGGGCTGCTTATTGCAGTCAAATGGACTTTTAACAACGAGTATTTATATCAGATTTGCTACCTATGAGAGCAGCCAATGATGGACTTATTTGCGACGCATCTCAACAATCAGTTGCAAGTGTATGTGTCAACATGTTCGGATCCTCAAGCGTTTGCAGTTGACGCTCTATCCATCTCGTGAGACGGGATAATAGGATATGGGTATCCTCCAGCGCCGTTGATTCAGCAGATATTGCATAAGTTAAATAATCTCAATGCAATTCTGTTGGTAGCACCTCTGTCTCCACAAAGACCGTGCATTAATCTGTTTAGGTGTCTGTTGTGGCTTATGCTGTGGAAGCTTCCTCCACATTTCGGTCCATTCTATAGTTAGATGGATTCTATTAGCTTTCAGTACTGCTTATGATAATATCTTCAACACAGCAGTCTGCGATTAAGATTTTAGCTCTTGAAGTAAGAGTTCTTTCTACTTCAGAGGCTTATGCTAATAGCGTTGCTATTACAGTTCTAATGATGGCTGCATATTGGTTTTAGCCTTTCACTTGCACGAGTTTATACCTCAGAAATATTGAGTCCATTTCTAGAGACCGGCATTGTTTAGTTTCATTATCTGTTGCTCAGAATGTCGTCCACTAAACAGTTGCAACTATAGTTGTGTAGGCTTTGGTTCCGGCAGTGACTCTGTGCTGCCGCCCTCTTCGCTCTGGGGTATTTGACCCAGGGCAAGGGGAAGGGGGGGGGGGGGTGTTCCCTTAGGTCACCTGCTTTATAGTGAAAAGCAAGGGAATACCTCCCCTAGAGTCAGTAATTCTAGTCGGTACCGGGATGATTTTTAAAGTGTAAAGATAATCTTTTTACTCATCCATGTAATATTTTTAAGTGTACCTCGGTGTGTAGTATTTGTATATGTCACATATCATGCAGACATTAATATACAATTATCGGTCACTTTTAATGAACTTAAGAGTCTCATTTATCTGGACTACTTTATTTATCGGCTTTCCTTTAAAAATAGTTACCATAATGGATTATACTGGAGGTTAATAGACATCAGTGATGTTATTATGCTCAAGTACAGAATGGTGTTGTGTCTTTCTCGCTTTGATGCAGAATAGAAAGATACATGTAAAGCCTATTTCTCCTTTCTCCTTGAGGGGATAATTCTGTATATATATAGTTGAGTTATTGGATTGCTTTATGTCCTAGGCCCCCAACCTTTTTACTATTCAGCTAAGTCTGGGTCATTGGTACAGTATAAAAATGTTAAAAAATTTATAGTAATTTATATATTTTTTATACTTACCAATGACCCAGACGGGGATGGCCCTCCCATGAGTTCGGAACTCATACCTCCCCGCTGAGTACATAACGCTTTTCCAGGCACTGCTTGTAAGAATGACTTTTGGCGCCAATTTCGAGACCTCCTTGGCACTGCGCATGCGCAATGGAGGAAAGCTATGGAGGACCATATAGGACATGTAATTTTCGGTTTTAGATGCAAATTTTGGGGATTGGGGGTAAAATTTGTGTTTGGCCCTAGAATTTAAGAGTTAGCACCAGCTAAGTCTGGGTCATTGGTAAGTATAAAAAATATATAAATTACTATAAATTTTTTAACTTTTAGCTCAACTTTGACGTAGTCAAACTTGAGGTTTTGTCATGGCCTGTCGTCCATCTGGATGTCTGTCCATCCATCAACAATTCAATACCGCTCGGGCTAGAGGCCATATTTATGAACCGCTCTTTACGAAACTTCTCGGGTACCTTTGTTACCACCGTGGGACAAGAACGAGTGTTTTTGGGTGCGGTCCAAAATTCAAGATGTCTGCCGGCAGCCATTTTGTTCTGAAATTAGTGCAATCAGTTTTTTGTACAGAACTTCTGTATGAAAGTTCTGATTTGAATATAAATTTTTGTATGAATGTTTTGTAACGTGGAATACATCACATATAATACAGGGTTTTTTTCTAGTGCAGAAATTATGGAATTTAGATGAACTTTGATTTACACAGTAAATACACATGTCAATGTGGCTCGTGCTACCGGCTGTAGTTATGAACCGATCTTCACAAAACTTCTTTTGTACTTTTGTTACCATTAACCAGTTTTGGGCTCACCAACGGTAGTTGTGTGAGCCTATGCCATAGCCCTCATGTTGGCTTCGTCGGCATCCAGTTCATTCATTTTGAACTTTTGTGTGCAGGTTTTGATTTTTTTTTTTATTTTGCTTTTTTTTTTATGTCAGCATGCTTTTCAGGGATATATAATAGTAATATTTTATTCAACCCTTTCCATGCTTAGTTACTTGAATTTTGGACTTTTGTGTCCAGGTTTTTTACTTTTCTGTGCAGGTTTTTGATTTTTGTATACAGGTTTTGAAATTTTGTCTTCTTGTGGAGTTTTACCTTACTGGCATATTGCCATGGTGGTTACCTTAACATTTCAGGGTATTTTTCTCAATTTTAACCCTTTGAAACAAATGTGATACTTTTTTTACTTTTATGTGCAGGTTTTGAGGTTTGTCTTTCTTTTCTTCCAAGTGGATATTTTTCAAGTAGAGTTTCACCTTACTGGCATATTGCCATTGTGGTTACTATGACATTTGCAGGGTATTTTATTCAATTTTAACCCTTTAAAACAAATGTGATACTTTTTTTACTTTTATGTGCAGGTATTGAGGCTTGTCTTTCTTTTCTTCCAAGTGGCGACTTACCTTGTAGCATATTGCCATGGTTACTATTTTAGGTTAGGATGCTTCTTGGGGCTAGTTTTATATCATTTAACCCTTTAGCTGCTTATTTACTTTAATTTTGGACTTTTGTGTGCAGGTTTTTGACTTTTGTGTACATGTTTTGATATTTTCTTTAAGTGGAGTTTTACCTCACTGGCATATTGCTATGGTGGTTACTGTAACATTTTCAGGGTATTTTTCTCAATTTTAACCCTTTGAAACAAATGTGATACTTTTTTGACTTTTATGTGCAGGTTTTGAGGTTTTTCTTTCTTTTCTTCCAAGTGACGACTTACCTTGTAGCATATTGCCATGGTTACTATTTTAGGTTAGGATGCTTCTTGGGGCTAGTTTTATATCATTTAACCCTTTAGCTGCTTATTTACTTTAATTTTGGACTTTTGTGTGCAGGTTTTTGACTTTTGTGTACATGTTTTGATATTTTCTTTAAGTGGAGTTTTACCTCACTGGCATATTGCTATGGTGGTTACTGTAACATTTTCAGGGTATTTTTCTCAATTTTAACCCTTTGAAACAAATGTGATACTTTTTTGACTTTTATGTGCAGGTTTTGAGGTTTTTCTTTCTTTTCTTCCAAGTGGATATTTTTCAGGTAGAGTTTCACCTTACTGGCATATTGCCATGGAGGTTACTGTGGCATTATCAGGATATTTTTCTCAATTTTAACCCATTGAAACAAATGTGATACTTTTTTTTTTTTACTTTTATGTGCAGGTTTTGAGGTTTGTCTTTCTTTTCTTCAAAGTGGAGACTTACCTTGTAGCATATTGTCATGGCTCCTATTTTATGTTAGCATGCTTCTTGGGGCTAGTATTATATTATTTAACCCTTTAGCTCATTATTTACTTTAATTTTGGACTTTTGTGTGCAGATTTTGGACCTTTTTTTTTACTCCAGCCACCCCTTTACATTGGCGACCTGCTGGTGAGCCACAGGGTACTGATAACCCTTCTGGTTCACTTTGGGATGTGAACGAGTATTTTTGGGTGCAGTCCGAAATTCAAGATGGCTGCCAGTGGCCATTTTATAATGAAATTAGGTACAGTAAGTTTTTTGCACAGCACTTCTTTATGAAGGTTCTGATTTGAATAAATTTTTGATTGCATGTTTAGTAACATGGAATACATCAAATATGATAGAGGGCTTTTTCTCGTGCGTAAATTATGCAAATTAGATGAACTTAGATTTATTCAGTGTTACTTATACACAGTTAGTACACATGTCAATATGACTCGGGCTGGAGGCTGTATTTATGGACCGATTTCCACGAAACTTCTTGTTTACCTTTGTTATCACCTTGGGATGAGAACGGAAATGTTTTTGGGTGCGGTCCAAAATTTCAAGATGGCGGCTGGTGGCCAATTAGACAAACTTTGATTTATTCAAGGCTACTTATACACAGTAAGTGCACATTTCAATACGGCTCTGGATAGAGGCTGTAATTTATGAACTGATCTTCACAAAACTTCTTGGGTGCCTTTGTTGTCACCGTGGGACAAGAACAAGTGTTTTGGGGTTTGGTCCAAAATCCAAGATGGCTACTGTTGGCCATTTTGTGCCAAAATTAGGTGCAATCAGACTTTTTTGTACAGAACTTCTATATTTATTGATGATTTTTCCTTTGGATGGAGTTGATGAGTTTATTTTTAGCTCCACTTTGAAGTAATCAAATTTGAGGTTTTGTCATGGCCCGTCGTCCATCTGAACGTCTGTCTCTCCATCAACATGGCTCTGGCTACAGGCTGTATTTATCAACTGATCTTTATGAAACTTCTTGGGTACCTTTGTTATCACTGTGGAACGAGAACAGGTGTTTTTGGGTGCGGTCCGAAATTCAAGATGGCCACCAGTGGCTATTTTGTACCAAAATTAGGTGCAATCAGATTTTTGTACAGACCTTCTATATGAAGGTTCTGATTTGAATAAATTTTTGTGTGATGTGTATATTCAAATATGTTGAAGCCAAGTTCCTGTGTTAATATTTGGTGTTGTTTGGGAAGGGTAAACATTATTACCACAATCCGATTCTATTTCCAATGAGAAAAATAAAACCTTCTCACCTGTGGGAACCCTATGAGCTAAAGATAAAAAAATTCAAATACCTATATTTTAAGAAGGACTGGACAAATATTTATTAATTAGTTTGAATCAACCTTAGAAGGGTTTGAATCAAACAGGCCACAACAATTTCTAACATTTGGCTTATGGTGCACCATACAAGGATCCCCATTGTACCATTAACGCAATGGAGATTTCTTTTCTAGTTTAGCATCTAACTGTCACTCACCTTTACATTACCTGTACATTTGTTACAGGCCACGATCACTATTTATATACAGACCTTTACAATACTTTACATGTACCTTTGTTATCAGGTCATTACCTAGATGTGTGTCATTGCTGTGTCACATACTATACATGTACATGTCTTACACAAATTGAGCTACAGTGTCATTGACACTTTCATTGGAACACAGATTCCAGAATTAATCAAACTAGGTCCATGGGTTCATATTTGGTCTCACTATTAGACCCCAAACTGACAGTTTAACACAGTGCAACATGAGAAATATTCTTTAAACATCTTCTTTAGATCCACCAGTCAGAATATTTTCATATTTGGTTTGTAGCATTTTTAGGAGGGGTCAGATTCAAGTTTGTTTGAATTAACTCCATGGCTTCCAGGGCTTGCATTTTAGAATTGCGATCAGACTGATTGATAGGCCTGGTGAAGTGGTCGACCAGGCTGATTTTTGTTCATTGGGGCTGATTTATTTTTTTACACGTGAATGTGCATATTATATTGATATTTCTTGGGAATTGTGTTATTTGATGATTTGTTATGTCAAATGAATAAAGATTAATAATTCCAGTTCAACCTAATTGCCTTTTATTCATTTGCTATGCACCATTTATAATCATTAATTCCAATTTTTCAAGAAACGTATATTTTTATACTGTACCAATGACCCAGACATAGCTGGTGCTAACTCTTAAAATATAGGGCCAAACACAAATTTTGCCCCCCAATCCCCAAAATTTGCATCTAAAACTAAAGAAAACATGTCCTGAAAGGCCCTCCACACTTCGCCCCTACTGCGCATGCGCAGTGTCAAGGACGTTCCGAAATTGGCACCATTTATCATTCTAAGTTTGGCCCTTCATCAGTTAACATCTGACTGATCTTTGTGCTTTTAAATCTCAGTTTAAATGATGCCAGACACATAAATATTAGTGAAATGGTGATTCTAAGGAGGATAGAAAAGGAGGAGAGGAAAAGAATGTGTGACAGAATATTATCAGGGCTGTAACTTAAAATTTTTTAATGAAATTATGTTAAGTTACCTATTTTCAAGGCAGCAGCCATTTTGTTGTCATTCTGATTATTTAGTTACACTGTTTTTTCAAGTGTTTTTCCTCTCTCCCTGTCCTTTAAGTTCCCCCTTGCTATTCTCCCATGCTTTTGGCATAGTTTCTGTAATTATTATTACTAAAATTTCTTGGGAGTTTTAGCTGTATAACAGAATGAATTCTGTTCTTTCCCCATGTTTACGTCTTCACCTACGGGTGGTTAGGCGTTGTGTTCTGCATCTACCATCTGATGTTCTGCAGTTTCTTCCCTGGAAGTCTCTGTTTTGCATCAGATGGTGTATTTTTGGTAACTGATTTCGGGCCTGGGTGCCTGGAGTCTTATTTTAGTGTTTTTACACTCATTGTTTACATTTACAACAGCCCTCTGTGTGAGGGGGGGATTTCTAAATAATAATATCTTTATGTTATTTTAATCATAACTAGATACATTATTATTGTTCGTAAGTGTTGAATAAATTGTTTAAAATATTTTTAAAATTTTTGTCCACACTTAGGCTTGGGATCCATTGGGGCTCAACGTTACTTTTCAGAAACTTGGGCTGTTCTGAAAAATATTTTTTCAAAATATTTTGATTTCAATTATTTTTTCTATATTAATGGATCATATTATTATTATGTATTTTGATTGCCAGGGGTTAGTGCGAGTACCAGGACTTGTTTTCTTTTCACATTGAAAGGATATTGATCAATTGTTTTAAGAGGAAGTCTTCCTCTGACCTTATTATCATTCTATATGTGGTCAGTGTACTCGCATTAACTCCTGTTCTGTATCGTATGATTTCGATGACAATATGGGAAGCGTATGTCACGGTATGTTGTTGGGGATTTGGACACTCCGGTCCTTTCCCCGCAGGGTCACTCTACTTTATCAATTTCTATTTCAAACGATCAAGATTAGGGTGATGTATCTGTGATGTCTTCCAACAGTGTGCCTCCGTCGTCACAATTAATGAAGGGCTAGCGGAAAAGTGCTCATGTAATACGCCAATTGCCTAAGAGGACCCTAGTAGGTTCGACGGCCTTTGACGTCCGCTAGCTCGCCCGGTGTAGCGTCCATTCACCGAATGGTTCGGCAGCCGGGTTCGTCCGTTGCGGTCTAGAAGGAATTTTGGGGTGATGTGAGCACTATAAAATTAACTTAATGCACACCCAGTGACGGCGGATCGGAGGGAGAACGGAGGAAGCCTTTTAGTCCGGTTCATAGCTCGTTCCGGTCCATCCGGACGGCAAGCGAGAGAGGCCCCTCTCTCGTTCAACAACATCTGGCCCCAGATGTTGTGGTACAATGTGTCGTTAGCGGAGCATACGTCCGTCGCTCGGGACGCTCCGTTGTATAGGCAGTCCGCTGAGACTGCTAAGGCTTCCTCTTCTCGTCAGCGCACACGACCGCACCTTGGCTGCGTGACCGCCGATATATTACCAGCTTCGCCGATCAAGGATTCTTCGGCGACCAGGTCACACCATCCGGCAGCCAGGGATTCGAGACCGATGGACTCCGGACGTTCGCATAGGAAAAGTATGCGGGAGCCATCTGATGCGGAGCTGCCCTCGGCGAAGCAGCGATAGACTGCGCCTCCGCAGGTCTCGACGCCGGACATTCTTGTGCACATAGCACAGCTTATCGCAGCATCCCAGCAGCCGACAGAAACGGTGTCGGATCGAGAATTATCCGACAGCGCTGGGGCGGTAGCCGGGGACTCGAGGCCTGCAGACTCCGGACGTTCGCATAGGAAGTGTGCGGGAGTCAACGTTCACGGAGCTTCCAGCGGCAATGCATCGTAAGTCCGCTACTGCACAGGCCTCGGGAACGGACGTGCTTTCCTTAATAGCACAGTTTATCGCAGCATCCCAGCATCAACTGAATCTGTCGCATATATTTTATCCGACGATGCTGGGTCGGGACGCTCCGCGGAAGCGGGTACGGACGTCCGAAAGTTTCATCCGGTCCGACGGGATACCGAAAGGGATTCGGTGGATTTCAGGCTTTCCCTTTCGGAACAACATATGCTGCGATGCCGGATAAGAAACTGATAGCGTCGGTGGACTTAGAATTTTTTGGTTCGGTTCAGGGACATCGTCCCTCAGTTCCGACATAGTCCAATAATGTCACACAAACTTTAGAATTATTGAACGACGCTATATATATTATTATTTTATGCTTGCTATCCAAGCATTTCTGGTTTCTTGTTCGAAGAGTTATGGAGATGTCTTTCAAAAGTGTGCCTCTGTCGTCATAGTTAATGAAGAGTTAGCGGCAATAAGTGCTCATGGAATATGTCTATCGCTTACGGAGTGACATTCGCTAGCTCACCCGGTGTAGCGTACATTCATCGAATGGTTCGGCTGCCGGGTTCGTCCGTTGCGGTCTAGGAAGGAGATTTGGGTGATGCGAGCACTTTAATTACTTTAGTACTCACCCAGTGACGGCAGATTGAGGACAGATCGGAGGAAGCCAACAACATAGGGGACCGCATGTTGTGGTTCAGATATTTTACATTCGGAGCATATGTCCGTTGCTCGGGACGCTCCGTTATATTGACAGTCCGAGAGACTGTCTTTAATGCTTCCTCATCCTCACAGCAGGGCACACGACCGCACCTTGGCTACGTGACCTCGAGTATCCGATCAGTTTCGGCATTCAGTGATTCCACAGCGAATAGGTCGCGCCATCCGGTAGCCAAGGGACACGAGGCCTATACACTCCGTTCGCTCGCATATTGGAAGTATGCACGGGGTAACGATCTCGGAGCTTCCTGCGGCAATGCATCGTAAGACCGCTGCTCCTCAGGCCTCAGTGACGGACGTGCTATCCGAGTTAGCACAGTTGTTTCGCAGCATCCCAGCAATTGACGGTTTCTCGGTCGAATCAGGAATTATCCGACGGCGCTGGGTCGGTGCGGTCCGCGGTTGCATCAAGCTACGGACGACCGAACGCTTTATAGGGTCCGACAGGATGGCGAAAGGGATTCGAAAGATTTCGAGTTTTCCCTTTAGTAGTATCGGAAGATGCCTTTCATATCTTCTGGCATTTCTTCCAGTGATTATTTTTCGGACTTCATTGCTGCGATCTTGGATAAGAGACTTATAGCGTCATTGGACTCGGATTTTTCAATCGGTACAGGGACTTTGTCCCTGACTTACCGACGCAGTCCAATATTGTCATTACAACATGTGTTTTATTTTTCGACGCTATATATTTATATATATATACAAGCCTGCTACTAAGCATGATAGTTTAGTTTCTTGTCCGCGTGGCTCATTTCTGCCATTTTATCTTTTTTACATATAGTTTATTTTGGCAGAGCAGGGCATACCGAGAGTTCATATGCGTCTAGACGGTGTGATTAAAGACTGCATATATTCTTTTTCGCCGTTTATGTCTTTTCCAATTTCAATGTTGGGAACGACATTATGTATAGTAGACTTAACTTAGACGCTTTATTATACGTAATCCGCCTTACTGAGGCGTTATCATTACGTCTTCAAGAAAAGATTTACGAGATATTATTCTCAATGTAATTTCTTTTGAGGGCAGTAGTTTGTTCACGTATAACTCCGCCCTTCAGTGGCTGATTGGAGTTGGTTAGACGTGATGCAGCCCTAGCTACATCCACGCGTGGATAGTAGGTTAAGAACTCTCTCAGAGTCGCTTCGTTCTCGGAGGAGCTTCTCTTCGACGGCAACTTTCCGGCAATCCATGAATTGCTTGATTTATACATTCTCTTGTCTATCTAGTGTTACAAGAGATTCAGACCGGGGCAAACTTTCGGTGGTTGACTCAGAGAGTGCCGCCGCAGTTGCCGGACCCGAGTGTGGCTGTTATGACGGTTGCCAGTCAAACAGATTGGGATATATTCTGATCCCTACGGATTCGAAGTGCCAGGGTCTTTGGATTCCGCAGTCTTTTAGCTAGCAGTTTAACTTCCGCGGAATAATGTTTTTTAGGCTTGCTTTATGTCATTGCATGAACATTATTCAGAAACGCATGCCCAAATTCCTGTCCTTTAATTCGACAGTAGTGGCGTATCTCCGGAACCAGGGAGGCTCTCTTTCGTTTCCGTTATTCAATTTAATGGAAAGAATCCGTCTGTTGGTTATAGTACACCAAGTTCAGTTTTGGTCCGTCATATTCTGGGTCGTCTGATTGTTTTATCGCACTCCCGTTCTCTTACGGGTCGCTTGTTGCTGTCAGAATGGACTCTCAACAAACAAGTATTTAATCAGATTTGCTATCTATGGCAGCGCCCAATGATGTTTTATTTATGACACAGCTTGCTAATCAATTGCAGACGTATGTGTTGGCTTGTCCAGATCTCTGAGCTAATACTGTTAACGCTCTATTGATCTATAGGACGGAATGATAGGATACGCGTATCCTCCGGCGCTGTTGTTTTAGCAGGTATTGCTAAGATAAACAACCACAATACATTTCTGTTGATAGCATCTCTATCTTCACAGAGATCATGAGTAATTTACTCTCTTGTCTACTGTGGATCTTAACGTGAAATCTTCCTCTATGTGAGGATCTTTTTTCACTGGGTAAATCGTGTCATCTTTATCACAACCAGCAAGGTCGCAACCTTCATGTATTCCGTTGTGTGGTCCGTATTGCATTGTAAGCACTGTACTAGACGAGCTTTGGACGCGATTTCTTACTATAGGAGATCCTCTTCTTCGCTATTCTATGCGACTAAAGTGGAGGCTCTTCCGTTGTGGTGTAGGGATCATTATGTTCATATGTTGATCCCTCCATACTACTCATTGCTATTTTTTAGTATACTTGTTTCACAAGATCTACTGCAGCCTGTTGTTATTTAGGTTATAGGTTTATGTTACCTCATACCTATGCACTCTACGATAGTTTACAATTGAGTCTTTTGTCTCTTTATCTAAGTCAGTTAGTAACTTTTTGATAAATAGACTTAGAATCTTTAGATTAAATTCCTATACGGATTTTAACTTCGGTTCTTATTTAGCTAAGTAATCATTTGAGCCTCTGGAAACAGTAGTTTTCAATTTCTGACCTTTTAGACAGTAATTCTGTTGGTTTCTCTTTTACTGTAGAGTCAGTGAGTTTCATGCACTATCGATGGATGATTTTCACTTTCATAGTTTCGGAATCAATACTTCCGTTACTATTTAGGTTGGATTGTTGCATAAGAGTTAGGCTCCTATTATCCGGAACCTATTATTTTAAGGTCCTTCCGTCTTCGTATGGGCATAGGCCTTTACTCTTTCCGGGTACAGTTTATGTATTTATAAACAGATATCTGTTTATTACAAGGGCGTAAGCTTCTTCTGTCTTTGATGTCTAGTAGAAGGACGTTACGCTCCATTTTATTGTTAATGGATTCTATTAACTAGCGTACTGCTTATGGTATATCATTGGCTTAGCAGTTGTGCTTAAGATTTCGGCTCATGAAGTAAGAGTTCTTCTACTTCTTGGGCTTACATTAATAGTGTTCCTATTATAAATTTTTGAAGGCTGCTCATTGCGCTCAGCCATCCATTCATGAATTTTATCTCAGAAATATCGAGTCCATTTCTGGAGGCCTCTATTGTTAGGTCTATTATCTACTGCTCAGAATGTCATTCACTTAACAGTTGCTACTATAGCTAGGTAGGCTGTCTGTTTCGGCAGTGTCTCCGTTTGGCTGCCCTCTTCGCTCTGGGCTATTTGACCCAGGGCAAGAAAAAGGGGGGGGGGGGGGGGGGGGGGGGGGGGGGGGAGGGTGTTCCCTTGGATCACCTGTTTTTACTATGAAAACAAGGGGATACCTCCTCCGGAGTTAGTAATTCTGAGCTGTTATTGGGATGGTTGTTTAGTGAGAAGTTTAAGTTTATAAAATTCATTCAAGTCTTAGTTTTTAAAGTATAGCTTTTGAATATTGCATATGTCAACGGACATGATTATGCAATTCTCACACACTTTTAGGAGTATAAGAGTCTCTATTCTCTAGACTTACTTTATTATTGGCTTACTTTAAAAATTATTAGTATAAGGATTATTGGATATTTATAGAGTACATGGATGTATGAAGCTCAATTTTTGGAAGGTGTTGTATCTTTCTAATTTATCATAAATAAGAAAGATACATGTAAGGCCTATTACTTCTTTTCCCTACAGGGGATGACTCTATTTTATTTTATTGAGCGTATTCCATTTTGCTCTATGTCCTTGGCCCTCCAGCCTTTTTACTATTCAGCTATGTCTGGGTCATTGGTACGGTATAAAAATGTTAAAAAATTTATAGTAATTTATATATTTTTTATACTTACCAATGACCCAGACGGGGATGGCCCTCCCAGGAGTTGGGAACTCTTGCCTCCCCGCTGAGTACATAGCGCTTACCAGGCACTGGTTATTAGAATGATAAATGGCGCCAATTTCGGAACGTCCTTGACACTGCGCAGTAGGGGCGAAGTGTGGAGGGCCTTTCAGGACATGTTTTCTTTAGTTTTAGATGCAAATTTTGGGGATTGGGGGGCAAAATTTGTGTTTGGCCCTATATTTTAAGAGTTAGCACCAGCTATGTCTGGGTCATTGGTAAGTATAAAAAATATATAAATTACTATAAATTTTTTAACTTAGGTGGCGACACTCAAGAAGGCATGTTGGTTGGTTGTGGGAGGAAAGTTGAATAAAAGCCTGTTTTACATGGGCCAAACCCCTCCTGTAGTGCCACCTTTGTTCAAGAGCCTTAGACTGTAAAATTTCTGTTAACTTATGTGTGGTCTGTGTGGAGCCAACAGGGCAGGCATGTTTTTAAAACATTTTCAATATAGTATACTGAGCAATTCCCCTCCCCCAGTTTGCAATGTACATAGCTGGATGAGAATGGGTACTTAACCTATCCCCCTCCACTCCCCCCCCCCCCCCTTTGAAAAAAATCCTGTCTGACAGTTTTTGGTGTCAGCTGTCAGATATGACATGTTTAACACACACATCTCTCCCCCCCCCCCCCCCCCAACAAAAGAAGAAAAGGAAAGAAAAATAAAGTGTGTTGAATCATTACTTCCATGATATATCAGCAGAGAAACCTCCACAAACGAGTATCCCCCACCCCACAGTGACTGCACTTTAACATGGATTAGCCAATCAGTTATGGAGTTTTCTCCAAGGCATTGTTCGCCAGTCAATTCTCCACTAGAATTTGGCTTCCCATTTAGAAGTTTTTCCAGCTTGGTATGAATCCGAGTGATGTCTGCTGAGTTGTGAAAAACTGGTGATGAAACACATGTATGTGAGTCTAGTTCACAGCTTCAAGCTTTGGAAATTGTTACTATTAACTTCCCAATTTCCTCCCGTCTTCCCCCACAAGTTCAAAAGAACTGCCACTGATCTGTTGGTGTAACACAAGTAGACTGGTATACTTTATTATATTGTGTTTGATATACACATGGAAAAACAACAGTTCAGCGATGTTTGTTATTGGCTGGCATGGCTTTCTCTTGTAGCATTGTTTACATAATTGGTCAAGCGCAATCAACAAAGGCAACTGTGTGGCTCCCTTTGTCGGGGTTGATTGTCTGTTTATAGGAGATTGATGTTAAGCATCTGTATTGAATGTCTTCTGACTTGATTTAGCACAGGCATTTTGAGGGAATGACAGTAATAAGAAAACATTTTGGACATTTTATTCTTATCAATGTAACATTATTATTGTGCTTGGTGGAAATACATGAATAAACCTGGAATCACCCAATTAATTAGTCCCATTGCCAGAAGTGATTTTGTTTTATGAAATCATTCATCACTTGACTCTCTGAGAGTGATAAAATCAATAGATTGATTGTCCTCCTCAGATTATTTTTGCGGCAGCTTGGCCTGGTTAAAATGCAAGCCCCTGGGGCTCATATCCAGGCTCTATGGGAGCCTGAATTTCAACCTAGGGTAATGTAAGGAATATCCTTTACATCTTGAGATGCGCTAGTTAGAATCTTCTGGTAGTTGGTATACAGCTGCCTCATGCAGGCCTGAAAATAAGCAGTCTGACTTTTGCAGAATGAGGTCCCCCAGAGGGTGAATTTGATGATGCTATCCCATACAGCGGGTCAATTTATCCTCTGGGTACCTCTTTCTGTTCAGTTTTGAGAACCTGATTCAGATTGGGGTTCACAGAGGGTACTAAATTCACCCTCTGGGGGACCTCATTTTGCAGATGGCAGTCTGCTTAGTTTTGGGCTTGGCCTCATGGGGTTTCAATCATGGCTTTGTTGACTGCTATTTCACTCCATTTCTTCACTCAACTGATGACCTCCAGAAATATTGAATATTTCAATGAAATGCAACCCAAAACGTTATCAACCTAGTGGTCTTTTTAGAGGGAAGTCCCTCTGTTGTTTTTCAACATCATATCAAGCCTAATGTTGGGTGTGTGTTTGGAGTAGGGAGTTGGAAAATACATGTAGACATAATTTTTCACAACCTCTTTGGTGATAGTCATTGCAGTATGAAGACATGTAAAAGGTGACACTTTCTTTTTGCCTCCATCTTTCTTCTCCCTAAACAATAATACCCTTATTGCTCATTGACAACTTGATCCAGGTGAGCCATTTAGGCTCACTTGAGCCTCTGGTTTAAATTGCAGTGCTCCTTGAGACTGTTGTCAAACAGTGAACTCTTAACTGCTTAATTATTTTTGGTCTTCAGCACATATCATTGACACAGAAGCATTTCAAGTGAGACATTATGACTAACGGTGGGAAGCAGCTGCAGTTTTACCCTGGGTTGTATGATCTGTTTTATCCACAGAGGATCTTCCAATGAGGCCCCAGTTAATATCAAAATTTACAAAACAAGTTCAGTAAATTACAGTTAAAACTAGAAGTCCTGTCACGAACTGTGCGCTTATCTAGGCTTAATTGCACGTAGGTATTGTGCGCAATTGCCACATCGAATGGCATCCAAAGTATGGCAGGTTCTCCTTGTTACTCATAGCAAACACAGGCAATGTCTCTGCCAATGGACCTCCGGGTTACCCGGAGGTCCATTGGCTGAAACATTGCTTGTGCACAGGCTATATTTAAAGAATTTGATAGCCTTACTATGGTCATAACACGCAGATCGACGTACTATTTGTGAGCATTTCATGACAGAACTTCTAGTTTTAACTGTAGGTCTGGGCTGAGCTTTAGCGAGGGCTATACCAAATTTACTGGACAAGTTTTATAAATTTTGATACAAACTGGGGACAAGTTGAAGATTCTATTTATTGTATGATCCAAAAACCACACAAAAGACGCCTAAATGAAATGAAAAACAACCGGGAGCTTCTATAAGGCCTGCAAGTAAGTTACAACTTAAGATGCAGTCCTGGAAATGAGACGGGTGCGAGTGCAATTGCTCCCGTCAGCACCTGTGTTTTCTATTTTACGGGAGCTAAAAAATGCACTCGTTGAAAAATATTTTGGAGCACTAATATACTGTGAGGGCATATAGATGTAAATGTGTGTTGTTTTGAGAAAGCAGCACTCTGTGGCCAGTGGCAAGTAACTGTCATAATTCAGCAATTCCTTAGACATTTAACCCTTTGAACACTAGTGGTATCTGCCATGCCAGTTCAATGGCAGCAATTAGAAGAGTCCATATTCATTATTTGGTGTAGACCAATCAATATTTTCAACGTGCAGCCTTGGGGCTGCGCGTTGAAAATACAGATTGGTCTACCCCACACATTTACTGAACGGCCATCCTATTTAATTAGGTTATGACATGCAATGTTCCTGGCTGGAAAAGCGGCCGCTCATATTCAAAGAATTAAGGTTTCTGGGTGCAGTTTACTCTCGTCCCTGATTTTGCGGGAGCTTAAAACTGCACCCGTCAGTTTTGTTCATTTCCAGCACTGAAAATGCATTGTTTGTCCACAGTGTTCACATCCGGAAATAGTCCCCAATAAAGAATAGGTTACGAAGCATTTAATGGCACAAATTTAATGAAATAATTTTCAAATAAACAGCAACTACGGTCACAGACAACAAATGTTTATTATCTATCATCCCCAGAGCCTGAATCTACAATTTTTCTCTGTTGCTTTATGGGTTGTGCATTACCATTCTTTAATAAATGGACTTAATAACTGGAAGAGGGATAAGATCGTATAATAAAATACTGTACCAAGGTAACTGAGTACATAAAACACAGAATGACACATGCATGTGAATGGGTTAATCAGTATGGCACTAGTGCCAGCCCAGAAGGATAAAATGAGAGGCTGCAGGCTTATCAAGGTTTATCATTCCACGATGGCACTTGTGCCATATCGATTAACCCATTCACATGTGCGTGTCATTCTGTGTTTATTACATGCCTTCACTTCTATTAAACCAATTATTAGGACACTCAGCAATTCATTTGACAACTATCAACAAAAAGAACCCATTTTATACCCTACCAAATTTGTGAAGGGAACCTGTGTTACTATTTCGTCCCATGAGTTCCAATGTGTTCTATGTGCCAACTGGCACATAGAACACATTGGAACTTGGGGGGACAATTTTTAGCTATTGCTAGCAGGGTAGGATTTGTTTTAAAATCTTTGTTAGCAGTTTTTTTTCTAACTCTTAAAATTGATTAGCAAGTGGGTGTAATTGTTTAGCAGTTTTCAGTAATGATGGCTCCACCCTCCAAAGTACTAAAATAAGTCAACAGGTTTATTTAAATCATGTTTCAATCAACCAAATAAACAAAACATACTAAAACAAAACAAAGTCACACTGACTGGGTCATAAACTTTGAAGACTCTACTAGTCTTACAGTTAAAACTAGAAGTCCTGTCATCAATTGCGCGCAAAAACCTCGCCATTTAGCACGTTTATCGGCGCGTTGGAAAGCATATGGAAAGGCTTCCAAATTCTCTACACAGCCTATGCACAAGCAATGGTTCAGCCAATGGACCTCCGGGTTTAACCCGGAGGTCCATTGGCTGAAACATTGCTTGTGTTCTCTGTGAGTAATGGCAAGACTCTGTGGTAATTTGGGTATTTTCAATAGGAAAATTGCGCGCAATTCCTGTGCAAAATTGTCTCAAGATAAGCGCGCAATGCATGACAGGACTTCTAGTTGTAACTGTATATCAGAAGGTCAGTTCAAACGTCATTATTCAAAGGTATGAACTGTCATACTGGAACATAACAATTTGACAAAGTCTCACTGACTGGGACATGTACTTTGATGACTCTACTAGTCTTATATCAGAAAGTAAGTTCAAACGTCATTATTCAGAGGTCTGAACTGTCATACTGGAACATAACAATTTTACAAAGTCACTCTGACTGGGAGATAAACTTTAAAGATTCCACTAGCCTATCAGTAGAAGGTAAGTTCAAACATAAAAGCCTTTAATAGGTTCAGAAATAATACCCAGATAGTCAGACCCATTCAATTCCCACACTTAAAAGTATCAAAAACATTCAAGTGACACTCGGAATTTTATGCTCTCGGTGAAAATGTGCGAGAAGGGTAGGCAACTCTACTCAGTAATATTAACCCTTTACCTAACGCATCTGCCCGCGTAATATGCAAATTGAGCAGTTGAAAAAATTAAATTTTTCAAAATATTTCAACAAAACCATATCATGTGACCCCTCATTGGAATGAGCTCATTGAGCTCATTCCAGTGAGGGGTCACATGATATGGTTTTGTTGAAATTGTTTGAAAAAATAAAAAAAATGACATTTAAAATATTAAATTTTGATATCGCCTGCGTTGGGTTAAGGGTTAAAAGACAAAAATGCCTTATCAATCATTTTTTTAAATATTTTTAGTTTTGTTTTGCACGAAGTGGGTGTTTCTCCATGATGATTTTATAACCACTGGGTACAATATAGATAATCAAAACCTGAACACTTGGGTGAGAAGGTTGCATACTCAGGTTACAAATTATTAAGGAGCTTTATTTTACGTGATAAAATCTGAACACTCTAAGATGGACATCTTGCCTAGAAAAGGTCGATGACCTCCAAGTAAAGCATTGCTGATGGGGGAAGATAACCTCATCTAGAGCACTAAGAATGTCCAAGCCTTCTCCACCAGACTTCCCCCCACTGCTGTCTTCTGCCATGGTCTCATCTATGGTAAACATCAATCCAAGACGTCAAAGAAAGGTCAAAAGGGGCTTGCCCCAAACCATCCCTGCATGCCTACGGTGCGCGAAACCATTCTTCTTCTATATCTGATTAGTCAGTTAGTGATCACGTGTTACTGTATGTCGTTCACATTTGTGAGTGACTATTTTAAAGAGCATCCCTCATAGTTATGTGTCTAGGGCTCGGATTTTGATTTCGATGATTTGTAGTATTTTTTCAAGGGCATATTGATCGATAAGGATTGCAAAAAGTAAGAATAATTTAATGGCAAATTCTTCTTGCACCTGAAGATGTTGCATATCCAGCTGGGATTGGGAATTTTAGGGCTGAAAATTGAGAAATATAAGTACCATTTTGCACTGGAATGGGGCCGAATATCAGGTCTATGAGTGAGCCGAATATCGGGTCCATGATGACACCTAAAAAATCCCTGCATAATGTTATATGCGATGTGTGAGTGCCTCTGAACATCAGGAGAACAAAGAGGAATAATCCTATTCTGTTTACCGAAATACATGTGCATCGCACTTTGCGATCCAATTTTATGGAAGTGATTTGCATTAGGGGAAAATTGCATCGCAAACTGCGATGCGAAACCAAACAAATCCAACCCTGGCTAGGCATTAAAATTGTAATTGCTGTGAACGATTTGTGGAAAATTCCACTGAAATTTCACTTCTATTTAAAAAATAGTCTGACGATTTCTGTTCTGCACATATGTGCAGAACAGATTTTCATTTTCTAAATGGATGAGTGTTGCTGTAGATGGTGATTTCATAGAACAGGCATGTTATAAATTGTTTTATTCGATATGTGCTTGAAAATGTTGTGGGAAACAACACAAATATCTTGAACACAGTTGGCAGTACTTTGATCGTCAAGGACATTCTAACTACTGTGTATTGTTTCTTTCCCTCATCGATTTGAAAAAATTAATTGCCCGAGAACCAAATATATGTATTTTTTTATTTGGACCTATCTGAACAGAATTGTCCTTTTCATCCGATTCGATTCAAAATTCATTTTGATTTTTAATACCCAGCTTGATTCAATTCTGGAGTTGATTTGAACCAGGAATATTTGTTTCAGAGGGCCCTAGTTCCTACTAACTCAATAATTCTCAAGTATTATGAGTTGCACAATAATTGTCGCATTCTTTCTGCATGTAGACCTCTACACTAATTAACCCCTTACCTAACATGAAAAGCAGACAACACTTGCAAACAAAAATTCTTGAATAACTATTTTTTTTTTCATTTTTTGTCTCAAAAACATAGGTTATGACCCCTCATTGTAATGTTCTTGATGAGCTCGTTCCACAGAGGGGTCATAACCTATGTTTTTGGGACAAAAAAATGAAAATTAATGGAAATTTTTGTGAATAGTGCTGGCCAGTTTTGGCCGTAACATTGGGTAAAGGGTTAAAAATATAAAAATACCATGAAAATCGATTGGATACCACTATTTTGGGTCCTTTCAATCTGATCTGGCAGAAAACGAGAGTGTGATTTTACAGCACTTATCCCACCAAACCTGGAAAGAAACAATTTGTCATTTGCAGAATGATGTCCACATATGGTGAATTTGCTCTTGCTATCCCATACAGTGGGCCAATTTATCCTCAGGGTACGTCTTTACCTGTTTAGGCTTGAGACCTTGATTCAGATTGAGGTTCACAGAGGGTATATTTAGTGATGCTACCCTGCTGCCATTATTTGTCACTTTGAAATGAGTTCACAAATAATATGCAAATGAAAAACTAGTTTATTTTCCATTTCCAAGATGTTTTTGAGGATTCAAATAAAACCCATTCCGTTTTTTTAAGTATTCCAAATCAATAATATCTTCACATAAAACTGGTCCTTTGGAAGCTCTCTCAGAGAGCCTTCTAGGGTTCAGGATCAGGCATTGGCTATAGATCTTTTTTTCAGAAGATAAAAAAATTCAATTTTTGGAACAAAAGCATGTAACTACCACACCTTTTAAAAAGCATATTGTGACCAAAAAGAACCAGGCAATTACCTTAATATGTTTTTCATGAATTTTCCATGCCCCCCCCCCCCCCAGTCCTACCCCCCTCCCTCCCCCAGTGTCCACTTTCAATACATTGGAAGTTCAACTTCAAATGATACATGAAGTTCACTAGAGGCCCTTATATGAAGTCTGAAGTGTAGGTACCACAACTCAGAAGTCTTACTATTCTGTGGATGTCCTTCAAATTGTTATCTTTGAATGTAAAAGTATTTACAGATAAAACTAGAAGTCCTGTCACTAATAGTGCGCTTATCTAGGCTTAATTGCGCATTGGAATTGCACGCAATTGCCATTTCGAATGGCATCCAAAGCACGGCAGGTTCTCCTGGTTACTCATAGCAAATACATGCAATGTTTCTGCCAATGGACCTCTGGGTTACCCGGAAGTCCATTGGCTAAAACATTGCTTGTGCACAGGCCATATGTACAGAATTTGATATCTTTACTTGGGCCATAACACGTACATTAACGCGCATATCAGTGTGCTATTTCTTGACAGGACTTTTAGTTTTAACTGTAGTCTATTAGGATTTGCCATGGTACAATTTATTGGAGATTGTCCATAGGCATGTTATGTGAAAATGAAGTCATGAGAAAAGAGAATAATATTGGAGAAACTTTCAAGTGTGAAGTGTTAATGTTCTGAATTTTTTATTATGGTAATTCATCAATCTCGAAGAAGCTGTTTGTGAGATGAAGAGTTATAAATCTAAGTAAATATGGATGCAACACTTGATTTAGTCACACAAATGTAAATAGGTACATTTATTCATACCTTATCAGGATTAGGAAGTGTCTTTGTTCCCACAGTCTTTGTTGTACTAATCTAAAGATCTTATTGAACTTCCGTTTCTTTCATAGTTTATATTTATATAAGTAGAATGCAGGAGAGGAATGGGTAATTTAAGATATTTTACAACCTATACATGTGCTGACATTAAAATTCACACATTTTTCTTTTTCAGGTGGATTCATATAAACAGAGACCTCACTTTCGAAGATATCTTAAAGAGCCAATGATTTTTGTGTTGGTAAGTTATTCTCTTTGAACAGACCCTTGCTGATGGGGATCATAAAAAATAGGAAAGAAGAAATGGAAATTAAGGGAAACAGTTTGCTGGAAAAGGAGAAACAGGAAATGCAGAAAGAGTTTTAGTAACTGCAGAATTGGGAGAGGGGATTTCATTCAGAACACCCACAGAGTGGAGCTACAACCCAGATAATAAGAATGCACACAAGTAAGAAGCACAAGCAAAGTTTAAGAAAAAATTAACTCAGGGTTAGCTCTTAACCCTTTACCCAACGCAGACGATATCAAAATTTATTATTTTAAATATCATTTGTTAAATTTTTTCAAAAAATTTCAACAAAACCATATCATGTGACCCCTCTTTGGAACGAGCTCGACGAGCTCGTTCCAAAGAGGGGTCACATGATATGGTTTTGTTGAAATTTTTCGAAAAATAATATTTTTTAGCTGCTGAATTTGCATATTATGCGGGCCAGGGACCAGCCTAGGGGGGAATTTTAGGGAGACTTCAAGTCTCCCTCCAGAAAAAATAGGGAGACTGCAGAGTCATGTAGGGAGACTTCATAGGCAAGTGGGGAAAATTAAAAATATTCATGTACCACCCCTGCTGCCCCTTCATATTTTCAATTTATGGTCCTCCATTAACGTACAAATAATCCAGGTCCAGTTGTCTATGATGCATCTGTGCCAGGTTAAAAAATCACAATGTAATTATTGACTGAAAATCCCCCACTGCTACCTTCTCCTTCATGACCCCTCACCTCTTCTTTGTGCCAATCCCCCATCACCCTCCTGTGGTTGCCTTTCAACAAAGTCTACTAAGCTAATAATTTCCTAAGTCTGAAAGTGTGAACAGGACCAGATGTAAAAAGGTTGCTTGGGAGGTACTTTGTTAGTTAATAAACAAAATACATTCTGGGGTCGAGTATTTTGTAAAAGAAATGTCATTCCGCATCATTTGTATGGCATTCCAGTGTCATTCCGTGTCATTTCATGTCATTCCGATGTTTAGGAGGACCCTTTTTTCAAGATCGTCCACATGCACACTTGTGTCCTGTACAAAGCTTTTCTTGACATCACTAAAGCTTTTTTTCATGTGTTTCAATTCCATTCGTGTTTTTCTGGGAATAGACAGCCCAACAGTTAACAGTCGTCAGCAAATCGAAATGAAAATAATGTGTTATAAAATACGTCCGTTGTGTCTACATTTTCGGCATCCTAAGCGACGTAACCTACATTCAAACTGGGTTGTTTTGTTGAGTCGCGTAAGTCACCTATTTTCGTTTCGACACTTGAAGCTCCGACTGGAACGCAACAAAATAGAAATAAAAAAATCCGCCAAAAGCGACAATGGACAATTGCTTGTCGTGTGATTTGAAATAAATTGACGTTTATTTGACGAATTAAAATGCCCATTTATCACACTCGAGCACATTCGATTTTTGAAAATACTCGTTTTCATGTAAACCTCGCATCACTCAGTTCAGCCTTTTCTCATTTTGGCCAATTTTTAGAGGGCGACTTGTAATCGCCCCGACTATTTTTCTAGGCGACTTTGGGCTTAGAAGGGCGACTTAATCGCCCTAGTCGCCCTCACGGCTGGTTCCTGATGCAGGCGGATGCGGGCGATTCATTGGGTAAGGGGTTAACCTGTTGAGTAATTTCCCAAATTTTTCAGAAAATCAAGTTGTGGTTGCTTTACAGCAGCCATGACTTGATTCATTGAAATAATCAATTCAGTCTGATATTAAGAAATAATTGTTAATGGTCCAAGTACCCGGCCTACTGCTATTTATAAAGGTAAATGTATAGTTTGTTACTGATAGCCAGAATTATATCTCCACTAGACAACAGTGCTTTTGTACTGACACCAAAAAATGCTCTTCATAGCACGCAAAATGTTGAAAGCAGTGGCCGATTGGCTGAAAGTTTGCTTCTTTCCTGACACTGTGTACTAAAGCATACTGCACATCAATTATGAACTTGTCTTCAACCAGTGCTAACACTGCTTGTGCAGTGTACTATTTTGGGAAGTCTGACAGTTGCTCGCCATTGCTTGGTGGTTCTCGCTTGTTACTCCAGCTTCCTCCACCCATAAAACTGTCCAGCATGAGGTAATGCTGGCTGTCAAAAGTGTCATTAAACCCCAATACATAAATAAATCGACTAAGTGCGCATAGACAGGATGCACTTTTCAATTAGATCCTGTCCAGTTGTAACATATTTACATCAGTGGTTGTGATTTCATAATAAAATATTGCAAAATTAAGACTGAATCAAGACAAGTGAGAATTGCATCTGAGATTCATTGTTCTTGCATTTCTTTCATGATAAATGTGATTCTACATGTAGATGTTCAGTGTTGGAGAGAAGTAAGAGGACATACTGCATAAGCTGGGTAAGCAGTAAGCCAGGAAATAAGCAATCTGTCATTTGCGGAATGAGGTCCCCTTGAAGGTGAATTTGCTACTATCCCATACGGTGGTCTAGAATCCCCCAATTTATCCTCTGGGTACATCTTTATGTTTAGGCCTGAGACCTTGATTCAGATTGAGGTACACAGAGGGTAAATTTAGTAATGCTACTGTGCTGTGCAGGGTAGCATCACCAAATGTATCCTCTGGGGACCTCATTCAGCAGATGACAGTCTGCTTATTTCCAGTCCCGACCAGGGAATAACTTACTTTTTAAATTTTACATGCTGGGTGTAGCATTTTTAAATGATTGTATACACTTTTCAGTCTTGACAAAGTAGTCAAAAATATCTTCAAATGGATAAATGTTGAACCATATGGCAAATATGACATGATAGTTTTCAAGAAACTTTTTCATGCAAGAGACACCCTGATTTGTTTCACCCAAAACACCTGACCTGATATTGTCCAGGCTATGGATGAGATACATCATCTGTAAAATCTTGGATTTTCAGCTCAAAATTGTTTTGTTTTTTACGTTATTTCTACTGTTAGCAGACATTGTTTGTACTCGAAATCGTAATTTCTCCCTAATTTTTAAAGGGATCAGTCAGATTCACATTTTTAACTTAACCTGACAAAGTCAAGATAAGCTATTGCCATCACACGTGCAGAAGTCTGTTAGTCTGTGAGTCTGTTCACATTTTCCTTTAGCACAGGCTACACCCTGTAGTTCTTGTCTGATCGTTACGAAATTTCATATGCAGGTTTGGGATCATGTGTAGATGAGTACGTCCCCATTTGGTGGTGATCGGTCAACCGGTATGGCTGTCCAAGCCTAAAACCTGAAGACCATTAGCACAGTCTATTTATGAAGGGATTTCATTGTAACCTCGTAGGATGCCTCTGTATAATGCCTGGATGTGAACGTCCCCTTTTGGTCATGATCTGTCAACCATGATGGCTTCCCAAGCCCGAAACCCAAAAACTTTTAGCACAGTCTGCAGGTCGTGTTTAATAAGGAGGGATTTCATTGTAACTTGGTAGGATGACTCCATATGATGTCTAGATGAGAACTTCCCCATTTGGTCGCGATCTGTCAACTGTGACGACTGCCCGAGCCAAAAACCTGAAAACCTTTAGCACAGTCTACAGGTCACATTTATGGAGGGATTTCATTGTAACTTGGTAGGTTGACTTCATATAATGTCTAGATGAGAAAGTCCCCCTTTGAACGTGATTGGGCAACTGTGATGGCTACAGGAGCCCGAAGCCTGAAAACCTTTAGCACAGTCTACAGGTCATATTTATGAAGGGATTTCATTGTAACTTGGTAGGATGACTCCAAGTAATGTCTAGATAAGAATGTCCCCTTTTGATCACGATCATTCAGCCTTGATGGCTTCCCGAGCCCAAAAACCTTTAGCATAGTCTATAGGTCGTATTTATAGAAGGATTTCATTGTAACTTGTTAGATTGACTCCATATAATGCCTAGATGATGACATCCCCTTTCGGTTGCGATTGGTCAACTGTGACAGCTACAGGTGCCCGAAGCCTGAAAACCTTGAGCATAGTACTACATGTCATATTTAAGAAGGGATTTCATTGTAACTTTGTAGGATCACTCCAGATGATGCCCAGATGAGAATGTCCCCTTTTGGTTGCGATCATTCAGCCTTGATGGCTGCCCAAGCCCGAAGCCCGAAAACCTTTAGCACAGTTTTTAGGTCATATTTATGAAAGGATTTCATTGTAACTTGGTTGACTTCATATAATGTCTAGATGAGAACATCCCCTTGTGGACACAATTGGGCAGCTGTGACGGCAACAGGGGCCCGAAGCCCGAAAACCTTTAGCACAGTCTACAGGTCATATGTATGAAGGGATTTCATTGTAACTTGGTAGGTTGACTTCATATAATGTCTACATGTAGATGAGAACGCGTCCTTTTGGACACAAGTGGGCAACTGTGATGGCTACAGGGGCCTGAAGCACGAAAACCTTTAGCACAGTCTATAGGTCATATTTATGAAGGGATTTCATTGTAACTTGGTAGGATGACTCCAAATAATGTCAAGATGAGAACGTCCCCTTTTTCGCGATCATTCTGCCTTGATGGTTGCTTGAGCCCAAAACCCCAAAACCTTTAGCATAGTCTATAAGTCGTATTTATGGGAGAATTTTATTGTAACTTGTTAGGTTGACTCCATATGATGCCTAGATGATGACATCCCCTTTTGGTCATGTTTGGTGAACTGTGACGGCTTCAGGGGCCCGAAGCCCAAAATCTTGAGCACAGTCTACAGGTCATATATATGAAGGGATTTCATTGTAACTTCGTAGGATCACTCCAGATTATGCCCAGATGACAATGCCCCCCCTCCACCCCTGTTGGTCACGATCATTCAGCCGTGATGGCTTCCCGAACCCAAAACCCGACAAACTTTAGTACAGACTATAGGTTGTATTTGTGAAAGGATTTCATTGTAACTTAGTAAAGTGACTCAGTATAATGTCAAGATGAGGACGTCCCCTTTTAGTTGGAAGCAGTCTACCATCATGGCTACACAGGCCTGAAGCCCAAAAACCTTTAGCACAGTCTACATGCCATATTTATGAAGGGATTTCAATGTAACTTGATAGGATGACTCGTTTTGGAATAATTTCACTGTAACTTGTTAACTTTCGTTGACATACATTAACTGTGAAGGCCACCTACATTAACTATGAGGTCATATTAACACACCCCACAGCTCTTTAGTACAGTGTACACCTCATATTATTTTTATTAAAAACATAGCAAACAGGGAACAGAAATTAACATATTCCCAATTATAACAATTCTTGTCTTATTTCATAATCCTTTCGTAAACATTGAACATTATCCTTTCCATCAAACACAACACACAGACAAGTTAAGCTACAGTGTCATTGACACTTTCATTCATGGCCACCGAAGGTTACCATTTGATCATCCAATCAAATAAGTACTCATATGCAACCTGGAACTTTGTATTAAAGCCATTTGGCACATTTCTGGGGTTTCTGTTAAATTCTGCATGTTCTAGTAACCGTCACTGATAATATTGTTTCCCCCACTTGGCTGAAAGCGCTGGTGTCACTTCTTGCTGGGGTTTCCAATATTGGGCATCAGTAAATACGAAAAATGTGATGTGGTTCAGGAGAATCCTGTTAATAGAATAGACAATTTGCCAGTGGAAATTATTCATTTAACAGGAATATTGAATTGACAGGGATGTGATTACTTTCTTGTGTTCTAGAGCTAAACTGAGTATCTATTCTATTATATCTTGTTTGACAGAGCTCATGGAGCTCTGTCAAACAAGATATAATAGATTAAATGTCTATACTGGGTGTGCTGAAGCCAAACAGGTGTATAAATAAGTGGGATTCTTTGACTGTCAGACATTCATTCAAGGAGTTTACTTTATTTGGAGAACCAATATGCAATTAACACGTCAAATTTGTTCTGAAGGTAATAAAAATAGTTTTGTGTTGGGAAGTTATATTCAATTAACTGGGTTACTCAGTTAAAATATATCCAATTAAGAATACTCCACAGAACTAGTAAATTTTGCCATGACTTACACATGTATTATTCACAAAAGCATAACTACTAAATCATCGCTTCTGAGGTCAACTCATAAATTCAATTTGTTTTGGGCCAAGGAGGGATAATAACCCTTTACCTAACTAACACAACTAGAATGATGCCCACAATTTATTTTCCAAGAAAAGCTCTTAACATCATTTACCTCCAAGATAGAAAATGACCCATTATTGGCACAAGTTTAAGCTCAGTGAACATGATCCATTAACTGGTTCAACACGAGAGACCGCTTTTCCGGTCCACCAACACAATACATCATAATTTCATTAAGTAGGATGGCTACTAAGTGAATGTGTGTGGTAGAGCAATTAATATTTTCAACGTACAGCCTTAAGGCTGTACGTTGAAAATATTAATTGCTCTACCCCCAAATAATGGATATGGACTCTTCCAATTTCTGCCATTTAACTGGCATGGAAGATACCACCAGTGCTCAAATTAAGGTGTCATGAGTTTTGTTTACAATGTAATATTTGAAGAAAAAAATTCGCAAAATTTGAATCATGTTTTGTATGTATACTGCCAGGCAAGCCTGGAAATACATGTAAGCAATCTGTCATTTGCAGAATGAGGTCCCCAGAGATTGAATTTGCTAATGCTATCCCATACAGTGGGCTAGAATCTCCCAATTTATCCTCTAGGTACCATTTTCTGTTTAGGTCTGAGACCTTGATTCAGATTGAGGTTCACAGAGGGTAAAGTTAGTAAATCTACTCTGCTGTGTGACATTTCATTAAGTGAAAGGTTAATGTAAGGTTGGAAATACATGCTCGCCAATTATTGGGAAGTTGATAAGCTTAACACAATAGTTTATCCAATATGGAGATGATTTTATGAATGTTAAGAATCTATTGCAAGATGAAAAAATGCCAAGGTGTGGGTAGGTCCTGACAAATTCTTATTTTACTATTTTGTTGATTACATGTATATATGTACCAGAACCTTGTAGAACTTAAAACGACAAAAAGACAGACAATTTTTATTTTCATTATTTGCAATTCGTTTTGCCAACTTTTAGTTCATTTAGGCATAATAGATAATTTAACTCTTAACCTAACACTGATAACAGATGACTCTTGAATAACTAAAACAATATTTCATTTTTACACTCAAAAACTTAACTTAATATTGACCCCTCATTAGTAGATGCTCAATGAGTTCATTCCGATGCTTGAATGGATCACTGAACAAACAGTGTTTCCTTTGAAACTGCAGATTCTGATGTTAACTTCTTACATGCTGCTAGTGATATTCCTGTCAAGTCCAGCTCATCTTTTTCAAGTAGAATAAGTGTAACTGTGGAACTTTTAACTAATTTTTCTTCTGCAAATTGAATTTGCGTTTTGACAAGTAATTTTTTTTTAGTTGAATTTTCATGAATTTTTCAGCTAATCTAGTGGTGGCTGCTGGCATCCACTCCAAAAAGTTTGTTCGCAATAATCTAGATTCTTTGGAGCATTCAAAAATAAAATTTCATTAACCCTTTACTTTTTAGGTATGACGGGCAGCTTAAGTCGACAATGTGGCACACTGAGGTAGGCAACAATATTTGCCATTTCAGACGACTGTGTGTGTTAGTCTCCAAGTGCAATTAATCCAACATGTATGTGTTCCTATGTTTCGCATACTGTTTCTATTCTATATCCTTGACCAACTATAAGACATTCATTCAAATAATTTTGGTCGCATTGTGATTATTTTGAGTGCAGAAGTACAGAAATACCAAACAGTTACCCCTAAAATTCATATAAATCCACAGCACTTACATAAAGCATTATCAGTGATAACCGGCGATTCAGTCACAATTCCCAAGCCTGTTAACCCTTTGCCCAATGCAGACGATATCAAAATTTATTATTATAAATATCATTTTTTTAATTTTTTGAAAAATAATATTTTTTCAACTGCTGAATTTGCGTATTACGCTGGCGGATGCGGGCGATTCGTTGGGTAAAGGGTTAATGACAGTGAAATAGAATCAGAACCTTATGGTGATACTTTTTTCATACAATGAAGATGATAGTGATGGCGATGTAACTCAGATTATGATTCTGGCCACCGTCAATTGTCACGCCCACTTTCAATTAGGCAGTTACCTCCATATCAATGTAAGAAGTGGTACTAAACTAAATTCCATTGGGTTTGTGGAGTTGCACCTTTGAATGGCTACATAATATATAAAAACTCATTATCCGCTCTGAAAAAACTTTCAGTTAGATCCCTAGAATGGTTTTAAAATTATATAATCCTTCAGTCTAAATTTTGGTAAATTTCCTAATAGATATTACATGCTGAGAATACTGTTTCCTCAGCATATGATATTCTGCACTGAAACAGTTAAAGCATCAGATTTATTTTTACGGGCAGTTACCTTACATTTATATACATGTATGCAGCTGTAGATGACTTAACAGTGTTTCTACATCATTGTTGGTTGTCGGTAAGATAAAGTCTACGGGTAGCACTCTCAAGAAAATGCACCTAGAGAAACTTTTTCAATGCAATGTATAAAAATGGAAGTTTGTGGTTCTGTGGTGACTTAAGAGTTAAAACAGCAAAATCAAAGGCTATATTTTTCTTATACCAGTACACAAAACATATACAGTAGTGTTCAACCGATGATCGGAACTGGCCACCACAATCTGCTGGTTGTGGGCAATCAGATGCCAATGGCCGCAGCTCCTGGAACATCGGTTCAGCCGATTGTTGCCAAGCTTTTTGAGATGATTCATTCACCGCATTTTATTATCTTCTGCAATTGTTCAATTGTTAATGTAAAATGATGTCAATGATACCCTTCAATAAGGTTGAGAAACAACCACAATGTGTATTCTTAATCTCTCTAGACGCCCCTTTACGAGACATACAAGTTAAACGACATGTAAAGCTTACAATTGAGTGTACTTGTGGAAATCGCTAGTTCATACCGGAAAAGTGACGGTTACACTCCATTGACTCACGTTGCAGTAAAATTACCAGTTGCACTTGGGCAGTAAATGTGGCTCTGAGAGCCACGTTTACCGCCCAAGTGAGCGCGACTGGTAATTTTATTGCAACTCCAGACAACAAAGTTTAACAATGAAAAATGTTCCGTTTAATGAAGTTCTTTCGATCCTCAACTTGTCTAGTAGTGCAAGGTATTACAATTGGAATCGGCATCGGAATCGGAATCGGCAGATTGTGAGCTCTAATCAGTCAGCGACCATTTTTGGTAAATGGTTGAGCACTAGTAAACAGATGGCCATTGATTAGGGTTCAAGTTTGGAGGAGTACTACTACATGTAGTTGTTGTTACTTTCTGAATGTTATTTAATGATCGGGAGTGTGGTGGCTCAGTTGGTAGAGGTGCAGGCTGCAAGCCGAGAGGTCCTCGGTTCGAATCCCACCTGCGGCAACCATGTTGTGTCCTTAGGCAAGACACTTTATCTCCATTGCCTGCGTGGGGGCACGATGATACCCTGTACTAAGGCGTACTGCACGTCGATGGTACGCATGTCTTCAACCAATCTAACCCTGCCTGTGCTGCAGTGCGGAGTTACGATGTTGGGGAGCTGGCAGCTGCTCGTCGTTGCTCGGTGGTTCTCTCCAGGTACTCTGGCTTCCTCCACCCATAAAACTGTCACGGTCATGATTAGCCATTGTGCATAAATATGTGACCTTAAACATCAATAAATAAATATAATATATATTAAATGATCTTACTTTACTGCTTTTAAAGTATGAGAGTAATTGTTTGGAAAAAGTGTCAGATCCTGTGACAAAATGTCATTGAAATGCCTTGTTTTTTCCAGACCTTCATTTTTGGAAACCTTCCCCATGGGAACCCCCAGGAAGTAAGACAATGCTTATTTACTGTGGTAAACAAGTTCTGTTTTACTGGTAAAAAAGGACCTGGTAACCAATGCCTGGGGTGGAAGTTCTCTAAAATGGGCAACATGTGTATAAACGATTGCCTAGCTTGACTTTATACCCATGTTGTGGTCCCACTTATCCATTGCATACAAATATGTGATCTTCCACATCAGTAAATAAATAAATTTTGGAAACCAACATGTGCTCCTTGTAAAACAAACATATCTTGAACCTGGCTTGTGTATGCTTTTTTGATGATAATTTTTGTAGGATACGGTACCATATTACAAAGTATATGTACAGTACAGACGCCATGGACTGGCTGTAATCCATGTGTGTGGGCAGTGATGTCTATGCATGTGTTTACCAGGTAATAAAAATCATCATCTGCAAAATTTGAATTAATGAAGCACCGGGTTGTACCCAGTGTTCCATTAATTAGTGTTTAAATGATTACCTATTTTTCAAAGTCGACTAGTCGATGGGAGTAATCAATTCAAAATCGACTAGTCGGCTTTTCTGTTGAAACATAATTGTCTCAGTAAATTAGGTGATAAGAGACTGTTACATGTAAGTTGATAACCCTTTCGTTTAACTGGTAGAGTGCTAAATTACTTTTCAATGGTCATTTGAAACATGAGTATTTTTTTTCAAAGATACAACACTACCAGCAAAAGGAGCCTTAGTTTAGGAGGATACAGCTCATAAATAATTGTTTTGTTGAAATTTATTGGAGAGTGCCAGTTGGCACTCTCCAATAAATTGTAACAAAATAATTTTATATTAATATTTTTCTTCCACTGCTGAGCCAACAACAAATTAGTGGCATTCAGTAAAAAAATTAGGATACATGGGAAGTGCGTGCCTCCTAGTTCTCTGTCCGTACAGTGGAAAAAAGTACCCAATGATGTTAAAACAGAAGTTTCGTGAATTTGTAAAATGTTTGAAGTGTGGCGCCATTCGCCCGGTGCAATTAATTAAAAACTCCCGTGTCAAATTTTGTGACGGGCAGTTTCCTCACCTTCATATCCGGTCTTCGCCAGCTCGCACCCAAACCAGTACAGTAATATCATAGAATATGGACTCCAATGATTGCATTGATATCCACTTCTCAATACAATTTAATATAGGTCCACCATGAAGCAGAAACATCTGATGTTTGTAATCATTAACCCCCACTATTGGCATTTTATGTCTTCATCTTTGAGTTTCCCGACTTGTCGACTGGCAGATTTCAGAGTCAATTTTTCCAAAAATCGAATCGACTTCGACTAGTCGACTAATCGTTTCAACACTACCATTAATTAAATTTTTTATGATTATTTCTATAAATAGTGTTTGGAATCTAATATTAATGCGTCCGTGTAAATATTGCCCACCCGTGGAAACTGACCAGGCCAGGGCAGCCATACTGTATAGTTGGCCTTTTTAAAGAATAAAAGATTGATAATACATACTGATTTGTGTTGTTTTTATTTAAATCCACTTCCCATGTTTTCACATGTACAGCCCTGACTGACAAGAGGAAGAGTATTCACCGACATGTAAATATTCTGTTGTGTCTGAGAACATGTTTATTCAGGATCTTGGGAAATCCCAGATGCAAATGATAACAAATTATATGATTTCAACCCTTTTCCCAACTTAACAACCAAAACCGGCCTTCACTTTTATCACCATTCAGTTTTCATTATTTTTTTCATTTTTTATCTCAAAAGCATAGCTTATAACCCCTCATTGGAATGAGCCCATTGAGGGGTCACAAGCTATGTTTTTGATGCAAAAAATAAAAAGAAATAAATGTATTCAAGAATTTTGTTTCCAGTGTCATCTGCCGTGGGTGTTTACAGTTAGGTAAAGGGTTAAATATAATTTTTTCATATTTTTCCCAAAATTTCAACAAAACCATATCTTGTGTCCTCTCGTTTGACCAAACTTGTTCCAATTAGGGGTCACATAATGCGGTTTTGTGGAAATATTTTTAAAAAAAATGAAATTCCTGCTGGAGAAGTTGTATAATAAGTGGGCAGATGTGGCCGATTTGTAAGGTAAAGGGTGAAAAATAGCAAGGAAATTTTTAAAATCTAAAACTAATCCCCTAAACAGGACACAATCCCCAATAACATGAATATAAAAAGCAACATGAACAAGCCTGTCATTTGCAGAATGAGGTTCCCAAAGTGTGAATTTGCTGATGTTATCCCATACAGTGGCTTAGAATTCCCCAATTTATCCTCTAGGTACCTCTTTCTGTTTAGGCCTTAGACATTGATTCAGATTGAGGTTCTCAGAGGATACATTTAGTAATGCTACCCTATTGTGCAGGGTAGCATCACCAAATTCCCCCTCTGGGGACCTCATCCTACAGATGACAGTCTGCTTATTACCAAGCTTGCACATGAATAAGGAAGGGTATGGCCAAACTTAAACTAATCGAATTGGCAGTTTTTTTTTCATCTCGCATTTCCGATTAAGTAACTACATGTACAGTATAGCATAACCTGTTAGTAACATGCAAGTTGCAGGCCAAATGCAAGCAATATTTCCACTTTAATGCCATAATGGAGATTGTGTGGTCTTGAAATTTTATCATCCAATTAATAATAAACAGGCCTAAAAAAGTGAAATATCTGTTCCTCAGGCCCTCTCGCATGGTACTTTTGGCTGCTGCATTCTCTATTTTTTTTATAACCAGTGCAAACTTAAAAAACTAAAAATGAAATGTTTTATGTCTGATATTTTTCCCAAGTTAATAAAATTAATAAATTTGCTCCTTGAGTACAAGAAAGCTTTGCAATGCTTTAGCATTGCAAAGCATTCTTGCACTTAAGGGACGAAATACACCACCACCCATGCTATTCTGTAGATTATGAGGCCTAAAACAAGACAAACCCAGTATATGAACTTGCAATTTAAAAAAAAAATAGCCTGAGAAACAGAGGAGCTACTTTGTGGGGCCTTACTTGTTTGATTTTATTTCAGCCTTGACATCAGATCTCAGTAACATTCGCAGCCTTGACCTTCAGTCTCAGGCTGATAATGTGATATCAAGGCTGATATAAAATTAAACAATAACCTCTTAGTATTGCAGAGAGGAAAGCAGACAAGGCATTTCAACCAGATTATGACTCAGTCCGAATCTTCTGTCTGCTTTTGTGTTCACAAGACTGTAGGTACTTCCACATACCTGTGCATTTTATTTTAACTTGAGAGTGTGTTTGAAAGACTCAGAAAGTACTTGCATTTGATTTCCAAAACTGAGTAGGAATGCTGTTTGCCTCAGCTGGCAAAATGCTGTTCTGTGACAAGATGTTGGAAAGGGCTCACTGTGATCTCCAACAGTATGTCTCAAAACATTATATCACCAGCATATTTTATAAAACTTAAAGGTGTAATTGTGTGTCCCAGTACAAGTTTAGGGTTAAAACTCTATTAGTATTTTTTAATAGTGTGCAGGCAATACATCATTTGTCCCAGTAAAATGTAATTGAGAATATGTGACATTTTGTTCTGAATCAATAATCTACTGCTCATGCATAAATAATGTACATGGAAAATCAACAGTCTGTGAGAAAGTGTTTTATCCGAGTATGGTTAAAAAGTAGGAAAACATTGCTGTTATAGGTTACATGTAACTGTGAGTATTGTAATGGCTGACCAAAACAGACATCCATCAAGTATTCAGGAAATTTGCTTTATATCATTACTTTTTGCAGGAAGTACCAGCATAACTTTATTTCTTTTTCATGGTGAGGGGTGAAGGGACTTAATACATTACCACTTTGAATAGAGTACACAGAGAGTAGAGTATAACATGTACTACCAAATGACATGGGCAGTGAAATTTCCACCCAGAAAGCAACAAGAAAGTTTTTTTTATCCTTTCCAACATTGTAAAATAACTAGTAGATGATACTTTCCCCAAAAATTATTGAATAACACAAAATGTTCTTTTTTACCTCAAAAATTAGCTCAAGACCCCTCATTGGAATGAGCTCATTCCATTGAGGGGTCATCAACTATCTTTTTGAGCCATTAATGGAATAAAGTTATAAAATTTGAATGTCTATTTTTGAGAATATCACTGGGCACATATGGTCGTTTCGGTACATGATGGTAAATTGTAGGCCATAAAAATAGGTGTGTCTCCTGTCACCTGCCAGAAAAAATAAAGTAGGTAGGAATTTGTTGGGGGGTTTTTTATTACTTTTTTTTACCACTTTCCAGCACAGATTCTTGTTCTGGGAAGGTTGTATGCCCCCTGTCCACAAAAATGCTGAATATTTCAATGCAAACAAATATAAACAAAGCGACATAGTTGTGAAAACATAAAATTATGCTAAAAACCAACACAGGCAAGTGTTGAAATTTCTTTTCAAATGAGACCTCAGTAAAAAGCTTTTGGTTGGGCCCCCACACATAGGGTAGGTTGGCAAACAGGAAGCACACCTATTTAAAGCAGATAGTGCTTCTTGAAGTCATGAGCTGAGAAGAAACACCCAAAATATTTTCCCTAAGTACTGGATTTGAATACATTTGTAAGATACACATTTATAAGATTTGTTGAACCAGTACATGTATGTATACAAACATCAGGAATAATGATTAAAATAATTTTATGCGAAGGTCCTTGAAATTTGTTAAAAATTGGCCAGAAAAGTCATGAAGTTTTCTTAGCTCTTGAGTGTGTGAACTATCAACTTACAGTTTATTTTGATTGTTACTGCACATGAAGAATTCTACTTCCTCATACTTGAGACCTGAAATATTTATTTACAAATTCAACATAAGTGGTATTGTAATTCACTGCAGGTTTAAAAATATGTTCTTTACTACCCTACATAATACACTTTGTATTTTGATACTCGAGTCAACTGCAGAATGCACAGTGATTCAGTTACATATACCACCCATGTGACTAGATGAAATAGAGTGTACACTATCATTACCATAGCTTAATTAGCTTTGTCTTATAACTCCTTGCTTGCTACTGGTGGATATTCCTACCCAGAACAGATAATCTCTTGCCACTAAAATAAGTAAAATTTAAGCACAGTTTTTTCTTCTGCAAATTGTATTGACTTTTTTATTAGCAGTTTTTTGATTCAAATTTTCATGAATTTTTCATCAAATCTAGTCCTGGCTGCTTTATAGTAGCCATGACTAGATTTGTTGGAAAATATTTTTAAAAAGACTAAGCGGGTTAAGAGTTACATTTATTGTGTAACTTATTCCCACTGTGGTATGAGGTGGAGAACATTAATTATTCCTCCTACCACCAAAGGAGGTTTGGTGAGTATATAGTCAAGTTCTCCACCCATCCCTCCATCCATCTAAACATTTTAAATTATAACTGGTGCATCGGTTGTCAAATTTTGATGTCCTTTGGTATGATGATAGACCAACATGAGGGAAATGATATCCAATAATCACTGGTTTTGTTCACATATTCAAAACAGAGTTATGGCCCTTGTAGGACTTAGAAAAAGAGTAAAATGACAGTTTTGCATTATAACTCT
Organism: Pictodentalium vernedei; assembly: GCA_031216915.1. Taxonomy (NCBI): domain Eukaryota; kingdom Metazoa; phylum Mollusca; class Scaphopoda; order Dentaliida; family Dentaliidae; genus Pictodentalium; species Pictodentalium vernedei. The sequence goes on from CM062293.1 coordinate 150,608,067, forward strand.
GTCATATGTTGTCAGATTTTGATGCCCTGTGGTATTACAATAGACCAGCATTGGGGAAATGATATAGTGAAATGAATGTTTGCATTAAAACTCTTGCACCAGTTGATGGATTTTGATGACCCTTGGTATTCTGATGGACCAGCTTGGGGGATATGATATCTTCATATTGTTGGCTTCATCCATACATTCCTACCAGAGGTATGGCCCTTGTAGGACTTGGAAAAATAACAAAATAAACTTTTTATGCCCTCCACACGCTCGGTGGCCTTATGTTTTCACCATGTCCATCCATCTGTCCGTCCATCCATCGTCCCTCATCAATCCATTAACTTTTGGTTTCCATCCAATATATGAAGAATCGCTTATATGATTAAATCATAATTTTATGAGTTAATTGTGGATGACTAGACAATGCTTCCTTTTGATTTTGGTCAAGCTAGCCAATTCAATATGGCCACCATGGCACCATTGGCATATGCCATGCTTCACATTGCTCTTGTTACATTATACATGTAACCTGTTCAAAATGGCATATATGCCAGCTTGAGTAATACCACCACTCCATTGATGAGAATATGCTATTGGTATTGCAGGAGGGGGCATATGCAACGCTTCATGTTGCGCTATTTTCTTATTACTGAATAAACTTTTTTATGCCCCCCAACCCTCCAGGGCATATTGCATTTTCACCATTTCTGTCCATCCATCATCCATCCGTTAACTTTTAGTTTCCATCCTATAACTAAAGATCTGGTTATAGGATCAAATCATAAGTTTACAGGTCACTTGTGAATGACAAGACAATGTTTCCTTTCGATTTTAGCCCAATTCAATATGGCCACCATGGCACCGTTGGGGGCATATGCCACATTTTGCGTTGCTCTTGTTACATTTTACATGTAACTTGTTCAAAATCGCAGATATGCCAACTTGAGGAATACCACCACTCCAGTGATGAGAATATGCTATTAGTTTTGCAGGAGGTGGCATATACAATGCTCTGTGTTGTGCTATTTTCCTGATACTGATGTATTTCCAGTTTTATTTGATAATACCACAGAATGGATGAGGACCAAATCTGATTTTCACAGAATTTGAGACTGATTCCCTGAGTGGAAACTTCACAACAAAGGTAATCCACTATCCAATACTGCTCATGTACAGTACGTGGAGAATGTACTATCACTAAATCACCTGCTGTGTGGAGATTCCACCCAAGCAATAATTGCAAATTTGTTACAAAGCATAAACAGCACAAGCAAAGTTTCAGCCAATGGACCTCCGGGTTTGACCCGGAGGTCCATTGGCTGAAACATTGCTTGTTTTTTTTGTCGATATGTACAAAATTTGAAAGTTATAGCTTGGGTGATAACTCCACTCCGTGGGTGATTTAGTTACAATCCACTCTCCACGTACCGTACCTAACTCTCCCCCATACACACAGTATCAAAAATTTTGAATTTTAATTTAACCCTTTACCTACATATAACATGAAAAGCAGATGACACTTGCAAATAAAATTCTTGAATAACTAATTTTTTTCATTTCTTTTGTCTCAAAAACATAGATTATGACCCCTCATTGGAACGAGCTTGATCAGCTCGTTCCAAAGAGGGGTCATAACCTATGTTTTTGAGACAAAAAAATGAAAAAAATAATAAAAATTAATTGGCGATATTTGTGAATAGTGCTGGCCGTTTTTGGCCATTACATTGGGTAAAGGGTTAATTCTCTCAAACTTCTTCAACATATTTCAACAGAAGCATATCATGTGACCCTCCATTGGAACAAGCTCCATGAGCTCATTTCAATGAGGGGTCACATAATATGGTCTTCTTGGAAATTTATGAAAAAGAATTCTTATTTAAGTGCTCAATTTGTAAATTATTCATACAGATACTGCCAATTCATTTGGAAAAGGGTTAAGCAGCATGATGCAGCCACCACAATACAAAACATTGCCTTTCAGTTTTTATTATTCTTGATTTTTTTATTTTACTTTATTTTTTTAAACTTCAACAAAGCCATATCATTTTGCACCTCATTGGAATGAGCTCAGTGAATTTGGTTCAGTGAGGTATCACATGATATGAGTTTGCTAGAATTTTTTGATAAATAATTTTCTTGCAACTGCTCAATTTGTAAATTATGTGGATGGATGTGGTTGATTCATTGGGTGAAGGCTAATACAACATTGCCTTTTAATTTTTATTATGTTTAATTTTTCTTCCCAAATATACCTTCATGTAATATAGTATGTTGACAGTGGATTACCACAAAAACACCCTTGGATTGAAGTTTCCATTTGGACAAAAACTCCTTGTTTGTGAGAAGGCATGAGAAGGAAAAACAAAGTTTCAACCAATGGGACTCTGGAATGAAGCTCATTCCATTGAGGAGTAATAACCCATATTTTATTTTGGAAGAAGAAAGGAAACATTTTTAGCTCAACTTTGGCGAAGTCAAATTTGAGCTTATGCCATGGCCAGTCGTCGTCTGTTCGTCAACAATTCAATATGGCTCGGGCTAGAGGCCGTATTTATGAACCGATCTTTACGAAACTTCTTGGGTACCTTTGTTATGACCATGGGACGAGAACGAGTGTTTTTGGGTCCGATCCAAAATTCAGGTTGGCCGCTGGCGGCCATTTTGTACAGACTTAAGTGAAATCAGATTTTTACGCAGAACTTCCATATGAAAGCGCTGATTTGAGTAATTTTTTGTATGAATGTTTAGTACCATGGGATACATCACATATAATACGGGTTTTTTTCTCGTACGTAAATTATGCAAATTAGACTAACTTTGATTTAAATTGTGTTACTTTCAGCACTGTAAGTGCAGATGCCAATACGGCTCGGGCTAGAGGCTGTATTTATAAACCGATCTTTACAAAACTTCTTGAGTACCTTTGGTATCACCGTGGGACGAGAACGAGTATTTTTGGGTGCGGTCCGAAATTCAAGATGGCCGATGGCAGCCATTTTGTATAAAATTAGGTGCAATCAGATTTTTGCACAGAACTTCCATATGAAAGCGCTGATTTGAAAAAAAATTTGTGTGAATGTTTAGTACCATGGGATACATCACATATAATATGGGTTTTTCTCTCGTGCAGAAATTATGCAAATTAGATGAACTTTGATTTTTTCAGTGCTACTTACACACAGTAAGTACACATGTCAATACGGCTTGGGCTAGAGGCTGTATTTATCAACCGATCTTCACGAAACTTCTTGGGTACCTCTGTTATCACCTTGGGACGAGAACAAGTGTTTCTGAGTGCGGTCCAAAATTCAAGATGGCTGCCTGTGGCCATTTTGTACCGAAATTAGGTCTAATCAGTTTTTTTGTACGCAACTTCTATACGGCTCAGGCTAGAGGCCTTATTTATGAACCAATCTTTACGAAACTTCTTGGGTACCTTTGTTAACACCGTGGGATGAGAACGGGTGTTTTGGGGTGTGGTCCGAAATTCAAGATGGCCACCAGCAGCCATTTTGTACCAAAATTAGTGCAATCAGTCTTTTGTACAGAACTTCTGTATGAAAGTTCTGATTTGAATAAATTTTTGTATGAATGTTTAGTAAAATGGAATACATCACATACAGTACGAGTTTTTTTCTCGTGAAGAAATTATGCAAATTAGATGAATTTTGATTTATTTAGTGCTACTTATACACTGTAAGTGCACATGTCAATACGGCTTGGGCTAGAGGCTGTATTTATCAACCGATCTTCACGAAACTTCTTGGGTACCTTTGTTTTCACCTTGGGACGAGAACGAGTGTTTCTGAGTGCGGTCCAAAATTCAAGATGGCTGCCAGTGGCCATTTTGTACCGAAATTAGGTCCAATCAGTTTTTTGTCGCAACTTCTATACAGCTCGTATTTATGAACTGATCTTCACGAAACTTCTTGGGTACCTTTGTGTTCACCTTGGGACAGGAATGAGTGTGTTTTGGGGTGCCTTTGTTATCACTGTGCTATGAGAACAAATATTTTGGGGTTCAGTCAGACCCACTCTGGGACTCAAAGATTTCTTTTCTAGTTTAGCTTCTGACTGTCACCCACCTTTACAATACTTTACCTATACATTTGTTACAGGCTACAGTCAGTATTTATGTACAGACCATTACAATACTTTATATGTACCTTTGTTATCAGGTCATTACCTAGATGTTTGTCATTGCTGTGTCACATACTATACATGTACATGTCTTGACAAGTTGAGCTACAGTGTCATTGACACTTTCATTAGTTATTTAAAAAAAAATGTCATCTTCTAGTCGTGTTAGGTATCGGATTAACCCTTTACCTAATACAGATGATATCAGAATTTGTTATTTTAATTTTTTTTTTTTTTTTAATTTCAGCGAATCCATATCATGTGACCCCTTCATTAGAAAAAAGCTCAAATAGTCACATGATAAGGTTTTCCAGAAATTTTTTGAAAAATAAATTATTTTCAACTGCTCAGATTGTAAATTACAGTACAGTAGACATGGACTGGTCGTAATTCAGGCATGGACAGTGATATCCACGCATGCGTTTACCTGGTAATCAAAATCATCAGCAGCAAAATTTTAATTAATGAAGCACCTGGTGCTTCATTAATTAAATTTTTGATGATTATTCCTATAATTAGTGTTTGGAATCTAATATTATTGCGTTCATGGAAATATTGCCCACCCATTGAAAGTGACCAGTTCACAGTGGAAGTATTGTACATGTGCAGACTTGGTAAAGGGCAGGCCTTTAGATTACTCCAATTTCACACCGTTTACAGGTGTGCCCAAATTAGAGAAGATATGAAGACTTCAAGAAAAATATAAAAATTCTCTGTGTCTCTTCTACATTTGAGAATAACTTCCATCGTAATATGACCAAGAAACACAAAGAAAGTCTTGACAATAAAACATACATGTAACAGGATAAAACTGTTATTCCTGGTTTTAATGTGCCCAAATTAGGGCAAAATGGTGTGCCCAAAATAAATGAATTTAAAGGGCTGGTAAAGAGATAACTCTTTGGTTATTTGACTTGTTTCCTTCTAGTATCTTCAGCATGTCATAATAATGCATGGTGTATTTCAGTTGTGCAATTACATATATTTTTAGAATCACAGTTGTTTGCTTTATATGTAGATGATCTTGGGCAAGGTGTAAGCTTTATCAAGAAAGAATTTATGTTTTTATAGTTCATATTTTACACATACACATATATACATGTAAACCATAAGTCACAGCATGGGAGTGGTGAAATACTTTTTGCTGGGCGTTGTTTTTTATGTGATAAATGAAATTATTGCCCTTAATGGCTGACAGTAAGCATTTTTAAATTACTCATTAACTGCATTTAATTAGCAAAATGCACTAATTAGTAATTGATCATACATGTACAAATCTACGTCATCATGTACTTTGATGTGGCTTGAAATTGTAATGATTTATTGCTCATGCTTGTAAAACTCTTTGGTTTGAAATTAGTTTTTAAAAATTTATTTTAACCTCCATGTACTCTGATGTGAAAATATCAAAATTCCAGCTCCCTATGGAGCCTTCCTGTTGCCTCCAGCGAGGCTACTAGTGGTTTCCAGTCATCCCCCGCGGCACCGCCTCTCGGGATCAGAAGCAGGCTGTTTTCTGATCTTTCTGGTGTGACTACACCACAGGAGGAATTGGCTGGTCTGCCCATGATGGGCTAAATGTTTTCCAACTCCGAGGATGGGTCAGACATACCTGACGTCTAGAGCCAACAGTCTTCTGACTTGGAGGCAGCTCTTGACTTTGTGTTTCAGTTCCTTCCAGATCTCAAACCGTCAAACCAGCCGACGTTGTCAGCCAGGCCATGATCATCGGTCACGCACCTACAGCCTATGGAGCAACCTGCTTCTGGGCACCTTCGACCGTGTCATTCGGTACAGGTGGATGAAGCCTTTGTAACTTTGGACTCTAAGCTGAGTTCCAAGGCTATGAAGACTTCGTTCTTCACCAGGGCTGGTACCTTTTGACCTCCAGTGCATTATTGTTCCTACGATTCCGCCAATCCGTCAGTCTGCCAGACTTTGACGGTCTTGGATCAGGACTCCTCCTCCCTCGGGCTTTCCATGCCCAAGTCAGCCGTTATTCCTATGGTGACTCTGGAGTCCTTGTTGGGCTTATCGAGAGAGATGCTGGGCATGCTTTCTCTCTCGGATCACGTCGTCTCTGCTTTGGCTACTTATCTGCCTCAAGATGAATTTGATGAAGTACAGGCTCCTTTGCATGTGATTTCCAAGGCGCTCATGCATCTTACTCACACGCATGACTCTGTAACATGGCTAAGTTAAACTTGGAATTACATGTAGTTCGCTGGGATGCTGTAGTGGACACAAGCCGTTCCCTTCCTGAGGGGCAGCAAGCTGCTAATTGATACTGGTTCTTTGGTGGGTCCACGACTACTCCATGGTCCGGGATGAGGTCCTGCATCATTCCAAAGATCAGCTGCTGCTTTGCCAGCTTGATCAGCCTTCTGTTGGAGTCAGGGGCTGTTCTCAGCCTAACAATCGCCCTTGTGCTTCCTCTGCGAAGCCAAGGGCTGATCCTCCCGCCACCGCTTCTACTTCTTACTCACATGGTAAGGGTAAGCGTTGGCAGACCAGAGGGGGGACTAAGGATCATTCATCTGGTAGAGGAGGTGGTTTCTCTCACGGGCCTCTCCAGGGCTCGAAATGAAGGTCCTCACCTCTATTCGGCCCAGGCTGGAGGAAGGATATCACAGTTTACAGACCATTGGGCCATAATCACAGCCGATCAAACCTTTGACCCAGGTGGATAAGCATTTTCTCACATACAAGAGAGCTTTTCTGATGGCTTTTGCCACAGCCAGACGGGTTAGTGAGCTTCACGCCCTCTCGGTTGATCCGGCCTTTTTGAGGAGCTGTCCCAACAGTGTTACTTTTACCACTGATTGCTCCTTTCTGGCCAAGAATCAGATACCAGAAACAACTCCACCTCCTATCTGTGTCAGGGCTCTTCCTTCTGCTGAGGGTAATCGCCCTTTTCTCTGTGCGGTTCGTGCTCTTCACATTTATCTCAACTGGATGCAGTTCATTAGGGAAGGCAGGAAACGATTCTTTCTTTCTCTAATTCCTGGTCGACAGAAGATATCTTCTCAATCCATTTCTTGATGGATTTGTCTTGCTATTCGCATGGCCTAGGCTTGTCTTGCAACTGACAGTTGTATTACCAATCGTATTTCAGCCCATGAGGTGCGTGCCTTGTCTACCTCCTGGGCTTATGCTAACTCTATCAAGTTGTCAGATGTTATGCAGGCAGTCTACTGGAGAAATGCTTCTACTTTCTCCACCTTCTATCTGCATCAGTTGCAGGAGCTGTCTGAGGACCTTTTTTCTTTGGGCCCTCTTTCTTCTGCTCAGGCTGTTGTCTACCGTAGCCAGTAGGCTTCTTCAAGGTCAGTTCCAGCCCTGTGCTGTTTTACTGTCCTTTTTGTCTGTGCATCATGCAGAGCCATACGCCTCATCTCTCATTGTCTTTTACTAATGTTTGTGATGCTATGGTTTGCTAGGCCTAGGGAACTCTTCTTCTGAACATGGTTCCAGTGCAGTCGGATTATGTGGGGGTTGGTTATGTGATTCCCTCCTCCTATTGTCTATTCTGCCTGTAGTAAACAGTTGTAGGGTAGGTTCATAAAAAATTTAAATTTTATAGTAAATTTCCTTTCTTATTATACCTACCACAATTGTTTACATGGAGGCCCTTCCGTCTTATTCGTGTAAGAATCCTTTTCTCCCCGCTGCACATAACTCCAATGTTGGCAGATTCAAAAGAATGAGTCATTAGTTACACAACTGCACACTGGTACCAGAAGCTGTGGATCTGTACTAGGAGAGGAACATCCCCTACTAAGTGTGCGCCGGTAGCACTCGACCCAGTCTTGGCTTATTTTTTCTTGATGCTTATGCACCACTTGTCTTTCCCAAATTGCTTGGGATAGATCAAAATAGAGAGTATATTTTCCGAGTTAGGGACTTCCGCTGTAGTGCAAGCCTGTAGTAATCAATTCAGTTGTGGTAGGTACAATTAGAAAGGAAATTTACTATAAAATTTAAATATCTTGCAACAAAACAATTTTATACATTTTTTTATGTAGGTGAGCAGATGACAAGCTAATGCAGACAGCAGTATAAAGCCAATGATTACAGTGGCTTTCAGCACTTTTCAATAATGGAGTGGTAGTGTCGTCTTGAACTCACCCAGTTATAGTTTCAAGGTGTGATTTATGTGCATTCTGGCTACATCTGTATTTTATGAACAGATTCTTGGTATTGTTGTGCTATATGCTGGTTAATAGAAGTTTCTTTGATTATTGTCTGTTGTTTCTGATCAATTACCTATTGAGTCTAATGTAATGCTAAGAGCATTGTCTTGTAGAAAAAAATTCTGATTGATTTTCTTCTTCCACTTTACCCATGCAGCATACCCATACATATACATCCTAATATATATTTGCCACACAACATTTCACCTGTCTTCACATGTCTAATGCATATTATAAAGACACTGAATTTAATTGATCAGGGAAGAGAACAACTTTTTGTGCATTTTGCAATAACCAGGTTTAAGAAAATGTTTTGCAGCATTAGAGTAGTCCTACATACTTGTATAACATTGCCTCTCATTATTGGAGTATCAGTTGTCTAGGTATATGTGAATATACTGGAAGATAAAATATTCCCGTGTTTGAGTTGGAATTTCTCGTTTGGTGAATCTGTTACTGTATTCAGTCTTGGATATCATGGTCCCTTCATGAAGGGTAAGTTACCTTGAATCCCAAGTGGACTTATTTTATAATTCATAATGCATTTTTTTCTTCAAGGGCACAATACAAATGACATAGGACCTTTTGATTACACATTTTATGTGCTAACCAATTCCATGCAGGGAACCCCCAAAAATAGTTCATTGTACTGTGGTAAATAAGTTCTGTGTAGTGGTAAAGTAGTACAGTAACCAATGCCTTGGGTGGGAGCAGATGCTTAAGTAGACTAAATGAAGTGGGTGGGGGGTTAAAATATTGTTCTGCAGCCAATTGCAACAGAACATAGTTTTCCCCCACATTTCAACTCTTGCTGGATTAAAAATGAAGGTTTAGAGTCCTCCCTGGGGAAGAAAATTAACTTTTTATGCCAATTAGTCCAACCTGAGTGCTTTTTGAAGGTTCAAGTATGCAGAAAGTGAAAGAATAACTAAGGCAAAATGACCCAATAAATATCAGGGGGAGAGTACATAAAAGTGCTTTAGGGATTTTGTGCCGAATGTATATTAGGCTGACATTTTTCAGAAAAAAGGTGTGGGGAGGGGGTAGGGGGTTTTGGTGGGGGACCTCTAAAGTGAACAGTATGAATATAAATGATTGGCTTAACTTGATTTTATGCAGTGGAGCCCACTTAATTGTATATCTCTTAACTGAATAACCCTGTTAATTGAATATAATTTCCAAACACAAAACCATTTTCCATATCTCCAGTACAGATTTGACCTGTTAATTGAATATAGGTTATAGAGTAAACTCCTGTTAATTGAATAAAAAATATTGTAACCTGTCAAGAAATTACCCTGATTATCCCCAGTTTTCCTATGTTTACAGACCTATTTGGCATCGGTACATCCAATACAGGCATTTAATCTATTATATCTTGTTTGGCAGAGCTCTGTCAAACAAGATATAATAGAATAAATGCCAAGTTTATCTCCAATACACAAGAAAGTGACACAATCCCTGTTAATTGAATACTCCTGTTAATTGGTAATTGTTCATTGGCAAAGTGGCTATTCAATTAACAGGGTTCCACTGTATTGGTTTTCGTCATGATGTAGCCAAAGATGCTGAAAGTAACACTACACAATAATAAATGAATATGTGCTAACCAATAAGCTTGTGAGAGCTTCTTCAATTTTCAGACTGTGGATCCACAGGTTAAATGCAGAGGTCCATTGCCAGGTCTGAAAATGTGTCCTGATTCACAACAATTGATTATGATTCTCACAAACTTCTGCAAGAATCAATTTTCATTTCTTAAATAATTTAAAATTTGAGAGTACAGGCATACATGTACTGTTGTCAGTGCAACAAGTAAAAAATTTCCAGTAAATAACAAACCTAATTTTTATGTATTTACGAGAGTTTAACCCTTATTAGGGCCTAGTTCCAAGTATGGTATGGTGTTTCCTTGCCATACATGTGGAACACGTTCCAACATGCAGGCTTTCGTTGGTCACGCTAATGGAAGTTACAGTACCTTGACTGTGGTTTCTAGTGAAGTCTTGGCTGCAAAGATGTTGTTACCTTATTTTGAGGGCACAAGAAATAAAAATTCTCCAAGGCTTTAACCCTTTACCCAACGTAATGGCCAAAGCCGGCCAGCGCTATTCACAAAAATCACCAATTAAGTTTCATTATTTATTTCATTTTTTGGTCTCAAAATATAGGTTATGACCCCTCTTTGGAGCAAGCTCGTTCCAATGAGGGGTCATAACGTATGTTTTTGAGACAAAAAATGAAAAAAAAATTAATTATTCAAAAATTTTGTTTGCATGTGTTGCCTGCTTTTCATGTTAGGTAAAGAGATAAGGATGCTTTCAGAATCTGTGACAAGAACAAATGACTATTTTGAGAATGAAAGTTGATTCTCATCATTTTCTTGCGAGAATCATTTGTGAAAATGGATGGGGATGCGGTGGCAATGCGGTAACCGGTTCTCATCAGATCACCGAAGTTAAGCAACGTTGAGCCAAGTTAGTCCTTGGATGGATGACCGTCTGAGCGATCGCTTCGGACTCCCGCATTGTGCCCTTGGGCAAGGCACGTCACCCCGATTGTCCACATGGGGGCATGATGATGCTGTGTACTAAGGCTACTGCATGTCGATGGTGCACATGTCTTCAACCGCTGTAACCCTGCTTGAGCGGGGCTTGAACAGAGTTAGAATGTTGATGAGTTGACAGTTGCTCGTCGATGCTCTGTGGTTCTCTCCAGGTACTCCGGCTTCCTCCACCTGTAAAACAGTCACAGTCACAATTAGCCATTGTGCATAAGTATGTGACCTTAAACCCCAATAAATAAAATAATAAATATATTGTGAAAGTGGATTCTGATTCTCTAAGTCCTGATTGCATGAGGCTTGATACCCTTCACTCTGATGTCAAATTGCAAAGTTTTCAGCAGCATTGAACCAGGTCAAAGAAGATAAAATTGGTTAACCCTTTACCCAGCACAGACGGTATCAAAATTTGTTACTTTGCTTTTCAAGTTTTTAAAAAACAATTTCACAAAACCATATCACGTGACCCCCTCATTCGAATCTGCTCATTGAGGTCGTTCCCACAGCCATGATCTCATCATGTCAGACTGTTTTACAGGTAGAGGAAGCCAGAGTATCCTGTGAGAACCACTGGGCAGCAGCAAACAACTGTTAGACTCTCGTAGACTCCAACTTGCTAACTCTGCTCAAGCAGAATTAACAGTGGTTGAAGGCAAGTACACCTTCGAGATGCAGTGCAGTACGCCTTGGTACACAATGCTATTGTGCCCCCACATTGGCATTCAGGATTAAATGTTTTGCCTAACTAGTAGAGTGCTAAATTATTTTTCAAAGGTACAGTGGAGCCCACTTGTGTATCTCTTAACTGAATAACCCTGTTCAAATTGAATTGAATTTCCCAACACAAAACCATTTTCCTTACCTCCAGTACAAATTTGACCTGTTAATTGAATATAGGGTATAGAGTAAACTCCTGTTAATTGAATAAAAAAATCCCTGTACCCTGTCGCGAAATTATCCTAACTCTCCCCAGTTTTCCTTTGTTTACAGACCTATTTGGCCTCAGTACATCCAATACAGGCATTTAATCTATTATATCTTGTTTGGCAGAGCTCATGGAGCTCTGTCAAACAAGATATAATACAATAAATGCCAAGTTTATCTGTAGATTGCAGGAAAGTGACACAATCCCTGTTAATTGAATACTCCTGTTAATTGAATAATTTTCATTGGCAAAGTGGCTATTCAATTAACAGGGTTCCACTGTAATTTGTAGCATTGTATTCTTTCAATTGGCACTCTTCAATAAATTGTAAAAAACAATTTTAGGTGAATATTTTTTTTTTACTACTGCACAGATAACAAGGTAATGCATACAGTGTAAAGCCACTAAAGTGGCTTTCAGCACATTTCATTAGAGCCCTGATAGTGGCTTCTAGCACTCAACCAGCTAAGCACACAATGCAGTTATCGTTAGTCAGGATGAAACTGTCAACCTTTTGGTTTAAAGTTCAATGCTCTAACCTATTTGACGCTCCTAAGTTGTTTTAGTTAGAATTCACTCCACAATTTGTACCAAGAGTACAGTACTGTGATCACAAAATAGTACAGAGAATTTTGACTGGATCATGATTTGGTTGCAATCTGGTTGAAATTCTCTGTATTTTTTCAGTACACATCATTGTAGAACATCACATATCGAAAATGAAATGCAAACACTCTGCATCTTATGTGTTATTTTTGCTTGTTTTTCACAATGTACATGTAAATACAATTTTTCCTGGATCGCCATCTCATTGAGAAAGAAGCTGCTCTTGTGATCATAATACTGTAATGTACAGAAAGTGGAGAGTGGATTGTAACTAAATCACCCACAGAGTGGAGTTATCACCCAAAGTATAAATTTCAAATCCTGTACATATAGATGAAAAACACAAGAAATGTTTCAGCCAAAGGACCTCCGGATTTAACTCGGAGGTCCATTGGCTGGAACTTTGCTTGTGATTGTTATGCTTTGCAACAAATTTGCAATTATTGCTCAGGTGGAATCTCCACTCTGCAGGTGACTTAGTGATAATACACTCTCCAAGAACTGTAAATGGGTTAATGTTAATGGGTTAGCATTTGTAGTTGACAGAATTTATTCCTGATTGCCCTTATGGAAGCATGATGGCACGGTGTAGTAAGGCATTCTGCACACTGATGGTACACTTGTCTTCAACCAATGCTAACCCTGCTTGTGTGGAGTTGATATATTGCAGAGGCTGATAGTTGCTTGCTTTTGCTTGGTGGTTCTCTCCATGTACTCTTGCTTCCTCCACCCATAAAACTGTCTGACATGAGGTGACCCTGGCTGTTGAAAGTGTCATTAAACTCCAATAAATAAATAAGTTGACAAAATCATTTAATTAACAAGTATTTGTTATACTGTTGGCTGCAACTTGAGATAGGTAAATTCTCATCTGGTGTCCATGTAGACTTCGTCTTTTCACTGAAAAGAATAAGTGACCCGACACACAGTGTAGGAATGGTGTCTTGTCGATCTTCTGGCAAGTATAGTCTGCCACTTGTGGTAGTTAATATATCCCCAGTCGAGCCCTCACTGGTAAGTATAGTTTGTCTCTGGTTCGATCAAGAAATTGTTTATTTCTCAATGAATTTGTGATTAGTCTGTTGCACATTTACATGTATGCCTGAGGGTCGAAATTTCATGTAAAACATTATTGTGAAATTCAGACTGAATGAAGAAAAAGGTGTGAAGATACCATCTCAGATTCATTGTCCTTGCAACTTTTGAACTAGTGACCAGCCTGCAAATAATATTTTTGATGGTCGTGTTGTTGTCTGTTATGACAGGAACCAACAGTTTTGTGCCTGTTATCCCAAAATTGTGACCAATCACACGGATAAAGTCTCAATATTGTGGTGTACCATTACAATGGCAAATGTTCTGTAATTCTGTGTAAGTGTATTAAGCAGCACTATTCCATTGGCTAGTACTCACTGTAGAAAGCAGGTTTTTATTTATTCATCCAAGCTATGAAATATTTTTTAAGGTCTTTCCGCCATTTGAGAGGCAAAGTGCACTGTATGTTTGTCAAATTCATCTTATCACTTTCACTTCCTAAATTCCAAGTCTGAATTCTAAAGCATATTACATTTATATTAATTTACTAGATGTAATTTTCTTTCCCAGAATTATCAAATTTGGCTGATATGGCTTAAATCCTGCCCGATATGATGACAATCTTGGCCAATATGAAGCAAGCTAAACTTGTCCCCCCCCCCCTCCCCCCGCCCCTGTGGGAACCCCGGGAAGTGAAGCAGTGCTTGTTTACTGTGGTAAACAAGCTCTGTTTTACTGGTAAAATAGGACCCAGTCACTAATGCTTGGGGTGCAAGTCCTCTAAAATAGGCAACATGGGGTATAAACGATTGACTGACTGACCTTGACTTTATCTCCATGTTGTGGTCATGATTAGCCATTGTGCAGAAGTATGTGACCTTAAACAACAATAAATAAATAAATAAATAAATAAATAAATAAATAAATAAATAAATAACTTGTCCCCTAGGTGCAACTAGCTTGTTTGCTTGGGGTGCAAGTCCTCTAAAATAGGCAACATGAGGTATAAACGATTGACTGACCTTGACATTATCTCCATGTTGTGGTCATGATTAGCCATTGTGCAGAAGTATGTGACCTTAAACAACAATAAATAAATAAATAAATAAATAAATAAATAAATAACTTGTCCCCTAGGTGCAACTAGCTTGTTTACATCAAAATGTTCACAACTATTCATCAAACACAACTTGGAAAATTGTCATTACCAGGCATACTGGAGTGGTTTGAGTGTTGTATGATGAGGAATTTATGATGGCAATAAGTAATGATGAGGTTGATGAAGAGAAGAAAGACAGGGCTTATATTTCGACGAGAATCTGAGAATCGATTCACGTAAAGATTTGCGCAACAAAACCAGCAAGAATCCATGTAGATTCTTGCTGTACCTCTGCTAGGATACACATAAAAAGAATCAAGTCAATTTAACCCTTTACCTAACATAGCAGCAGAAAATTAACCAATTCAAGGCTAACATGAACTGAAATATCCCGACACTGTTAACAAAATTGTACAAATATGGCTGTCATTGGAACTGGCTCATTGAGCCGGTTCCAATGACATCCATATTTGTAAGGTTTTATTGGTAAATATTGTGTATTTTTTTAAATATTATCAAATTCTGTTTATGTTTTAAAAAACAAACAAACAATATTTACAGGTACCAATAAAACCTTATAAGCTGTGTTGAGTGAAGAGTTAACATGTGTTATCTGTATACAACAGGGGTTCAACCATGGTGGTCTTATGGGATCCTTGGACACTCATAGCCAAATGGATTCTCCCAAATCTAGATGAAATATAAGCCCTGAAAGAAGAGAGTTGTACACAAAATTCATCACAAACTAAAATTCAAACTCAAAAGCAGAGATTCTTTAAAAGGGAGAAGAGGTAGGTGAGCTATCCGAAAATCACGGCTTCCCCAATGGGAATCTGAGACATTCAGATAGCTGAACTAGGAAAAGATGAAACTTTGTATTGTGTGAAAAGAATGAGAAATAAAATTACACTGTCAGAAAACTGTGACAGATCTGAGAATTTTTGTAATTATTTGTTTTGGTTCAATAAATAAAGAGGTTATTACCCTCGTTAGCTTCATATCAGCCCTCAGTAACTTCACATCAGCCTTCAACCTTCGGTCTCACGCTGATGTGAAGTTACCTTGGACTGATATCTTGGCAGATATTAAACTAACCAAGTAAATAACATCTAAATAAAGGTTAGTATCACCATCTGGGTTCTAAAATTGTGTATTGAAGTCTCGACTTCAATACACTCTCTCAGAAACCCACGTGGTGGTAATAACTAATTCATCTTGCAATATACCTCCATTTCTTAACCTGATCGCATAATGAAGAGATTAAATTGGGTATAGTTTTTAATGACATCTGTTTTGACAATCATTCAGGGTCTATGCATTGATTTTTGATGAATGAAGATGATGATGATGTCATGGTATTGTGTTCTGTGTATGCATCAACATAATCCCCATTCATTGTTTTACTAGTACTATAACTGCAGAAGTTTATAGTAGTGTTTCGGCTGCATGTTTGTTTTACCTGCGTTGCCAGCGGCAGGGCAGGTCTAGTAACCGCTTGACTCCATCCGTCAGTCCATCCGTCAGTCCATCCGAAACACTTCTTCCGTCAAAGTTTTCTTGGCTTCTATGAAAGGGAATGATTTTATATTTGGTCTGCTGCTTCATAATGATGAGTTGTATCGTGTATCTAATTTTCAGATCTGCTGTGCAGCCACTTCCTGTTTGCCGATACTTTGAAGTCTGTTCATCTCTGTAATCAATTGCATGCAGCGACACAGGTCCAGGCCCGGTATTGGTCCTGGCTTGTTATTTTTTATGTTTAACACATGGTAGTTTTTTTTAAAATATCATCATGGCAAAAACTGATCTAGTCTAATTTATTTTGTTGAGCTGGTGATTTATTTATCATTTAATTACTGATATCAAAATGTTGACCTGAAGATGTGTAATAACTCAATCAGGTAAAAAACGTTTTCTTTCTAAATCAAATGATCGCATTTGTGGTTGCGACCCTTAATACAGAATTGTATTTTGTCTAAACGTTTTTACTTGTATTGGGGAAAATACATTCTTGTTGTAATATAAATGCATTTGTTAATTGTATATGCGCATCTGACAATAATTTTGTCTCTGTAAGAGAGCTTTCCAATAAATGATAAGTCAAGCATTTGATGTTGGTAAATCCAACTGGAGTTGTACATGTTTTTGACTCTTAACATGCTGAGTATTTTCAAGATATTTTCATCAAATCTAGTCATGGCTGCTATAAAGCAGCCATGACTGGATTTGATAAAAACTTAATCTTAGTATAACATAAGAAATCATTGGTGAAAAAGCCATTCAATTTACAGGGGAAAATGTGATTAAATGTGCCCAAATTATATTGATTTCATTGACAAGAGAAGCCCTGTGCTGGGCCGAAATATCCACCAGCAGCATGCAAAGAGTTAAGTTACAGACTCATATTCAGTTCCAAGAAATTGTACTGGTCATTACATCATGCTCAAGTGGATTGGTGCCTGTCAGACATGCAAGTTGCGCCTTTCTATGACCATGACAAACTGCTTATTTGCAGACTTGACAGTTGCGATTCTACAGTGTTGTGGAGTAAAAAGTAGACAGAGAATTTCAGACATTTAGTGACTGGGTCAAGGTCGGGTTAAACGTCTCACTCTACCTTTGTTGTCACAGTACTATATAGGAAAGTAAAAGTATTGATCTTTAACAAGCTGACACATGGCAAAAATTTGTTTTTCACTTGAATAATCTTATTTAGATTGCCTCATCAGTGGTTATGCAGAGGTTTTGAATCATCCCCTCAAGGTATATCTGTCATTTCATACTTTATGACAAAACTTATAATGAGCACTCGGAAATTAACTACATTCTCTTTACCCTTTCTCAAACAAAATAATCAAAATGGCATGCTTTTTTCTAAATGTACAAACAAACAGTTCAAATGGAATTCTTTTTAGCATTTTACTTTAACCCTTTAACCAATGCAGACGATATCAAAATTTATTATTTTAAAAATCATTTTTGTAACCTTTTTTCAAAAAAATTCAACAAGACCATATCATGTGACCCCTCATTGGAATGAGCTCGACAAACTCGTTCCAAAGAGGGGTCACATGATATGGTTTTGTTGAAATTTTTTGAAAAATAGTATTTTTTCAGCTGCAGAATTTGCATATTACGGATATGGCTGATTCATTGGGTAAAGGGTTAAGCAAAGCATGCAATATCAAGATTTGTTGTTTTGTTTTTTTTTATGAAATTTAAACAAAAGATTATGTGAGACCTCATTGGGAATGAGCTCACCAAGCTTGTTACAATGAGGGTGTCACATGTTATGGTCAAGCCTGGAAATAAGTAGACTGTCATCTGCAAAATGAGGTAGAGGTGCAATCTGCAAGCTGAGAGGTCCTCGGTTCGAATCCCACCTGTGGCAACCGTGTTGTGTCCTTGGGCAGGACACTTCACCCCCATTGCCCATGTGGGGGCTCGGCGGCATTGTGTCCTAAGGCGTACTGCACGTCGATGGTGCACTTGTCTTCAACCAATGCTAACCCTGCTTGTGTGGAGTTAGTATGTTGGGGAGCTGACAGTTGCTCACCA
Organism: Pictodentalium vernedei; assembly: GCA_031216915.1. NCBI lineage: Eukaryota > Metazoa > Mollusca > Scaphopoda > Dentaliida > Dentaliidae > Pictodentalium > Pictodentalium vernedei. The sequence goes on from CM062293.1 coordinate 150,626,174, forward strand.
TTGCTCAGTTGTTCTCTCAGGATACTCTAGCTTCCTCCACATGTAAAACTGTTGTGGTCATTAGTAGCCATTGTGCAGAGATATGTGACCTTAAACACCAAGAAATAAATATATAAATCTGCACAATGAGGTCCCCAGAGGGTGTATTTGGTAATGCTCAATGAGCTCATTCCAATGAGGGATCATAAACTATGTTTTTGAGACAAAAATTGAACATAATAAAATTTGAATGGATATTTTAGTATATATAGCTGCCAGTTATGTCCGTTATGTTGGGTAAAGGGTTAATGATGTAAATCACACAATGGTACAGCAATTATTCAGCTACCTTTTAGGGCAAGTGATTAATCGGTTAACCAATGTTAATCATTGTGATTAATCGATCAAGAAAACCCTTTTAATTGTTTCATCTCCAGTCTGTATTCCCATGTCAGCATCACAGGTCAATATTTTGTTTGCCTGGTAATTCAACATAACCATTTTTTTGTGTAGGCCAAAATTTAATTACCTGTAAGGTTCGACCATATGTAGAATATTAAAGAATCCGTATTTCCAAAGTCAAAGTCAATGTCAGAATGAGAGGGCAAATGTCAAACCATCATCATTGAGCCCAATGAGCTCATTCCAATGAGGGGGTCACATGATATGGTTTTGTTGAAACGGTTTGAAAAATATATTTTTTTCAACAGCTAAATTTGAAAATTATGCTGGTGGATGTGGATGATTCATTAGGTAAAGGGTTAACTTTATATAATTGAAATATTCTAACAATATTCCTTAAGGGAATCCCTAATGGACTGTAACTGAGCACTTACTCTATTCATGTGATCATACTGTTCTTGTGGGTAATGTTCAATTAACATTGTTTACATATTTATATTAAAATGTCATTCCAGATACATAGTTTAACCCTTCACCCAACATATTTGCTAAAACCATCCAGCACTTTTCACAAAAATTGTGTTTCAAATTTTGTTATTTTATCATATTTTGCCTCAAAAACATAGAGTATGCCCCCTCCCCTTAATTGGAAATAGGCTCAGTTTGCTGCTTCCAAGGAGGTGTCATAATCTAGGTTTCTGAGAGAAAAATGAAAATATCTGCTTATTCAAGAATTTCATTGCAAGTGCCGTCAGTTATTGCAGTTAGATAAAGAGTTAAAATCTTCCTCAAGCCATTTTTTTCCATATATGTATGAGCAAAAGGTTATGATTTTTTATATGCTCTCTTCCTCGTAACACTAAGAGAATTTAACCTGTCAAATAAGAAATACAAGAATACTGAATCCCAGATGCTATTTGTTTTCCCTGATGCAGTCTAGGTGCTAATCCTATAAAACCATCACAATTGTTTTCTCTGGAATTGTATTTTCTACCTGCAACGATAAATAACCGACAGGAATCATTACCAGTTTTAATGTTGTGGTAATTTACCTACCAGTAAATTCCTCATCATTTAAAATGCTAATGATTAATTCCAATCATTTATAGACATAAAAAGAAAATGCAATTGTAAAAGTTTTGTAGTATTGGCCCCTGATTTCACAGTATTTTATTTACGAAATCTTAATCCATTGATGCAACAGAGTCAGAATCTGTTCGTGAAAATACTGCTTTTGTGACCACAATTCTGTTGATTTTTTGTCATAATTCAACCGTTGATAAACCAGGTCATATGTTCTGTGTATAATGATATACCAGCTTTGGGAAAGACTATCCATATAGGAAGGGGGGTGTTCACTAATTTTTACCAGATTAATATGTTTAGCCCTTGCTGAACTTTGAAATAGAGTTACATTTCTTGTCGATATTATCATTTTGTGCCATCCATGTGACTCAAGCAATGATTCTCCTATCTCAATGTTTTTTTGATAAGGTGATAGACCAGCATGGGAGAAAGGCTTTTAATATAGTGTGCAATCATTTTTTTAATATATTGTGTAAATCATGTGTTCATTTATAGCTTAACTTGACAAAGTCAAGATAAGCTTTTGCTTGGGTGCATGGTAGAATGGCTTTTAACATAGTGTGGGTCTCTTGTGCTAAATTATAGCTAAGTCAAGGTTAACTATTGCCAGGGTGCATGTGGACATTTGTGACTCACTTTGTTTATCCACAGTTCATTCAGCAAGGGCTACTGCCCATAGTTCTTTACCTATCATCAGTTCTCTTGGAATTTGGCAGACTGAATAAGAATGATGAGTGGATGAGAACATCGTATTTTGGTAATGTTGGTTGTTCATAATGGTTGCCAGAGTATTCAACTTGGATTTCTTCAGAAAACTGTCCACATTTGCTTGTGAGAATGTCATATTATGGTTTTGGTGGGCCATCCAAGATGGCTGCCACAGTAGCCATCTCGGATTTCTTCCGAACGGCATCTGCAATTTCACTCAGCACAGGATACAGCTAGTACTCAAACAATTAGTCGACTGGTCGATGTCGACTCTGGGCAAACCAGTAGTCGACTCTCAATTGTGCAGTCGACTAGTCGGAGGAGTTCAAGCTTTTAGGTAAATAGTATCCCTTCTGTGCCACTGTCAGACAGTTTGAACAGCAATATTGGGAAATCAATGTATACATCTGTTGCCTAATAGTAGTGACAGTAGTTTGTTTTAACTGGTACTAGTAGAGTGCTGAATTATTTTGGGCTATCAGGATATGTTATTAATTTGCCTTGTTGCAATTTATGGGAGAGTGCCTATAGGCACTCTCCCATAAATCGCAACAAGGCAAATTAAATAAGACTATATAATTTCACTCATAGCATAATTAGAAGCACATTAACAGAATAATGTTCCAGTAAGTTGCTGTATATGAATGCCCAAGTGAAGCCAAATTTGGACCTTCAGCACTCTACCGGAACACCAACACTGTTATAAGGAGACAGGTTATCACCAATGACTAGTCAAAGTCGACTTGACTTTTGGGTATTGACTAGTCGACTTTGGAATTCACTAGTCGTTTGAGCACTAGATACAGCTCTCAGTTCTTTATTGATCATCACCAAATTTCATATGCATGTTCAGGTTCATGCTTATAATTAGATGAGAACATTATTATGGTCACAGACAGCCATCCACAACGGCTGCCATGGATTTCTTCAACACAGGCAGCAGGTTTCATTTATGCATCAGTTTTCTTAAAATTTGGCAGGATGACCAATATGTAGTATGATGGGTAGAATAAAACATTCTATTTTGGTAATGGCTGGTCACCTATAATGGCAGCCATCATGGATTTCTTCAGTGCACCATCCACAGTTCGTTCAATACTGACTACAGGTGAGAATGTCATAGTTGATAATGGTTGGCTTTCCATAGCAGCCAACTTTGTTTTCTTCAGAATACTGTCCACATTTTCGTTCAGCATGGGCTACAGCTCACAGTTCTTTTCCAATCATCACTAAACTTCATGTGCAATTTCAAGGTCATGCCTCAAAGAAAATGTACTATTATAGTCATGGTTGGCATGGTCACGAGTAGTATGAGTAGAAGAGAACTTTGTATTTTGGAAACAATTTGCCACCTATAATGGCTAATTCAGAAGCCATCATGGATTTCTTCAGCACACCCTACAGGTCAAATTTATGCATCTTTTTTCTTGAAGCTCAACAGGATAATATAAGTTGATAAGATTGCCGTATGTTGATCACAGTTGACCACACAGAATGGTTGCCATGGCAGGCAACATTGATTTCTTCAGCACACCCAAAAGCTTGCATTTATGCATTAATTTTATTGAAAATTTGCTGCATGACTCAGAACGATGAGTAAATGAGAATGTCATATTTCAGTCATTGTCGACTGACTTCAGTAGCTGCGATTGCAGCTATCTTAGATTTCTTCAGTACACCCCACAAGTTGCATTTTTGCATTAGTTCAGATGAGAATGACATATTTCTGCCATGGTCAGCTGTCTAGAATGGTTGTCATATGCCTCAAAAACATAGCCTATGCCTCGAATGGCAGCCATATGCCTCCAAAACATAGCTTATGAGCCCTCATTTGAATAAGCTTGACAAATTTGATCCAATGATTATCCTTAAGCAGTGTTTTGGACTTTTGAGGCAAAAAACTGAATAAAGTAGTAAAATTTGAATGGATATTTTTGTGATTAGTGCTGGCCAGACATAGTTATTATTACATCAGGTAAAGAGTTAACCCTTTACCCAGTGTAATGGCAAAAAACCGGCCAGTGCTATTCACAAAAATCACCATTCAGTTATCATTATTTTTTTCATTTTTTGTCTCAAAAACATAGCTTATGACCTCTCACTGGAATGAGCCCATTGGGCTCGTTCCAATGAGGGGTCATAAGCTATGTTTTTGAGCAGAAAATGAACAAATTTAGTTATTCAAGCATTTTATTTGCAAGTGTCTTCTGCCTTTCGTGTTAGGTAAAGAGTTAAATATTTTTATCTGAAATGTACTTTTGTGCAAATGCAGTTTGTTTATAATTTTATATTTCGAAATTCCTTTGATCATGACCATGAATACTATCTGAATATTCATGAATTTAAAATTTTCTTTGAAGTGCTTTTACATGATATGCTTGTAATTAAGTGTTATAATATAAATTCACCTCATGGGTCTGTAATCCACTTGATGATAGTGTTTCTGAAGAAGGAATCTCTTCATATTTTAAATTTTAAATAACAATGTCAGTGAGTTCATTTCAGAGAGGAGATTATTCAGTAATCTGTGGTATAGATTGGTATATTGTTTTGTATTAAGGATGTGCCAAATATAAAATTCACTCTGTTGTATGTATATATGTACATGTATATATTTTGAAGGACACAGTCATAATTTTTAGTATCCAAACGTGACATTCCCACCTTGGACACCAAGGTGTGAGGTCGCTAATTACTCTGATGGAATTATCAACTGAAATACAAAAACCACATTTAGTCCTGAAGGTTTCCCAAGCTACCACCTGGACTGTGTGTGAGCAAGGGCAAAATTCTCTTAGAAATTGACTTTTTGAGAACCACAATCCTCAGGGAGATATTTACACCCTTAGTTGGAGGATCCCCTCCTAAACTTGTCAGCACCTGAGTGATGTTGAAAACTTGATGGATGAAGATCCTTGGATGATGGCCAGAAGGCAAAGATCAGGCCTGAAAATAAGCAGTCTGACATTTGAAGAATGAGGTCCCCAGAGGGTGAATTTGATGATGCTATCCCATACAGTGGGCCAATTTATCCTCTGAGTACCTCTTTCTGTTTAATTTTGAGACCCTGATTCATTGAGGTTCACAGAGGATAAATTTGGTGATGCTACCCTGCTATGCAGGGTAGCATCACTAAATTCACCCTCTGGGGACCTCATTTTTCCAGATGACAGTCTGCTTATTTTATTGGCTTGGTGAAGATAAAGAAAAGGATGAAGGGTCCCTGCACCAGTTGAAATGCCCACCATCTGACAAAACTCTTAGAAAGAAAGTGAAGGGAGAAGATTTAAGAAGACAGAAGCCTTGTTTGCTCACACATCCCTGGCACTCCCAATCCTGCTTGAGTGCTTCCTCGGAGGAGAATGAGATATCAGAGCACATATCAAATTACAGCTTCACCCATTCCTCGCATGAGGTTGAAACCATTGAAACACTGAGTTGAAACCATTCATTTGTCATAATTTGTAGGCAGATTTAGAATGTTGCATGGTTTCTCATCTCAGTCAGGGGCAAGGAATATTTTAACTGATATCGCTTCACATTATGCAATACATAATGCCATAAAAGCCATGTAAAATCTTGTTGCTAAATCAATAATGGCAGTACATGTGTTGTTGGTCACCACTAAAAAAAAATCACCCTTCAAGCTTGACAAGCTACATGTGTACTGCGTTTACTTTCGATTTACAATTTTACCAAACCATAGATTTAACAAACTGACTTCTATGACATTGCCTCTGATTGGCTACCACTTCGAATGTTGGAATTAATCCCCCCAGGAACTAATCCCCCCAGTCCAAAACTGTATAAGTGGAATTATTCCCTCCCCGAGTTGAATTACAGACTCAGAACTATTCCCCCAGTCAAAGTTTGAAGGTGGAATAAATCCCCCCAGACACAAAACAAGGATCAGAACTAATCCCCCCACTCAGTTTTTGGACATGGAAAAAATCCCCCCAAAGGCAAATAATAGCAGCCTTCGTCCTGGAGAACCATAAATGCAGGTGTTTCACAGGGGTCTATTCTTGGACCCCTGCTGTTCCTTATATATATCAACGATATAACCAAAGATCTTCTGAGCAGTATACGCCTATTTGCAGACGATACTTCTTTATACCTAATTATAGAAAACCCTGAACAAGCCTCGACAATAATTAATCAAGATCTGGCCACAATTGAACATTGGGCTAAGACATGGTTGGTAGAGTTCAATCCAAATAAAACTGAGAGTATGCTAATATCTCGAAAAAGTAGCCCTACTTTTCATCCACCATTATTCTTTGGCGGTTCTCAGATATCTGAAGTCGTTAATCATAAACATCTGGGAGTCATATTAAATAGCATGTGTACATGGAATGACCATATCGACCATATTTGTGCAAAGGCCTGGTCCCGGTTAGACTTACTTAGGAAGCACAAATTTAACTTAGACCGTAGTGTCTTAGAAAAAATCTATTTTGCTTTTATCAGGCCCCTCCTTGAATACGCCGATACTGTTTGGGATAATTGCTCGGTAACTAAAGTGGAGGAAATGGAAAAGATCCAGATTGCTGCGGCAAGGATTATTACTGGGGCAACCGTCAGTGCTAGTAAGTCCTTACTTTATACGGAAACAGGATGGGAACCGTTGCAAGATAGACGCTACAAACACAAGTTAATCCAGTTCTTCAAAATGTACCACCGTATGGTTCCTCCACACATCTCCAGTAAAATCCCGCAACATGCTTCCTTGATCAATCCTTCACTTAGTCTTCGATCAGGTCAAAACCACCGGGTTCCGTTCTGTCGGACTGAGCTGTATAAATCTTCCTTCATACCCAGCGTTACTGACCAATGGAATAATTTGCCCTTGTCCGAGCGTGAAAACTCATCATTGACAAACCTCAAGACTTTTCTAAACGATGGCAACCGACGACCGCCAAGGTTCTACTGTAGATCGAAATCTCGCACAGCCCAAATATATCACTGTAGATTGAGACTAGGATGTAGTAACCTTAATTTTCACTTATATCGCAACCACATATCACCAACCCCTCTATGCCAGTGTGGAGAGGAAGAGACTCCCGCTCATTTTCTCCTGCATTGTCCAATTTTCTCCGATGCTCGTAATTATTCAATTAATCTCCTTCCGTTTGGAGCGGACTCCTCTACACTTCTATTCGGTTCGGAATTCCTGAGTAATGATGACAACCGCCTTATCTTTGAAGTGGTACACGACTTTATTTCATCAAGTAAGCGATTCACTAATTAACCCCAATGTAGTACTAGCCCATTTTATATACTTACTATAATAAATACTAACCCACAATTAAATCAAGATGATCTCTGTGGGAATGCCTGTAAACTAAGCTACACTTGTTTACAGTGGTAAACAGGCGAAGCCTCACTGATCGATTTGGACTTTCATCCAAACATTGATAACAGAGTCAACCGTGACTCTGTTGTCGGTGTTTGGGTGAAAGTCCAAATGGGCGTCTTGGGTGGCAAATAATTGGAGTTACCTTGATTATATTTCTATCTTATGTCACGCGTAGTCATTTCGCATAGGTGATTGACATTAGACACAAATAAATAACTCTACGCAACGAATACATCCATCCCGCACTTTCCAACTCTTCTTGCAGCTCAACCCATCCCCGACTGTTTCCATACAAGATTAGTTGCTGCCACTCTTCAAACGCTTGTATAATGCAGATAAACACTGTTTGTACTTGATACTCATACCTGCTATTGTCATCGACGTATCTTTGTGATCTTGTGTTGGTGGAAACGGCCTTGTATAAGCTTTCAGCTTACTGCCGAATTCACACTAATGTTTGAAATGTATCTGTTATGGTTTGTTTTTTTTTGTAATAAATACTGTTTAAACTAAATAATAGCAGCCAAGAGGATGATAAACTTCAAGACGTAACAAGTGTCCTTTTTACAATTATTGGAGGGTGGGTACTTGCCACTGATGTAATTAGTCTCAAAGTCTAATCCTGTTTGCATTGTACATTAAAGGTTTAGGAAATGAACTCCTGCGTAGCGACGATGGGGTAGCAGCTGGGGATTTGAAGATCCCAGGGCTATTTTTTGCAGACGATATGGTTCTCGTGTCAGAAAGCAAAGAGGGGCTAACGAAAATGCTGGGAATTGTTGGGAAATATGGGAGCAAATGGAGACTCGAACTTAATGAAAACAAGAGCAAAGTTATATCTGTGGGCCGCAAAGTGGACCCTTCTCGAAGGTGGAGAGTGGGTGAGTTCTGCATTCCGGAAGGGAGCAGCAAACTTCTCAGTGTAGGAGAGACAGGTGATTACGAGTATTTGGGGGTAAATATAAACATTACAGGAAGAGGCATCTACCGAAACCACACAAATAAATTGATTCTGAAGGGGAAGCGAATCCTTAACCAAATGAAACTTATAGGGAGAAACAGTTTCAGTAAGGTATTCATGGGGAAAACCATTTGGGAAATGGTGGGGCTGCCAAGTATAACATACAGCATGGAAGTGGTACCCCTAAACCAGACGGCCGTAAACAGCTTGGAAATCCTACAGAATGATGCAGGCCAATGGATAACGAGGTTGAGTAATGCCACAGCTCTAGAAGCAGTCAGGGGTGAGCTTGGGTGGATGAGGATCAAGAACAGGACAGACCTGTTGAAACTCGGTTATCTTAATTATTTGGTAAATCTCCCTGACAGCCGATGGTGTAAAGTAATGTTCCTGAGAATTTCCAACTCAAATATCAAAACTTGGTGGATGGTCCAAGTGAGGGAGCTAGTAGAGAACTACTCATTGGAGATCTCGGACCTGGACATTGGGGCAAACCAGGGTAAAAAAATCGTCAGAGAAAGGGTCATGGAGGATTGTAACCGTAATTGGCGAGAGGGGGTCAAATCAAAGAGGTCTTTGGGTGGCCTGCGTGATAAAGGGAAGCCAGAATTTGAAGAGTACCTTGATGGCACCTTTGGGGGGGGTCACTGTTGTTCAAGCTGAGGTCTCGATCCCGGGAGCTGAGGGGGAAAATTGAGAAAGACGGTGAAAGGAAGTGTCAGATGTGTAACTTGAGCATGGTGGAGACCCTGAAACACTTTCTTCTAGAATGCCCAAAGTACCAGTCTAAAAGAATGAGATTCACTGGGAGTATAATGGGGAAGTGGGATGGGAGAATGAAGGACATGTGGTTAGGGGGAGACTCAAAGGAGAGGGTTAATATGCTAACCGGAGAGATTGGGAAGAATGGGGCAAGGGATGTCATCAAGCAGTTCGTCTCCGAGTGTTGGGAGGAGAGGAGAAGTGTGTAAATAGGGAGGCAGTTGGGAGTACAGCGGTAACCAAGGCCTTCTCGTCCGAGACCCACTACAAATCAGCGGCTGGCCAAAGTGTTATTATTATTATTAGTCACACGAAACTGTTGTAGGATCTGGAATGAAATTGAGGCTTTCACAGGCATTAAACACAGCTGTTAATACTTCCTCATATGTTTCCTTTTGTTTGTTTGGTAGGAGACCATACACACATGTTGCATAAACATCACAAACTGCTGCACAAATAACAAATAGTTGGGTAAACTGTTTTGGTGCTGTACCAAATGTTCCATCCATGAACCAGTGATCACTATTTGAGAGGTGTGAAAGGCCTTGTTCCGTACCAAACACAATTACCCTGTCTTGATTTAGCTGATCCTCAGTAAAGTTGTCATATAAAAGAAAAGGAATAGCGTCTGGTCCCTCGCTCACAGTGAAGGCTTGTGGGAGTTCAGGAATGTCAGTTATAGTCTTTGGTTCAGGTGGAGTGTCACCACGTTTCAATTTTCTGATTGTTCTTTTTATTTAGTTTCTGGCTTGCTGCAGCAATACGAACCTCTAAGGAACAACCAGCAAGCTTGTCTGACATGATCTGATTGGGGCTGCCTCTGCTGGTGGTAGCCGTGTCAAACTTTTTTGTTTCGAACATTCTCAGTGTATGGACTCTTTGCGTGATTTTTTTATGGTATAACAATATCCATCATGAAGCAGTTGTCTTCCTCCCTTACAACCTTTTATCAACTCCATTTTACAGTTTGATCCTGCCTTGTAATTAACAAAGTTTATCATCCTCTTGGCTGTTATTATTTTCCTTTGGGGGGATTTTTTCCATGTCCAAAAACTTGAGTGGGGGGATTAGTTCTGATCCTTGTTGTGTGTCTGGGGGGATTTATTCCACCTTCAAACTTCGACTGGGGGGAATAGTTCCGAGTCTGTAATTCGACTGGGGGGAATAATTCCACTTATACAGTTTTGGACTGGGGGATTAGTTCCTGGGGGGATTAATTCCGTATACCACCACTTCAATACGACATTACCATGGCCAGACTTTTGATTTTGGAAAACCACCACAGGCGGCCTATTCAGCACATGTATTTTAAAACTTCTGTGAACTTTTTGGATTTTTTTCTGATGTGAGACTGTAGTTCCAAGTATTATTTAGTTTTCATAATAAAAGATTGATGATACTTACTGATTTATGTTGTGTTTAGTTAAATCCATTCATGTTTTCCTTCACAGTTTTGACTGACAAGGGAAAAAGTATTTATGACCTGTACAAAAATTACATTGCATCTGAAAGCATGCCCCACAAAATACACAATTCAGTGGTAAAGCACTTTCTATGCACAAATGGCATGTGCTGACACTTCTATGTTTCTAAACAAAGTGTACATGTGTAGGTTGCTATCGATTCCAACAAGTTGTGTTTTGAAAGGTGTTCGTTTTCAAAAATGTTATTGATAAATTTTTGCAGTTTAGCACTGAAAATTTTCGCTCAAAAAAGTGATACGTAAAAAAATCTACAGTACAAATGAAAGCTGAAAACATGATTCAAAATCAATTGTTTTCGTAATGTCATTATGGGAAATGATCAAAATGTGCAAAAATGCTTATAATGCCCCCTGCCATTAGTCAAAATGTCATAACATCCCTCAATACTCAGGTCAAAACATCTATCTCCGAGCATTGGTCAAAATATTTCCTTGCAAAAACATCCCCAGCAAAATCATCCCCTTGTATTACCCAATTCACTAACAAGGTTTGACCAGTACCAAACTTATACTTTATACTCCAATTTTTATTTGAAAATTTATTTCTAAAAACTGCAATGCAGTTTTCATTAAATGCTATACACTTTTTCAAGATGAATAGCACTTGCTATGCAAGTTTCAAAAATTCAAATATTCATAGGCTGGGAACTGTACCCAATACAGTAATGTAAGTAGCATCAAGAAATTGAAACATGTAAGCCATTCTTTGGAGTATACTTTGCCAACAAGAACCAGAATCCTCCCCCCACCTACATACACAGTACTGTGTTCACAAAAGTGATCTTTTTCTTGATCATATCACTACCTGGGTATGACATGCTAAATTCAGTTGGTCAAATCTCATGATTAAAATAGTGCAAATTCAAGCTGGGAGGAAGGAAAGCATACCAAAAATAGCATCTTATGTTCAGTGTTGTTGCTTTATCTTTTTAGATTCCCTGTGGGAACCCCAGGAAGTGAATCTGTTCTTGTTTACAGTGGTAAAGAAGCGCTGTGTTTCAGGTAAAATAGAACCTGGTCACCAATGCCTGGGGTGGAAGTTTCTAAAATGGGCAACATGGGTATAAACATAATAATAATAAATTTTTTTTTTGGTGTACAGGGATGGTGTGCGGCAAACCTTGCATTGAGACCATTGTTAACTGTAAAATTGTTTTTCGTGGCTGGACGTGGTAAAGGAGGGAAGTGTTTGGAGATTTAAGAAGACTCTAGCACGTAGTGGTTGAATTGTTGTTTTCACATATTCTGCTAACCTTGTTGTCTTCTGATGAAGTGATTCAGGTTCATGTTCTAGATATCTTCTGGAAGGTGCGATTTGATGTAGCAAATGTATGTTTTCATTGAGCCAGTTGAGTTTGTTTTTATATTACCATATTCTGCACTGAAGCATTCATCTGCAAGTTTGGTGATCTTCTCCCATGGCATGTATTGGAAGTTCAGTTTTTTCTCCTCGGAATCTGGGAGTGTGGATTCAGTGGATTTGTTGGTGCAGCAGCAGCTGGATTGGTCAGAGCCAATAGGAAATCCAGGTCCAGATTGGTTGACTTCCATCTCACCTTCCTCCTCCCTGCCTTCTGACCTCTTTGGCAAAAAGTTGCAGATTGGTGAAGTTGGGGTATTGTGGTGGAGACAGTTTGGCGGTGGTTTGCCTCTCCTTCTCTGTCTCAGCTCTTCTCTTAAATTTCTAGGTATGCTTCTGTCTGGCATCCTGGCATCTGGCAGAGGGTGTTTTCCTCTTCTTTCTCTGTTTCTTCGGACCCTTTTCAGGTTGTTCAGGCTATGTGTCTTGGCTCTTCCTTGGGTGTGGGCCAGTGTGGGAAGCCCCAAGAAAGGTACTACCACTACCTGAGGAAGGTTCTTGCTGGTATTTGATGGTGAGCTGAATGCAGCCCCCATCAACATGGTCAGTCCAGTTGATTGGTGAAAAATTCTGATCTGTAGACAGGAAATCCATCTCTAATTTGAGACACTTTTCAGTATGTGTCCAGTGAGCGTTCAGCAATCTAGGTGTGCATGTATAGAGATCAGTGGTTGAATTTATTTGTGTACTTTTGTGATCACTAGTACTGTATATACCGGTGGCAGTGTATTTTTGTACTTGGTACAAACATGCATCTACATCAGGCAAGGTTTTTAATCCAACACCCAAACCACTAGAAAGAGACATATTGTAAAAATGTAAGAAAAACAATGGCTTGAATTTAGATGAAATTCACATAACTTCTTGATTCATATAACCCTTATGGCTGCTGCATGAATGTACAAAGGTTGCTTCTGCAGTACATGCATGGTTAGAAAGTGCTATGCCTGGTCCACATTGAAGTATGCAGTCAAGCTATAACGGAGTTTGGGATGTTGATTTCTGATCCCCTAGCAGTAATTAACTGAATGCATAGTCACACATCATGGCACTCTACAGACTCCAACATCCAAATTTTTAGACAGAAAACAATGGCTAAATCAAAGCCTCATATCTTTATCACAGCTGTGTGAAACTGTGAAACACAATGGCTACTATAGGACAGAAGTGTCATGGCTGGCCTCAGTTTGACTCTGTCACATGCCCAATTATTTATCTTAAAAGAGAGAACCATGTTAAGGACAAATTGAGAATATTTGTTTCCAATATGTTTATTGGAACTGATTGTATTGCAACACCAAATCGTCGTCTGAGTGCTAGAATGTTCTATGTCCCAAAGGGGACTATTATAATCCCTGATGGGTACGGGTGTGGGATGGGGAAATCTCACCCGAGGGCAAGATATTTGGGCCAGACACGAGGCTTGCCGAGTGTCTGGACCAAATATCTTGTCCCGAGGGTGAGATTTTCCCATCCCACACCCGTACCCATCAGGGATTATTTTTCTCCCCCACCATACAGCGGTTACGTTAGCCAGAGGTAATCGGCGGTCACGTGCTGATATAATCAACTCATTTGGTATTCGTTGTTTTGAAAAACTAATGACACCATCGGAAAGAGCATGCAAAAGTTATGTATATACCAAAGGTATATACCACGAAATCAATTAGGAATGGTGGCATCTTGGGGTTTAAAGAGTTTTAGAGCATCAAACTTTGATCACACGGCATTCTGATGACGTCAATATGAATTAGTTGGTAGCAAGAAACTGATACGATATGCATAACGTCATAATAACGTTATAAATGTATAACGTCACGTGGGTGGGGTGGGATACATCTGTCTCTCCCTGCTATCTCACCCTGGCCAGACGTATGTTACACATGCAGTGGGGGGAGAAATAGAACATTCTAGCACTCAGGTGACGAAATGGCAATCAGGAGTTCAAAGCTAAAACCTCAAGACCAACATACACTGCCATAACATGATCTCTGAGATGTAGCATTTAACTGACTAGTGCTTACTTCTCATTCTTTTTTTTTTTGCAACTATGTGAAACATACTGTCTTACATAATGACTAAAGTGTTGCAAGTGAAGACTAAGACAGAACACAACAAGTGTGGAATACAGGAGACTGGAGACAACGACCATAGTTGGATTTTCTCCCGTATTTCATTCAAGGGTCATTGATTCCTGTCCTCCATACTCTACCCGAGTTGTGTTATGTATTTATTACATGCCTGTTCTAGGAAATCCCCATCTGCAGCAAGACTAAACCATGCAGAAAATGAAAAGCTGTTCTCCACATTTCTGCAGAAGGGAAATTGTTGACAGACTATTTTTATAAAGAAGCGAAATTTCACTGGAATTTTCTACAAATCCTGCACCGCAGTTAAAATCTGAATCGCTACTGATAGCTAAAAATCATCCCCTGAGTTCCAATGTGTTCTATGTGCCAGTAGGCACATAGAACACATTGGAACTCAGTATACGAAATAGTAACACGAGTTCCCCGTGCAAATCTGGTTGGCGATAAAATCTGTTCTTTTTGTTGATAGTTGTCAAATGAATTGCTGAGTGTCCTTCTAATAATTACTTTTATAGACATGAAGGCATGTAATAAACACAACGACACGCATGTGTGAATGGGTTAATCGATATGGCATTTATGCCATCATGGAAGGATAAAACACGAGGCCTGCAGCCTCTCGTTCTATCCTTCCATGATGGCACTCATGCCATATTGATTAATCCATTCACACATACGTGTCATTCTGTGCATTTATACCACAATTTAACATGAACTTAGTGAATGAAGCTGATATATTGAAAGAAAAGTATCACCTTCAGTGTTTTGATAATTTTCTTGCTTGACAATGTTTTGTGTCGAAGCATTTCATTCACATCATAACGTAACTCAGACATGTAATATCCAATCAGATTCATTCTTACATGACATTCTTATGCATAATCCAGATTCTACACTTGGTGTACCAAGAATATTTCTCAATTTATTTATTTATTGGGGTTTAATGACACTTTTGACAGCCAGAGTCACCTCTTGTCAGACAGTTTTATGGGTGGTGGAAGCTGGAGTAACCAGAGAGAGTCACCAAGCAATTGCGAGCAACTGTCAGACTCTCCAGCCTCCTAACTCCACACAAGCTCGAAAGACGTGTGCCGACATTAGACAGAGGATGAACGAAAACTACCTGAAGTTAAATGCTGAAAAAACTTGAGTACATAAAAATAGGCCTAATTCTTCAAATCTCTGCATTAACAAAAGAATCCTTAATAATAGAAGACAAGGAAATTACTCCCAATAAAGTAGTTTGGGACTTAGGTTATTTCTTAGATGAAAATCTTACTTGCTACAGACACATCAATCATATCTGTCACACATAATTTTTTCATCTGAGAAATATCAGTGAGCTCAGGCCAACTATTGATGGGAAAACTGAAGAACAACTCACCCATGTATTTGTCACCAGTCATCTTGACTTCTGTAATTCTCTATGGTGTGGATACAAAAATTCACTTATCAACTAACTCCAATACATTCAGAATTGTGTTGCCAGGATCCTCACTCAAAATCATAAGTTCTGCCAAATCAGTCCAGTCCTCCAAGTCAAAACTTGCAACAGCAGGTGACAGAGCTTTCATATACGCTGCACCTCTTCTCTGAAACTCCACCCCAGCACATTTAAAATCTCCATTGACCATCAATCAATTCGAGTCCAGTGTAGCAGAATATCTTCCACCTTGGGGCATAAAATATTCTAGGATTCCCCCCCCCCCCCCTTCCCCATCCTGGATATCCCCCCCCCCCCACCTAAATTTTTAAATGTATTCATCTAATTTTGTTTCTTTTACTATTATTTCACAATATTTGATTACATTTGATATTAAACAGCTACATCCTTGTTTAAAATTACTCAGGAAAACATAACAAAATGTGGAATAAGTAAGGGAGAGAAATATTTTGGATGAATTTTAGAAACAGTTCATCTGCCTCCTCAACCTGTCAAAATCTTTTAAAAAGTTACAAAGGTTCTAAGATAGGCTGTTTCTAATTCCTTAGTGTGCAAATATTAGTACAGCATTCCAAAATTTGTTTTCACGATTGATAAATATTTTGACAAGGTGATGGGAGAGGGGGGGGGGGGGGGTGGGGAGATATCCTTGGACATCTTCTCCCCAGGGGAAGATGTCCAAGGGGGAAGATATCATGGCACACCGGTATCAAAACCTATCTATACAAACAGGCCTTTATGTGTTTTGTGATCCTGAATCTGTATATAGTTCTGTGGGCATATGTGTGTGTGAAGTAACCATGTGAGCCATTGAGAACACTGTGGATTTTAGGCTCAAATATTATTATTATTATTATTATTATTATTATTATTAATTAAGGATATATGTGGATGTCCATCCAGTGGATGGTCGAATGCCAAATGATACTGTGCATGCAATATGGGAAATTGTTTTAGGTCATCCAACCACTTATTTCCACAAGTATTGTTTGCTGCTGACATCTGTTGCCACGGATGGTGAAAGTGACATTAAACCCCAAGAATGAAAGTGGGTAATTTCTGTGTAAATCACAAAGCAGATATCCTTACTTGTTAGAAAAAGATTAACTGAAGATCAGCTGAGACCTAATGAAACACTGTTTTGAGGTTTTCTTTGTACAGGGATTCATTTTATTCACATGAAGGTATCACAAAAGAAATATATCTTAATATGGGATGACAATAAGTGGACTCTAGCTTTGATCAGAATAGTTGTGAAATGTTTTGTTCACATTGAAAGTAAATAATATGGGTTTACTGTTGTTGTAGGTGAGATTACCTGGACATGAATTTTGTTTGGTTTCTACATGTTTTTTCTTTCACCGCAGGAGGATTAATATGTTTCTTTACATAGGTCATCTAGATTTAAACATCGATCAAAATATTTGTACAGTAAACCAATACTATCCATATAATTTTAACTCCATCCTGCCAAATTAAATTTTCATCTCCAAAAAATATATTTTTTAATGAATTTACATTTGGAATTTAAACTTACAATACCATATTGGAAAGAGCTTAGAGCTTTTCTACATTCAGATGGCTACATTACACTTCATCGAAAGACACTTTGTCGAATGGACACTTCATCAAATTAACATTTGGTCTACTTCAAGAAAAAAAATAGAATAAAAATAAAGAGAAAAAAGTTGAAAAAATAAAAAAAAGTTGAAATTTTAATTTCCACGAAATAGCCTAATTTTTAGAAATGAAAATTTGACCAAATGTGCATTCGACGAAGTGTCCTTTCAACCAACTGTCCATTCAGAAAGATCTTTTGCCATGACAGTTTTTGAGCTCTTTTATCTGCCTGTAATCTTCAAGTATTCATTTTCTTCCGTTTAAAAGGACAATAGGTTGTAAATGTTTTAACCCTTTACCCAATGCACAGGATATCAAAATTTATTATTTTACCTATTATTTTTTGAAATGTTTCAAAATGTTTCATCAAAACCATATTATGTGACCCCTCATTGAAACGAGCTCGATGAGCTCGTTCCAATAAGGGGTCACATGATATGGTTTTGCAAAAATTTATTTTTTTAAATATATTTTTTTCAACTGCTTAATTTGTAAATTATGAAGACAGATGTGACCGATTTATTAGATACACTTGTGGAGTGGAGAGTGGAGTTTCCATCCAGACAATAACAGTTAATTGTCATGGTAATACATGAGAAGTACAAATGTAGTTTAAGCCAGTGGACCTCCAGGTTCAGTCATTGGCTGAAACTATGCTTGTACTTCTTATGCTTTCTTCCAAACAGGGTGTTTTTGTCTAGGTGGAAACCCCACTCCATAAGTGATTTGGTGATAATCCACTCTCCGTGTTCTGGATGCTTGCCTGATGCAAAAAAATCCAGGAGAAGCCCCTGCATTGGTGGTTTGTACAAATTGTCTTTGAGAACATTGTCTTTAACAGACTTTTGGAGTGTGGCAACATGCATTCACCAGTAAACTGTAACAAAACAAGAGTTACTAGGGTAATATTATTTCTGTAACTCCATTAAAGCCCAAGCTCTCACATGTATTAAAAACAGTATAGTGACTCTTAGTACATTTCAGCAGACTCCCAGAGAAGATTTAGGTTTGGATGATATTCCCCTTGATTATTCTTACAGAACAGTGGAGCTCACTTAATTGTATATCTCTTAACTGAATAACCCTGTTAATTGAATATAATTTCCAAACACCAAACCATTTACCAAACCACCAGTGCAAATATGACCTGTTAATTGTTTATAGCTTATAAACTCTTTTTAAATGAATAAAAAAAAACTTGTAAGATATCAAAGAATTACTCTTACAACCTCTGAATCTCCTATGTTTATTTATTTGTGTTTAATGACACTTTTGATAGCCAGGATAAAGCAGCCATGACTAGATTTGATGAAAAATATCTTGAAAATACCCAGCAGGTTAAGAGTTAAGAACTAGTGCATGCAATAGAGCATCAACAAATTTTTCAAAAATTCGAAGCATATTTATCCATGCCATAATTATTTCCAAAAAATTATTGAAAAAAAGTCAATACCTACCCGCACCAATATGTGACTTATCTGTTCTATGTTTCAGGAGGTACCTGGTATAGGCTAATAGCATTGAAATTGTTAAGCTGTTTAGTAGAGATTAAATACAATACCTGGAATTTATGGTCCACATTGTGCAGACAAATGTTTGACGGTTTTTACTTTTTTTTACAGGATTGGTAAAGTGTAGTTATTGATTACCTGGATACAGTATTTCGTGTTATTTTATGAGGTGCATGGTTACAGTCCACTGAATTAAGTATATCTGCTGTTCATTGGAGAGTTTAATGATGTGACAAACAGTTGAAAGTGTGTTCTCAAATCAGTGTTTCGTGAACAGTAGAAACCATCTCACAATCTATCCTTAACTTGGATTTTAATGGATTTTAGCACGTGATGAGAGAAAAGAGGTACTTTCATAGAATATTTACTTTTTTGTGTATATTAAATCTGATAGTCTTTCCTGTCAAAAATGGATGCACTGACTTCCTCAAGTATTTTGAGAGGTATTCATCCCTTGATTTGCACGATATCAGGCAAAACACAAAAAGGCTGTTTATAAAGAAAATAAAAAAATTCTTTTAAAGAACTTATCAATGTTATGTCCCACATAGCATTTTATCAGCATGGATAATGATCTACAGTACATGGAGAGTCTTTTATCACTAAATCACTCGTGCCATGAAGTTTCCAACCAGACGAAAACACCTTGTCTGGAAAAAATCAAAAGGACAAGGAAAGTTTCAGCCAATGGACCTCCAGGTTGAACCTGGAGGTCTACTGGCTTAAACGACACTTGTACTTCTCATGTATTACCATGGGAATAGACTGCTATTGTCTGGTTGGAAACTCCACTCCACAGGTGTTTTACTGGTAATTCACTCTCTATGTACTGTATCATGCTTTCATAATCTTTCATGCAGAATCAGATATAACTTTCATTTTTCCTTCTGCAAACTACTCTCCTACATGTCTCTTTGCCTATCAGGTGGTTGGTCAGTTGTTCTGTATGTCTGCCGATTTCCTTTTTCTATCTATTTTAATTAAGTTACTGTCTGGATGGGGTAGGAATATCATCATGTGGAAGAGTAAGGTCTAAAAAGGATTAGAGTAAAGCCTATAAAAAAAATTCTTGTTTCTCCTGGTTTCTCAGGTAATTTGTCCTCAATTTTATGATGAGGAAGGGAGGCTTTTTTTTTTTATTCACACAACAGTTCTGAAAATAGTTGGAATCAGAAATTTAACTTCTTACACTATTATGAGGCAAAGCAATGTTTTCAGCAGTGAAAATTTCCCATAATGTAGTTGAAAATTTAACGAACTATATCTTGTTCAACAGAGCTCTGTCAAACAAGTTATAGTTGGTTAAATATTTGTTCTGCAAGTGCAAAATAGTGTCATAGAAGGGATTTCCAGGTGAAAAAAGGATGATGAGGCAGATTTTCTATGAGGAAGGAGGTGCCTGAGAAACAAGAAAAATTTTTTAATAGCCTAAGGGTCAGGGTTGAATTGGAGTTTGCTCCCAATTCCAAGACTCTCTATCATACATATAATTTGCTCTCCATCTATGTGTATTGGATACAATTTTATAGCCTGCTACAGTGTTTCATCCACTGTCTGGTTAGTTGGGCAGCCAACCCCACTGGCCCACAGACCGAATTTCTTGTCTGGGAAAGATACTGCTTTCAAATTGTGAAAAAAATATTTGTTGTTCAAGCAGATGGGTGGTAAAAATGGCGATGCGAAAAAGGCAACCTAACGTCTATGTTTGAAGTCTTGTTGGATGGAATTTACATGGCAGCAGAGCAGGAGGGTTGAAGGCTTTAGCGCCCTCACTTTTTTGGCTAACAATGCTCACAAATTTTTAAATAATAAATGAAATGTGCTTAATTGCTTGTTATTTTTCTTGCTAATACCAAAGAATTTATTTTTGAATCAGTAATTATCCAGATTGGTGCCAGTTGTCCACAAATGCCCTGAACTCACCCAGATTACTTCTAAGGATACATTTTTTAACATACAGGCCTGGCTTTGTGAAAAATGCAGGAGGGCAAAAAATCGCTCTCCTCAATCAGCTTAGGAGAGCAATTAGCTTTACACAGCATTTTAAGTATCCAGTTGAACGAACTCATTGAAACTGAAACCAACAGACTACATCGGTGATTTTATTAACTTTACTAAGGTAAAGCGAAATCTCTTAGACATCTAGATGTCTCACTCAACAACCGAACACACACTTGACAAGACCTGTGTGTACCCAGACCTGTTGTCCAAGAAAGTCGTGCGCCTACCACTACCACCTTCAGCCCCCCAAGGGGGGGGGGGGGGGGGGGGGTTGAAGGTGGTAGTGGTAGGCTTATGACTTTCTTGGACAACAGGTCTGCTTGAATCTACAGTCACATCCTGGTGCAAGTGCTTCAAGTGACAGGATAGTAGTAATGGTAGTATATTATAGTGTCAATATTCCTTGAATAATTACCCCTCAAACTGTGATGTCAGTTGTTGAACTTGAAACTGACAGAAAAAAAAATATTGCTGTGACCCATTTTGCTTCAAATGATTGCAACTGTGTTTGGGTATGGTTGCAGCCATTACCTTTTACCACTAAACCACTTTCAAAATGAAATTACGTGATGTTATGTGACTTCGAATTACATTTTTGCTTTACAACAAAAATTTAATGTGAGCATAATACATGTAATCTCAATCATCCCAGACCAAAATATTTAGGAGGGCAATTTTTCGCTCTCCTTAATTCTTTCAGGAGGGCAGTAAGGAGAGCTAAAAAATCGCTCTCCTGAAATTGCCAAGCCTGAACATCACACACACACATTCAAAGCTTCTGCATAGCCTGTGATTTATGTACAGGTGAAATAATAAAAAATAGGAAGAATGCATGGATACACATATACATGTAATAGTTACTGTAATTGCAAGTTGCAACTGAATCGAAGGAAAGGGTTTGTGAACCAAATGCATGCATGGATGATGTGGGGCAAGCCCTTTTCAACCCTTTCTTGCTCTGAAGATATGAAACGAACCATGAATGGATACTGCAAAGGAACAGAAGGCTGTGGTACTCAGTAAGCAGTGTTTGTCTCTTCTCATGTTCTTGGGTGGTGGTGATGGTGGTGGTGGTTGAGAAGGAGATATTAATTTTGTTGGTGTGTGTCTTAGGTAAGGTCTTGTTTTCACGGCTGCTGTTGGTGAATTTTCCATTGGGGGTATGAGTTTTTTATCCTTTTGCCAACTGTTCCAATGTTTGTGTGGTAGTGTTATGGCTGTCTTTATGCATTCCCAATCTGAACCTGCGTTGATGGAAGTTCTGTAGATGGTTCTGTAGCTTCAGAAGTTCTTCCAAGTCACCAGCCTCATCTCCCAGGATGTCTTCCATGGAGTCAGTGACCACTGACCTCCTGTTCAGTGATCTAGTTAGGAAATGCTGGAGAAGTTGGAGAGGTGGATGGTTCATTGCCAGAATCAGCATTCCTGCTTTAAAGGCAGATCTTTCTCCTCCATCTCCTCTTCATATGAAGAATGAAATGAGCCAGAGGTTGATCTGTCTCCTGGTGAACCAGCATCCTCTGGACACTCTACTTGGGTGGGAGTGTGGAGCTGGGTGTGGAATGATCAGAGGTGCCAGGTGTTCAACTTTGAAATCCTCACTTACCTCCTTCCCCTCTTTTTCCTCTCTTTGAATTCTGTCAGTTGGCTGGCTTTGTGGTATCTGGCAGAAGGTCACTTCTTTCACTTCCCTTTTTTCTGCTCCTTTGGATTCTGGTTGTTAGATCTACATCCAGCATGTCCGAGTCACTTGGAGCATGACCAGTCAAGCCAGAAAATAAGCAGACTGTCATCTGCAAAATGAGGTCCCCAGAGGGTGAATTAAGTGATGCTACCCTGCATAGCAGGGTAGCATCACTAAATTTACCCTCTGTGAACCTCAATCTGAATCAGGGTCTTAAAACTAAACAGAAAGAGGTACCCAGAGGATAAATTGGCCCACTGTATGGGATAGCATCATCAAATGCACCCTCTGGGGACCTCATTTTGCAAATGTCAGACTACTTATTTTCAGGCTTGTGACTAGTGCAGGAGGAAATCTCCCATGAAAGGTGCTATACCTCTCCAAGGACTGTAGTTCTGTTGTTCTCTCAAAATCCACTACCAAGTGAATTTTGCTCCTGCATACTTGGATCCTTCAAGTGGTAGCAAGAGCAGCCTTCAGGCTTAGCATGTTTCTTGAATTTCAAATGGGAGCTCCATTTGATGGATGTTAACACCTCGGGGTTCAAGGTGTGAATGGCAGTTGCTGATGATGAATGAAAATGGTTACAACTGATGTTCTGTAATTGTTTTTTTAACTGAACCTTTTTATTATACAATAATATCCTTTCATAGGATGTTGTTGTTTAGTAGGTTGGAAGAGAAAAAGTATTTTTTTCTTCCGCATACCAAATGAGATACATTTGATAACACAATATAATGTATTCATTTTATGCAGGTATGATTTGATGTTGAATTGAGTAATACAATATACATGCATTTCATCCACCTTGTTTTTCAAGTCTACACCCAGTCTGCATATTAATTATTGAGAATCCTTTTCATATGGATATGCAATTTGTTTAACTCTTTCATTGTCACAATTAGATTCAGCACTGTGGTAATAACCAGATACCTTTTAGCAAATTGAAATGTTAACCCTCTATCTAATGTAATGACTCCCTGTGGGAAAACCAGGAAGTAGAAAAGTGCTTGTATACATGAAATTTTTTAAAAGTTGGGTGCTTGGACAAAATCACCACAGCTTTTCTACAATAATTTGAAAATCTGTTACCTATGTGGGTAAAACAATCTACTGACGATGTATACTTCATACTAATTCACCTTACTCAACCATAACAATGGTTGCAAATGGGGGCACGGTGGCTCAGTAAGTGGAGGTGCAGGCTGCAAGTCAAGAGATCCTCAGTTTGAATACCACCTGCGGCAACCATGTTGTGTCCTTGGGCAAAACACTTCACTCCCCCACTGCCCACATGGGGACACGGTAGCATTGTGTACTAAGGCATACTGCATGGCAATGGTGCACCTGTCTTCATCCAAAGCTAATCCTGCTTGTGTGGAGTTGGTATATTGTGGAGTTGACAGTTGCTCGATGGTTCTCTCCGGGGACTCCGGCTTCCACCACCTGTAAAACTGTCATGGTCATGATTAGCCATTGTTCAGAAATATGTGACCTTAAACACCAATAAATAAATAAATAAATAATAAATGGTTGCAAATATCCTATGGATGTTGATTGTAGTTTGAAATGGTTGGACAGGGGAGATGTCCAGGCCTGGTTAAGTCCCCAACCCCAACCCTGCCAAAATATATTGAAAACATGGAAGAAAATCTGTTTTCATTCATGGCAAAACCATTAAATAACGACCAGTTAACTAGAATGGACAATCTTAGAACTATTCCAGCAGTTTTGGACTTTTTCTGACTAGAGGAGGTGGAGGAGATATCGAGGCCTCGATCTCATGTCCCTCATTTACTCAAAAAACATAGCAAGCAAAATAAAAAGGTCTTATTTCTCATTTACCTGAGAATAACAAGTCCAAACAAGGGCTGCAAATGTCTCATGAATGCCTGTAGAAGTTTGGCAACGTTTGGAGTGAGGGTGCCAATGTACTCTGTACTTGTAGTACATGAATACCAGTATTTGCCAAAGTCCTTATTACTTGTACCCATAAAATTTCAAATACTTGTACTCGTTACTTTCAGAAAAAGGACAGTATTTGTGAGTATTTTAGGAGTATTTTATATGAATATTTTAAAGTCATAAAAATATTTTGGAACTACAGTACAGTTGCTGGGGGACTGGTCATAATTCACAAATTGGAGTGATGTCCATGCATGCGTTCACCGGGTAATAAAAATCATCATCAGTAAAATTTTAATGAAGTACCGGGTTTAGGGCTGCACGTTATTCGGATTTGAGAACCAGTGACAGTATTGAAAACAATACCGCGGTATACCAGTAGACCGTGAAACAGTTCATATTGAAAGCAAAATAAAACTGAAATACCTTACTTTTCCGTAAGTCCTTGATAAATACGATGTACACAGTTCCACCGTCCCAGATGAAAAACAACTCATGAAAGAGAGGTTGACCATGTTTTTACAGGGGTTAAACTGACAAAGACTAATTTACTTGTATCTGAGTTTATCTCGGATGAAAGCGAGTAAACCGACTAATAATTTTATGGCTTATTTTCGTAACAATAGGTTCAATAACTTTGCAGACATAGCTTAGTCTTCCATTGAATCCATTCAAATCACTCATTTCCCCAGGGCAGTCAGTAATACTACTATCTATAACTCCAAAAATATCTTTTTTATTGATGATATCCCTTACTCATCAGATAGTTGCATCTAAGCACTTAATTCTACGAACTGCTCCTCAGAAGAAATCAGCAACAGTACTTGTCTTTTTCAAATTTCTCGGATGCCATAGAATTAAGAAAGGACGCTGGTTTTGTTTACATTGGCATGGCGGGGGTTCGAACCCACGCCGAGAGAGTTTCCTTCGGCACCAACCGCCTAGCGAAACTATACTGAACCACGCACACCACTCGGCCACCGACAGACCCCAGTCTGTCGGTGGCCGAGTGGTGTGCGTGGTTCAGTATAGTTTCAGAACCATGCACACCACTCGGCCACCGACAGACTGGGGTCTGTCGGTGGCCGAGTGGTGTGCGTGGTTCAGTATAGTTTCGCTAGGCGGTTGGTGCCGAAGGAAACTCTCTCGGCGTGGGTTCGAACCCCCGCCATAACAAAACCGATATCCCTTACATTTAATAACTGTTTTCCCTATTTTCGAACATTACATATATTTTTATTTCAAGAAAACATGAATTTTTAATCATAATACCGGGCCCAATAATTGTATACCATTACTGACGGTATACCGGTATTCATTTTTGATGGACGGTTTTTAACCGATGTCGATTTCAATACCGGGACCAACTGGTATACCGTAATAACGTGCAGCCCTAACCGGGTTGTACCTGGTGCTTCATTAATTAAATTTTGATTATTATTCCTATAATTAGTGTTTTGAATCTAATATTATTGCATCTGTGGAAATATTGCCCACTCGTGGAAAGTGAACAGTCCATGGTGGTCATACTGTATATTTGGCTTTAGCTGAAGTCATTAATTCAGTAATACATTGTAAGCCTTTTTGTAACTTTGTTTTTACCAGTAATAGTTGTTTGGTCAGTGGTTTGTATCTTCTTTATTTAATCTGATTTATATTTAAACCGTTTCAGAAGAAATATCTTAATACATCCACTATCGTATTAAAAAGAATTAAACATTGGCTGAATGATTTATTATTAGTCTACCAATAAGAATGGTATGACCACTGATTTGGATCTAAGGGGTGTTTTGCTTTCGTCTAATTGAATATTAATTTACCTACAATCAATAGGGATTACTATGAGCCAAGTGCCAAGCTCTCAAAGGTTAATTGATCGATTCATTTATCATCATCATCATTCACACCTTCGACACGGAGGTGGTCATTATTTAATGGTTTAGCATTGAAAAAAAAAACTTCTTCCAAGTTTTCTCTGTATTTTGACATAAATGAGGGGGAAGATAATGAGGTCTGGACATCTTCCACACCCCAACTTTGTCAAACTTCCATAGAGTAGTACTTAGGTGGCTTATTTTTGAGAGGTCAAGTCTGCAGGACAATTTGTACGCAAAGTTGACACACAGTAAGGTGACTCAGTCAATCCCACAAAAAAGATGCATTAACTGATAGATAGAGGATATCTAGTGTTTTTGAGTGCATACCAAAAATTATCTCATGAGTGACTGAGACAAATGTTTATTTTTTGTGAGCGCTTGCACGAGCGAAAATAACCATTTGTCTCGGCCACAAGTGAGATAATTAGCTCAACTTTGGCGAAGCCAAATTTGAGGTATTGTCATGGCCCGTCGTCCATCTGTCGTGCCGTACACACGGCTCGGGCTAGAGGCCGTATTTATGAACCGATCTTTACGAATCTTCTTGGGTACCTTTGTTATCACCGTGAGACGAGAACGAGTGTTTTTGGGTCCGGTCTGAAATTTAAGATGGCCGCTGGCAGCCATTTTGTACCAAAATTAGGTGCCATCAGATTTTTGTGCAGAACTTCCATATGAAAGCTCTGATTTGAAAAATTGTTTTGTATGAATGTTTAGAACCATGGGATACATCACATATAATACAGTTTTTTCGTGCGTAAATTATGCAAATTAGACTAACTTTGATTTATTTAGTGTTACTTTCAGCACTGTAAGTGCAAATGCCAATACGTCTCTGGCTAGAGGCCGTATTTATGAAACGATCTTTACGAAACTTCTTGGGTACCTTTGTTATCACAGTGGGATGAGAATGAGTGTTTTGGGGTCCGGTCTGAAATTCAAGATGGCCGCAGGCAGCCATTTTGTACAAAATTAGGTGCAGTCAGATTTTTGCGCAGAACTTCCATATGAAAGTTCGGATTTGAATAATTTTTTGTGTGAATGTTTAGTACCATGGGATACATCACATATAATATGGGTATTTTTCTTGTGCATAAATTATGCCAATTAAACTAACTTTGATCTATTTAATGTACTTTCAGCACTGTAACTACAAATGCCAATATGGCTCGGGCTAGAGGCCATATTTATGAACCGATCTTTACGAAACTTCTTGGGTACCTTTGTTATCACCTTGGGATGAGAACGAGTGTTTTTGGGTGCAGTCCAAAATTCAAGATGGCTGCTGGCGCCCGTTTTGTACCAAAATTAGTGCAATCAGTTTTTTGTACAGAACTTCTGTATGAAAGTTCTGTTTGAATGTTTAGTAACATGGAATACATCACATATAATACGTTTTTTTTTCTCGTGCAAAAATTATGCAAATTAGATGAACTTTGATTTATTCAGTACTACTTATACACAGTAAGTGCACATATCAATACAGCTTGGGCTAAAGTCTGTATTTATGAACCGATCTTCATGAAACTTCTTGGGTACCTTTGTTATCACCTTGGGATGAGAACGAGTGTTTCTAGGTGCGGTACAAAATTCAAGATGGCTGCCAGTGGCAATTTTGTACCGAAATTAGGTCCAATCAGTTTTTTGTACACTACTTCTATATGCCTCAGGCTAGAGGCCGTATTTATGAACCGATCTTTACGAAACTTCTTGAGTACCTTTGTTATCACCGTGGGACGAGAACGAGTGTTTTTGGGTGTGGTCCAAAGTTCAAGACGGCTGCCAGCAGCCTTTTTGTACCAAAATTAGTGCAATCAGTGTTTTGTACAGAACTTCTGTATGAAAGTTTTGATTTGAATAAATTTTTGTAGGAATGTTTAGTAACATGGAATACATCACTTATAATACAGGTTTTTATCTCGTGCAGAAATTATGCAAATTAGATGAACTTTGATTTGTTCAGTGCTACTTCTACACAGTAAGTGCACATGTCAATACGGCTCGAGGTGGAGTCTGTATTTATGAACTGATCTTCACGAAACTTCTTGGGTTACCTTTGTTATCACCTTGTGACAGGAACGAGTGTTTTTGGGTGCCTTTGTTATCACTGTGCTATGAGAACAAATATTTTGGGGTTCAGTCAGTCCCACTGTGGGACTCAAAGATTTCTTTTCTAGTTTAGCATCTGTCACCCCACTTGTACAAAACTTTACCCATATATTTGTTACAGGCTATGGTCAGCATTTATGTACAGACCGTTACAATACTTTACATGTACCTTTGTTATCAGGTCATTACCTAGATGTTTGTCATTGCTGTGTCACTTACTATACATGTACATGTCTTAAACAAGTTGAGCTACAGTGTCATTGACACTTTCATTTTTGGTATCCACTCAAAAACACTAGATTTTCTTTTTATTATACACTTTTTTATAAGAATCTGATAATTCCACTCGTTCCAATCTTGAATTGATGCATGAAAGTAAACTGTGCATTGATTGAATCATTGAAACAAGGAAGTGATCTGATTGATACTTGGCAGGTTTCTAGTGCAAACATGGCCTGATAAAGTGCTGAATTAGTTTTGGTTATCAAAATTTGTTCACATATCTTTGCCTTGTCACAATTTATGGGAGTGTGCCTAACGGCACTCTCCCATAAATTGTAACAAAGCAAATCCTAACAGACTAAATAATTTTACTTCAAAGGTGATATGAACATCCACAGAATATGAAGCCTTTAAGTTGTAGAACCAAAACTACAGAATAGAGCCCAAATATGGGCTTCCAGCACTCAAACAGTTAATGCTTTACCTAATGAATAAGCAACATACTCCCACATATTTACAATTTGAACAGATAAAAAATCTAAAACAATTTTAACAAAACCATATCATGTGATCCCTCATTAGAACAAGCTTGTTGAGCCCATCCAGTGAGGGGGTCACATTATATGGCTTTGTTGAATTTTTTGAAGCATTGAAAAAAAATAATTAAAATTACAAAGTTTGTTATCATGTGCAGTGGGTAAGTCTAAAGAGTTATTTTTATACCCCACGCAACGAAGTTGCAGGGGTATAATGTTTTTGACTGGACTGTCCGTCAGTCCATCAGTCTGTCAGTCCGTTAGTCAGTCCTACTTGTTTTCCGGACTTTTTTTCTACACGCTTCCAGATATTGAGCTGATTTTTTGTATGTTAGTCTGACATGGTGGCCTACAGATCAAGTTTGCATTTTGTTCCGCTCCACTGATTTTTACCAAAATTACGGCCCTTGAACTTTGAAAAGTTCATCAAAATTACAGTTTTGCGGACTTTTTTTCTACACGCTTCCAGATATTGAGCTGATTTTTGGTATGTTAGTCTAACATGGTGGCCTACAGAACAAGTTTGCGTTTTGTTCTGCTCCACTGATTTTTTCCAAAATTACGGCCCTTGGACTCTGAAAAATGCATCAAAATTACAGTTTTCCGGACTTTTTTTCTACACGCTTCCAGATATTGAGCTTATTTTTGGTATGTTAGTCTGACATGGTGGCCTACAGATCAAGTTTGCATTTTGTTCCGCTCCACTAATTTTTACCAAAATTACGGCTCTTGAACTTTGAAAAGTTCATCAAAATTACAGTTTTGCAGACTTTTTTCCTACCTGTACATGCTTCCAGATATTGAGCTGATTTTTGGTATGTTAAACTACAGAACACTGTTTTCTGCAGTATTCCTAGAGTCTATGTTTATTTTTAAAAAATGATTAGAGCTTGAAATATCGGGGCGCGTGGGGTATGTGAGCGTGCTCACTAAGGTTCTATATTTCATTGTTGCAACTTACCAGCATGGCTGTCATCGATAATACCTCCTCCTGGCACAGATACTTGAGCAGCCCTTTTAGAGAGCTTTACATGTATCATTGTCAAGTGTTGACCTTAATTATATAAAGTATACATGTATTTGAAAACCCCCATGAAAAACCTCCACAAAAAGTTCTTGAAATCTGTGAAACAAGATTGATTTGGTTAAATTTCAAGTTTCATTATTTCTGCTTGAAGTAACTCTGTGGAGGGATTAAGTTAGGAGTCTACAAGCCCCATAAACTGTACTTTGATCTCATTGGAGAATCTCTCTAACATTGTGCTCAGTCTGACATGCCTAATAATAGTGATGGCTGAATAATAGTGATGTTCTGCATTTTCAGTTAAAATTAATAATAGTGATGATATTTTCACTCTGTCTTATTTCCAAATATAGTACATGGATAGTGGATTATCACTTAATTACTCATGGAGTGAAATTTCCATCCAGACAAAACATCTGTCTGGAAAAAAACATTACAAGGACAAGCAAAGTTTCAGCCAATTGCCCTCCAGGTTGCACTCAGAGGTCCACTGGCTTAAAATGCATTTGTACTTCTCATGCATTACCATAAGAATTTACTGTTATTGTCTGGGTGGAAACTCCACTCCATGAGTATTTTATTGGTAATTCACTCTCAATGTACGGCCAAAAGTTTTCTTCAAAATTAATAATAGTGACCACACTATTAGTGTGCAGGTTAGAGTACTCAAGGACAAGTGGGACAAAGTGTCTTGTTCAAGAAAACAGTGGAAGGTGCATTTAGTGAATGAACTACTTCCCACCTCTTTTCTGCGTAATCTAAGCAATGATAGTACTGAAACAATTCACTGCCTTTCTGTGTGTGTTCATTTCCATGTGATAATATTGTCAAAACCTTAATCAAGTGGAAATTACCCATGGCAATACATTTTAACAGTTTAACCAACAAACAAGTTATTGCTCTATTGCTCAAAGCTATTAGATGTGTCACATGATTACATCAACTGACGCTGTTGCACACTATCAATCTACTGACTAATTTTAAAAATACCTTGATAATTTGAAACATCATTCATTGGTGACCCTTCAAGTACAAGAGAAATGTTTTTTTTCAACAAATTTAGATTAAAATCAAGATTTTTGTAAATTTTTTATGCAGCACTTTTACATTGTCAGAATTTTGTCATTTTTGCAGTGTAGCATAAACATATTAACCCTTTACCCAACGAATCTCCCGTATCCACCCGCATAATATGCAAACTCAGCAGCTGAAAAAATATTATATTTCGAAAAATTTCAACAAAACCATATCATGTGACCCCTCTTTGGAACGAGCTCATCGAGCTCGTTCTAAAGAGGGGGTCACATGATATGGTTTTGTTGAAATTGTTTGAAAAAATTTTAAAAATATTTAAAATAATAAATTTTTAAACCGTCTGCATTGGGTAAAGGGTTAAATGATGCTTCTAACAATTTACACAAGTGATTAATTTTTCATCAAAAAACAATTTTGGATTTACTTCTGAAAAAAATTGTGTTCACAAATCCCACATCTACATGTATGAAAAGCGTTTCAGCCAATGGACCTCCGGGTTTAACCTGGAGGTCCATTGGCTGAAACTTTGCTGGTGCTGGTTATGCTTTGCAACAAATTTGCAATTATTGCTCAAGTGGAATCTCCACTCTGCGGGTGATTTAGTGATGATAATATACTCTACACGTACTGTATATATCATATTACATTTGTGGTTGAATATATTAATTCTTGGCATGTACATAGTATGCAGGGGAAGATATTATCATGACATTGGGAGTGTGGTGGCTCACTGGTAAAGGCATTGAACTTCAAACCAAAGAGTTTGTGGTTCGATCTCCACCAGGAGTAACTGTGTTGTGTCCTTGGACAAAGCACTTAATCCTGATTGCTCACGTGGGGGCACTGTGTACCAAAGCATACTGCACGTTAGGGTTGCACGGTATATCGATAAACCAATATATACCGGTATTCAAACCAATATCGATTGAATACCGGTGTAATTACAAAAATATCAGTTTATCGTCATTATTTATTTACCAAGATGTCTTTAGTTTTTTAACT
Organism: Pictodentalium vernedei; assembly: GCA_031216915.1. Taxonomy (NCBI): domain Eukaryota; kingdom Metazoa; phylum Mollusca; class Scaphopoda; order Dentaliida; family Dentaliidae; genus Pictodentalium; species Pictodentalium vernedei. The sequence continues at coordinate 150,658,334 of CM062293.1, forward strand.
GAAGCCCCGAATGAATAATATTATCCCTTTATCCAAGGAATCGCCTGCTTGAGCCCTCGTAATATACAAATTCAGCAGTTGAAAAAATAATTTAAGAAAATTTCAACAAAACTATATCATGTGATCCCTCATTGGAATGAGCTCGGGTCACATGATATAGTTTTGTTGAAATCTTTGGGGAAAATCTTTTTTTTTGAAAATAATAAATTTTGATATCGTCTGCGTTGGGTAAAGGTTTTTCGAACCGCATCATCAAGGCATGCTAATTCGTTCTGACTGTGATGCCTGGAGTGTCGATTATGGTACTTGTGTTCATATATCTGAACAGTTTTCGATATAACGGTATACCGCGATATTTTTTTGAACACCAATCCTGGTATTCAGTTTTGAATATCGTGCAGCCCTACTGCATGTCAGTGGTGCACATATCTTCAACCAATGCTAATCCCTGATTGTGTCGAGTTAGTACGTTGGGGAGAATGACAGTTGCTTGCTGCTGCTTGTGATTCTCTCCAGTACTCCGGCTTCCCCCACCCATAAAACTGCCCGACACAAGATGACCATGGCTGTCTAAAGTGAATAAATAAAATAATCATGGGCATGTCCTCCTGTTGGTCCATTGGGCCATCCATTCAGCCATCTGTCCAGATTTTGTGTTCATTTTGCATCTTTGAAACCATTATACATACAATACAGCTGTCATGGACTGGTCACTTTCCACTGGTGGGCAATATTTCCACAGACACAATAATATTAGATTCCACTAATTATAGGAATAATAATCACAAATTTAATTAATGAAGCACCGGGTTTGACCTGGTGCTTCAATAATTTAAATTTTGCAGATGATGATTTTTATTACCTGGCAAACGCATGTGTGGACATGCATTGATTACAACCAGTCTAAAACTGTTCTGTATCATTTTATTATACTTTTTAGATTGTGGGGGAGGGGTGTAATGTCTAAGTTTAATTGTGTCGTTGATATTTTGGAAAATCCCAATCGCTCTTTATCCCAGGACTTCCCACACAAAACTAATTGGACTTTATACTAGTCCAAGCAGTGCTTTTATTTTTCCCTTGACCCTTTACCCCAAATTCTAACATGTCATGATTAGAGTTTTCACTCACAAAAAAATTATATAATTACACAAATGTACCAGTAATTTTCATTTTTGTCCTCAAGAATATTGCTTGTGATTAGGATTTCAGTTGCTCATTTGTTAGCTCATTGGACTTCAGAGGTTGACAGTTCAATGCTGACTTGCATTAGGCCCCCACAAAGTCGATCTGTTTCTCAGGCTATTTTTGTGAAATTACATGTGGGTTGGCGTTTTCAGCTCATCTTGACAAAGTCAAGTTGAGCTAATCTCATCGCTCTCCGTCTGTCGTCCGTCAGCACCATGTTTTGGTCTTCTCCTCCAAAGTCACTGGGCCAATTCAAGTGAAAGTTTGTGTGAGACTGTGAGTGATGGTCCCAAAGGGGCATTTCATTTTTGTTCAACTCAACATGCCCAGCCCCATAGGGAGGGAGTGGGGGAAAATGCTCCAAAATATTTTAAAAATCTTCTTCTCAAGAACCAGTGTGTACAGTGACTTAATATTTGATATGGAGCTTCCGTATGAGGTGTAGAATCAAGTTTGTTCAAACAAAGTTTGTGAAGTAATGTTTGGCTTTGTAATAGAAGGGGGTAAGATTTTTGGCCCCGCCCAAAATTTCTTTTTTCTGAACCGATGGTCCGGTATGAACCAAATTTGGTTTGTGGTATTATTGGGTCATAAGTACTTGACCCATGCAAAAAAAAAAAAATTCCTGCATCCCCATGGGAACCCTGGGAGCTAAAAATAGAAATATTCTTGAGAAGAAGATTTTTAAAAATAGAAATATTTTCAAACGCCCATATTTCCCAAACCACATGGAACAGAGAGCTGTTATTTGGTATGAAGTATCCTTAGGACCAGTAGAATTGAATGGTAAAAAAAAAATTGCCATTGGTTTTGTTAGGGTGTTCTGTAATGGGCATCGAAAAAATGCTGAGTCAGCATATTTTCAAAAAATTTTTAAAACCTTTTCTCCAGAACCAATCATCAGAATCTTTGATATTTGGTATACAGCATTCATAGGGGGGGTCAGATAAACGTTTGTTGAAATAAAGCTCATTGGTTCATATTTGGGCTCTCTACAGGAGCCCAAAGTTTTAACATAAGGTAATATGGGGAATATTCTTTAAAAATCTTCTTCTTCAGAACCACCAGTCAGAATCTTTTAATGTTTGGTATACATCATTGTTATGAGGGTCAGATTCAAGATTGTTCAAACCAAGTCCCTAGGTTAATATTTGGGCTTCCTTTGGAAGCCCAAATTTTATCTTTGTTCAATATGGAGGGTAATTTTAAAAAATCTGCTTCTTCAGATCCACGAGTCAGAATGCTTTGATATTTGGTATGCAACATCTCTAAGGGGGTCAGATTCAAGTTTGTTCAAATCAGATCCCTAGATGTATATTTGGGCTCATTATGGTAGCTCAAATTTTTACTTAGTGCAATATGAGGAAATGTCTTTAAATATCTTCTTCAGATCCACCAGTCGGAATGCTTTCACATTTGGTATACAACATCTCTAGGGGGGCGGGGGGTCAGATTCCAGGTTGTTCAATTCGAGTGCCTAGGTTAATATTTGGGCTCCATATGGGAACATGAAATTTAACTTTCTTCAAAAATTTTCTTCTTCAGTTCCACTTGTCAGAATGCTTTCACATTTGGTATACAACATCTCTAGGGGGGTCAGATTCAAGTTTGTTCAAATCGGATCCATAGGTTAATATTTGGGCTCGCTATGGTAGCCCAAATTTGAACTTAGTGCAATTCGAAGAAATTTCTTCTCAATTTCTCTTCTTCAGATCCAACAGTCCGAATGCTTTCATATTTAGTACACAACATCTCTAGGGAAGTCAGATTCAACCGTGTTCAAATCAAGAGCCTGGGTTAATATTTGGGCTCTCTATGGGAGCCGGAATTGGCCATTTTGCTGAAGAATTAAAAATTTTGCATTCAGTACCCTCTTGAGGTGTGTAACTAAGATTAATCCACATAGGTTGTATCAAGGGGCTACATAGGAGAGCTCTACATTTTAATTTATGATCAACTGAAGAAAAGGCATGATGCCCAGATTATTTATGTCACTCCTGAGGGACTCAAGGATTGACAGTGTAGTCTATGGAGATGGCTTGCTTAATGTAGACTCATTCTTGTTCTGTTCAAGATGAACGCTTCAGGCCCCGTGGGGCCTCTTGTTTATTTTATTTTTGTAATTATTTCTTTGCCATCAAAAGTTCATGTTCTTGGTTTGCTTTATGTTTTAGGCCTCATTATCTACAAAATAGCATGGGTAGTGGTGTATTTCAACCCTTGAGTGCAAAAAGGCTTTGCAATGCTGAAGCAATGCAAAACCTTCTTGCACTCAATGGAGAAATTTATCAATTTTATTAACTTGGGTATAATATCAGACATAAACCATTTCATTTTCATTTTCTTAAAGTTTGCATTGGTTATAAAAAGAGAGCATGCGGCAGCCAAAAGAACCATGCAGGAGGGCCTGAGAAACAGATTTTTAACTTTTTTAGGCCATATGTCCTTGATTAAGACAGTAAATCCCAATTTCCCAAATAAGAGCATATTGGCACCATGTATTATGGCATAAAGCATGTTGATAGTGCTCTTGCCCTCAACCAATGCTAAGCCTACTACAATAGTTCCAGATCAAAACACTTTTCAGCCTGACTGTTACTCTCCACTGTTCAGCGGTTCTCGTGAGTTCTGTTGACTTCCTCCACCCGTAAAACTTGGTAACCTGATATGAAGTAGTGTCATTAAATCCCAACAAATAAATAAAGAATAACTTATTGTTCTTCATTGGAACAAGCTCATATGCTTCGTTTTGGATTGCCAGTCAGGCCTGAAAATAAGTAGTCTGACATTTGCAGAATGAGGTCCCCAGAGGGTGAATTTGATGATGCTATCCCATACAGTGGGCCAGTTTATCCTCTGGGTACCTCTTTCTGTTTAGTTTTGAGACCCTGATTCAGATTGAGGTTCACATAGGGTAAATGTAATAATGCTACCCTGCTAGGCAGTGTAGCATTACTAAATTCACCCTCTGGGGACCTCATTTTGCAGATGACATTCTGCTTATTTTCTGGCCTGTTGCCATTACCTTGACATCCAGCAGGAAGACTGTCAACATTTACTGTGTATGTGCATGTAACATTAACTAGTGGTTTCACTTCCAGTGCATCTGCCATGGACTGGTCACTTTACATGGGTGGGCAATATTTCTACAGAACACAATAATATTAGATTCCAAACACTAATTATAGGAATAATCATCAAACATTTAACTAATAAAGCACCAGGTACAACCCGGTGCTTCATTAGTTACATAAAATTTTGCTGATGCTGATTTTGATTACGACCAGTCCACGGTGACTGTACTGTCAGTGGGGCATTTTATTATTTTAGGATGTTAATAATTTGCCCTATATTTTGTAGCAATTAGTTATGGGTTTTAAAGTAATTAATGACTAGAATCTATTATATAATGAGAACAAGCAGGTTCATGATTACTCATGTGTCAGATGTGTTGTCATAGCTGAGATGGTGATATATGTGTATTTGGGAGAGGTTCCAAGTTATTATTGCAAACTGTTGAAAAAATAGTGCGTTTTACTAAACAATTCTTATTTTATTCCAGGAACAGGTTTTAGGCAAGAGTATGATTTTGCTGTGACGTAACATTCTTCAATTTTAGAAGGTAAAATATTCAAGTACTGTGCATAGAAAGGGGATTTCCCTTAAAATACCCATGGAGTGGGGTTTGTACCTTTGCAATAATTCTCAATTGCAGTAGAAGATTATGATAAGCAGCCACAATGTTTCAGCTTATGAATCTCAGGGATTATTTTGGGTATCTTTATGGAACACTTCCCATTGACATTGGGGCATGATTTTTCCAAATGCTTAACCCCAAATTTCTCAATCTCAGGTCCCACTCAAAACAAAAATTGAATGCACAACTGGTGCCCTGAACGGAGTAGTCACAAGGCCTCACCTCAGAAAAACCATTGATTTTATCGGGCCTAATGACCACCCAGATCAAGACACCAATTGTACATTAACCCTTTTACCTAACGAATCGCCCGCATCCGCCCGCATAATATGCAAATTGATCAGTTGAAAAAATTAAAATTTTTCAAAAAGTTTCAAGAAAACCATATCATGTGACCCCTCATTGGAACGAGCTCGTTGAGCTCGTTCCAATGAGGGGTCACATGATATGGTTTTGTTGAAATTTTTTGAAAAATTTAAAAAAAATGATATTTAAAATAATAAATTTTGATATCGTCTGCGTTGGGTAAAGGGTTAAATTTAAATTGCTTGCCTAACAAAGTATCTTAATTCAAAGGCAAATGACTAGTTCGTCTTTAATAGTACAGTAGAATCCTCTTAATTGAATATCCATTTTGCCAGCGAACATTATTCAATTAACAGGAAAACAGGGAATGGACAGTTTCCTGTGTTCTGGAGGTAAACTGAGCATTTATTCTATTATATCTTGTTTGACAGAGCTCTATGAGCTCTGTCAAACAAGATATAATAGAATAAATGCCTGTATTGGATGTAGTGAGACCAAAAAGGTTGATAATTAAGGGGAATTTGGTGCGTGTCACAGTAATTTTTTCGACAGATTACAAACATTTATATACAATTAACAGGAGTTTACTCTACAACCCATATGCAATTAACAGATAAAATTTGTACTGAAGGTATGGTAAATGGTTTTGTGTTTGAAAATTATATTCAATTAACAGGGATATACAATTAAGAGATATCCAATTAAGTGGGCTCCACTGTATAAGAACAGTTTAATAGAGACTACAGAGACTACGTTAACATGATTCCTTGTGACTGTTTGTTATAAAACTTGTATTATACATGCAGTTGCTTTTTCACAGATCTTAATGCTCTCTGCTCATTTTGAATGTAAAATTTTTTAGTCTTTGTATGTTTTATTCCCCCTCCAAAACAAATTCCCAGTTGGAGCATCCATGACGTAAATTTTCCCAATGGCATGGGCCTCGGACCCTTTCCCAAAGAGGGCAGAAGAATCCCTGGGCCCTCCAACATAGAAGATTTAGGCTGGATGGAAACTTCACTCTACTGGTGTTTCAGTAATAACCCACAACCAATTAATGGTCCTGTTAACCCATTACCAAACACAACTAGGCACAATACATGCAAAATAATTTCTTGATTCACCCTTAACTGGTTGAGAGCTAGATTATTTTGGTGGTCTGAATTTGTTATTCAAAACTCTTTTTATTACAAATTATTGCAGAGTGCCAATAGGCTCTCTGCAATAATTTGTAATAAAACAAACTTATATAAACAAAAATATTATTTACATTTAGCTGAATATGGAACATGAGCAAGGAAAAGGTTGGCTTCTGCTCTGGTACTCTCAGTTTTTTGAAAGCCCTGATTGTGGCTTCTAGCACTCAACCAGTTAAATCCCCATACATACAGCCACAACCTGCCACTTTCATATTGCTTTGAAAAAGTTGCTCCCAAGTATATTCTTTCTTGAAAACTCAACTGGTAGGCTGTATGTATCTTGGCAGTGTTTTTAAATCATTGTTGGCTCCCTGAACAAGCAGCCAACAGTGATGTAGAAACATTGTTAAGTCATCTAATGGGCACATGTATATACATTAGTAATTAGCATAAAAATAAATCTGAGTTTAAGGGTTAACTAAATGTTTAGAATTTGCATTTGTTTGCAGGTCTGAAAATAAGCAGTCTGACATTTGCAAAATGAGGTCCCCACAGGGTGAATTTGATGATGCTATCCCTTACAGTCGGCCAATTTATCCTCTGGTACCTCTTTTTGTTTAGTTTTGAGACCCTGATTCAGATATTGGTTCACAGAGGGTAAATTTAGTGATGCTACCCTGCTGTGCAGGGTAGCATCACTAAATTCACCCTCTGGGGGGGTCCTCATTTTGCAGATGATAGTCTGCTTATTTTCTGGCTTGTTTGTTTGCCACCTAAAAATAGATTATGACCGCTAGTTAAAATGGGTTCAGTGAGCTCATTCCAGTGAGGTGCCATAAGCTATGTTTCAGTATTTATTTATTTATTTATTGGATTTAACAACACTTTTGACAGCCAGGGTCACCATCATGTCAGATAGTTTTATGGGTGGAGCAATCTGGAGAGAACCACCAAGAAATGGTGAGCAACTGCCAAACTCCCCAGTGTACTAACTCCACACAAGCAGGGTTTGTATTGCTTGAAGACAAGTGCACCATTGACATGCAGTATGCCTTAGCACACAGTGACCATGTGAGCAGTCGGGATTAAGTGCCTTGCCCAAGGTCACAACACAGTTACCACTGGCGGGGGATTGAACGAAAGACCTTTTTCTTTGCAGTCAAATTCTGTAAGCGCTTAGCATCCGCACTCCCTCTATGTTTCAGTGGCAAGACTTGAATACGTAATAAAATGTGAATGAAGATTTTATTTAATTGTGCTGGCAGGATTTAGCTGTTAAGTCAGATGAAGGTTACAGACGGAACGTCATGTGTGTTTGAATTGGTGGGTGTTTTACATAACGAGTTGGAATGGCGTGGTCATATTATGCCATTCCAACTCGTTATGTACAACACCCATTGATTCAAACACACATTGCATTCTGTGTGTAATACACATCCCATGCATTAAAATTCAGTTAAATAAACCGATTTTAATTCCGATGTTTAAACCCAAAGGTGAAGAGTCTGTTTATTTTGCTTGAAGCTGTGCTGATCAAATGGGTCGATAAAAAATCAAAACACCCTTTTGGGAACCAGTCTGAATTACATTCGTTATCTTTTCTATTGCCTATTGGGTGTGTTTGTTGAAATTTGTATTGCTGTTTCTCTTTGGCTGGTGTTCACGCCTAACCATTTGGTGGCTATTACTGATAGTAAAATAAAAGTACAAATTTGACAGATTTGCAAAACAGCGGGAAGAAACTTTTTTAAAAAGAAGTTCGAAGCATGTCAGGATGTCTGAAGATTTACCGAAATAAAGTTGTCCAATTTAGATATATGGGGATCGATCCTTAGATGAGACGGCCATGGGACTGGGTTAATGTTGTGGTTGGAAATCATTGTTTTTTTAATATTATCTCATTTTTAGTTAACCAATTTTTTTGTGAACTGACTTTACTTTGCTTTGGACGTTTTCATTTCCACACTATGCGACAGACGATCAATAATTGCATAAGGAAATTTGGAAACTTTTTGATGCGTAACTAATGACTCGATGGGGAATGGAACTAGTATAAACGGTGCTGGGAAAAAGTTCCATCTGGTACATCACCAGTGAATACAGAAACATTTATGTCATAGTGGGTATTCCATTAAGAGTTTAAAGTTTAATTGATGTGTAATAAAAACCAGTATTTAACCCCCCTGCACACTGATGTCAAAATGCAGAATTTCAACTTGCAATGTTTTGCATCAGTTCAACTGGGAATTTAACCAATTCAGCATTGTTTGTTTGTGTATTGGGGTATAATGACACTTTCAACAGCCTTGTGCCCCCTTCCCCACATGGGCAATCAAGATTGTCTTGCCCAAGGACGCATCATAGTTACCATGGGTCAGGATTGACCCATTGACCTTTCAGTTTAAAGTCCAATGTTCTAACCACTGAGCCACTGTTTTCCTATTCATGAGAATCACCAAATTGCAATTTTAATATTTTGTCATCATTGTGTAGTAATTTTGAGTTGTACAACTAAGATGCAATGAAACGAGCTGCAAGGCATGCATCTGAAAATATCTCTTATTTTTTCTCACTGATAATACAGTGGAATCCTGTTAATTGAATAGCCCCTTTGCCAATGAAATTATTCGATTAACAGGAGACTTCAATTAACAGGAATTGTGTCACTGTTCTGTATTCTAGAGATAAATTTAGCATTCTATTATATCTTGTTTGACAGAGCTCCATGAGCTCTGTCAAACAAGATATAATAGATTAAATGTCTGTATTGGATGTACTGAGGCCAAATAAGTCTATAAACAAAGAAAAACTGGGGAGAGTCAGGGTAATTTCTCTACAGGTACAATATTTTTTATTCAATTAACAGGAGTTTACTCTATAACCTATATTCAATTAACAGGTCAGATTTGTACTGGAGGTATGGTAAATGGTTTTGTGTAAGGAAATGATATTCAATTAACAGGATATTCAGTTAAAATATATCCAATTAAGTGAGCTCCACTGTACCAGCTCCTGACATTTATCTTGAAATGCACTTGAAAACGATTATAAAAATAAATGTTAGGGGTAGGTATCACTTAACCCTTAAGTGCTTGGACAATTTTCCTGATTCACACCTGACTACAGCCTGTGCATGTCCAGTGGCTCAACAGTGATTTCTAGTCAACAGTAATTTCTAGTCTCGTCCAGTGGCTCAACAGTGATTTCTAGTCAACAGTGATTTCTTGTCAGGTCTTGGCTGACTTAACAGGCAGCCAAGACTTGACTAGAAACCACTGCCTATATAATTTATCTATTGTCAGCAGGACCATCTCATGATGGCCTGTTAAGGGCACTTGTTTTGAGGTCGTAAAAGTCGAAAATAGGCCTTTAAGGGTTAAATAAATTGATGCCAAAAATGTTATTGCTGTTCTTTCAACTTTTTTTTGACTCGGCCTCTTTTTCAAAAGGCGTAATATTACCATTCATTTTTTATCTCGAAACAAAGTTTTCAACTGTGCTTTTGAGTGTTATTTTTATTTTCATCCTTATAAGGATACAGTATATTTTATGGAAGAGAACAATGTCTGTACTGTACAACTATGTATATTTTTAGCATGCTTAATACTTAATATAACCTAGACAGGGTGATGTTAAATGTAGTTAATTTAAGACTGGCTCAAACAAGATATAAGGGATCATATTAAATCATTTTTGAATTCAAGTTAGTAATGATGAAGTGTTTTGTTGTTTCATTACTGTCTGGATAGTTAGAGACAGAATAAAGTGAAAGAAGCTGTTAAGTAATTAAGCTGTTACCTGTGGGAAGCCTGGAATGTTACCGGAGTTTTCCTTTACGGTACATGTATGCGTACGAGTCCTACTGGAAACTTTCAACTCTTTTCTTGCAGCTGGCAGTTATTCCTGCCAGCACACCAATACTCATGCCAACAGAAAGGGTGGTATAAATTGGCTTCTCTTCAACAGAATGTATCACTGAAAATTGTGGACCAATCATGTTACGAATGATAGCTGGGCTTTATTTGTTGGAAATTTTCAGCAAATCCAGTCATGGATGCTTTGAAAATTATGGACCAATCATGTTTCATTTGTTCGAAATTTTTCATCTGCTTTGAAGCAGCCATGATTGGATTTCATGAAAAATGCAATAAAATACTCAGCAGGTTGAAGAGTGGAGGCCAAATATAGACTTTGAGCATTTTTGCTGCAATAGAACAGGTGCACCAACATGAGGGCTCCGAGTAAGTTTGAAAGTATGTTGGCATTTGTTTCTAGATAAATCTTGGACCCATATGAAGGCAGCCAAGAAACAAGTTCAAAGTTACAAAGTTCAAAGTGTAGCAAAAAATGTTTAAAAATCTCCGGGCCTTTAAAGGTTAATGGTATAACAGGACCTGTTAACCAGTGCCTAGTTTGCAAGTTGTCTAAAGTGGGCAACAGGCTTGTAAACTTCAGCTAAACTTGACTTCATCCCATCCTATAGCTATACTTGCTGAAAGGGACTTTAAAACTCCAGTAAACAATAAACTTTGCTATTAAAATGTTGATAATTTTCCAAAATTTGTTTCCTAAACATACCTAATGGCCATCTTTGTGCGGGTGCATAAGCTATGTTTTGGAAGCAAAAAACAAACAGCTTTTGTGATTAAGGAAAAACGTTTACAAGTATCAACTTATGTTAGATAAAGTCTTAAAAATAACTATTTTTATACTGTACCAATGACCCAGACTTAGCTGGTGCTAACTCCTTACATTATAGGGCCAAACACAAATTTTGCCCCCCCCAATCCCCAAAATTTGCATCCAAAACCGAAATTTCAATGTCCTACGTGGTCCTCCATACCTTTTATCCACTGCGCATGCAGGAGGTCTCGAAATTGGCTCAAAAAGTCATTCTTTGTTTGGCCCTAAAATCAGTAACATGTCACTGATATCTGTGCTTGTAAATCTCAGTTTAAATGATGCCAGACACATAATTATGAAAGAAATGGTGGATCTAAGGATGAAATAAAAGGATGAGAGGAAGAAACAGTGGCAGAATGTGTTCAGGGCTGTAACTTATAATTTTTTTTACGAAATTATTTCATGTTCCCTAATTTCGGGGCATGAGCCTGATGATGTCATTCTGGCTATGAATTTACCATTGTTTGTTCAGTGTTTCCTCTCTCCCTTTCATTTATTCCCCCTTTGCTATTCTCCCATGCTTTTGGCATAATTTTTTGTAATTTTTTTTACTAAAATTTCTTGGGAATTTTGGCTTTGTAACAGAATAATTATTCTGTTTTTCCCCATGCTTATGTCCTCACCCTTGGGTGGTTAGGCGTTTTGGTCTGCATCTACCATCCGATGCACTGCAGTTTCTTCTCTGGAAGTCTCTGTTTTACATCGGATAGTGTTTAAATTGGTAACTGATTTTGGGCCATGTTTACAGTGCCTGGAGTCATGTTTCCGGTTTTTGTACACTTTTGTTTACGTTGACAATGGTTACATCTGATAATAATTACTTGTCTTCTGTTTAGTTCTGCTCATAGCCAGATACATTAATATTGTCCGTAAATGTGACATTAATTTTTAAATATGTTTTAAAATTTTTGTCCACACTTACGCTTTTTTGGGATCCATTTGGGCTCATTGTTCTCATTGGGAAGTTGGGCTCTCATGAAATTTTTTCGAGAAAATTTTTTTTCTTTTGAATTATTTTTTCGAAATGTTATAATGGATTATTTTATATTATGTATCTTTGTTTTCAAGGGTTAGTGCGAGTACTATGACTGTTTATATTTTTTCATGATGAAAGAATATTGTTCAATTGTAATGCGAGGAAGTCTTCCTCTGATTCTCATGTTCATTGTGTTTCTTGTTGTCAATGTACTTGCACTAATTCTTGCTCAGTGTGTGTCAATTGGATGACAAACGTTGGAGCCGTGTGTCACGATAAATCGTTGGCGGTGAGAGGTTCATGCCGGTCCTCTCTCCGTAGGGTCACTCTAGTTTTTCAGTCTCTTTTTCAGAGGAACAAGAACAGGGTGATGTTTCCATGATGTCTTCAAGAAGTGTGCCTCCGTTGTCACAGTATAATAAGAGCTAGCAGCTAAAGTGCTCAAGAAAATACGACAATTGCCTAAGAGGTCCCTAGTAGGATCGACGGCATTGATCGTCCGCTAGCTCACCCGGTGTAGCGACCATTCATGGAATGGCTTGGCAGCCGGGTTTTGTCCATTGCGGTCCAGGGAAGCAGTTTGGGTGATGTGAGCACTAGAAACATTGAACTTGCACACCCAGCGACGACGGATCCGAGGATAGTACGGAGGAAGCCTGTCAGTCCGGTAGCTAGCTCATCCAGGTCTATCCAGACTGCGAGCAAGAGAGGCCCCCTCTCTCTTACAACACAACATCTGGGCCATGATGTTGTTGTATGTAACGTTCGTTAGTCGGAGCATACGTCCACTCCTCCTGCTCGAGACGCTCCGTCGCATAGACAGTCCGATGCGGCTTGTCTGTTGGCTTCCTCATCCTCACTTCAGCACACACGACCGCACCTTGGCTAGTGACCACAGATATCCAGCCTGCATCGCCAACCAGGGAGTCCACGTCAACCAGGTCATGCCACCCGCTAGCCAAGGACACAAGGCCTTTCCAGTTGGGACGTTCGCATATCAGAAGTATGCAGGAATTAACGTCCCTAGAGCTTCCAGCGGCTAAATTACGTAAGACCGCGACTCCACAGGCCTCCGTGACGGACCTGCTATCGCAGATAGCTCAATTCATCACAGCATCCCAGCAGCTATCAGAAACTTTTTCAGTAAAGAACTATCTGAGCAAGCTGGGTCGGTTCGTCCCCTGCACAGTCAGTAAGGGACAACCGAGATTATTATGTGGTCCAGGCGGATGGTAAAAAAGGAATCAGCACAGCTGAAATTTTTCCTTTCCGAACAACTTAAGGTGGCCATAGATTTCATCCGGCATCACCTTTTAGAAGTTGTTTCTCTGGACAAAAATGCTGCGTTACCTGATAAAAAACTGAAAGCGTCACTGGACACAGACTTTTTCGGCCAGATTAGGGACACCGTCCCTGAGTTTCCGACCCAGTCCAGAAATGTCACGGACATTAGAACTTTTGAATGACGCTATATTCAAGCTAGCCTCTAAGACTGGCAAATCTGGTTTCTTATCGCCTAGCGCTATACAGCTGCCTTTCATCAATGTTAGGCATAAATTTGAAATGGCAGGACATGGCGTGACGAGAGTTCCTCTGTGTTTGGACGACTAGGCTGAAGACCTGGAATTGTCATTGCCGGTGTCCATGTCTATTTACTCCAGTATACTGGAGACGACAATATCGTCTAATAGAATTTAGACGCATTATCTCACGCAGATCACCTTACCAGAGCGTTATCACTACGTCTCGAAGCGAAAGAATTCCAGGATGTTCAAACTTCCTTAAGAGTTCTTTTGAGGGCTATAGCATATTCTATGTATAACTCCGCCCTTTCAGTGGCAATATGGAGTTAGTCAGACGCGATGCTGCCCTGGCTGCATCCACGAGAGTGGATAGTAAGGTGAAAAAACTCTCTTCCAGTCGCTCCGGTCTCAGGAGAGCTTCTCTTCGACGTTAAGCTTTCTACAATCTATATTAGATTACTAAGAAAGCTCCGGATTCTCTGCATTTATTCCACTTTGAAAAAGTCGGACTCAGAAGGGAGGAGTAAGGCAGGTTCTTCGGGGGTGAATACGTCCAAAGGAAGTTCCTATAGAGGATCAAATAAAGCCTCTACGTCTTACTCCGGAGACCGCCAGAGTAGCGACTCGCATAGGGGTCATAATGCTGGCCAAGGTATCAGGTCAGATGCCCCTAGGTCGACTGGGCGAGGTGCGGGTCATGGAGGACGTGGTTTCTCCTTCCGCAATCCTCGCAGGGCCAGGAGGTGATGGTCTAAACCTCTATTGCGTTCCAGTGGGCGGGAGGCTGTCGAGATTCTTAACCAATTGGTTGTCAATTACGGATGACCCATGGGTGTAAGGGGTTATTTCCAAAGGTCTAAACTGTCCTTCAAGGAAAAACCTCTGTTAACTCGAAGTCCACGCTGGGCTCAGCTTCCATTAAATGTTCAGAAGAGAGATTCGCTTCTATCAGAAGTTCAGTCTCTTCTGGACAAGAACGCTATAGACGTCATAGAAAACCAGGAATCTCCAGTTTTCTGCAGTCACCTGTTCCTGGTTCCAAGATCAGACGACTCGTTTCGTCCATTTATAGATCGGAGCTTCATAAACAAGCTGATCGTGGCTCCAAATTTTTATATGGAGACCATCCGATCAGTCAGAGCGAGCACTCTTATTCCAATGGAGCGGCTACGCACTCGTTCACTCCAGATATATTTTATCTCAGAGTTGGAGTGTGAAGACTCATTCGCTCGAATCGAACATCGTCTTGTCGAATCAAGTGAAACAAGAGTTTCAGACTTGGGCAGATATTCAATGGTTAAGAGTACCACTGCAACTGCCGGATCCGAGTTTTACAATAATGACGGATGCGAGTCAAACAGGTTGGGGCGCAACTCTGAGCCCAACAGATTCGAGGTGCCAGGGTTCTTGGGATCCGCAGTTCCTAACAAGTACATAAACATCAAGAGATGATGTCAATATGGCTTGCGCTTCGTCAGTGAATGAACAGTCTTCAGAATTTGCATGTTCAAATTCTGTCCGACAATTCGACAGTAGTAGCGTACATTCGGAACCAGGGAGGCACTCATTCCATTCCGTTATTCAATTTAACGGAAAGGATCCTTCTGTTTGTCCTAGAGCATCAAGTTCGTCTATCGGTCTGTCATATACCGGGTCGTCAGAACGTTCTAGCAGACTTCCTTTTTCGGAAAGGTCGCATGTTGCCGTCAGAATGGACTCTCAACAAACGAGTATTCACTCAGATTTGCTACCAATGGGATCGTCCAATGATAGACTTATTTGCGACGCATCTCAACAATCAGTTTCAGACGTATGTGTCGCCATGCCCAGATCCTAGAGCGTTTGCAGTAGACGCTCTCTCGATCTCCTGGGACGGAATGATAGGATATGTGTATCCTCCATCTTCGTTTATTCAGCAGATATTGCTAAAAATCAAGCAATCTTACTGCAAGATCCTGTTTGTAGCATCTCTGTCACCCCAGGTGTCTGTTCAGGGACAGACAGGTGTCTGTTCTGGGACATTACGCGGAAGCTTCCTCCATGGGAGGACCTTCTTTCGCAGTGGAAATCGCGCACACTGCATCACAACCCGCAAGGTCTCAACCTTCACATATTTCCATTGTGCTGTCCTTCTTGCATGGCAAGCATTTACAGGATGGGCAGTGGACGCAATTTCTAACTGTAGGAGGACCTCCTCTTCGCTAAATTATGCTGCTAAGTGGAAGGTTTTTTTACGGTGGTGCAGGGATCATTCTGTTGATATTTATGATCCCTCCATTTCCAGACATTGCTAATTTTCTAGTCTACCTGTTTGACGAGATCAAACTGCAGCCTGTTACCATTAAGGGCTATATGTCTATGCTATCTGATACCTATGCACATCATGATAGTTTACAGATAGGATCTAATGTCTCTTTATCTAAGTTAGTGAAAAACTTTTCGATAAATAGACCTAGAACCCTTAGATTAATTCCTAAGTGGAATTTAGCTTGGGTTCTTCTTAAGCTAAAAGAAGCGCCATTTGAGCCTCTTGATACAGTGGACTTCAAATTCTTATCTTATAAGACAGCTTTTCTCTTAGCCTTCTCTTCTGCTAGAAGAGTTTGTGAGCTTCATGCATTATCTGTTGATGATTCTCACTATCGTAGTAGGTAATACTATTACCTTGACTACTAATGTTGGATTTTTGGCTAAGAATCAGGCTCCTAATAAGTATCCGGATCCTATTGTTATTAAGGCTCTTCCGTCTTCAGACGGGCATAGGCCTTTACTCTGTCCTGTTAGAGCTATACGTATTTACAAACGTAGATCTGAGTTTATCAGAAAGGGATGTTAATGTTTCTTTCTGTCTCTGCTGCCAAATAGAAGGGACATTACGGTCCATTCTATTGCTAGGTGGATTCAGTTAACTATCCGTACTGCTTATAAAAAATTATGTTCAACTCAGCAGTCTGTGCTTAAGATTTCGGCACATGAAGTAAGAGCTCTATCTACATCTTGGGCTTATGCTAATAGTGTTGCTATTACAGATTTGATGAAGGCTGCATATTGGTCTCAGCCTTCCACATTCACGAATTTTTATCTTAGAAATATTGAGTCCATTTCTGGAGACCTGCATTGTTTAGGTCCGTTATCTGTTGCTCAAAATGTCGTCCACTAAACAGTTGCAACTATAGCAGGGTTCCCGTGGGGCCTTGAAAACCTGGAAAAGCTTGGAATTCGTCAAAAGGTCATTCAAGGCCTTGAAAGCCTTGAATTTCCAATGGGAGCCTTGAAAAGCCTGGAAAATCGGATAATTTTGTGATGCATAATTTAACCCGAACATATTTTACGGCATTTACAGCAAATGTAACTGTGTGGTTTATTAATCCAGTCATATTTTGGAGTATTTACGGCAGTGCTAATGCGTGCATTATGAATAGAACTTTGCAGTGATGTGACACTGAAATCCTTTGAATCAAGCATTGTGAATGGTTGCTATTGATGTGGGTGAGCACAATGGTGTATATTTAAGCCAATGGGAAGATTTATTGTAAATTCTGCCTGTTCGAATGCTGAGCACACGTGCGTGGATAATTTATTCATATTGAAAATATTACAAATGGATGATTGTTCAGTTGAACCATTTGAGTATTTCTGAAGCATGTATGTCTGATGAATTTGCCACAACGTCATCTTAAAGTCCTGGCACGGGCAGTCGCCATCACAATTCCGAGTTTGGATTTCCAAATGAAAGTGTTATTGTCTTATTCACCTCAAATGTTAACTTGTGCGATTTTAAGGATGAATCGCCCATGTATGAAACGTTAAAAACTTTTCGACACTTACTGCATTTAGCTGAATACTGTTCAACTGGAACAGGCACTAACCAGTTATAGTATGCAGTTGATTTAATCCAAGCTTGTTGGAAGGTACAGTTCCCCACAACGGAATTACATTTTGCTTTTCGAATGACATTTCCAGAGACATTGTGGGTTACGAAATGTGTCATTTACATGTAACATGTAGTTTACTCATTGGGAAAAAGGATGACATCAATTCATTTGCATTCAGTAAGTATTCAGTTAGAATAGCGGTACATGTACAAGAGACATAGCTATTGTGCCACCTGGTAATTACACTGCAGTTGTAGGATAAACACAAGAAAATGTCTTTCTCAGGCTCACTAATTCTAATCAGTGATATCATTGCTTGGATAGCTTTCAGAAAGAGTTTTCCAAGATATGATGTTAAGTGTTAGAATTACCAACAAAGGGAAATATAAGAGAAAGTTTCTAGTCGTTATCTGATAATTTAGGGTACTTTGCCAGTCTTGGCCTTGAAAAGCCTTGAATTTCATAAATGGAGGCCTTGAAAATCCACGAAAATTGCCAAGAAATGGCCTGAAATGGCCTTGAATTTCAAAGATTTTAACCTGGGGGAACCCTGTATAGTTATTTTCACTGAAAAGTCCCATTCATTTTTGTAAAAATATACCAAATCTCTTTGTAGGACCTTTTTTATGGCTTAAGAAACTCATTTTTGTTTTGGGTTGAGATGAAGTTTTGTGAACAAAAGGTGTTGACGTTGGCTCTCATTAACTTCTAACTTTTTTTGGTGTAAAGTGTAGTGAATAATAAAAGTTCCTCACAGTAGAAGCTGACCTTATGTAGTGCAGGTTGGCGATGTAATAAACAAATATAAAGGTCTCCCTCTCTCCTCACAATTGACAACCTGATCTGTCAGCATGAAACAAAGCTTCACATTTCACTCAAACATGGGCAAGAAATATATATATAAACTTTTTCTTGTACTGTTAACCAGTAGAGTGCTAAAATATTTTTGGTCATCAAAATTTGTTCACTTGTCTTTTGCTTTGTTGTAATTTATGGGAGAGTGCCAAGTAGTACTCTCTCATAAATTATAACAATTCAAATCATTATAGACTAAATAATATTGCTTCAAAGATAATATGAAGCGCCTCCACTGAATATGAAGCGTGTATGTTGTAGTACCTGTAATCCAGAATGAAGCCCAAATATGGACCTCCAGCACTCTTCCAGTTAAGCACAATAAATAGTAAGTTTTAAATATCCAATCTACTAGTACCATCACCATTTTAGATTTCCAAAGGATAAATGATCATCCATGGGTTGCTATTTGGGTGAAGGTCTACCCACTGGGTAGTGGCATCAAAGACCCTCTGCATACCTTTACATATAAATGGAGTGCTGAATTATTTTTTCGTGGGCAAAATGTGTTCATTTATATCATACACCTTGTAACAATTTTTGGGAGAGTGCCCACTGGCACATCCACAGAATATGAAGCCTTTATGTTGCAGTACCTGCACTTCAGAATAAACCCCAAATACGGGCTTCCAGTGCTCAACGAGTTATATAGTGGAAGCCTGTAAATTGAATAGTCATTTTGTCACTGAAAATTATTCAATTAACAGGAGTATTTAATTAACAGGGATTTGGTCAGTTTCCCATATTTTAGAGATAAACTGAGCATTTATTCTGTTATATCTTGTTTGAAAGAGCTCATGACTGCTCTTTTGAACAAGATATAATAGATTAAATGCCTGTATTGGTCCTATTGGATGTACTGAGGTCAAACAGGTCATTCTTTAAACAAGGGGAATTTAGTGATTGACAGGGTAATTTCTCGACATATCACAAGTTTTTTTTAATTCAATTAACAGGAGATTACTCTGTAACCTATATGCAATTAACATGTATAATTTGTACTGTTGGTGTGGTAAATGATTTGGTGTTCAGAAGTTATAGTCAGTTAACAGGATTATTCAATTAATAGATATATTATTAAGTGGGCTCCACTATATCTCAGATTTTTTTTCATTTTTAGGTTTTTTCGATGATATACACCTACAGATTTCGTTCACTGTGTGGTAAAGAGGAAAATGGACAGTCTAATATTTATTGAACAAGAATATTAGTACTTTAAGGGAATATCAATGTAGTTCGCAATTCATTTGAAGTTGAACAGAATAAAAATGGGAACGGTCATATGACGTACAGGAGAAATTACTCGATCATAATTTTTAAAACTTAGTTCCTCAATCAAAATACAAAATGTATCCACACAGGAAAAAAGAGAAAATGAAGCAATCATATGAAAGTGAAACAGAAACTAAAACACTTCACAGACTCCCAGGTGAAGACATGGGTATGATTCTTGGAATAGAAGGTGGGAGACAGGGTTCCAAAGTTGAGAGAATTGTTGTTAAAAGTGTCTCGCTTGGTGGTGCTGCGAGTAAGGCCACTGGAGGTTCCATGGGTATTTGTGAAGGAGACAACATCATTGAAGTCAATGGTACTAACTTGTTGCAATATACTCACGATGAATGCATCAACATATTGCGAGACTTGCCTCTTCAAGTAAACTTGAAAATCTGTCGACAGTATGTATCCTCGGACACATTACCAGCTGTGTATCTACCCCGTCATGAAGCTACAAGGATGGACAGTTGTACAGAATCTGAAAGTGATGGGACTGGAGAGCTGGAAAATTCCTTTTCCCTAAGAGAGGAACCTCCTGCAGGATTTACTTTGGTTGAAGTGGTCTTGAAGAAGAAAGAAGGTGAAAGGCTTGGTTTAAGCATTGTTCCCAGTTATGGAGAAACAAAAGACTTTTATCAGGTTTGTAGAATTTGATTCTGTTTGATTCAAAATCATCCCAATGTTTGAATTTAAGTCGCACCAGTTCAGAAATTGTAGAATCATTGAGATGTTCTCAAAATTCCATCAAATGTCTCCTCTTGAACTGTTCTTCTGAGGATACAAGAAGAGTTTGAGGAGGTTGCAGTTCTGAAACTACTCGAGAATATTCCACTTGTTTGAATAAATTAGAGCTGAAACGGTTAACCGATTAATCGATGATCAACATCTTGATCGATCCAAAAAGTAATTGATTGATTGACCGTTGCTTTTGAATTACTGTATTATATGGATTAACAAAGGAATAAACTTGCTCCAAAACAGGTAGACATTGTTACACTGACTCACATCAATTATATGAGACAGAGTAAAGCATGCAAGTTACTTGCTGGCATACTTGTTTACTTGCATGATCATCATACTGTATCAGTAGTAGGAAGTGACTCAGTAGGTAGAGGTGCAGGCTGCAAGCCGAGAGGTCCTCGGTTTGAATCCCACATGCGGCAACCGTGTTGTGACCTTGGGCAAGACACTTCACCCCCATTGTCCACGTGGGGGCACGGTGGCTCTGTGTACTAAGGCGTACTGCATGTCGATGGTGCACTTGTCTTCAACCAATGCTAACCCTGCTTGTGTGGAGTTAGTATGTGGGTGGTCTGACAGTTGCTTGGTGGTTCTCTCCGGTACTCAGAAATATGTGACCTTAAAAACACCAATAAATAAATAATGGTCATTTTAACCCTTTAGCCATTGCTGGTAGCAGATCATACTTGCAAAATAAATTCATGAATTACTAAAAAATTTTCAATTTTTGTCTCAAAAACATAGCTTATGACCCCTCATTGGAATGAGCTCAATGAGCTCGTTTGAATGTGGGGTCATAAGCTATGCTTTTGAGACAAAAATTGAAAACATAATAAATTTGAATGGAGATTTTTGTAAAAAGGCTTAGTCGTTTTTGTTTGTTATGTTTGGTAAAGGTTTCATGCTGTAAATTATCAACGGTATGACAATTATTCATAGATATCTATTTGGACAATTGTTTAATCGGTTAACCAAGGTTAATCCATGTGATTAATCGATCAAGAAAACCCCTTAGCCGTTTTAGCTCTAGGGATGATGTCTCAGGTTTTGTTTCCTTCGGATAACTTTCACGTAACTTCATTTATATCTTCGCAATGTCAGGTTGTATGAAATTTCAACTGTTTTTTAAAACAGATTTATTACAGATTTATGGAATTTCACATTGCTTCTGATGTCTTACACTTTGTATACTGTGAGTTTTTTACATGCTCTTTCACATATAAAATCTGAGAGTCTATATTTTTTTCAAATTAGCAGCTTATTGTCCCTTTTTTTTGTCTGTATAAACAGAAATACCATGAGCCCATATATCGAAAAAACTTAAGTTCATCACTTAAGACATCTCTTTATACAGAGCTTAGATTTTGACTTGACTCGAAGCTTCGTAAAAAGTAAAGTAAAACTTAGTTGAATTCAAATTTTCTGTCACCTTTCATGATTTTTTTTAGATAAAAGTCTATAGTTCCTTGCTTTATGTTGACTTTTTACCAACTCTGCTGCTGGCAGATATTCCAGGGCAGGACTTGAAATTACTTGACACTAAAATAAGTAAAATTTGAGTGCACCTAATCAAATTTTCACCAGCAAATTGTACCAACTTTTTGACCAGCGATTTCTTGGATCAAACTTTAACTTTTCATCAAATCTAGTCATGTCTGCTTCATACAAGCCACGATTAGATTGATTGAAAAGAATTTAATAAACACTGGGTGGGTTAAGAGTTAAGGTGGTAATCCTTTTTTGCCATGGTGTGTATATTCCCAACCGCATCCACTTTTATACCTTACAAAAATTATGCACACCCCCCTCCCCCCCCCCCCCCCCATAACCTCCTTCACCTCAAAATTATCCAGGCTCCATCATTTTCTTCTTTACCCATAATTATCCACATCAAATCACACACCCGGTCGCTCATCCCAGTTAGATGATTGAATTTGTTTCAGTAAGGTACATGCATGTGTTCGTAGTGATAAACAATATTATATATATATATAAAAATCACACTGCCATTTACATATAAAATATACCCATAGTAGCTTGGTGTGCCAAATGTTCACCACGAGTGGTGAAGTGGTGTTAACCGCAAGCCTTCGGCATGCTGTTAACATCACTTCACCATGAGTGGTGAACATTTGATGTACCAAGCTACTTTGAGTATATTTTAGTTATACCATGATCGTCAGATTATTAAAGAGTCGCTATTATTTTTTCTCGATTTTACTGAACAGCAGGCATACACACATGTGAATCTGTTCAGTTTACATGAGCACTGGCCGGCGGTACTTCTGCTGTCAATTTTATCACCAAAATGAAACAGAAAAAGAAACAGGCCTTTTTCATTTTAATAACATAACAATATACTATTTCAGGTTATGAATTTTTGGTGTTTTTAGTGTTTGGGGTAAACTCATTTAAAAACATAATAAATAATTGCCACTTTCATTTCACTCTTCGCGAGGCGAAATGTGATAAGTTTAGACAAGTCCGCATTCAGGTCGACGTCACCAAAGGTCATGGATGTGTAATTCCACTGTAGGTGTAAATTTTAACTATTGAAATCCCCTTGCTGGCATGTTCACCACAGTTGGTGTATAAAGCTAAATTTTATAGCATAGGCTTTTCATATATTGTAGAATAGGTAACAACCATGGTATAAAAAAGATTTTTGACTGGGACGCACTGTTCACACTGGCCTGTCCCAAAACTGTCTGATGCTATATTTTTAGCCATTCTGGATATTTTAGTTCCAAAGTGTTTTAGTGCCAACATGCTAATGGGAAGGGAAGCAGTGTTTTTGTACCATCAGATCAGATAAATTAATCAAGTTATTATACCCCCACAAAACCAAGTTTAGGTGGGGTAAAAAGGAGTCAACTTGTCTGTCGGTTGGTCAGTCGGTCGGTTGGTCAGTCTGTCATCATAGATCTGTTGCACAGTTAAATTTTTGAGCGAACTACTTCCAGTTTTAGTCACATTTTCATGAAAGTTCAGAAAAATGATCAACATGATGAGGGGAAGTGTGTGACATAATTTTTTTCCAGATCCGATTCAAGATGGTCAACTGGTGGCCATATTGGATTTTGCAAAATACTTGTGGAGCGAACTCCTTCCACAGTTTTAGTTGCATTTTCATGAAACTTCACCAAAATGATCAACATGATGAGGAGCAGAGCGTGAGATAATCTTTCTCCCGATCAGATTCAAGTTGGCCGACTGGAGGCCATACAGCATTTTTTTTTTTTGCTTAGAAAAATTGAATGCCCCTTTTCAGTCACCCACACTAGGCGGTATGCCACGGTGAGGGTATACTGAGCGACAGACCATCTCTAGTTAAACATGAATTGGCAATTATTCCAAAAATGAATGGACAATTTATCAAAGAAAAAATCTGTCGAATATCTGAGATTATCCTTGCAATCTTTCTGTCATAATGCACTGGATATCGGCCAGAGGAAAGGGTGTTTTAAAAATGGGTACACATCAGCTTAAAAATAGATTTCATCTCACGCAACTCTACATACATTCAGTGGAGCATCAGATTTATCTGTTGCTCGAACTTCCTATTTCTTGTGCCGGCAACAGATATATCCCTCGCTGGCACATGGAATAGGGAGTACAAGCCAACCTAGTTATGTTCCAGACAAAATCACAATGTTTTTTCCATTCCAATAAATTCAATTTGATATTTGATTCGATTCGAGAATAGTGAGCAGTATTCAATTCAGTATTTGATTCGATGGCATTTGAGTATTTGCAAGGCCCTAGATGTAATGTAATGATTTTTAAATTTCAGATTAAGAGAGTCCTACCAAAAGGTGTCTGCGAAAGATCTGGATTGTTCAACGTTGCCGATTGTCTAGTTTCCTGTAATGGTACAAGTTTGAAGTATTTGACTCAGCCTGAATGCCTGAAAGTATTGAAAACATCTGGTAATCATCTTCATCTTCAAGTTCTTAGAGCTAATAGTAGTTTTGAATTTGATACTCTACAGCAATATGCCACATCTCCTGTCCAGCATCAGAAACATGATCATCATTTCAGTGTTCTGGAAAATAACAGACAGACAGTTGGTGTTAAAAAAGGTGATTCTGGTACTTTTTCAAATGAGAAGCAACATATTTCTGAAACTTTTTCACAGCCAACTGAGAAGGTTGTACTGAGTCAGCCTTTTCAGCCTTATGTTATAGATTCAGACTGCTATGATGGATTTTTTCCAAGTCCACAGCTTGAGCTGAGATCAGACATACAATGTGATAATAATATAAGTAATAGATTGCAACATGATGTTGGTGTGTCACCCATTGTTGACAATTCTCTTTGTGAACAGAATGAAATAGAAATGGATCAAATATACATACCTCCTCCATTAGAGTTCACTGATCCTCCTGATGAAAAAAGTCATGTGATGAACAATGATCAGCCAGTAACCAATATTGATGATATTCTGCTTAGTATGTCTTCATCTGGGGAAGTTTGCCTCGAAACACCTCATAATACTGATGTCATGTATAGTCATTCTGTACCAGCAACTCATTCCCAGTTTACAGATAAACAATATGATGATTTACTAGATATATCTAGCACACCACTAACCAATTCCACTGTGTCATCAAACCTTAATACCTCTCTATCTGGAACAGCAAACCTTAGTTCCAGTGGAGAACTGATGGATACAACTAATGTTGATGACCTCATACATGACTATGCTAGTGCTCTTGCTGAAGCTGAGAAAGAGGCTGATCTTTGTGGTGTAAGTAATGAGGGTTTTAATGGTAGCAATTATTCTGATGAGATTGATTCATCTTGTGAAAAACACAGAACTAACATTGATCAGCTTATTTCAGATTTTGCTTTTGATGGAAAATCACTTCAGACAAATGATCACACTGTTAAAAAGCAAGAAGCACAAAATCTTAATATGTTTGATTGTGAACAAAGGACTAATGATTCAGACCAGTTTTTTTCCAGTTGTGCTTCTAATGAACAACAATATCTTCCTGGAGAAGTTAGTATGGAGATCCAAGATGGGAAAAATATCAATGCTGTACAAAAAACAAATATTGATGATCTGATTTCTGATTATTCTCTTAATGAAGAACCACAGCTGCTCCCACAAGCTAATGTTGAGAACCAGCATTCTAAAAATAATAAAGCCATTGATAGTAGCAATGCTATTCAAAAAACAGATATTGATGATCTTATTTTTAATTCTAGTCTTCATGAAACGCCACAGTTTATAGAAGAAGCTAATGTTGAAAATCGGTATTTGGAAAATAAAAATATTATTGACACTGGTAATTCAGTCCAGAAAACTAATATTGATGATCTTATTAAATGTTTTGTGGATGACAGAAGAGACATTGATAATGAAAATAATGAAAACAAACATATGCTTCATATTCCAATGAAAACTGATAGTGACTTAGAGAGAACAGATATTGATGGACTCATTTCAGATTATGTGTTTAATGAGAGTCAGCAATCTGCAAAAGTTGCACTTGTTGATAATCAGATACCTAACTTTCAAACAGAAACTACTGTTGCTACAAGCTACATAGATATGGATACACCCCTTAATGATTTTATGGTGCCAGACAGTCAGTCTGAGGTCCATAACTCAGATAAGAGCAGTAGTAGAGCTCATAATATAGTAACTACAGTAGATGATAAAGTGAAAACAAACACTAATACATTAAGTGATAAATATACCACCTTTGGAAATGAAAACACAACCAGTGATAATAATAATAAAGACAGTATTAGTAAAGAAAATAATCATCAAGACAAAACTCTAGAGACAACTGGCAAAGATGATTTGATATCACATCCTTTTTTACCAGATATTAAAAATGTAAAGAATGATTATAAAGTTGAATTAGTTTGTGGTGATGATTCAAACCAAGAACAGATTTTAAAATGTATTTATGAGACAGTTGATGCCAGTATTTCAGATAAACTGAATACACAGCAAAACAATGATGACATTGATTTACATCATATTCGTTCTACACAGATGTCTGATGTTACTGATGAGATTAATAACAAGAAACAACAGAGTGGGTTACAGACATACAGTACTTCGGAGGATCAAGTGGAAAATGTAAATAAGTTAACAAATAATAATTATTCAGAGAAAGTTGTGCCCTTCAAAGTGAAGAGAATTGGGGCAGAATATCTTAGCTCTTCTGTTGTACCTCTTTTTGAAACACCTTCAGGAAGTGAGACAGAAAATGAATCAGACAGCAGTGTTACATCACTGACCATGTTGCAAAAAGTATTACAAGCATGGACACCCAATGATGATAAGAAAAGAGAGAGACAAAACTTTGAAAGTACATCTGATGTTCAGGAAACTGAGATTGTAGCTCAAGCTGTAAAAAGAAATTTGCATGGTTTGAAAATTACACATGGTCCAAAATTACAAAAGAAAGTCAAAGCAATGATGGAACAGCAGACTGTTTTAGAAAAACCCAAACCGTTGGGACAGCAAGATCATTCTGTGTTAATTTATGAAGATAGTTCTGAAAAAAATGTTATAGAAGCAGTTGATTTACAGCGGTCAGAATCTAGACCTGTCCATTCACTTGAGTATAAAGATGATTTCTTTGATATTAAGCATAATGATAGCATTAAAGAAAGAAATATCAGTGAGTTCATGCATGAAAAAAATAAAAAAGATGAAAATATTTCTGTAGATAACACCAGCTACAAGAACAAAAGTTCAACATCATCCACTGAAATAAGTTCATCCGGAGAGGATACACAAAATGATGATATTAAGAATACTCACATGTTAGACATGTTGGTTGCTTCTTCTACTAACAGTACAACTAAGTCAGAATTACTGGAACCACAGTTTACTCATAAGAATGATGGTCATAATTTGGAAGTTGATACTGTCAGTACAATAGTAAAGCCACATCCTTCTGATGAAACATCTAATGACTTGATTGATATAACTGTTAAAGAATGTGCAGAAGAAAAACAGTTGGAAGGAAGAAATAACTTAATTTTCCCATGTGAGCCAGATAGTTTAGTACATCAGGAATCGGTATCAAATGAACCTCAGATAAATAAAATGGAAATGAATAACAATTCTCACATTTTTTCACTTGCTCTTGAAGAAAAGCATGGTTTTTCTAAGGAAATTACTCCTTCAGCAAACAGGAAGGAATTAAATTTATCCACTATTGAGAAACAAAATAGTGATAAAAATGTTCTGAACGAGTCAAAACCAGAAGAAAAGATTTTGAATATAGATTTAGAAATGTCAGATAAAAAGGTTTCTCAGGGTTCAACAGAAAGTGATAAATTTCACCCTGTGCCTGCAAGACGTACTAAACTTAGCACCACTCAGTCATTAGATTCCAAACCCAATGAGGAATTGCCAACCTCTCACTCCACTCTTTCTAGAAAGCTAAGCTCACCCACAGAAAAAGCAATGTCTCAATTCAAACCAGTATCCTTTGTGCCAAAGTTCAGTCTCAGCAGACCAGTGAAGTATGGTTCTAGTTCAGGCAGTCAGAGCTCCTCCAATGCTTCTACACCAAGTTCTTGTAGCCCAGTATCTTTGAAAAAACTACCAGGATACAATAGCCCTGATGAGTCAGTGAGTGTGGGAACTGTTTCATCACCTCAAAAGCTTCCGAAATCAAGGACTGATAACGAACCTTTTCAAGTTGATGTGTTCAAAGGAATTCTTGGTCTTGGTATGAAGGTTACAGTTGAAAATGAAGGATTTGTTTGCATAACTGAAATTAACAAAAACAGCCCTATTGCAAAGAATGCAAATCTAAGGTAAGTTTTTGTTAGATTTTTATCTTTGTTATTAAATCCATTGTTTGTGTTTGTATTAATATTAATGTCCATTAACACTTAGCACTATACATTTTTTCAATCACTCTGTTTTCCTCTTGTTCAGTTATGAATTTTTGGGTGTGTGGTGGTGTTTCAGTAACCGGTTCTTGTCAGATCACCGAAGTTAAGCAACGTCGGGCCCGGTTATTCATTGGATGGGTGAACGTCTAACCGATCAATTCGTACTCCCGCGTTGTGTCCTTGGGTAAGACACTTAACCCCAATTGTCCACATGGGGGCATGATGACACTGTGTACAAAGGTGTACTGCATGTCGATGGTACGCATGTCTTCAACCAATCTAACCCTGCCTGTGCTGCAGTGTGGAGTTACGATGTTGGGGAGCTGGCAGCTGCTTGTCATTGCGTGGTGGTTCTCTCTGGGTATTCCGGCTTCCTCCACCCGTAAAACTGTCACGGTCATGATTAGCCATTGTGCATAAGTATATGACCTTAAACACCAATAAATAAATAATAAATGAATAATAACTATGAATTTAACCAATTATATCTTGTTTGACAGAGCTCACTAAGCTCTGTCAAACAAGGTATATTTGGTTAAATAACAGCAATATGGGAAATATTTGGTGCTGAAAACATTGCCATGTTGACATCAGAGTGCAGAGTGTTAATCTTCAAAACTACTCTGCTGGCATCTTCATATTTGACACGCAAATATTCATGGCTTAAAATTCATGCAAGAATCCCAATCGATTCTCATGAATGATTTGCACAAGGAAACCAATGACAATCAGTTTTGATTCTTGCCAAATGATCGTTTGATTCTTGTCATAGATTCTGAAAGTATCCTTAACCCTTTACCTAACATGAAAAGCAGACGACACTTGCAAAAAAAATTCTTGAATAACTAAATTTTTTTCATTTTTTGTCTCAAAAACATAGGTTATGACCCCTCGTTGGAACGAGCTCGACGAGCTCGTTCCAATGAGGGGTCATAACCTATGTTTTTGAGTCAAAAAATGAAAATATTTTGAAAATTAATTTGCGATTTTTTAGAATATCGCTGGCCGGTTTTGGCCGTTACGTTAGGTAAAGGGTTAAAGGATTGGAGAATTCTACTTATTGTTTGCTCCCTCATAATAAAATTACACTTTCATTTAATAATGGGAGCTTAGGAGTCTTGGCCACCTATACAGGCAGCCAAGACTTCTCTAGAAACCACATAGTACTGCAACTGCCAACAGCAAGACCACCAAGAGTCTGTATGATTGAACTTGTTGTGTTCTACATACACATGTAAAATATGAAACTCACATGCATTATCTGTCAGTCAAAACATGTAAACACACTTTGATGACCACATGTTACAGATCAGTCTTAAGTTCAATCACAACCCATGTACAGATTCCCTCCTTCCCCCCATTGGCATTAACACATGTAAAATACATTAGAAGCAAATACTCAAGAGTTTCTCAGTTACAGTTCTTGGAAAATAAATTTTTAGCCACATGGCAAGACGAGCAGCTGACTTCCTGTTTCTAACCTCCTTGAGTCAGGTGACAGGGCTGTACAGCACGGACATCACTAAAGTGGTCTTTTTATTGATTGGATGGCTATCTGGTCCTGACTCACTTACACCTATGGGAACTGCTGGAAGTGAAGCAGTGCTCATTTAATTGTGTTTTTTTGTGGTAAATTAGGTCAATTTGAGTGTGTAGAAGGCCTTCACTTGAAGCTCAGGGGTTTAAAAAATTGAAAACATTTCCTAGGGGGGACCCACCCAGACCCCCACCATTGTGAGGGGCTACCCCTTCTCAAACTCTCCCCTTCTTAAGCCTATGACCTTCAGGACATGCCTATAGCATGTCATTCTTGAACCTCCTAGTGGGACGTGTGGCTGGGAGATTGAAAATCCTGTCTATGCCCTGATTTAACTTCCTCCCACTTTAATGACTTAATTTTACAGAGGTAACTCTTAAAAATGTAACTACATGCAATTATATGTTCCGTGGAAGATCTCACCGAGCTCTCTCAAATTAAATTCCCAGTTGCATTTTGGGGGAAAACGATACCAAAACTTAGGTAATTTGATGGATGCAAAGGGTAAATATTTGTAGTACATTGTAAATTTAATAGCCACATTGTCAGTGAACATTATTCAGTTAACATGTGTATTCAATTAACAAGGAAGTGATCACTTTCCTGTATTGTAGAGTTACATTGAGCATTTATTCTCTAAATATTTTGTTTGACAGAGCTCTTTCAAACCAGATATAATAGATTAAATACCTGAATTGGATGTATGCCCTGTGAAACCCCAGGAAGTGAATCAGTCCTTGTTTACTGCAGTAAAGAAGCTATGTTTTACTGGTAAAATAGGGCCTTGTCACCAATGCTTGGGGTGGAAGTCCTCTAAAATGGGCAACATAGGTATAAACGATTGACTGAACGATAAGCCATTGCGCAGAATTATGTGACTTTAACCCTTTCAACACTGGCGCCCTGAAAGGTATTATTTCAGTCAGTACTGTCCAACCACCCTGGTTTATTGGGAGGTTCAGTAATACTTTAATCCATCAGCTCTGTCAAGCTGTTGAATTAAATTATTACCGAGCCTCGTTTAAGATTTTTTGCTTTTTATGTGGTCTGATCGTCCACTACCAATTATTTTTACACAGTACACCAATGGCCCAGACACAGCTTTTGCTAACTCTAAAATATCTAGGGCCAAACACAAATTTTGCCCCCCAATCCCCAAAATTTGCATGCAAAACTGAAAATTAGAAGTCCTAACTGGTCCTCCATACATTTACCTTTTGCGCATGCGCAGATGTCAGGAAGTGACCAGAATTGGCGCCAACACCATTCTTTGTTTGGCCCTTGTTAGATAACAACAAACTGACTTTTGTGCTTTTTAAATCTCAATTAATAATGATGCCAGGCACAGATCAATGGTTAAATTGGTGGATCCAAGGAAACAATTGCATGAAGGAAGGAAGAAACGGTGGTTTGAAAACGTTCAGGGCTGTAATTTTATAATATTTATAAAAATTTAGTTCATGTTCCCTAATTTCGGGACTTGAGCCTGACGTCATCATTGTTGATAATGATTTTTCCACTGTTGGTTAAGTATTCCTTCCCTAACCTCTCTTGATCCCCCCTGTTAAACTCCAAAGCTTTTTGGCTTGTTTTTTTAAATTTTTTATATAAAATTTCTTGGGAGTTCAACGTGTTATACAGAAAGTTTTTTCTGTATTTCCCCAGGGTTACGTCCTCACCTTAGGGTGTTTAGGAGTTTTTAGTCATGCAACATACTTCCAATGTATTGTTTTTTCTTCTGATAAAGATCTTGCCTTACATCAGATATTTCAAAAATCTGTTACTGACTTTGGGCCGTGTTGTCTGGGGTCTCGTTTCTGGTTTTCAGTTGGACGTTGTTTACATTAGCAACGTTTGTTATTTATGTGTAGGTTCCTATTTCTGATATGGTAGGTCTGTTGTAAGATACATTATACAGTCCCGTAGTCTGGCAGTTAATTTTTGGGAGGAAAAAATTAATTTTGTCCACACTTGGGCTCTTTTGGGATACATTTGGGCACTTCGTTCCCTTTGGGAACTTGGGCTCTTGTCAAAATTTTTCGAAAAATTCTTTGGTGTAAACTATTTTTCGATTTATATTTGGAATGTTTTTGTTATGTATCTTTTTAGTTGAATTTAATGTGGAATTGGTGGGAGTACAATCGACTTAGTCTGCTTCATATGTAAACATATTACTCTCTAAGCAAGGCGAGGAAGTCGTTCCTCTTATTTTCTTGTAGGTTGCCTTGCTTGTAGTCGATGTACTTCTACTAATTCTTGCTCATATGTGTCGCATGCGTTGACAAACGTTGCTGATGGATGTTATGATACGTTGTTAGCGAGGGACCACTGCCTGTCCTCTCATAATGAGAGGCTGCCACCGGTCCTCTCGCCCTAGGTTGCTCTAATTTATTAGTTTATATTTACAGAGGAACAAGAACATGGTGATGTTCATGTGACGCCGTCAGATAGTGTGCTTCCGTCGTCGCATTAATTAGTCAATCAGAGCTAGCGGCAAAAAGTGCTCATGAATATTAGACAGGGCAATAAACCACAGTGTGGTTTCAAATTCCTGTCGCCAGCTAGCTCGACCGGTGAAGTGGTACACCGCCTGACGGTACCGTGACGCCAGGTGTGTCCATTGTGGTCAAGGAGAATGGAAAGGGTAGAGCGAGCACTATAATATAATATCAGTATAAGGCTCACCCTGCGACGACGGAAAGGAAGAAGCCGGCAAGTTCAGCAAGAAGCTCAGCGAGGTCTGAAGGACCGCGAGCGAGAGAAGGCCCCCCTCTCTCTCATGATAACATCTGGGGCCAGATGTTATGGATCGGAACTTGCGTCAGTCGGAGCATATGTCCATGCCTCCTGTCCAGGACGCTCCATTCAGTTTACAGCCGGGGTCGGCTATAATTACGGCTTCTTCAACATCTACCAAACACACATGACTGCACCTTGGCTACGTGACTTCTGATATCCAGCCTGTATTGCCAAGAAAGTCACTCTTTGCCAGAGAAGTCACCCCATACAGTAGCCAAGTAGACGAGGCCTCATTTATAGGGACATCTGCAGAAAAGAGCCATCTCGGACACACTGTCCTAGGAGCAGCCGGCGGCCATGCAACAGAAGACCGCTGCTCCTTAGGCCTCCGTAACAGACTTGCTTCACAGATTGCGCAGCTCATCGCAGCATCCCAGCAAATGCAGAAACAGATGACGACATTCTCAGAACTTGAGCTCACGGAAGGTGCTGGGTCGGTCCAGTTATCTGCGCATTCAGATGCCGATGACCATGAGTATAATCTGATTCATTTGGAGGATGAAAGGGATATGGAGGAGAATTACCCTTCCCTTTTGGAACAACAGGGTGGCGATAGCGCTTATGCATATATACTTCCCTGAGTTTGTTCCTGAGAATCAGAATGCTGCGACAGCTCGAAAATAGCACTATTCAATAGCATAGACGAGGCCTCATATAGCAGGACGTCTGGAGAAAGTGCTGTCTCGGACATACTGTCCCAGGAGCAGCCAGCGGCCAGAAGACCGCTGCTCCTTAGGCCTCCATTACGGTTTTGCTGATGCAGATGCGCAGCTCCTCGCAGCATCCCAGCAAGTGCAGTAGCAGTCGACGGCAGTCTCAAATTCTGAGCTGTCACATGGTGCTGGGTCGGTCCAGTTATCTGCGCGTTCAGATTTCAACTGATCCAGACGAATGATGAAGGGATATGGAGGGAATTTACCTTCCACATTCGGAACAATACAGGGTTGAGAGGATTTATTCCATCAACACTACCCTGAATGTGTTCCAATGAATCAGAATGCTGCGTCTATTTACTAGAAACTGCTAGCGTTGTTGCACGCTAAATTATCCGGAAAAAGAGAAGGAATGTCTTTTCCGGTTAAATATAGACAGGTGTCGCATGCTTTTGGCCTTTTAGATGACTCCACATTCAACTTTCCAGTGGAAAGAAATAAGGTGGTTTCTTGTCATCTTCTGTAGTTCCGCTGGTCGGAAAACAGTGAAGATGTATTGAGAGTTCCTCTGCGTTTGGTTGAGTAGGCTAAGGACCTAGCTATGGCCTTACCTTCGTCATTCGTTATTCACTTGGTCATAATTGAGACGCCATTTATTCATTCAGAGAGAATTTAGACTCACTGTATTATGCAGATCACCTTTAAGAGCTGTGACGCCATGTCTCTACGGAAAGGAATTGGAATTTGTACCTCATTTAGAGTCCTTTCCAGGGCTATATATTTATCACGTATAACTCTGTTTTAACAAGTTGCTAATTCGTAGTTAAATAGACGTGACAGAGCCCTTGCATCATCATCTTTAATAGATGACAAGGTGAAAAATCTCTTAGAGTTGCTCCAGTTTCCGGACACTAAGTTTTTGACGATAAGCTTCCATTGGTTTATGAACAAGTTACAAAGAAAGCATCAATACTCTGCTCCTTATGTTGACGTATATTCGACACGCATTAGCAGAAAGGAGTAAGGGAGGACATCCTAGACAGAAGGTCACCTATAAGGACTCCTCGTGAGGGTATAGTTTACTCTCCTATAATTACTCTAGGGATCATCATATAGCGACTCGAATATGGGGCTTACGTCTGATCGAGACTTCCGGTCAGATGCTCCTAAACTGCTGGGTTGAGGCTCTTCGTGAATGAGATGCAGTTACTCCTTCCGTATGCCTCGCAGGTGCTACAGGTGTGAGTTAGGACCTTTGTAGTTTTGCGGTTGACGGATGGTTATCAAGAAGAGCATCAATCTTGATAACTGTTATGGAGACTAGTAGTTCAGAAGTGTGGTTTCAGAAGGCCTGTGGCTATCATTCCGAGAGAACCACAACTAATTTAATGTCTGATGGACAATGCTTCCGTCTAATCCTTGCATAAGAGTCTCTCCAATCGGAGGTAAAGGTTCTCTTGACAATGATGTTAATAGAGGTCATTGAGAATCAAGATTCTCTGGAATTCTGTAGCCACCTGTTACTCGTACCAAAGCCTAAGAGCTTGTTCCGACAGATAATAGACTGGAGCTTGTTAACAAGTTTATCAAAGCTCTAAAAGTTTATTTATGATTATCATTTAGTCGGTTAAAATGAGTGTTCGAGTGATTGACTATGCTATAAGCATAGATCTAAGGATAGCTTTGGTCTGGAGATAGCGCCCTGCGCTGTCACTTGAATATTAATTTGGTAATGTCTCATAACAATCTGGTTCGTCTGCTATATCCAGAATGAATTAGTTTTATGCGACTGATGGAGATGTGCTTAGCGGCTACGCATCTTGTTTAGATGGGTCACTTATGCACACTGCCCCTCCAGTTTTTCTCACACAGAACTGGAGTGTGACTATGCATTGCTCAGAACCAGTATTGTTTTAACGGATATAGTAAACAAAAAGGTCCATATTGAGGCAGATTTTCAGTGGTTCCGCTGCAACTGCCAAATCCAGCTTTCACGATTATGACGGGTATGAGTCTGTAGTTTGGGGCACGGCCCTGATCCTATAGACTGTAATTGCAGGCTACTGAGACCCTCGGTTCCTGTAGAAACACATAATCATCAAGAATGATGTCAATATTGTTAGCGCTATATCAATGCATTCACGCTTGTTCAGAGTTTGTTGAACAGCTCAATAGTGGTAGCGTACATCAGGAACCAGGGTGGCTCCCATTCACTTTTGTTATAATACCCAATGGAGAATCATTTCTTATCAACCTACTCACAATTGTTTACTTCAGGCTTGCACTACAGTGGAAGTCCCTAACTCGGATAAAATACTCTCTATTTTTGTCTTTCCCAAGCAAGTTGGGAAAGAAAAGTTATGCAAAAGCACCAATAAAAAATAAGCCAAAACTGGGTCGAGTGCAACCGGCGCAGACCCAGTACGGGACGCTCTCTCCCAAGTACAACTCCACGACTTCCATTGCCAGTGTGCATGTACCGTCTCTAAAGACTCATTCTTTTTATGATCCGCTTCGTGTCGAGATGTTTTTGCATGCTTATCAGTGTTCCTCCAGCTCGATGTTTGATGATTCCTGATTCATTTACAACAATGTATCCTTTGTATTCTCAGGAACAGTGTTTTTTTTATATTCTCTTTTATATTATATATCCATAATGTATATTTAATTGTTCTCTATCGAGTCGCGCGCGAATTCCGTGTGCCATGCGGTTCGGACCTATATTATTTCACAATTATTGTTAATGCTTTTTTAGCAAAATTTTCTAATTGTGTTAGAGTTAGGTGTTAGCGGGGTACCACCCCTACAGTTTTTCTTCTTTCTTTTGAAGGTAGTCATCCTGTTGTGTGGTTCCCAGTCGACCGTCTGGGGTCTTTGTTTCTGTCACCTTTCTCTCTTCTTTGGGGGTGTTCTGTTTTCTGATTTCACCTTCTCTGCTCCTCTCACCTCTATCATGCCCAGGACAA
The DNA here is from genome assembly GCA_031216915.1 of Pictodentalium vernedei. Taxonomy (NCBI): domain Eukaryota; kingdom Metazoa; phylum Mollusca; class Scaphopoda; order Dentaliida; family Dentaliidae; genus Pictodentalium; species Pictodentalium vernedei. Next base: position 150,694,425 of record CM062293.1, read on the forward strand.
TTCCTTGTGGGCAATGTCTGCTGCCAAAGCATGTGGACGATGTACATTCGTCTTGTTCCTCCTATAATGGGTGTTCGGCCGAGCGGCCATGTGGTGTCTGTGGATCATGGTCATCCACTTTCTGGGCGTCAGTTAACCGTGTCGTTCGTTCTCGTGGCCGTGCCTCCCGCTCCCGCGGGAAAGGAGAAAGTGGTCGTTCGGGTCCTCCCGAGCCGACCTTGTCTGGTGAGAGTTATTCCTCCTCCGTGGGGGATGTGCAGTCTTTTCCTGTGGTGGATACTGCGGAGGCCGTTGAGTGTTCAGGTGAAGAGGTGCCTGGTTCCGGGACTATGGTTCCCCTCCAGTCGACATCTGAGGCTGTCACCAGGGTTGTGACTCCTCCTTCGGAGCCGAGCCGGTATGCTCTCTCCACTATTTCACCAGCCTCAACAACTCTCGACGTATCTACTACTACTGCTGGTCCGTCTGCTTCGTCATCAGTTTCAGCCGGCCTCGGCTTTTCGCTGCAGGGACTGCAGGAATGTCCGGCACTGTAGACGTGGGATAACGGCCTCAGCCTTCCCTGACTTCAACTCGGCGAAGTCGGAAGGGGCTGCCGGCCGAACCCATCTCTGTGGTCTCTTTGCCGTCGAGCACCACAGTTGTGTCTTTGGATTCGGATGTTCTTAGTGGAAACACTATGAACTCCGTGGTGTTTCTGTCTACTCATTCTGGCCTCACGGCCAGTTTTGGGGGACCAATGCCTTTTGTGCAGCCTGGACCTTCTGCCCCGCAGAGGTCCGCGGTGACTCTCATGAGTTCTCGCCATATTGATCCTCGGGGTGCATCGTACCCCTATACACGTCTGCCTTCAGATGTTTCGGCTGCCGCCCGTCGTCCCGCGTCGGGTGTTTTGGAGAATCGGGACCCTTCGCTTGTTAAGAGGGTCAGAGGTGAAGCCACTTTGCCGGTTCGCTCCCGGTCGGTACGGGCAGTGAGCTTAGGGAGGCCCTCTCCTTACTCACTCAGGTTCTTTCTAAGAGCCTTCCTGTTGCTTCCAGCGAGGCTATGAGTGGTTTCCAGGCGCCTCCTATGGCGCCGCCTCCCGGGATTGGAAACAGGCCGGTTTCTGATTCCTCTGGTGTCCCAACACCATGGGAGGCGTTGGCTGGTTTGCCCACGATGGGCTATGTGTCTTCCGACTCTGGGGAAGAGTGCGACATGCTTGAGGTCGAGGGCCAGCAGTCTTCAGACTTGGGGGCAGCTCTTGACTTTGTGTTTGGGTTTCTGCCTGATCTCAAACCTGCTAACCAGCCGACAGTGTCAGCCTGGCCACGATCATCGGTCGCGCACCAACAGCCTATGGAGAAACCTGCTTCTGGGCACCTTCGACCATGCCAGTAGGTACAGGTGGTTGAAGCTTTTTCAGCATTGGATTCCAAGCTGAATTCCAAGGCTTTGAAGACTTCGTTCTTCACCAGGGTTGACACCTTTTTGCCTCCTGTGCGTTATCGTTCCTACGATTCCGCCAATCCGTCGGTCTGCCAGACTTTGATGGTTCTGGATCAGGACTCCACTTCCCTCGGGCTTTCCAAGCCCAAGTCTGCCATCATTCCAATGACGACTCTGGAGTCCACGTTGGGCTTATCTAGAGAGATGCTTGGCATGCTTTCTCTCTCAGATCACGTCATCTCACCTTTGGCTGCTTATCTGCCTCCAGATAAGTTTGACGAGGTACAGGCTCCTTTGCGTGTGCTGTCCAAGGCGCTTATGCACCTTACTCACACGCATGCCTGTAACACGGCTAATTTGGAATTAGTTCGAAGGGACGCTGTGCTGGACACAGGACAATCCCTTCCCGAGGAGCAACGTGCTGCTCTTCGATCTGCTTCTTTGGCAGGTCCGCAACTTTTCCATGGTTCCGTGTCGACGGTCCGGGATGACGTCCTACATCATTCCAACGATCAGCTGCTGTTTCTTCAGCTTGATCAGCCTTCTAGGGGAGGCAAGGGCCATTCCAAGCCTAACAAGTACCCTTCTGCTTCCTCTGTGAAGCAAAAGGCTGGTCCTTCTGCCACCGCCTCTACTTCTTACTCACGGGGTAAAGGTAGGGGTCGGCAGAATCGAGGGAAGTCTCAGGATTCTTCATTTAGCAGAGGAGGTGGTTTCTCCTCTCGCGGGCCTCGTCGGGGCTCGAAATGAAGGTCCTCACCTCGACTCGTCCCAGGTTGGAGGAAGGATAGCAGAGTTCGCAGACCATTGGGCCACCATCACATCCGATCCGTGGGTGTTAGATGTTGTTCGGTCCGGGCTGCGAATATCCTTCCGACGCCACCCCACTCTGTCAAGGGTGCCTCTTCCAACCACAGTTCCTTCAGACGTTTTACGTCGGGAACTTTTGTCCACGGAGATTGCCAATCTCCTGGCAAAGGGGGCAATCAAGGTCGTCAAGAACGTTCAGTCAGTGGGTTTCTATTCCCGCCCGTTCTTGGTGCCGAAGAAGGACAGCCGACTCCGACCGGTTATCGATCTGAGTATCCTGAACCAGTCTATCATTGCTCCTAAGTTCAGCATGGAGACTTTCAGGTCGGTCCGCCAATCAATTCACCAGGGAGATTTCGCAGCCAGCATCGACCTGCGAGATGCTTACTTCCACGTTCCGATGCATCGGGCGTCACGGAAGTATCTCAGGTTCGCTTTTCTGGGGCGAGTTTACCAGTTCAAGACCATGCCTTTCAGCCTCAACCTGGCTCCTTGGGCATTCACCAGACTGATGTCGCATGTGATAGCGTTCCATCGCACACAGTCCAGGGTGACTACTTCGGCATATCTGGACGATATCCTCCGGAGGCATTCCAATGCTGCCTTACTGGAGTCGGATGTCGCCACTCTGTTGAGCTTGCTCACGTCGCTAGGATTCAGAATCAACGAGGAGAAGTCGGACCTGGTCCCTTCTCAGTCGTTTTGTCATCTGGGGATGTCTTTCCAAACCAAATTCAATTTGGTAGCGGTTCCCCAGGCCAAGGCTGTGATTCTCTCAGCTTTTGCTCTGACTCTGTCCCAGTCCATGTCCGCGACCGCTCGGAGTTTTCTCCGGCTGATCGGTCTCTGCGGTTCGGTGACGGATCTCATTCCTCTAGGTCGGCTACGTGTCAGACCTCTCCAATACTTTCTGCTCAGTCGTTGGAGGCCGAATGTAGATTCTCTGGATCAGGTGCTTCCGTTTCCAGACTCTCTGTATCCTCACCTTCTTCCCTGGACAGATGTTCAGTGGATTACGCAGGGTGTTCCACTGGACTTACCCACGTCCGATCGCATTCTGACGGCAAATGCCAGCGATCTCAGATGGGGTGCAACGTTGGATCCTCTCGGTCTTTCCCTACACGGGATGTGGGACCAGGATCAAGCAGCTCTACACATCAACCAGAAGGAGCTTCTTGCTCTTCTTCTGAGTTTCAGGCAGTGGATCCCTCACCTGTCGAATCGCCAGGTCCTTCTACTATCCGACAATTCGACAGTGGTTGCTTACGTTCGGAACCAGGGCGGCACGCACTCGGTTCCGATGTACGAGTTAGCTCGGGATCTTCTACTGCTCGCTCAGGATGTTCACGCCGGAGTGGTTGTTTGTCACATTCCCAGTCGTCTGAACGTCCTAGCCGACTCCCTGTCCTGACAGGGCAGGGTTATTTCCACCGAGTGGATGCTTCACAGGGCAGTGTTCCAGTCGTTTTGCGATCTCTGGGGACGTCCCCACATCGACCTCTTTGCGACTCGTTGGAACCATCAGGTGGACACTTTAGTGTCCCCGTGTCCAGATCCTCTGGCTTTTGCCGTGGATGCTCTGTCACTTGATTGGAACGGTCTAGTCGGCTACGCCTTCCCGCCGGTTCCGATTCTTCCTCAGGTTCTCGCCAAAATTCGAACCTGCAGTTGTCGAATCATTCTGATCGCTCCCCTGTCGCCTCAGCGGGTGTGGATCAATCAGCTCCGCTCGCTGATGGCGGCGGTTCCGGCACGTCTCCCGCTACGTTGCGACCCTCTTTGTCAAGGTCGCCCAAGGAGGTTTCACGTCAACCCGACTTTGTTGTGCCTTCACGCATATCTTTTGTCAGGTCCTGTCTCCTCCGTAGAGGTTTTTCGAGACGAGCAGTGGAGTGCATTTCTTCTTCAAGGAGGTACTCCACTGGTTTAGCTTATGCAGCTAAATGGAAGGTCTTCTGTCGATGGTGTGCTGATCACTCTGTTGATTATGCCAATCCTTCGATTTCACAGATTGCGGAGTTTCTGGTATATCTGTTTGATTCTTGGGGTCTCCAGCCTGTTACCATCAAGGGTTACAGGTCTATGCTTTCAGAGACTTTTTCTTATGTGGGGAAGCGTCGTATCGGCACTAATCCTTACCTCTCGAAGCTTGTTTGGCACTTTTCTTTGAAAAGGCCTCGGACTTTGCAGCTTACTCCACGATGGAATCTTTCGTGGGTGCTGCTTTGCTTGGGGGGGCGCCGTTCGAACCTTTATCCCAGGTGGATATGCATTTTCTCACATATAAGACGGCTTTTCTGATGGCATTTGCTTCGGCCAGATGGGTTAGTGAGCTTCACGCCCTCTCGGTTGACCCGGCCTTTTTTAGGAGCTCTCCCAACAGTGTTACTTTTACCACTGATTGCTCCTTTTTGGCCAAGAATCAGTTACCAGATACTACTCCTCCTATCTGTATCAGGGTTCTTCCTTCTGTTGAGGGTAATCGCCCTTTGCTCTGTCCCCGGTCCGTGCTATTTGCATTTATCTTCGGACACGCTTCATACGGAAAGGTAGGAAACGTTTTTTTCTGTCTCTCATTCTGGGTCGACAGAAGATCTCTCCTCAATCCATTTCTCGATGGATTTGTCTTGCTATTCGTACGGCTTATGGTCGTTTAGCAGCTGGCGATTGTATTACCAATCGTATTTCTGCCCACGCGGTGCGGGCACTGTCCACCTCTTGGGCTTATTCTGACTCCGTCAAGTTGTTGGATGTTATGCAGGCAGCCTACTGGAGAAATGCTTCTACTTTCTCCACCTTTTATTTGCGCCAGTTGCAGGAGCAGTCGGAGGACCTTTTTGCCCTGGGTCCTCTTTCTTCTGCTCAGGCTGTTGTCTGCCATAGCCATTAGGCTTCTTGAAGGTCAGTTTCAGCCTTGTGCTGTTACTGCCCTTTTTCTGTCTGTGTGTCACACAGGCTCATATGTCTCTTTTCATTGTCCTTTACCAATGATTGCGACATTATGGTTGATAAGCCTCGGGACCTCTTCCTTCTGCTTCACGGTTCCAGTGCACTGGGGTTATGTGTGGGTTGGTTATGTGATTCCCTCCAGCCTTTTGTCTATTCAGCCTGAAGTAAACAATTGTGAGTAGGTTGATAAGAAATCTAAATTTTATAGTAAATTTCCTTTCTTATTATACCTACCACAATTGTTTACATGGAGGCCCTCCCGTCTTCTTTACGGTTAAAGAATCTTTCCTCCCCGCTGATCACATAACTCTAACGTTGACGGATTCAAAAAGAATGAGTCTTTAGAGATGGTACATGCGCACTGGCAACGGAAGTCGTGGAGTTGTACTTGGGAGAGAGCGTCCCGTACTGGGTCTGCGCCGGTTGCACTCGACCCAGTTTTGGCTTATTTTTTATTGGTGCTTTTGCACCACTTTTCTTTCCCAACTTGCTTGGGAAAGACAAAAATAGAGAGTATTTTATCCGAGTTAGGGACTTCCACTGTAGTGCAAGCCTGAAGTAAACAATTGTGGTAGGTATAATAAGAAAGGAAATTTACTATAAAATTTAGATTTTCATGTCTCTTTGTACGTCATATACCGGGTCGTCTGAACATACCAGCAGACTCGCTCCTCGGAAAGGTCACCTGTTTCATATGTATGGACGCTCAACATGCGTTTATTTGTACAGTTTTGCTACCATTGGGATCATCCCATGATTGTTTAGTTTGTGACGCACCAGAACAATTGTTACCGTCATTTGTGTCGCCATGCCCAGATTATTGAGCGCAGGCAGTAGATGCTCAGCAAATTCATGGGGAGGAATATTAGGATATGCGTATCCTCCTAGTCATTTGATTCAGTAGCTTACGTTTAAGTTTAAACAGTGAATACTACTGGTAGCGCCTCTGTTGTCACAAGAATCTTGGATCAATATTCTCAAGTGTTGTATTTTGTGATGCTCCCCAGAAGCTTTCTCCCAGAGAGGATCTTCTTTCAGGGGATGTTTTCTTCTTCACGTTCCTCTCCGTCCATAGTGGCATATGGAGTCAGTTAGACGTGAGGGAACCATTTCGGTTCCTATATTTTTTATCTTAACTGACACAGGTACGATTAAATAATACAGGTGATGGGATTTCGTTATGACATCAAATTCCCCCCCCCCCTCCCCCACCGTGAGAGAACCATTGCGGTTCCTATATTTTTCTGTTAACTGACACAAGTACAATTGAATTATGCGGGTGAGGAGATTTTGTTATGACTTCGAATTTCCCCCCCCACACACACACATTCAGACACTTCCTTATGTGTTATAAGCAATTACCGGGCAAGAAGTAGTTCTTTTCCCGCAAGCTTTATTATTGTAATACATGCATTTTATGCATTTATGTAGTGTTCTGCGGCGACCTCATGGGCTCATCCGCTTTTTAGCTGAATTAATGCCCTATTATTTTGATTGATTTGTTATATACAAGCGTTTATTTTTAAATCATCACAATTAAATTGCTACTCTTGAGTACCTCGCAGACTGCATAACCAGTTAACTGGTATTCAGATGATTACTTGCTAATATATATGCGATCGCGCATTATTATTATTAGGCTAACGCTTTATTGCATTCGGTGGACCTTGAAATAATAATTTTTTTTTTGGGGGGGGGGGGGGGGAGGGGGTCAGTGTAGGAGCCTGTTAATCATACCTTTGTACATCTCTAGATCCAAGTTTCTATTTTGTTTGGTACTCATATTACACGTGCTTTTACGATCATAGATATCGGATTATTCACGTTGGAGAGTGTTGTTACTGGAATTTATTGTACAGTGGCCGCCTACGGATCATGTAGGAAGTGTGCTTTCTCTTCAGGAATCGTTCAGTGTGGTTTGATTAGATATGTGTATGTTATATTTTATATCACCGGTTTTCGACGTATCTGTGTACGTTGTCTGCGGTGTACGCTATTTACTGTGCAATATTAATTTCCAGGATCGTCTCTATAGCCGTAACTTCTGAAGTAACGTTAAGCACCATTTATTAATCATGAATTAATACCTGAGTGCGTGTTCAACGATTAATTATATTGTTGTTGGGTACCGCTCTTATTGTTTCCAGAGCTCTTCCCCTTTTTTATTTTGAAGGTTTCTTAAAAAAAAAGGGGGGGGGGGGTGTGTTTTTACCCATAATCTGGCTTAAAATGTATGTATCTTTCAAGGATGCTGTTTTTATCTGTATTTATATCCTGCATACAGCTGAAATGTTATTGTAAGGCATATGTTTGTGGGAGATTTTCTCTTATTGTCAGATTTGCCTTCCTAATTTTGGGGGCTTAGTCTGGGCTAGCCTTGGAAAATTAGGAACTTGTCTTCATACTTACATTAAGGAATAAGACTTCATTGGGCTCCTTGTTTAGAATATGTCTCCTCTCTTACTGTATAGAGAGACATACATGTAATTCGTAACTGTTCTACATGTAAGTTCCTTCATTATGGATTGCAGGATTGGAATTATTTCAGAAGTCTTAAGCCCTCCACCTATTTATGATTCAGCTATGTCTGAGTCATTGGTATACTGTGTAAAAATATGATAAATTTATACCAATTTGTATATTTTTATACTGACCAATGGCCCAGACGGGAAGGGCCCTCCCATGATAGGGCACTCATACCTCCCCGCTGAATTATTATGTAATACTCTCTTTTACAAAGAATGGTGTTGGTGCCAATTCCGGTCAGTTCCTGACGTCTGCGCATGCACAGAGGGTAAATGTATGGAGCACCAGTTAGGATTCTTAATTTTCGGTTCTGCATGCAAATTTTGGGGATTGGGGGTCAAAATTTGTGTTAGGCCCTAGATATTTTAGAGTTAGCACCAGCTATGTCTGGGCCATTGGTAAGTATAAAAATATACAAATTGGTATAAATTTATCATTTTTCTTCACACAAAAATTTATGCACACCGGATTGAAAGTATTAAACGCTAACAAGTAAATTGGATATAGGTATACTGCCCCCGTGGGAACCCCGGGAAGTGAAGCAGTGCATGTTCACTGCAGTAAACAGGCTCTGTTTCACTGGTAAAATAGGAAGCAGTCTTCAGTGCTTGGGAGGTGCAAACCCTCTCTAAAATGGCCAACATGGCTTATTAAAGCTCACCCCTGGTCTTGAGTTTATTACTCATGTTGTGGTCATGATTAGCCATTGTGCAAAAATATGTGACCTTAAACACCAATAAATAAATAGGTATACTGATGCCAAATATCTTTATAAAGAAGGCATATTCTTGGCAGGGTTAATGCAATTGACAGGTCAAATTTGTACTGAGGCTATGATAAATGGTTTAGTGTTTCAAATTTAAATTTAATGAACAGGATTCTTCATTTAAGAGGTATCAAATTAACCCTTTACCCAACTTAACAGCCAAAAGTTGCCAGTGCTATTTTGCAAAAATAACCAGTTAATTTTCATTATTTTTTTGTCTCTAAAGCATAGGTTATGACCCCTCTTTGGAATGAGCTTGTTGAGCTCATTCAAAAGAGGGGTCATAACCTATATGTTTTTGAGACAAAAAAATGAAAAAAATTAGTTATTCAAGAATTTTTTTAGCTCATCTTGACAAAGTCAAGCTGAGCTAATCTAATCGCTTCCCGTCCGTCGTCCATCGTCCGGCGTCCGTCAACACCATGTTTTGGTCTTCTCCTCCAAAGCCACTAGGCCAATTCAAGTGAAAGTTTGTGTGAGTGATGGTCCCAAAGGGGAATTTCATTTTTGTTCAACTCAGTATGCCCGGCCCCATAGGGAGGGAGTGGGGGAAAATGCTCCAAAATATTTTAAAAATCTTCTTCTCAAGAACCATGTGTGCAATGACTTGATATTTGCTATGGAGCTTCCATATGAGGTGTAGAATCAAGTTTGTTCAAACGAAGTTCGTAAAGTAATATTTGGCTTTGTAATAGAAGGGGTAAGATTTTTGGCCCCGCCCAAAATTTCTATTTTCTGAACCGATGGTCCGGTATGAACCAAATTTGGTTTGTGGTAGTATTGGGTCATAAGTACTTGACCCATGCAAAAAAAAAAATTCCCGCATCCCCGTGGGAACCCTGGGAGCTAAAAATAGAAATATTTTCAAACGCCCATATTTCCCAAACCCCACGGAACAGAGAGCTTTTATTTGGTATGAAGTATCCTTATGACCAGTAGAATTGAATGGTAAAAAAAAATTGCCATCGGTTATGTTAGGGTGTTCTGTAATGGGCATCGAAAAAATGCTGAGTCAGCATATTTGCAAAAATTAAAAAAAATCTTTTCTCCAGAACCAATCATCAGAATCTTTTGATATTTGGTATACAGCATTCATAGGGGGGTCAGATAAAAGTTTGTTGAAATAAAGCTCATTGGTTCATATTTGGGCTCTCTACAGGAGCCCGAAGTTTTAACATAGGGTAATATGGGGAATATTCTCTAAAAATCTTCTTCAGAACCACCAGTCAGAATCTTATAATATTTGGTATACATCATTGTTATGAGGGTCAGATTCTAGATTGTTCAAACCAAGTCCCTAGGTTAATATTTGGGCTTCCTACGGAAGCCCAACTTTTATCTTTGTTCAATATGGAGGGTAATTTAAAAAAATCTTCTTCTTCAGATCCATCAGTCAGAATGCTTTGATATTTGGTATGCAACATCTCTATGGGGGTCAGATTCAAGTTTGTTCAAATCAAATCCCTAGGTATATATTTGGTCTCACTATGGTAGCCCAAATTTTTACTTAGTGCAATATGAGAAAATTTCTTTAAAATCTTCTTCTTCAGATCCACCAGTCGGAATGCTTTTATATTTGGTATACAACATCTCTAGGGGGGTCAGATTCCAGGTTGTTCAATTCGAGTGCCTAGGTTAATATTTGGGCTCCATATGGGAACATGAAATTTAACTTAGTACAATATGAGGGAATTTCTTCAAAAATCTTCTTCTTCAGATTCACTTGTCAGAATGCTTTCACATTTGGTATACAACATCTCTAGGGGGGTCAGATTCAAGTTTGTTCAAATCGGATCCATAGGTCAATATTTGGGCTCGCTATGGTAGCCCAAATTTGAACTTAGTGCAATTCGAAGAAATTTCTTTACAATTTCTCTTCTTCAGATCCAACAGTCAGAATGCTTTCATATTCGGTACACAACATCTCTAGGGAAGTCAGATTTAACTGTGTTCAAATCAAGAGCCTGGGTTAATATTTGGGCTCTCTATGGGAGCCGGAATTGGCCATTTTGCTGAAGAATTAAAAATTTTGTATTCAGTACCCTCTAGAGGTACTAAGATTAATCCACATAGGTTGTATCAAGGGGCTTCATAGGGGAGCTCTGCATTTTACTTATGATCAGCTGAAGAAAAGGCATGATGCCCAGATTATTTTTGTCACTCCTGAGGGACTCAAGGATTGACAGTGTAGTCTATGGAGATGGCTTGCTTAATGTAGACTCATTCTTGGACTCTGTTTAAATTGTGTTCTGTACAAGATGAGCGCTTCAGGCCCCGTGGGGCCTCTTGTTTGCAAGTGTCGTCTCCTATTCATGGTAGGTAAAGGGTTAAGCTGGCTCCATGTAATTCATTTGCTCCTCATTATACTGATTCAGATTACTGAGGATGACGTTATGATAGTTGCATTGTTTGGTGACATGTGATGATGAAATGCCTGAAAATAAAATGTTTGTGTACATATTTTCAGAGTTGGAGACATTATTTTGTCAGTGAACAACACAAAGATGGAAGGTCTGACAGAAAATAAGGTCCAGCAGTTTTTGAGATTGTTACCAAGAGGATTAATTAAAATAGTGGCAATGACTTCAAAGCCAAAATCTTTGAAGGAAGATGAAGCAGGTAAGAATATATACTGAAACTGTGGATTCTTTTTCATGGAAGAAACACTTATTAAATTCTAATTCAAGTAATATTAACCCCTAGCACTTTGTAGTGCAACAGAATTTTCTCCAATCACTCTTTTTCTCTTGTTTAACTGTGAACTTGACCAATTAACTGAGCTCTGTCAAACAAGGTGTATTTGGTTAAAAATCAAATGGCATTATGGGAAATATTTGCTGCTGAAAACTTTGCCATTTTGACATCAGAGTGCAGAGGGTTAATCTCTGCATCTGATTTGCTGATTGATACAATTTGTGACTGCTGACTACAAAATTTGCGTAAGCCAGTCGGAAATTTTGTAAACCTGACAACATTTTTGAAAGATACATGAATTCTCATCTTCGACCCACCCTTTTGCTTTCTCGGATGCCCCTTACTTTCGTAGCCAAGGTAAATAATGCTTGGAGTGCTTTGCCCAAACTTCAACACACAGCAGTGTTACTTAAGCAAACAACAGTTTTAAATAATTACACTGCAGTGATGATTACAGTACTGTGACCACAAAAGAACTTCGACCAGATCACAACCCCAGCTGTGTCAATAATCATTAATAAATATAAATGCATTATGCATGTAGGAGCTGACATGAGGAGGCCCTGGCTGTTGAAAATGTTGATAAACCCCAATAAATAAATAGTGCGTGTAGGTTATTAGAGTAAGCTGTTAATTGAATATAAAAACACAGGATATAAACATTTATTATTTTAATTATTGATTTTTAAAATTTAAAAAAAAAATCAACAACACCAATGTAAGGTCACAAGATATGGTTTTGTTGACATTTTTGGAAAAATATATTGTATCACCTGCTTAATTTGAAAATAACACTGGTGGATGCAGCTGCTTCATTTTGTAAAGGGCTAATCTATAGAAAATGTCCCCTGCCAACTACGGAATTTGTAGACCTATTCAACAGCATTACATTAAATATAAGGATATAATTTTTATGCCCTTGCAATGAGTAGTCGGGGGCATATTGTTTTACTCCTGTCCATCCTTCCATCTGTCCATCCACATCTAGGTTACATTTTTTGACTGGCTTACACCTCTCAGAGTTTTCAAGCTAGGACTTTTTTATTTCACAGGATGTTTGTACATATACCAGAGGTGTGCATATAGTCAGGATTTTGCTTTGCTGGAATATTTCACAAAATTACAGGTTGTTGAACTTGGTTAATTTTTTGTAGAATTTCATCTGTATGGTATGTGGTTTGTGTGGTAGACTTTGTGGGGGACATCATATGTGTCTTACAGACACAGCTCATGTACAAGTCATGTACGAGTAACAAACCACCATTTGCTCTTCAACCTCCTGCGTCCATGTGTTTGTGAGCTCTGTCAAAAAGGATCCAATAGAAAAAATGCAGAGAGTATCAATAGAAGAAAGGAAAAATAACAAAATGAATATTTTTCACTACTAAATGGATCCACTGTACTTCGATAATGACTTTATATTCCTTGTAGACCAAACAGACAAAATTTGCAGTTCATGAATAACCTGGTAGATAATCCCCTACATATGGAATTTCTACTGAAACAGCAATCTACATTCTGTGAAAAAGCAAGGGAAGTACAAAAATAGTTTGAGCCAATGAATCCCCAGGTTCAGCCCAGTGGTCCATTTGCTGAAAAATTACCTGTGATCTCTGTGCTTTTTCACAGGATTTGAGACATTTTTGTATTGGTGGAATCTCTCTTTGCTGGTGTTATGGTGATATTCAGCTCAAATGCATAGTCATGATTCTATAATATGGGGTGCCCTAGCCAGTTTTGTGGGGATCAAACATATTTGGAAGGCTGTTTTGGGAGGGAGGGCTGAGAGCCTCCCCTAGTCCTAACTAGGAGCCTCTGGTCAGTACCCCCTCTATCCACTTCAGGGTATTTTTTGTTTTTAAAAATTTGATTAGCAGTTTCCATCTTGGTTTCAAAAAGTGATGATAAATAGTGAATATAAGGCCAATATGAAAGAAAAATGGTTAGCATTTGGCCATTTTTGACTAGCATTTTGCGATGCGAATCCAGTCATCAAATACTCTGCACTTTCCTAAAAGGAAGTGGGAGGCAGAAGTAACAACTGGAGGGTCCTAGTTAGGACTACCCCCTCCCCTTCCCACCTCCATCCTTGGTGAGAATTTTGCAACATTCACTGCTCTGAAAATGAATCTGAGGCATTTACAGTGTGTGTAACCCTATATTATAAACCATTTAAGGACTCTATGTTGTGCGAAAGTTGTATTGGCTCAATGTTTTATTGGTGGGGGAGCAACAATTTTAGTAGGGCCAAGACCCTCCCCCCCCCCCCTCCCCCATCTAGCCAGACCACTGATTCAGCTCTTCTTACACTGTATATTAACTTTTTCACTGCTATTGAGCTGTACCGAGTACAGACCCAAACTTTGATGTCGTGTGCTATACAGTACGTGGAGAGTGTATTATCATTAAATCACCCACAAAGTGGAGATTCCACCCAAGCAATAATTGCAAATTTGTTGCAAAGCATAACCAGCACAAGCAAAGTTTCAGCCAATGGACCTCCGGGTTAAAGCCGGAGGTCCATTGGATGAAACATTGCTTATGTTTTTGTCGGTATGTACAAATTTGAAAAGTTATAGCTTGGGGGATAACTCCACTCCGTGGGTGATTTAGTTACAATCCCCTCTCCACGTACTGTATGTCTATACTGAGTACAGATTTATTACATTGTTGATAGACAATTTGATGTCAAAGATTTTTTCAGTATTTTTTGTCATTTTTACGGAAATACCTGAGTCAACCGCATGTCAGGTTTCCAGTTAGAGTTACATTTCCTGATGCTCTTGAAATGTAAACATTTTTTTGTTGAAAAAAAACATTTTAGAACTAATGAAGTGGTTGCAGAATTATTTGATGATAATGATAGTGATACAGGCATTTTAGATAATTTGTGGGACTTTAGCAAATCCAGATATTACTGCTCAGCCTGTCCAAGTGGCCCTTGAATATGTTATTACCCATGTTTCGGGTTATATACCACCCCAAAATTAGGGTATTAGAACTAAACATTAGACTCCGAAAGTGTTTAGTTATGTTCTGGCAGGTTTAAAATTACAAGTTCTTTTACATTTCTGTCTTTTTTTCAATTTTTATCATTTCCTACCATTTTTCCCAATATATGGCACAGCACAGGGTATAACAAAATCGCAAAGCATTAAAGGTGTTAAAATAACTCAATACCTTGTGTTGACTGGTTCAATAGTGTTCCTTTGGAAAGATCAAAAGTTTGTTTGTTAGTCTTTTGGGGTTTACCAATGCTTTCAGCAACCAGTCAGTCATATTGTGTTGGGGAGTTTTGCAGGATGGAGTACCCAGAGAGAACCACCTACCTATGACAAATAACTTTCTATATGTGAAACTGAATCTGGGAAAGAGTCAGCTATTTTCTGGAAAAACTATAAAATTTCAGAATTATTTTGCGATGAACATTACAAAAATCATCTGAAAATGTGCATGTTGAAAGGTTGATTATTTTCAATTAGTTTAATTGGTTAACCCTTTACCCAACGTAACGGCCAAAACCGGCCAGCGCTATTCTCAAAAATCTCCCAATTTTCATTATTTTTTTCATTTTTTGTCTCAAAAACATAGGTTATGACCCCTCGTTGGAACGAGCTCGTTGAGCTCGTTCCAACGAGGGGTCATAACCTATGTTTTTGGGACAAAAAATGAAAAAAATTAGTTATTCGAGAATTTTTTTTGCATGTGTCGTCTGCTTTTCATGTTAGGTAAAGGGTTAAGTGTTAGATGCCACTATGATCTCTCTATTGAAAGGTGTTAAAAGCCACATTTGTGGTTTGCAATGTATTCATTAGCTTGTAGTTTGCTCTGAATTAAAAATAGTGTTTTTTATTATTGTTTTGTTATAATTTATTGGAGAGTGCCTCTTGGCACTCTCCAATAAATTGTAACAAAACAATTATTAAGGAACAAAATCTTAATAAACTAAGGCTCCCTATGTTGGTTGCTTGATATCTTTGAAACAAAAAACTTGCTTCAAATCATCATTGAAAAATAATTTTGCACTCTATGAACTAACAGAATTGTATTAACCCTTTACCCAACACAGACGATATCAAAATTTATTATTTTAAATATCATTTTTAAAAAATTTTTAAAACATTTCAACAAAACCATATGTGACCCCTCATTGGAACGAGCTCAATGAGCTCGTTCCAATGAGTGGTCACATGATATGGTTTTGTTGAAATATTTAATTTTTGCAACTGCTCAGTTTGCATATTACGCGGGCGGATGCGGGCGATTCGTTAGGTAAAGGGTTAACTGCTAGAGTGCCAGACATCCATATCTGAGCTTCATTCTGAAGTGCAGGTACCTCAACTGCGAGGCTTCATATTCTGTGGATGTGCTTCAAATTATCTTTGAAGTGAAATTATTTTGTCTGTGTGCCTATAAGCACTCTCCCATAATTGTAACAAGGCAAAGACATGTGAACAAATTTCCTTGACCCAACTAAATTGGCATTCTACCCGTTAAAAAGAGATCAAATGCCATTAGTAGAAACTAAGATTTATTCACTGTTACATTTTTCAGGTATTTACTCTGAAAACCATGTGCAAGCAATGGGAGATGATCTTTATTCAACATCGGAGGAGGAGTCCATGCCATTAACTGACACCAGAATTGTTTCTTCACTCAGCAAGCCAACTGATACAGCTTATGTGAAAAATATTGACTTGATACAAACTCACTCAACTATAGACACTCATGAATATACCGATACTCCATCGCCGAAGGGAATGCAAAATGAAATCCACACACCTAAAGCATCATCACTTGACAGACAAACTACAGTTGATAAAATGAGCTCACCATTTACTAGTGATGATGACAACCATTCTATGGATTCACTTTCGTTAAGATCACTGCATTCCACAGACAGCAGTACAATTCTTACACATTCATCAAATAAACAAGATATTACTTCTATACAGAGTCCAACTGACCTGTCAGATAGGTCAGTTTATGACTCAGAAAGTTCAGACTCACAGAACAGAGATATTCATTCCATTGAATCGCTTTCGTTAAGCTCACTGCATTCCATGGACAGCAGTACTAATCTTATGCATCCATCAATTAAACAAGATAACATCTCTATACAGAATCCAAGTGATCTGTCAGATAGTTCAGTTCATGACTCTGAAAATTCAGACTCACAAAACAGAGATATTCGTTCTAGTGATACGCTTTCATTAAGCTCACTCTACTCCACAGACAGCAGTATTACTCAAACACATCCATCAATTAAAGGAGATAACACTTCTATACAGAGTACAAGTGACTTGTCAGATAGGTCAGTTCATGACTTAGAAATTTCAGACTCACAAAACCGAGATATCTTGCAAGTAGACACCACACTAGTACAACCACAGCCTGTGATCACTGATCAGTTTGAACCTTCTGTTGTTAACAGACACCTGGTGGATGATGAGCAAATTCAGAAGAATGATGAAGCAGCAGTGATTGACAATTCTCAAAACATTCCAGTGATTTCTTTGTCATCGAAAAAGTCTCTTGTAGATAACCCAGATGTTAATTTAAACTCTTCCTTGACTGAGAATTTACTGTCAAGGGACCATTATGTTACAAAGGTTGTAGGAGTTAAAGAGGCTAATTCATTTCTGTCAGATAATTTGATGATTCAGCCAACTTCTGTTCCTGAAAATACTGACACTGACAAAATAACAGAATCTGAAATTGCACCTATACCTAAACCAAGGAGCAGTCGCCAAGTAAGTAAGGAAGAATCACCAAAAGATAAAAAGTCAACAGATGATTCTGTTTTAGTCTCACATTCATTTTCTGATGTTCCTCTATCTGAGATCCCTGATCCCTCACAAGTGATGAAAAAAGTGCAGCCCCTGTTTATAGATGATTCACTTGTTGGAAATATTCCAGATGTGATGAATGACAGCCATGAACATTATACACTAGGAAATGTTGTTTTGAATGAGCAGTCTGTGGAAATAAAATCGGACAACTCACTTCAAATGCCTCAAAATAATTTATCAAAAATTTCTGTCACTTATTCTCCATCTGTCCAGGAAAACAAAGAATTACCAGCTGACTCTATGCCAATGGAAAAGGGGCATTTAATAGATTCCTCTCCTCTACTGATGGAAAAAGAAAAGTCAGAGTCAGTCAGTTATTCATTAGGTCTTGATCCAAAGAAACTGTCACAAAATTTATCCCCTAACATAAAATGCCAGGACGAATCTATGTTTCAATATAGTAGTTCACCGGAACTCATTGTCGAAGATGCTGTGGTCAGAGGGCATTTGCCAGAGTTGAATAATTTGCCACCACAGGATCCAGATTTGAAAATAACAGGGATTGAAACTGCCAGCACTGAACCTGAACTTCAACCAAATTTAAAACATAAATCTGTAATTATTACATCATACACTTCTGAAAGAGATCACAGTGAACCAAATCATCATGACATACATATGGAACACACTGAATTTCTAGAAGAGAAGAAACCAAGTGTTATAAATGATCAATCTACGTATAAAGAACTTTCTCCCTCTAAGAAGGATAAAGACATGAATACAATACCAAAGTTTCCAGGAGACCATGGCATTCTTACACATGACATACAAAACATGGAAAAGAGTGGGAATGAAGAGAAACTGGCAAACTATATTGTTAAAAACTGTATTGATAAAGTTCTAGAAGGGTCTTTTCCATATACAATGTCTTCAGAAACTTCAAAATCTGCAGAAAGTGACAGTGGATTGGATTTGTCTCAGAGTATAGAAGATAATATATCTAGCAGTTCATCAGATAAATATGAGGGTCCTCATGACTGTCTATCATCATTGACAGATTTGATAGATACCTCTCCAGAAGAGGGGTTGTCACATGGCATTCCCATTGACAAAACACCACATTCTAGTCAAAATTTAATTTTGGGTTTCACCAAAAATGTTGTTTCTATCTCACCAATAGATGAGGGGTGTGAAAAAGAAAACATGCCTGCTGGTATAACAAAGACAGTAATTAAAGTTCAGCACGAGATGCCACCATCATGTCTACCCACACCACCACTGCCTTCATCAGCACCACCATTGCCTTCATCAGCACCACCATTGTCTTCTTCAGCTCCACCACTGATTCAGGAGTCAGATACTACTGGCATGGCACAATGTAATAATGTAAATGCTAATAAGATATCAGCACTGGAGAAAACAAACGAGATAACTCCAGTTCCCTCTCCAAGAATAAAACAACCTGAGCAAGTTGAATCTACATCACCCAAAGGGAAGAAATCTCTCCCTGTTAATAAAACAATGACTGCTTGTATTTCATCATCTTCATACTCAAATAATGGTGGAACTAAAATTTCTCTTAATCCGCCACAGACCACTTTACAGAAGACTGACCTTTCTACAAGTTCACAGCATGAGAAAACAAACACATTTTCTGATAATGTATTAGACATGCATACAGAACCATGTTCCAAATGGGACAAACTAGATGCCAAAAAATCAGTAATAGATGTTACAGATGTGAATGACTGTGAAAATAGAAGTCTTTTATCAGAAGATAATGACATGCATTTACATAAAACAACTATTTCATTGGGTATGCAAGGCCCCAAGGACATTGCAGAAGTCAGAATATGTGCACCACAAGATAAACTGGCAGACTGCAAATCAGCAGAACTCAATAACCATTCTCATTTCAAAGCAATAGAAAGAGAAGGTAAGATAGAAAATTTTGCTTGCTGTTTCAGGTCTGTGACTGCAGTACAGCCACCGTGGACTAGTTACTTTCCTTAGGGTGTGCAGTATTTCCACAGGCACAATAGTATTAAATTTTCAACACTAATTATAGAAATAATCATCAAAAATTTAATTAACCCTTTACTCAGTGAATCGGCCACATCCGCCAACATAATATGCAAATTCAACAGCTGAAAAAAATACTATTTTTCAAAAAAATTCAACAAAACCATATCATGTGACCCCCTCATTGGAATGAGCTCAAAGAGCTCATTCCAATGAAGGGTCACATGATATGGTTTTGTTGAAATGTTTTGAAAAATTAAAAAAAAATTATATTTAAAAGAATAAATTTTGATATTGTCTGCATTGGGTAAAGGGTTAATGAAGCACCGGGTACAACCCAGTGCTTCATTAATTAAAATCTTCATCACCTGGTAAACACATGCATGGACATCACTATCCATGCATGGATTATGACCAGTCCACGATGACTGCACTGTACATGGATCTCTTGAGTTTGTGCAAGTCCTTGAAATTGTTCAACCCCTCTGCACACTGATATTGAAATAAAAAAATTTCAAGGTGCAATATTTCCTGTAATGCCACTAGGAATTTAACCAGTTTAGTCCTGTTTGATAGAGGTCATTGAGTTCTATCAAACAAGACTGAACTGGTTAAATTCCTAGTTGTTTTATGGGACAAAATTTGCAACTTGAAATTGTGGTGTTTTGACATCAGTGTGGAGAGGTTAACAGTGCGTCAGTAGTAATACTGAAAGACCAAGCCCTTAGAAGTACTGTAATTGAAAAAGTCATGGAAGGTCCTACGAAAATATGTTTTTGTTTGGATTATTTTGGCTGGAATGTGCACTCATCAGCTGTGGAATTTCTGGGGGTTTTTTGCACAAACAGAGGATTTAATATGAGTGATTCTCTCATATGATATGAAATGAGTCTTTGAATGTTCTATTTTGCCCAGCATCTGGTGAGGTAAAATGGAAATGAAGGTTCATACACAAGTTTCATGAATATCCTATGAGACAAATTCAAATTTCATAATCATAGACATCCATTTTGAGATTAATGATCCATTTTTCTCTTTCTTGTACTGCATGTTGAACAAGAAAGAATTCTAATTTAAAAGGTTATCTCTGCTGAGAAGCTTTACAATGATGCAATAGTTTCATGCATGCTTGCAAAATGAACTTGTTCCAAATTTTTATTTTTCTACTCGTTTTGAAAACCCCAGTCACCAAATTGTTCACTATTAAGGTGTCGTACAAGATGATTTTCAAATGAAATATGTTTATGATGGGTGGCAACATCTGTGTTGTGTTTCAAAAAAAGATGAACCAAATCAACAGAAGAAAGTGTTTGGCCAGGCCAAATGAATTGGGGTAGACAAAATATTTTTTTGCTGCCACCGGCAGCAGAAAAATATTTTGTCACCCAATCCATTTCAGCTAATGCTGGGTTAAGATTGTGTAATTATTCCCTATAGTGGAAGGTACAGGGTTTTCCCCAGGGAAAGATTTAACTTCTCATGTCAGTTGGGGGAACCTGAGTTCTTTTTGAGGGTTTAACTGGTAGAGTGCTGGAAGCCCATATTTGGGCTTTACTCTGAAGTGTCAGTACAGTGGAACCCTGTTAATTGAATAGCCACTTTGCCAATAAAAATTATTCAATTAACAGGAGTATTCAATTAACAGGGAGTGTGTCACTTTCCTGTATTCTAGAGATAAACTTAGCATTTATTCTATTATATCTTGTTTGACAGAGCTCCATGAGCACTGTCAAACAGGATACATGTATAATAGATTAAATGCCTGTATTGGATGTACCGATGCCAAATAGGTCTATAAACAAAGGAAACCTGGGGCAAGTCAGAGTAATTTCTTGACAGGTTACAAGATTTTTTATTCAATTAACAGGAGTTTACTCTATAACCTATATTCAAAATTAACAGGTCAAATTTGTACTGGAGGTATGGTAAATGGTTTTGTGTTGGGAAATTATATTCAATTAACAGGGTTATTCAGTTAAAAGATATACAGTTAAGTGGGCTCCACTGTACCACAACTTAAGGCTTCATATTTTGTGGATGTTCTACATATGACCTTTGAAGTGAAATTATTTAGTCTGTAAGGATTTGCCTTGTGACAATTTATGGGTGAGTGTCTGTTGGCACTCTCCCATAAATCGTAACAAGGCAAATATATGTGAACATATTTTAATGACCAAAAATAATTCAGCACTCCATCAGTTAAGTAATCAGAAAGTGGAGAAATAACCATTGGAAAATGGCACAAAAAATATCAGGGTGTGGAGTGTGTGGATCAGTTTTAAGGATTTCAGGCATAAATGTAGATTAGGTTGACATTTTTCACAAAAAAGAAGGTATTATTAAATAGTTCCAGTATTTATCCCTTTGAACCCCAGCAGCCCATATTTTTATACTGTACCAATGACCCAGACATAGCTGGTGCTAACTCTTAAAATATAGGGCCAAACACAAATTTTGCCCCCCAATCCCCAAAATTTGCATCTAAAACAAAAGAAAACATGTCCTGAAAGGCCCTCCACACTTCGCCCCTACTGCGCATGCGCAGTGTCAAGGACGTTCCGAAATTGGCGCCATTAATCATTCTAAGTTTGGCCCTTCATCAGTTAACATCTGACTGATCTTTGTGCTTATAAATCTCAGTTTAAATGATGCCAGACACATAAATATTAGTGAAATGGTGATTCTAAGGAGGATAGAGAAGGAGGAGAGGAAAAGAATGTGTGACAGAATATTATCAGGGCTGTAACTTAAAATTTTTTAATGAAATTATGTTAAGTTACCTATTTTCAAGGCAGCAGCCATTTTGTTGTCATTCTGATTATTTAGTTACACTGTTTTTTAAGTGTTTTCCTCTCTCCCTGTCCTTTAAGTTCCCCCTTGCTATTCTCCCATGCTTTTGGCATAGTTTCTGTAATTATTATTACTAAAATTTCTTGGGAGTTTTAGCTGAATAACAGAATGAATTCTGTTCTTTTCCCCATGTTTACGTCTTCACCTACGGGTGGTTAGGCGTTGTGTTCTGCATCTACCATCTGATGTTCTGCAGTTTCTTCCCTGGAAGTCTCTGTTTTGCATCAGATAGTGTATTTTTGGTAACTGATTTCGGGCCTGGGTGCCTGGAGTCTTATTTTAGTGTTTTTACACTCATTGTTTACATTTACAACAGCCCTCTGTGTGAGGGGGGGATTTCTAAAAAATAATATCTTTATGTTATTTTAATCATAACTAGATACATTATTATTGTTCGTAAGTGTTGAATAAATTGTTTAAAATATTTTTAAAATTTTTGTCCACACTTAGGCTTGGGATCCATTGGGGCTCAACGTTACTTTTCAGAAACTTGGGCTGTTCTGAAAAAAATATTTTTTCAAAATATTTTGATTTCAATTATTTTTTCTATATTAATGGATCATATTATTATTATGTATTTTGATTGCCAGGGGTTAGTGCGAGTACCAGGACTTGTTTTCTTTTCACATTGAAAGGATATTGATCAATTGTTTTAAGAGGAAGTCTTCCTCTGACTTTATTATCATTCTATATGTGGTCAGTGTACTCGCATTAACTCCTGTTCTGTATCGTATGATTTCGATGACAATATGGGAAGCGTATGTCACGGTATGTTGTTGGGGATTTGGACACTCCGGTCCTTTCCCTGCAGGGTCACTCTACTTTATCAATTTCTATTTCAGACGATCAAGATTAGGGTGATGTATCTGTGATGTCTTCCAACAGTGTGCCTCCGTCGTCACAATTAATGAAGGGCTAGCGGAAAAGTGCTCATGTAAATACGCCAATTGCCTAAGAGGACCCTAGTAGGTTCGACGGCCTTTGACGTCCGCTAGCTCGCCCGGTGTAGCGTCCATTCACCGAATGGTTCGGCAGCCGGGTTCGTCCGTTGCGGTCTAGAAGGAATTTTGGGGTGATGCGAGCACTATAAATTAACTTAATGCACACCCAGTGACGGCGGATCGGAGGGAGAACGCAGGAAGCCTTTTAGTCCGGTTCATAGCTCGTTCCGGTCCATCCGGGCGGCAAGCGAGAGAGGCCCCTCTCTCGTTCAACAACATCTGGCCCCAGATGTTGTGGTACAAAATGTGTCGCAAGCGGAGCATACGTCCGTCGCTCGGGACGCTCCGTTGTATAGGCAGTCCGCTGAGACTGCTAAGGCTTCCTCTTCTCGTCAGCGCACACGACCGCACCTTGGCTGCGTGACCGCCGATATATTACCAGCTTCGCCGATCAAGGATTCTTTGGCGACCAGGTCACACCATCCGGTAGCCAGGGACACGAGGCCTGCAGACTCCGGACGTTCGCATAGGAAGTGTGCGGGAGTCAATGTACACGAAGCTTCCGGCGGCAATGCATCGTAAGACCGCTACTGCACAGGCCTCGGGAACGGACGTGCTTTCCTTAATAGCACAGTTTATCGCAGCATCCCAGCATCAACTGAATCTGTCGCATATAATTTATCCGACGATGCTGGGTCGGGACGCTCCGCGGAAGCGGGTACGGATGTCCGAAAGTTTCATCCGGTCCGACGGGATACCGAAAGGGATTCGGAGGATTTCGAGCTTTCCCTTTCGGAACAACATATGCTGTTGTGTATGTCATCTGACTTGGTCTTCTACAGCTTGTTTCGTCGGACCAGAATGCTGCGATGCCGGATAAGAAACTGATAGCGTCGGTGGACTTAGAAATTTTTGGTTCGGTTCAGGGACATCGTCCCTCAGTTCCGACATAGTCCAATAATGTCACACAAACTTTCGAATTATTGAACGACGCTATATATATTATTATTTTATGCTTGCTATCCAAGCATTTCTGGTTTCTTGTTCGAAGAGTTATGGAGATGTCTTTCAAAAGTGTGCCTCTGTCGTCATAGTTAATGAAGAGTTAGCGGCAATAAGTGCTCATGGAATATGTCTATCGCCTACGGAGTGACATTCGCTAGCTCACCCGGTGTAGCGTACATTCATCGAATGGTTCGGCTGCCGGGTTCGTCCGTTGCGGTCTAGGAAGGAGATTTGGGTGATGCGAGCACTTTAATTACTTTAGTACTCACCCAGTGACGGCAGATTGAGGACAGATCGGAGGAAGCCTGTTAGTCCGGTTCCTGGCTTGTCCAGGTCCGTCCGGGCTGTGGGCGAGAGAGGTCCCTCTCTCGCCCAACAACATAGGGGACCGCATGTTGTGGTTCAGATATTTTACATTTGGAGCATATGTCCGTTGGTCGGGACGCTCCGTTATATTGACAGTCCGAGAGACTGTCTTTAATGCTTCCTCATCCTCACAGCAGGGCACACGACCGCACATTGGCTACGTGACCTCGAGTATCCGATCAGTTTCGGCATTCAGTGATTCCACGGCGAATAGGTCGCGCCATCCGGTAGCCAAGGGACACGAGGCCTATACACTCCGTTCGCTCGCATATTGGTAGTATGCACGGGGTAACGATCACGGAGCTTCCAGCGGCAATGCATCGTAAGACCGCTTCTCCTCAGGCCTCAGTGACGGACGTGCTATCCGAGTTAGCACAGTTGTTTCGCAGCATCCCAGCAATTGACAGTTTCTCGGTCGAATCAGGAATTATCCGACGGTGCTGGGTCGGTGCGGTCCGCGGTTGCATCAGCTACGGACGACCGAACGCTTTATAGGGTCTGACAGGATGGCGAAAGGGATTCGAAAGATTTCGAGTTTTCCCTTTAGTAGTATCGGAAGATGCCTTTCATATCTTCTGGCATTATCTTCCAGTGATTATTATTTCGGACTTCATTGCTGCGATCTTGGATAAGAGACTTATAGCGTCATTGGACTCGGATTTTTCGATCGGTTCAGGGACATTGTCCCTGACTTACCGACGCAGTCCAATATTGTCATTACAACATGTGTTTTATTTTTCGAGGCTATATATATATATATATACAAGCCTGCTACTAAGCATGATAGTTTAGTTTCTTGTCCGCGTTGCTCATTTCTGCCATTTTATCATTTATACAAATAGTTTATTTTGGCAGAGCAGGGCATACCGAGAGTTCATATGCGTCTAGACGGTGTGATTAAAGACTGCATATATTCTTTTTCGCCGTTTATGTCTTTTCCAATTTCAATGTTGGGAACGACATTATGTATAGTAGACTTAACTTAGACGCTTTATTATACGTAATCCGCCTTACTGAGGCGTTATCATTACGTCTTCAAGAAAAGATTTACGGGATATTATTCTCAATGTAATTTCTTTTGAGGGCAGTAGTTTGTTCACGTATAACTCCGCCCTTCAGTGGCTGATTGGAGTTAGTTAGACGTGACGCAGCCCTAGCTACATCCACACGCGTGGATAGTAAGGTTAAGAACTCTCTCAGAGTCGCTTCGTTCTCAGAGGAGCTTCTCTTCGACGGCAACTTTTCGGCAATCCATGAATTGCTCGATTTATACGTTCTCTTGTCTATCTAGTGTTACAAGAGATTCAGACTGGGGCAAACATTCGGTGGCTGACTCAGAGAGTGCCACCGCAGTTGCCGGACCCGAGTGTGGCTGTTATGACGGTTGCCAGTCAAACAGATTGGGATATAATACTGATCCCTATGGATTCGAAGTGCCAGGGTCTTTGGGTTCCGCAGTCTTTTAGCAATCAGTTTAACTTCCGCGGAATAATGTTTTTGTTTTTTTTTAGGCTTGCTTTATGTCATTGCATGAACATTATTCAGAAACACATGCCCAAATTCCTGTCCTTTAATTCGACAGTAGTGGCGTATCTCCGGAATCAGGGAGGCACTCTTTCGTTTCCGTTATTCAATTTAATGGAAAGAATCCGTCTGTTGGTTATAGTACACCAAGTTCAGTTTTGGTCCGTCATATTCCGGGTCGTCTGATTGTTTTATCGGACTCCCGTTCTCTTACGGGTCGCTTGTTGCTGTCAGAATGGACTCTCAACAAACAAGTATTCAATCAGATTTGCTATCTATGGGAGCGCCCAATGATGATTTATTTATGACACAGCTTGCTAATCAATTGCAGACGTATGTGTTGGCTTGTCCAGATCTCTGAGCTAATATTGTTAACGCTCTATTGATCTATAGGACGGAATGATAGGATACGCGTATCCTCCGGCGCTGTTGTTTTAGCAGGTATTGCTAAGATAAACAACCACAATACATTTCTGTTGATAGCATCTCTATCTTCACAGAGATCATGAGTAATTTACTCTCTTGTCTACTGTGGGTCTTAACGTGAAATCTTCCTCTATGTGAGGATCTTTTTCACTGGGTAAATCATGTCATCTTTATCACAACCAGCAAGGTCGCAACCTTCATGTATTCCGTTGTGTGGTCCGTATTGCATTGTAAGCACTGTACTGGACGAGCTTTGGACGCGATTTCTTACTATAGGAGATCCTCTTCTTCGCTATTCTATGCGGCTAAAGTGGAGGCTCTTCCGTCGTGGTGTAGGGATCATTATGTTCATATTGTTGATCCCTCCATACTACTCATTGCTATTTTTTAGTATACTTGTTTCACAAGATCTACTGCAGCCTGTTATTATTTAGGTTATAGGTTTATGTTACCTCATACCTATGCACTCTACGATAGTTTACAATTGAGTCTTTTGTCTCTTTATCTAAGTCAGTTAGTAACTTTTTGATAAATAGACTTAGAATCTTTAGATTAAATTCCTATACGGATTTTAACTTCGGTTCTTATTTAGCTAAGTAATCATTTGAGCCTCTGGAAACAGTAGTTTTCAAATTCTGACCTTTTAGACAGTAATTCTGTTGGTTTCTCTTTTACTGTAGAGTCAGTGAGTTTCATGCACTATCGATGGATGATTTTCACTTTCATAGTTTCGGAATCAATACTTCCATTACTATTTAGGTTGGATTGTTGCATAAGAGTTAGGCTCCTATTATCCGGAACCTATTATTTTAAGGTCCTTCCGTCTCCGTATGGGCATAGGCCTTTACTCTTTCCGGGTACAGTTTATGTATTTATAAACAGATATCTGTTTATTACAAAGGGCGTAAGCTTCTTCTGTCTTTGATGTCTAGTAGAAGGACGTTACGCTCCATTTTATTGTTAATGGATTCTATTAACTATCGGTACTGCTTATGGTATATCATTGACTTAGCAGTTGTGCTTAAGATTTCGGCTCATGAAGTAAGAGTTCTTCTACTTCTTGGGCTTACATTAATAGTGTCGCTATTATAGATTTTTGAAGGCCGCTCATTGCGCTCAGCCATCCACATTCATGAATTTTATCTTAGAAATATCGAGTCCATTTCTGGAGGCCTCTATTGTTAGGTCTATTATCTACTGCTCAGAATGTCATTCACTTAACAGTTGCTACTATAGCTAGGTAGGCTGTCTGTTTCGGCAGTGTCTCCGTTCGGCTGCCCTCTTCGCTCTGGGCTATTTGACCCAGGGCAAGAAAAAGGGGGGGGGGGGGGGGGGGGGGAGGGTGTTCCCTTGGGTCACCTGTTTTACTATGAAAACAAGGGGATACCTCCTCCGGAGTTAGTAATTCTGAGCTGTTATTGGGATGGTTGTTTAGTGAGAAGTTTAGGTTTTTAAAATTCATTCAAGTCTTAGTTTTTAAAGTATAGCTTTTGAATATTGCATATGTCAACGGACATGATTATGCAATCCTCAGACACTTTTAGGAGTATAAGAGTCTCTATTCTCTAGACTTACTTTATTTATTGGCTTACTTTAAAAATTATTAGTATAAGGATTATATTGGATATTAATAGAGTACGTGGATGTATGAAGCTCAATTTTGGAAGGTGTTGTATCTTTCTAATTTATCATAAATAAGAAAGATACATGTAAGGCCTATTACTTCTTTTTCCCTACAGGGGATGACTCTATTTTATTTTATTGAGCGTATTCCATTTTGCTCTATGTCCTTGGCCCTCCAGCCTTTTTACTATTCAGCTATGTCTGGGTCATTGGTACAGTATAAAAATGTTAAAAAATTGATAGTAATTTATATATTTTTTATACTTACCAATGACCCAGACGGGGATGGCCCTCCCAGGAGTTGGGAACTCTTGCCTCCCCGCTGAGTACATAGCGCTTACCAGGCACTGGTTATTAGAATGATTAATGGCGCCAATTTCGGAACGTCCTTGACACTGCGCATGCGCAGTAGGGGCGAAGTGTGGAGGGCCTTTCAGGACATGTTTTCTTTTGTTTTAGATGCAAATTTTGGGGATTGGGGGGCAAAATTTGTGTTTGGACCTATATTTTAAGAGTTAGCACCAGCTATGTCTGGGTCATTGGTAAGTATAAAAAATATATAAATTACTATAAATTTTTTAACTTTCCAGCCAGGAACATGATATCTCATAACGTCATTATATAGGATGGCTGTTTTGTAAATATTGTGGGGTAGACCAATCAGTATTTTCAACGTGTAGCCCGAGGCTGCACGTTGAAAATACTGATTGGTCTACCCCAAATAATGAATATGGACTCTTCTAATTGCTGCTATTGAACTGGCATGGAAGATACCACTCAAGTTCAAAGGTTAATATCATATCAAATATGGAATGTTCAAACAACATGGAAAATGGCTAAATCATATGATCAATTGAATTTCTTACATTCACCCTTTACCTAATGAATTGGCCACAAATTACAAATTAAACAGTTGAAAAAAATATACTTTTTAAAAAATTTCAAGAAAACCATATCATGTGACCTCTCATTGGAACGAGCTTTGGGGCTCATTCCAATTAAGGGTCACATGATATGGTTTTGTTGAAATTTTTTTGAAAAATGTAAAAAAAAAACAATAATTAACCCTTTACCTAACATGACAAGCAGACGACACTTGCAAACAAAATTCTTGAATAACTCATTTTTTTCCTTTTTTGTCTCAAAAACATAGGTTATGACCCCTTATTGGAATGAGTTCGATGAGCTCGTTCCAAAGAGGGGTCATAACCTATGTTTTTTGAGACAAAATATGAAAATATAATGAAAATTTCACTCCTATGACCCCTTCCCCCACTCCACCCTCACCTCCACCCCCATCCGTGTCATTTAGGTCATTTTTTCTCTTTGCTTCAAAATGCATTTTGAAGGATTTATAGTGATCACATGCGGACAAAAATTTTTTCAATTTTTTTTTCTTTGCTCCAAAATGCTTTTTGAAGGATTTAGAGTGATTACATGCAGGAAAAAATTGGACTTCTATGACCCCCCCCCCCCCTGCCGAACTCCCACCCCCCCCCCCCTCCCCCCTTTCGGGGGGAGTGGCAGTGCTTTGCGATGCGGGCCTCTTGTTTTTATAGGGCTGTATATGTTCATGTTCATGGGATAAGGGTTTTACAAGGGTATTTTTGATTCTCATTATCAACATATTGCAGTCTGAATGTTTTGTTTCTTTCAGTAATCACCACATCCTCATTTATGTATGTCATCAGTTGTTCTTTTCTTCCTTATCCATCAGTATTGATCAGTGAAAAATATATTTGCATTTGCAGTGTGTATAACTGGCCATGCCATTAGGAAATCATCCATGTCTTCTTTTATGGGGTCTGTCCTCGGTCTGCTGCACAATGATTTAGTTAATTATCTTAACCCTTTATCAAGCACAACTAGGGGGTAAAACTTACCTGTACTCAAAATGAGTCCAGAACATAGCTTCTGACCCTCAGTGGAATGAGCACAATGAGGCCAAAATTATTTAAGCTTGAAGGGCAGTTTTTATGAATAACACTGGCTTGATACAACCAATATATTAACCCTTTACCTAACACAGATTATATTAAAATCTATTATTTTAAATATATAGTTTAAATGTTATTTTTTTTCAATTATTTCAACAAATTTTCAACAAAACCATATTGTGTGACTCCTCATTGGAACAAACTCAATGAGCTTGTTCCAATAAGGGGTTCTCATGATATCGTTAGAATTTATTGAAACAACTGTTCAGAACTCAAAGC
The DNA here is from genome assembly GCA_031216915.1 of Pictodentalium vernedei. NCBI lineage: Eukaryota > Metazoa > Mollusca > Scaphopoda > Dentaliida > Dentaliidae > Pictodentalium > Pictodentalium vernedei. The sequence continues at coordinate 150,724,366 of CM062293.1, forward strand.
AATATTTTCTTTCAATTCTGAACATGTGAAATGTGAAATGTAAACTGACAACCAGAGTTCAGGGTTCAAATTTGATGCAAGAATACAACCTTGTTCACCTGAGGCCACTTCTGGAATGTTATTGAATGATTGTGCATTACTGCTTTTAAATTTCACATGATAATTCTCAGTAAATGCTGACAATGTTTTCTTGCTCTTCCATCACTTACATTTAACCTCAGCCTTTGATGTGGTATCTTGGAATGCTCTCTAGAAGAGGGCATTCCTAGAATCCATATCTGGAGTCAGGTGTTAACAGGGAGGGAATTTATAATAATAATAATAACTCTTTGGCCAGCCGCTGATTTGTCGCGGTCCTCATAAGAGAAGGCCATCATTCCCCCTGCACCCCACCCCCTCTTCCCCTCCTCTCCTCCCAGCATTCAGATATAAACTGCTTAATAGTGTCCCTCACTTCCTCTTTTTCAATTTCTTCAATAAGCATTCCTACCCTCTCCCTCGTGTCCCCCTTCAGCCATCTATCCTTTGTTTCTTCACCCCAAAGGATAGATGGCTGAAGGGGGGCACGAGGGAGATGTTTAATGTCTTAGAAATAATCTCTGTTGGTTCTGTGTTACTCTACAACAGCACAACAAACTCACTGATCCAGCAGCCCACCACTTATTAAATTTCTGACAATATCAGAAAAGCCCTGTTATACTATAACCCTCATATAGAGTCTTTGAGCCATGCAGCTATTACTAGGTTTGGTAGCACATTGAAGACAAAATTGAGTTTATAGGTAATTATGAAGAGGTTAACATTTTTCATCATCAACATTTTCCTTAGTATATATTATTGATTCTGTGGTAAGTACTCTCTTTTAATTCAATTCAGAAGTATGTCTTTTTGTGTTTGTTTTGTGTTGTTTTTCATTTGAGTTTATGAAATGTTTTTTATGCAACTAAAAAATGTTCCGTAAAACCCTTTCACCAGTATTTCCAATAAACAGGGCTGGAATGTGATGAAATTACCACTAAATCACGCACATAATGGAGTTTCTGTGAAATGAAGGCTTGTAATCTGTGAAAAACCTCAAAATTTGTAAGCAGTGTTCCAAACAGTGGATCTTTGGGTTTTAACAAAAGTTCTTCTGGCTGAAGGTCCATAAGCTGAAAGATTATTAGTGCTTCTTGTGCTTTTTCTCAAAAGTCATTAAAATTGTTTGGTGGAAAAAAATGCTCAGTGGTTTTTCAGTAGCAAGAAGAAAAAAATTAATAAATTTTACAACAATAAAACATTGAAAATTTGTGTCCCTGAGTCACAAAGGGTGTAACTGTGACTACATTGTGGGAACTAAACGGTATGTTGGAAACCATTGGTGAAAGGGTAAAAATCATACACAGTACACGCATGGTGATATTGGTACTTGTCTCCAAATGGCTGGACATCATTCCATGCCATACTTGCTAAACACGTTGAAACTTGACAATCCAAGCAAAAATTCTGTCCTTGGGCAATCTGTAAGACCTCCTGAGTTGAGTATTGTAATACTTTTCAGGTGTCTTCTCCAGAATTGTATTTTCTACCCATGAATACAAATGGCTGAAGTTAATCATTAGCATTTGAAAAGACATGGTTATTTGCTGCTCAACCCCCCCCCCCCCCCCCCCCACCTCCCAAGGCAGTGTTTCTTTACTGTATTAAAGTTCTGCTTTATTGGTAAATAGGACCCTGTAATCAGCATGTGGGGTGGAAGTTCTCTAAGTGGCCAGCATTGGTATAAACAATTGGCTAAACTTTGTTTCATACCTATGTTGCTGTCATGATATTGCCATAGATGCTGAAAGTGACATTAAACACAAATAAATAAATTTGGTGGTGGGCAAATGTCACCTCTTTTAAAATGGTAATGAATCAATGCCAGGATGTATGGTCTGAGAGCAAAAATACAGTGGAGCCCATTTAATTGGGTATCTCTTAATTGAATATCTCCGTTAATTACTTGTCATTTCCAAACACCAAATTATTTACCATACCTCAAGTACACATTTGCCCTGTTAATTGCATATAGGTTATTGAGTAAAATATTGTTAATTGAATAAACAATCCTGTAAATAATTCCCCATATTTCTTGACATTTTTTCCTTAATCCATCCAATATAGGCATTTATCTAGGGGACAGGAAAATAACCATATTCCTGTTAAATGTATACTCTTGTTAATTGAATATTTTTCACTGGCTATTTACTTTACCAAATATTTTTCACTGGCTATTTACTTTACTTTTATTTAATTTATCCTTTTTGTAACAAGAAAGGCAGACAAGACTTGCAAACAAAATTGTTAAATAACTAAATTTTTTTAATTTTTTGCATCAAAAACATAGCATATGATCCCTCATTGGAATGAGCTCAATAAGCTCGTTCCACGGAGGGATCATAAGCTATGTTTTTTGAGACAAAAAATGAAAACTAAATGGTGATTTTTGTGAATCGTTCTATCTGATATTGACCATTACATTGGGTAAAGGGTTATCAGGGTCCCCCTGTACAATTCTAAAAAAATACGATTGTATAAAAGCTTTATAATATTGCCCTCCTGGTAGCCCATGGATGGCAGATTTATATTTGTTGGGTTTCACATGTTTCTGCTGGTTTAGCATGTGAAGGTGTCCAAGTACCAAATCACACTGTGTGTACTCTATGATTCTTTGATATTGACTCACTGCATGATAATACCACGTTTTGTTTTGCACTTTCACTTATTTTTTTTTCACCACACTTTTCAGCTGATGATGTTTTGCTTTCAAGTGTCAATGCCACTAACAATGTTCAGTTTGAATGCTCTGATCACCTTCCTGCACCATCTACGGATGTAAAAACAAAGGAAGCATGTGTTTCACTAGACAGTGATGCAGCAGTGAATGTGTGTTCTCCACCTGATTTAGAAGTGTTACATTCACCCTCAGCACATGGCGCACACAGCATTTGTGCCGATAATATTACTGACATTGATAATGGTATCTTTCAGATGGACAAGATGTCAGAATTACTCTCAGATCCATGTGTAAAAAGTGAAGAATGTGATGACAAACTTTTTTCGGTTAGTAGGGAGATTAATATGAATAATGACAATCTTTTAAATCCATGTACAGCAGAGGATGTGTCTTTGACTGAAAATGGAGTAATGGAGAATATAATAAATAATTTAGATTTATTGCAGTTTGAAGATTCTTGTATAAAGGCCAGTGGACTTGATAATATTACCAGTAAGGCAAATCTTGCCTCTGATAGTGTGAACAATAATGACTTCCATGGTGAGACAGTTGGAGATGGTGACAATACACTGCAACATGTAGTGCCTAATGGCACTACATGTTCCACTGAATTGTCTCCTGAATTACTCACAAATGATGAGTTCTCTCCCTTGGAGAAAAATTTGGGCCTGGAAGCAATAAAGATGGAGTCAATATTGAGTAGTCCTGAGAATAACATGGTCAAGTCTGTTCCGGTTGCTGATGAAACCTCTTCAGTAAGTACCCCTCAGCAAGGAATGTCATCCCATGAGCAAGGGGGTTTATTCACAAACATTTTGTCTGAGCCTGATGATCCTGATAAAGCATGGAATACTGATGACAAAATGCCAGGTATGGCAGAAGCTTTAGTTGAACTGTCAGATTTGAATGTTGAAAACTTTGACTTGCTACTTTTACAGAACAATTCAGAAAGTCTTGATATTGTTGAAGAAAGTGGATCTCTGCTAAATGGTGTTACTTCAAATGATAGATATGTGTTAAATTCAGATGCTGCATCCAGTGAAGACAATTTATCTCTTTCTGCTGCAGAAGTCATTTCTGAAAGCAAGCATGAGCCTTTTGAACAAACAATAAATGTTGCTGATGACACAGACTTATTTGGTGATACGGATGTTAAAATAGAAACTGTTTCAGACTCCCAAGCTCCAGTCAGTGACAAGAAAAGCATTGAAAATGCAAATATTAAAGATAGTAAACTAGTACTTTCAGAAACTATTGCTGATACTGTTTTGTCAAGCAATCCATGTGATGACAAAGACTTCTTCAGTAAAGAAATTAATTTAAATCTTCAAGCTCCTGTAAGTGACAAAACTATTTCAGATATCTTGACATTGGAGGATAATACTGTGTCTCCAGCAACTGCAGTCGATATTGTTGTGCCAGAAGATTCAAACTTGTTGAACTTAGAATATAATGCGGACACCAAAGCTCCAGTTAGTGATGAAAAAACTCTTCTGGAGGCAATAACTGTACAAGATAGTGAGATGCCAAGCAACACAAATGCAGAAAAAGATTCATTTGTCCTGGAATATGATATAGACTCTCAAGTCTCGACCAGTAATGACACAGTTTCATCAGATGTGTTGACTTTAAACGAAGGTGATTTGCCAGTGCCAGAAATTTCTGCCAACAGTCCTCCATCTAACAATTTAAAAACTGATGATGTGTTAAACTCTGAAAAAACTTCAGGTGATCAGAATCCAGCTAGTGCATTATTTTCGGGATCTAAGAGTGAGAGCTACAGTGATATGTTGTCTGAAAAAGAAACTGCAGATGTGATTCCAGATAAGTCAGACATTTTAATTAACTTGGAGAGTAATTTAGACACTGAGATATCAGTTAATGAAAACAAAACTCTTTCAAGTGGTTTATCTGAAAATGAAGGTGATGTGTTCAGTTCAGCTACTATTAATGGAGAACCAAGTCTAAGTCTTTCTGCTGTTGTTGCCCAAACTACAGCTGTTGATTCTGTGCACAGTTTAAGAGATTGGTGTGTTAAGTATTTCAATGATGGTGCTATTCAGACAGTGTATGGGGATTGTAACACTTCTCTCAAATCAGTTGATTTGTCTCAAGTACCTAGCTTAACTTCAGAAAAGCTGTCAGACATCTTGTCAACTTCTAACCACTTAATGGATGAAGCTGGTCTTTTGAATGACTTGAAGATTTGTGTTAACCTATCAGAGAAGGCAGAGGGTGTATTTCGTCACTTTGGATTAACCAAGATCACAAATTATTTCCAGGTATGAACAGTTGTATATCTGATTGGATATTTCCTAATTGAATAACCCTTTGTTTTCATATAACTTCCAAATCATTTACCATACCTTCAATACAAATTTGACCTGTTACAGTAGTGTCTGTGGACTGGTCACTTTCCACGGTGGGCAACATTTCCACCGATGCAATAATATTAGATTTCAAACACTAATTATAGGAAAAATCATAAAAAATTTAATTAATGAAGCACCGGGTTCAACCCGGTGCTTCATTATTGAAAATTTTGCTGATGATGATTTTTATTATCCGGTAACTGCATGTGTGGACATCACTGCCCATGCGTGGATTATCACCAGTCCGCGGCGAATGTACTGTAAATGAATATAGGTTATAGAGTAAACTGTGCTGAGTAAAAGTCTTTGATCTGTCAAGAAATTACTATGACAGCCAGTTGAATTCCACTCATTTATAGATCTTGGTCTCAGTATAAGCATTTATTGGCTTATAAACATTTAGTCTATTATATCTTGTTTGACAGAGCTCGATGAGTTCTGTCAAACAACTTACAATAGAATAAATGCTCAGTTTATCAGTTAACTCCTAGCACTCTGGTAGTATTTCTAATTCTTCGATCAATGTCACCATATTGCCCTTGTGGCATGAAAAATTTAACAAAATGAAAACAAAACTCTTTCAATTAGTTTATCTGCTGGACATTAATTCATTAAATAGAAACTGTTTGTTCTGTATTGTGTTCCTTATGCCTTAACTATGGGTACTCTTTTCCTGAAGGACTGCACTAATGTGATTTTAATGTATTTCCCAAGTGACTGCAGCTGAGAGCAGTTAGGTAAAAGTTATTTCCCTTTGCATAGATGGATGATAAACTTTTATAAATCCTTTTTAAGGTAACCCTGTACTAAATATTTGGTTAAGAGTTATCTGCCTTGAAATGTTGCACTCGTATATGATGCAAATATTGGAAAATAAGGCTCCTAGAAAAAAAAACTTTTTGCTTGAGAAAACTGGTAAATCATTTTATTATGTTTTTTACATCAATACTAAATATGCCATGGGGGAAAAGGAGATGCTCTTTGTATTTTGTGGGCCTAAAAAATGCAGTTAACTGTTTGTGTATATTTGTTGGAATTTCCCAGAAAAAATTGGGTTCAAGGATGGTACTTTATTTCTTGTTCAAATTTTTCTCTTGTTTGTTGCATGACCCTCCATTTTCTGTCCAGAGAATGTTGTGTGAAGTTCTGTACTTTATGTAGGTATTTGAATATATAATTTTAAGTGATACCTTAACCTTTTACCTAAAGATTGGCTGCATCCACCCTCATAATATACAAATTGTTTAGTTGAAAAAGCCTATTTCAACACAAATTTCAACAAAACCACATCAAGTGACTCTTCATAGAAATGAACTTTTAAGCTTGTTCCAATGGGGAAGGGGAGGGTTTTGCTGACGATACGGTTTCGTGGAAATTTTGTGAGAAATTTGGAGAAAACAAAGATAATTAAAACAACAAATTTTATATTGTGTGTGTTGGTAAAGATTTATTAGAGGGATTTTTTTTTTTTGCAACAAATTTTCTCTTTTGTAATTCTTAAGAAAATATCTAAATGAAGAAAAAATGAGATGTTCTAAATTTGTTCTGTATCTCTCCTTTGGGAAGTGATCTGTGGTATTGTCTTGTAACTCTTGTTGGTTATAATCCCTTGCAGTTGCCTCATGGCCCATGCACTATAGTTTAAATGGCAACACTATAGGAGAGAACAGTTTCCTGTACAACAGCTATTATTATTCAATAATATTATGATAAAGCATTATCCTAATGTGTAAGAAAAGAAAAAAATTCCATTTCATTTTTGATACATCTAGCAACTTTATTTCAACTACAATTTACTTCAGAGGCATAGTTATGGGCAAGGTGGTTTAATGGCACCCCCCCCCCCCACCCCCACCAAACTGACTGGGGCACCCCATTATAAAATTCTGGCTTTGCATCTGTTTTACTTTTTTAAGTCATTGATAAACAGTCAAGTATCTGATAGGGGTGAGAAGCTCAGAACCCCCCCCCCCCCACTCACACACACACACATGCACACACACACCCATGTGCCCCCACCAGCACCCTTCCCCCCCCCCCCCCCCCCCCGCACACACACACCACCACCACCACCACCATACACCACTCCCTTGCACCAAGGATTTTACTCAGTTGATAAAGAATTTTTTTTATAACCAGAAAGTGTGACTGCAATACACAGGGTTAGTCACACTTTCTGGTTATAAAAAACTGGTAACTGCTATATCACAAACTACAAGATCAGAAAACAAGGACCACTTTTCTGATCACAGAACTGTGGGTTCATGCAAGGTTTGCTTTGGAAAAGAAATAACAAAAATGTTTGTTTTCCTTCACAAGGGAGCGCAGTGGCTCAGTGGCAGACTATTGGACTTCTATGCTAGAGGTCCGGAGTGTGATCCCCATCTGGGACGACCCGTGTTGTATCCTTGGGCTTGGCACTTTATCACAGTTACCTACATGGGGGCACAATGATGCCGTGTACTAAGGCGTACAACGCGTCGATGGTGCACGTCTTCAACCGCTGTAACCCTGCTTGAGCGGAGCTTGAACAGAGTTAGAATGTTGAGGAGCTGACAGTTGCTTGCCGAAGCCCGGTGGTTCTCTCGGGGTACTCCGGCTTCCTCCACCCGTAAAACTGTCACGGTCTCGATTAGCCATTGTGCATAAGTATTTGACCTTAAACACGAGTAAATAAATAAATAAATAAATTTCCTTCATAAAAACTTCAGGTACAGTTTCCTGCAACTTGTGTTTGGTAAAGTGCTAATTTTATAGTTTCCCATTCATCAAAGTCATCTTCATGCTTTTTCTTATTCTATAGATTTCAAGTAATTTAAAGGATGAATCACAGAAAGAAGATTATTGTGGACTTCATATCGGAGATTATGTATTATCAGTTAATGGCATCAACTCTGCAACATTTGGCTCAGAACATGATTTCAGATCTTACTTGCACGATCAGAAGGCATTATGCATTATTGTACTTGCAACCTCATTCCTTACACATGGTGTAAGAGACAGTATAGGAGTGAAAGAGACAAATCAGAGTGTCAAGGTTTCGCCATCATCTCTTGATAATGGAGAACACGTCATTGAACTAGACTCAACAAAAGCCAAAGAAACAAACAAGGATATCATTGAGAATGGTGAGCCTGGTATTAAACTGGATAAAAGCGTAACAAATTCTGAGATGTCTCCTGATCAGCAATGTTTGGAAACGAAAAAAAAGATTGAAGGTTTGCCTTCTGATTCAACACAAAATGATAACACCGAAAAAGCAGAAACACCTCCAGTGCAGTCACAAGAAGAGTCGCCTTTAGCAAAAACAGATTCAGGTAGATATTATTTGTGGATATGCTATTTAAGCCTATACCGTGAAGCCCTGATAATTGAATAGACACTTTGTCTGTGAAAAATAGTTATTTACCCCTTTACCTAACATGAAAAGCAGACAATTCTTGCAAACAAAATTCTTGAATAACTAATTTTTTTCCCTTTTTGTCTCAAAAACATAGGTTATGACCCCTCATTGGAACAAGCTCAATGAGCTCATTCCAAAGAGGGGTCATAACCTATGTTTTTGAGACAAAAAATGAAAATATAATGAAAATTAATTGACGATTTTTTAGAATAGCGCTGGCCGGTTTTGGCCATTAAGTTGGGTAAAGGGTTAACAGCAGTATTTGTTTATGTTTATTGGGGATTAATGACACTTTTGACAGCCATGGTCACCTTGTGTTGGACAGTTTTACGGGTGGAGGAAGTTGGAGTACCAGGAGAGAATACCGAGCAATGGCGAGCAACTGTTGGACTCTCCAACGTATTAACTCCACACAAGCAGGGTTAGCATTGGTTGAAGACAAGTGTCTGTATTAGTACACAGTGCCACTGTGCCCCCACATGGGCAATCAGGAAGAAGTACCTTGCCCAAGGAGACAATGCAGTTACAAGAAGTCATTGGTAAGAAAATCCATTCGGTTTATGGGTGAAATTTGGTTAAATGTGCCCAAATTATACAAATGTCAGTGGCAAGAGATTTTATGTCCTGGGCAAGAATATCCATCAGCAGCATGCAAAGAGTTAAACTAGAATAATTATTTGTTCATTTTCCTGTATTCTTGTGATTAACTTAGTATTTATTGTATTTTAAGTCGATCAGGCCCATAGATGGCTAAGGAGATCAGGCATGTCCTATCAAACAGAAATGACAAATTGAAACAGATTAACTCAAATTATAGTAATATAAAAGATAACAATATATGATTCTGCCTGTTTAACACTCACAGAATGACAAATATTACATGGAATCCAACATCAGACAGAGCAAAGGTTGCCAACTCACTGTTATAGACAAGAAAGAAGACATACACAGAATGACACATGCATGTGAATAGGTTAATCGATATGGCACGAGTGCCAGCACGGTAGAATAAAACAAATGGCTACATGCCTCAAGTTTTATCCTTCCGCAATGGCACAAGTGTCATATCAATTAACCCATTAACATGCGTGTGTCATTCTGTGTATGTCTTCTTTCTTGTCTATAACAGTGAGTTGGCAACCTTTGCTCTGTCTGATGTTGGATTCCCAACTATTAAAACAATTATAGGAGGACACTCTGCAATTCATTTGACAACTATCAATAAAAAGAACACAGTTTATTGCCAACCAAATTTTGAGGGGAACCTGTGTTACAATTTTCGGCCTCTGAGTTCCAATATGTTCTATGTGCCTACTGGCACATAGAACACATTGGAACTCAGGGGATGATTTTTAGGTACCGTTAGCAATTCAAATTGTAATTGCGGTGCACGATTTGTAGAAAATTCCAGTTAAATTTTGCTTCTATTTAAAAATAGTCTGTCAGCAATTCTCATTCTGCCCACATGTGTGCGGAACGCATTTTTATTTTCCACATGGTTTAGTCTTGCTGTAGATGGGGATTTCATAGAACAGGTGTGTACTAAAATGTATTGATAGCTTTGTTTTGTTGTTTTGAAAATGTATTCTGTGAAAGGTGATTGTGCAATAAGTGGATTATCATTGGGCATGTTGACTCTTGATTGTGCCAGAATATATGCATTGTCTCAAATAAAATAGTTGGCCACTATGCTATTTTGTGACCAGTCACAATTGCTGGTTAACTGGGTAATCATTTCTGCCCAGTTTCAAATTGCATCAGAAAAAGTTACTTTTATTCACTTTTTGAGGATGATTGAATGAGCACACAGTTAGTGTTGTCAAGTCATGTTTAATGCCTTGTATGCTGCAGGCGGATATTCCTACTCAAGGAAGTATATTGCCACCAGAATAGATAGATATAACTTAAGTACTTAACCAATTTTCTTCCTGTATATCATATCAACTTTTTGGCCACTGATTCCTGAGTTAACATTCTATGTATTTTAACTGAACTGACTAAAAGTCAGGGTGAGCAATTGTGATCACTCACCATCCATCGGCCCTCATCCGATTTCAGTTAACCTTTTACCCAACGTAATTGCTAACACTAATTAGTACTATTCACAAAAATCACCATTCAATTCTCATTATTTTTTTTTTGGTCTCAAAAACATAGCTCATGACCCCTCATTGGAACGAGTTCATCAACAGTCTGTTTCGACAGGGATTATCCATCTCATCAATCATGTACTGGTATGTTACCAGAGCAGTAGGTATTAGGTATTGTCCTTTTATCAGCATTGAACACATCTTGTTGGCTAAAGTGGCTGAAACAAATAGCAATGATGCCAGACAGTCTAAAACATGCAGGTAATAAGAGCTTGCGCTGTTACCCATTTGTTTCACAAAAAACATCCAGGTGCTAAGAATAACCTTTGACCCCAACAAGTTCACATCAGCTCCCATCATGTTTTGTTAAGCTTTCTCCAACTAATATTCGTACTGCAGTTAATACCAATAAAAACTTACAAACACATGTAAGTGCTTGCAAATTGCCAGAGCAGAAAGTATGTGAAAATTTTATTCTATAATTTCCAGTTTCACCCACACTGACACACTTGGCCACATCCACAGACATTGTCTGATTTTTGTCAACATTACAGGGCGTAAAAAGGTATTTTCAGTGACTGATAACTTTTCTTGATTTTTCTGATGGTTAATATTAAAAATGTTCATTGTTATTAAGTGCACCTGTCTCTTCTAAATCCCACAAACACTGGTTATGCATTCAGCTTCAAATCTAAGCTGAGGCTGCAAAATCACTAGAGTGATACACAAATTGTCCCAATGTCACCCCTGTCTTCATCCTTCGGTGCATGTTTTGAGTTTGATTGCATTGTTTTAAATAACAATAATCCTCCTACAGATATGAATATGACACACAACATACAGTCATACACATCTAATAAGCTGCAAAGTTTATTCCTTGGCAATAAGAATAAAACAATAAGACATTTGAATGCTATATATACACTGATTCAAATTCACACAAGTAACAAACTCCTCAACACATGTGGCCTCATTTCATAAATAGGCTCAAAACAATTTTTAGTTCTGTGAATGACTTGATAGCATTTGTTTTTGTTCATCTTTTCATGGCATCGTCTCAGTGTGTGTTGAATTCAAGTGATTTCATGGAGGGTAAATATGAATTCAGGAGAGAAAAAAATCATTCTACAATTTTCTGGTCTGAAGGATGAGAAAATTGGTTGTAGTACATTGGCCTTTTTTGTCTTCTCACTACTTGGTAGCATGTACACATTGTTTTCATCAATTGAGAGATTGCAAATTACTTCATAATTTGAGGATCAGTGCAGGACTTCAGCTTTAATGTTTGAGGCCATTATTGGGATTGTTTTTCATATTTATTGAAAAACATATTATTTCCTAGGTAAGAGGTGGGATAAAATGATTATCTTTGGCAACATCTAGGTTACATGGAGATTAAATAACTGGATGTCTCTTTTTCAGCACTTCGCCTCAGGATTAAAAATCGACAACCCGGTATTAAATCATCATGTATCCTAGATGTTGCCCGAGATAACTTATAATATTCATATAGTTTCAAAAACGTATTCACTTTGAAATTTAAGATATCACAAGCATGTCTTCCATATTGTTGCACATTATATATATGTCAGAATTTAACATCATTAATCACAATATAACGGTATTCATTTTTCATGGATGGTATTCAACCGGTGAAGATTTCAATACCAGAATATTGAAATACAATGCTGTCCTACCATTATATAGTGATTTCGACATTAAATGAACCATATTTAAAAATTAAACTGTGCTTCTGGCAAAACTCACTCACCTCATGTATTCTATGGGTGTGGTTTTCCATGCCCACAATATTCAGATCTGAAAGCCGGAGTCACATATGAAAAGCTTCTGGGCAGGAACACATTGGTTAGTGCTTTGGACTTGAAGCCGAAACATAAACTGTTCAATCCTGACCGGTCCAGTGGTAACTACTTTTTGTCCGTAGGCAAGATACTTAATCCTGATTGCCTATGTGAGGGCCAAGCCTGGAAATAAGCAGTCCGTCATCTGCAGAATGAGGCCCCCAGAATGTGAATTTGGTGATGCTACCCTGTGTTATTAAATTTAACCCCTGTGAACCTCAGTCTGAATCACGATCTCAGGCCTAAAGAGAAAGAGGTACCCCAAAGGATAAAGTAGCCCAGTGTATGGTATAGCATCAGCAAATTTACCTTCTGGGAACCTCATTCTGCAAATGACAGAATTCTAATTTCCAGGCTTGATGAGGGCATAGTGCTGCTGTGTGCTAAGGTATACTGCACATTAATGGTGCTATTGCCTTCAAACGCTGCTAACTCTGCTTGTACAGAGTTAGTAAGTCATATATTCTGACAGTTACTTGCTGATGCTTGATGGTTCTCTCTGGGACTTCTGACTTCCTCCACCCATAAAAACTGTTCTGCATGATGTGACCCTGGATGTTGAAAGTTTCATTAAAGTCCAATAAATGAACAAAAAATTTAAGGAGCCCTCTAAGTCAGTAAAATAAGAGGTCATAAGGAATGGTTTGGAAGACAAAAAAGGAAAAACAGTAGAATGTGAATTATGTATTTTGTGTATGGGAATGTTCAGCAGCATGATTGCAAAAATAACCTATTTTTCACTTTCAAAACACTTTCCCCGGTGTGTAGAGACTTCCTAAAACACGCTATTAATTGAAAACATTCATCAGATGGTTGCATCTAAGTACTTAATTCTATGAACTGCACCCCAGAAGAAATCGGCGACACTTGTCTTTTTCAAATTTCTCGGATGCCATAGAATTAAGAAAGGACGATGGTTTTGTTTACATTGGCATGGCAGGGGTAATTGAAAACAGAATATGTTTTCATTTCCGGAATTCACTAAAATAACCAATGAGGGATCTTAAGGAGATTTTTAATAGTACTGGCTAGTTTTGACCATTTCATTGGGTAAAGAATTGATTTAGATGAGATTTACACTAAGGCTGTTCAGTGTACAGGGTTAGTTATTCAGTTGAAAATGAAATTATTTTGATAACCAGAAAGTGTGATTAACCCTGTGCACAGCACAGGGTTAGTCACACTTTCTGGTTTTAAAAAATGGTAACTGCCATATCACACACCACACAAAAATATACATTGACTCATGCCGTCAAAATGCAAAGGGTTAGCTGGTTACATGTTACATAGGATGCAGAATTCAAGGAACTAATGGAAGCATTTATACTGGATCGTGGACATTGTTTTTAAGTGAATTCCAAAAATGAAAGCATATTCTATTTTCAATAGCTATTTTCAAGACTATGTAATAAGGAAAAACAAACAATAATTGCATCTCAGATTCATTATTCTCAATTTTCCTTTTGACAGGTGAGATTGTACAGTGTTGCAGGGGGGGAAAGTGATCAAAGCATTTCAACCTGATCATGACCCGTGGCAATTTGGCTGAAATTCTCTGCTTTTGTGATCGCAGTATCTGATGGATTTATCTGATATGTGGGTGCAGTGGCGTTGTGGTAACCGGTTCTTGTCAGATCTCCAAAGTTAAGCAACATCTCAATTTTCTCAATTTTCCTTTTTGACAAGTGAGATTCTACAGTGTTGCAGGGGGGAAAGTGATCAGAGCATTTCAACCTGATCATGACCCAGTTGCAATTTGGCTGAAATTCTCTGCTTTTGTGATCGCAGTACCTGATGGATTTATCTGATATGTGGGTGCAGTGGCGTTGTGGTAACCGGGTCTTGTCAGATCACCAAAGTTAAGAAACGTCGAGCCCTGTCAGTCCTTGGATGGGTGACCATCTGAGCGACTAATTTGGACTCCCGCATTGAGTTCTTGGACAAGGCACTTAACCCCAATTGTCCACATGGGGGCATGATGATGCCGTGTACTAAGGTGCACTGCATGTCAATGGTGCACATGTCTTCAACCAATCTAACCCTGCCTGTGCTGCAGTACAGAGTTACAATGTTGGGGAGCTGGCAGCTGCTCGTCGTTGCTCAGTGGTTCTCTCTGGGTACTCCTGCTTCCTCCACCCATAAAACTGTCACCGACACGATATGACCTTGGCTGTTAAAGTGTTGTTATACCTTAATAAATAAATAAATAAATAATCTGATATGTACAGTACAGTCACCGTGAACTGGTTGTAATCCACATGGGGGCAGTGATGACCACACATACATTTAGCAGGCAATAAAAATCATCATCAGCAAAATTTTAATTAGTGAAGCACCAGGTTTTACCCGGTGCTTCATTAAATAAATTTTTGATGATTATTCCTATAATTAGCGTTTGGAATCTAATATAATTGCATCCATGGAAATATTGCCCAACCGTGGAAAGTGACCGGTCCACGGCAGCCGTATTGTAAGCTGTAGGATAAATGTTTTGTTTTGTATCTTTTCAGTTTCATCTGTCTCATCAACCACATCTGACCCACAGACATTGAACAAAGAAGGAAGAATGCATGATGTTGTTTTGACTAAAGGTGCTACTGGTCTCGGTTTCTGTATTGAGGGTGGCAAAGCTTCTCCAAAAGGTGATTTGCCAATTATAATCAAGAGAATTTTCAAAAGTGAGTATTCAATTAACAATAACTAGGCTGTTCCTATTAAAAATATTTCTCATTGATTTTCCCATCATTTCTAACCAAGTTGTATTAAACTTAAATCGAGATATTATACTTAACTGGTTAGATTACTTAACTGGTTAAAGACGAGATTCTTTTTTGGTGGTCTAAATTTGGTATTCAAAACATGTTTATTACAAATTATTGGATAGTGCCCACAGGCACTGTCCAATATTTTGTAATAGAACAAACTTATAGAAACAAAATATTATTTGCATTTGACTGAATAGGAAATATGAGCAAGGAAAATGTTGGCTTTTGCTCTGGTGCCCTCTTTTTTTGAAAGCCCTGATAGTGGCTTCTAGCACTCAACCAGTTAACTGGTAGAGTGTTGGAAGCCAATATTTGGGCATTATTCTGAAGTGCAGATACCACAACTTTAAGGATGAAAATTCAGTGGCTGTGCTTCATATTATCTTTGGAGTGATACAACTTATTTTGTTAGGCACACATGCACTCTCCTATAAATTGTAACAAGGCAAAGACATGTGAACAAATATTGATGGCCAAGAATATTTTAGCACTCTACCAGTTAACCCCTTAAACACTACTATCTTGAAAGGTATTCCCCGCAGAATATTATTTTCAATAATATGGCTGAATCCATGCTGTCTTTGTAGGGTGGTCAAGTAAAAATTTACAACATGCAAATTAGTAGTTCATTTTTGACTGTGTAGATGATCCAGTGCCCATGAATTGCAGATTTGCTGGTTGGATCTGTATATGGCTGATATTCACAACCTGGTTTAGTCGAGTAGTAAATCAATCTGTCTGCATTATACACAAATGCCCCCCTCCCACCTTCTTACTGCACCCAGACCAGAACAGGACCATCAAGAAATCTGAACATGGCTGTTGCAATGATGTTCCATAGCAATGTTTTGGAAGTAGGGTAGAAATTTTAAAAAATATTGTTATTGATTTTGTTATACTGCTAGGTTGACTAGGCGAAAAAAAAATAAGCAAACAAATAGATTTTGGTGGAAATTCTTCCAACAGTCTGCAGCGTGTTGGCAAGCCAGAAAATAAGCAGACTGACATCTGTAAAATGAGGTCTCCAGAGGGTGAATTTAGTAAGGCTACCCTGCACAGCAAGGTAGCATCACTAAATTTACCCTCTGTGAACGAAATCTGAATCAGGGTCTCATAACTAAACAGAAAGAGGTACCTAGAGGATAAATTGGGCCACTGTATGTGATAGCATCATCAAATTCACCCTCTGGGGACCTCATCCTGCAAATGTCAGACTGCTTATTTTCAGGCCTGTGTGTTGGATAAGTTGTAGTACATGTAACATGCAATAAATATTTATAAGAAGTCTTTTATCAAACATTTCTACTCTACAGTACTGTCAATACAAAAACAGGACAAGAATATTGATCAGATTATGACACGGTCGTGATCCGGTTGAAGTTTCCATTACCACAACATAATAATAATAATAATAACACTTTGGCCAGCCGCTGATTTGTCGCGGTTCTCGGACGAGAAGGCCATGGTTACCCCTGTACTCCCAACTGCCTCCCTATTCCCACGCTTCTCCTCTTCTCCCAACACTCGGAGACGAACTGCTTGATAATATCCCTTGCCCATTCTTCCCAATCTCTCCGATTAGCATATTAACCCTCTCCTTTGAGTCTCCCCCTAACCACATGTCCTTCATTCTCCCATCCCACTTTCCCATTATACTCCCAGTGAATCTCATTCTTTTAGGCTGATACTTTGGGCATTCTAGAAGAAAGTGTTCCAGGGTCTCCACCATGTCCAAGTTACACATCTGGCACTCCCTTTCACCGTCTTTCCCAATTTTTCCCCTCAGCTCCAGGGATCGCGACCTCAGCTTGAACAACAGTGACCCCCCAAAGGTGCCATCAAGGTACTCTTCAAAACCTGGCTTCTCTTTATCACGCAGGCCACCCAAAGACCTCTTTGATTTGACCTCCTCTCGCCAATTACGGTTACAATCCTCCATGACCCTTTCTCTAACGATTTTTTTACCCTGTTTTGCCCCAACATCCAGGTCCGAGATCTCCAATGAGTAGTTCTCTACTAGCTCCCTCACTTGGACCATCCACCCCGTTTTGATATTTGAGTTGAAAATTCTCAGGAACATTGCTTTACACCATCGGCTGTCAGGGAGATTTACCAAATAATTAAGATAACCGAGTTTCAACAGGTCTATCCTGTCCTTGATCCTCATCCACCCAAGCTCACCCCTGATTGCTTCTAGCGCTGCGGCATTACTCGACCTCGTTATCCATCGGCCTGCATCGTTCTGCAGGATTTCCAAGCTCTTTACGGCCGTCTGGTTTAGGGGTACCACTTCCGTTCCGTATGTTATACTTGGCAGCCCCACCATTTCCCAAATGGTTTTCCCCACGAAAACCTTATTGAAACTGTTTCTCCCTATAAGTTTCATTTGGTTAAGGATTCGCTTCCCCCTTCAGAATCAATTTATTTGTGTGGTTCCGGTAGATGCCTCTTCTTGTAATGTTTATATTTACCCCCAAATACTCGCAATCACCTGTCTCTCCCACACTCAGAAGTTTGCTGCTCCCTTCTGGAATGCTGAACTCACCCACTCTCCACCTTCGAGTGGGGTCCACTTTGCGGCCCACAGGTATAATTTTGCTCTTGCTTTCATTAAGTTCGAATCTCCATTTGCTCCCATATTTCCCAACAATTTCCAGCATTTTCGTTAGCCCCTCTTCGCTTTCTGACACTAGAACCATATCGTCTGCCAAAAATAGCCCTGGGATCTTCAAGTCCCTAACTGCTACCCCCTCCTCGCTACGCAGGAGTTCATCTCCTAAACTTTTGATGTACAATGCAAACAGGATCGGCGAAAGGATACACCCCTGTTTTAGGCCTATCTCCATAGGCACACGTTTTGTTGTAATGTTCCCCAGGCTAAGTTCACTCTGTACATCTTTATATTATGCTTTCATAATTCCAACAAACTCGCCTCCTAAGCCCATAGCCTCCAGCTTGCGCCACATACCTTCCCTCCATACTCTATCGTATGCCTTTTTGATATCCAAAAAGGCCATAAACATCTTTTTCTTTTTTGCTTTCGCGGATTCTATCATTTGGGATAGTGTGAAAAGATGGTCAGTAACTCTCCTTCCCTTCCTGAAGCCATTCTGGATTTCTCCCAAAAAACCCTTTCTCCTCAATCACCTCCTCTAGTCTCCCATACAGGTCTTTACAGAAAACCTTTCCAATGTTGCTACTGACAGAGATCCCTCGATAGTTATCCAAAACGTCTTTTTCCCCCTTTTTGTGAATAAATGTTACTTTACTTTCTTTCCACTCCTTTGGGACCTCTTGATTTTCTATGGCTAGATTGAATAGGGCAGTTAGGCTTTTCACGAGTTCCTCTCCCCCTTTTTTGATAAACTCGTTAGGAATTTCATCCACTCCTCCCGTTTTTCCATCCCTTAATTTTGATATCACCTTTCGCACCTCCTCCGTTTTAATTTCGCTGCACACGAAGCTCGATAGGTTTTCCTCGACCTGATTCGGACACTCTGGTGGGCTCCCCATGCCCCATCGCTTATCGTTTACCCTTTCCCAGTGCTTGACTAGTTCTGATGCGACTTGATCTTGCTCGTCTGTAACTCTGCCATCTACTTTAATACTCTGTGGGTTACTTCCTTTGTTACGTTTATTCACCCATTTCCAAAATACGTTCGAACTCGACCCCCCTGTCATTCTTATCGTCCCAATAAGACTGCTATTTCGTACTCTCCGATTATCGTCTTTAATCTTATTTACTTTATTTCGTGCTTGGTGGTATTCTTCCTTAGCAACTGTGGCCTCATTGCTTTCCGCCCCCTTAAGTTTTCTACTGTATGCAGCACATTTAGCTTTTCTTCCCTTTATGGCCCTTTTCAGTTCTTCATTCACTCTGTACTTAAGTTCCCGTGTTGGCACCCTGACCTTTCCTACACTTTCCTTTCCTGCCTCCTTCAGGCTCGCAACTATGACGTCGGCCATCTTCTGGACACTGCCCCTCTTGGGTACGGTTGCAAGCTTTGGTTTCAGTATTTCATTGAACTTCACCCAGTCAGCATCTTTTTTGAGTTCCCAAATCTCCTTAGAACTTCCTTTGCTTTTTACTAGAGTTTTGGCCCTGATCGTCACTGTAATCAAGTTGTGATCACTATCCACCTCCATTTTACCCTCATCATCCACTTCTACCCCTATCACCTCCCTCCATAAATTAATATCTGTGAGGATGTAGTCGATTGTTGATTTTCTGTCATTCCTCTCCCTCCCAGGTCCATTCCCCTTACACCTCGCGTCCCTGTTCAGAATCTTCAGACCGAGCTCGTTTGTGAAGTTCAACAGCTTCCTTCCATTCCTATTGACTTTATTGTCCCCACCCTCTATGCCTTCTTCATCATTACCTATGTGGCCATTAAAGTCACCCATCAGAATTATTTCGAGCCCCTTGTTTTGTAATTCGGTGATATTGGACCTCAGTGTTGAGTATATCGAATCATTCCATTCGGGTTTGCTTCCCTCCACCGCACAATACACAACCCCAAGGGCAATACTTTTGTTTTTCAGACTGATCCTTACCCATCCAATTTCTTTCGATACCTCAGCCGGGGTGCTGATGTTTTCCATGTCTGTGATCAGCGATGGTTTTAAATCCTCTTTAATGTACATGCCTACCCCTCCCCCTTTTTTCTGGCTTTCCGTTCGCCCTACACCTATCCATACGTACCCCCTTACTTGGTCTACCCGCTCCTCGTGTCTTACCCACGTTTCGCTTAAGCCCATGACTTCAAACTCCTCTGCCTCAATCAATGTAGCAATTTCACTTACTTTCCGGTGGAGACCCTGGATGTTGCTATAACCCACTTTCAGGGTGTCAAGGTTCATTGGCTTCCGCCTACTGGTCCCTTTATTATCTAGTCCCTGTATGTTTGTATATCCCACTTTGTGTACCTGTTCTTTCCTTGGGAAGCTATTCAACAGTACAATCTCACCTGTTAAAAAAAATGCATACACCTTGCATCACAGATGTTATTTTTATTTGATTTTCTGATTCAGTCTTAACTTTGGAATATTTCATTGATGTGTGAATGTGTCATGACCATTTCATAAACTTGTCAAGAAAAAGACTGCCTGTATAAATGGTAAAGCTAAAGAATAGGGGACTCCCCAATTTATTTTAAAAATACCTGGTTGCCTCCATTTTTCTGTGTGTATTTTGATTCCATAACATGTTCCTAACAAATAATAACTGTTCAAAGTCTCTAAATATCATATTTATTAGTTATTTTAACCCTTTTCATGCTGTAAATTTTACACACTGAGAAACAAAACCACCACCTTGAAGTGGACTAAAATGGGAGACATCGATAATGGTTCAAGGTCTGTATAGTGAGGGTAAGGGTTAGCAGTGGCTTGCTAACCCTTACCCTTATTATACTCACTCCAATGATTTCTCCCATGTTTTAGATTTTCTTTTCATGCAGCAGGTGGCACTTTATAATACAATCTGAACACAGGAAAGTGTGGATCATTATACAGCTCACAAAATGGGCTTATAAAAATTACTCGAGAGTTAAGTCCAATTTTTCATTAAATTTATTAAAAATATTATAGGGGTCATGGTGGCGCATTGAACTTTGGGCCGAGAGGTCCATGGTTCGATCCCTGCCAGTGGTTACTGCATTGTGTCCCTGGGCAAGACACTTAATCCCGATTGCCATGTGGGGGCACGGTGGTGCTGTGTACTAAGGTGTAATGCACATCGATGGTGCACCTGTCTTCAACCAATGCTAACCCTGCTTATGTGGAGTTAGTACGTTGGGGAGTCTAACAGTTGCTCGCTGTTGCTCACTGGTTCCCTCTGGGTACTCTGGCTTCCTCCACCTGTAAACTGTTTGACATGAGGTGACCCTGGCTGTCAAAAGTGTTGTTTAACTCCAATAAATAAATTAAAAATATGATGGAGTGTAGTGAAAAATGAAAAAAATTCCGGAGACCAGGTATTAGTAAAATAAATTGCAGAGTCCCCTATCTTCAGCTTTACCTTTTAAATCTCTACCAGAAAGAAATTAACCCTCTGCATGACATAATGTAATGCTGGCATGTTGAAATTGTTCTTAATCTCCAATAAGCAACCAATTAACCCTCTGCACACTGATGTTAAAATATCAAAATCAGAGGAGTAAATTTTTCCTTTAATGCAACAAGGAATTTATCCACATGAATAAATACTGTTTAAACAATATTTATTCAAAGAGAAATATGATATAATACATACAAGTAACTGTTAATATTAATTCAAGCCAGAAAATAAGCAGACTGTCATCTGCAAAATGAGGTCCCCAGAGGGTGAATTTAGTGATGCTACCCTGCACAGCAGGGTAGCATCACTAAATTTACCCTCAGTGAACCTCAATCTGAATCAGGGTCTCAAAACTAAACAGAAAGAGGTACCCAGAGGATAAATTGGCCCACTGTATGGGATAGCATCATCAAATTTACCCTCTGGGGACCTCATTCTGCAAATGTCAGACTGCTTATTTTCAGGCCTGTTAATATCACAGTAGCTGTACAGAGGATATAATACCGAAGTATGCACTATAGCAATACAAACAGAAGTAAACGATGGTGCAAATGGAAAAGATTCAGCAGAAAGCTTTGAGCTTATATAGGCTGTCTCCCAGAGTATATCAGACAATTGAAAAATATATGGGTGATTGCAAATACTGAGTGAAATATTGTTTAAACTAGCTATCAATGGCAGATAGGAAGTAAGAAATGTGAGATTTTGAATGAAGTAAGAAAGAGAAAAGCCACAGATGAAACCAACTTGAAGGCAGTGATTCTTACCAGCAACAGACCCAAGAGCGCAGCCTGTATGTCTCCACTGATAAGAGCATCATTGTAGACTGAACCAAATCCACAAGTGAACCATTCCTACTGTGGATGCAGCTTGCAGGTATCCAATAATAACCCTGACAAGACAGTATTATTGCAGAGAGACAGCCCATGCGCAGACATCGGACAGTCCACGGGAATGTATTGTGGCTTGGAAAGCTGTTGTACAAGATATGAATAGTGGCCGTATTATGGATGCATTTACGCTTAGTATATTTAGCAGTTTAGTAGCTGACACATTTGTTAACAGGTCCCACAATTTCTGAATAAAAAAACCTGAATAAAGTAAGTTAGGACCCACTGGTGCATTTAATCATGAACTCAATTCCCTCACACTTATGGCTACGCATGCACTATAGCTCAGCTAAAACATCCACTCTGTATGATATAATCTTGCACTACGCTGAAGACTAGAATGCTTTCGGTGTGGCTCAGTCGTTCAGACCCAAACAGAAGCATAGATCTGGAGAAATCAAAAGAAAACGGCAAAGTGTTAATTGCTAAATTACATACATCTGCATAGTTTGGGCAGAACAAGAGAAATTTTCAGTTGTCTCCAAGTCACCACATGAATCTTGTTTGACAGAGCTTAATGAGTTGCATTTTGGAAAATTGGTTACTTGAAATTTTATTATTTTGATATCAGTTTGCAGAGGGTTAATATATCATTTATAATAGAACTAGCTGGCTAAACTGTTCCAGAAAGGTAAGCTCCACCCACAAGACTGAAAATTTATTGTTACTTTGCATATCAAGGGAGATAATCAATTATTGCCCACTCGTGGAAAGTGACCAGTCCATGGCCGCCGAACTTTGACAGATAATTCTGTCAAATAAAATGTAATTGTATTAAATTAATATGTACATAGGATCTGCAATATTAATTATTTTCTCTCAATTAATTGAAGGTGCTGGGGATAGGTGCAGTCAGCTTAGAGCAAAGGATGAAATTTTGAGAGTGAACAGAGTAGATGTTACAGATATGCGGCAGTATGAAGCATGGAATCTCCTCAAGTTCTTACCAGAAGGGAAAGTAAAGCTGCGGATCAGAAGATATGAAGACTGAAATGACTTGTACACTTCCTCAATGGAGACATTAAGCTTTTTACAAGACTGATCCATAGTTCTCTTACCTCTCTTTGCATGTAGTTACTGGTCAATCAACTTCTTCGGCTTTCTGCCAATTAGATGCCCACCGGTCACTTCCATCAATTAGTTTGGGAACAAATGACTTATCATTAGCTCTGTACCACTTCAACTTTTCATATGGCAACTTGAAAAAATCTACTCATTGTAAAACAATGAAATTACAGTCCAAATTTGTCCCATTTTTATTTTGCAACCATTCCTTTTGACACCATCATTGGAACAGATTTGTTGACTTCACTCTGTTGAGGGGTAATAAGCTTCCATTCGAAATAGAAAGAGTTGTGAAGGAGAGAAAAACATCTGTCATGTTTTCTTTTTTTGTGGGGGCGGGGAGGTGGCAGGAGGTGAATAAATGATCCAGATTTTGAGGCACTCTTGTTATATTCTTGACACTAAAATATTTTTTAATATTTTCAAAAGATAGATAAATCTAGCCAGACAGATTACATTAGTTGAGTATTAATATCTATAAATTATTATATAACTTTGCTGTGAATCCCTTTCATACTAACAAAACTAGTAACCAGTTATGCTTATGCTTCTTTAACCGTTAAAGGCCTAATTCTGATAATTGTTACTTTAACTACAGCAGTACCCAACATATAGTCTTTAGGTAAACTTTCAGGGTTAAATTCTTGGTACCTTATCAGTAATTTCTAGGCAAGTCTTGGCTGCCTATGTAGGCTGCCAAGACTCTCCTAGAAACAACTACTCAGCCACACTTTACCCATCATTACTAAAGCAAAGAGCACACAACCAATTATTTTTCAATGGATCACCGCAATCGAATTGTCAGTGAAATGTTATGCCCGATCCCTAGGGGACACGCATTGTGATATTTTTATACTGTACCAATGACCCAGACATAGCTGGTGCTAACTCTTAAAATATAGGGCCAAACACAAATTTTGCCCCCCAATCCCCAAAATTTGCATCTAAAACCAAAGAAAACATGTCCTGAAAGGCCCTCCACACTTCGCCCCTACTGCGCATGCGCAGTGTCAAGGACGTTCCGAAATTGGCGCCATTAATCATTCTAAGTTTGGCCCTTCATCAGTTAACATCTGACTGATCTTTGTGCTTATAAATCTCAGTTTAAATGATGCCAGACACATAAATATTAGTGAAATGGTGATTCTAAGGAGGATAGAGAAGGAGGAGAGGAAAAAAATGTGTGACAGAATATTATCAGGGCTGTAACTTAAAAATTTTTAATGAAATTATGTTAAGTTACCTATTTTCGAGGCAGCAGCCATTTTGTTGTCATTCTGATTATTTAGTTACACTGTTTTTTAAGTGTTTTCCTCTCTCCCTGTCCTTTAAGTCCCCCCTTGCTATTCTCCCATGCTTTTGGCATAGTTTTTGTAATTATTATTACTAAATTTTCTTGGGAGTTTTAGCTGAATAACAGAATGAATTCTGTTCTTTTCCCCATGTTTACGTCTTCACCTACGGGTGGTTAGGCGTTGTGTTCTGCATCTACCATCTGATGTTCTGCAGTTTCTTCCCTGGAAGTCTCTGTTTTGCATCAGATAGTGTATTTTTGGTAACTGATTTCGGGCCTGGGTGCCTGGAGTCTTATTTTAGTGTTCTTACACTCATTGTTTACATTTACAACAGCCCTCTGTGTGAGGGGGAGATTTCTGGAAAATAATATCTTGATGTTATTTTAATCATAACTAGATACATTATTATTGTTCGTAAGTGTTGAATAAATTGTTTAAAATATTTTTAAAATTTTTGTCCACACTTAGGCTTGGGATCCATTGGGGCTCAACGTTACTTTTCAGAAACTTGGGCTGTTCTGAAAAAATATTTTTTCAAAATATTTTGATTTCAATTATTTTTTCTATATTAATGGATCATATTATTATTATGTATTTTGATTGCCAGGGGTTAGTGCGAGTACCAGGACTTGTTTTCTTTTCACATTGAAAGGATATTGATCAATTGTATTAAGAGGAAGTCTTCCTCTGACTTTATAATCATTCTATATGTGGTCAGTGTACTCGCATTAACTCCTGTTCTGTATCGTATGATTTCGATGACAATATGGGAAGCGTATGTCACGGTATGTTATTGGGGATTTGGACACTCCGGTCCTTTCTCCGCAGGGTCACTCTACTTTATCAATTTCTATTTCAGACGATCAAGATTAGGGTGATGTATCTGTGATGTCTTCCAACAGTGTGCCTCCGTCGTCACAATTAATGAAGGGCTAGCGGAAAAGTGCTCATGTAAATACGCCAATTGCCTAAGAGGACCCTAGTAGGTTCGACGGCCTTTGACGTCCGCTAGCTCGCCCGGTGTAGCGTCCATTCACCGAATGGTTCGGCAGCCGGGTTCGTCCGTTGCGGTCTAGAAGGAATTTTGGGGTGATGCGAGCACTATAAATTAACCTAATGCACACCCAGTGACGGCGGATCGGAGGGAGAACGGAGGAAGCCTTTTAGTCCGGTTCATAGCTCGTTCCGGTCCATCCGGACGGCAAGCGAGAGAGGTCCCCTCTCTCGTTCAACAACATCTGGCCCCAGATGTTGTGGTACAAAATGTTTCGCAAGCGGAGCATACGTCCGTCGCTCGGGACGCTCCGTTGTATAGGCAGTCCGCGGAGACTGCTAAGGCTTCCTCTTCTCGTCAGCGCACACGACCGCACCTTGGCTGCGTGACCGCCGATATATTACCAGCTTCGCCGATCAAGGATTCTTCGGCGACCAGGTCACACCATCCGGTAGCCAGGGACACGAGGCCTGCAGACTCCGGGCGTTCGCATAGGAAGTGTGCGGGAGTCAACGTACACGGAGCTTCCGGCGGCATTGCATCGTAAGACCGCTACTGCACAGGCCTCGGGAACGGACGTGCTTTCCTTAATAGCACAGTTTATCGCAGCATCCCAGCATCAACTGAATCTGTCGCATATTTTTTATCCGACGATGCTGGGTCGGGACGCTCCGCGGAAGCGGGTACGGACGTCCGAAAGTTTCATCCGGTCCGACGGGATACCGAAAGGGATTTGGAGGATTTCGAGCTTTCCCTTTCGGAACAACATATGCTGTTGTGTATGTCATCTGACTTGGTCTTCTACAGCTTCTTTCGTCGGACCAGAATGCTGCGATGCCGGATAAGAAACTGATAGCGTCGGTGGACTTAGAAATTTTTGGTTCGGTTCAGGGACATCGTCCCTCAGTTCCGACATAGTCCAATAATGTCACACAAACTTTTGAATTATTGAACGACGCTATATATATTATTATTTTATGCTTGCTATAACCAAGCATTTCTGGTTTCTTGTTCGCAGAGTTACGGAGATGTCTTTCAAAAGTGAGCCTCTGTCGTCATAGTTAATGAAAAGCTAGCGGCAATAAGTGCTCATGGAATATGTCTATCGCCTACGGAGTGACATTCGCTAGCTCACCCGGTGTAGCGTACATTCATCGAATGGTTCGGCTGCCGGGTTCGTCCGTTGCGGTCTAGGAAGGAGATTTGGGTGATGCGAGCACTTTAATTACTTTAGTACTCACCCAGTGACGGCAGATTGAGGACAGATCGGAGGAAGCCTGTTAGTCCGGTTCCTGGCTTGTCCAGGTCCATCCGGGCTGTGAGCGAGAGAGGTCCCTCTCTCGTCCAACAACATAGGGGACCGCATGTTGTGGTTCAGATATTTTACATTCGGAGCATATGTCCGTCGGTCGGGACGCTCCGTTATATTGACAGTCCGAGAGACTGTCCTTAATGCTTCCTCATCCTCACAGCAGGGCACACGACCGCACATTGGCTACGTGACCTCGAGTATCCGATCAGTTTCGTCATTCAGTGATTCCACGGCGAATAGGTCGCGCCATCCGGTAGCCAAGGGACACGAGGCCTATACACTCTGTTCGCTCGCATATTGGTAGTATGCACGGGGTAACGATCACGGAGCTTCCAGCGGCAATGCATCGTAAGACCGCTTCTCCTCAGGCCTCAGTGACGGACGTGCTATCCGAGTTAGCACAGTTGTTTCGCAGCATCCCAGCAATTGACAGTTTCTCGGTCGAATCAGGAATTATCCGACGGCGCTGGGTCGGTGCGGTCCGCGGTTGCATCAGGTACGGACGACCGAACGCTTTATAGGGTCCGACAGGATGGCGAAAGGGATTCGAAAGATTTCGAGTTTTCCCTTTAGTAGTATCGGAAGCTGCCTTTCATATCTTCTGGCATTATCTTCCAGTGATTGTTATTTCAGACTTCATTGCTGCGATCTTGGATAAGAGACTTATAGCGTCATTGGACTCGGATTTTTTCGATCGGTTCAGGGACATTGTCCCTGACTTACCGACGCAGTCCAATATTGTCATTACAACATGTGTTTTATTTTTTGACGCTATATATATATATATACAAGCCTGCTACCAAGCATGATAGTTTAGTTT
Organism: Pictodentalium vernedei; assembly: GCA_031216915.1. Classification (NCBI taxonomy): domain Eukaryota; kingdom Metazoa; phylum Mollusca; class Scaphopoda; order Dentaliida; family Dentaliidae; genus Pictodentalium; species Pictodentalium vernedei. The sequence goes on from CM062293.1 coordinate 150,752,050, forward strand.
CTTGTCCGCGTTGCTCATTTCTGCCATTTTATCATTTATACGAATAGTTTATTTTGGCAGAGCAGGGCATACCGAGAGTTCATATGCGTCTAGACGGTGTGGTTAAAGACTGCATATATTCTTTTTCGCCGTTTATGTCTTTTCCAATTTCAATGTTGGAAACGACATGATGTATAGTAGACTTAACTTAGACGCTTTATCATACGTAATCCGCCTTACTGAGGCGTTATCATTACGTCTTCAAGAAAAGATTTACGGGATATTATTCTCAATGTAATTTCTTTTGAGGGCAGTAGTTTGTTCACGTATAACTCCGCCCTTCAGTGGCTGATTGGAGTTGGTTAGACGTGACGCAGCCCTAGCTACATCCACACGCGTGGATAGTAAGGTTAAGAACTCTCTCAGAGTCGCTTCGTTCTCGGAGGAGCTTCTCTTCGACGGCAACTTTTCGGCAATCCATGAATTTCTCGATTTACACGTTCTCTTGTCTATCTAGTGTTACAAGAGATTCAGACTGGGGCAAACATTCGGTGGTTGACTCAGAGAGTGCCACCGCAGTTGCCGGACCCGAGTGTGGCTGTTATGACGGTTGCCAGTCAAACAGATTGGGATATAATACTGATCCCTATGGATTCGAAGTGCCAGGGTCTTTGGGTTCCGCAGTCTCTTAGCAATCAGTTTTCTTCCGCGGAATAATGTTTTTTAGGCTTGCTTTATGTCATTGCATGAACATTATTCAGAAACGCATGCCCAAATCCTGTCCTTTAATTCGACAGTAGTGGCGTATCTCCGGAACCAGGGAGGCACTCTTTCGTTTCCGTTATTTAATTTAATGGAAAGAATCCGTCTGTTGGTTATAGTACACCAAGTTCTGTTTTGGTCCGTCATATTCCGGGTCGTCTGATTGTTTTACCGGACTCCCGTTCTCTTACGGGTCGCTTGTTGCTGTCAGAATGGACTCTCAACAAACAAGTATTCAATCAGATTTGCTATCTATGGGAGCGCCCAATGATGATTTATTTACGACACAGCTTGCTAATCAATTGCAGACGTATGTGTTGGCTTGTCCAGATCTCTGAGCTAATGTTGTTAACGCTCTATTGATCTATAGGACGGAATGATAGGATACGCGTATCCTCCGGCGCTGTTGTTTCAGCAGGTATTGCCAAGATAAACAACCACAATACATTTCTGTTGATAGCATCTCTATCTTCACAGAGATCATGGGTAATTTACTGTCTTGTCTACTGTGGGTCTTAACGTGAAATCTTCCTCTATGTGAGGATCTTTTTTCACTGGGTAAATCGTGTCATCTTTATCACAACCCACAAGGTCGCAACCTTCATGTATTCCGTTGTGTGGTCCGTATTGCATTGTAAGCACTGTACTGGACGAGCTTTGGACGCGATTTCTTACTATAGGAGATCCTCTTCTTCGCTATTCTATGCGGCTAAAGTGGAGGCTCTTCCGTCGTTGGTGTTGGGATCATTATGTTCATATTGTTGATCCCTCCATACTACTCATTGCAATTTTTTAGTATACTTGTTTCACAAGATCTACTGCAGCCTGTTATTATTTAGGTTATAGGTTTATGTTACCTCATACCTATGCACTCTACGATAGTTTACAATTGAGTCTTTTGTCTCTTTATCTAAGTCAGTTAGTAACTTTTTGATAAATAGACTTAGAATCTTTAGATTAAATTCCTATATGGATTTTAACTTCGGTTCTTATTTAGCTAAGTAATCATTTGAGCCTCTGGAAACAGTAGTTTTCAAATTCTGACCTTTTAGACAGTAATTCTGTTGGTTTCTCTTTTACTGTAGAGTCAGTGAGTTTCATGCACTATCGATGGATGATTTTCACTTTTGTAGTTTCGGAATCACTACTTCCGTTACTATTTAGGTTGGATTTTTGCATAAGAGTTAGGCTCCTATTATCCGGAACCTATTATTTTAAGGTCCTTCCGTCTTCGTATGGGCATAGGCCTTTACTCTTTCCGGGTACAGTTTATGTATTTATAAACAGATATCTGTTTATTACTATGGGCGTAAGCTTCTTCTGTCTTTGATGCCTAGTAGAAGGACGTTACGCTCCATTTTATTGTTAATGGATTCTATTAACTATCGGTACTGCTTATGGTATATCATTGACTTAGCAGTTGTGCTTAAGATTTCGGCTCATGAAGTAAGAGTTCTTCTACTTCTTGGGCTTACATTAATAGTGTCGCTATTATAGATTTTTGAAGGCCGCTCATTGCGCTCAGCCATCCACATTCATGAATTTTATCTCAGAAATATCGAGTCCATTTCTGGAGGCCTCTATTGTTAGGTCTATTATCTACTGCTCAGAATGTCATTCACTTAACAGTTGCTACTATAGCTAGGTAGGCTGTCTGTTTCGGCAGTGTCTCCGTTCTGCTGCCCTCTTCGCTCTGGGCTATTTGACCCAGGGCAAGAAAAAGGGGGGGGGGGAGGGTGTTCCCTTGGGTCACCTGTTTTACTATGAAAACAAGGGGATACCTCCTCCGGAGTTAGTAATTCTGAGCTGTTATTGGGATGGTTGTTTAGTGAGAAGTTTAGGTTTTTAAAATTCATTCAAGTCTTAGTTTTTAAAGTATAGCTTTTGAATATTGCATATGTCAACGGACATGATTATGCAATCCTCAGACACTTTTAGGAGTATAAGAGTCTCTATTCTATAGACTTACTTTATTTATTGGCTTACTTTAAAAATTATTAGTATAAGGATTATATTGGATATTAATAGAGTACATGGATGTATGAAGCTCAATTTTGGAAGGTGTTGTATCTTTCTAATTTATCATAAATAAGAAAGATACATGTAAGGCCTATTATTTCTTTTTCCCTACAGGGGATGACTCTATTTTATTTTATTGAGCGTATTCCATTTTGCTCTATGTCCTTGGCCCTCCAGCCTTTTTACTATTCAGCTATGTCTGGGTCATTGGTACAGTATAAAAATGTTAAAAAATTTATAGTAATTTCTATATTTTTTATACTTACCAATGACCCAGACGGGGATGGCCCTCCCAGGAGTTGGGAACTCTTGCCTCCCCGCTGAGTACATAGCGCTTACCAGGCACTGGTTATTAGAATGATTAATGGCGCCAATTTTGGAACGTCCTTGACACTGCGCATGCGCAGTAGGGGCGAAGTGTGGAGGGCCTTTCAGGACATGTTTTCTTTGGTTTTAGATGCAAATTTTGGGGATTGGGGGGCAAAATTTGTGTTTGGCCCTATATTTTAAGAGTTAGCACCAGCTATGGCTGGGTCATTGGTAAGTATAAAAAATATAGAAATTACTATAAATTTTTTAACTTTTCTCAAGACTGTATGCCACGATTCTGCAAATCTGTCAATGATATGACCTGTTCAATATGGCACCGCGCAATAAGCGAAAGTTCATGTGAAATAATTCCAAACGCTGATTGATTTTTAGAATTTGTTCCATTTGACCATGTTTGGCAGAATGGATACACAAGCGATTTTATGGGCGATCTGTTCGCGGCAATAGTAAAATCGAGCGAAAATATCAAACATGCTTGATCGGTGCAATCGACCTGGATAGCCAAGTTCAGTCGGCATTGCCGTACTGAGCAGAAAAGCAAAATTTAGAAGCAATTTCAAAATCAGCGCGATCCAGTAAAAAATAATTGCTTGTTTGCTCCTTGCTTAAGTAGACTGTCAAAGAGTAGCAAAATATTTAACAACCCCCAGCCCTTTAAGCTTCAAGGGCTAAACTCCTATGAGCATTAGCAATAAATAACTCAGATCTTAAAATCCCAGTTCACAATGCTATTGGATAGAAGTATAATTGGTTTTGCTTTCAAACTTCATACAAAATGGTTGATTGCACACAATATATTACACATTGCTTATATGTATATTTTGTTATTATTATTTAAAACAATTAAAGCAATTATTTTTTGTGTTCACTATGACAGGTGCTCATATATTTGCATTTAAAATATTTCTGTTCATCAGGATTATTCATTATTTGTAGTTTGTAATTTTTTTTTACAGTAGTAGACAGAACAGGTTGTAAGATAAGCACACACACAGCATTCCATTTTTTTGTTTTTCCTTCATGAATATATAGAATCAGCTTCAGTATTATTTTTTGTAAAGCTTTTAGAACTTTCCAAGATATGACGAGGGTGCTGATAATGTATCATAAGTTGTTATTAGTATTTACTCTACTAATTACTCAGACTGATTTAATCTCACAAACTCTATATTTTCATTCAGAATTAAGTCTTTTATTCATAAGGACTGTGTATAATTTTGTTAGGTACCTCATCTTCGAGATCTGAGAGCTCAGTGGATTTCAGCATCTTTTCACTAGAAAATTTGAATTTTTCTTTCTATAAAGTTGCAGGCAAATGGTCTGGTAGACTTTCATCAGCATTTATGGATGAATAAAGCTTTCAAGCCTGCAATTTTATTGTACAGCTTTCAGCCTTATTGCTAACTGTAACAAGACAGTAATTTCTTGTTGAAGGATGCTAGTATAGCTGAAGCAGAAAAAAATTGTTTTCTCCATTCTTTATTTTCATGCATCACATGTGATAAATAGAGGATATGGAATGAGTGTTTTTCTCATATAATATTTATGAAACGAGTCTTAGAATTTTCCATTTTGGCGAGCCTCTGGCAAGCCCAAATGGAAAATTCGGACGAGTTTCATAAATATTATATGAGAAAAACACTCATTTCATATTCTATTTATCATATGACACACACACGCACAAATTAGCCACTTAGTATGACTTTTTAACCCATCACCTAACTTGAGTTGCAGACGGCACTTGGAAAAAACATCCTTGTATAACTAAAGAAAGCGCGTTCCAATGAGGGGTCATAACCTATGTTCTGGAAGCAAAAAGTGAAAATATAAAAAAAAATGAATGGTATTTTTCTTGTAGGTAAAAGATTAATACAATATATATAACCCACCCTAAACAGGACAGATAACGTAAATTCTCCCTATTGAAATTATGCAAATGTGACCCAGTTGTATTTTGTTTAGCCAATCAAATTGTCCAGTTTTGAAATTGACCAATGAAAGCTCCCAACTCTAATTATGCAAATTATGAAAATGTGGTCCAGTTGTATTTTGTTCAGCCAATCAAATTGTCTAGTTTTGAAATTGACCAATGAAATTGACTGAAGGCTTTATTTATCACTGATTAATATGAAAACAAAATATCAAATGTTTTAAAGTGAACAAAATGGACGAGTGATATGATAAAAGAAAACACTGAATAAAATAAATTTTTATCTAAAGTCTGCAATTTCCCCCTGGGTGTACTATTGTTCAGGGATTACCAAATAATTCCACTTCATAAGAAAAACTTGAGATAACTTTGTTGTCTTGTTCCTTGAGGTAACAAATATTTTCTGTCTCAGTCACCTTGAGGAAGTGGAGCAGTGCTTGAAAATAGTGGTAAATAAGTTCTGCTTTAATGGTATAATATCACCTGGTAACTAGTACCTGGGATGTGAGGACTTTGAATGGGTAACATAATCCTATTATTGTTTAAACTCCACTGACACTTGTGTCGCAGTCACAATTCAACCATATGTGCTGAAAGAGACCTTAACCACCACCCCCACCTTCCCCATTCACAAAAAATGAAAGTTCTGTCTCAAGAAGTATACCTAATAATATTTTAATATTGACTTGTACAAGTATGTCTCACTTATTTACTAGTATAGCAGTCTTCTGTCATTTAACCTTTAAAGGCCTTCATCTGACGTAGACAGTTTTTTGACTCGTGAACAGGTGACACAACCTATAGCCTTTGTGTTGACTTGCCAGTTAAATTCAAAGTTTACTGGCCATTTTAGTCAAGACTTGGTTGTCTTTATAGCTTTTTTGCAGCGAATACTTGACAAGAAGCCACCAAAAAAGCGATAGGAATAAAACTTGTCATGTTTTTACAAAATTGGGGACAATTATCAAGTTCTTAGAGCTTAATACTAACAATAAATTCATTTTTCTGTGCTATTGCCTCATGGAAAACTGACAAGTGGACAAGAACAGTGTGTTCCACAAACTGATTAATAGAGAAACCATGTAAATTGAATATAGTCGTAAAATTCATGTTAACTGGTAGAGTGCTAAATTATTTTTGGCCATCAAATCTTGTACACATGTCTTGCCTTGTTATAATTTGTGGGAGAGTGCCTATGGGCACTCTCCCATAAATTGTAACAAGGCAAACCCTTGCAGGCTAATTAATATCACTTCAAAGATAATACAAAGCAAATGCACTGAACATGAGCCTTCAAGCTGTGGTACCTGTTCTTCTGAATAAAGCCCAAATATGGGCTTCTAGCACTCTACCAGTTAACTCCTTACATGCTGCTGGCAGATATTCCTGCAAAGACAGGATTTCTCTTAAAACTGAAATAAGTATAATTTTGTTACATTTAATCAACTCTTCCCCCTGTAAATTGAATGGAGTTTTTCACCAATTCCTTGAGTTAAATTTAGTTGAATTTTCAGCAAATCAAATCATGGGTGCTTAACAGCAGCCATGACTAGATTTGATGAAAAATATCTTGAAAATACTCAGCGGGTCAAGAGTTAATTGCTTATAATTGTAAAATATCAAATTATTTACCATACCGAAACATAGCCTGTGACCATCATAAAGTTTATTTTTAGTATCACTTGGAGGAGGTCTGAAAGCTGGCTTGGTTTGATATAAAAAAAAAATAAGTTTCAGTTTTTCACAACAGGAATCCTGAACACTTACAGAACTGTGATCATAAAGAGGGGTCATGAAATACTAATCGAGTCTAAATAAAATTATGATGTGATTGATGACACTGATGAAAAACATTTTCAGTAAAAATGACTGAAAATTGGTACAAAATCATGATTTCTTTGATGAGCTGAATGTCAGTGATGAAACTTAGATTTTTACCTGTGTCGCCAGCGGCAGAGCAAGTCTAGTAACCGCTCGACTCTGTCCGTCAGTCCATCCGTCAGGCCATCCGAAGCACTTCTTCCGTCAAAGTTTTCTTGGCTTCTATGAAAGGAAATGATTTTATATTTGGTCTACCACTTCATAATGATGAGTTGTATCGTGTATCTAATTTTCAGATCTGCCGTGCAGGCACTTCCTGTTTGCCGATACTTTGAAATTTGACTGTACTCACTGAACATTGAAATTTTTCGTCACACTTTTCTCGGCTTCTATGCGACTGTTTCATTCAATATTTCACCTGGAGCTTGATAATGTTGAGTTGTATCGTGTATGCAATAATCAATTGCATGCAGCGACGCAGGTCCAGACCCGGTATTGGTCTTGTTATTCTAAGATGTAGACAGTTGTAAATTCTTACCTTGTCATCGAGCTAAAACAACACACAAATCAATATCCTCAGTGCAGATGTGATTCTTTTCCAAATTATGAATAAATCATTCATTGGTCATTGATTTTGAATTTTGATTTTCTCTGGATTTAGTCACCATTGTGTATGACTTCTTCAACTCCTTGCATGCTACTGGCCAGTTTTCCCAGGACAGGATTTCTGTTGCCCCTAAAATAAATAAAATTTGGGTACATTTAATCAAATTTCCCCCTGTAAATATAATGCACTTTTTCACCAGTGATTTCTTGAGTTATATTTAGACGAATTTTTCATCAATTCTAGTCATGGCTGCTGTAAAGATTAGATTTGATGAAAATTGTTCTGAAAATATGAGCATGTCGGTTACTTGAGGGTTACGCAAATTGTAAAATATGTGAATGAGTTACATGTGATGACTAAATAATACAACATAAATTCCTAAACCTGCATGTTTGCCAATCAGACTTGACAGTCTTTCAGAACTATTTTGACTCAAAGGTTACATGTTGAATCTACATATGAATCAAGTGTATTGCTGTTTACATCATAACAGAATTTCCACCAAATGAAATAGCAAAAACTAACCAAAGCAAGATTGTACATTCTTGCTATTTATTTTGGCAAATAGTCTATTAAAACTAAATAGTTGTTAAACTCTGCATCAAAGAACACATAGTCGATATTCAACACAAAACTAGAAACACCAATAGCCATGCACTTTAACAACCACATGAACAGAATCACGGGCCTTCTGTATTGTATTATACAAATACTTAACTCCGACCCAGATCATCCTAACACGACCGAAAAACGGCGTCACACTGAAATCAACTGGATTTTTTAATTAAAAATGCTCAAATCATTTGGCCTGAACAGGAAGGACTTTTAATTAAATGTTTTCATATTGGCAAATAGTCTGTCAAGACGTAAACAGCATGGCTGGTGTAGTTAAAACAGAGAAGGTGAAAAAGCATGACAACACTTTTTTTCATATAGGTTACCACCATGTTTTGTAGCATAACATGTCAACAGGTTATGATGTGAGCTCTTTATTTCCAGGTTTGAGTGGGTTTCTTGAGAATTATTTCTTGATACCATTCCCAATTGATTTTTCATCTAATCAAGTCATGGCTGCTTTAAAGCACTCATGACTTGATTTTATGGAACCACTTAGCAGTTTAAGAGTTAATGAAGAAAACTCTTGTTTACTGTGGTAAACAAGTTCCAGTTTAAAATAGGACCCAGTCACCAATGCTTGGGGTGGAAATTTTCTAAAATAGGCAACATGGGTATAAACGATTGATTAAACTTGACTTTATCGCCATGTTGTGGTCATGATTAGCTATTGTGCAGAAATATGTGACCTTAAACACCAATAAATAAATGAAGAAAACTGTGTCGATAGATGGTCGGTTGACTTCTTGCCATAATAAAGCTTCAGCCACTCACAATAACATCCTCTATTTGTTTTTATCAAATTATTTACAAATTTTAAACTCATTCTCTATGAATGTCCACGACGGCATTATTTACCTCTGTGCATGGTCACATCTCAGCTTTTCTAAATGAGTCTTTACTGATTTAAGTTAATAGAGTCTGGATTTGAAGCAAAAAATCCCAAACATGCCGTGCAGAATTGTTTTGTTTTATCCACTATTTTTAAATAATTTTACCTCAGTTACAGTGACCATTAGTAGTGACCAAGTGAATAAGTATGATGATCTCCCTTGCCGTTGGTCTCAAGTTTTACTTTTGTTGAGAATGATCTTGGTGTTCTTTGTGTGATTGATACCATTAAAGCTTATGTTCCATCTTGTGAGCAGGTCTCATTTTTTATCAGATTTGTCAGATATGTTTGGTTTCCTAAAAATATCATTTTCAGGAATCCACCAGAATCCATGATATATATTTTGTCAGGGAAAATAGAAACATTGGGCCAGCCATGGTTGAACGTTTACTCCCATAATTCCTGTTCTATTTTTATTATGACTTGTTGGCATAAAAGGTACAGCATGTGAGGAGTGGTACTCATGGAGTGGAGTTTTCACCTGAACAAAAACTTATTGTCCAAGAAAAAAGCATAAAAAGGAAATGGAAACTTTCAGCCAATGGGCCTCTGGGTTGAACTCTGAGATCCATTGGTTAAAACATTACTTATCCATCTTATGTATTATGCCTTGAATTGGCAATTATTATCTGAGTGGAAACTTAACTCAGTGAGTGATTTAGTGGTAATCCAGTCCCATATACAATATAGTAAAGTTGCAGTGGATTGGTCACTTTCCAAAGGTGAGCATATTTCCATGGATGCAGTCATTTTAGATTCCAAACACTAATTATAGGAATAATTATTAAAAATTTGAGTAATAAAGCACCAGGTAGAACCTGCTGCTTCATTAATTAAAATTTTGCTGATGTTAATTTTTATTACCTTGTAAAAAGCATGCATGGAAATCACTGTCCACATGTGAATTATGACCAGTCCATGGCAACTGAACTGTATGTGATATGAGATTTTGTTCAGTGCTGTGACTCACACTGTGAGGCTCTTGGTTGTACCTGGCATTATTCATTGTTGCAGTTTTAAAATTATTTTTATACAAACTCCATGGTTGTAATTTTTATTGTAATGAGAATCAGTTAATTGATGTTGTTAAATCACCCACTTTAAGTTTCAGAACAAATGTTAAGAACAAAGTACTTGAGGTATATTTTTTAATTTAATTCATGTCTTAATTAAATTGATATGTCTGCAAACTTTTCATAAAAATGTGTTCTACTACATTTATCTATGATTTAGTCTGAATTCACTTTAGTGTTTTTGGATTGGTTGTATCGAAACAATCACTTTTTATCTGATGGAATCTTCTTTATTGAGAAAATGTTGAACACTTGTTTTCCTTTGGTTTACTGTAACAGGGCCTTTTTTCATTCAGCAAAAAAAAAAGAAAGCGAGGCCACAAAGTTGCGAAGGCTATCCCACCAATCTTCCTCTGCCATTGGGCCAATGAGAGCCATTAAAAAGTTGTATAACTTGCTCACCAATCCCAGTAAAATAATTAGGCTTCAAACATTTAGAAAAATTTACTAGAATCTACATCCAATAACCAATGCAGAGATGGAGAGGGGGAAACCTTCTAAAATTGTATAAACATAAATGATTGGCCCAACTTCACTTTGGTGTTGTAGTCATGATATAGCCTGAAGGTGACATTAAACACCAATCCATACAGAACAGTTGTCGTGGACTGGTCGTAATCCACATGTTTGCAGTGATGTCCATGCATGTGTTTGCCAGATAATAAAAATCAGCAGCAAAAGTTTTTTTAACGAAGCACCAGGTATAACCCGGTGCCTCATTAATTAATTTTTTGATGATTATTTCCATAGTTAGTGTTTGGAATCTAATAATATTGCATCTTTTGAAATATTGCCCACTCATGGAAGTGACCAGTCCACGACGGTTGACCTTTAGGGTGAAGCTCACACTTGGTTCATTGAAAATTCAAAATATTCTTAATATTACTTAACTCCTGAATATCCTTTCTGAATCTTTCATGGGAGTGAACTTTAGCGAAATCACATCATGAAATATTCTTTGTATATATATAATAATGAATATGAGGGCATGTTTAACCCTTTACCCAACGCAGACGATAACAAAATTTATTATTTTAAATATTTTTTTAAATTTTTCAAAAAATTTCAACAAAACCATATCATGTGACCCCTCGGAACGAGCTCGATGAGCTCGTTCCAACGAGGGGTCGCATGATATGGTTTTGTTGAAATTTTTTGAAGAATAATATTTTTCCAACTGCTGAATTTGCATATTATGCGGGCGGATGCGGGCGATTTGTTGGGTAAAGGGTTAAACAGATATACTATTATCACAATGTATTTAAAAAAAAAACATTTGTGGTTGAGAGCAATGATCAAGATCTGTCTATTGTGAAAATTCATCGCATATTCATGACATATCTGTTTAATTACACTAGTATCATTAGCATAAGCTTGACATTTTTCAACCCCACTTTCCATCAATTGTTTACAATATCATGAATTAAGTTGGCTTCATTTGGATGAATTCAGCTGAATTATCGTATATGAATGTGTTATTCTGAGTTACAACTCATTTTAATGTATTATTTATTCTGAATTACAAATCATTTTAACCCTTTCCCTAATGAATCGACTGCATGTGCTCTTGTAATTTACAAATCAAGCTTTTGAAAAAAAAATTATTTAAAAAGAGATTCAACAAAACCAAGTCCTGTGTCTCCTCATCAGAATGAGCTCACTGAGCTTGTTCCAGTGAGGGCTCACATGATGTGGTTTTGTTGAAAATTTTGGAAAAATTTGAAAAAAATAGTTAAAATAACAAAATGTGGCATCGTGTGTGGTGGGTAAAGGGTTACTGCATTGTTTATTCTAAACAACTCCAAAGGGGAACCAACTATGTATATTGTATCTAGACTACAACATACAAGTCTTACATTTGAAAAAATGTGAAGTGCAAATTCATTATCTGACCCTCTGTAGGATAATACAGGCCTCAACAATTCAGGCAAATGATCGTTCTGTTCCCTTAGAGGTTACGTAAACAAAAATTGAGGTGAAGAGACTATCGGTTAACCAGAAGCATCTATCGGTTAACCAATTTTTTTTACGATCAGCATATTAGATGCCTGAACAGAAAGTAGTACACATACAAATATTACATTTGTGCTTATTATTCAGGTGTAAGCATAGTCCAAACATGGCCTGAAAGTCTGTAATATAATTTTTTGATTTGGTACGTCCTTGAAAGGACATACCAAACCAAAAAATTATATTACAGATTTTCAGGCCATGTTTGGACTACTGTAAGCATAATTAGAAACATGTTGTTACAGTTTATCAAAATTGAAATGCACTGCAGCCTGATGTATGATGGGGCCACAGCCAAATCAATTCTGGACCTATTCACCACTATATGCAGTGCTGCCAATAGAAGATGCACACCTCTTGTATGCAATGCTGCCAACAGAAGAGGCACAACTCTGTATTTCTAGTGATTGTGTATTTCTGTTTCGTTGATATTTTTATTGTCTGAAGTCATCACATGTTGCCAACAGAAGGGGCATAACTGTACATATACCTCCCAAACCTTCCCACCAGCGCAGGCCTACGACTTTCAGGATATGAAATGAAACAAATTTACTTAACCTTCAGAATACGTTAATGAACAACTAAATGGGTAACTTGTTAACCCTTTACCCAATGCAGATGATATCAAAAGTTATTATTTTAAATATAATTTTTAAAAAATTTTCAAAAAATTTTAACAAAACCATATCATTTGACCCCGCATTGGAACAAGCTCAATGAGCTCGTTCCAATGAGGGGTCACATGATATGATTTTGTTGAAATATTTTGAAAAATTTAATTTTTTCAACTGCTTAATTTGCATATTACGCAGGCTGATGCGGGCGATTCATTAGGTAAAGGGTTAATAGTTTAATAAAAATATGGAATTGTCAAGGCCTGATGATACTGTATACTATAAGGCAAGCAGAAAACAATATTGGGTGTGGTGTTGAAACAGAATAAAAACAGGGGAGGAAATGATATCAGGTAAGGCATTAAGAGAAAATGCAAAAGAAGACAAAGAGAAAATATCAGGTGAGATAGTAAGAGAGTACAATATAATACAAGGCAAAGTAAAAAACAATATCAGGTAAGGCATTGTGAAAATAATATCAGGTAAGGCATTGTGAAAACAATATCAGGAGAGGCATTGTGAAAACAATATCAGGTGAGGCATTGTGAAAACAAAATCGGGTAAGGCATTGAGAAAACAATATTAGGTAAGGCATTGTGAAAACAATATCAGGCAGGTGAGGCATTGTGATAACAATATCAGTTGAGGCATTGAGAAAACAATATCAGATACGGCATTGTGAAAACAATATCAGGTAGGTGGGGCAGAGTGAAAACAATATCAGTTGAGGCATTGAGAAAACAATATAAGGTGAGGCATTATGAAGAAAATATTAGGTGAGACATTGTGAAAACAATATCTGGTGAGACCTTGTGAAAACAATATCAGGTGAGTGAGGCATTGTGAAAACAATATCAGGTGAGACATTGTAAAAACAGTTTCAATTGAGGCATTGTGAAAACAATATCAAACAGGTGAGGCATTGTGAAAACCATATCAGTTGAGGCATTGAGAAAACAATATCAGGTAAGGCATTGTGAAAATAAGATCAGGCAGGTGAGGCGTTTTGAAAACAATATCAGGTGAGATATAAAGAGAAAACTATCATAAAAAGCATCAAAAGGGTACAATATCATACAAGGCAAAGGAAAACGTAAAGAGAGAACATAAAGTCAATGAGAAAACAATATTGGGTGAGGCATTAACCCTTTACCCAACATAATGGCCAAAACCGCCCAGTGCTATTTACAAAAATCGCCATTCAATTTTCATTATTTTTTGTCTCAAAAACATAGCTTATGACCCCCTCATTGGAACGAGCCCGATGAGCTCGTTCCAATGAGGGGTCATAAGCTATGTTTTTGAGACAAAAAATGAAAATGTTTAGTTATTCAATAATTTTGTTTGCAGGTGTCCTCTGATTTTTGTGTTAGGTAAAGGGTTAAGAGAAACCATATACAAGTCAAAGTGGAAACAATATCTGGTAATGCACTCAGAGAGAAGGGTTTCAGATGAGACCTGAGAGTAAATAGTATCAGGAAGGTGAGGAGCAAACAATATCAGATGAATACTGAGAGAAAACAAAATACAAGGAGGAGAAAATAGTATCAGATGAGACTTTGATCTTCAGTGGATGTGCCACCTTATACTGTGTTATATGAGTTTTGCATAACACTGTCTCGCTCATATAAAGGCTATGTAACATATTTATTATACCAGTAGTCTGTTAGGACCTGAAGGTTTCAAATAAAAGTTGAAATGTATCACAAACAGCTTCCCGGTGGATTTTGTTTTAACAACACTAAAATCAAATGACAATTTTGATAAATGAACTTCTACATTATGTGACTAAATGATACCTTATATGAACTAGAATAACACATTCATGTAAAGTAATTATACTGAATATACATTCTCTACCTTGTAAACCTATAAGGAGCAAGTATTTAAGTCTACTGAGAACAATTATTGCAAAAATCATTGGCATTCTAGGCAATAAAAATGATTTATTGACAGCAGTGTATCAAGATGCCTAACTTATACTTACTGGCTGTGCAACACAGCAGGATACTTTAATCTGTCTCCAGTGGAATATTGCCTCACATAAAAGTTATATTTAAAAACCAGAAGCCACAAGTCGTGTTTACTCACCATCAATGTTGTACCGCAAGTGCTCTGATACTGAAGTTTTGGTAATAATGAGCAGAAGAAGTTGTAACCTGAGTAGTTGTTTCTAGTCAAGTGTCATCTGTGAATAGGCAGAAGACACTTGACTAGGAACATATACTATATCACTGGTCATAATTGTGAGAGATAACATCTTTTGGGTGAAATATTAACTCAAATTTATATATTAAAAATTGAAAGTGGGAGTTTTTTCTTTGGAAAACAAAATGGTAGAGCAGATCAAACATTAACCCTTTGAACCCTAGTGGCCATTTTTCTGGCCAGGAACATGATATGTCGTTACGTCATTAAATAGGATGGCTGTTCAGTAAATGTGTGGGGTAGACCAATCAGTATTTTCAACGTGCAGCCTGGGGGCTGCACGTTGAAAATATTGATTGATCTACGCCAAATAATGAATATGGACTCTTCTTATTGCTGTCATTGAACTGGCATGGAAGATACCACTAGAGTTCAAAGGGTTAATACAGTGTAGGATTTTCATCTATATTTTTAACATGGAATCAAGATGCCACACTGATGACAACACAGTCAGTAGATGCATTGAGAGGTGAAAGAGGTATGAAAATTTTGAGTGGGCAGGTATTGTTGAATGATTTATTGTTGGTGCAGTATGGAATGATACAGAGTCATAGGACACATATCTGGTGAGCCATCTGCCAAACTGAAATAGGTTTGCTATGACTCTTTATCATTGAATGGAGGTATGATGGTTGAGTGGTTATGGCATTCGACTTCAAACCAAAAGGTACACTCCTCAATCCCTACCAGGGAGGGGTAACTGCATTGTGTCCTTGGACAAGGCCCTAATCACCCATGTGGGAGCATGGTAGCATTGCGTGCTAATGCTTGCTGCACATTGATGCTGCACTTGTCTTCAATCATTGCTAACTCTGCTTGTGCAGAGTTGGTATGTTGGGTAGTCTGAATGTTGCTTGCCACTTCTGAATGGTGCTCTTCAGTTACTCCAGCTTCCTCCACCTATAAAACTGTCTGACACAAAGTGATCCTGCCTGTTGAAAGTGTCATTAAACCCCAATCAAAATAAAATTGAAAAAAATTATTGAATACCACGTCAATAACAAGCCATACATAGAGGGTCTCCAATGTGTCCACAGTGAAAAGTAAAATATTCAAAAGGAGTTTAGTAAATTAGATTGGGGCCGAGCATTTGGTGAAGTCCTGACCTAATTTACTATAAACTAGGGGACAATTTGATTCTATTCATCACTTTATCCAAATCCTGATAAAAGTTACCTGATTGGATTGAGAAACAAACAATGCCTCCAATAAGGCCTTGAATTACATTGTTGAAAACAAAGCACGATCATTCCAAATTTTTTCCCCAATGATGTATATGTCGTGATGCTATCAGTGATAGAATTTTATTGGAAACTTTTTTTTTAGATTCTGAGCATACAAAAACCGATGACAGGATGTCAGGATTCAAGTTTCATGCAAGAAAACAACTGTTTATACTATGATTACCTATTCTACTATATATAAAAAGCCTATGACGTAAATTTTAGCTTTACACACCAACCGTGGTGAACACGCCAACAATGGGTTTTCAATAGTTAAAATTTACACCTACAGTGGAACTTCATCCAGGTTGACCATTGGTGACCTCACCTTGAATGCACGCTTGTCTAAATTTATCACTCGTCGCCTCGTGAAGAGTTAAATAAAACTGGCAATTATTTATTACGTTTTTAAATAAGTTTACCTCATAAGATACCAAAAATTAACAAACATGTAGTCTCATGTTAATAATGCATCCCTAACTCAAAATAGTATGTTCTTATGTTATTAAAATGAAAAATGCCCCGTAATTTGCACGTTTTGTTTTCTATTTCGTTTACAGCTATAAAATTGCCATAGGAAGTACCACCTTCCGCCGGTGCTCATGTAAATAAAAACCATTTCGCATGTGTGAATATTGATTTATACATTTAAACTCTTATTAATCTGGCGATCATGGTATAAATAAAACATACCCAAAGTAGCTTGGTCTACCACATGTTCACCACTCGTCGTGAAGTGGTGTTAACTGCGTGCCAAAGGCTTGTGGTATATTCTTTTTGTATCCCCTGAGGCAAATTCTGGAATGTTATTGACTGGTCATAAATTAATACTTTTAAAGTATGAGTTTAATTTTCAAAAAAGGGGGCAAATTGTGGGAAAAAAACTAATTATGTATATGGCTGATCTATTAAAAGTAAACAAAAAATCATCTCTGAAATTCAAAACTTTTTGCAAATCATGTTTGTTCAGTTCACATTTGTTGATGATGTTAGCTCATTAT
This sequence comes from Pictodentalium vernedei, assembly GCA_031216915.1. Classification (NCBI taxonomy): domain Eukaryota; kingdom Metazoa; phylum Mollusca; class Scaphopoda; order Dentaliida; family Dentaliidae; genus Pictodentalium; species Pictodentalium vernedei. The sequence continues at coordinate 150,769,134 of CM062293.1, forward strand.
GGGAAACAGTTCAAGCAAATGACTCAGATTTTTTCATTCATACTGGTATAAAAATTGCCAGATCACCGTGTGACTGTTCTAAGCAAATATTAAGAAACTTAATTGTGAGAAGCTACTAGTGAAGTAAATTCACTATTATTACCACTTTAGTAGGTGTTCTCTAGTATATTAACATAGCATAGTAGGGCAGTAAAACTCTGTACTTCATGGCATCTTACAAACAGAAGAAGGCGGTGGCTGTTAATGAATACCATATTAACAGTCCTCCCCCACTTCTGGTCGTGGTAATAATAGCAATAACATGATTTTGTCTAGCATCTCGGTTTATTAACGTCAGTGAGAAATGAATAACAGTCCTCTGGCTTATTAACGATCTTCAACTTCGTCTAGAGCCATAGTAAGCACTTGGGTGGTTATTCATTGCCCTTGGACCATTAACCCTTTACCTAACATGAAAAGCAGACGACACTTGCAAACAAAATTCTTGAATAGCTAATTTTTTTCATTTTTTGTCTCAAAAACATAGGTTATGACTCCTCATTGGAACGAGCTCGTCGAGCTCATTCCATTAAGGTTTCATAACCTATGTTTTTGAGACAAAAAATGAAAAAAATAATGAAAATTAATTGGTGATATTTGTGAATAGCGCTGGCCGGTTTTGGCTGTTACGTTGGGTAAAGGGTTAATAAACTGTAACACCCTCCAAAGTCATGTTATTATAAAATTTAAGTCAAAAGGGCGGTGAAGTAGTGTCTCATCATTGTCATATTTTCAACAAAGGGAAACAAAGGTCAAGGTTGTTAAAAAGTAAAATTTAATTCATTTCTGTTTATTTTAATGTAGACTTTATATTTTATACTGTTTGTTGATTTTATAATGTATATTTTATAAGTAAGATAATTTGTATATTTGTTATATTCAATTGCTCAAGATATGAAATAGTCTGAATAGGAGATGTCAGAAAATAACTGTTTGTGTCATATTTTTTCATTTAAATCATCTCAAGCTTCCCAAAAGAAATGAAATTAATTATCCCTCACCAAAGCTATGTTTGTGGGGTATATAGAAATGGGTTCCATCCATCTATCCATTTGTTTGTCCGTCCGACCATTACAACTTTGGACCTTCATATCTCAGTCAGTGGATGTTAGATTTAAATGATCTTTGGTATGCTAAGATCACCATGGGGGAAAGGATATTTCCAAGTAACATGTTTTGTCCATTTTTTTCTAGAGTTATGGGCCTTTTCCCATTTTGTTTTCAACTTAGAATTCCCTTTTTTTAGTAAACCACCTTGGCGGGGATACTGGTGGTGTTGCACCTTGTTTGTTTTTGGAATGCAGGAGAAAAAACTCTCAAAGCCAGTGATGGAGAAGAAAATGTTACTAATGCTTAACTGGTAGAGTGCTGGAAGCCCATATTTGGGCTGTATTCTGAAGTGCAGGTACCCCAGCTTAAATGCTCCATATTGTTTGGATATGTTTTATATTTCTGAAGTGAAATTATTTAATCTGTCTGAATTTGCCTTGTTACAATTTATGGGAGAGTTCCCAAAGGCGCTCTCGCATAAATTGTTACAAGACAAAGACATATGAACAAACTTTCATGACCAAAAATAATTTAGAACTCTACCAGTTAATTTCTGTCAACTCAAGGCGAGTAAAAATTCCTGTACCTAAATTTATAAGTTATGAGATTTATGAGAAGTTGAGTTGGCAGATACATTGTCATATGAGGTGAAGTGAGAAGAATATTTGGCAAGGCTTTAGCTGAGCCTAATATTGTTCTCACTGAGCCTCATGTGATACCACATCCACCAACTAAATGTTCTGTCACATATTTATTATGCCAGCCTTTTTTTCCTGAAATTTCATCATCTGTTGTGTTTGTAAACCATTTCATTTTTCCGTTTAATTTTTCTGTTGGCATTTATTTGTTTCCAAAAGTAGATGAGTAGTGATACAATACAAGGGGAGTAATCCAGCATTTCATCGATCACCAAGAAAATTATTGATTTATTGCTTATGACATTTGTGGGCGGATATTAGGATATGCTTTTAAGGGAGCTAAAATTGCCACTGTATCCAGCTGCATCTACTCCAGGGAAGTGATTTTGGAAAATGTTAAATGTTTGTTATTTTCATGTCGTATTCAGCAGATGATTGATTAGCTTTTCTGTCAGTAGGTGTTATAACACGATGTACACTGTCAGGGATGCACAAATTGGAAATTTAAGATAACTGCACAAAGGTTATGCAAAAAAAAGAATTGCATAACCCTTCTGAGCCAAGTTAACCCTACCCCATTGCACTCTCTTCTGTCAGGTTTTTTTTTTTTTTAAACTGGAAGATTACTTTGTTATTTTTGATCATCAAAATTTGCTCACTTATCTTTGACTTTTTACAATTTATGGGAATGTGCCTTGAGGCACTTTTAATTGTGACCAGACAAATGCACACAGACTTAATAATTTCACTTTGAAGATAATATGAAGCACATCCACAGAATATGAAGCCTTTTAAATTGGCATCTGCAGTTGAGAATAAAGACCAAATATGAGCTTTCTGCACTTTACCAGTTAACCCTTTACCCAATGTAATGGCCAAAACCGGCCAGCGCTATTCTCAAAAATCGCCAATTAATCATTATTTTTTTCATTTTTTGTCTCAAAAACATAGGTTATGACCCCTCGTTGGAATGAGCTCCATGAGCTCATTCATGTTAGGTAAAGGGTTAATGAATACAAAAATATGTTAGCCCAAACTACTGATAAATAAAAAATATTAAACAACAAAAAATGCTCAAGAAGACAAATATAGCAAGAGAACAATCAACAGTCTGAAAGGGTTTTTAATAAATGAAACTCTTATTTGAACCAGGTGATTTTAGAGGACTAAGAAATGGTTATCTTACAAAATTTTGGTTAACCTTTACAGGAACTTGCAGGGTTTTCCAGTTTGTGCATCCCTGTCAATTACACTGCACCCCAGGCCTTCATGTATTTTGAGCTCAGGTAGGCATAGCCAAGAAGTTTAAATAATGATCAGAACAAAGCAGTTCAAGATAACAATATCGCTGTTTTTATTTTACTAGTGGTCTCTATAATTCTTTGCCTAACCTCGGGCCTACATGTTCTAAGGCTGATATGAAAAATCAACAGTGTGATATATCTTAGAATAGATACATACTCCTATATTTTTGGATACCATGAAAAAGTATATTTTAGTTGCAAATAAGATACGTCATAAGTGCATGAACGCAACAGCTTCCCCGAGAAATGAAGCGCCGTGTTACAATTTAATTCCAAACACTGTCATACTACAGTAACATTTTCTTTGATACAATTATTTTTCCAATGTAGAACTGAGAATTTAACCATGCAACTATATCTTCTTTGACAAAATACACTGAACTTTCTGATTTGGGAACCTGGGAAGTGAAGAAGTGCTTGAATACTGTGTCCAATAAGCTCTGTTTTGCTGGTAAAATACCAGTAAGACCCCATCACAATGCTTGGGGTGGAAGGCCACTAAAATGGGCAACATGCGTATAAACAACTGACTAAACATTTGCATTTACCCATTGTGCAGAAACATGTGGCCTTAACTCATTGCTTGCTGCTGGTGGATATTCCTGCCCAGGATAGGATTTTGCATGCTACTGAAATAGGTATAATTTGAGCATATTTAATCCAGTTTTCTCTCTATAAAGTAAATGGATTTTTTCACAAATTATCTTTGGGGTTAAATTACATCGAGCCCGGTTAATCCTCAGATGGGTGACTGCCTTACTCCCGTGTTGTGTCCTTGGGCAAGGCACTTAACCCCAATTGTCCACAAGGGGGCACGATGACGCCATGTACTTAGGCGTACTGCACGTCGATGCTGCGCATGTCTTCAACCAATTGAACCCTGCCTGTACTGCAGTGCGGAGTTACGATGTTGGGGTGCTGGCAGCTGCTCGTCGTTGCTCGGTGGTTCTCTCCGGGTACTCTGGCTTCCTCCACCCGTAAAACTGTCATGGTCATGATTAGCCATTCATGCATAAGTATGTGACCTTAAACACCAGTAAATAAATCTGGGGTTAAATTTGGATGAATTTTTCATCAAATCTAGTCATGGCTGTTTCAAAGCAGCCATGACTAGATTAGATGAAAAATATCTTGAAAATACTCAGCAGGTTAAGAGATTAACACCAAAAAATAAGTATATGTTCTGGTATTTTATAATTTACTGGTAGAGTACCTACAGGCTCTACACCGCATGCATTAGCTTGTTGTCTTCTCAGCAGTAGAAAGAAATGTTCATATGATATTGTTTTGCTGCATTTTATTATTCCTGTGTGGCAAACAAGCTCTGTTTTATTAGTAAAATAGGATCCAGTCATCAGTACCTGGGTTGAATGTCCTTCAAATGGGCATTATGGGTATAAACGATTGACTAGACTTGACTTTGTAGCCATGTTTCAATTGTGCAGAAATATGATGCCTTAAACACCAATAAATAAATCAATATTGCAGAGTTCCAACAGGCACTTTCTAATAAACTGTAAGAAAACAAGAACAAAATGTTGTTAAACTAAGACTCATCTTGTCAGTAACATGGTATCGTTGAAGAAAAATACTACTGTTGCAAATCATTTTTGAAAAATAATTTCGAACTCTACCAGTTAAATAAATAAATAAAAATGCCTAGAAGCCAAAATATGTTTGGTGTGTCAGACTTCAGAATGGAGAGGTTATGAGTTTGGATTCAACTATTGCCACGCGTGTTCTTGAACAAAGCACGTCACAAGCCAGAAAATAAGCAAACTGTCATCTGCAAAATGAGGTCCCCAGAGGGTGAATTTAGTGATGCTGCCCTGCACAGCAGGGTAGCATCACTAAATTTTCCCTCTGTGAACCTCAATCTGAATCAGGGTCTCAAAACTAAACAGAAAGAGGTACCCAGAGGATAAATTGGCCCACTGTATGCGATAGCATCATCAAATTCACCCTTCGTCGCAAACATAAGTTAATTCAGTTTTTCAAAATGTATCATCGCATGTCACCTCCATACATCTCCAACAAAGTACCCCCACTTGCCTCTTCGACTAATCCATTACTCAGCCTCCGATCAAGTCAAAATCACCGAGTCCCTTTTTGTTGGACTCAACTGTACAAGACTTCCTTCATTCCCAGTGTCACTGACCAATGGAATAATCTTCCCCTGACTGTCCGCGAGAACTCGTCATTGATTAATTTCAAGTCTTTCCTAAATGATGGTAATCAACGGCCTCCAAGGTTTTATAGCAACGCGAAATCTCACGCAGCTCAAATATTTCACTGCAGGTTACGCCTGCAATGTAGTAACCTTAATCTACACTTGTATGATAATCACTTATCACCAAGCCCGTTATGTGAGTGTGGCGAGCATGAGACTTCTGATCATTTTTTATTTCATTGCCCAATATTCTCGGATGCACATAATCATTCAATTAACCTGCTCCCCTTCAACGTAGATCTATCCACACTTCTCTTTGGCTCAGAATTTTTAAATTACGAAGACAACCGCCTTATCTTTGAAGTGGTACATGACTTCATTTTATCAAGCAAGCGATTCCAATGACTGTCTATGATTTAAGCACTTAATATCACCATATTATCGGACAACATTATTACCCTACTAGATTAACAGAACGAATATGCCCCTTCACACCTGCCAACTTCCCTTGCAGCCCAACGCCGCCACGACTGTGCCCTGCGCTAGTACTTCTGTATTCATACGTTCCCACTAAATGAACTAAAGGAAACAAACTAACCACTTACGTCTTCCAAGAGTGTACTTAATGCATTAATTATCCAAACTGGCTGAGATTTGCTCCACCTAATTCTCCTAATAGCCTTCCTTTCCAGCTCATGTTGTAGTTTAAACACTCTTACATATCATTTCCCGGTGTTCTACACCCTCCCCTTCACTTCTCGTGATGATCAATATCGGTCACTGCTCCAAATAGCATGTCTTTTAAATTTTATTATGTTATTAAGTTCATTTCCAAAGTTAAGCCTTGTGACCATCTTCGGAGCAAGGTCGTCAAGCTCGTTCCGACTGAGGTCGCGGGCTGTTTCTGAAAAATCCAGTGGTTAATGCGAATTCTTTCTCTACACCCGTCGACTTCTATTTGCGTTGGATGAAGGGTTAATCCAGTGTACGAAGATAGGGAGATCACGGGTTACGATATGTGAGATGATCTATTGACTTACTTATATATACCACCTGCTTGGGTAACTGATAAACTAGCAAGGGAGACGACTCACATAAGCTTTCCGCTTTCTGTCGAATCCCTTCTTTACATAGCAACCTAATTCTTCGTATATCTATGTTATTTTGTGTACTATTGTATTCCGTATTATGCTTTTTTTACCATCCACTGTGGAATGTATACAGATAACAAATTAATAATAATAAATATTGTTTAAACTAAATTCATCCTCTGGGGACCTCATTCTGCAAATATCGAACTGCTTATTTTCAGGCCTGCTTAGTCACACTTATTGGAAGTGTGATAGCACAGGATGCCTTCAATCAATATAATGAGGACTCAAGCATTTCTTGTGCATAACAAGTGCATACCGCAGCAGGATGGTTCAATCCAGCTACTCCAGTTCCCTCCACCTGCCTGACTAGCCGGCATTTGTCAAGTGGTTTAGGTGCTGAATTCCTGATTGCCAGGCGTGATTGCCAGGCGTAATTGCCAACAGTTAATTTCACGGCCAGAGATCAAAAATCAACATTCCAAATTCTTAAAAAATATGATTGTGTCCTTCAGTTTACACACACAGCCTTGTGCCAGTCTTCATCTGGGGCCAACTGCTGCACTTCCATCGTACTGTAGCCAGATTGTTTCACACTTTCATGTAGCTGCATTAAGGAAAGTGAACCAAGTAATCATGAGAAACATGATCTGAAAAGCTAGATTCCAGCCATCATTTTTTGACTGTGTACAATGGTCTAGTGGTTTAGGTGTTAGACTACTGATTTCCATGTGGGTTTGCTGAGGGTTTGATTTCCTGGCCAGGGATCAGAAACCAACATTTTAAATTCTTCGAAAACATGATTGTGTCCTTCAGTATACACCTTAGAACCTCTTTGCAAATCCAGCTGCGCAATCCAGAATTTTTCAGTTTTCTCCAGATGTGGATGTGGGCACTGTACAATATCTGATGGTTTGGAATACTTTGTATGAGAATTGTTAACTGGTGTTTATAAAACATCTGAGATGATTAACCCACTCTGCACTGAGGTCAGAATTTCAAGCAGCCAATTTTTCCCATAATGCAACTACGAATTTAACCAATTCAGTCTTGTTTAACAGAGTTCAGTGAGCCCTGTCAAACAAAATTGAATTGATTAAATTCATAGTTATATTATGGGAAGAATTTGCAGCCAAAAATTTTGATAGTTCGACACCAGTGTGCAGAGGGTTAAAATAAGTTTAGACAGAGGTTCTGGAATGTGCAGTGAAATTCCCATGAAAAATCCTTGAAAGTTCAGGATTTTTTCATCACAAACACTGCAGAGATTTTGAGAACCTTGAAATTCTGAATTTATAAAATGGCATGAATGGTTGTTGCAATAAATTTTGAAATTTTATATATATTTATGTACATTATATTTATCTCTAAGATACACTTGTTGATAATGTTACATTCCTTTTATATGCACTAATATATTTCAGGGTTTCATGGATGTTATCATGTCATTATAATATGAATATAAAATGAAATAAAATTATACTGAGCAGTTATTTAAAATATATGTTTGTTGTATATGGGGCAGTTCTAAATTTCCAAGAAAAGCAAGAGAAATTGGGCAGTTATGATAGGCTTGGAAATAACATACAAATGATCATTTAGGTTATGTGGGGGTAAAATATACTAGACCTGCAGGGTATATCGATAAACCGATATATACCGGTATTCAAACCAATATCAATTGAATACCAGTGTAATTAAAAAAATATCGGTTTATTGTCATTATTTATTTACCCACAATTTAATTTTCAAGATGTCTTGAGTTTTTTTTAACTGTTCTCAGAATGAATAATATTATCACTTTACCCAAGGAATTATCTGCATGTGCCCGCGTAATATACAAATTCAGCAGTTGAAAAAATAATTTTCAAAAATTTTGACAAAACTATATCATCGGACCCCTCATTGGAATGAGCTCAAGAAGCTCATTCCAATGAAGGGTCACATGATATTGTTTTGTAGAAATTTTTGGAAAAATTTGATAAACTAATACCTAAAATAATAAATTTTAATATCATCTGCATTGTGTAAAGGTTTTTTGAATCAAGGCATGCTGATTCGTTCCGACTGTGATACCTCAAGTCTCGATTGTGGTACTTATGTTCAGATATCTGAACAGTTTCCGATATACCAATGTACTGCGGTATTTTTTTTAATACCAATACCAGTATTCTGTTTTGAATATCGTGCAGCCCTAAAATATACAAACAAAACTAAAGACTGGACAAAGTAATACAACATAAATTAAATTCCTAATCTCACATTTCTTGTCAGACATTACAATTTTTTTTGACAAACTCAACTCAAAGGATGCATGTTAAAGAGAAGCCATGTCTTGAAGAGTGCTTTGATGGCACCTTTTGGGGGCCACTGTTGTTCAAGCTGAGGTCATTGGAGCTTAGGGAGGAAACTTGTGAAAAACAGTGTTAAGGAGTGCTAGAGGTCTAATTTAGGTGTGGTGGAAACCCTGGAACACTTTCTACTAGAATGTTCAAGATACCAGTCTAACAGAATAAGACTCACTGGGAGTATAATGGGGGAGTGGGATAGGAAAATGAGGGACATGTGGTTTGTGGGTGACACAAAGGAGAGGGTTAGTATGCTTTTCCAAGAGATTGGGAAGAATAGGGTCATGTCATCAAGCAGTTCATCTCTTGAGTGTTGGGAGGAGAGAAGAGGCATGGTAATAGGGAGGCAGTTGGGAGGGTAACCAGGGACTTCTTACCTGAGAAACATGACAAATCAGCACCCGACCAAAGTGTTGTTTTTAATCCATATATGAAGATAGTAGCAAGCCATTTACATCTTTAAAGAATTTCTGTTAAAATAAATAGCAACAACTAACGTGCGATCTTACTTTGGCCCAAATTTTGATTTGGTGCAATATGAGGAATAATCATTAAAAATCTGCTTCTTGCGATACAATCAGAATCTTTTGATATTTGTATCCTCAGAGGGTGCAAATTCAATTTGTTCAAATGAAGCCCCTGGGTTGATATTTGTGTCCCCCATGGAGGGGGGGGGGAGGGGGCAAATTTTAACATAGTGCAAAATTGGTAATATTCTCAAAATCTTCTTCTCCAGAACCACCAGTCAGAATCATTTGATATTTGGTATAGAACATCCTTCAAGTTTGTTCAAGGCAACTCTCTGGGTTAATATTTGAACTCCCTGGTTTCGCATTACTGTAAATCTTAGCATTATTTCTGTGGTTGCATCTTAATACTAGAAAATACTAGAAAAAAATCACCTGGCATGGGCAACAGAGTCATAAATAACTTCATTCTTTTAGTTTAACCAATATTTATTCAAAATATTTCAAAATAGTATAAATTATACATAATAGATGGTGGATCCGACAGAAAGCTAAAAAGCTTATACAAGGTCATTTCCACATACAACATTTACAATGTTACAATACAACGGGATCAATAATAGTCAAAATGTCACATATATATTCTTTAATCTATGCTCATTAAAGTCTGATGTATCGAAGAATAAGTGAATTATGTATGAAGAGAAAAAACAGGAAGTCAACCAGGGTGTAAACTAAGTCGATGACGATTCCAGCCAACTGCAAGCACGGCAGGCGTACACATCCATATCTTAAATTCAAACTCCATTCCGTAAAACAGCACAGCTCCACACACCAAAGTCGTGACCACCACAGCCGCCCTCACCAAGGCAACTTTACCAATTTGAATGATTATTTGGCTACAATCAACCGATGAAGACTACAGCGGCCGGCGAAGCGGCTGCGCAAAAAGATTGGAATATATAAATACGCTTACATTTACGGAAAGCGCTTTGTAGCTACAATATAATTTTGGACTACACCGAAGACTGAGCTATTATCTTCATTACTCAGAACTTCGGAGCCATAGAGTAGGGTTGACACATTTGGAATAAATGGTAGTTGACCAATGGTTCGGTTACGGATATTGAAGTAGAGTGGGCACGTTAGCAGGAAATGTTCAGTTGACTCAATTTCCCCACATTGGCAGTAGGGTGACGGTAATATGTGATTGGCGTACAAATGTGAGTTGAGGTTACCACATCCCAGGCGCAATCTACAATGGTATATTTGTGCTGCTCGACATTTAGCATTACTGAAGAAGGATGGCGGCCGTCGGCTATTATGATTTAAGTAATTCTTGAAGTTGCTGAAAGAACTGTTATCTCTTATTGGCAATGGTATGTTGTCCATAGTTTAGTTACTTCTGGGATGAAAGAAGATTGGTACAAATTGGTTCGACAGAAAGGGATTCTGAGGTTACCACTCATTCATTTGTTGTGTTAACTAGCCAAGGATGCAAATTAAATCCTTCTTGAAATAACTATTGGTCAGGTGAACACCTCAGGCTCTATAGGACCTATTGTTATGTAAAGTTGATAATAAGTTTGTTTGCAGGATTTAATCGACCCTATGCACACAGTTTCAAAATTTGTTATTAATTCGGTGAAACTGTATAATGTGCCCCCCCCCCCCCCCCTCTCAAAGAGCTTGTTCCAATGATGGGTCACCAGATATAGTTTTGTTGAAACTTTTGGAATTTTTTTTTTAAACTGCTCATTGTGTAAATTATGTGTGCGGATACAGACAATTCATTAAGTAAAGAGTTATGGTCACATTCAACACCTATGTCCATATGTCTACAAGTCGCTTTCAACATCTGTGGCAATGAAGATATTGCCAAAGAAAACAGTACTATTTGTTCATTGGAGTTTTAGGTAACTTTACAGCACCTATGGCAATATCATGACTGCAACAAAATACTTTTGAGACTTTTTGTTCTTATTTTCTTGTTATTTTAATACTTTAATTTTGTGTAGAGGTTTATTCGTTCATCTGACTGAAAGTCAGGATGTGAGCTGTAGTGATCACTCACCGTCTGTCGTCCATGAACATGGTGTTTGCACCTTCTCCTCCAAAACTGCTGAACCAAGTTCAGTTAAATTTGAGGTGCTTTGTTATCCTGACATCATATCTTGTTTTTGTTTAAATCAACTTCCCAGCCCCATAGGGAGGGGTTGGGGAAATTGCTCCAGATATTTTAAAAATCTTCTCGGCAACCAGCGGGTACAGTGATGCCTTGATATTTGGCATGCAACTTCCTTTTGAGGTGTAGAATCAAGTTTGTTCAAACGAAGTTCGAGGAGCAATATTTGTCTTTGTAATAGGAGGGGGAAGATGTTTGGCCCCGCCCAAAATTTCTATTTTCTGAACTGATGGTCTGATTTGAACCAAATTTGGTATGTGGTAATATTGCGTCATAAGTACTTGGTACATGTAAAAAAACGTGTCCCTGTGGGAACCCCAGGAGCTAAAAATAGAAATATATTCAAAAGCCCATATTTCCCAAACCACACAGAACAAAGAACTGGGTTTCTTTTTGGTATGAAGCATCCTTAGGACGAATTTAACTGAAAGGTAAACAGAAATTGTCATCTGCTGTGTCAGGCTCGGAGCAACTTTGATGCTCTGCAGCACATCAGTTGCAAACCTCGGACCATGTTATCGTCAATTCATCACAACAATGTATTATGTTGAATGGCAACTTTTGTGTATAGTGCAGACTAGTTATAGCCGTTATGATAGGTAAATGGTTAATAAGTAATAAGAAGGTAGTTAGTTATGGGCAGCATTAACTTCCTGCATGCTTCTGACAGATATTTCTTCCAGGACAAGAAATATCTTGCCACAAAAATGTGCACATTTGATAAAAATCCCCCCTATAAATTATATAGAACTTTTGGCTAGTGATTTCTCGAGTCGAGTTTTCAATATTTTTTCATCAAACCTAGTCATGACTGTTTACAGCAGGCATGACTAGATTTCATGAAAAATATTTTTAAAATAATCAGTGGGTAAAGAGTTAATTCGCATGTATCTGATAGATGAGGCCTGGGGATTTTTATACATTTTTATTGCAATTTACAGCAGTCTGCATCCTGTAGCATTGCAGTGGTTTCTTGGCAAGTCTTGGCTGCCTATATGTGGAGTGAAGACCTACCTGGAAACAACTGCCAAGGCTTTTGGAATGCACCTTGCAAGTTTTCCAAAGGTTTAGATGTATGGGCAGTATTGGGCACCTATTGTTATGTTCCCCAAAAAGATTTAAGATTTCATTGAGGTATGACCTTATAATTTTGCAACATTACTACTGACCATGAAATGCAGGTCAAGTTCGATTTTCACCATTATGGCATTTACTGTTCCAAAGTTATGCCCCTTGAAATATCGCAAAATTGTAAAATCAATGGTTTCTGGATGATAACTCCAGTTTGCTTTGATGTATGACCTTATAATTTTGCAACCTTAATACCTGCCACAAAATGCAGGTCAAGTCCGATTTTAACCATTATGGCATTTATTATTCCAGAGTTATGCCCCTTGAAAAGTTGCAAAATGGTAAGATCAATGGTTTCCGAATGATAACTCCAGTTTGCTTTGATGTACGATCTTATAATTTTGCAACATTACTACTGACCAAGAAATACAGGTCAAGTTCGATTTTCACCATTATGGCATTTACTGTTCCAAAGTTATGCCCCTTGAAATGTCGCAAAATTATAAAATCAATGGTTTCCGAATGATAACTCCAGTTTGCTTTGATGTACGACCTTATAATTTTGCAACTTTACTACCTACCATGAAATGCAGGTCAAGTTTGATTTTCACTGTTACGGCGTTTACCCTTCCAGATGCTCCTTGAAAAGTTGCAAAATGGTAAAATCAATGGTTTCCGGGTGATAACTCCAATTTGCTTTGATGTACAACCATATAATTTTGCAACATTACATGTACTACCTACCATGAATTTTTTATGTCAAGTTTGCTTTTCACAGTTATGACATTTACCGTTCTAGAGTTATGCCCCTTGAAAAGTCGCAAAATGATAAACTCAATGGTTTCCGGATTATAACTCTAGTTCCCTTTGATGTACGATCTTATAATTTAGCAGTATTACTACCTACCATGAAATGGAGGTCAAATTTGATTTTCACAGTTATGGCATTTACTATTCAAGGGTTATGCCTCTTGAAATGTGGCAAAATGGTAAAGTGATAAGACATTTCTTATGGTATCAAATTAAATCCCAAGGACATGTATAATCAAACATGGTTATACATTCACCCTAATTAATAGTGACCTGTCTTCAAAGGCCAGTTTAATCACATTCCCATGGAGATTTTAATACAGATTTACCGTGTACTGTTACCCTTGTCCTTCCACACATTTTTGTATTTTTTTATATGGCTGCTGATTTTACAGCTCTGCATTTGAGAAAATTAGTATGTGAACAAATTTTTACTACGAAAAATAATGCAACACTCTACCAGACAAGGGTTAACATTACAAAAGTACACATCACATATAGAGAACAAAATATGTATGTGGTGTTGTGTACTTATGTGCACACAACATACTATATAGAATCATAATTTAATTATGCATACAGTGATGGTATGGATAAAGGCAACAGGAAGCAGGGAGTGAAAATATTTATTCCCCAGCTATGAAGATTAAAAACTAATATATCATTCCCCAAGGTAATCGCTTTGTAATGCCCAATGGTAATGATATGGCATGGTTAACAACATGATGATGATCACGATGATGATGGCCATGTTTGGATAGGAAAATAATAAAAACCACAACCACCACCAGAGCCAGGCAAAAAGTGAACAATTCCAGCCACTATCTCCTCACTCTAGGCAGATGCTATGATGAAAGCAATAATGATGATGATGGTGGTGGTGATGATAGATTGCTGTGATGAGAGCAATGTTGTTGATGGTGATGAGGAGGAGGAGGACACAAGCAGTACACCACCTGCACCACCCCCAAGAAGTCATTTATACCAGTTATTTGGTAGAAGATTTTTCTAATGTTTTCTTCATTATATCTACAGTGTTAAAATGTTGTAGGGGCTTTGTTTGCACAAATGTGTAGATCATCCTTACAAAGATGTTTTGTCAAACCCAAAGTCATTTGGGCCAGTTGTTTGTGAGAAGAATATATTTAGTACTTCCCCAATTACTCAAGTGGTAAACCATGGAGCACCCCTCCACCATTACCCCTAAATATAACCCCAGGAAGGGGGGATAAATCAGGCCTGGCATTTTCAGGAGAGCGATTTATTCCCTCGTCTACTGCTCGGCTTAAAAAAATTGAGGAGGGCGAAAACTACCCCCCCCCCCCCCCCGGCCTTAGAAAATAATGGTTACCATAACAGACTTTCTTAACCCTTTACCTAACATGAAAAGCAGACGACACTTGCAAAAAAACTTCTTGAGTAACTAATTTTTTTCATTTTTTGTCTCAAAAACATAGGTTATGACCCCTCATTGGAACGAGCTCGTTCCAATGAGGGTTCATAACCTATGTTTTTGAGACAAAGAATGATAAAATAATGAAAATTAATTGGTGCTTTTTGAAAATAGCGCTGGTCGGTTTTGACCGTTACGTTGGGTAAAGGGTTAAAGTGCTATTTTGATAAGGGAAATTTGTTTACTTAGAAATTTCAAGCAGATTTTCAAAAAATATTTCTCATATTGTACTAAGATTAAAAACCGAAATTATAACCCGCTGACCTGATTTTTAAAACTTGTATCTGATTCTTCAAAGAATGGTGTATACCATATATCACAAGATTCTGATTGGGGCTTCGTGAGAAGATTTTTGAAGAATATTCCTCATATCGAACTAAGTTAAAATTCGGGATCCAATAGGGAGCATGAATACTGACTTGCTCTTCTCTATGAGCCATACGTGCCCAAGGGTTTCCGACGGTTTCTCTCAATTGCCAGACTTCCATTGATGTATTGTATGTTTTGTCCCGTCTTCTTAGGTTGTCTTTTCTGTTGAATGTTTTTGCACATCTAGTGCATTGGTAGATTGCGGATCTGTGGGCAGTCTTATGGCGATAAAGATTCGAATCAAACTGGTGTTAACTTGGTCAGGGTACTGTTTTATAGACTGATACGGGCTTAGATGAATGGAGCGATTTGATTGAGTCTTCTAAGACGTGGTCTAGGGTAGAGGCCGAGACGGGTTCAGAGATACTCCCCTTGAATGGAACATGCCCCCCTCCGTCCACGTGCCATCATCGAGACCAAGGTGCGGCCTTCGGTAAAGAAAATGAAAGACAGAAACATGTAGTACCCTAACAACGAATGAATGAAAGGTTTTGGCGTGCCGAAGGCGCGCAGGGACGATGTGGGATTTACAAATCCCTTGCGACCCGGTTAACCTTATTTTATTTCACTTGGATCACATAAGCCTAGCTTTCCTGTTGCCTCAAATGGGGTCTGGGGGGGGGGGGGGGGTATGCACGCAGCTAGAATTCCCGGCAGTTTACGTTGGAGTGACAGATTGTCAATACTCAATCCCTCAGCTTCATTAAGACTATTAGAGAGTGGGCTCTATTCGGTTCCAGCTCGGCGATGGTAGGGGTTTGAGTCCCAGAATATAATGTTGTGAGATGGCAAATTTAAGGGAAGAAGAGAAAAGAAAACCAATCAGCAACGCCGGTTTGGTAGCGGCCCCGGTATATGACAATAGCGGTTACAAAAAAGGAGTGGAGAAAGCTTCAACAGTTTAGTTTTGAAAACCCGGGAGTCATCCATCAAGCCTTTTGGGAGATAGGATGCCTAACAGTTTGCGATGCGCCTTAACGCAACCTATCACCATGGCAATGACGTAACAAAATGGTTGCTCACACGCGCTACTATGACAACGGGTGTGACATCCACAGTGCATCGCGACATGACATCACTTGAGAACTTCCGATGCGATTCCCCAAATGTTGATCGTCCGAGTCTGAACACTGGCATACCACTGATACCAGTTTCGGAGGTAGTGTCAATCATACCCTCAATATACCGGTAACATGAGGGGCAATGAAGTGTGTAAAATTTTGATAAAAAATGTCCAAAATAATGTCTGATGCATCCTCCTCTAAGATCTTTTCACGTCTATCGCCCGCATGTATATATAGTAGAGCCGAAAACGCATTTTGGTGAAAATTAACCTAAAATTAACCTTTTGAATGATATGTTCTGACGACCATTATTCCAATATTCTCCAAAATTTTCAGGTTTTTTTCCATATTTGTGCACTGGGCCCTAAAATTCCAACATCACTTTTCTGATGACTCAGGTCACAAATAAACTACATACGGAGTTTCAGCTTCTTATACCTCTGTAGGGGTCAAGTCACAATTGGAGTTTGCCCACTGTACGCGCCTTAGTTATATGGTTGGAATACAATACATGAAGCTATGCTTGGGAATAACGCCCCTCTGCATTAATAAAAATGCACAATTTGAATACGGAGCCAAAAATATGCATTTTTCTCGACTTAAAGACCATAGAAAAAACAAACCAGGCAAGGAAATATTCGGACACACCTTTAGAGTAAACGGTCTATGCATCTCGTTCCTGCTAATTCCCTATTAATGAGGCCAACCCTACCCCCCCCCCCTCCCCCACACACACACCCTAATACTCTGGTAGTGGAATGCGTATTATGATGTAAACATGTATTGAAAAACTTAACAATGTTAGCCTAACATCTCTCTCTCTCTCTCTCTCTCTCTCTCTCTCTCTCTCTCTCTCTCTCTCTCTCTCTCTCTCTCTCTCTCAGCTATTTCTGGTTCTGGGAATGTTGGGGTACAAAAATTGTCTATTGACTTTCTCGGTAAGCATCAATCATAAATTCTCAACAAAAGTACAGTGGATAATTGAGTAGGCTCTTTGTGAAACAAAATTATTCAGTTTTAAAACATGAATATTCGATTAACTGGGGTTTATTCACTTTCATATTTCCTGGAGATACACATTATTTCTTATTTGACAGAGCTCAGGGGACTCTTCGAGTGTCAAACAATATTTACTAGATTAAATACTTGAAAAGATAGTTCTACAGATATGGGCAATTCGTTGGATGTCGGGGTAATTTCACGACATACTAAAATATTTTTTCTTCAATTGACAGGAGTTTGCTCAAATCTGTATGCAATTCGCGGGTCAAATTTGTACTGAAGGTTAGGAAAATGATACGTGTGTGTGTTTTTTTTTCTCAATTAACAGAGTTATTCTATTAAAAAAATTCCAATTAAGTAGACCCCAGCTGCTGCCGTTGAGACCCAAATAACTTTATTTGCTTATTAATTCATCTTCAGGTTATGTGACGTCCGGTATATCAAAAGGGAATCATAGAGTGAGAGGGACAAATAGTAGTTTATGTAATAAACAAACAAGTTCGGCGGTAACTTCCAAGAGCCAATCAACAACAATAAAGATATCACTACAGAATATCATAATAAAAACAAATGGACATTGACCATGCGAAAAACAACTTGCGAAGTACCGCCAAAACTAAATAAACTCGGCGGAAACTTCCAAGTGCCCTTTGTCTTGGATGCAGAAAAAGTGTTCGACTCGGTATGGCACAATGGCATGAGATATAAACTAGCGAAAATGGGATTACCCACTAAAATTCTGAGAATCATATCATCATTTCTAACTGGGCGAATCAAGGTGAGGGTTAACCGCGAGGTGTCCGAGGAAGTAATACTCGAAGCGGGAACACCACAAGGGTCGGTTCTAAGCCCGTTTCTTTTCATAATATATGTGAATGAGATAGAAAAACTAGGGAACAACTGTGTTGAACTATCGCAGTTCTCAGACGACAAAGGCATGTGGACGGCCGGCCAACAAGTCTCGAATCGTAATTAAGAATCTTCTACAGGATACCATTCGCGATCTTGAAAGCTGGTGCGCCATATGGCGCATCAAACTCAATACCGCCAAAACTCAAAAAGTTACGTTCTTCAAGAAGCAAAGGAAAAAACCAGTACCCAGTATCGATCTCCAGTTATACGATCACAAAATAGAAGCAAGCAAAGAGGCCAAATTTGGGGGATTCATACTAGATAGCAATCTCAGTAATAATAATAACAAGTGACCTGAGCAAAACTAACGTTCAGAAGCTACAGAGAGTTCAAAACTATGTCCTGCGTGTGGCACTATGCAAACCCAAATGGACACCGATAAAGGAACTTCACGAGCTAGCAAAAATAGAAACTATTGATACGGTACGCGATTGAAAGACCAACAAAACAAAACCCTCAATAGACTCCAAGATGGTGAATTGATGGCTGAGCTGAACGAACACCGACCCCTTAACGGAAAAACAAAATAAGTTTTCAGAAAATAAAAATTATGCAATATAATTAAATTGCGTGGATGTCAGTGAGGGTTGCCTCGCTACTCGTTGATTTAGGATTGAGTCTGAGGAGTGCCTTGCAACTCTGCTGAAGCGCGCTTGAAATGCGTTTAATAAGACCCATATAACAAAACCCTCCACAAACTCCAGGATGGTGAATCAATGGTAGAGCTGAACGAACACCGAGCCCTTAACAGAAAAACAAAATGAGCCACAGTAAATTGAAATTACTCAATAGAATTAAACTGTGTGGAATCAGTGAGGATTGCCTCGCCACTCATTGAGAACTTTGGGATTGAGTCTGTGAGGATTGCCTCGAAACTCTGCGTGTGGGGAGTGGGCTCCGAAGAAACCCACCCCTCACCCCATCCATAGCAACAATCACACAACAGTCACAATATACAATAGCTGATACCCATCTTTCTCTCTACCTATAATTTTTCTAATTGAACATTCTCAAATTTTCTTGCAACATCCTTATCAAGAAGACACATGGAAATAGTAGACGAAGCGTAGCCTAGGAGGAATTGGTACAACCTACCTTTCTGTTAACATACACAGGAAACCACCAAACACCAGGCAAGGACTGAAACAAGATTACCTAGCTGGGAAGAGTGTACATTTTATATAAATAAACATATGAATAAAGATTTAACAGCCCTTTTAAGGGCCTTCGGGTGTGTCCGTGAGAGGGGGTGTGAGTTTGGGTTTTTTTTTTTGGGGGGGGGGGGGCAGGGGGTTAGGGGGGGATCCCCTGCAATCACCCCGCCATCTGTTCCCCTGAGAGCAGACCAGATGACCAAGGCTCAGCATCCTCTCTCCCTGATGGATGACTCCCAGCTTTCAAAAACACATATTGGGGGATTTTTTCCTTTTCGTAACCGTTAAGGATAATATGCTGGGCTGCTCCCAAACCAGCGACTGTTTTGGGTTTCTTTTTCTGTTTTTCTAAAATAACCACCAAACTGCGGTTTCCGTAATACCATAAATATGCCCACTTCTCTAAGCAAACACGGAGTAGAACTCTTGTAGTTATGCAAAATTCCTAGCCATCTTCCAGTTCGAGGTTCTCGGGGATCTCAACCCACTACCTTACTGCCAGTCGCACACTCAAACTTAATAAGATTTTTGGCTCTCGCTTCCGACTCTCGTGGATTTATAAGCAATTAAAACTATAATGCAAATAAAGTTATTCGGGTCGCAATGGATTTCAATCTCACATTGCCTTCGGCGCGCAGAAACTTTTCATTTCACTTCAAGTGTCCATAACAAAGAACATTTCTCATTTAGTGAAGTCACCGTCGAAATTTAAAAAAAAACAATTCCGGCAGATAGTGAACAATATGTTTTTAAGTCAATTGATGGAATAGTTCTAGTAGTGACTGGACATGTTTCGGTTTCTAATATTTTAGTTTAAACAATATTTATTTCCAAATGTACACAAGCAAACATAGTGTGAATTAGAACAAGCTGGTTGATTCGACTGTAAGCTGAATTTGGATTCAAATGTTGGGCTTTTAATTAATGGATTACATTCAAGCAAAGAGGTAAGAATTTTTTTCACAAAATAGACAAACTTCTTATAAAAAATCATTAAAAAAAAAAAAATCACAAAATATATAACATTTTGATCAAAAATCATTAAAATATATTCAAATAATAACTTTTCTAAATAACTGAATAAAATATAAATTTCAAAAAATTAAACTCAAAGTGAGAAGATTTGGCCGACCACCAGGGCCGAATCTTCCCGGCCGAATCTTCCCTGGGCTGAATCCTGAATCTTCCTCGACCCGACGTATCGGCATCCCCCAAGAGTGCAAAATGTATTTTTAGATCTGGGATTTCACTGGGAAATCAGTCGCCCAGTGTGTTCTCACGTGACTCCCATTTGAGACGAGTTACAGTTTACTTCCTTGTTTGAAAGTAATCAAAGGTACACACTATATTATATTTCACAGAAGAATCGTGTAGACACCGATATCTTAATGTAGCGGGCTTTAGGGGTGTTCATACCACATTTATAGTATTAACTTGGGAAAGAGCAATCACGCTCACTTGAGCAAAGTCATATGCATAAGGTACATCAAGTCGCCTAATTTCGCTACAACGAAAACAGACATTTATAAGCAAAACACCCGAGGGCCAGTAACCCCACACTTCGTTTATGTGCTTTGTAAACAGGGTAAAGCTGATTCTCTTTCCCAGAATAATAAGTTTACAGCATGAAAAAAGTTAAAATAATTGATAAATGTGATCCTGTTGGACTGAAAATAGTTATTTGTTGGGAGCATAAATAATAGTCATTATATGGAAAGAAAATAAACCAAGAAAAATTTAGGAGACCAAATATTTTTTACATAAATTGCAGAGTTCCCTGTTCTTCAGCTTTTTCCATAAACAGTGGTGGGGTGGAGTGGGTTGTTTCTCAGAGGGATTGCTTCCCCCCTTGTCAGCATGGTCCCCCACCCCACCCAGCCCTTTATATTCACCTAATTTGGGCACATCAGATTCAAGTGAAAAGTGTGCCCAAAATATGAGAAACTATATTATTAGTCAATATACATAAAATAGAATATAATACAGGGCTTTCTAAGACCCATTTTGCATCAAGCAAAAGTATTTCTTAACAAATATCTTTAGAATGTTACAACAAGCTGTTGGTATTCATCACCTAATTTGGCCACAGCCTTTACTGTCTTGAATTTGGGGTAATATAAAGGTCTGCCCCCCCCCCCCCCAAACCTGGAGGAACTGCCTCCTTTGTTGTGGGCTTGTAGTGGAATACCTTAACCCCTCTGTTGGGAAACAGTAGCAGTTAAAATTAAGTACCGGTAATTTTAATTGCCTGACTGGAATTTTGGCTATCTCAGAACTTCAGGCAGACCCATTTTTTTAGCCCTGTGGAGTCTGACATAATGATCAGTACACTTTCTTGGAATTGTTTGTACCTTGATAACATGTTAACTTTTAGCAGGCTTTACACTATTCCTGACTTACTATTATTTATTGGAAAGCTTTTAGCTTACTGTGCTGTGTGGGTATGCCATAGAGGCCCTGCAGGGCTAAAACATACAGAGAGATTTTCATTAGACAATAACAGGACAAGATTTTTGTCAGATCTACACATACAATTATTTTTATGGACTTTTGAGTTCGGTATCGGTTTCAGTATTTTCATGGGGGGTGGGGGGGGGGGGGGGGGTTGCCATGGTATTGGTTCAGTATTTGGTATCTGACTGATAGAACCAAAGGGAAATTCACACCATGAAAATACAGAATAACATTTTCTTGTATCCTTTTTACACAGCTTCACAAATGCCACTGCCAATGTGCTCAACATTGGCTTTCTTTTGTGAACACAAATCATATCTGCAATAATTTTGTGACTTGCTCAAAACATACCTTAATCTTTAAAGACCTATTTCAGGATTTTGCAATCTCAGAGCATATGTCCTTAACATACCATCTTTAGGAGGTCTTGCTGACACAGTCAAATCACCTAGGCAGTGATTTCTAGTCAGGCCTTGGCTGTCTGTTTAAAGACTTGACTAGAAATCACTGCTAAGCAACTGGACAGATACAGGTTGTAGTCTAGTGAGCTCCTAAGGGTTAACAAAACAGAAAAGAAAATGAGTCACTTCTTCATGAAAATGAACATGTCAGCTGTAATCAAGCCCCAACAAGGCCTTATTAATTCCAAATGTAGGAAAATTTGAAACCACAGATGGTTTTGATATTCAGTGATTGGTTCGATTGGGTTTTTGGTATGATTGTATCCCCATAATATCGGAATCAGTTCGGTTTTCATTATATTGCCCATTTCTATGGGACATTGAAGCTGAGATGATATTTTCATTTGTTTTTTGTCATTTGTCTTATTTTAGCAATATTTTATTTATGAAACCTTGACCCACTGGTGTATAAGTGCGTTGCTACCTGATTGCAGTCTAATTATAAAATACCACTTTTTTGATTTGTACTGCAGATTATTGGAGGTGACAGAAACACTGGGCTAATCAAAGATGAAAAATTAACCTCATAGGTGCTATCTTCTTGTTATCTCCTGCTTTTTGAAAAAAACGGGAGATATTAAATTCGGGGTGTCCTTCCGCCCTTCCATGTTTTTCGTTTCCAGACTCTAACTTTCCTTACAGTCAGTCGATTTCGATGAAATTTGGTTAGTAGATCACTTTCATCAATTGTGGGTCCAAGTTTGAATATGGGCATTTTCTGCACATATTTAATATGGTTGCTGAAATTTGATTGGCAGACAGTTTCCAGACTCTAACTTTCCTTAAAATCAACCGATTTCGATGAAATTTCATATATGGATTACTTTTATCAATACCTAGGTCAGGTTCGAATGTGGGAAATTTTGTACTGAAAATCTGTCCGTCTGCCCAGTGCGACAACGCATCTCGGACTAAAAGCCGTATTTATGAACCGATCTTCACGAACCTTCTTGGGTATCATTGTTATCATTGTGAGACTAGAATATGTGTTTTGGGGTTTGGTCCAAAATTCAAGATGGCCGTCAGCGGCCATTTTGTTCCGAAATTGGGTGTAATCAGTTTTTTGTACAGAACTTCTATATGAAAGTTCGGATTTGGATAAATTTTTATATGAATGTTTAGTAACATGCAATACAGCACATATAATACGGGTTTTGTTCTCGTGCAAACATTATGCAAATTAGGGAAACTTTGACTTATTCAGTTCTACTACTAATACACAGTAAGTGCACACCTTCCATGTTTTTCGTTTCCAGACTCTAACTTTCCTTACAGTCAGTCGATTTCGATGAAATTTGGGTAATAGATCACTTATATCAGTTGTGGGTCCAAGTTCGAACATGGGCATTTTCCGCACTTATTTAATTAGGTTGCTTAAATTTGATTGGCTGATGGTTTCCAGACTCTAACTTTCCTTAGAGTCAACCCGATTTCAATTAAATTTCATATATGGATTACTTTTCACATCAGCTTAAAGTAATATGTCTTATCATACAGTCTTAATTTTTAGTGATTCTCACAGTTATACTCCACATCACTTTACTTGCTTTGACAGTGACCTCCGTGAAAATAAATCTGATAACCACTGTCTGAAGCACTGTCTGTTCTGTCTCTTCTAAATAACTTCCACTTGCAACTCAACTATATTCCACAGGATGTATTAATTCCCCTTGAAACTGCTGCCCAGCGGGAGACATGAATTCACTGAATTTGCTTGTTTCTCTGAGCTTGGTTGCTGTCTGAAAATGGCCTAGTTTTTGAACTGTTTTTTTCAGAAACCTGAGGTCAAGAATGGGCTGAATAAGTAGTTATAGCATACCAGTATGCAAATCGCATCAAACAATGTCAGCAATCCTTTGTTATGACCCGACTTGAGAAGTCGAATGGGTATCTAGCGGAGACCTCTGTCTGTCTGTTCGTCCATTCATCCATCCTTCCATCTGTTATGATAGAGCCACATGGGGGAACGATACCTGTGTAGCGCGAGTTTCTTCCACACATTTTCAGGCCTTTAAAAATTGAAAATTTGCTTAACCCAAAATTCAGGTAAGCCAAAAAAAAAATTGCTTAACCTATTATTTTTGCTTAACCCATTTCACTTTTTCAATTGATGTTTTACATTACAGAAAAGAACTTGCACGAACGGAATAAAGGTTAAGCCATGGGGCTTTTGCTCGAACGATGCACAAACTAAATGCTAGTTCATGCAATTTTTAAAGGCCTGCATTTTTTCCAGAGTTATGGCCCTTTTTCACTCTTTCGACTTAGAAAATTGTTAACCCTTTCAACTTTATTACTCTGTATTCTGTGGAAATGTTGTAATTTTCCATTTCTATGAAGTGTTTGTAGTAATGTAACTCCTTGTGGAACTGTAGAGATGTTTGGCAGTGCTTGTTCTCACAAACCACTAACCCAGTCAGTGGAAATCATTGGGCCTTTGTCAGAGAGTGATTCAGGCCCCATGAGGTCTATTGTTATTATTATTCATCCCTTTGTCGCAATAATCGCCTTGTTTGCATGAATAGCAGATGACACACGCCAAAATAATTCTGAAATAACTAAAAATATTTTTAAACTTTTCTCTTAAGAAATGCAGCTTATGACACCTCACTGAAATGGGCTCAATGGTCTGGCCCCAGTGGAGGTCATAAGCTAGTTTTTTAGGCAAAAATTGAAGCATATATGTGTATTTCGTCACTTCATTCCTTTTAGTTTCACCACTATTGATTCCTATCAATAAATAGAGCCTGTTTTTATTGAATTGGTAAGCAATAGGTTATGACATTAAATTTTGCTAGTCTTTAATTTTTTCACAATTTTTATTTTCAGATTTTAATACTGAAGATCTGATGTTGAACATTTATCTTGCAACATAGACAGAGAATGGTCAGGGTATGAAAATTTATTTCAGTTATGTTATCAAATCATTCAAGTGGAGTTTTAACCCTTTACCTGACAAATTGGCTGCATCGGTCTGCATAATTTAGAATGAAGCAGTTGAAAAAAATATACTTTGCAAAACCTTTCAACCAAACCATATCATGTGACCCCCTCATTGGAATGGGCTCATCGAGCTCGTTCCAGTGAGGGGATCACATGATATGGTTTTGTTGACATTTTATGAAAAATTTGAAAAAAAATTCACAAATGTATTGTATCAAGAAATCATTAATAAGAGGTTAACTCCTATCTGTAGGGTAAATTTTGTTAACAAAAGAGCTGCGTTTATACCTTTACTAAGACAGGGCATGTTTGTACTAGGTAAGAAAATCTATCTACAGAAGGTGATCCATTAAACTTCATATATAATGCCTGGACATATTGTGACACAAACATTTAACTTATAAGCTTTGTTTCAAACTTTCTGCAGCACTACATACTCTCAAGAAACCTACTTGCCATGCTAGCTGGTAATGTTCTGGAGGCCACATCCAGAGGCAATGCAAGGATAACTGATTGGGTGGGATGGGGGTCGGTGTTAAACCTGATCTGTCTTGAGTGTAATGCCTCAGGACCTGACTGATAAAATATTCCAACAACATCATGCCTTGATAATGTATTTGGATTATTGGTCAGTTGGGATTATATACTTCACAGATTGATTTCTTGGAACGTTTTAGCTCCACTTGATAAAGTCAGCAGAGCTTTTCTGATGCTAAGTTATCCATCTTCTGTCTGTCCAGCATCAACATTTTGTTTTTCCCGGGCCATAATTTCTTAACCACTGAATATTTTTTAATGAAACTTTATACCAACATGTGATATCAAAAGACAGTGTATTTTGAATTATAATATGGTATGTGTCCCTCAAGGTCAAGGTTACAGGTCCTATGATAGGATGACATTTAGAAAAACTTTGACATTTGTTTGTCCGGTCCTTAATTTATTAACTGCTGAATATTTTTTAATAAAACTTTATACCAATATGTAATATCAAAAGACAGTGTGGCGCAAATCATCATATGTTATGTGTCCCACAAAGTTACAGGCCCTGTAAGGTGACATTTAAAACAACTTCGACATTTGTTTGTCTGGGCCATAATTTCTTAACTGCTGAATATTTTTTAATAAAACTTTATACTAATATGTAAAATCAAAAGATGGTGTGTCTTTAATTATAATATGGTATGTGTCCTACAAGGTCATAGGGCAAATGATAAAGTGACACTTCGAAAAACTTTGACATTTGTTTGTCTGGGCCATAATTTCTTAACCATTGAATATTTTTCAATGAAACTTTATACCAATATGTAATATTAAAAGACAGTGTGTCACGATTTATAATATGGTATGTGCCCCTGAAGATCAAGGTCTCAGGCTCAATGATAAGGTGACACTTAGAAAAACTAAAACATTTGTTTGTCCAGGCAATAATTTCTTACCCCTTGAACTCTCGTTATCTAGAATGGTATCTCTGTTGCGTACACTTGCAGTGAGAGATGGGCCAGTCCGATATCATTGTGCAGGGAGGATAAAATAATAACTGCAGTCTGCAGCCATCTGGCTGCAGACTGCAGTTATTATTTTTTCATCAATGCACCGTGTATAGACCTCTTACAATAAGACAAAAATGTGACGGAATTATGCCTTGAGCCGAAAAATCGGCCTTACGGGTTCCAAGGGTTAACTGCTGAATATTTTTTAATGAAACTTTATACTGATATGTAATGACAAAAGACAGTGTGTCTCGAATTATAATATGGTATGTGCTCCTCAAGGTCACAGGCCCTATAATAAGGTGACACTTGGACAAACTTTGACACTTGTTTGTCCTGGTCATAATTTCTTAACCACTAAATATTTTTTGATGAAACTTTATATCAATATGTAATATCAAACGACAGTGTGTCACAAATTATAATAGGGTATGTGCCCTTCAAGGTCACAGACCCTATGATAAGGTGACAGAAAAACTTTGATATTTGTTTGTCCAGGCCATAATGTCTTAACTACTGAATATTTTTTTATGATACTTTATACCAATATGTAATATCAAAAGACAGTGTGCTGCGAATAATTATATAGTATGTGACCCTTAAGGTCAAGGTCACAGGTCCTATGATTAGGTGACGCTTAGAAAAACTTTGACATTTGTTTGTCGGGCCATGAATTTCTTAACCACAGAATATTAGCTCTGCCTGACAGAATGTCAGTGGAGCTTTTCTAATGCTAAGCGGTCCATCGTCTCTCCATCTGTCCATATATTGCCTCTCGATCAATCGTCAACATTTTGTTTGTCTGGTCCATATAATTTGATCTAATTGGCAGATCTTGTTCATACTTGGTACAATTATTGCTTGTGACTCAAAGGTGTGTCGCAACATTAATCAAGGTCAAGGTCACAGACAGCAAAACTGAGTCATAACGTCAAAGTCACAGACAGTAAAAAGTGGATATTGTTATACAGCCCTTGTCTGGGCCATATAATTTGGTGTGGTGTGATTATATGGCCCAGACAAGGGCTGTATAACAATATCATATCATCAAGGTAAAAGCCACAAACAGCAACACTTTTATTGTTATACAGCTCTTGTTTGGTTCATATAACTTTGTATGACTAACAGATCTTATTCGTAGTTGGAACAATTATTTCTCTTGACACAAAAGTGTGTCGCGACTTTGATCCAAGGTCATACCATCAAGGTTAAGGTCACAGACAACAAGACTTTGATATTGTTATGCAGCCCTTGTCTGGTCTGTATAATTGAATCTGTTTGACAGATCTTGTTCATACATCACACCATTGTTACCCATAACCTAACCTTGTGTCATGACTATGACCCATTGTCATAACACGAAGTTTAAGGTCACAAGCAGTAACGCTTGGATTCTTGTTTTGTATTCAGCTTCCCCTAAAAGCAATGACCCTCGGCAGGCATTTAGATTCCCCCAAATTCATGCTATTAAATGGTAGGACAAAATTATCAAAATGTGCCCAAAATAGCTGGCCAGATAGCAATTTTTATTGTGAAATAAGGTGAAATTCACTTTGTAAATGAAACCAAAGTTTAAATTGATAGAAATATGCTGGAACGGTTTTATTTTTATCTGGTGTCTCGTGTTTATTTTGAAGAGCACAGTGTTTACAGTGTTTGTATTCCTATACCAATTCCCGATTATGTATTCAATATTTCTAGTGATTACAATTGAATATGTTGTTCTTTGGAATAAAAATAAATGGTTTTAATTGGTGAACAAAATGGGCTTTCCTTATAGGGCAGATACTGAATGATAAGAAGAGACCACAACAAGGATTTGCCAAATTATAAATCTGAACACAAAACACGCGACTATCTTCCAGAAACTGTTGTGGAATGGAGCAAAGATTTCTCATTTTTTTTCGATTCCAAAATTCTTGTAACTGCAAATTAACGAAGGCACAACAGATCTCAAGTAAGACTGACACATTGTTAAAAGATCCTCAAGTTTGAACCAAAACAAAAAACTGTTTCTTTCGGATTGCCAGTGGCAAAACCTTTGGAAACAAATGATTTCTTGGTTGATAACCCTAATTAGGTGCGATGCCAACTCAGAAAATGGATACACAAAGTATTATTGGGGGAGTGGGGGGGGGGGGGGTTGATAACCCTAATCAGGTGCAGCGCTAACTCAGAAAATGGATACACAAAGTATTTTTTTTTAACTTGGTGTTAGTGGCAAACCAAAACTTCAGAAGCTTTGTCATTTACAAAAGTTAATTTTCCATAGTTTGATAAAACAGAAATTTCATTCATGTATGCCAGGAAATTGCTTCTTGCAGTGTTAAAAATCCAAATTTTCTCATACCAGGTTGAACTATTGTCGGCCTGTGGGTCTGTGATCTATCGGGTGTGCCCAAATTAGGGGAATGTAAAGGCCTGCTCGACAGAGCTATCTAGGCATAGCTGCCTCTTGTTTGTGTATAAATACATTGTTGAGATATAATAGTCCTAACTTATACACCCACTTTGTCATCATCTTGTACGTCCATACATCCATCCGTACAGATACATGTACATGACTACACTTACATCCATCTGAAATTCTTGTGTACACTAATCTTCTTACATTTATTAACCTATTTTGATGAAACCTCTCGAACATTGCGACTAACAAGTGGACATAAGCATATTCCAAAATTTTAAATCTACAAAATTTTGAACCAAGTTATCTGTCTGTAACTTAGAAGATTTATTATGGAGTTATGAATGAGATTCTTGTGGGTGTAACTCCTCTTAAACTAATGAACCGATATTGATGAAACTTCTCAAACATGACCACTAGTAAGGGAAAATGCACAGATTTCCCAATTTCAATCTGTGGTGATTTTAACCAGATTATCTCCCTTTCAACTTTGAAGATTTATTGTAGATTTGTACAGGAGATTCTTGTGTATGCAACTTCTTCTACATTGACCCTTTATCTCACACAAAAGGAAGATGACACTTGCAAACAAAATGGTTGAATAACTAATTATTTTCATTGTTTTGCATCAAAAACATAGATTATGACCACTCATTGGAACGAGCTTGCCCCAGACCCTTTCCCGAAGAGGACAGGACACTCCCTATAAATAGCAACATAACTGAGTAATGTTTTTTGAGTGAATGTTTTGCCAAACTATGCATATTTTTTAACAACATAATTTGAAGACTTACAGGAAGTGCTGTTTGTTTCTTGATCCATTTTTGGCATCCTTTATGAGGCCTTGAATCAAGCCTGGCTGAACCCTTAAAAGAAATATTTAACCTAATGCTGCAAAGATCCCATTTCCCCAGTCAGTGGAAACTGGGAAACATCGTTCCTGTGCATAAAAAAGGTGCCGAAGATTCAATTGCAAACTATCGACCGATCACTTTACTAAGTTGCGTGAGTAAAATATTCGAAAAATGTGTTTTCAGAAAAGTATTAGAATTTCTTAAAAACAATGCCCTTTTAACCCATCTCCAATCTGGGTTTCTGCCCTCAGACTCCACAGTTTTTCAGTTGATCGATATTTATCATACATTTAGCGCTGCCCTTGACGAAGGTAATGAAATTAGAGTAATTTTTTGTGACGTCAGTAATGCCTTTGATAAGGTGTGGCATACTGGCCTTCTGTACAAACTTGAAAAAATCGGAATTACGGGTATCTTACTGAAATGGTTTGCAAATTATCTAAACAATAGACAACAGTGTGTCGTACTCAACTCAGCGTCGTCCTTTTGGAGTGAAGTCAAAGCTGAAGTTCCCCAGGGGTCTATACTGGGGCCCTTGTTATTTCTAATTTATATAAATGACCTTGTCCACGATATTAGGAGTAATATACGCCTCCTTGCCGGCGACACTACCCTTTTTCTCGTCGTTGAAAACCCTCAACTCGCGGCAAACATGCTTACTAAAGATATAAAAACTATAGAAAAATGGTCAAGCAACTGGCTTGTTGACTTCAACCCATGCAAAACCGAATCTCTGATCATGTCCCGGAAAACTATCAAACCGAACCACCCCACACTACAAATGTTTGGCACTGATATCAAGGAAATTGACTATCACAAACATCTTGGCCTGACATTTGACCCCAGTGGGAGCTGGGCCACTCATATTAATGACATTAAGTCCAAAGCATGGAAAAGAGTTAATCTAATCAAACAGCTTAAATTCCAACTAGACCGAAAAGCCCTTGAGAAAATATACCTTGCTTTTATACGCCCTCTTCTAGAATATGCAGACACTGTTTGGGACAACTGTACTAACCAGCAAAAAAAACAAACTTGATAAAATACAGACAGAGGCAGCACATAACATATCCGAGGGAACTAGGAGTGTGGGTAGAACCTCACTTCTTACTGAAATGGGGTAGGAGACACTAGAAACACGGCATGAAAAGCACAGACTAACACAATATTTTAAGATGTGCCACAACTTGGTACCCCCTACATCTCCAACATGATTCCTCCTGCATCTGCCGAAAGACACTCATACAACCTACGCGGGGCTACCAATTTAATCACCCCTTTATGCCGAACCGAGCAGCACAGCAACTCCTTCCTTCCATCTACCACAAGACTGTGGAATACATTACCTACTGAAATAAGGCTCAATAAGTCACTTCCCAACTTCAAAGAATTTCTAGACTCCAACAGGCCAAGTGTACCTCAATTCTACTATAACCACAAATCCCGTAGGACACAAATCTTACACTGTGGACTCCGACTACACTACAGTAATCTTAATGATGACTTGTTCAATAACCACCTCTCGGGGCATTATGCATGTTTATGTGGCGAACGGGAAACAACTGATCACTACTTCTTCCAGTGTCCATATTTCATCCCCATAAGAATAGACACTCTTGGTAAATTACCATATGTGATAAATACAAGCATACTCCTATATGGAAGTGAATTCTACCCAATTGCAATTAACAGAGAGATCTTTGAAACTGTTCACTCATTCATTAGTCGATTAAACAGGTTTTCCTAACACCAACCCACCCCCAACCCTCCGTACATCACCAACAATGTGAAAAAAAATAGGAATTGTCACTTTTCAAGGCCGGACCGCGCCCGTATAACCTATCCAAACCTGGCAGCACCACTTGTCAACAGCATGAGCCTGTTAACCCTGATCACTGCTTCTCCAAATCATGTCTTAGATGCTTACCTCTCTGTCTTTTTTTTCCATGTATTTAAAGTCTATGCCACTGCAGAAGGGAGGTGAACAAGTGACTTACTTCTTAGATCCCTGCTCCTCCTCCCTATTTCTTTCCTATCTTTCTCACACCATTTTTTTTTCTTCTCTCTATGTGTGTGTGTGTGCGCGCGTGTGTGTGTGAGGGTGGGTTTGTCTTACCAACTTGACGAGGTAACTAGACAAAAGAGTTTGCGTGTTTCGCCTTACCGAGGTACAAAAGACAAAAGAAACCCTTTACCTCGGTTGTTTTCCCAGAACTGTACCGGCAAAACGAGGTAGAAACCGTTAGTCCACACAAAGGACAAACAATGGGGTACCTCGGTATGTAGGGTAGACAAGACTCTGTGTGTGTGTGTGTGTGTGTGTTTGAGGTTAAAAAATCGCACTGGCACAGACATTTCATACTGAAACGTTTTTTTCTTTTAATATGCCACCGAAAAATTGTTTTCATTTACTGAACCCAGATGGGTTTCAAACATGACAAAAAATTACACCAAATTTGATTTAAACTAAGTGATGAGCTTAGGAACTGGTTAAACTGACTGGCAATAATTGATGTTATTCATTGATGGGCTCTAATTTAGTCCTTACAAGGATGTTACGCAAGCTTTTGTTTTTCTTATAGGCGATGACAGGTCGAAGATTCAAAGGTTCATTTAATTTAGCATTGGTAAAATTGAATTCATCTTTTAACATTTTTGCTATTTCGATATTCATTCTGTTGTACGTTAAAGTGAAAGGAATGATGGACCTCCTTTCGCATTCGCCCTCTGATATGTTCATACCAAATGGCCAGAGGGTTTGAAGCGTATTGATCCAAAAAGCTTCACGTTTTTTTCTAAATTCATCCGTTTCTTCTAATGTGTCTTTAATTGGTGGTTGTTCAATTGGGTGGATTTCGAAATCGTCCAAAGAATGGCCAGGAAGGTTAAAATGTTGTGCTACTGGGGCATCAGCATTATGTTTGTGTGTGTGTGTGTGTGTGTGTGTGTGTGTGTGTGTGTGTGTGTGTGTGTGTGTGTGTGTGTGTGTGTGTGTGTGTGTGTGTGTGTGTGTGTGTGTGCATTTGTCTTACCAACTTGACGAGGTAACTAGACAAAAGAGTTTGCGTGTTTCGCCTTACCGAGGTACAAAAGACAAAAGAAACCCTTTACCTCGGTTGTTTTCCCAGAACTGTACCGGCAAAACGAGGTAGAAACCGTTAGTCCACACAAAGGACAAACAATGGGGTACCTCGGTATGTAGGGTAGACAAGACTCTGTGTGTGTGTGTGTGTGTGTGTGTGTGTGTGTGTGTGTGTGTGTGTGTGTATGTGTGTGTGTGTGTGTGTGTGTGTGTGCTTGACGAGGTAACTAGACAAAAGAGTTTGCGTGTTTCGCCTTACCGAGGTACAAAAGACAAAAGAAACCCTTTACCTCGGTTGTTTTCCCAGAACTGTACCGGCAAAACGAGGTAGAAACCGTTAGTCTACACAAAGGACAAACAATGGGGCACCTCGGTATGTAGGGTAGACAAGACTCTGTGTGTGTGTGTGTGTGTGTGTGTTTGAGGTTAAAAAATCGCACTGGCACAGACATTTCATACTGAAACGTTTTTTTCTTTTAATATGCCGCCGAAAAATTGTTTTCATTTACTGAACCCAGATGGGTTTCAAACATGACAAAAAATTACACCAAATTTGATTTAAACTAAGTGATGAGCTTAGGAACTGGTTAAACTGACTGGCAATAATTGATGTTATTCATTGATGGGCTCTAATTTAGTCCTTACAAGGATGTTACGCAAGCTTTTGTTTTTCTTATAGGCGATGACAGGTCGAAGATTCAAAGGTTCATTTAATTTAGCATTGGTAAAATTGAATTCATCTTTTAACATTTTTGCTATTTCGATATTCATTCTGTTGTACGTTAAAGTGAAAGGAATGATGGACCTCCTTTCGCATTCGCCCTCTGATATGTTCATACCAAATGGCCAGAGGGTTTGAAGCGTATTGATCCAAAAAGCTTCACGTTTTTTTCTAAATTCATCCGTTTCTTCTAATGTGTCTTTAATTGGTGGTTGTTCAATTGGGTGGATTTCGAAATCGTCCAAAGAATGGCCAGGAAGGTTAAAATGTTGTGCTACTGGGGCATCAGCATTATGTTTTATATCCTGTTTGTGTCTAGTAGCACGTTCTCGAAAAGGATTTTGACTTTGACCAACATACTGTTTCCGACATCGCTTACAAGTGATAAGGTAAATAATGTTTGGTGAATCACAATGGAGGGGGTTACGGATCTGATAATGATTTTTCGTTTGTTCGGAGAAAAATTCCTCTTTCTGATCAGGCATAAAAGTATGCAGTCTACAACGAGGCTTTTTGCAATTAAATACCGCGCCACTACTATTTTGCAACGGTCTATTGTGTTCAATCTTCAGTGGTTCGAAATCGGTAGTTTCAGCTGGACTTTCGAGCTTTTTCAAGGTTTGGGATTTCAGGCTACGCAAAAGGCGCAGCGAGTACCCTCTCGATCTGAGGGCGCCAAATAGAGTAGAACAAGCCTCATTGAAATTTACCTTATCACTTGAATTGCGGTGGAAACGAATGAGCTGTGATTTGATGATACCTTTAAATGTATGTTGAGGATGAAATGATTTAGTGTGCAACAATTGATGTGAATCAGTTGGTTTAAAATATACTTTATAATCTAAATGACCGGATGCCTGAAATTGCTTGCCTTTATACACGGTTACATCGAGAAAATCAACAGAATTTTCACTGATAGTAGCTTTCAATTTAATATTTGGATCGTGATTATTCAAAATTTCTAAAAATTCATCAAAATCTTCTTTTGAATGTTCCCAAATAATAAAAATGTCATCTAAATATCTGAGATATACGAGAGGATGCTTTGCACATTTGCTTAAGGCATTTTCCTCCCATTCCGCTACATAAATGCTTGCAAAATTAGGACTGAATCTTTTACCCATAGGACAACCCATTATTTGTAGAAAATATTCTCCATTGAATTGAAAGTCATTACCTTTTAAGCTCAGCTCTAAAAGATCCAAAATTTGTTCATCCGGGCGTTTCGCATCCGGATATTTTTCAAATGCATTTTTAACTGATTTAACACCTTTATCAATATCAATGTTCGTATACATACTGTCGATATCCAAAGTAGCCAGAATTGCATTTTTTGATATTTTCAATTTCGAAATTTGTGACAGGAAATCCTGTGTGTTTTTTAGATAGCTCGGATGTCTATTTGCTATAGGTTTAAGATGATAATCAATTAATTCCGAGATCACATAAGATTCCGAATTACAATCTGATACAATTGGCCTCCCGGGTGGAGTTAAGTCATCCGTCCATGAAGAACGGTCCTTGTGGATCTTTGGTAGGATATAAAATTGTCTTGTTTGAGCACTGAGCTTAGCTGTTAAATATTTCAATTGTTTTTTGGTAATGTGACCTTCGTCGAGGAGAAATTTTAAGATCTTATTGAATTTTTCGATATTACTAGGCCAAATAAGTGAATCTATTTTCTTATAATGTTTAGTATTGCTGAGTTGTCTCATGGCTTCCTTTATATAATTATCCCGAGATAGAACAACTACCGACCCACCTTTGTCGGCTGGTTTAATTACTAATTTCTTATTTTTTCGAAGTTTCGTGAGGGCTCTCCGTTCACCAGCTGTTAAATTGTCTTTATCGGAGAGTATGTTCATGCTGAACACCTTTTTGATGATTCGTTTGCTAGCCTCAATAATTTCGGGATCTACTTCACTATCTGGAGGTGACCAACCAGATGATTCTGTAAAAGGAAGTTTCCGACCGCTGGAGTTTCTAAAGCGGTCGGCTAATTTCATTTGCCTAAGAAAATTACAGTTGTATGATGGTAAATTTGTTTGGTTATCAGTTTTAGGCTTTGGTGCTGGTACAAAAGTTAAACCGCGATCTAAAAGAGATTTCTCTTGGGTTGTTAGGTCATTGGTGCCAGACAGGTTAACCACATTAGTTCCTAATCCCACATCTGTTAGGCGGCTGTTACCTTTGCCTTTACTTAGTTTAAATGTAGGTGGTCCAACCAGTGATCGTACATAATATTGGCGGTTCTCGTGGTCCAATGGATTAAATCCTGAGCAACATCAAACTTTGCGTCATCAATTTTTGGTATCACGTTAACGTCCTTCACTTTCCGAATGGTTTCGTTGATGATGCTCAGGGTTCTCCTCTCAGCCTGAGGGAGTTTTTGCGAAAAGTTTAGTTCAGCGAAATAAATTTTTGCTGATCTAAACTTGACCCTGATATCGCTAAGCATATTCCGCAACTGCTTAACTACGAGATCAGAATTATCGTTTCGAGAATTCACGCCAATATTTAATAATATTTTTTGGGGACTGGACTGGCCCCTGTGCCCTTTAAACATAGAGCGCAGATGATTGAATTTGGCGCCGGGGTAACACTCCACCTGGATGTCCGGATGGGGATTTCGATCAATGCGTCCTAAATTTGAACTTCCAATCATAAGGATGTTTTTACAAACATCGGGGAGGCGCCAATTCCTTTTGTCAAAATTAACTCCGCTTTTATGCCGAAACTGGGAGAATTTAGAATCAAATGAGCGGCCCGAGTTGCGGCTCGGTGATTTGACTTTCTCTGAGTACGATATACCTGGTTGAACCACACTAGATGCAGGGGAAGGGGGAGAAGAAACAGAAGCAGGAGAGGAAACAGAAACAGGAGAAGAAACAGAAGGAGGAGGAGGAGTTCTAGTGAGAGCACTAGGAGAACTAGAGAAGAAAGGCTGAGGAGGAGTAGGAGGTAGGGGAACAAGACGAGGCGAGACAGCGTTACTCAATTTGCGAGCATCTTCAGTCACAATATGGACCGGAGATGTTTGCAAATTGAGGCGCTTACTCTGAGAGAAAGAAGAAGTAGAAGGAAAAGAAGAGGGAGAAGTGCTTTGCCTTGATCTTTTCTTATTTTGCTTTTCGCGTTGGGGTAGAGGGACAACACGGGCCGGAGTTTGCTTGCTCCCTCCCATATTGTTCCTTACTCCAGACGCTGGGCGAAGTTCCGAAATGTAAGACTCATAGGCCGAAATCGTCTTACCTGTCAACTTGTTTTTAAAGTTTTTTTGAGCCCAGATCAAGGCACGCGCCGAAGCGCTGTTGAAGTCTATCTTTTCGAGTCCAGGAGGTGGTCGCATAGCCAAAGTTATCTTAGACCTCAACTGGTTTAAATTTATCTTATAATGCTCAATTAAAGCATTTAACGTTTGGTTGGCCCATCCCACACTAATCTGTCGAAAAACAGAAAAAATGTGTGGGGTGGGAAGAGCCGGCTTTAGAAAGCCCCCTAACTCATCTACTTTCTTCTCCAACTGCTTCGGGAAATCCCGGTTGGCCAAATGCTGCTCTAGGAGCCCAATATGGTGCATACACTGAATCACCTGGAAAAGGGCCTTGACCAATCTAGAATAGGCCTGGAACGATTGTTCCTGGCCCCTTCCAGACTGGGCAACTCTCTTTCCCTGATGCTTCTGTCTTTTTTGAGCCATTTGAAGAATAAGTAGATGAATTTAAAATGAAATTAAAATGAAGAAATGAAATAAATTAAAATGAAATCTAGATATTACCTATTAGAGAAGATACCTGGATTGGTTGTAGTCTTCAGCAAAGGTAGAAAATAATCCGTCTGTCTCGACGCGTTTCGCTTGGTTTGGCTTTTTCAAAGAGACTTTGAGGAAAATGATTCCAACTTTGGGAGGGCATGCATGGTATATATCCATGTGGGCTGGGGGTGTTTTTCACAGCTCAGTACATAATTAAACTCGGTAACAAGCTGACAAATGTCACTCATCTAATTAATTCTTTTCAATCTGAGATGTCCCAAGTTTGTTTTTCACAACTCAGTTTGTGTCGTCCAAACAAGTTAGATGAAGCCCTATTGATTGGCTTCCATTGAATTTTAATCAGTCAGTGAGTGGTTTACTTTACTGACCCCATGAAGCCCTATTGGTTGGCTTTGATTTAAGTAAAACCAATCGGGAGCGGTTTGCTTTACTGGCTTCAGAAGTATGTGAAAATAATATGAAAAAATGGTTTGATAAAATATATTGTGACTAAAGAAATAAATGAAAAAATAACGCCAAAGATCATGATGCCTCACGAATGTTATCAGTTGGAATGAATATCCCCCGACGGAGGTTTATGACGGAAAATATTTTACACCACGTAGAAATTGTGTGTTTTACCTTCTGAACCTCTACATTGTGTGAAAGGTATGAAAAATTAAATAAAAATAATAATTTAAATAAATAAATCAAATAAATGAATCAAATAAATAAATAAATAAATAAATAAATAAATAAATAAATAAATAAAAATTAATAAAAAATTAAAAATAATCAATAAATAAATATATAAATAAATAAATAATAATTTTATTTAGGAAATACATACACATGATTGAAATTAGAACCTATTTTGTTTTTGGGCATATATGAACTCTGGCACTCGCCTGTGTGTGTTTGAGGTTAAAAAATCGCACTGGCACAGACATTTCATACTGAAACGTTTTTTTCTTTTAATATGCCGCCGAAAAATTGTTTTCATTTACTGAACCCAGATGGGTTTCAAACATGACAAAAAATTACACCAAATTTGATTTAAACTAAGTGATGAGCTTAGGAACTGGTTAAACTGACTGGCAATAATTGATGTTATTCATTGATGGGCTCTAATTTAGTCCTTACAAGGATGTTACGCAAGCTTTTGTTTTTCTTATAGGCGATGACAGGTCGAAGATTCAAAGGTTCATTTAATTTAGCATTGGTAAAATTGAATTCATCTTTTAACATTTTTGCTATTTCGATATTCATTCTGTTGTACGTTAAAGTGAAAGGAATGATGGACCTCCTTTCGCATTCGCCCTCTGATATGTTCATACCAAATGGCCAGAGGGTTTGAAGCGTATTGATCCAAAAAGCTTCACGTTTTTTTCTAAATTCATCCGTTTCTTCTAATGTGTCTTTAATTGGTGGTTGTTCAATTGGGTGGATTTCGAAATCGTCCAAAGAATGGCCAGGAAGGTTAAAATGTTGTGCTACTGGGGCATCAGCATTATGTTTTATATCCTGTTTGTGTCTAGTAGCACGTTCTCGAAAAGGATTTTGACTTTGACCAACATACTGTTTCCGACATCGCTTACAAGTGATAAGGTAAATAATGTTTGGTGAATCACAATGGAGGGGGTTACGGATCTGATAATGATTTTTCGTTTGTTCGGAGAAAAATTCCTCTTTCTGATCAGGCATAAAAGTATGCAGTCTACAACGAGGCTTTTTGCAATTAAATACCGCGCCACTACTATTTTGCAACGGTCTATTGTGTTCAATCTTCAGTGGTTCGAAATCGGTAGTTTCAGCTGGACTTTCGAGCTTTTTCAAGGTTTGGGATTTCAGGCTACGCAAAAGGCGCAGCGAGTACCCTCTCGATCTGAGGGCGCCAAATAGAGTAGAACAAGCCTCATTGAAATTTACCTTATCACTTGAATTGCGGTGGAAACGAATGAGCTGTGATTTGATGATACCTTTAAATGTATGTTGAGGATGAAATGATTTAGTGTGCAACAATTGATGTGAATCAGTTGGTTTAAAATATACTTTATAATCTAAATGACCGGATGCCTGAAATTGCTTGCCTTTATACACGGTTACATCGAGAAAATCAACAGAATTTTCACTGATAGTAGCTTTCAATTTAATATTTGGATCGTGATTATTCAAAATTTCTAAAAATTCATCAAAATCTTCTTTTGAATGTTCCCAAATAATAAAAATGTCATCTAAATATCTGAGATATACGAGAGGATGCTTTGCACATTTGCTTAAGGCATTTTCCTCCCATTCCGCTACATAAATGCTTGCAAAATTAGGACTGAATCTTTTACCCATAGGACAACCCATTATTTGTAGAAAATATTCTCCATTGAATTGAAAGTCATTACCTTTTAAGCTCAGCTCTAAAAGATCCAAAATTTGTTCATCCGGGCGTTTCGCATCCGGATATTTT
This sequence comes from Pictodentalium vernedei, assembly GCA_031216915.1. Classification (NCBI taxonomy): domain Eukaryota; kingdom Metazoa; phylum Mollusca; class Scaphopoda; order Dentaliida; family Dentaliidae; genus Pictodentalium; species Pictodentalium vernedei. The sequence continues at coordinate 150,808,891 of CM062293.1, forward strand.
TCAAATGCATTTTTAACTGATTTAACACCTTTATCAATATCAATGTTCGTATACATACTGTCGATATCCAAAGTAGCCAGAATTGCATTTTTTGATATTTTCAATTTCGAAATTTGTGACAGGAAATCCTGTGTGTTTTTTAGATAGCTCGGATGTCTATTTGCTATAGGTTTAAGATGATAATCAATTAATTCCGAGATCGCATAAGATTCCGAATTACAATCTGATACAATTGGCCTCCCGGGTGGAGTTAAGTCATCCGTCCATGAAGAACGGTCCTTGTGGATCTTTGGTAGGATATAAAATTGTCTTGTTTGAGCACTGAGCTTAGCTGTTAAATATTTCAATTGTTTTTTGGTAATGTGACCTTCGTCGAGGAGAAATTTTAAGATCTTATTGAATTTTTCGATATTACTAGGCCAAATAAGTGAATCTATTTTCTTATAATGTTTAGTATTGCTGAGTTGTCTCATGGCTTCCTTTATATAATTATCCCGAGATAGAACAACTACCGACCCACCTTTGTCGGCTGGTTTAATTACTAATTTCTTATTTTTTCGAAGTTTCGTGAGGGCTCTCCGTTCACCAGCTGTTAAATTGTCTTTATCGGAGAGTATGTTCATGCTGAACACCTTTTTGATGATTCGTTTGCTAGCCTCAATAATTTCGGGATCTACTTCACTATCTGGAGGTGACCAACCAGATGATTCTGTAAAAGGAAGTTTCCGACCGCTGGAGTTTCTAAAGCGGTCGGCTAATTTCATTTGCCTAAGAAAATTACAGTTGTATGATGGTAAATTTGTTTGGTTATCAGTTTTAGGCTTTGGTGCTGGTACAAAAGTTAAACCGCGATCTAAAAGAGATTTCTCTTGGGTTGTTAGGTCATTGGTGCCAGACAGGTTAACCACATTAGTTCCTAATCCCACATCTGTTAGGCGGCTGTTACCTTTGCCTTTACTTAGTTTAAATGTAGGTGGTCCAACCAGTGATCGTACATAATATTGGCGGTTCTCGTGGTCCAATGGATTAAATCCTGAGCAACATCAAACTTTGCGTCATCAATTTTTGGTATCACGTTAACGTCCTTCACTTTCCGAATGGTTTCGTTGATGATGCTCAGGGTTCTCCTCTCAGCCTGAGGGAGTTTTTGCGAAATTTATTTATTTCCCTATTTCTTTCCTATCTTTCTCACACCATTTTTTTTTCTTCTCTCTATGTGTGTGTGTGTGCGCGCGTGTGTGTGTGTGTGAGGGTGGGTTTGTCTTACCAACTTGACGAGGTAACTAGACAAAAGAGTTTGCGTGTTTCGCCTTACCGAGGTACAAAAGACAAAAGAAACCCTTTACCTCGGTTGTTTTCCCAGAACTGTACCGGCAAAACGAGGTAGAAACCGTTAGTCCACACAAAGGACAAACAATGGGGTACCTCGGTATGTAGGGTAGACAAGACTCTGTGTGTGTGTGTGTGTGTGTGTTTGAGGTTAAAAAATCGCACTGGCACAGACATTTCATACTGAAACGTTTTTTTCTTTTAATATGCCACCGAAAAATTGTTTTCATTTACTGAACCCAGATGGGTTTCAAACATGACAAAAAATTACACCAAATTTGATTTAAACTAAGTGATGAGCTTAGGAACTGGTTAAACTGACTGGCAATAATTGATGTTATTCATTGATGGGCTCTAATTTAGTCCTTACAAGGATGTTACGCAAGCTTTTGTTTTTCTTATAGGCGATGACAGGTCGAAGATTCAAAGGTTCATTTAATTTAGCATTGGTAAAATTGAATTCATCTTTTAACATTTTTGCTATTTCGATATTCATTCTGTTGTACGTTAAAGTGAAAGGAATGATGGACCTCCTTTCGCATTCGCCCTCTGATATGTTCATACCAAATGGCCAGAGGGTTTGAAGCGTATTGATCCAAAAAGCTTCACGTTTTTTTCTAAATTCATCCGTTTCTTCTAATGTGTCTTTAATTGGTGGTTGTTCAATTGGGTGGATTTCGAAATGGTCCAAAGAATGGCCAGGAAGGTTAAAATGTTGTGCTACTGGGGCATCAGCATTATGTTGTGTGTGTGTGTGTGTGTGTGTGTGTGTGTGTGTGTGTGTGTGTGTGTGTGTGTGTGTGTGTGTGTGTGTGTGTGTGTGTGTGTGTGCATTTGTCTTACCAACTTGACGAGGTAACTAGACAAAAGAGTTTGCGTGTTTCGCCTTACCGAGGTACAAAAGACAAAAGAAACCCTTTACCTCGGTTGTTTTCCCAGAACTGTACCGGCAAAACGAGGTAGAAACCGTTAGTCCACACAAAGGACAAACAATGGGGTACCTCGGTATGTAGGGTAGACAAGACTCTGTGTGTGTGTGTGTGTGTGTGTGTGTGTGTGTGTGTGTGTGTGTGTGTGTGTATGTGTGTGTGTGTGTGTGTGTGTGTGTGCTTGACGAGGTAACTAGACAAAAGAGTTTGCGTGTTTCGCCTTACCGAGGTACAAAAGACAAAAGAAACCCTTTACCTCGGTTGTTTTCCCAGAACTGTACCGGCAAAACGAGGTAGAAACCGTTAGTCTACACAAAGGACAAACAATGGGGCACCTCGGTATGTAGGGTAGACAAGACTCTGTGTGTGTGTGTGTGTGTGTGTGTGTGTGTGTGTGTGTGTGTGTGTGTGTGTGTGTGTGTGTGTGTGTGTGTGTGTGTGTGTGTGTCTGCCTGTCTGTGTGTGTGTGTGTGTCTGGGCGCGTGTCTGTGCGTGTGAGTGAATGTGCACCCATGTAAAATAAATATTTATATGTATCCACTCAACTGGTTTAGGCAAATGCTAACACAATATTTTACAAGTACAATGTGTTTGTCACACTATACAACTTCTTTTGTGATAAAACCTGTGCCACGGAAACAGCCTTGTATGAGCTACACAGCTTGTTGTTGAATCCGTTTCCATCATCCAAACTCATATGTATCAATTGTATCCATGTTTTCATTACTTGCTGTTGGAAATAAATACTGTTTAAACTAAACTAGGTTATAAATAGAATCTTCAATTCATCTATAGTTGAAAGTGATATCTACAAAATCTGTCCCAATAAATTACATCTGGGTCAAATCAATGCTAAATTGTGCTGGAGGTATGGTAAATGGTTTAGTGTTTAGAAATTATATTCAATTTACTGGGTTAGTCAGTTAAGAGATATCCAATTAGGTGAGCCCTACTGTATAAACTGGGACTCATTTGAGATCCTCAGTTAATCCCTAGCATTTTGGTAGCGCAACAGAATTTTCTCAAATCACTCTTTTTATTTCTTGTTTAACAACACATTTAACCAATTTTATCTTGTTTGACAGATCTCAAACAAGGTACATTTGGTTAAATATCAAACTGCATTATGGGAAATATTTGCTGCTGAAAACTTTGCCATTTTGACATCGGAATGTAGAGTGTTAATGAACTAAATTCATACTCTACCATTATGTAAAATTAACAAAAATTTCAATAATAATTGGAATATATTTTTTGCCGACACTTTCGCTATACATTTGACGACTCCTTACTTAACATGACATGACAAGAGAACAACACTTAAACTTCTTATTTTTTAGCTCACCTGACTGAAAGTTGAGCTATTGCCATCACTTGGTGTCCATTGTCTGACATTCAGTGTGTTTTGTTCGTTAACTTTGTATATCAGTCTTCTCCTCTTGATCTGCTGGGCCAACCAAACTTGGCATAAATTATTTTTGGAGATCAACATTCTAAGTTTGGGCAATAGAAGTCACTATGCCCAGTGCAGTGGGCTAGGTGCAGTGCCTGAAAACCCCCAATTTTTTTTAAAATCTCATAAATCACTAGTCACAATGCTTTGAATTTGGTGCGCGGCTTCCTTATATGCTCAAGACTATTTGGACCAAATGTGGTATGCAGTAATATCAGGGGGCATGTACTTGATTTATGCCACTAAAAAATTTCCTGCCCACTATGGGAACCCCAGGAGCTAAAAATAGAAAAAATTAAAATGCCATATGCCAGTTGGCACTCCCCAATAAATTGTAACAAAACACTTTTGTATTAATATTTTTCTTCCAGTGCTGAGCCAAGAACAAATTAGTGCAAACAGTGTAAAGCCACTATAATGGCTTTCAGCACTTTCAGTAGAGCCATGATAGTGGCTTCTAGTACTCAACCAGTTAATTGGTAGAGTGCTAAATTATTTTTGGCCATCAAAATTTCTTCAGTTGTTTTTGCTTTGTTACAATTAATGGGAGAGTGCCAGTTTCTCCCATAATTTGTAACAAGGCAAATTGTAACAAGACTAAATACAGGTAATATCACTTCAAAGATAATATGAAGCGTAGCCATTGAATTTGAAGCCTTTAAGTTGGGGGTGTCTGTACTTCAAAATAAAGCCCGAATATGGGCTTCCAGCTTTTCAGTTTTGTTCACTGCATGGAGATTATATTGTTGTGTTTGCTTTGTCAACAGCAAAAATGTCAACTGCTACCCCTTGAGATCATTCTAGTGTGTAAGTATGTATTTTAAAATAACTGCCATTTAGTTCTGAACTCTGTTGGTGGATTGATCATAGCAATCTAGCTTTTCATCTTGCTGTTGGTTTTTATACTTGTTCATGTGCAAATGCTGTTTATTGCTTATGTCAAAAGGAGAAAAATGTGAGGATAAACTATTGCATCCAGTTCTTTAAAATTAACTTGTCAGATGAAACAAAGATGGCCTAAATTTCTTCTTAGACCACCAGTGTAGCCATAGGGGGTTGGCCAGGAGAGCCCCCCCCCCCCCCCCCAGTACACATGCCACCTAATATTCCTGAATTCTGTGATCAGCAAGATATGTCAGCTAATGAAATTACAAATGGCACATGCAAGACTTTGTTCTTCATGATTCTCAGAGTAAAAATACTTGAAAACCCAAAAGATCCATTTGCCCCACTTAACTAAAATACATGTAGATCCCCCATGGGAAGCCTGGGATGTAAACAGTGCTTGTTTACTGTGGTAAACAAGGTCTGTTTTACTGGTAAAATAGGACCCAGTCACCAATGCTTACTGTATAAACGATTGACTGAACTTGACTTTATCTTCATATTGTCGTCACGATTAGAAATATGTGACCTTAAACACTGATAAACAAAATACTTAGAGATACTAAAAAAATGTCTTTTATATTTTGTTATACTACTTGGTCTTTTTATCTCTCTTTTTCTTGTGGTCTCTCAATGAAGTGGGCATGTAAAGATGACTTCATTAACCCTCCAAATTCTGTTGTCAAAGTACATTAAATTTCATGTAGCAAACTTTTCCCATAATGCAACTAGGAGTTCAACCAATTTAATCTTGTTTGACAGAGCTCATGGAGCTCTGTCAAACAAGATTGAATTGGTTAAATTCCTAGTTGCATTACGGGAAAAATCTGCAGGTTGTTATTTTGATATTAGACATCAGTGTTCAGAGGGTTAAGCAGTCAAGTAAGTTGAGAATTATTGGGAAAAAATATAGTTGAATTTAGTGATTATGGAGATTGGATCACAATTAAAACACAGCTCATGGAGTCAAGTATCCACCACCCAGATAATATTAAGGAGAGGGTTAGTATGCTTATCAGAGAGATTGGAAAGAATGGGGTATGGGATGTCATCAAGCAATTCATCTTGGAGTGTTCTGAGGAGAGAAGAGGCAGGATAAGGAGGCATTTGGAAACACTGCTAATCAAGGCCGTCTCAGCTGAGAACCGTGACAAATCAGTGGCTGGCCAACCAGGGAAATGGCTAGTGGTTTGCAATTGGGAGGTGTAGGGTTGTGAATTTCTGACTTTGGGAGGGACCAGGAGGGGGAAACCCTCTCTTAGTTCCTCCCTCTAGTTGGAAATTCCCTACCGAGAAATTTTTTGAAAATGAAGCCATGAAAGGGGGCATAAAATTGGTTCTTGTAACTGAAATGCCAACGCATTTATGATAGAATTATCAGGTTGTTATTATTATTTGGTATTATTCTGGGAATTGAATATGTGCTAAACAAATGCTCAAGCTGAAAACTGTGAGCAATTCACATGCTCCCAACATTAAATGAGATCTTATGCCAGAATGATCAATTTTCGATGTTTCATCATTTTGTAACTGTGAATGTTGGAATTATCTCAGGATAATGATTTTACCTGATGCGATTTTCTTGAAGTGCATTTCGAGGATTTTTTATTATGATTAAATAGACATACTATAGAAATCTCATACAGATGGACATCATGCATACTTATGAAGCTCGATATTGCATACATGTAGTTGTAAATAGTAACAGAATTTTTGCTGATATGAAACAGAGTTCGAATTTTGGAAAGTAAAGGAGACATCAGCATCACCAAAGAAGCTCTAAAATCCAGACAGATGGAACTTCCAACTACTCATGACTTGCCCTCCAAATTTCCAACTATAGGAAATTTGCTTGTCATTCTTATGCTCTTTTACAGACACTCTCCTCCACAGACTGTTGAAAAAAATTGTGCATGTCATTTGCATCTTATTTGAGGCTTGGAGATAATTATACTTTCTGTACTTTGACAGAAATTATTGAAAAAACTTTTTTTTCTGACAATCAGTTGAAAGGTTTTTTTTAAATATGTTATAAAATAGAATTATGGCTGATGTGAAAAAAAAAGTTGTTTTCTTGAGAAATGACCACTGGAAGTCTGAACGGAATATGTTCTTGTTTGCTGAAAGGTTGGTTGGTCATGTTCTCCAGACTGTTCTTGTCATTAGTTTTTGTAAAGGTTTTTCTGCAGGAATTTAGAGTTTGTCCGAAGTTTTATGCCCCAAACGTTTGTCATTTCCATCTATCCATCCTGCTGTCTGTCCATCAGAAAAAAATTTCATTTCAGTCTGTCCATTGGTCTGTCCATCAGGAAGATTTTTGTGTCTGCTACTTAACCCTTTACCTAACATGAAAAGCAGACGACACTTGCAAAAAAAATTCTTGAATAACTAATTTTTTTCATTTTTTGTCTCAAAAACATAGGTTATGACCCCTCGTTGGAACGAGCTCAAAGAGCTCGTTCCAACGAGGGATCATAACCTTTGTTCTTGAGACAAAAAATGAAAATATTTTGAAAATTAATTGGCATTATTTGGGAATAGCGCTGGCCGGTTTTGGCCGTTATGTTGGGTAAAGGGTTAACTCTGAGATGCTTCATTGTATTTTGTTGAAACTTGGCGTACATGTTGCTTATGGGGAGATGATGAGTCACGCACAAAATTGTTTTGGGTTCGATGGAGGTCAAAGTCACAGATCAAGGTCATAGTTCAGGGGCTTCTGTGTCTGAGCAGTCACAGTTCATCTTGTTTTGTGTTTATCTATGAGAAAATGTGGTCAGTGACAGAAGAAACTTGAGAACATTCCGTAAATATTTTTGCTTTAACATGTCGTGGCATGTGTTATTTATAGTCATGTCAGACATTTAAAGCATTGATGTGAGGGAAAAAGTCAACATGGAAAACAAGTGAATGATGATTCCAGAGAAAAGTGTGGAGAAGAAATGAAAGACCATCCATTTGGACCTATTCTGTTGGAAATTGCAGTCCAAGGCCTTGTTGTTTGCTAGAAAATCATCATCCAGTTGAGTGTGGCATGTGCACTGCTTATATTTTTTACAAAGTTTATACTCCACTGAAGTAAGGAATCAAATCCACCTGTATAACTATGTGACTCCTAAAACATCATGAATCTACACTTTCAGTCAAAAAACATTGGATGGCACTGGCTTTCTTGACTTCAGGCATCTTTTTTTGGACAATTTATGAGTGCCAAAAAATTGTTCTCTTTATTTGGTCCTGGTAAGCTTTAACCTTTCATAAATTCTGAGGTCATTATATTTTGAAGCAGAGTCCAGTGTTGTTTGCTTTTTAATCATAATAAATAGTGAGGGGAAATTTTGAATATAAAAAAATTGTCCATACTCATGGTGTAGAAGTTGTTTCTAATAAAGTGTCATCTCTGCCTGTTGAAGCAGATGACACTTCACTGGAAGAAACTACAAAATTTAGGCAATTTTTCTTGTTCCGAGCAGTCAAACACAACATCTCAAACCAGTGGACAACACCAGAAGCAAGTTGAGTGCACTTGAAACTTCTGGGGTGTTAACAATTTGAATGTTGTCAAACCTTTAGCACACTCTTTATCAATGTGGGCAAGCAATATATCACTTTTCTGAAATGATGTCAGGAAAGCAATGCTGAGTAGAGGCACCTACTGTCATCAAATAATCAGAGAATATAAAACTTCTTTTGATAGATATCATTTGAAAAATCTTTGTAGGCAACTTCAACATAAAATTTCTCTCCTCTCTCTCCATCAATGATAACCACATAATGACAAATTAATGTGGCCATTCGGTGGCTTGTTTGCACATGATCAACAAAATGCAAAATATTACTACAGGTTTACATGGATTATTTAGTTTAAACAATATTTTATTTCAAATTTCAAATAATTGCATACATAAATATAACGGGCGTGGATTCAACAATAAGCTTAAAGCTTTTACAAGGCCGTTTCCACTCAATAAAACAGAACTTATAAACTCTTGAGATGGCTTTTACAGTATGTTATAATCCAGATATTAAGTTTTAGTACATTGTGCAGTTGGTAATCATGGTTATGATGTACAGATCATTTTATGCAATGTACTGGTTAAATTAGATATTGTATTAAACAATACAGTAAAGAAAAGAGAAGACTTACTCCAAACCCAACACGAGCACGGGACAACACTCAACATAGGACTGCATTAAGTAATAGCCTCAAAATGCTGTGTTTGCTCCCTGTTTACACCAAGCTATATGAGTGGCAGATAGCAATGTTTAATAGTTCGAGGTGGAAGTTGGCTGATCAGATTGAAATAGGCTGGTAGCCATCACCACCCCCGTATTGGGCCCGAAGTCAAGGTAGAAGTTCATAGGATAGTACTACAGAAGAGTGGACGTGAGTTGATAGATTTGGGAACGGCTATTCAGTGAGAGAAGAAGTATGGGAAAACCTTCCGGATCGTAATTAGATTATTTGCAACTAGAGACGAGAAGGGTTCTTTAGCAATGGCAATGGCAATGGCAATAAAAATGTTCTAGTTCATCAGCTATTGCAAAATCATCTGGCGATCATGGATTATTTGGTGGTGTCCACAGAGGCCGAATATGGGACCCATTCTCAATAGCATTTGGGTATTATTTTTTTTTCTTCATTTCAACCCCAAATTTTTCCCAATAATCTCTCCTGTCTAAAACAGAAATTTAATTCACATTCAGGGTATTTGATGACTGGATTCACATTGCAAAATGCTAGTCAAAAATGTCCAAATGCTAACCATTTTTCTTTCATATTGGCCTTATATTCACTATTTATCATCACTTTTTGAAACCAAGATGGCAACGGGTAAAGAAATTTTTAAAAACAAAAAATACCCTGACATTTGGTATCCTAAACTGAGCAGTCCCCCCCCCCCCCCCCCCCCCAGAAAACCAATAATTCCCAATTTAACAAAGCGCAGACAGTGTCGGAACTCAAGCTTAAACAACAGGTTTTTCTTTAGCCCTAAAATTCTTGTTTCAACTTCGATCATTTTTACTGTAACAAAACTGGAGCTCCAACAGACAATCTTTAGATACACCGACAATTTACATTCTAAGAACCTTGTTAGCTGTTTCTAGTAAAGTCTTTGCTGCCTATATAGGTAGCCAAGACTTGCCTAGAAACAACTACAAAGCCACAAAATGTAGAGTCGTAGACTGACAAAGTGTAGCAAAAGTACATAAGCCATAAATATCTCAAAGCCATTAAGGCTTAATAGTATAAGAACAGGATTAACCCTTTGAACCCTTGTTTCCTGGAATGGTATTGCCTTTATGTACGCTTTCAATGAGATGGGTCTGTCCAATATTAATATACAGGGAGGATAAAATAATAACTGCAGTCCTCAGACGTTTGGCTGCAGACTGCAGTTATTATTTTATCATCAATGCCCTGTGTATAGACCTCTTGTAATAAGACAAAAATGGGACGTAATTCTGCCTTTGAGCGAAAAATCAGTCTTATGGGTTCAAAGGGTTAATAATGATTTATTCTGATTGTTTGTTAACTGGTAGAGTGCTGAAAGCCAATATTTGGGCTTTATTCTGAAGTGCAGGTGCTTCAACTTAATAGCTTCATATTCTGTGGTTGTGCTTCATATTATTTTTGAACTGAAATATTTAGTGTGTGAGGATTTGCCTTGTTATAATTTATGGAAGAGTGCCACTAGGCACTCTTCCATTAATTGTAACAAGGCAGAGAGATGTGAACAAATTTGGATGACCAAAACTAGCACTCTACTAATTAAGAAAATTACCACAAGCAGTGGCTTCTATATGAATGTTCTCGGTTTAAATCAAAGGTATTATTTCTTATTCTTTGTCCAAGACAACTTCCCAATTGCAACTTTTTTGATGCAAATATTCCCAATGACCAGTCATGTGCACCCCAGACTCTTTCCCAAAGAGGCCAGAAGAATCCATGGTTTTTATTGGCTCATTCACATTTTCTAAAAACGCAAGCCAATTTATAAACGTCGATACATACAGGAGAATTGTCAAGGAGCTGTAGCTGTATGCATGAGGTATGGTATTATCCTAGATAACACATGGACATCTACTATCTCTGGTTGTGGTTGTCTATGGGTTATTGGGGACAATACCGTGTCACCAGTCTAGGTGCTTGTAAAAAAATAAAGTTTCAAAAATAGGGTTTTGTGCTCAGTGCTCTCACCCCAAACTGGATCTTTCCATGCCGACATTGATTCTTGAAAGCTCGCGGCAAAGGTTGTCCTAGAATAAACATCAGAGGCTGGTACCATCATTGAAAATTACATGATCACACATAATAAACAAGATTTAATTAGCAAGCTATATTATTCTGGTTATGTGTCTGTTATCTATGTCTCCTGGGGGTACAGTGGCTCATTGGCTAATGTGTTGGATTTCTGATTGAGAGGTTGTGTGATCAGATATGATGTACGTGAATTATTTTATGTCTTCGACAAAAACATTAAACTCACTAGCTCTTGTGAAGGTAGGAGGTGTTTTATGTTCTCAAATCTCACAAGTTAGTACATGGACATTAAAAGGTCTGAGAGTTCTGTTCTCTCTGGGAATAGTCCAGGTACATAATCTAGCTACCTCTACCTACAGAACTGTCCAAGAAGGGTCAAATACTTGTAGTTGGATGTCACAGAGAACCTGAACCATTCATGTTGTTGACAGGTCTTTGATCCACGAAAATCCTCCATATCAAAACCTCCTCCAAATTCTAGGAATGTTGATCCATTGGCAGTCACCCCTTGGTAACCAAAAGCTGAGTAACTAATAGTATGTACACACACGAATGAGTTCAGTTGCTCACTCCTGGGAGACATTAAATTAATTCTCTTCAAGTTTGATTTTACTCTGATGTGCAAGTAACTTGGTGTTCTGCATATTGACTTTACTTATAACTTGATCACTATACTAAATATTATTCCTTTATTGTAGTAACTTCATATGTCTGTCAGGTAAAATCTATAATTTTATTATCTTGTCCAATAACTCAAAATCAAGCTGAAGTAGCCTCTGAATACACCAAAGAAAATGCCAAGCTGTAAAAGGTTTATACTCTGGCAAGGGGTACCCCTCCCCTTTAATGCCCCAACCTCAGTGGCCCTAGGTGTCGAATGGATCTGATCCGCCTTTTTTCTTCTCCACAAGACTGGTAAGAATGTGGTCGGGTGGGGGTGGAGGCGCAAATCTTCCGGAACGAGCATACCTTTACTCTGGTATTTAGAGGCAATAAGCTTCCTGACAAAGAGGGAAGTGTATGCGTACCACTACAACCCTCAGCAGTCTTCCCTCACCCCAACACCCCACGTATAGAAAAAAATTAAGCCGTTTCTCTTTTTTTAAAGTCAACCCGCCTAGTTGTTGAAACTACTAAAAATTACACACTTGAAAACTAAACAGAGGCGGTGGAGCCAGGAGGCACGTGCCCCACCACTTTTTCCATAGACATGTTTCGCAGTTACACAATGGGTTAAGATAGGCGCATGCAAACGTGTCAATATACAGGCATTCCTGTAACATTATTTGCAAATCCAAACAATATTGAACCAAAGATCCCCCCTCTCGATCGCGTCGGTTCGTTTCTTCTACTTTAATATCTTCCAACTGGAAGGTTGGCTGAAAGATGGTTTATTTCTTTATTGATATTTTAAGGTCACAAACTTATGCACAATGGCTAATCATGACCGTAACAGTTTCGCGGGTGGAGGAAGCCGGAGTACCCGGAGACAACCACCGAGCAACGACGAGCAGCTGCCAGCTCCCAACATCGTAACTCCGCACTGCAGCGCAGGCAGGGTTAGATTGGTTGAAGACATGCGTACCATCGACGTGCAGTACGCCTCAGTACACGGCGTCACCGTGTCCTCATGTGGACAATCGGGGTTAAGTGCCTTGCCCAAGGACACAACGCGGGAGTCCGAATTGATCGGTCAGACGGTCACCCATCCAGTGATTAACTGGGCTCGACGTTGCTTAACTTCGGTGATCAGACAAGAACCGGTTACCGCAACGCCACCGCGCCCCTGAAAGATGGTTAAGTAGAAGAAACGGGCAGGACAGTGACCACACGGCGGCATATTCATCTAAGCGAGTCGCAGCGTGATTAATAATTCACATGTCGCTTACCGAGATGCAGCCTCTGCAAATACTAATTACCAAGCTACCAACTAAATACCGAGGGAACGATTTTTCAGCGAATGCTATTACATTAGCACCCATAATTCTCAAATATGGTATTAAAACCATGCAAACGCTGCTTAAATCTATTTATATCCTCATAATACACAACCCTATACCCTTTTCAGAGTTTTCAATCCCCAACCATAGTAGCCTTGTAAATTTGTGCCCCTTTACTTTTATCATGCTTCCGCCGCCCCTGAAACTAAATGAACAGGCATTATTTTAGAACTTATTCACAGGTTTTACTGTCTCAAAAACGGTAAAATGTGTAAATAATCACGGCCTAGCTACATAGTACGATCACAGATTGGACTTCAAATTGTAACAAACAGAACAGTTATGGGGTGACAGCTTTCAAGCTGTTTTATATTTGGGATTCTTTCCCCAGGCAAGAACAGCGGCTTTGCCACGAGGTGAGTGGAGGGGACTCACGCAACCCCACCCACAAACATGGACGCCAAATCATGAAAAATGTCAACCGTATATCCATCAAGGCCTTAGAAAACTGGTTCATGGAGTTTCACCCTGATATATCTTTGGTCATTTTGTCCACAGTTGTTTCTTCACTTTCTGGGTACCGGTACATCGGCCTTCAAAACGTACTCCAAGTGCTCCAGTTGGCATGAAAAGTTATTTTTTGTACGGTGAAGACGCCGAGAAGTCGCCTGTGCGGGATATACAGGATTAACTCGGTGCGGGGTGAAATGAACTGGGGAGATGGAAAACCAGGACCCCCCCCCCCCCCCCCCCCCCCCCTCTGATTTATACTGGCTCTCTGTCCAATTTGCCAAAGGGGGAAAACAAAATAGTACAGTGTGCAAGGTTCATGTCTTGTAGTGTTCAGCGGGTAATACTGAAAAACACTGAACAGCAAGATCGAACTGAAAAGCCCTAGAAAACCTCCGATGGGTGTGTCAATCATATACAGGGACGAAGTAGGGCTAAATGAACTGGGTGAGGTACAAAGTGTTTCTGTTGCCACTGCTTGCAGAAACATATTTTCCCCACATCATTTCAGCTGGAGCACTTAGGTTAAGAGTGCATATCCCCATATGTGCAGATCCAGGTCGTTCCGGGGGTGAGGGTAACTTCCCGTGTCAACTGGAGAACCCAGAGTTTACTTTTTGAATGCTTAAGCCATTATCTAACACGAAAGACCGACGACAGTTCCAAACAAAATTCTCCAATAACTAAATCTTTTCATTTTTTTGCATCAAAAACATAACTTATGACCCCCTCATTGGAACGAGCTTAACGAGCTCGTTCCAATGAGAGGTTATAAGCTATGTTTTTGAGAGCACAAAAACAGGAAAAATAAAGAAAATTGGATAGTAATTTTTGTGACTAGCGCCGGTCGGTTTGGTGGTTATGTTGGATAAATTTCCAGAAGTTGAAAGAATAACTTTAGTAATCATCCACGAAATGTCAGCGTTAGAATACGTGAACCGGTTTTAGAAATTTCAGGCATGAATGTATAAAAGGTTAACATTTTTTGGAAAAGTTGGGTTGGACGTCCTAATTCCCACCCCACTCCTCATGGCTCCGCCGCTAACTATATCTTTGTAATATCACAATGACGTGCGATCCCAAAATACAACAGGGAAATGGGAGCGATCACACTCCAAGATTATTGTAGTTTATGCACTATTAATTATTCAACTGTTGCGCATGTTTTTATCAGATATTTGTTTGATATTTTTGTGTACAACTGCTTTGTTTCCATGTTTTTCACACCTTGATTCGAGGTTTAGTAACTATGGTGAAATCAGCTTTTCAGGATTGTTTGGTTTCCTTCTCGTTCTTTGTTTGTACCTGAATAGTGAACTTGCAATCATTCAACAAGACAGTTCTGTCTTTCTGAAGGATTGTCAGTTCCTTCTTCAGAAAAAAATGAGATCGAGAAGAAAGACACGCAAAATAAAAATTGATCTCACCAGTTACTTAACCTCACAACAGACTGTGAGAAACATTGAAATAAAGCAGTTGTTATCAAAACAAAAATGTCAAATAAATATCCCGAAAAAATCTCTCATTTTTATCCAATTCGAAAGGCACTTGCCTTGCAAAAACTCAGGATTTCAAATCGGCGGGCAGATTGAGAGAAATCAGCGGGAATTCGCCCAATCATTTATCCTAAAGCGACTCCATGTTCAATGGAAGTTCCAAGTTTACTGAAATGTGAAGTGTCAGTGGCTCAGTGGTAGCGTTCTGGGCTGGAGATCCAGAGGTACCGGGTTCGAGACCCATAGGAGGCATTTTCCGAAAAATCGCTAAAAATTGACAAAAAAAGAGAAAATTTGATTTTTTTCAACATAATTCCACTTACCGTCTCTTTTCCTTGCGTCTAACCCTCTTACCTTGAGTCACCTATCTTATGTCTCCTGGTCACACACCACACTCTCACATCTCATTTTGTTTTGTTTGTTTTGTATTTTAGTTGGTTTAGTTTATCATGTTTATTTTCACCTATTTAGTTTATTTTAGTTAGTTTATGTTGCCGGAGAGGGGGCTCGAACTCCCGACCTCTCGATTCGTGTTCCACGACTTTACCGACTGCGCTATCACGAACACGTTGATGGATGATCATTTGTTCTAGAAACTACATATTTTGTGCTTCGAATTAAACAATTTTGACTTGGTTGGTTAAATAAGATAGAAAACCGCCCACGTTTAATTTTCGCTCAGGGGATTCGAACCCAGGACCCCTCGATTCGCTGTCCGCGACGTTACTCTCTGTGCTATTAGGAACACGATCAGTGATAATCAAATGTCCCACCAACTGTCTACTTTGATTTTTTTTAAACATGATAGAATATGTTCCTGAAGCAACAGATAAAAATTGACAGCTTCGGAAGGGTTCGAACTCAAGATCTCTAGATTTACAAACCATATCGATACCACTGCACCACCAAGAACACGAATGATTTGTGCTCGTATATTCTATAGAAAGTAAAACACACAGTGTTGTTGAAGCAAAAGAACAAAATTATCAGTTCCGAGAGGGGTTCGAACTCTGGACCTTTAGATCTATGATTCGCGTCGATACCTGTTGCTCCACGAGGCATATAGAAGATTATTGGTCGTATGTTCTGCTCTACTGTCTTTTTTTTGTCTACTCGCGCTCAACAACGCGGAAGGTGTTGCTTAAATAAGAAAATGCATCACTTTCTGGTTCCAGTATCCTCTTGTAGATTAATCATAAGATTCAAAATACTGAAAAAGACACGATAAATTTACTTTTTCGGAACCAGAATGTGCTGCAAGAGCTTGCGGGGTTTGAACCTTCGTCGCCAGACACTCTAGATCCATACGAAAAATAAACAAACCCAGCGTTTTTACCAGTGAGGCTAACGGATATGTTTAAATTGATGGCCAGTTATGGACCATGTGTTTTGTAACGTGAGGATGATCATCTTTCGAATTTATTGCAGTGAATGAGGATAGTTAAATAACAATGTTAAGCTCCCAATTGAGTCCAAACATTCTGTAAGCCCTATTGTCATAGCGTAACGTTTGTGTTGCTAAAACGAAATTCCGGCAAACAAATATTGCCAGGATTGAACCCGTCACCATTGGGCACTCGAGTTTAACTCAAATAAAAGCAAGATCAGCGCTTTTATCCACTCGGCTAGCGGGTGATTAATAAAAAAAATTGTAAGCTACTGGTAATCATTTGTATTAGTACAGGCTAACCATCGCCCAGGCTAACCATCGCCGAATATGAACACATTCGGTGAGGTGGGGCAAACTAAAGGGCTTTTCTTGACCTGAAATTCTTTCTACACTTTTGTACAACACTTTTCATGTCGAAATGTATACAGAACACTTGTTGAATTTACATTTTGGGAAAAATATTTTGACGTAAAAGATGCAGCTGGGTTCGAACCAGTGACCATCATCCAGTCGAGTTTTTCACAGAAGGAAAAATGAATAAACCAAACGCCTTTATCCGCTAAGCTATTGGGAAACGGATAAAACAGAGCAAATTATGTTTTGTAAACACGAGAATACCATCTTCGGAAGAAATACCTTCGATTGGGTAGGTTAACAATTTTCAAATGAGAAATTCGGTTTCAAATGAATGAAATAAAAAATATTTTAAGTAAAGTTTGTTTCGGGAGAATATACGTAACAAGTTTTTTTGGGGCGTACATGTGAACGGTATTAGAAGTATTGTTGGCCTATAAAAAAGAAAAGTTTTTCATCATGTTTTTTTCAGACCAACACCCTTGAAGGTCTTTGATTCTGTAGATAATAATCATAACCCTTTGAAACCGAGAGGCCGCTTTACAGGCCCAGAAAAACGTGATACATCATAATTTCATAAAATAGGATGTCTGCTAAGTGAATGCGTGGGGGAAGACCGGTTAATATTTTCAACGCGCTGCCCTAAGGCTGCGCGTTCAAAATATTAATTGGTCTGTCGCGGCCATTTTTCAACCAGCCTGGTTGGTCCGGATCTCGTAGTCTCGTGGTAAATCGGTCGCTTTCGTACTAGAGGTCGATGGCTTGAGATTCGGCTCCCAAACTTCTCTCTCGATTTGGTACATTTGGGGGCTCGTCCGATCCTCAGCAGTTGGTGGCACTGCGGGTGTTTCGACCGCCCTTAGGGAGGAACCTGGGTGAGATTCACATGTGCTGAATCTTAAAAGAAGGGGAGAGTAGTGCAGCGGTCGATGTCAAAATGCCATTCCAACCAGCCTAGTTGGGGTGGTAAATCGGCCACTTTATGTGCTGGAGGTCGACGGTTCGAGCCTCGGCTCCCGCACTTCTCGATCTGTTTCATCTATCCCCAATGATGAATAAGGACTCTTCCATTTGCTGTCATTGAACTGACATGGAATACACTACCGGGGTTCATGGAGTTAAATTATAGAATATAACGACCGTGATTGTTCTTTGTTTGATTATATTTCAATGGCCTAGTGGATAAATGCGTTATAGAATTGTTGGCAAATATTGGTGCAAAACTCATGTAACTGATGGTCAGTGGTTCGAATCCAACAAGATCTGTTATGTTACTATTGTTGCCGGGAAATTAATGCAACAAATGTTTATGATTTACCAGGGCGATAAGAAGTACTGCATGTAAATGATTATCAATTACAAGTCATTATAACTACTTTGTGGTAAAAACCCAAGTTCAACGAACAGCGTCTGCATTATGTCGCACCCCTGTAAATGTCAGACGATCTATTCTATGTGCACACCCAAACACACTCACAAACACTCTCACACACACACTCACTCACACACACTAACTGCAGCACAGTGTGTACTTTTAAACCCCAACCGTGTATGTTATTGGAAAGTGTTTAAATAAGTTACAAAATCAAACGAAATTTGTACAATTTCGAGACACTTCTCCTTTACATATGTTTTACATTATTTGTAATTTCTCGGGCTGGATCGATGTTACAATAGCCTTGTGGATAAAGGTGTTGGGTTTTTTTGTAATATTGTCGGCATGAAAACTGGAGTATCGGGCAATACGGGTTCGAATCTATCATGCTTCTTTTCGCCAATCTTGTTTCTGAAAAATATGTCTGGTACATATTCTGTTTTCAGCTGAACGATAAAAGTCAAGAAAAGGCCTTCATTCTCATTTGAAAATTGTTTACCGACCTCATTGAAGGTATTTCTTCCGAAGATGGTATTCTCGTATTTACAAAACATAATTTGGTCCATTTTTTCTCTTTTCTGATAGCTTAGCGGGTAAAGGCGTTTGGTTTAATCATCTTTTCTTCGGTATAAAACTCGATTGGATGATGGTCACTGGTTCGAATCCAGCTGCATCTTTTACGTCTATCTTTTTCCCAAAATATAAATTCATCACGTGTGTTGTATACATTTCGACGTGAAAAATGTTGAACAAAAATGTAGAAAGAATTTCTGGTCAAGAAAAGCTCTTTAATTTGACCCACTTTACCGAATGTGTTCAAACTCGGTGATGGTTAGCCTCTACTAATACAAATGATTACAGCAGTTTACATTTTTTTTTATCAATTATCCGATAGCCGAGTGGATAGAGACTCTGGACTTGCTTTTATTTGAGTGAAACTCGAGTTTCTGACGGTTTCGGGTTCAACTCTGGCAATATTTGTTTGCCAGAATTTCGTTTTAGCAACACAAACCTAACGCCATGACAACAGGGCAGTTTTTAGAATGTTGAGCTCAATGGGAGGTTAACATTGTTATTTCTCTGTCCCCATCCACTGCAACAATTTCGAAAGATTATCATTTTCAAGTTACAAACGCATGGTCCATGACTGACCATCAATTTAAACATATTCGTTAGCCGAATTGGTAAAGACGGAGGGATTGTTTATTTTTCGTATGGATCTAGAGTGTCTGGCGACGAAGGTTCAAACCCCGCAAGCTCTTGCAGCACATTCTGCTTTTCGAAAAAATAAATTTATCGTGTCTTTTTCAGTATTTTGAATCTTATGATTAATCTACAAGAGGATACTGGAACCAGAAAGTGTTGTATTTTCTTATTTAAGCAACACCTTCCGCGTTGTTGAGCGCGAGTAGACAAAAAAAAACGATAGCAGAGCAGAACATACGACCAATAATCTTCTGTATGTCTCGTGGCGCAATAGGTATCGACGCGAATCGTCGATTTCAAGGTCCAGAGTTCGAACCCCCTCGGAATTATTAACTCTGTTCTTTTGCTTCAACAACACTGTGTGTTTTACTTTCTATAGAACATTCGAGCACACACCGTTCGTGTTCTTGGTGGTGCAGTGGTATCGATATGGTTTGTAAAACAAGAGATCTTGAGTTCAAACCCCTCCGAAACTATCAACTTTTATCTGTTGCTTCAGGAACATATTCTATCATGTTTAAAAAAAATCAAAGTAGACAGTTGGTGGGACATTTAATTATAACTGATCGTCTTCCTGATAGCACAGAAAGTAACGTCGCGGACAGCGAATCGAGGGGTCCTGGGTTCGAATCCCCTGAGCGAAAATTAAACATCGGCGTTTTTCTATCTTATTTAACCAACCAAGTCAAAATTGTTTAATTCGAAGCACAAAATATGTAGTTTCTAGAACAAATGATCATTCATCAACGTGTTCGTGATAGCGCAGTCGGTAAAGTCGTGGAACGCGAATCGAGAGGTCGGGAGTTCGAGCCCCCTCTCCGGCAACATAAACTAACTAAAATAAACTAAATAAATAGGTGAAAATAAACATAATAAACTAAACCAACTAAAATACAAAACAAACAAAACAAAATGAGATGTGAGAGTGTGGTGTGTGACCAGGAGACATAAGGTAGGTGACTCAAGGTAAGTGGGTTAGACGCAAGGAAAAGAGACGGTAAGTGGAATTATGTTGAAAAAAATCAAATTTTCTCTTTTTTTGTCAATTTTTAGCGATTTTTCGGAAAATATGCCTCCTATGGGTCTCGAACCCGGTACCTCTGGATCTCCAGCCCAGAACGCTACCACTGAGCCACTGACACTTCACATTTCAGTAAACTTGGAACTTCCATTGAACATGGCGTCGCTTTAGGATAAATAATTGGGCGGTTTCCAGCCGATTCTCTCAATCTGCCCGCCGATTTGAAATTCTGAGTTTTTGCAAGGCAAGTGCCTTTCGAATTGGATAAAAATGAGAGATTTTTTTCGGGATATTTATTTGACATTTTTTTTTGATAACAACTGCTTTATTTCAATGTTTCTCACAGTCTGTTGTGAGGTTAAGTAACTGGTGAGATCAATTTTTATTTTGCGTGTCTTTCTTCTCGTTCTCATTTTTTTCCGAAGAAGGAACTGACAATCCTTCAGAAAGACAGAACTGTCTTGTTGAATGATTGCAAGTTCACTGTTCAGGTACAAATAAAGAACGAGAAGGAAACCAAACAATCCTGAAAAGCTGATTTCACCATAGTTACTAAACCTCGAATCTAGGTGTGAAAAACATGGAAACAGAGCAGTTGTACACAAAAATATCAAACAAATATCTGATAAATACATGCGCAGCAGTTGAATAATTAACAGTGCATAAACTGCAATAATCTTGGAGTGTGATCGCTCCCATTTCCCTGTTGTATTTTGGGATCGCACGCCATTGTGATATTACATGGATTTTCTCAGCGGCGTAGCACTGAAGAGTGGGGTGGGTGGGAATTAGGACGTCCAACCCAACTTTTCATAAAAATGTTAACCTTTTATACATTTATGCCTGAAATTTCTAAAACTGGTTCACGTATTCTAACGCTGACATTTCATGGATCATTTTACTATAGTTATTCTTTCAACTTCTGGTAATTTGACCCTTTACCCAACATAACTACCCAAACCGACCGGCGCTAGTCACAAAAATTTCCATCCAGTTTTCTTTATTTTTGCTTTTTGTGGTCTCAAAAACATAGCTTATGACCTCTCATTGGAACGAGTTCATTAAGCTCGTTCCAATGAGGGGTCATAAGCTATGTTTTTGATGCAAAATATTAAAAGATTTAGTTATTGGAGAATTTTTTTTGCAGGTGCCGTCTGCCTTTCGTGTTAGGTAAGAGGTTAAGCATTAAAAAAATATTCTGTGTTCTCCAGTTGACATGAGAAGTACCCCCCATCCCCGGATCGACCTGCACCTGCACATATGGGGATACACACTCTTAACCAAGCGCGAAAGCTGAAATGACGTGGGGAAAATATTTTTCTGCTGGCAGTGGCAGCAGAAAACACTTTGTATCTCACCCAGTTCATTTAGCCCTACTTCGTCCCTGGATAATGAGGTAGAGGTGCAGGCTGCAAGCCGAGAGGTCCTCCGTTCGAATCCCACCTGCGGCAACCGCGTTGTGTCCTTGGGCAAGACACTTCATCTCCACTGCCCGCGTGGGGGCACGATGACGCCGTGTACTAAGGCGTACTGCACGTCGATGGTACGCATGTCTTCAACCAATCTAACCCTGTCTGTGCTGCAGTGCGGAGTTACGATGTTGGGGAGCTGGCAGCTGCTCGTCGTTGCTCGGTGGTTCTCTCCGGGTACTCCGGCTTCCTCCACCCGTAAAACTGCCACGGTCATGATTAGCCATTGTGCATAAATATGTGACCTTAAACATCAATAAATAAATAAATAAATAAATAACGATTTTGTTTTCCCCTATGACAAATTTGACAGAGAGCCAGTATAAATCAGATGGGGATGAGGACTGGTTTTCCATCTCCCCAGTTCATTTCACCCGCACTGGATTAATCCTGTATATCCCACACAGGCGACGACTCGGCGTCTTCATCGTGCAAAAAATAACTTTTCATGCCAACTGGAGCACCTGGAGTACGTTTTGAAGGCCAATGCACCGGTACCCAAAAAGAAAAATAACTGTGGGCAAAATGACCAAAGGTATATCAGGGAGAAACTGCATGAACCAGTTTTCTCAGATCTTGATGTATATACGGTTGACATTGCGACGCCTGAGTGCTAGAATGTTCTATGTCCCATAGGGGACATAGGACATTCCAGCACTCAGACGACGATTTTTCATGATTTGGCGTCTATGTTTGTGGGTGGGGGGTGCGCGAGTCCCCTCCAGTCACCTCGTGGCTAAGCTACTGTCCTTGCCTGGGGAAAGAATCTCAAATATAAAAAAGCTCGAAACCTGTCACCCCATAACTGTTCTGTTTGTTACATTTTGAAGTCCAACCAATGTTCGTACTATGTAGCTAGGCCTTGATTATTTACACATTTTACCGTTTTCGAGACGGCAAAACGTGTGAATTAGTAGATATGGGAACACCTGGCGGCTCGAACTAAATGAAAATAAAAGCAAGGTAATACCCGTTGGACGCAAGGTAGATATGACGAAGAGATGGAGAGTGGGGGAGTTCTCAATCCCCGAAGGGGAAAGCAAACAAATCACTGTAGGAGAAACGGGAGAGTATGAGTATCTAGGGGTAAGCATAAATATAACGGGAAGAGGGGTGTACAGAAATTACTCAGCCAAACTGATTCTGAAAGGGAAAAGAATTCTGAACCAACTAAAACTTTTAGGGAAAAATAGTTTCAATAAGGTCTTTGTGGGGAAAACACTGTGGGAGAGGGTGGGTTTACCAAGTATAACGTATGGCACGGACGTGATTCCATTAAACCAAACCGTTATTAAGAAGTTGGAAAGTACTCAGAATGATGCCGGCAGATGGATAACAGGGTCGAGTAATGCTGCAGCTTTGGAAGCAGTAAGGGGGGAGCTTGGGTGGATGAAAATCAAGGACAGGGTAGATTTGGGAAAACTGTGTTACTTTAACTACTTGAGAAACCTGCCTGACAACCGGTGGTGCAAATTGATGCTCGATACCATTTGGAATTCTAATATAGAAACGGGGTGGTCAAAACATGTGAGGGAACTAATGGACAATTACTTTATAGAGGTCACAAACATAGAAGTAGGAATGAAAGAAGGCAAAAGGTTTGTCAAAGAGAGAGTCATGGAAGACTGCAATCGAAACTGGCGAGCAGGGGTTAGCGCGAAAAGATCACTGCAGGGGTTACAATATAAAGAAAAGCCAGCTTTTGAGAAGTACTTAGATGGCACCTTTGGAGGGTCACTGCTGTTCAAACTGAGATCAAGATCACTGGAGCTTCGGGGAAAAATTGGGAGAGATGGGGAAAAGGGATGCCAAATGTGCCACTCTGGAGTAGTGGAGACCCTGGAACATTTTCTCTTGGAATGCCCACAGTATATACCTCATAGAATAAAATTTACTGGAAGAATAATGCAGAAGTGGGGTGAAGAAACAAAGGATAGATGGCTGAAGGGGGACACGAGGGAGAGGGTAGGAATGCTTATTGAAGAAATTGAAAAAGAGGAAGTGAGGGACACTATTAAGCAGTTTATATCTGAATGCTGGGAGGAGAGGAGGGGAAGAGGGGGTGGGGTGCAGGGGGAATGATGGCCTTCTCTTATGAGGACCGCGACAAATCAGCGGCTGGCCAAAGAGTTATTATTATTATTAGTTATAAAATCCTACCTGTTCATTTAGTTTCAGGGGCGGCGAAAGCATGACAAAAGTGGAGGGGCACAAATTTACAAGGCTGGTGAAAACTCTGGTGGTGAAAACTTTGAAAAGGATATGGAGTTGTGTGTTATGAGTATATAAATAGATTTAACCAGTGTGAGCATGGTTTTAATACCATATCTGAGAATTATGGGCGCTAATGTAATAGCATTCGCTGAAAAATCTTTCCCTCGGTATTTAGTAGGTAGCTTGGTAATTAGTCTTTACAGAGGCTGTATCTCGGTTAGCGACATTGTGAATTATTAATCACACCGTGACTCGCTATACTCTCTCGTTTAGATGAATATGCCGCCGTGTGGTCACCGTCCTGTCCGTTTCTTCTACTTCAACCATCTTTCAGCCAGCCTACGGATTGGAAGATATTTGAAGTAGAATAAACGGGCCGACGCGACCGAAAGTGGGATTCTTTGGCTAAATATTGTTTGGATTTGCAAATAATGTTACAGGGATGCCTGTATATTGACACGTTTGAATGCGCCCATCTTAACTCATTGTGTAACTGCGAAACATATCTATGGAAAAAGTGGAGGGACACGTGCCCCCTGGCTCCACCGCCACTGTTTAATTGTCAAGTGTGTAATTTTTAGTAGTTTCAACAAGTACACGGGTTGACTTTAAAAAGAGAGAAAAGGATTATTTTTTTTCTATACGTTGGGTATTGGGGTAAGGGGCGACTGCTGAGGGTTGGAGTGGTACGCTTATACTTCCCTCTTTGCCAGTAAGCTTGCCAGAGTATAAAACTTTTATAGCTTGGCGTTTTCTAGGGTGTATTCAGAGGCTACTTTAGCTTGATTTTGAATTATTGGATAAGATAAAAAAAATTATAGATTTTGCCTGACAGACATACGAAGTTACTACCGCGACAAATCAGCGGCCGGCCAAAGTGTTATTAGTATAGTGATCAAGTTTTCGGTAGAGTCAATATGCAGAACACCAAGTTACTTTACTTGCACATCAGAGTAAAATCAAACTTAAAGAGAATTAATTTTATGTCTCTCAGGAGTAAGCAACCGAACTCATTCGCGTGTGTACATTCTATTAGTTACTCAGATTTTGGTTACCAAGGGGTGACTGCCAATGGATCAACATTCCCAGAATTCGGAGGAGACTCTGGTATGGAGGTTTTTCATGGACCAAAGGCCCATGGACAACATGAATGATTCAGGTTCCCTGTGACCCCCAACTACAAGTATTTGGCCCTACTTGGACAGTTGTGTAGGTGGACGCAGCTAAGGTATGTACACGGACTATTCGCGGAGAGAACAGAACTCTCAGACCTTTCAATGTCCGTGTACTAACTTGTGAGATTGAGAACATAAAACACCTCCTACCTACACAAGAGCTAGTGAGATTAACCTTATTGTTTAAGACATAAAATAATTCATGTACATCATAGTTGATCACACAACCTCTCAATCAGAAATCCATTAGATAACAGACACACAACCCGAATAATATAGCTTGCTTATTAAATCTTGTTTATTATGCGTGATCAAGTAATCTTCAATGATTGTACCTGCCTCTGACATTTATTCCAGGACAGCCTTCGCCGAGAGCTTTCAAGAATCAATGTTGGCATGGGAAGATCCAGGTTGGGATGAGAGCACCAAGCACAAAACCCTTATTTTTTAAACTTTATATTTTTTACAAGCACCTAGACTGGTGATACGGTATTGTCCCCAATAACCCATAGACAACCACAACCAGAGATGTCCATGTGTTATCTAGGATAATATCATACCTCATGCATACAGCTACAGCTTCTTCCCTCTTTGGGAGGGCAGATGCTGTAGCTGTATGCATGAGGTATGATATTATCCTAGATAATATCATGCCTCATGCATACAGCTACAGCTTCTGCCCTCCCTGCAGCGGTATGCATGAGGTATCATACCTCATGCATACAGCTACAGCTTCTGCCCTCTTTGGGAAAGGGTCTGGGGCTTACGTGATTGGATCATTGGGAATATTTGCATCATAAAGGCTGCAATTGGGAAGTTGTTTTGGACAAAGAATAAGAAATAATACCTTCGACTTAAACCAAGAACATTAATACAGAAGCCACTATATGTGTACTACATGTGGTGATTTTGCTAACTGGTAGAGTGCTATTTTTAGTGATCCAAATTTGTCCACATCTCACTGCCTTGTTACAATTTATGGAAGAGTGCCTTGTGGCACTCTTCCATAAATTATAACAAGGCAAATCCTCACAGACTAAATAATTTCAATTTAAAAATAATATGAAGCACAAAACAGAATATGAAGCCATTAAGTTGCGGCATCTGTACTTCAGAATAGAGCCCAAATATGGGCTTCTAGCACTCTACCAGTTAACAAACAGTCCAAATAAATCATCATGACCCTTTGAACCCGTAAGACCGATTTTTCGGACCAATGCATAATTTCGTCCCATTTTTGTCTTATTATAAGAGGTCTATACACAGGGCATTGATGATAAAATAATAAAAGTTATGCTTTGCAGTTGTTTCTGGGCATGTCTTGGCTACCTATGTAGGCAGCCAAGACTTGACTAGAAACATCTAACAAGGTTCTTAGAATGAAAATGACTGTGTATCTAAAGACTGCCTGTTGGGGCTCCAGGTTTGTTACAGTAAAAAATGATCAAAGTTGGAATGAGCATTTTAGGGTTAAAGAGGAACCTGTTGTTTGACCTTGAGTTCCGACACTGTCTGCGCTTTGTTAAATTGGGAATTATTGGTTTTCTGGGGGCTAACTGCTCAGTTTAGGATACCAAATGTGAATTAAATTTCTGTTTCAGAGGGGGCAAAGGTTGGAAAATTTTGGGTTGAAATTGGTAAAAATCATACCCACATGCTATTGTGAAAGGGTCCCATATTCGGCCATATTCGGAATCCGTGTAAAAGTGTAGGGATATTTTGTATTTTGTAGATCATGTGCAAACAAGTCACCGAATGGCCACATTAATTTGCCATTATGTTTTGTCATTGATGCACAGAGAGGGGAGAAATTTTATGTTGAAGTTGCCTACAAAGATTTTTCAAATGGTATCTTTCAAAATAAGTTTTATATTCTCTGATTATTTGATGATAGTAGGTAACAGTAGGTGCCTCTACTCGGCATTGCTTTCCTGACATCATTTCAGAAAAGTGATATATTGCTCACCCACATTGATGAAGAGTGTACTAAAGTTTTGACAGCACTCAAATTGTTAACACCCCAGAAGTTTCAAGTGCACTCAACTTGCTTCTGGTGTTGTTCACTGGTGTGAGATGTTGTGTCTGACTGCTCGGATAGTAGTGAGCAAGAAAAATTGTCTAAACTTTGTAGTTTCCTCCAGTCAAGTGTCATCTGCCTCAACAGGCAGAGATGACATTTTATTACAAACAACTTCTACACCATGAGTATGGACAATTTTTTTATATTCAAAATTTCCCTTCACTATTTCATTATGATCAAAGAGCAAACAACACTGGACTCTGCTTCAAAATAGAATGACCTCAGAATTTGAGAGGTTAAAGCTTACCTGGACCAAACAAGTATAGCAATTTTGGGGCTCTCATGAATTGTCCAGAAAAAGATGCCTGAAGTCAAGAAAGCCAGTGCTATCCAATGTTTTTGACTGAAAATGTAGATTCATGAAGTTGTAGCAGTCACATAGTTATATGGGTGGATTTGATTCTCTATTTCGGTGAAGCATTGACTTTGTAAAAAATATAAGCAGTGTACATGTCACACTCAACTGGATAATCATTTTCTAGCAAACAACAAGGCCTTGGACTGCAATTTCCAACAGAATAGGTCCAGATGGAAGGTCTTTAATTTCTTCACCACACTTTTCTCTGGCATCATCATTCACTTGTTTTCCATGTTGACTTTTTCCCTCACATCAATGCTTTAAATGTCTGACATGACTATAAATAACACATGCCACGACATGTTAAAGCAAAAATATTTACGGAATGTTCTCCAAGTTTCTTCTGTCACTGACCAAATTTTCTCATATATAAACACAAAACAAGACTAACAGTGACCGCCCGGTCACAGATACCCTTGAACTACGACCTTGATCCAATTCTGTGACCTTGACCTCCATCGAACCCCAAAAAATTTTGTGTGCGATTCATCATCTCCCCATAAGCAACATGTATGCCAAGTTTCAACAAAATCCTACAAAGTATCTCAGAGTTATGGAGCGGACCCGAAAATCTTTCTGATGGACAGACCAATGGACAGATGGAAACGAAAAATTTTCCTGATGGACAGAGCAGGATGGGTAGATGGAAATGACAAACCATATATGCCCCCAAACATTTTTTGGGAGGCATAAAAATTCAGACAAAAGTCTATCTAAATTCCTGCAGAAAAACGTTTACAAAAAATTAATGACAAGAACAGTCTGGAGAACATAACCAACCAACCAACCTTTCAGCAAACAAGAACATATACATATTCTTAAGAAAAGACCTTTTTTTCACAGCAGCCATGATTTTATTTTATAACATATTTAACCCTTTACCTAACATGAAAAGCAGACGACATTTGCAAAGAAAATTCTTGAATAAATATTTTTTTTCATTTTTTGTCTCAAAAACATAGGTTATGACCCCTCGTTGGAACAAGCTCGACGAGCTTGTTCCAACGAGGGGTCATAACCTATGTTTTTGAGACAAAAAATGAAAATATTTTGAAAATTAATTGGCGATTTTTTAGAATAGCGCTGGCCGGTTTTGGCCGTTACGTTGGGTAAAGGGTTAAAGAAACTTTTTCAACTGATTGTTAGAAATTTTTTTTTTCTTTTTTTTCAAATAAGATGCAGATGACATACACCATTTTTTTCAACAGTCTGTAGAGGAGAGTGTCTGTAAAAAGGGCATAAGAATGGCAAGCAAAAGTTTCATCCAATGACATCCTGGTAGAACCCAGAAGTCCAGTGGTTAAACCTATCCTTGTATTTCTTATGAGTTAACATGAAAAGTGACCAATGTTAGTATAATAATAATACCATGTTGGCAACAGGGATGTGGCGACAGGGGTGTGTGGGGGTGGGGTGTCACCCCCCCCCCCCCCCCCCCCAATCCTGGTCAAAATTTCATTTAGTTGGAATTTCAGAGGTCAAGTTATGAGTAGTTGGAAATTCCATTTATCTGGATTTTAAAGCTTCTTTGGTGATGCTGATGTCTCCACTTCCCAAAATTCCAACTAGGTTTCAAATTGGCAAAAATCCTGTTACTATTTACAACTACAGTGTTCGCAATATCGAGCTTCATAACTTTAAGTATGCATGATGTCAATCGGTACGAGATTTGTATAGTACGTTTACTTATCATAATAAAAAAATCCTCAAAATGCACTTCAAATAAAGTGCATCATGTAAAATCGTTATCCTGAGATAATTCCATCATTCACAGTTACAGAATGATGAAACATCGAAAATTGATCATTTCTGCATAAGATCTGATTTAATGTTAGGAGAGTGCAAATTGCTCAAAGTTCTGAGCTTGAGCATTTGTTTAGCACATATTCAATTCCCAGAATAATACCAAATAATAATAACAACCCGATAATTCTATCATAAATGTGTTGGTATTTCAGTTACTAGAATCAATTTTATTCCCCCTTTCATGGCTTCATTTTAAAAAATTTTCTCGGTAGTGAATTTCCAACTAGGGAATGGGACTATGAGGGGGAAACCCCTCCCAGTCCCTCCCCATTCGGAAATTCACTACCCTACACCTCCCCCCCCCCCCCCCCCCCCCCCAATTAGAAACCTCTAGCTACATGCCTGGTTGACTGGCCACTGATTTGTCATGGTTCCCAGTTGAGAAGGCCTTGATTAGCCCTGTGTTCCCAAATGCCTCCTCATCCTGCCTCTTCTCTCCTCCCAACACTCCGAGATGAACTGCTTGATGACATCCTGTATCTCATTCTTTCTAATCTCTCCGATAAGCACACTAACACACTCCTTAGTATTATCTGGGTGGTAGAAACTTGACTGTGTGAGTATTGTTTTAATGGTGAGCCACTCTCCATATATTGTAAATTTCACTAAATTCAACTTTATTTTTTCCCAATAATTCTCAACTTACTTGACTGCTTAACCCTCTGAACACTGATGTCTAAATATCAAAATAACAACCTGCAGATTTTTCCCATAATGCAACTAGGAATTTAGCCAATTCAGTCTTGTTTGACTGAGCTCCGTGAGCTCTGTCAAAGAGAATTAAATTTGTTGAACTCCTAGTTGCATTATGGGAAAATTTTGCTGCATGGAATTTTAGTACTTTGACAACAGTATTCAGAGGGTTAATGAAGTGATCTCTACATGATCACTTCATTAAGAGGCCAGAAGAGAAAGAGAGAAAATGACCAAGTAGTATAACAAGCTATAAAGGACATTTTGTTTCGTATCTCAATGTATGTTATGTATATATTTATTGGTGTTTAAGGCAGCTGTTTAAGGTTACATATTTCTGCACAATGGCTAATTGTGACAACAACATGGAGATAAAGTCAAGTTCAGACAATCATTTATATGGTAAGCATAGGTGACTGGGTCCTATTTTTACCAGTAAAACAGAGCTTGTTTACCACAGTAAGCAAGCACTGTTTTACTTCGAAGGGTTCCCACAGGGGCTCTATATGTTAAGTGAAACATATGGATCTTTTGGGAGGGGTTCAAGTATTTGTATGCCATAGGCATATCATTGAGATCGAAGTCTCGCATGTGCCATGATGCCATCTGTAATTTCATTAGATGACATCTCATCTGCTTAGGGGGCATGAGCATGGTGGGGGGGGGGGGGGGGGGAGGCTCTCCGGGCCACCCCCATCGCTACACTGGTAAGAACTGGAGACAATAGTTTTTACTCACATTTTATCTCCTTTTAACATGAGCAATAAACAGCAACTGCACATAAAAAAGTATAAAAACCAACAGCAGGATAAACAGTTAGAGATTCCTATGACCAATCCTCCAACAGAGTTCAGAACTAAATGGCAGTCATTTTAAAATCCACACTTACACACAAGAATGATCTCAAGGGGTGGCAGTTTACATTTTTGTTGTTGACAAAGAAAAATACAACAATATAATCTCCACACAGTGAACAAAATTAAAAAGCTGGAAGCCCATACTTAGGCTCTATTCTGAAGTGCAGACACCCCAACTTAAAGGCTTCAAATTCAATGGTTATGCTTCATATTATCTTTGAAGTGATTTTTTCCAGTATTTAGTCTTTCAGAATTTGCCTTGTTACAATTTACGTGAGAATGCCCACACTCTCCCATGAATTGTAACAAGGCAAAGACAACTGAAGAAATTTTGATGCTCAAAAATAATTTAGCACTCTACCAGATAATGAAGTATCTAACACAGTGTGGCACATAAAAATGGAAGGAAAATTAAAATGTTGCCGAGCTATGTTGTGGATTCAAAACCTGAGGCTCAAGTTAGCCAAAGCCACTCACCAGAATAAAATTGTCTACAAGGAATAAGGGAATTACTGTTGAGGGATCATTAAGATGGAGGCAAAAAAGAAGTGTCACCTTGGATATGTGTGCATACTGCAATGACGGTCACCAATTTTAAGTCTCTGAAAAATGAAGACTATTTTCTAACTCCCTTCTCCAAGCAGACACTGTATGATAGGCTTGAAATTATGTTGAAAATGATAGAAGGGCTTCCTTCTGAAGAGAGTACCAGGTTGGTTAAAATTTTGGGTTGAAATTCGTTGAAATTCATTGAAATATTCAGTGTTTTTGGAAGCCATCAGTTGTGTGAAGAAATGGCAGTCAACAAGGACATGACTGAGACAGGGTTGTTTTGACAAATTGAAACTTTCTCTCATGCACAGATGTAATCATTAATGAGGGGGGCGCGGTGGCTCAGTAGGGAGAGGTGCAGGCTGCAATCCGAGAGGTCCTTGGTTCGAATCCCACCTGCGGCAACTGCGTTGTGTCCTTGGGCAAGACACTTCACCCCCATTGCCCATGTGGGGACATGGTGGCATTGTGTACTAAGGCATACTGCACATTGATGGCGCACTTGCCTTCAACCAATGCCAACCCTTCTTGTGTGGAGTTAGTATGTTGGGGAGCTGACAGTTGCTCGGTGGTTCTCTCTGGGTCCTCTCTCTTCCTCCACCCGTAAAACTGTCGCGGTCATGATTAGCCATTGTGCAGAAATATGTGACCCTAAACACAAATAAATAAATAAATAATCATTAATGGGAACAGAACCTTCAATTAAACTAAAATTTGTTTTCTTACCAAATATCATACTGCACAACAGGGAGCCAAAATATGAACCCACAGACTTTTGAACAGACTTGAATCTGCCCCTACAAAAATGGTGTATAGTGTACACCAAATATGAAAAGTTTTGGCGAGATAGATTTGAAGAAAATTTTTAAAGTATTTTCCTCATATTGCACTGAGTTAAAATTTGAATTCCTGTAAGGAGCTCAAATGTGAATCCAGGGATAAACTTGAATCTGACCTCAAAAAGCAGCTGTATATCAACTACCAGGAGATTGTAACTGGTGGATCTGAAAAGATTAACATTAAAGAATATTCCTTATACAGTTGAGCCCACTTATTTGTTATCTCTTAATTGAATAACCCTGTTAAATGAATATAATTTCCAAACACCAAACCATTTACCACACTTTCAGTACAAAATTTAGCTCTTAATTGAATATGTGTTATAGAGCAAACTCCTGTTAATTGAATAAAAAAATCCTGTTATGTGTCGAGAAATTATCCTGACAATCACCAAATACCAAATGTTTAGAGACCTATTTCACATAAGTGCATCTAATATGGGGATTTATTCTATTATATCTTGTTTGACAGAGCTCAATGAGTTCTGTCAAACAAGATATAATAGAATAAATGCTCAATTTATATCTCTAAAATACAGGAAAGTGACAAAATCCCTGTTAATTGAATACTCCTGTTAATTGAATAATTTTCACTGGTAAAGTGACTATTCAATTAGCAGGTTTCTCCTGTATTACCCAAGGTTGAAATCTGGGCTCCAATACAGCCCAGATATAAATGCACACAGTTGATTTGAACAAATTTGAATCTGACACTGCAACAGATGCTACATACATGTACCTTATATGAAAATATTCTGACCAGTAGAGCTGAAGATGTTTAAAGAACATTCCTCGTATTGCATTATGTTGAACCTTGGGCTCTAATAAGGAGCCCAAATATGAATGCATAGACCTGAATTGTATGATCATGTAGCCGGACCTCCCCCCCCCCTCCCCCCTCCAGGATATTATATGCCAAATATGAGGAGATACTGACTGGTGGAAATGAACAAGATTTTTAAAGAATGATACAAATATTACACTACGTTAAAATTCAATCTCCCAAAAGCAGTCCGGATACAAACCCCCCCACCCACCCCAAGGATATTGTATGCCAAATATGAGGAGATACTGACTGGCAGATCTGAAGAACAAGATTTTTAAACAATGATACAAATATTACACTAAGATACAAATATTACACTAAGTTAAAATTCAATCTCCTATAAGCAGTCCAGGGTTTTAATTTGAACAAACTTGAAACTGACTCCCATAAGGTTTCTGTGTATCAAATATCAAAAAACTCTGACTGGTAAATCTTTTGAAAATTTTTTAAAGAATATTCCTCATACTGAACTCCCATAGGGAGCTCAAGTATGAACCCAGGGACTTGGTTTGAACACTGAACAAATTTGATCCTGATCCCACCTAAGAATGCTGAATACAGAGGAGCCCACTTAATTGGATATTTCTTAAATGAATAATCCCGTTAACCCCCAGCACACTGGTAGTGCATCAGATATTTCTCCAATCACTCTGTTTTTCACTTGCTTAACCATGAATTTACTCACTTGAGCTCTGTCAAACAAGGTATATTTGGTTAAATATCAAACAACATTATGGGAAATATGTGCTTCTGAAAACTTTGCAATTTTGACATCAGTATGCAGAGGGTTAATTGAATATAATTACCCCACACAAAACCATTTACCATACCTGCAGCACAAATTTGACCTGTTAATTGAATATAGGTTACAGAGTAAACTCCTGTTAATTGAATAAAAAATCTTGTAACCTGTCGAGAAATTACCCTGACTTGCCCCAGTTTTCCTTTGTTAAAAGACCAATCTGGCCTCAGAACATGCAAAACAGTTATTTAATCTATTATAACTTTTTGACAGAGCTCATGGAGCTCTGTCAAACAAGATATAATAGAATAAATGCTAAGTTTATCTCTAGAATACAGGGAAGTGTCACAATCTCTGTTAATTGAATACTCCTGTTAATTGAATACTTTTCATTGGCAAAGTGGCTATTCAATTAACAGGGTTCCACTGTACCAAATATGAAAAGTTTCTGCCTTGTGGATCTTAAGAAGATTTTCAAATCATTTTCGCATACTGAACTAAGTTAAAATACAGGTTTGCATAAGGAACTGAAATGTGAATCCACAGACTTGATTTTCAAAAATCTGAATCTGGTCCCTTTAAGGATGATAAGTACCATACATCAAAAGATGCTTTGTGTTGTATTTGAAGAAGTTTTTAAAATAATATTCCTCAGATTGAACAAAGTTGAAATTCAGGCTGACATGGGGAATCCAAATATGAACTCAAATACCTGATTTGAACAACTTAAATCTGAGCCCTCTAAGGATGCTAGATACCAAATATGAAAACATTCTGACTGGTAGAACTAAAGAAGAATATTTTGTAGAATATTCCTCATGTTTCACAAAGTTAAAATTTGGGCTTGCACAGGAAACCCAAATATGAACCCACATACCTGCTTGAACAAACTGAAAATCTGCCCCTTATACGGGTGCTATATACCAAAACTGAGATGATTGGTGGATTTGAAGAAGATTTTTCCTCATGTTGCACTGAGTTAAAGTTTGTGTTTCCATAAGGAGCCCAAATATGAACTCAGGGAACTTATTTGAACAAACATGAATTTAACCCCCATGAAAATGATGTATATCAAATATCAAATAATTTTGATGGGTTAGTCTCACTTTGCCGGCAGCCTTCTATTAATTATCAATGACCAGCATTAGGTAATGCTGTTATAGTTTGTTTCTATAAACTATCTGACTGGTGATCAGTTTGAATTTCTTGCCGTCAGCCTTCAATTAATTTACAGGTAACCGTGAATGCCTAGTTTGTGTTTTTTTAAGTGAGCACCTTTCTCTTAAATATGTTCATCCAAACTAAATGCGATTACCAACAGGATGAAAATATTCAGCTGCTCATCTGAAGGGCTATAGGTCTGCCTTTGGTTCCAGTCGATCAAATAAGTGTCACTTGGGTTATGGTACTCGATGAGTGGGAGGATGTTCTGCAATCAACAGACAGACCAATTGATCCCCATGTAACCCGGTTCACTGATTACGTTACCACATACTGGGTTGAGGGTGAACACAGGACAGCAACGTGGAATCATTTCAACTCGGACAGGCCACAAACTACGAACCACATAGAGGGGTGGCACCAAAAGCTTCAGCTATTCATCGCAGCTTCGCATCCAAACTTGTACAAAATGATAGACTTTATCAAAAAGGAACAAGCCCTTCATGAATCTATAATTTTGCAACTTAACGCTGCTGGTGGGGGCGCGGTGGCTCAGTTGGTAGAGGTGCAGGCTGCAAGCCGAGAGGTCCTCGGTTCGAATCTCACCTGCGGCAAACGCGTTGTGTCCTTGGGCTAGACACTTCACCCCCACTGCCCACGTGGGGACACAGTGATGCTGTGTACTAAGGCGTACTGCTCGTCGATGGTGCACCTGTCTTCAACCAATGCTAATCCTTCTTGTGTGGAGTTGGTATGTTGGAGAGCTGACAGTTGCTCGCTGTTGCTCGGTGGTTCTCTCCAGGTACTCCGGCTTCCTCCACTTGTAAAACTGTCACGGTCATGGTTAGCCAATGTGCAGAAATATGTGACCTTAAACACCAATAAATAAATAAATATTTATTGATTTATTTATTGATGTTTAAGGTCACATATTTATGCACAATGGCTAACCATGACCGTGACAGTTTTACGGGTGGAGGAAGCCGGAGTACCTGGAGAGAACCACCGAGCAACGACGAGCAGCTGCCAGCTCCCCAACATCGTAACTCCGCACTGCGGCACAGGCAGGGTTAGATTGGTTGAAGACATGCGTACCATCGACGTGCAGTACGCCTTAGTACACGGCGTCATCGTGCCCCCACGAGGGCAATGGAGATGAAGTGTCTTGCCCAAGGACACAACGCGGTTGCCGCAGGTAGGATTCGAACCGAGGACCTCTCGGCTTGCAGCCTGCACCTCTACCTACTGAGCCACCGCGCTCCCAATAAATAAATAACAATGGTGGTAAAGTTGCATCAAAAAAGAGAAAGTACAGAAAAAAAGACAATAGCATTCGTCATTTCAAATGCATATTTGAGGAGCGTCAGATAGGGGTACTTGAATATCTGGATGCAGTGTCTAAAAGTTCAGGGCATTAACTTACTGTGTATGTATTTGTGTGTACTTTGACATGTAAGTTTTGAAAAAAAAATCCAAAAAAAATCGCCATGTTTGGCAGAGCACTCCCTCGAAGCACCATTTATGTTTGACTGTACTCCAAGAAGTATATATATACAGTCAAACACAAACGCCACATCGAAGAGAGTATTATCCCAAATATTGTGTTTGTTTTTCTTTTTTTTTTCTTTTTTATATATATTCCTCATGTTCTTATAATAATTATTGAATGACATACAGAAATACAATTTCACTGTGTATAAAATTTTATTTTTGCTCTTGTTATTACTTATTCACCCCGCCGGCAAACTGCGACTTTCCCCAAATGTCAGCTCTACATCTTTAGAACAAACTATAATCCTCTGCTCTTTGATGTATAGGATTATTCATGCCTCCGTGTACCACCTTTGGAAATAATAGCCGTCGGCAAACTGAGACAACCCCATTTTGATTAGTGGATCTGAAGAAGCTTTTAAAGAATTTTCCTCAGATCGCACTAAGTTTGAAGTCAGGCTCCCAGTGGCAGCCCTAAAAAGAATCCAGTGACTTGTTCTAAAGAAAAACATTTTTTTTAAAAGTGCTGATGCAGCACTTCTTCAATACCTCTGCACCCCCCCCCCCCCCCCACCCCCCCCCCCACCACAGGACATCTCATGATGCAACCAACTGAGATGTTTTGGACCCTCCTTATTTTACTGGCTCCAAGGATGCTGTGTACTATATAACAATTCTTTGTTCTGAACAGTTTGAGAAATATGGGCATTTTAATTTTTTCCTATTTTTAACTCCTGGGGTTTCCACAGTGGGCAGGAAATTTTTTAGTGGCATAAATCAAGTACCTGCCCCCTGATACTAGTGCATACCACATTTGGTCCAAATAGTCTTCAGCATATACGGAATCTGCATACCAAATTCAAAACACTGTGACTGGTGGTTTATGAGAAGATTTTTGAAGAATTTTGGGGTTTAGGACACTGCCCCTAGCCCAATGGGCATAGCAACTTCTATTGCCCAAACTTGGAAGGTTGATCTCCAAAAATAATTTATGCCAAGTTTGGTTGGCCTAGTTGATCAAGAGAATGCAAAGTAAATGAACAACAAACACAGGATGTCAGACAACGGACACTAAGTAATGGCAATAGCTCATCGTTACTTTCAGTCAGGTAAGCTAAAAAATAAGAAGTTTAAGTGTTGTTCTCTTGTCATTGTCATGTCATGTTAACCCTTTGAAAGACCGATATTTTGGTCCAGGGCATAATTTCATCCCATATTTGCCTTTTTATAAGAGGTCTGTACATGGGGCATTGGTGATAAAATAATAACAGATGGCTGCAGACTGCAGTTATTATTTTATCGTCCCTGAATACTGATACTGATTTTGCACTGACCCATCCCACTGTAAGTGTACACAGAGGCGATACCATTCCGGGAAACACGGCTTCAAAGGGTTAAGTGAGGAGTCATCAAATGTATATCTGTCAGCAAAGTGTCAGCAAAAAATATTTTCCAAATTATTATTGAAATTTTTGTTAATTTTATGTAATGGTAGAGTATGCATTAAGTTCATTCATTAAGCCTCTACATTCTGATGTCAAAATGCCAACGTTTTCAGCAGCAAATATTTCCCATAATGCAGTTTGATATTTAACCAAATATACCTAGTTTGAGCTCTGTCAAACAAGATAAAATTGGTTCAATTTGTAGTTAAACAAGAAAGAAAAAGAGTGATTCAAGAAAATTCTGTTGAACTACCGGATTGCTAGGGGTTAACTGAGGATCTCAAATGAGTCCCAGTTTATACAGTAGGGCTCACCTAATTGGATATCTCTTAACTGACTAACCCAGTAAATTGAATATAATTTCTAAACACTAAACCATTTACCATACATT
Source organism: Pictodentalium vernedei (assembly GCA_031216915.1). Taxonomy (NCBI): domain Eukaryota; kingdom Metazoa; phylum Mollusca; class Scaphopoda; order Dentaliida; family Dentaliidae; genus Pictodentalium; species Pictodentalium vernedei. Next base: position 150,847,140 of record CM062293.1, read on the forward strand.
CAGCACAATTTATCATTGACTTGGCCCAGATGTAATTTTTTGGACAGATTTTGTAGACATCACTTTCAGCTGTTGATGAATTGAAGATTATATTTATAACTTGATTCAAGGCCTCTTAAAGGATGCCGAAATGGATCAAGAAACAAACAGCACTTCCTGTAAGTCTTCAAATTATGTTGTTAAAAATATGCATAGTTTGGCAAAACATACACTCAAAAAATAGTATCCAGCAAGTCAGAAAATAAGCAGACTGTCATTTGCAAAATGAGGTCTCCAGAGGGTGAATTTAGTGATGCTACCCTTCACAGCAGAGTAGCATCACTAAATTCACCCTCTGTGAACCTCAATCTGAATCAGGCCAGGGTCTCAAAAATAAACAGAAAGAGGGACCCAGAGGATAAATTGGCCCACTGCATGGGATAGCATCATCAAATTCACCCTCTGGGGACCTTATTCTGCAAATATTATTTATTTATTGGTGTTTAAGGTCACATATTTTTGCACAATGGCTAATCATTACCAAAACATGAGTATCAACTCAAGACCAGGGGTGAACGTTAATAAGCCATGTTGCCCATTATAGAGAGGGTTTGCACCTCCCAAGCATTGGTGACAGGGTCCTATTTTACCAGTAAAACAGAGCCTGTTTTCTGCAGTGAACAGGCATTTCTTCACTTCCCAGGGTTCCCATGGGGAATTCTGCAAATGTCAGACTGGTTATATTTAGGCCTGGTACCCAGTTATGTTGCTCTTTACAGGGAGTCTCCTGTCCTCTTTGGGAAAGGGTCTGGGGCAAGCTCATTCCAATGAGGGGTCATAAGCTATGTTTTTGATGCAAAAAAATGAAAACAATTAGTTATTCAAGAATCTTGTTTGCAAGTGTCATCTTCCTCTCATGTTAGATAAAGGGGTCAATGTGGGGGAAGTTGCACACACAAGAATCTCCTACACAAATCTACAATAAATCTTTAAAGGTGAAATGGAGATAACCTGGTTATAATCATCACAGATTGAAATTCCTTACTATTGGTCATGTTTGAGAAGTTTCATCAATATCAGTTCATTAGTTTAGGAAGAGTTAAAACCATAAGAATCTCAATCGTAACCCCATAATAAATCATCAAAGTTATAGTGAGAAAACTTAGTTCAAAATTTTGAAGATGTAAAATTTTTGGATATGCTTGTGTCCACTTGTTAGTCGCAGTGTTTGAGAAATTTCATCAAAATAGGTTAATAAATGTAAGAGGATTAGAGTACACAAGAATTTCAGATGGATGAATGGATGTATGTACATGTAGTCGTGTATCTGTAGAGATGGATGTACATGTATGGACATCCAAGGTGATGACAAAGTGGATGTATAAATTAGGATTATAACATCACAACAATTACATGTATTTGTACACAAGAGGCAGCTATGCCTAGATAGCTCTGGCGAGGGTCACTGCTTTTAGGGGAAGCTGAATACATGACAAGTGTTACTGCTTGCGACCTTAACCTTTATGATATGACAATGGGTCAAAGTCATGACACAAGGTTAGGTTATGGGTAACAATGGTGTGACGTATGAACAAGATCTGTCATACAGATTCAATTATACAGACCAGACAAGGGCTGCATAACAATATCAAAGTCTTGTTGTCTATGACCTTGACCTTGATGGTATGCCCATGGATCAAAGTCACAAAACACTTTTGTGTCATGAGAAATAATTATACCAACTATGAATAAGATCTGTCAATCATACAAAGTTATATGAACCAGACAAGGGTTGTTTAACAATAAAAGTGTTGCTGCTTGTGACCTCGACCTTGATGATATGAACTTGGATCAAAGTCATGACACACCTTTGAGTTATGAGTAATAATTGTACTAACTAGGAATAAGATCTGTCAATCAAACCAAGTTATCTGGCCCAGACAAGGGTTGTATAACAATATCCAAGTCTTGCTGTCAGTGACCTTGACCTTGATGTTATGACCCAGTTTTGCTGTCTGTGATCAATGTCGCGACATACCTTTGAGTCACGAGCAGTAATTGTACCAAGTATGAACAAGATCTGCCAATTAGATCAGATTATACGGACCGGACAATGTTGACAACAGATGGACAGTCAATGTATGGACGGATAATGGACAACTCAGCATTAGAAAAGATTCACTCACATTCTGTCAGGTGGAGCTAATATTCTGTGGTTAAGAAATTATGGCCTGGATAAACAAAGGTAAAAGTTTTTCTAAGTGTCACCTTATCACAGGACCTGTGACCTTGACCTGGATTGTCACATACATATAATAATTTGCGGCACACTGTCTTTTGATAATACATATTGGTGTAAAGTTTCATTAAAAAATATTCAGTGGTTAAGAAATTATGACCCAGACAAACAAATGTCAAAGTTTTCTAAGTGTCACCTCATCATATGGCTTGTGACCTTGACCTTGCATACCATATTATAATTCGTGACAGACTGTCTTTTGATATTACATATTAGTATAATGTTTCATTAAAAAATATTCAGCAGTTAAAAAATTATTTCCTGGACAAACAAATGTTTAAGTTTTTCTAAGTGTTACCTTATCATAGGGCCTGTGACCTTGACCTTGAGGGGCACATACTATATTTTATAATTCGCGACACACCATCTTTTGATATTGCATACTAGTATAAAGTTTCATTAAAAAATATTCAGCAGTTAACAGAAATATTGCCTGGACAAACAAATATCTACGTTTTTTTAAGTGTCACCTTATCAAAGGGTCTGTGACCTTGACCTTGAGGGGCACATACCATATTATAATTTGCGACACACCGTCTTTTGAAATTACATATTAGTATAAAGATTCGATGAAAAATATTCAGCTGTTAAGAAATTATTGCCTGGACAAACAAATGTCTAAGTTTTTCTATGTGTCACCTTATCATAGGGCCTGTGACCTTGATCTTGAGGAGCACATACCATATTATAATTCACGACACACCCGTCTTTTGATATTACATATTGGTATAAAGTTTTTTTTTAAATATTCAGGGGTTAAGAAATGATGGCACGGACAAACAAATGTCAAAGTTGTCCTTATTACAGGGCCTGTGACCTTGACCTTGAGGGGCACATACCATATTATGATCCATCACACCCCGTCTTTTGATATTACATATTGGTATAAAGTTTCATTAAAAAATATTCAGTGGTTAAGAAATTATGGTCAGGACAAAGAAATGTCTAAGTTTTTGTTTTTTTTATTCACATAATAAAACAATGTACAAAAGGTATACAATTTGAATACAATATGTAGTAAATACATTTCTAGTTTATTACTATATTTGGTCCATATTTTTATATTTTTTTTTTAAAAAGGGCAGGTTGATGGCAATTTGTGAGAGTGGGGTGGGGTGGGGGAGGATTGAATGTTGGCAAATTAGTTGCATAGACGTTGAGTTCGTGGCACTTGTCTGGGGCTGCAGTAGCCAACGAAAACTTCACAGGATGCTTTCAGAAAATTTTTGGCAATAAATAGCAGTCCTAATAATAATAATAATAACTATCTGAATATGGTTGCATATGGAGTTTTACTCTTCTATCAAATTTATTAGACTTTCCCACCGTTTTTCAAATTTTTTGTACTGACACAAAAGATAATATGCTGATCTCTCTACAATGTAATAATTCAGTATTTCTTTTTTTAAAAAACTAATATCTAACTTTTCATTTTAGTTCTATAAATAAAATGTTTTACAAAAATGAGTAAAAGGCAAAAAGTGGGCGGTAACATGCCGGAATTTGGGTTGCTAAACAAAATAACTTGTTTTGATAGATTTATATAATATCCTGTATTTGTGAAAATCGAGTTGACGAAACCATTCCAAAACATTCCATTCATAAAACAGGTGAATCAAGGTTTCTTTTTACCTTTTGCAAAAGGAACATGTGTCTTCTTCAGTTATATTCATCCTCTTTAAAAGAGTGTTAAGAAATTATTGCCTGGACAAACAAATGTCTAAGTTTTTCTATGTATCACCTTATCATAGGGCCTGTGACCTTGATCTTGAGGAGCACATACCATATTATAATTCACGACACACCCGTCTTTTGATATTACATATTATTGGTATAAAGTTTTTTTTTAAATATTCAGCGGTTAAGACATGATGGCGCAGACAAACAAATGTCAAAGTTTTTCTAAGTGTCACCTTATTACAGGGCCTGTGACCTTGACCTTGCGAGGCACATACCATATTATGATCCATCACACCCCACCTTTTGATATTACATATTGGTATAAAGTTTCATTAAAAAATATTCAGTGGTTAAGAAATTATGGTCAGGACAAAGAAATGTCTAAGTTTTTCTAAGTGTCAGAGGCCTTTAAAAATTTGCTTAACCCGAAATTCGGGTAAGCCAAAAAAAATTGCTTAACCCATTTTTTGGGGCTTAACCCATTTCACTTTTTCAATTGATGTTTTACATTACAGAAAAGAACTTGCACGCATGGAATAAAGTGTGGCGTTTTGCTCTAATCATAATGTTTAATTGCCTAAATTTCCCCTTTTTGTAACAATAATTTCTTCATGTAACTCCATTTAATTGCACTTAACTACTTTCGGGGGATTCCGATGTTTAGGAGTATCATGAAATTACATTCACTGATTCAGTCTGTATACTATAACTCCTTAAATCAGTCACTCGTAGTAGATGGGTTACGCCTAATGTGACATCACGGTACTCATATGGAATTCTAGGGGTTCTTTTTATGTATTTAAATATACGCGGACTATAGCTTTTGATAAGTTATCACTTCGATATACCCGTTTTATTCTCCATCGTCAGTAGACGCCACAATGAAAACCTCGAAGATAACACGTGAATATGAACTCACCCTGTTTTATTGTTTATAATATCTGGATCGATTTCAGCGCCGTAGTGCGCTTTGTCATTGATTTGACAAACGAAACTGACCATAATTAACCCACATATTCGGTAATTAGTTCACATTTGAACCTACAATCTAAACTGTTCATATTTAAGTGCTATTTATCCACTTTGTCCTTCGATAGCGGTTTGTTTTTCTTTCGGCCTTGAGACAATTCTCGGTCTCCGTGTCAGCGCGTGCCTAAATACGGAGATTGCCGAGAGGTGACCCGCTCACGAAGGGCAACCCACTGGGTCATGTCCCGTGGGGGTATGAATAGCCCGACCTGACCCAGTAACAGGGGAAGTGACCCAACCACCGAGGAAAGCAGGCGCTCAAACCAAACGCTAGACAAAAGAAGCAACCATACAAAGATTACTCCTAAGATATCGCCGACCATTATAATTCTTTGAAAGGTACTACCGATGAACGTTTTCACGTCGATGTTTCATAAACTGGGTTAATTCCACCGGAGTTGGTTCAGGAATCCCAGCAGTTTATTTTTAGCGAGGGGTTTCCGCATTTGTTGTGTACATTGTAAACAAACGTGTTCAATGTTCACAGCCATACCGTTCCTAAAGTTAAAGCGAGTTGAGCTCGATTAGTCTGTAAAGTCTTCATGGCTTTCAAAGAATTTCAGAAGTATAGTTTACTTAACGTGCTGAGACCAGGCACATTTTATTATCTCACCCCCAGTTGTTTTTAGTGGCATAATAATAGTGCGCCTTCAAGCCAGGGACGTACTGTCAAAACCAACCTGTAATAAAAGCGTAACGCATGGGGTCAGCAGCATACCTGAGTCGGTATGAATATTTAGCGTCCGTCCGTTCGTCCATCAAGCGATTAACGATTCAATCCCTTTGAAAGCTATAGTCCAAATAACAACAAGTTGTCATTTAACCATAAATATTTTATCAATGTTGATGTAAATGTCTGGGATGAGGAAACTAACTGTTTTGGGGGAAAATAAATTCATCATTTAATTTTAGGTACTCTTTATATGACTTATCTGTTTCCCATTGTCTTCCTTATTTAGTTTAGTTTAAACAATATTTATTTGAAATTATGTTATTTTATACAGTATGCAACAGGTACAAAGAAGAACAAACAACACAATGTACGACAGTACACAAAATAACAAAGATAGATCGCTGTATATGAGAGGGATTCTTATTAGATTATATGCCTCATGATTGGCCGATCTGCCCACTCTAGATCCCTACAGTGACCTGGACCAAGAGATTATACCAACCAGATTCAGCCCGCCACCAGGGGTAAATGAAACCAGGTGAAAGACTGTAGTGACCATACAGTCAGAGAGAGACAGAACCTGAACCAGGTGATTTGTGTGACCCTCCAGTGAACAGAACTCACTCTACCACTCACAGAATTACTTGCCCTTCTCTTAAATCCCTCATGATTCAGTCTTAGAATTTGTGTCGGGGGAAAGAGGGGCACCTTTCGTTTACTGGAGAAAGCTCGGCCACGCTACACATTTTGGTGGCAATCAGGTGGGATAAATTTTCAAAACCGGCACTGATACTTGAGTGATTAAATAATTTAATAACTAAAAATAACACAGATAAATAAAATGAATACAATGTTAGATGAATAAAATCAGTGCAAATAAATGAACATAGAACTGTATTAACTGAGTAAATAAATAACTAAAAAAAAAAAAATTAAAATGCCTAAAAATAAAAGGAGTAGGCGCTTTGAGAATAACAAACAATTAGAAATGGGGACTGATAACCTTGGCAGTGAATGTCATTCAGACCAGACAGAAACCTCTCATAACCCCTCCCCAAGTTCTAGTGCACCGGTCATGTCTGTAGATAGAATAAACACTAATGACACTGAAACTGCTGTGAAACACAATGAGGATAAAATAAATGATTTAAAATCTGAAGTTGGGGCTTTAAATAATAAAATTGACCTATTGAGTAATATGTTCGAAAAAGTTGTTCAGCAAAACAGCAATTTTGTGAACCAAAATAGAGATTTTGAGAATAGAGACACAGATAGGACCTATGTGCATGTACCTCCTGGAAGGCTGGATAGGGGAAACGATAGAGTAGGCCCAAACATGGCCTGTCGTGACCTCACAAGCGGGTGGTGGGATCATAACCAACATAATAGCGTGAGCAATACCCACTGCATTCACGATAACAGAGGCATGATTGACCAAACCGAGTTCAATGACCAAGGCCCATATATGATCCCTAGTGTAGGAGTGACCAGACCGGACACATATGATGGCAAGTCAAGCTGTAGTGATTACCTTACACATTTTGAGATGGTCAGCAAACTTAATGGGTGGAACGATAGGATAAAGGCCATGCAGTTAATAGTGTGTATGCGGGGCCCAGCCAGAAGCGTTTTAGCAGACCTAAACCAAGGCCAGCTGAATAACTATCCCCATCTGGTGGGCATGTTGCGTTCACGATTTGAACCGCAAAACCAATGCGAAATGTACAGAGCACAACTCAATGTTAGAGTAAGGCGAAAAGATGAGTCACTTCCTGAGTTGGTTCAGGACATCAAGAGACTAGCCAGGATGGCATATCCTTCAGCAAGCAGCGAGCTCAGAGATAGCCTGGCCTACAAAAGTTTTCGTGATGCCCTAAATGATACAGAGATGGAGTGGGCTATTTGCCAGGGGAGCTCGGAGAATGTAGACCAGGCCTTAAACCTAGCTCTCAAGTATGAAGCATTCCGCATCAGTAGAAATCGGAGAAATCAGAATCGCTTCAATGTGAGAGCACAAACTGAGATACCCGCCATGGAGAAGCAAGTAGAACCTAGCACAACCGTAACAATGTCCCAAAATGATTTGACGAACTTGGTTCGAAAAGTTGCAGGCCAACCACAGGAAGACTCACCTAATCGAAAATCAGCCAGGTGTCATTACTGCGATAAGCAGGGCCATTATATAAAAGACTGCAGAAAACGACAATGGGACCTAAAAAATCATAATAACAAAGCAAGAGCAAACAACCCATCTAGTACCGGAAAGAATGCTGAAACACAAACTCATCAGGAAAACTGTTAGATGCCGAGACTGCGGGTCGAGACTGGGCAGATTAATTCTGATAGACCCAAACGTATTTTTGATATTAGAGAGTTAGCGAATGATGGCATAATTGTTAAGGCTGAATTGTATGGAGACACTGTAAATTGTTTGGTCGACACAGGGTCGACTATATCTGTTTTGCATACTCAAAAGTATATGGGCCTTCCAGTAGATAGACGGCCACCCCTGAAACAGGCTTGCGGTGAATTGCGTCTTGCTGATGGGAGTGTCATGAAGCCTAATGGTGTAGTAAGCCTACCTATAGAGATAGAAGGATTCACTTTCAGACACCGCTGGATAATAGCGAATATAGAGACGCATGCCATTTTGGGGTGTGATTTCCTACGCGAGTATGAGTGTGAAATAAATGTGAAAAGAAATAGTCTCTCATTTAAAGGGAAAACCGTGAAGAGCGAACTGGAGAGTAAAGAAACCTCCATCTTCAGAATCTCCCTCTCTGAGAATGTAGTCGTTCCTCCTTGCAGTGAGATGGTAATCCCCGCAAAAATTAAAAGCGGTATACCACAAAGGGTTGATGCTGTTGTTGAACGACCCAGTGATATGATGACGAGAAAAGGCATATTGGTTGCCAAGTGCTTAGTTAATACAGATCAGGCTGTACTACCTTTGCGAGTCATTAACCTGCTGGATAAACCACAAATGCTCTACAAAGACACACATGTCGCAGAATGCCAAATGGTTTCTCCAGCAGAAATTGTACCAGGTCCAGTTCAAGAACAAACCGAAAAGCACCAGGTCCTCAAAATGCAAGAAGTTAAGCAGAAAACTGCAGAGGTTCTGCCAGATCACGTAACAGATCTATTAGAGTCCTGTCAAGACAGGTTAACCCCCAACCAATGCAGGCAACTAGAAGTGCTGCTGACCAAGCACAAAAATATATTTGCCAAATCAAAGGATGATCTAGGGTTAACCGATGTTATTGAACATCATATTGACACTGGAAGTGCCCGACCCAGCAAAGAACCACCTCACAGGATACCATTAACACTCAGAGAAGAAGGCTCAAGCTGGCAATGAAATCCAGCGCATGCTATCTGCAGGGGTAATTGAGCCCTCAAAATCACCATGGGCTGCACCCATAGTGCTTGTAAGGAAAAAGACCGGTCAACTCCGTGTCTGCATAGATTACAGGAAATTAAACAGTGTCACGATAAAGGACTCATATCCGCTCCCAAGAATTGATGATTCCCTGGATGCACTAGGGGGGTCAACACTGTTTTCCACACTAGATTTATGTTCCGGCTACTGGCAGGTTCCAGTTCAAGAGGCTGATCGCCCAAAGACCGCCTTTACCACGACTAATGGGCTGTTCCAGTTCAACACAATGCCTTTCGGTCTTTGTACTGCTGGCGCGACATTTCAAAGGCTGATGGAGACCGTTCTGGCAGGACTCCAGTGGCAAACTTGTCTTCTGTACATAGATGACGTCATTTGTTTCTCTAAAACATTTGACCAACACTTGGAGAGGCTTGATGAAATATTTACCAGACTAGCCAAAGCAGGATTAAAAGTATCACCGAAGAAATGCAGTTTGTTTAAAAAAAAGGTCACATTTCTAGGGCACTTGGTTTCTGGAAAAGGAATCGAGCCAGATCATGAAAAATGTGCAGCAATAAAAACATGGCCGCAGCCCAAATGTGTAAAAGACGTAAGAAGTTTCTTAGGAACCGCTTCATACTACCGCAGATTTGTCCGCGATTTTGCTAAAACTGCAAAACCGCTCCACAAGCTGACAGAAAAACAGTCACAGTTTGAGTGGACCTCTGAGTGCTCGGAGGCATTTGATAAACTCAAGTCCCTTCTGATGTCACCACCCATACAAGTATATCCTGATATGACACGCCCATTTATCTTAGACACTGATGCGAGTGGTCTTGGATTAGGGTCAGTGTTATCTCAAAAATATGATGATGGTGAACATGTGGTGGCCTACTACAGTAGAACATTGAGCAAACTGGAAAGGCAATATTGTATAACGTGTCGGGAGCTTCTAGCAGTGGTCGAATCTGTTAAACATTTTCACCATTACCTTTATGTGACAAACTTCCTCATCAGGACCGATCATGGAGCCTTAAATTGGATTCGGCGGTTCAAAAATCCCGAAGGTCAGTTAGCACGCTGGCTTCAAGTCCTGGATACGTATAATTTCAGTATCGAGCACAGAGCTGGACGGTTGCATAGTAATGCTGATGGTCTGTCACGAAGACCATGTGTCTCCTGTAATTACTGTTCCAGGAGGGAGTTGAATGAGCATACTCAAAACACACAGGAAGCAGACAAACCAGAAGCTGTATTTGCCATCTGCAATAAAGTTGACGAAAGCAAAACCGCTGCTGAAACCGAGGAAAATGAGCAATCTTCGACTTGGGTCAAATCCAAATCTAAGGTAGAGATAAGGGAGGCCCAAGGCAACGACATTGTCTTAAAACATGTTATCAAATGGAAACGGAATGGCAACCGACCCGAGTGGAAAGATATATCAGATGTTCCATCGGCGGCGAAGGCTTATTGGAGTCAGTGGAACCGCATCGAACTCATTGATGGGATTCTAAATAGAAAATGGTTTCGTGAGTCAGATAAAGATGTCTGTTGGCAAATAATACTGCCAAGTTGCTGGAAACCAGAAGTTTTAAAAATGCTGCATTCAGACCCAGCTGCTGGACACATGGGAATCACTAGGACAGTAGCAAGAATCAGGTCTCGATTCTATTGGGATGGATTTCACAAGGATGTGAGGCGATACATCACAAAGTGTGAAGAATGCCAAGGAAGAGGCCCCAAAAAGCCCTCCCTTAGAGGAACCATGAAACAATATATTGTAGGTGCACCCCTGGAACGAGTTGCACTAGATATAATTGGACCACTCACACAGACAAACAGTGGGAACAAGTACATCTTAGTGGTGACTGATTATTTCACCCGCTGAGCCGAGGCCTACCCAATGCCAAATCAGGAGGCTGAAACAGTTGCGGATAACTTTCTCAAGAATTTTATTTATCGATTTGGCATACCAAAGCAAGTTCACACTGATCAGGGGAGACAATTTGAGTCAAAGCTATTTCAAAGCCTCTGTAAAGTGCTAAAAATTGACAAAACCATAACAACCGCATACCATCCCCAAAGTGATGGACTTGTAGAAAGATTAAATCGGACGATTGAAGATATGCTCAGTAAGATTATCACGAAGTCACAGAAGGACTGGGACGAAAAATTGCCCATTGGCATGTACGCGTACAGGTCGTCAATCCAGGAAAGTCTTGGTAAATCCCCAGGTAAAATGATGCTTGGACGTGAAGTCGATTTGCCAGTTGATTTATTATATGGTAGGCCACCGGAAGTACAGAAATCAGTACCAGTAGATTACGTGGAGGCCCTAGAAGAATCAATGTGGACCATACATGAGGCAGCAAGACAGAAGATGCTGGATGCTAGTGACCGTCAAAAGAAATCATATGACATTAAGTCAAAAATGTCAGCTTATGAAGTTGGAAGTTCGGTCTGGTTACATGTGTCAAAACGACTTAAGGGTCATTCATACAAACTCCAAAAACGATGGGAGGGGCCTTATGTCATAGTTGAACGTGTGACAGATCTTTTGTATCGAATAAAAAGTAAACCCAGCTCACAGGCATCAATAGTACATTACAACCGTCTGAAACCATATTATGGCAAAACGCAAAAATGGTTCTCTACACATAAGGTCACTACCCGGGGACAAGAGAAGCAAACGGCCCAACATTAACCAAAAAAAAACCCCCAAAAAACAACAAATTCTCAGGGCAGAACATTATTCCAGAGGCAACCAAGCATCTGACTGACTAACATAGGTTGCGGTAATACTGAGATGAAACTTAAATTTAAGGCATATTTAGCCGAGCTTCCTCCAAAACTTAGGTGGTTCTTTTCCTTCTTGGTGAAAGTTGACAATTTCTATAATGCTGGGTTCAATGTATTTTCAGATGTCAAGGTACTACCACAACCAGACCATGTACAAGGATACCGATGATATGTTTCAGTGCGAGGTCTGTGGAAGAAGATTTTTTGTACTGGCGAAGAAGGCAAGACATCTGAGAGAGGCACATGGTTCAGTCATAAATTGCCCCTACAGACAGGAAGCAAAATGTAGTTACCAAGTGAAGACATGTCGAAAGTACAAACTTGCTGAGCATGTTGCCCGTATTCACGAAAGGCCAGATCGATCAACCCGTAAACCAGCAAAACCTCAACTCAAGTCAATTGTTTGCAAGAAAACCGACACTAACCACCCACAAACAACTAGACCAGATCGACCGAAACCAAACACAAAACCAAACGCCAGACCAGAGACACCAAAAAAAACTCCAGACCTGAACCTGCCAGCCGAACTGTGGGGAGACATATCACCTTTGTACCTAGGCCATGGCAATGCAACTCCTATTACAGCAGATAATGATTATTCAACACTCATCAGAAAAAAAATCAAGAAAATTGAAACCACCTCCAAGGAAGCAACTAATGTCCATAATTCTACAGAAGAAAACCAACTCATAAAACCGTTCAACGAGATCATGCCTGAGTACTTACCAACAGAAGTTTCTGAAGCCGAACTTGCAGAAGCTGTACAATCACTTTTGAAAGAACCTTGCTCAGTGACGGGAGAAGACCACATACCATCTGAAAATCCTGTGGCATCTAACCCCCACATGGAAGTCGACAGCTGTAATAGTGAAACCGCCAACACTACTACCCGAGACAACTCACCAAAAGGGATTACAGTGCAGGACACCCTTGATTCAAAACCCATTTCAGTAGTGGTTACTTCTATACCTCATACTACCTCACCATCAGAGAAATATCAACCAGTGAACCCCCAAGAACGTATTAATGAACCAACCTTTCCAGATAAGAATATCGTACTGCCACCGCCGTTTACAAAGTTCAGTCAACTAGCTAGTGATCCCAGATTCTTCTTTTTGGGAGCGCCAAGCGCGTATATGGAGGGGAACACGGCTCAACTGCTCCATGCTACAAGGACGTCTGCGTCTGAACATTACAAAAACTATAAACGCCGATTCTTACCTTATGGCTACTTGGCGATAAAAAAGGAAGAAACAATTACGTTACCTGATGATTCAACCTATGTTCTTACAGATTTCTGGGTGCGCGATCCGGCAGTGACGAAGAAAATCGACGTTGCTACCAACACTGAAGTCATAACCCAGTGCGCGTCAACGGAAACTGAAGTCATAACCCAGTGCGCGTCAACGGAAACTGAAGTCATAACCCAGTGCGCATCAACGGAAACTGAAGTTATAACCCAGTGCACGTCAACGGAAACTGAAGTCATAACCCAGTGCGCGTCAACCGAAACTGAAGTTATAACCCAGTGCGCGTCAACGGAAACCAAAATCTTGACCAAGTGTGTGTCTACTGAAACTGAAAACCTAACCCAGTGTAGATGTGGTGCCTTCCTAAAAAACCCGGTGTTTCAAGGATCTATACAAGAAGAACCCCTTGACCTGACCTTTCCGAGGGGTGGTTTGAAGAGAAAACAGAGAGAAGAGTAAAAGAATTGAATTATAAAATTATGGTTGAAACTCAAATTAGGTGTAGGGCACTTTGGGTGGGTCCAGTTGGTCTAAATTCATGCCTTTTCCAAATTAAAAAAAAAAATATATAAATAAACAGGTGTTTAAGTAACAAGGTTAAACTGTGTTTTAACGTAATTAAGTTAACTTTCTTGCTGCAGCTTCAAGCACACATTGTTGCAAATAGACAAGAGTTACACCTCCTACTATTCGTAGTATTCGCAACAAAATGTGTTTGGGAAGAATACTACTCTGCTAGTATCTATTTTTGTAAGATTAAAAATTTAGACTTATATCGCAACATTGCATTTTTATCTTAATACTAGTAGTAGTATGTAAAAAAAAAAAAAATGTTAAGTGTGAGTTTTCGGTTGCGCACATTCCAAAAAAAAAAAAAAAAGGGAATTTGCAATGTAGCCTACAAATTTTGCAAAGTGTCGCGAACTCAAATAGAAAATGGGTAAATTTGCGAAATTTCGAAGTTAAAGTTACCGATCCCCATCGGTACACATTGCTAAAGATTATAAGTTAGTTTTCTCAAATATAGTAATTAAAAATGTTTTATTAAATGTTTCTATACCGTTACTACAAAAACAGCACCTCGCCCTATCGCTTTTAGTTTGGGGCGAACTTCTGAAAGCGAGGGGGTGATGTGGCGTTTTGCTCTAATCATAATGTTTAATTGCCTAAATTTCCCCTTTTTGCAACAATACTTTCTTCATGTAACTCCATTTAATTGCACTTAACTACTTTCGGGGGATTCCGATGTTTAGGAGTATCACGAAATTACATTCACTGATTCAGTCTGTATACTATAACTCCTTAAATCAGTCACTTGTAGTAGATGGGTTACGCCTAATGTGACATCACGGTACTCATATGGAATTCTAGGGGTTCTTTTTATGTATTTAAATATACGCGGACTATAGCTTTTGATAAGTTATCACTTCGATAGACCCGTTTTATTCTCCATCGTCAGTAGACGCCACAATGAAGAATAGCAGTGAAGTCGACCCACGTTGAAGTCGACCCAAAGTGAAGTCGTCCCAAAAAAGTGATCTCGACCCAAAAAAGTGAATTCGACCCGAAGTGATTTCGTCCCAAAAAAGGTTATCTCGACCCACTTTTAAAATTTATTGAAAGCCATCTCCATCCCTATCTAAAAGTGTCTTGGTTACTGTTAGAATTTTTCTGTAACTCAATAGAAGTGGAATTTATCCTTTTAAGACATTGTCCGTGTTCGTTTATGTTTTACTAGCTAACTTATGAAAAAAGACAGCTTAGGACATTCCGCTGTCTGTAGGCGTCAATGATATATGAAAAGCGGCTAATTACTTAAATGTTAATTAAATACTGTATCTGATTACACTTCGCAGGCCGAGACTGAAGTGCCAAGTTGCCAAGTTTCACATTACACAATTCTCTTTTGGATTCTGAGCACAACACCGTAACAAATAGCACTCAAAATAATGTCAATAGCTTCGTGGTTCCACAGCAACTAGATGAGGCACCAATACTAGATCCAACTCCATCAACAAGCGAAACAACAACAACAACAACCAACCCTTCATTCAAAATCATCACTGGTACATCTATAAGAGAACGAGATAAACTGCATGATGATCTTGGTTACTCGTACACGAAGAAAAGGGAAAATAGTAAGTATCCCTCTTAATAACTTTTATTCTCAGTTGGGGAAAAACACTCTGTTAATTATTGTTTGTTGGTGTTAAACGCTGCTCTAATCATTCTTTCGTTTGTTCATTCATTCGTTCATTCATTCGTTCGTTCGTTCATTATTTATTTATTGGCGTGAAACGCTACTCATTCATTCATTCATTCATTCGTTCATTCGTGCATTCGTTCATTCATTATTTATTTATTGGTGTGAAACGCTCAGTTGCGGGAAAACACTCTGCTAATTATTGTTTATTGGTGTTAAATGATGCTCAAATCATTCATTCGTTCGTTCATTCATCCGTCCATTCATTCATTCAAATTTGTGTGAAGATACAACCAGCCAACAACTTATGGATTTCACAAACTATGTCCGTGCAACTTGGATCAACTATGACATTTGAACTGTGGAGAATTGGAATGTTTTTAACCAGAGTGTGTGCACGAACAATGACGTGGAGGGATGGCACAATCCTTTGAACAAATCAGCAAATATAAACACTCAATTCTACACTTTTGTGAATGTTTTACACCGAGAGAGTCAACTTGTTAACATCGCTGTTAAACTAGTGTCTGAAAACAAACTGAAACGTGTGCAGACTAAAAAGTACAGAAACATGCAAAAAGTTATTTATGAATTGTGGGAACAGTTTATTGCCAAAGAAATTTCTACCAGGCAGCTCCTTGGAAAATGTTCAAGGCTTAATGGCCCTACTGTGTAAACTAATTAATTAACTGGTAGAGTGCTTTATGCTCGATGAAAATTAATATTATAACGGTGTTATTATGGCCTGAATAAATCGCTTTGAAGAAATTTCTGTTGTTGTTTTTATGTTCCCCTTTCAAACGAGGTCTGAGATGGTCAATGTCCATAGTGAATCTAATGATGGTATCTTGTCATTTTCAAAAGTGGGTGGAGATCACTTATATTCCCCCTTTTCAAACGGGTCTCCAGTCCATTTCAAGTGGATCTGAGAGGGTTTGAAGTGGATTTTAAAAGTGGGTCGACTTAACTTTTTTCAGGTCGAGATCACTTCAAAGATTTTAAAAGTGGGTCGACTTAACTTTTTTCGGGTCGAGATCACTTCGGGTCGAGATCACTAAAAGTGGGTCGACTTAACTTTTTTGGGTCGACTTCACTCGGGTCGACTTCAACGTGGGTCGACTTCACCGATTACCTCAAGGATTTTAAAAGTGGGTCGACTTAACTTTTTTTGGGTCCAGATCACTTCGGGTCGAGATCACTAAAAGTGGGTCAACTTAACTTTTTTGGGTCGACTTCACTCGGGTCGACTTCAACGTGGGTCGACTTCACCGATTACCCACAATGAAAACCTCGAAGATAACACGTGAATATGAACTCACCCTGTTTTATTGTTTATAATATCTGGATCGATTTCAGCGCCGTAGTGCGCTTTGTCATTGATTTGACAAACGAAACTGACCATAATTAACCCACATATTCGGTAATTAGTTCACATTTGAACCTACAATCTAAACTGTTCATATTTAAGTGCTATTTATCCACTTTGTCCTTCGATAGCAGTTTGTTTTTCTTTCGGCCTTGAGACAATTCTCGGTCTCCGTGTCAGCGCGTGCCTAAATACGGAGATTGCCGAGAGGTGACCTGCTCACGAAGGGCAACCCACTGGGTCATGTCCCGTGGGGGTATAAATAGACCGACTTGACCCAGTAACAGGGGAAGTGACCCAACCACCGAGGAAAGCAGACGCTCAAACCAAACGCTAGACAAAAGAAGCAACCATACAAAGATTACTCCTAAGATATCGCCGACCATTATAATTCTTTGAAAGGTACTACCGATGAACGTTTTCACGTCGATGTTTCATAAACTGGGTTAATTCCACCGGAGTTGGTTCAGGAATCCCAGCAGTTTATTTTTAGCGAGGGGTTTCCGCATTTGTTGTGTACATTGTAAACAAACGTGTTCGATGTTCACAGCCATACCGTTCCTAAAGTTAAAGCGAGTTGAGCTCGATTAGTCTGTAAAGTCTTCATGGCTTTCAAAGAATTTCAGAAGTATAGTTTACTTAACGTGCTGAGACCAGGCACATTTTATTATCTCACCCCCAGTTGTTTTTAGTGGCATAATAATAGTGCGCCTTCAAGCCAGGGACGTACTGTCAAAACCAACCTGTAATAAAAGCGTAACGCATGGGGTCAGCAGCATATTTGAGTCGGTATGAATATTTAGCGTCCGTCCGTTCGTCCATCAAGCGATTAACGATTCAACCCCTTTGAAAGCTGTAGTCCAAATAACAACAAGTTGTCATTTAACCATAAATATTTTATCAATGTTGATGTAAATGTCTGGGTTGAGGAAACTAACTGTTTTGGGGGAAAATAAATTCATCATTTAATTTTAGGTACTCTTTATATGAATTATCTGTTTCCCATTGTCTTCCTTATTTGATTATATGCCTCATGATTGGCCGATCTGCCCACTCTAGATCCCTACAGTGACCTGGACCAAGAGATTATACCAACCAGATTCAGCCCGCCACCAGGGGTAAATGAAACCAGGTGAAAGACTGTAGTGACCATACAGTCAGAGAGAGACAGAACCTGAACCAGGTGATTTGTGTGACCCTCCAGTGAACAGAACTCACTCTACCACTCACAGAATTACTTGCCCTTCTCTTAAATCCCTCATGATTCAGTCTTAGAATTTGTGTCGGGGGAAAGAGGGGCACCTTTCGTTTACTGGAGAAAGCTCGGCCACACTACAAAAGGTTAACCCATGGGACATTTGCTTGAACGGTGCACGAACTAAACGCTAGTTCGTGCAGTTTTTAAAGGCCTGGTGTCACCTTATCATGGGGCCTGTGACCTTGACCTTGAGGGGCACATACCATATTATAAATCAGGACACACCGTCGTTTGATATTACATGTTGGTATAAGGTTTCATTAAAAAATATTTAGCAGTTAAGAAATTATGCCCCGGACAAACAAAATGTTGACACTGAATAGACGAACAGACGCATCAGAAAAACTCAGCTGACTTTGTCAGACGAAGCTAAAAATTTCCAAGTAATCAATCTGTGTTTTGAAGTATATAAACCCTACTGACTCATTATCCAAATATGTTATCAAGGCATGATGTTGTAATATTTTATCAGTCAGGGCCTGAGGCATTACATTCGAGATAGATCAGGTTTAACACCAACCCCCCACCCCACCCAATCAGTTATCCTTGAATTGCCTCTGGATGTGGCCTCCAGTACATAACCAGTTAGTATGGCAAGTAGGTTTCTTGAGAGAATGGAGTTCTGCAGAAAGTTTGAAACAAAGCTTAAAAGTTAAATGTTTGTCTCACAATATGTCCAGGAATTATATATGAAGTTTAATGGATCACCTTCTGTAGATAGATTTTCTTACCTAGTACATACATACCCTGTCTTAGTAAAGGTATAAACATAGCTCTTTTGATACAAAATTTACCCTACAGATAGGAGTTAACCTCTTATCAACAATTTCTTGAAACCATACACTTGTGAATTTTTCATTATATCGAGCCATTGCTGCTGTAAAGCAGACTTGACTTAATTTTATGAGAAATTCAAGAAAATGGTGGGGTAAAAGTTGATAGGACAAAAGGAACAATTTTTCTTTAAGTAATTAAAAGATTTTACTCACCTTTAACCCTTACCCAATACACATGATATCAAAATTTATTATTTCAATTATTGTTCCAATGAGAGGTCACATGATATAGTTTTGTTGAAATTTTTTTAAAAGTATATTTTTTTCTTCATCATATAGTTGCATTTAAGTACTTAATTCTATGAACTGCACCTCAGAAGAAATCAGTGACACTTCAAATTTCCTGGCTGCCATAGAATTAAGAAAGGATGCTGGTTTTGTTTACCATCAATATATTTTTTTCAACTGCTTCATTTGTAAAGTACAGGTAGACTGACAGATGCACCGAATTTTTTAGGTAAAGGATTAACTCCACTTGAATGATTTGATAACATAACTGGTATAAACTTTCATACCTTGAACATTCTTTGTCTATTTTGTGAGATAAATGTTCAACATCAGATCTCAAGGTTGGCAAAAAACCGGTCAATACTAGTATTGACCAGACCAGTGGTCAATACTGGTTTTAACCGGTCAATACTGGTCAATACTGGTCGATTGGATTATTGACCAATTGAACTTTATAAATCATAAATCTATTATTGTAGAGGGACAAAAGAGGTTACATGTACATACAAATGATATCAAAATAGTATTATTTTATTCATTAAGAAGTTTATAGTACAAAATCAATGATAATACAAGAGAATGATTATTAAATAAGTGGGGAATCTTATGTTACAATAAGACAAAAAAAGGAAAAACTGTTTCGTCCCTGCCAAGGGTACTCATCAGGTTGTAACCTGGTCGTAGCATCTGGATGGTTTCTTTAAATACAGGATGGTCTGCTATTTTGAAAGGTAGGTTGCAGGCGTAGAATAGCTTGGCAATCTGCTCATCAAGTTGTCGAGACATGGTTTGGTCTGTGCTAAAACTGTATGTGGTCATGCTTGACTGCTTAGGCTTCTTAGCTACAGGCTCTGGTGTACTGGTTGGTGCTGGATCATGTTGCTCAACATCTGCAAATGGTCTCTTGACAGGTCTAGCTGATGCTGGACACTTCTCTCTGTGGGCCCTCAGTCTGAGTACTTTGGCACTGACTACAGCATTACAGTCTTTACATGTTGCAGTTGTTTTACTGGAATCACCTAAGTTGTAAAAGTTCCAAATGGGATCTTTAGGTTTCATCTTGGTGAACAGTGAATTTTCTTTGAGTGACGTTTTCAATAGCAGTGTAAAACTGAGAATGAAAGTGTTGGTTTTGGACTTCATTATAAAAGAAAAATAAAGAAACCCTACATATAAGAAGCCATGAAGAGTATATCCATGAGGACAATCCATTTCCTGCATTTGGACTAAAATTTGTCTAGACAACCTAGTACATGAAAGAACTTATAAAAGTTTTTATTACCTTAATTATAAATTATCACATTACAATGGATTAAAGCCACTTTTTTATTACCCCTTTTCCTTGTACTGAAGGGGTGTTGTTTTAACAATCAAATCTCTAATTGACCATCTGTCATCCAGGTGTTTAATTAATTGTCATGTACTTACATGTACCTGTGTGATACCTGTAATTTACCTGTAAAAATGACATTTGTGATACATGCACAAATACTATTCCATAAACTTTAAAAATTTTATCCACCTTTTTAATATTTTAAAATATTTAAATAGACCAGTATCAAGTATTGACCACTAAGTTTTCAGCCTTATTAGGATTTACATACAATACAATTTCTTTCATATTTCATATAAATAGCAACTTTAATATAAAAATACCACTGAGATAAATAAAAAAAATGTTTTTTCAAATATTATATGACATTCTTTTACTAAAACTACTTGATTGTCTTTTACAAAATTTCAATTGACCAGTATTGACCAGTATTGACCACTTGAGGGAGTATTGACCGGGGCGGTTAAAACCGGTTAAAACCGCCGGTTAAAACCGGGGGCGGTTTTAACCGCCCAACCTTGTCAGATCTTCAGTATTAAAATCTGAAAATAAAATTGTAAACAAATTAAAAACTAGCAAATGTCAATAGCTATTGCTTACCAATACCAATTCAATGAAAAACTCAGAATATCATTACAGTTAAAGGCCAATACAGGCTTTATTAAATTGAGCGGAATCATTGGTGGTGAAACTAACAGGAAAGAAGGGGTGAAATGCACATATATTCTTCAATTCTGAACTAGAACTAAGTCTGTGACCTTGTAGACAGGCATTACAACTTTATTCGTGACATACCCTTGAGTGGTGGGCAACATTAATACCAAGTATCATTAATATCGTTCAAGGTCAACAAAAGTTCTGAGCCAGACACAACTTGTTATAGTTGGATTTAAGGGTATGTGAACTTGAACTAAGTCTCTGACCTTGACCATGTAGACAGGCATTCTATCCTTATTCGCAACACACCCTCTGGTGGTGGGCAATATTATTACCACTTAAGGCCATCAGAAGTTCTGAGCCGGACACAACTTGTTATAGTTGGATCTGGGTGAACTTGAACTAGGTCTGTGACCTTGACTTTGTAAACAGGCATTCAAACCTTATTTGAAACACACCCTCTGGTGGTGGACAACATTAAAACCAAGTATCATTAATATCCTTCAAGGCCATCAAAAGTTCTGAGCTGGATACTACTTGTTATAGTTGGATTTGGGGGTATGTGACTTGAACTAAGTCTGTGACCTTGACCTTGTAGACAGGCATTCACAACACACCCTCTGGTGGTGGGCAACATTAATACCAACTATCATTAATATCTTCCAAGGCCATCAGAAGTTCTGAGTCAGACACGTCTTGTTATAGTTGGATGTGGGTGAACTCGAACTAAGTCTGTGACATTGACCTTGTATACATGCATTCCAACCTTATTTGCAAAACACCCTCTGGTGGTGGGCAACATTAATACCAAGTATCATTAATATCATTCAAGGCCATCAAAAGTTCTGAGCTGGATACGACTTGTTATAGTTGGATTTGGGGTATGTGAACTTGAACTAAGTCTGTGACCTTGACCTTGTATACAGGCATTCCAACCATATTTGCACCCTCAGGTGGTGGGCAATATTAATACCAACATTAATATCCTTCAACTTCAAGGCCATCAAAAGTTTTGAGCTGGACACAACTTGCACAGGCAGATGGACAGGCAGACAGCAGATGGATGGACAGACAGATGGAAAGACAAAGTAATGCCTTTATACCCCCTGATCTTCATTTGTAAAAGGCATAATAACTGAAGGCCTGATTAGTAAGAGCTTGATTTGAACAAACTTGAATCTGACCTCACTTAAGACTTCATGTGCCAAATATCAACAGATTCTGGCTGGTGGATTTGAATAAGATTTTAATAGAATTATACTCATCTTGCACTAATTTAAAGTTCAGGCACCCATAAAGAGCCCAAATATGAACTCAGGGACTTCATTTGAGAAAATTTAAATCTGACCCTCCCAAGGATGCTGTATAACAAATATCAAAGATACAGACTAGTGGATCTGAACAAGAAGATTTTTAAAGAATTTCCCTCATACATGTATTGCTCTAAATTAACATTTTGGCTTTGATGTGGAATCCAAAATATGATTCTAGGGACTCAATTTGAAGAAACTTGAATCTGACCCTAATGAGGATGCTGTATAACAAATATTAAAAGAGTTTTACTCGTGAATCTGAAGAAGAAGAGAAGATTTTTAAAGAATTTTCCTTTCTTCCACAGGGTGCCCAAATATGAACCCAGGGACTTGATTTGAACAACCTTGAATCTGATCAGCCTACGGATGTTGCATATCAAACATCAAACGAGTGCTTCTGGAGTAGATGATTTAAAATTTTTTTCAAAATATGCTGAATTCCACCATAAGGTACCCTATGAATCAACTGACTGTAATTTATTTTGCCCATGTGATTCTACTGGTCCTGAGGATACTTCATAGCACATCACGGTTTATCTCTGTTTGTGAGGTTTATGGAATATTGGCAATTGAAAATAGTTTCTATTTTTAGCTCCTGGGATTCTCACAGAGATGCAGAATTTTTTTATGGCCCAACAACACTGCATACCAAATTTGGTTTTAACTGTAAGAGCTGTCTCTGGGTTATCTCACAACTCAAACTGGCACCTTGGCAGTTGCTTTTAGGCAAATCTTGGCTGTCTATACAGACAGCCAAAACTTGCCTAAAAACAACTACAAGACACAGGATGTAGAATGTCAAAGTCCAGCAAAAATGTATAAAAATCTTCAGGCCCTTAAGGGTTAAATTGGCCCAACAGTTCTAAAAATAGAAATTTCTGGCAAGGCCAAAAGTTTTGCCCCTCTGAGAATATCAGAATAAATCAAAACGTCTCTTGAACAAGCTTTAGTGTACACCTCAAAATGAAGCTGAATACAAAATATCAAGTTATTCCATCCATTGTTTTTTTTCAAATTTGAGGCAATTTCCCTCCACCCCCTCTTCATGGGCAACAGCATATCAATTTTAACAAAACTGAATTCCCCATCCCAGTCATCATTCACATGAAAGTTTTATTGGAATTGGTCCAGCAGTTTGGGATGAGAAAACTTTTGGAGGGCTAGTCATGAGTAGTTGGAAATTCCATCTATCTGGAATTCTGGATTTTAGAGCTTCTTTCAGTTCTTTGGTGATGCTGTTGTCTCCTTTACTTCCCAAAATCCCAACTCGGTTTCAAATCGGTAAAAATTCCAACTGTTCTTATTTACAACTACAGTGTATGCAATATCAAGCTTCATAAGTATGCATGATGTCAATCAGTACAAGATTTCTGTAGTACATTTACTTATCATGATAAAAAAGATCCTAAAAATGCACTTCAAGAAAATCGCATCATGTAAAATCGTTATACTGAGTTAATTCCATCATTCACAGTTACAAAATGATAAAACATCAAAAATTGATCATTTCAGCATAAGATCTGATTTAATGTTAGGAGAGTGTGAATTGCTCAAAGTTCTCAGCTTGAGCATTTGTTTAGCAGCACATATTCAATTCCTAGAATAATACCAAACTGGAGGTACAGTGAGTAAGCTCACAAAGTGATACCCCCCGTGCCTCAGTAGTAGCCTTTTTGGTACATTAAAATGTATAAGTTAGATTATCACCCCTTGGAAATGTCAGAACGGAATTATATTGCTTCATGCACATCTTCATATGGAGTTCTTCCATTGTGTAAAGTTTCATGAAAATTCTTCAAACGGTTTAGGAAGAGTTGCGCTTATAAGGATGGACAGACGGACAGATGGACAGGGTGATTCCTATATACCCCCCCCCCCAAACTTTGTTTACGTGGGGTATAATAATAATAACAACCTGATAATTCTATCATAAATGAGTTGGCATTTCAGTTACTAGAATCAATTTTATGCCCCCTTCCATGGCTTCATTTTCAAAAATTTTCTCGGTAGTGAATTTTCAACTTGGGGAGGGACCGAGAGGGGGTTTCCCACTCACCAGGGATTAAAATTCATGCGCGAATCCGAATCGATTCGCACAAATGATTCTCGCAAGGGAAACAATGAGAATCAACTTAGATTCGTGCAAAATGTTCATTTGATTCTTGTCGTAGATTCTAAAAGTGGCTTTAAAAAGCCAAGAGAATGCTCTGTCTTTGCCCCCTTATAAGGTAAAAAAAACTACACTTAGCAGTGGTGTATAGTGAAGTCTTGGCTGCCTATATAGGCAGCCAAGACTTCACTAGACACCAATGCCACGATACTGTAATTTCCATCAGCCAGACCACCAAAAGCCTGTATGTTGGAACATGTCTTGTACATGTACGTGTGTGAGAAACTCGACAAAATGGAAACTGGGCCCATAAAGGGAAAACTCTCTGAAAAAAACTATGACGTTTGCCTTTTACTGTGGCATATGTAAATGTTGCACTCACATAACAGTACTCTCAAATTCAAAATATTTAAGAACTGAAAATTGATTCTCGCAACGGGAGCTCGCGAGAATCGAAACTGATTCTCGTGAATCGAGGCAAATTTTAAGGCCTGCTCACAGTCCCTCCACCTAGTTGGAAATTCACTACCCTACCCCCCCCCCCCCCAACTGGAAACCTCTAGCCATGTCCCTAGGTGGATGTGGATGAAGAGTGATTCAGTCAGGCAAGTGATTAAATAAATGCTGATCAGAAAAAAAACCTTCATCCTAATTTTTTATTCATCAGAAGTGTGTTTTATTTTTTCAAATTTGAACAAAGGATTGCAGACATTGTTTGTTGAGAATTGCATATGCTATTAACGACTCATTCAGCCCATTCTTGACCTCAAATTTCTGAAAAACTGGGCCATTTTCAGACAGCAGCCAAGCTCAGAGAAACAAGAAGACAGCAACTATGAGGTTAATTTTTCAACTTTGGTCAGCCCAGTGTTTCTGTCATCTCCAATAATCTGCAGTACAAATCTCAAAAGTGGTATTTTATTATTTGACTGCAATCAAGTAGCAACACACTTATACATCAGTGGGTCAAGATTTCATGAATAAAATATTGCTAAAATAATACAAATGAGAAAAAAATGAAAATATCATCTCAACTTCAATGTCCTATAGAGATGGGCAAAATAACAAAAACCGAACTGATTCCAATTTCGTCATACAAAAACTCAATCAAACCAATCACTGAATATCAAAACCGTCTGTATTTCCAAATTTTTATACATTTGGAATTAATAAGGCCTTGTTGAGGCTTGATAACAGTTGACATGTTCATTTTCATGAATAAGTGACTGATTTGTTTTCTGTTTTGCTAACCCTTAAGGGGTTACTGGACTACAACCCGTATCTGTCCACTTGCTTAGCAGTGATTTCCTGTCAAGTCTTTAAACAGACAGCCAGGGCCTGACTACAAATCACTGCTCAGGTGATCAGACTATGTCAGCAGAACGTCCTAAAGATGGTATGTTATGAATATTAGCTCTGAGATGGCAAAAGCCTGAAATAGGTCTTTAAAGATTAAGGTGTGTTTTGAACAAGTCACAAATGTATTGTAGATATGATTCGTGTTCACAAAAGAAAGCCAATGTTGAGAACATTGGCCATAGGCATACGGGCCAGGGGGGGGAGGGGGCAATTCACCACCCCTGGATTCAGGCAAACCAGCTTTAAAAATCTGGGCAAGGAACGACAGAGAGAGAGAGAGAGAGAGAGAGAGAGAGAGAGAGAGAGAGAGAGAGAGAGAGAGAGAGAGAGAGAGTCATGTATATTTGTATTCCATCCATGCAGGATTTGGGGCAAATCAAAAGGTTTGTCCCCCCCCCCCCCCACCCACCCCCCCCCCCCCCCACCTCCCTTATTTAATTGAAAATAGAATATATTTTCATTTTTGGAATTCACTAAAAAAAAAAACAATGAGTGTTCTTAAGTTGAGTTTGAATAGTACTGGCTGGTTTTGACCATTACATTGGGTAAAGAGTTGATATAGATGACATTTACACTAAGGCTGCACAGTGCACAGGCCACAGGGTTAGTTATTCAGTTAGAAATGAATTGTTTTTTATAATCAGAGAGTGTGACTAACCCTGTGCAGTGCACAAGGTTAGTCACATTTTCTGGTTATAAAAAATTGCTGACTGCCTTATCACATGCTATATAATGACTAAGACTGTAAAAATGCTTTGGGTAAGTTAGTTACATGTTACATAGGGTGCTGGATTCAAGGAACTATTGGAAATACTTATAAAGGATTGTGGAAATTTTTTTCAAGTGAATTCCAAAAATGGAAGCATATTCTATTTTCAATTAATAGTGTGTTTTCAATAGATATGTATTAAGAATTTTTCTGTTAAAAATAAGGCCATGTTCCCATTCTGAAAATACCTTGACAGTACTTAGGAAGCTTCGAAATTGCCCTCATTGCCACAAATGTTTCTATGGTAAAAATGATACAAGAAAATGTTATTCTGTATTTTCATAGTGTGAATTTCCCTTTGGTTCAGTCAGTCAGATTGCAAATACCATGGCAAACCCCACTGAAAATACTGTAACCGCTACCAAACTCAAAAGTTCAGAATAATTTTATGTGTAGATTTGATAAAAATCTTGTCTTGTTATCATCTATTGGAAAATGGAAATCTCTCTGCATGTGTCAGTCCTATAGGGACTCTATGACATACATACCTATACAGCGAGTTAACCCTTTACCTAACACGAAAGGCAGACGACACTTGCAAATAAAATTCTTGAGTGACTTAATTTTTTCATCAAAAACATAGCTTATGGCCTCTCATTGGGACGAGCTCATTGAGCTCATTCCAATGAGGGGTCATAAGCTATGTTTTTGAGACAAAAAGGGCAAAAAATAATGAAACTTGGAGGGTGATTTTTGTGAATAACGCTGGCCAGTTTTGGTTGTAACATTGGGTAATGGGTAAAGAGCTTTCCAATAAATAATAGTAAGTCAGGAATAGTATAAAGCCTGCTAAAAGTCAACATGTTATTAAAGTGCAAACAATTCCAAGAAAGTGTACTGATCATTATGTCAGACTCCACCGGGCTCAAAAATGGGCCTGTCTGGGGTTCTGAGCTACCCAAAATTCAAGTCAGGCAATTCAAATTACTTAATTTTAACTGCTACTGTTCCCCAACAGAGGATTTATGGTATTCCACTACAAGCCCACTGCCCACAACAAAGGATGCAGTTTCTCCAGTGTTGGGGGCGGGTAGACCATGCTATAACACAGCCCTGTGAAGGGGGCAGCAGCCTTCTGAGAAACAACCCACTCCACCCCACCGGTGTTTATGGAAAAAGCTGAAGAACGGGGAACTCTGCAATTCCTGTAAAAAATACTTGGTCTCCTACATTTTTCTTTGTTTATTTTCATTCCATATAATGACTATTAAGGGCCTATATAAGTAATGGAATTTTGTTTATTTTGAAATTCTCACCTCTCATATTCCTTAAATTCAGATTAAATATACACAAATTATACATCAAAATGAATGTTGGGATGTATAGAATACGAAACACATATGTAATCAACTCATAGAGTCGACTGTAGACACCACTGGTTCCTGGAAGTCTGCTACCGTATTCGCACCAAAACTGATAATAAAATAATATTTCATGTGAACAACTTGTGGCAAAGTGTGCTTCATATATCCAAGAACAAACCTAGGCATTCAAAACACTTTCGAATACAGAGATAGGACTGTATTTTGGAAAAGGACAACACTGTCTGCATTTTGTATTGAAGATGGTTTCCATGCTCGATAGACATGCGCAAATCACTCGTTACCACAAATTTCCATCGAAAAACAAAATCGTAATTCTAAGAAATTTCAACAGGTATCATGATACCTTGCATTGAATATGGCAACTGTGCAATCTCTATCTAATAACAGTATACTGTATGAAGGCGATCTTTTTCATTATTTGATTTTAGACAGCGCTGTTTTTACATGCTTTTTCTGTCCGATGACGTCGACCGGAAATCGAAAGTATACTCATACGTAAACAAAAGCAAAGGCTTTGGAATTTTCCCCAATGCAGCTCTGTCGCCGTATTTTGAAGAATTTTTATCCCCTAGCTTTGTTCTTGGATATGTAAAGCACATTTGGCCACAAGTTGTTTTCGTGAAATATTATTAAATTATCAGTTCTGGTGCGAATACGGCAGCAGACTTCCAGGAACCAGTGGTGCCTACAGTCGACTCTATGAGTTGATTACACATGTGTTTCGTGTTCTATACATCCCAACCTTCATTTTGATGTACATTTTGTGTATATTTAATTTGAATGGAAGGAATATGAGAGGTGAGAATTTTCAAAATAAACAAAATTTCATTACTAATATAGGCCCTTAATGTTCCCAACAAATAACTATTTTGGGTCCAACAAGGTCATATTTATCAATCATTTTAACTTTTTTCATGTTGTAAACTTATTATTCTGAGAAAGAGAATCGGCTTTACCCTGTTTACAAAGCTCATAAACGAAGTGCGGGGTTACTGGTCCTGGGGTGTTTTGCTGATATGTCTGTTTTCGTTATATCGAAATTAGGCGACTTGATTTACCATATGTTCCTGACTTTGCTCATGTTACTATTGTTAGTGTAATTGCTCTTTCCCAAGTTAATACTATAAATGTGGTATGAACACCCCTAAAGCCCGCTACGTTAAGATATCAGTGTCTACACGAATGTTCTGTGAAATATAATACAGTATGTACCTTTGGCTTTGATTACTTTCAAACAAGGAAGTAAACTCCAACTCGTCGCAAATGGGAGTCACGTGAGAACGCACTGGGCGACTGATTTCCCAGTGAATACCCATATCTAAAAATACATTTTGCACTCTTGGGGGATGCCGAAGGGTCGATAACTGAACCAAAATCTTCATGCTGGTCCGCCAAGCCCGAGAGCCTGATGGTAACATTGTTTTTTTTTACATTTTCCGCAGCTGGGGTTTACTTAATTGGATTTTTTTAAATAGAATAACTCTGTTAATTGAAGAAAAAACACACACATATCATTTACCTGGTTCAGCGATCTGAACCTCGTGGCTGCCGCAGAGGAGTAGGCCACTACGTTCAGATCACTGAACTAATCATTTACCGTACTTTCAGTCTTTCAGTACAAAATTTACCCGCGAATTGCATACAGATTTGAGCAACTTCCCGGTCCTCCTTGAAACCGGAATCCTCCGAAATACCCCGGAATCCCCCGAAATACCCCGGAATCCCAGTATGCACCGGAATCCCTCATTAACCTCCCGAAATCACCACAGAATCTTAATTAAATCTCTATTATGTGACAAGTTGCATGCAGATACAATAAATTACGATAGAATATGCGGATTCCGAAACCTTTTTCTACGTAGTTTGTAAAGTGCAAAATTATTACTTACAAAATTGCTTATCAGCTTAATTACAAACCCGTTGAACATTGCGACACGACATATTTTTTAAAGTTCTTGAGTGGGAAGGCCTTATTAAAGCTCTTGAGTGGGAAGGCCTCATTTCCACGTATACAACACGTACAGATCTGACGCCATCTTTAATCAACCGATAACACTTGAAGTTTCCACAAATTTGATTCTTAATGCACGGTTATTATTTCACACACGTGAATACGAAACCACCGAGATTCGTTTGTATCATACACCAGGTACCGCGACTGCACATTCGCATTTTTCGATTTAATCGCTCTTTCACTCTCGCGTTTTACATTATTGTATTGTATTTATTTTTGTTCAGTGTGTTGGCTATAACAGGTTTCGCTACCACAAGCCCGTGCAATACACATTTATGTGACATTGCCTGCCAGCTTCGAAACCATAAAGTCTCACTACCACAAGCCAGTGTTGTATATAGAATTTTCTGTATACTCCCAGCCTGCTTGCAGACTTTACACATAGCCAGCCAACAGGGGTTTGCCTACCACAAGTCAGTGCTAACGCATGAATCTGTGTTATTGCCCGCCAGCTTGCCAAACCCTGAAACTTCAACCACAAGCCCGTGCCGCACACAACCTGTGTACCTCCAGCCTGCTTGCAAGCTTCAACGCTCGACGGTTTCTATCCCAGACAGCAGAGCCTGTCGGTGGATTTAGAAACTGAATCGCAGTTTCACACCACAAGTCTGTGTTATACACAGTTTTTCTGTGTATTTCCTGCCAGCTTTGAAACTTCTGAGAGCGACATACAAGTCACTGAGCGTCTCAGACAGCCGACCTAAAAGACTGCTAGAATGGCTATAGTTCTCCAATTAGAACTAACTCATGGTATTCTGGGAAATGTATGGGGATTCCGGGAAATTTAAGGGGGGATTCCGGAGTACAAAACATTGTATCGGCCCAATAATAGGGTAGCATCAATTTATTGGAAACAATAACAATCCAGGCTAGAATGGTCATATGCTATGCTGGAAACTGATACGATCTTATATACAAAACATTATTCCGACCTAAAAAGGCAGCATCCATTTGTTGGAAACAATTACAGCCCTGGCGTCGTCTTATTCAAAACGCATATGCTTTCAACAATTTAGCATGCATCCTCGAATGTGCATTAGAGCGAGGGCTAAGGGTGGATGGAGGAAACGGGTAGCTAAGCCACTCACCCTTGGTCTTCCACCAGTGCCATCGATTATTACGCATGCCAGATACTGATACGATATCACAAACGAAACATATTACAGGCCTCCATAATATAGGCTGAGTCGCTTAGTGGAATAAACACAAGCGCCCACACAATAATTACTCGAGAATTCACAGGCGCACCTAATGCCTATATCACGGGTAATGGACCAGCAATTGTATCAAGGTCCCCGATATACATCGTGTCAGCCGAATAACGTGTGCTTCTCCTCTTCACTGTAAATCACAGGTGCACTTGACGCCCACATCACAGTTAACCGACCACAATTTGAAAAGGTCGCCGAAACATTCTAACGCATCTATCGTATCACACGCCGTCATAATATAGGTTGAGTCGCTTAGTGGAATAAACACAAGCGGCCATACAATAATTACCCGAGAAATCAGAGGCGCATCTAATGCCTATACCACGGGTAATGGACCACTAATTGTATCAAGGTCCCAGATATACATCGTATCAGCCGAATAACGTGTGTTTCCTTTCTTCACTAAAAATTACAGGTGCATTTGACGCCTATACCACAGTTAACCGACCATCAATTGCATAAAGGTCGGCGATACATTCTAACTCATTTATCGTATCACCAACGTAAATATATAAAATGGGCAGTGACGCCGACACTATTGTTATGTCAGAATACGTCCTGTTAGGGTGAAAAAAGTGTGTGCGTGGTTGTGTTCCCACATTTTACCTTTAGTTACTCGTGCGTTGTGGGCGAGTTAAAACCTTCAAATCAACAAATTAAAGAGGAGTTGCGGGGGCTTTAGGGGGTATTCTGGGAAATGTATGGGGATTCCAGGAAATTTAAGGGGAATTCCGGAATATTTCGGGGGACTCCGGTGTATTTCGGGGGATTCTGGGGTATTTCGGGGTATTCCTGTTTTAAGGAGGACCCCAACTTTCTGTTAATTGAAAAAAATATTTTAATATGTCGCGAAATTACCCCGACAACCAACGAACTGCTCATGTTTGTAGAACAATCTTTTCAAGAATTTAATCTAGTAAATATTGTTTGACACTCGGAGTTTTCCGACAACTGTGTCAAATAAGATAAAATGTGTATCTCTAGGAAAAATGAAAGTGAATAAATCCCAGTTAATCGAATATTCATGTTTTAAAACTGAATAATTTTATTTCACAAAGAGGCAACTCAATTATCCTCTGTACTTTTGTGGAATTTATGATTGATGTTTTTTGAGATAGTCAATAGACGATTTTTGTACCCCAACATTTCCAGAACAAGAAATAGCTGAGAGAGAGAGAGGGGGAGAGAGACAGACAGAGGGGAAGAGAGAGAGGGGGAGAGAGAGATGTTAGGCTAACATAATTAAGTTTATCAATACATGTTTACATCATAATACGTATTCCACTACCAGAGTATTAGGGTGTGTATGTGTGTGGGTGGGGGGGGGGGGGGGGGTAGGGTTGGCCTCATTAAAAGGGAATTAGCAGGAATGAGATGCATGGACCGTTTACTCTAAAGGTGTGTCCGAATATTTCCTCGCCTGGTTTGTTTTTTCTATGGTCTTTAAGTCGAGAAAAATGCCTTTTTTTTGGCTCCGTATTCGAAATGTCCATTTTTATTAATGCAGAGGGGCGTTATTCCCAAACATAGCTTCATGTATTATATTCCAACCATGTGACTAAGGCGCGTACAGTGAGCAAACTCCAAATTGTGACTTGACCCCTACAGAGGTATAAGAAGCTGAAACTTCGTATATGTAGTTTATTTGTGACCCGAGCCATCAGAAAAGTGATGTTGGAATTTGAGGGGCCAGTGCACAAATATGGAAAAACGCGTATTTACTGCTGTTTAGGTGAGTTGTGCCCCAGCCCCCCCCCCCCCCAACATTCCCAGAACCAGAAATATCTGAGAGAGAGAGAGAGAGAGGGAGGGGCCCCATGTTGGCAAACCCACATGGGTTTGCACACATGGGTCCCATATGGGTCCGATGTGGGTGTACCCATATGGGCTTACCCAGAAAGAGCCCATATGGGTCCCATTTTATCATTTTTGCCGGGACCCATGTGGCAAACCCATATGGGCTTGCCCAGAAACAGTCCATATGGGTCCTATTTTATCATGTTTGCTGGGGGGGGGGTAGATGTAAGGCTAACATTATCTTCATCAATACATGTTTACATTATAATAGGCCTAGGTACCACTAACAGAGTATAAGGGCATGTGTGTGGGGAGGGGGTGGGGTGGGGAGGGGGACTGTGGCCTCACTAATTTGGAATTTGCAGGAATGAGGTGCACAGACCGTTTACTCTAAAGCTGTGTCCGAATATTTCCTCGTCTGGTTTGTTTTTTCCATGGTCTTTAAGTCGAGAAAAATGCATATTTTTGGCTCCGTATTCAAAATGTGCATTTTTATTAATGCAGATGTTATTCCCAAGCATAGCTTTGTGTATCGTATTCCAACCATGTAAAGGCTTGTACAGTGGGCAAACACCAAATTGTGACTTGACCCCTATAGAGGTATAAGAAGCTGAAACTCCGTATGTAATTTATATGTGACCCGAGCCATCAGAAAGGTGACGTTGGTGTTTTGGGGGCCAGTGCACAAATATGCAAAAACGCTTATTTACTGCTTTTTAGGTAAAAAAAAAAAACCCTCAAACGTTTGGAGAATATTGGAATAATGGTCGACTGAACATATCATTCAAAAGGTTAATTTTAGGATATTTTTTACCAAAACGCGTTTTTCGGTTCTACTAGTACTATACATACATGCGGACGAGAGACGTGAAAAGATCTTAGAGAAGAATGCATTAGCCATTATTTTGACATTTTTATCAAAATGTAACACACTAAATGTTACATTGCCCCTCATGTTACCGAGATATTGAGGGTATGATTGACTCTACCCCCGAAACTGGTATCAGTGATAGGCCAGTGTTCAGACGATCAACATTTGAGGGATCGCATCGGAGGTTCTCAAGTGATGTTATGTCGCGATGCACTGTAGATGTCACATACGTTGTCATAGCGCGTGTGAGCAACAATATTGTGACGTCATTGCCATGGTGATAGGTTGAGTTAAGGCGCATGCGCGACGCATATTGTTAGGATACCACATGTTTCTGTCTTCCATTTTCTTTACCGGAGGCCGCACCTTGGTTTCGATGATGACACGTGGGCGGAGGGGGGTATATTCCATTCAAGGGGAGCTATCTCTGAACCTGCCTCGACCTCTACTCTAGTCCACGTCTTAGAAGGCTCAATCAAATCGCTCCATTCATCTAAGCCCGTATCAGTCTATAATACAGTTCCCTCACCAAGTTAATATAAGTTTGATTCGAATCTTTATCGCCAAAAGAAGAATGCCCACAGATCCGCAATCTACCAATGCACTAGATGAGTAAAAACAAACAACAGAAAAGACAACCTAAGAAGACAGGACAAAACATGCCATGCATCAATGGAAGTCTCGCAATAGAGAGAAACCGTCGGAAGCCCTTAGGCACGTATGGCTCATAGAGAAGAACGGAAGATAAAACTTATGGAACATCTGTAACAAAATATTCAACCAATCAGAAATCCGCGGACACCAAAGTATCTAGCAGTAGCGCAAGGGTACCATCATATTCCGCTACGAAGGAACAAAAAGAGAAGAAAGATGTCTTAGCAGTGACGTAGCCGGGCACACCCAAATCCCGAATTCTAAAATCTGCATGGGATATCATCTAATGAATTTATAGATCATAAGTCTCGCTTGGTGAATTTAGATATTCTTTCAAGACTCAATATGTTTCCTAATAGTGCCATTTGGGGATTATTTTTCAAAAATTGCCCGGGAGAGGCCTCGGCCTCCAAAATATATCATTTAATAGTCCATCACCACTGCATAACTATTCTCAAAACCTGGTGTGTGTGTGTATTATACGTGTTTTGAGGCTCACTGGGCACTATCGCATAAGCACATCTCCACCCATCAAGCATGCGTCTGTGTTCTATTACACAATGTGCACTATCAAATATGACAAATAATCACATCTTATTTCTTCTAGTGGGTGTCTATGTGCAACATGTGTTGCGAACACATTGTTAGGCCTAACTATCGCATAAGAACATCCCACAGTTGGACAATGGATTGTATACACTGATACCAACGAAGTTGAATGGCGCAGTCTAACTCATTCTTGGTCTGGAGTCAAGGATATGACGAATTTCATACCCCTCACTGGAACGAGCTCGTTCCAAAGAGGGGTCATAACCTATGTTTTTGAGACAAAAACTGAAAAAATAATGAAAATTATTTGGCGATTTTTGTGAATAGCGGCGCTGGCCGGTTTTTACCGTTACGTTGGGTAAAGGGTTAACTTCAAGACTTTACATTACATTACATACATTACATCAGACATTTAGTATAGCGCTCAAAATTGTACCACTGCCCCGAATAATTAGCACTGCCCCGAATAATTAGGGACAGGGCCACATTCTATGGCGCTTCACAGAAACATATAATACACATTTAACATATTTAAACATTCCACATACATATTTAAAGGATGATAAAGAAGTATTCACTTAACAGAAGTGTGGTGAATTTTGAAAACTTTCTTAAATAGATATTGTTTTTTGAATATTTTCAGGTCTGGACTTATTTTTATGTAACCTGGTAAGGAATTCCAAACTTTTTGGGCCTACATAGCTGAAAGCTCTGTCTGCAAAAGTAATTTTCCTATTAAAAGGTTGTGCCAATTTGAGTGTAGTGCTAGATCTTGTGGCATAGAAGTTGGTGGAGAAGGTAATCGAATTCGCCAAATATTCAGGTGTCATGTTATTAAGACACTTGAAGGGGGCGCGGTGGCTGAGTTGGTAGAGGTGCAGGCTGCAAGCCGAGAGGTCCTCGGTTCGAATCCCGCCTGCGGCAACCGCGTTGTGTCCTCGGGTAAGACACTTCACCCCCATTGCCCACGTGGGGCACGGTGACGTTGTGTACTAAGGCGTACTGCACGTCGATGGTGCACCTGTCTTCAACCAATGCTAACCCTGCTTGTGTGGATTTAGTATGTTGGGGAACTGGCAGTTGCTCGCCGTTGCTCGGTGGTTCTCTCCGGGTACTCCGGCTTCCTCCACCCGTAAAACTGTCATGGTCATGATTCGCCATTGTGCAGAAATATGTGACCTTAAACACCAATAAATAAATAAATAAATAAATAAGACTCTTGAAGACTAGTACAAGGACTTTAAGCTGACATCTAACTGCGATTGGGAGAAAATGGCACTCTTGCAAGGCATCTGTAGAGCTGGAGAATTTTGACCTATCCATTATGATTTTGGCAGTGAGGTTCTGAATTCTCTGGAAAGGCTTCATTCTCCTTTGCGGCAGGTCCATGAAAAGGCTATTGTCATAATCCATACGGGTCATTATCAGGGCGTTGGCAATTTTTAGGCATGTCTCTTTGGACAAGTAGGGCCTAATTTTTTTTTAAAATTGAACATAGCATACGATGCTGTCCTGGCCTTTGTGGAAATGTGTTTTTCAAAAGTTAAATTTTCATCCAGGTGCATACCCAGAAGTTTGATTTCTTTTGATCGAGCAATGTCAGTTCCACATACGTCAATAGAAGCTATGTTAGTTTTGGTTAACATCCGGGAGCTACCGAAAATGATGAATTCAGTTTTTGACTCATTCATCTTGAGTCGATTAAGGACCATCCATTCTGTAATATCACTCAGGGTTTCAGAAATGCTTTCTATTGTTTTCTGTTCAATCGTATCCTGACCGGCACGATACGTATCGTATGTGGAATGGTCATCTGCGTAACCTGCTATTTGCTGTTTTTCCCTACGACAGGAACCCAATGAACTTGCATAGCATGTGAAATACATAGAGATTATTACCATTATGTGGATGTACAAAATATGTATGCGAGTCGAGCTCCGGGTTCTAAGGGCAGATCACGACGAGTCGAAGACTAGTCGTGATCTACCCTTAGAACCCGGAGCGAGACTCGGATACATATTTTGTACATCCACATAATGGTAATAATCATTAAATCTTACAATATATTGGGGATAAGTCAATAATGTAGACGAATATACAGCGAACTATTTATTCGTATATATACGGATGAACAAAAAGAAAAAATATGGAACTCACGCGAAAGGAACGTGCTTGTATCCGACCCCCTGATACAAACATCTGTATCAGGGGTGGCGGATACACGACAGTTGCCGAGTTAATACAGACAAAATACATGTTGATTGTAAGATAAATATATGTTAATACAGCAAGATACGTATTAGGCATTCTTGTGAAGAAAATCACGTAGAGTACATCGTGATATTTCTTATCAACGATCTTTATCTCACAACAATTCTTTTTAAGCGGTGTGTTCATAAACAATGATTTTATTTTTCGTCTTTCTGGTTTTAAATTCAGCAAAATGTAATCCAACAAGAAATTCCAATTATGATTTGTCAATTTTGATGCCTGACGCAGTTTCCAATGCAGTAAGTTATCGTTATGTTTAACATCTATCAGTCGAACAAATGGATATTTTATGTCTTGTTTTGCCATCATTTACAAAAAACTTGATAAGTTAAGAATCTAGCCAGGGGCGTCACTATTGGGAATGTTCCCCCCACCACCCCATCACACGGATATAAAGTTCCATTGACGGGAAGAATCTCGATTGTTGGGATTCGGAAGATACCACCAAACAATTTAAACCTTTGAACACGTAAGATCCATTTTTCGGTCCAAAGCATATAACTTCGTCCCATTTTTGTCTTATTATGAGGGGTCTATACACGGGGCATTGATGATAAATGATAACTGCAGTCTGCAGCCAGACGGCTGCAGACTGCATTTATTATTTTATCCTCCCTGGTTATTGATAGTGGACTGATTCATCTCATCGTAAGTCTACACAAAGGCGATACCATTCCAGAAAACTAGGGTTCAAAGGTTTAACATGGAGCTATCTTGAACATGATTCCAAGGACACGACAGGAAAGGTTTCTGAACCCCACGTGTATAAGGTGGATGTATTATGAACATGGCAGCTGTTAATGGAAATGAAGCACCTGAGAGGGTGATCCAGTGTCACCTCGTTTGATTCCCTGACAATAACAATTAGGAAATAAAAATGTAACATCACATATTAGCCGGGGTGGGGGTGTTTTCTGCCAATAAACAAAATATACATAACATAAAAATTTCAGCCCCACATGCAAGGAAATTGCATTTCATGGAGAATTCTGTAAAATAATCTCAAACGGGACGAACCGTAGTAGACCAGTTTGAAAACCAAAACACTTTTAAAATTCCTCACACGAGAAGAAACCATGATCGCCACAGATCGAATTGTTAGCTGTGAAATGACACCAACTCATAATTTACTTCCCTTTTACACCCTTATGTGAAAGTTATGCCCGAATAAGACTGTAGGCGCAGTGGCAAAGGGGTACGGGCTAGTGAGAAGGAGATCACAGGGTGGGGTCGAGGGAAGTTAAGCGGGGCGAAAAGTTCATGAAACGTGCAAGTTTATCGTCTGAACTACAGTAGTTATTTGCAGATGAGGATTGCCCCTCCCACAGTCGCTGTCTTCTGATGTCGCTGCTATATCTAGTGTCCTTTGTGAGAAAAGTCTCTTCGTCTGCTACGTGACTTTTTCCTTATTTTATGTATAAATGTAGATTGACACATTTTTGTTGAAGTTCGTTATCAACAGGTTCGTGAACGTCGCCAATGGTTTGCACAACAGTCTATCTCTCTGCATATAAGACCAACGATGGCAATTAACAGGTGTTGGGTTTTGATACCTGTACAGAAAGGTATTTTCATATTATTGACTTTAAAAAAACTTATTCAATACCGCATAAATGCACTGCAGGTAGATGCCCTTTGTAAATACTTAAAGTTTGGGAGAGGGGGTTAATTTCTCTGAGTGTGGGGCACGAAGGGGTCCGAAGCACTCGCCTGACAAAGACCCATGCTTTCCATGCCTTTTCACAAAGGAATTTAAAGATTTGCAAAACTTCAAGACTACTAGCATTATGTTGGGTAGGATGGGAGGGGTGTGGGGGCAGATTTGTCGTGCTCCCCTAGATTTAAAGATTTTCAAAACTTTAAGACAACTAGCATCATGTTAGGTGGGATGGGAGGGGTGTGGAGGCAGATTTGTCTAGCTTTCCCAAAATATCACGGATGTAGTGGAAAGTGGCTTATTTTTACCAACCTGTAAATTATCACTGCTAAGATTTGATGTCAAACAGAAATTATTTAAAGTAGTGAAATTGTGAAAAAAAGTCGTGGAATGTTGCATCAATTACTCGTTGTTTAAATGTCCGCACCCACTCATTCGCACCCACGCCAACAACACCCCAAACATATATAACACCAGTGGCTTTATTTGAACAACCTTGTAAATTATCCTTACAACAGAGTCGGACTGGTCGTGTGGTCCACTGGGAATATTCCCTGTGGGCTCCTTGTTGGGTTCCCGCCGGGGCCAACAAAATTGATGCAGCCCAGCGCCTGTTGGTGTGTGAAATTTCGTGAAAATGGCCAAAAGGCAGTCATTCATAGTCCACACAGAGGACATTTCGATATACCAGCAGTCTAGCCTGCCATTGATCGCTCAGCGCTCAGATGAAAGGAAACGGCGTTCTTTCAATTTTAAAAATAAAAATTTTCTCCGATTGAATCGAACTCTATGGTTTTCCCGATGCACTCGCCCGGCCCGGTAGAACCATTTTTGCCGAATAACCGATAAAGATGATATAAAAATGCCATCGAAATGTCTTCTTTGTGGACTGCCATTGATTGCTCAGATGCAAGGAAGCCGCGATCGTTCAGTTCTAAAATCCAATTTTTTCTCCTGGTCTCCGCGGGAACCCAGTGGAGTGGGAATTCCTGAGTGCGTGTTTACTGCGGAAACCATGTTCTGCTTTATTTGATAAAATAGGACCCAGAAAAACGCCTAGGTGGAATCCTTTGCAGTAAGCAGCGTATAGGTATAAACGACTGGCTAAACCTGATTTCATCCCAATGTTGAGGTCAAGAGATAGCCAAAGATTCTGAAAGTGACCTTAAAAATAAATAAAATAAATAAAATAAATAAATAAATAAATAAATAAATAAATAAATAAATAAATAAATAAATAATTCATGAACAGATAGTAGCATTCAGACCAAATATCAAACACCAGAGGGAATTTGTGTATCTTCTGATATACGACAAGAATACGTGCCGTGTCATGAAATAACGCTGTCAGCTATTTTAAAGGTAATGTGTAGTTATCATTATCCCCCCCCCCCCCTCAGATTTTAACACCTCCCTTCAGTTCAGAAATTGGGCAAGGCACTTAGTCCCGATTGTCCACGTGGGGGCATAGTGGCAGTGTGTACTTTGGCGTACTGAACGTCGAATGTGTAATAGCCTTCAACCAATGTTAACCATGCTTGTACCACTTAAATCCTGTTTGCCCGTGTGGGGGCACGGTGACACTGTGTACTAAAGCGTACTGCACGTTGATGGTGCAATGGCGTTCAATCAATGTTAACCCTGCTTGTGGGGAGGTAGTACGTTGAGGAGTCTGACAGTTGCTCATCGCTATTCGATGGTTCTCTTCGGGTACTACGGCTTCTTCCACCTGTAAATCTATTTGACACGAGGTGCCCCTGTCTGTCCAAAGTGTC
The DNA here is from genome assembly GCA_031216915.1 of Pictodentalium vernedei. Lineage (NCBI taxonomy): Eukaryota > Metazoa > Mollusca > Scaphopoda > Dentaliida > Dentaliidae > Pictodentalium > Pictodentalium vernedei. The sequence continues at coordinate 150,887,787 of CM062293.1, forward strand.
TTTAAACCCCAATAAAAAATAAAAATCGGCAAGAGTTGAGAATCAGCGAATCGACATTTCTGTGTGCCTATATTCCCCTTTTTCCTACAACGAACACTCCCCCCCCTTACCCCCTCCCCACACCGAAACGAACCAGAGAAGACCCGGGGCTTCTTGGAGATCCGTGCCCTTCCCCTTCAAAGTGACTCAGTCTGCAGGTCAACTGTCAAACACAGAGCAATTGTTTCCCTTCGCGATCGAGTTCACAAAAAGAGACAGGTGCTTGGACTTTGGTAAAAGATAGGGACTAGTCGTCTGTTGAGTTCCAATGTGTTCTATATGCCTACTGGCACATAGAACACATTGGAACTCAGGTGACGTAGTATTATCAGACGTGGAACATATTTTCTTCCAGTTGTTCTTTATGGCTCAGTGGTTACGGCATTGAACTTCAAACCGAAAGATTCACGGTTCGATCCCCGCCAGGGGCAACTGCGTTGTGTCATTGGGCAAGACACTTAATCCCAATTGCCCGCGTGGGAGGGGGGGGGGGGGCACGGTGGCACTGTGTGCTAAGGCGTACTGCACGTCAATGGTGCATTTCTATCCAACCAATGCTAACCCTGCGTGTGTTGAGTTAGTACGTTGGGGAATCTGACACTTGTTCGCCGTTGCGAGGGTTTTTTTCCAGGTAATCCTGCTTCCCCCACCCGAAAAACTGTCCGACACGAGGTGACCCTGGCTGCGAAAGTGTCGTTAAACCCCAATAAATAAATAAGTTGTTCTTTATTGTAATTTCTGTTGTAGTATAGTGTTCTGTCAGTTTTGACACTGTCAATGAATTATGAAGTATTTGTTATACACAAACGTCTGGCATTTATGCAGCTTTTTTGTTAGGCGGGAGTAGAGTGACATCGTGACCCCAAAATGTCCGACACAAAATAGCTGGGCTGAGCACAGTCGTGCGATAAGGTTGCATCGTTAACAGCTGTTGAAAAGTTTATTTTCACGACTCCAAACATCATATCTGGCATATCAAGAAGTGATATTTCCGTCTTGACATAGAAAATCTTTGGACAATCAATATCTAAAAAACATTCACCCACTGACTTGAACTGACTAACAAAATCCGACAAACATCTCAGACTCATCTCGTCACGAAAATCGACTTTGGATAAAGTTATCTCCCCTGAAATTATTGGAGAGGCGAGGGAGGTCCAATTAAGGAGTATGTAATTGTTGAGCTGTCTGTTGTTTTCTTTTATTAAAAGTTACAAAGGGAAATTTGGCTTTTATGGCAAGTTAATTAAGAGCAACTAAGTAATTGTCCACTTTGACTCTTTGTTTACGACTACGTTTTTACAGTAGGCCTAAGTTTTTATTCTTCCCAGGAAAAAAATAGCAAATCTTACTTCCTAGACTATATATTATATTAATGGAAATGGTAGTGTCTGTATTATATTCAAGATATACACAATGTTCATATAATGAACAGAAAAAGAGTTACAGAACATTAACAGATGATGAAAGCGCCATTTTCGTATTTTCAAATGGGTTTAAACATAGAATAATAGTTAACCCTTTACCTAACCTGAAAAGCAGACGACACATGAAAAAATAATTCTTGAATAACTAATTTTTTTCATTTTTTGTCTCAAAAACATAGGTTATGACCCCTCGTTGGAACGAGCTCGACGAGCTCGTTCCAACGAGGGGTCATAACCTATGTTTTTGAGACAAAAAATGAAAAAAATAATGAAAATTAATTGGCGATTTTTGAGAATAGCGCTGGCCGGTTTTGGCCGTTACGTTGGGTAAAGGGTTAAACGGTCAAACTGATTAGGAAAAAAAAATACTACTCTACAGGAAGATGCCTGAAGTTTGTGAAATAATGCGCACATCGATCATACAACTTCGCTATTAAACATTTCGAAATTTTAATTTTTATATGATATTCCCATTTATACACCCTTTATATTAAGTTTACTGAAAACTCAAGAAAATTAAAGGGAGCTAACTTTCCTGTAAATCTCTCCCAATGACGAAAACTGTCAGATAAAGTAAAAATTTCAGAATGATTTTCAAGTTGGTGATAAGAATCGCGCCTTGCCTTCCTATCTAAGCCAATGTCAATGTTGTCTCAGAGATATTGATAGGCTTGTATAGCTTCCAAAAATATGAATCCCATTTAATATAAATGATCGTTTTTTTCAGCCCGATGCCCTTGTGTGTCATGGTCAAAAATTGGATGGACAGGAAGCCTACATATGTAAGTATACAATATGAATCAAGATATAACAGTGCATCTGTAACTCCCGCAAAATGCATGTCGTGCAACTTGTGTGTACGACATGTAGAACTACTGTGGCCTACAATTGACTTTGTAAAGGACATCGAAACATAAAAAAAGCAATAAGCTCGAATGAAGACAAGATTTGGAGAATATTTCGAAATCTTGACATTGTCAGTTTGTCACGTGTGCATTTTTGTCCCCCTTCATGTGTTAAAACCCTTTACCCAACGTAACGGCCAAAACCGGCCAGCGCTATTCTCAAAAATCGCCAATTAATTTTCAAAATATTTTCATTTTTTGTCTCAAAAACATAGGTTATGACCCCTCGTTGGAACGAGCTCGTCGAGCTCGTTCCAACGAGGGGTCATAACCTATGTTTTTGAGACAAAAAATGAAAAAAAATAGTTATTCAAGAATTTTTTTTGCAAGTGTCGTCTGCTTTTCATGTTAGGTAAAGGGTTTTAATTTTTTTCTCCTCAGTTCATTGAGCGGTAAAAGCAAATCAATCAGTCAAACATATTGCGTCGCGTAGGGTTAGGATATTTCCACAAGCTTGTTTGCTGATGTGAGGATTTCGATTATAACAACTGATCTCTATACAACTGGATTGCTGCGACGCTTATTGGTCATATATAGAATAATGGTTTACAAGCTTCCAACTCTGGGAATTGTAGCTATTAATAGACAATGTTTAACAACAAAATTATTCTCTGAATGTTTACAACATATTTTAGTTATTGAGAAATAAACATTGGAAAGTTGATACTGTGTTACAAGTTTTCGAGATAGGCTTTCGTCTGATGTTTGAGGATGTGAAAGCTGTTACGATGTGACTGTAGACACAACGTAACAGCTTTCACGCCCCCAAACGTCATCGGTGGGAGGAGTCACCATGTTAAATGACTAAACGCCATCTGAGGGGAGGGGGGGGGGGGGGATTGAATTTCGACATTTTTTGCTGACGTTCCAGCAATCCACTTGTATTGAAATCAGTGATTAATATGAAATAGGTGCCACCTGAATGCGAGCACAGACTTCCGAGACACACTATAAAGTTTTACCTTCATCCCTTCAATAATAATAATAATAATAATAATAATAATAATAATAATAATAATAATAATAATAATAATTAGATGGTGTCTTTTGTGTGCAAAACACACTATAGTATATCCCCGCATTTGTATTCTTGATTATTGGTTAATGCTTGATACAGACAGAAATGAAAAGGTATTATATGGCACATTAAATTTATTGATAAATAACAATATTATTAACAATATTATTTAACAATATTAAAACCCCCTAGGAGCCTTTCACAAGAAACTGATTCTCTAATGACAAATGTATCGCTACGCAAGCCAGAAAATAAGCAGACTGTCATCTGCAAAATGAGGTCCCCAGAGGGTGAATTTTGTGATGCTACTCTGCACAGCAGGGTAGCATCACTAAATTTACCCTCTGTGAACCTCAACCTGAATCAGGGTCTCAAAACTAAACAGAAAGAGGTACCCAGAGGATAAATTGGTCAACTGTATGGGATAGCATTATCAAATTCACCCCCTGGTGACCTCATTCTGCAAATGTTAGATTGCTTATTTTCAGGCCTGTCGCTACGGGTGCTGCATGGTGCCGAATCAAAAATCCGAATCCTTCATGCACATCTAGAGACCCTACCTGAACATATGAACACACATTCAACATTTCAAATTAAAACACAAAGGAGACTTTTGCCGCAAACCGATTGTCTAACGACAAAAGTGGTACGACGGGAGCCACACGGGGACGGATAAAAAATTCAAAACCTTTATGAACATCTAGAGACCCTACGTGAACATATGAACACACGTTAAGCGTTTCGATTTAAAATCCCTAGGAGCCGTTTGTGGGAAACTGATTCTCTGACGACAAAAGTGGAGCTGCAGTGCCACACGGGGCCGAATCAAAAATCCGAAACCTTTATGCACATCTAGAGACCCTACTGGAAAATATGAACACACTTTCAACGTTTCGAATTAAATCCCCTGGGAACCTTCCACCGGAACCCAATCTCTAATAACATAAGTGGTGCTAGGGACGCAACATGGGGCCAAATCAAAATTCTGAAACCTTTATGCACATCTAGACCCCCTACCAGAACATATGAATACACTTTCAACGTTTCGAATTAAAAACCCTAGGAGCATTCCACCGGAAACTGACATCCTACCTATGTTTTGAGAAAAAAATTAGTTATTCAAAAAACATTTTTGCAAGTGTCGTCTGCTTTTCATGTTAGGTAAAACGTTAAACCAAGGCCATATAGAGATCTGTATGGATTTTCGTAAGCTAAAGTTCTTTCCTAAACCTAAACGTATCTTTTTTTCAGTGAAATATGAGCCACATGCCACAAAAGATGTTATACATCACATGATGGTTTTTGGATGTGAAAATCCGGGAAGTGACAAACCTTTCTGGTAAGTAAAAAAGTGTAAGACATTTTATGCTCATGGATGTGTGTCCAGAACGTATGGACTTCAATTTCGCACCAAACAACGAGATTTCAGAATGCAAGCCCGATACATTAGTGCTGCAGATGGCCCATATAATAACCTCATCCTACCCACTCTTACAGTTTATTTATTTGTCAAGTTTTGAAGAATGTTAAAACAACTTCCAAAGTCAGTTTAGAATGGTTTTATGCTGGCCTTAGTCCTATATCGGGTCTTCAGTTCGGGGTGAGATTTACCTAACGTAACAGCCCTTGGCGGACAGTCGTGTGTGCAAAAATCCACATTCATATTTTACTATTTTTTCAGTATTTACCCCAAAAAAGTGGCTTTTGGGCCCTCATTCGAATGAGCTCGTTGAGCTTGTTCCAATAAGGGACCAGAAGTTATGTTTTTAGGCAAAAAATGAAAACTGCGACATTTCTTTTTCGCACGTGTCATCTGCCATTCGAGTTTGGTAAACAGTCAAAACGCTTGTTGTGATATAATTTAATATCTTGATCGTAGGTCTTGTGGCGAAATGAGTGATGGATCAGATGAATCAATATGTAGTAGTAACCATAGAGAAATAATTTACGCATGGGCCAACAATGCTGATGGCAGGGATTTTCCCAAAGGTAGGTATGTCTTTATTTGCTTACTATTAGAATAAAACCTGTTGTCTAAAAACTAGTCATAATGTTACATTTGGCCCACCCTGTTTATAAATCCTCAGTGTCGGCCTCTGGTAGGAGGGGGGGGGGGGGGGGGTACGTTAGAAAAATTACATGCGTGTTAGCAGTATTAAATGATGGATTGGGTGGTAGTGGAGTGCGTTAACGTTTGTAAGAAAAACAAATTAACCTGCTTTATATAATATTCACCATTTAAACACCAATAAACAGATATAAGTAGTATGTCATGGACGGTACCCCTTCATGTCATTTTGGGGGGAGGGAATAGAGAGGCAGAAGTTACATCATAGTTGGGAATGTCAAGGTAGCCCGCGTAAGTAACCATGTTGTGACGTCATTACCACGGTGATACGTGGTGTCAGTACGCAAACACAACGCGTGTTCTTTGGGTGACACGCGTTTCCGTTGTCCATTTTGTATACCGGGGCCGTCATCTTGGTTTCTATGGTGGTACCTGGTTGCTATATGACCAAACGTCCACTAATAGGACGGGGGTGTGTTCGGAGGTTGTGTTCTATTGAATGTGAGTATATCTAATTACCCAAAACAAGCTAACAATTTCCCCTAAACTCCATAATCCTCTTTATTAGAGTAGAGCGTATTGCTATAGAGGCTTCTAATAGGCATGGAGTGTGTTCTAGGTTGCGTTTATTATATGGGAGTACTTTTGCTTGAACGGATTTTCCACAAATCGTCGGTTACTTCTTAGAATTACCACAAACAATACAACACCGAATGAAAACGACCACAATCGCTGAAACGAAATTTATTTTACTTTGATTCTTCTTGAATTCTCGGCCTCTGCTAAGTTGTGTTCTTATTCTCTCCATTCCCTGACCTGCTTTGCCTATATTGTTACGTTTCAGGTGTGTCTATGTGATAGTGCACAATGTATAACAGTGTGTACACATCACATGCTGTACATGGGCACATGCTTGGTGTGCTGATATGTGCCTATATGTGAAAATGCACAATGTGCGCACACATACGACTCTTATCCTCATCTCAGTATTTGAGGATACTTATGACATGGTAATGTACTATTTGAGAATACCTTTTGAGGATACCTTTTCGAGGATACTTATCGGAGGATATTTATCTGAGGATAGTTATGGCTCCTAACACCTGTTTGGCGCTTGGCTTCTAGACCACCCAAAATCTTCATTAAGTCCATATTTCCAAGGTCACTACTGCTGATTTGTCCAGAGTCATCACTATCTGTCCTATGATCAGCTTCCACTGTATTCGCACAATGCTATAGTCTTCTACCACCCATTCAGCCTTGAACCATCACTGCTGTCTTGTGGTACTACTACGGGTTTGCTAGTTATGTCTGACGCTGTCCCAGTCGATGCGCCCCGGCCCAAGTCTTCACTGAAATCAATCAGATCGCTCCATTCATCAACACCTGTCTCACTCTATACATTCGCTTGAAACATCCCCGTCATATTAGTGGACATTGTTATTTAGCAATCGCATGGCTTCATAGAAACCAAGATGATGTAAGATAAATCTGCCCTAACCATTATGTTCACTGAACCCACTGTCGTTATATATTCTGTCTCTAATAGTGGTGGCGCCAGAATTTCTCGACAAGGGGCATTATGCTCCTTGACAGAGGGCGGAGGGGTGCAAAGTGTGGCCCGACAAACCTACAATAAAGAAGGCAGTTTCCCCGAAAGGGGGGCAAACCTTCCTTACAGTGAGGCTATAGCTCCCGTCCCCGGTCTCTCGTACTAGGTGGATTTTTCTCAAAGCACAATACATGCTATTTGGCATGTGTGATCCTACATAGGACCGTCAGCTCGTTTCAACTCAGTACTCCAATCTTAAAGTGGCCCTTCATATCGTTACGGCGTTTAGTAGAATGTGTTTTTACGGTGTTATTATCTTGGAGTCGAAGGTATTGAACGTGACTGTATTCTTTTTATAGGCGTTGGTTTCCGAGTTGGAGGAAATACAAGGAATAGATACATAGTTATACAAATGCATTATAAGGACAAGTTCAAAGGTGAGGACTTAAAATTCAGAGATGGGCAATATTCCGAAAAACCATAACTATATCATGGAGATACCAAAAAAACCGAAACGAACTCATCATTCAATGCTGAAACTGAATTTTCATATTTTTCTACATTCGCTAAGTTATAGGGCTTTGTTGAGGTTTGACAGCAGTTTAAGGGTTCGTTTTCATAAAAGAAGTGACTGAATTTTTTCCGTTTTGCTAACCCTTAAGGAAATGTGGAAATTATCCTGAATTCCCTCTAAACTGCAATCTGTACCAGTCCAATTGCTTGGCAGTGATTTCTAGTCAAGTCTTTACTTTCCGTAGCAGGCAGCCAAGACTTGATCAGAAATAACTGATCAGGTGATTTATCTATTGATAATGATGGCACGTTAATGGCACATGTTCTAAGATTACAAAAGCCTGAAATAGGCCTTTGAAGGTAAAGTGTTTGGAACAAGTCACAAAATTACTGTAGATATGAATTACGTTGGCAAAAGAATGCCAGCGTTTGGCAGTGGAATTTGTAGTGCTGTGGTAGAATAATACAAGAACAACTTATTCGTATTATTTTCCTAGCGTGAATTCCATTATGGTACTATCAGCAAATCACAGTCAAATCAGATACCGAATATCGAATTGATACCACGGTATACCCCCCCCCCCCCCACCACCACCACCACCACCACCACCAACATAGGAAACTGAAACCGATACCGAACTAAATAAAATCCAATACAGCCCAACTCTATTAACCCTTTACCAAACATGAAAAGCAGACGACACTTGCAATCAAAATTCTTGATAAACTATTTTTTTTTTTCATTTTTTGTCTCAAAAACATAGGTTATGACCCCTCATTGGGACGAGCTCGGCGAGCTCGTTCCAAAGAGGGGTCATAACCTATGTTTTTGAGACAAAAAATGAAAATATAATGAAAATTAATTAGCGATTTTTGAGAATAGCGCTGGCCGGTTTTGGCCGTTACGTTGGGTAAAGGGTTAAAATTTGTTCTTTGTTTTTTCTATCCTTAATTATCTGACAAGACAAAGGTATATGCAAGCTCTTCCGCCACTTCAGAAAAAAATCTCGTAAATCACAACAGTTAACTTTGAGGTTCTTTTACAGATGGGCAAACAGACAACTCTGGTATCACTCTCCACATGACGAATACGAGGTAAGTACATGAAATCTCCATAACATGGCTGATAATTTTCGTCACTGGAAGAGTTTTACAGAAAAGTTAGCTCCCCTTAGTTTCCTAAAACTGCCAGTAAATTTAACTCTACGGGTATGGGAATTTCATATAAAATTTAAAATTTCAAAAGGTTAGCGAATATGTATCATCAATATGCTTATCATTTCGCAAACCTCAGACATTTCCTGGAGAGTAGTATAAAAATACAGAAGCTGGCCATTTATATTTTTCTCCAATCAGTTCGAACGTTTGACTATTATTCTCAGCTGAAATCTTCTGATGTTCTGTACTCGGTTCGAATCCCACCTGCGGCAACCGCGTTGTGACCTTGGGCAAGACACTTCACCCCCACGTGGGGGCACGGTGGCGTTGTATACTAAGACGTACTCCATGTCGACGGTGCACTTGTATTCAACCAATGCTAACCCTGCTTGTGTGGAGTTAGTATGTTGGGGAGCCTGACAGTTGCTCGTCGTTGCTCGGAGATTCTCTCCGGGTACTCCAGCTTCCTCCATCTGTAAAACTGTCCGATACGAGGTGAGCCTGGCTGTCGAAAGTGTCGTTAAACTTCAATAAATAAATAAATAAATAAATAAATAAATAAATAAATAAATAAATAAATAAATAAATAAATATGTTCTGTAACTTTTTTTGTTCATTATATCAACAGTGTGCACTTCGTGACATATAATACAAACACTATCCTTCTCATTAATATATAAGCCCAGGAGGAGAGGTTTGCTAATTATTTTCCTGACAAGCATAAAAATTTGCAAATTACTGTAAAAACACATTCGCAATACAAAGAGCCAACGTGAAGACATACTTACAATGGCGGATACAGAGGGGAGGGGGCGGTGGGGCGGTCCCCCCCCCCCCCCCTTTAGCTCGTGTTTGTCTCGTATGTAGGGCGTAGCCAGGATTTTCATTTGGGGACAATACATGAATTGAAGTAAAAACATACAACGACATTTATTTCCTCCATCACCATTCGCTATGGAAAACAAATATACCGTTGAAATTATGCAAAATATATCTACTGGTCGCCTCCATTTATAGCGTCACCGACACAGCATGATTTTGTGGTGTTACATGCCCCTAGCCTCAGGTACCCCATGGCTATGTCAGTTATGGGTCAGGATCTTAATTGGCATAGTCATGGCGTACCTAAGCCTAGAGGGCTGACTGCTGAAAACTTTCAAACGCTGGCAGATCGCAATGTTCTCCTGAGGTTAAGTCGGTTATGACTGTAAACAGTGTGTCCAAAATACAGTATTATGGTAAACGGATCTGAAGAGCATATTTCAAATTTTCTAATTCTGTCTTGAACGTATGACAGAATTTGAAATTCTGAAACATGCTGTTTAAAAAGTGTTAATTAGTCGTTCAAAAATTCAAGAGGATTTCCACCCCAGAAGCCACCAGAATGCCCCATTTGGTCGCTCATTTCCAAAAAATTTCTTTCAGACCCCCCTACAAAAGCGGCATCTGCACGATCCGCCCCTCCCCCCCCCCCCCCCCCCTTTGAGAATTCCTGTATCCGCCACTGCATACTTAGTATAGGTAGGTGTGAAACTGATAGATATTCTTAATGGCGGATTATCTATGAAATAGTTGCTTCTAACTGGCTTATGATAAAAAACCACGTTTCCTTCTGTTACTTTTAATAAACGAAAATAACGGACAGCTACGAAAGTTGTCTGTCTTTTTCGTTTATAAAAAGTTTGAAAAGGAAACCCGATCAGCTAATTATTTCAAGGGAGATAACTTTATCGAAAGCTGATTTTCATGACGAAATAAGTCAAAGGTGAAACGTGTAAGTACATGTTTTCATTTTATCATCCCTTGAGTGCCCTCAAAGGACGATATATCGACCTTTGGCTTTCGAGATATATATAATATTGATTACTACATGGCGTGTAGGATGACCAAGGATGCGAGGATGAAGTAAGGTGGGTTGGGATATTGAGCGAGTGTCCAAGGTATAAGACGGTTTTTGCACAAGAGACAATTTTCTCCTTTCTTACGGTTCGTGGGGAGGGGACCTCTTCAGTTTTCTTTTTAATTTGCATCACATACATGGGCAGTTCTCAGTTCCAATCAGGCAGGCTTTTTTGTCAGGCGGGAACATTTCATGAAAAGTCAAACAAGGTTTAAGTGGTTAACCCTTTACCCAACGTAACGGTCAAAACAGGCCAGCGCTATTCTCAAAAATCGTCAATTAATTTTCATTATTTTTTCATTTTTTGTCTCAAAAACATAGGTTATGACCCCTCGTTGGAACGAGCTCGTCGAGCTCGTTCCAACGAGGGGCCAGAACTTATGTTTTTGAGATAAAAGCTGAAAAAAAATAGTTATTCAAGAATTTCTTTTGCAAGTGTCGTCTGCTTTTCATGTTAGGTAAAGGGTTAAATTCCAAGTTACATTATGGGAACAAGTTCCTCCTTCAAATTTCGGTATTTTTAATTACTTTGCAGATGGTTAAAACGTATTTTCTCAGTTTGCGTTATTTTTTTTTACAGGCAACCATACCAGGCGGGATTATTCGTTTTAGCAACATGGGGTAGTATACCACCACATCTGACAGGTTTGTATCTTGCTTACCTGACACTCAGAACACCCGTACAATGACACGCCCGTATGTTTGTAACATAGCTGCCTCCGAAATTTGAGCTTTCAGTACACTTCAATTATGGACGTCAAACATAACTACACTGTCACTGTCAGTGTATCAGAAAAATAGTTTCGAAGTCAACGTCCTTGATATAGTTGGCATAAGTAATCCGACTAGAACCCCTAGGGTCATAACCTTTCCCCAACGATCGGAAGTTCAGATTCAGGTCTGGAGTAATAACAGTAATAATAACACTTAGGATATCCACTGAGTTATCAGATGAGAAGGTCTCGATTACCACTGTCCTCTGAAATGTCGCCCTTCGCCACACCTCTTCCCTCCTCTCAACACCCCAAAAATGAACTCAATAGAGATATCTCTTGCCTCGTTCTTCCCAATTTCACCGATCAGCATACTAACACTCTCCTTTGTGTCACTTAGTAATCGCATAATTGATATTTTAGACATTCTAAGAGAAAGTGTTCCAGGTCCCCATTACTCCCAAATCTTACATTTCGCACTCCATGCGGGCTACTTCAAAACCCCTTTATCCCGATCTCTTATCAATTTGGGTTACATTCCTTCATGACGCGATTGTTTTACTATGGGTTCTCTCGACCCCTTCTACCTCCGAGATCTCTATTTCTCTATTAACTCCCTTGCGTGTTTAGTCCACCTGTCTGTAGAATACCAAATAGTCTGCAACATTAGTTTACACCATCGGCTGTCAGAGAGAGAGAAAGAGAGAGAGAGAGAGAGAGAGAGAGAGAGAGAGAGAGACTTTCGTCGAGGCTGTCTGAGGGTATTATTTCGTTGTTGTAATATACAGTTAATTAACTGGTTGAGTGCTAGAAGCCACTATCAGTGCTCCACTGAAAAGTGCTGAAAGCCAGGCTTTAGTGGCTTTCCACTGTACTGATTACCTCATTTACTCCGCAGTTGAAACACTAAAACTGTTTAAACAAAATTGTTTATTTAATGCGAAAAAGGCACTCTCCAATAAATTAACTATTAACATTTATTATTAACAAAATCTTATTAAACTGGGGCTTCTTTTGCTTGTAGCATGGTACCTTTGAAGAAAAATACTCGCGTTATAGTACCATTAAAAATAATTTAGCACTCTACCAGTTAATAAACTAGGATTAACCCTTTACCTAACATGAAAAGCAGACGACACTTGCAAAACAAATTCTTGAATAACTAATTCTTTTCTCAAAAACATAGGTTATGACCCCTCGTTGGAATTATCTCGACGAGCTCGTTCCAACGAGGAGTCATAACCTATGTTTTTGAGACAAAAAATGAAAAAATAATGAAAATTAATTCGCGATTTGGGGGAATAACGCTGGTCGGTTTTTTCCGTTATGTTGGGTAAAGGGTTAATTCAGAATTTACGAAAAATGTTCTTGACTAACCCAAATTTCTCACTTATGGTGTTGTTATGGATCAGTTTTTCAAAATTTCTCACACTGAGTCGCCTCATGGTATGACCAGTGCACCTTGGATATTTGTGCCTCCCCTCCACTTTCATTGAACTCTCCCGCTTCTACCTCCCAAAAAATTTTCTGGCGTTTACTATTTAGCATCAACAATTGTGCGACGGGTTCAGGGCGTTTCACCTCTCACCCCTCTAGAAGAAAGACAATGACGTTGAGTTTTATTACAGAGGTCGATGCTTAGTGAGTTTTACAACAGCATGTACATGTTTGATGACTTCAGGTCAAATTGTATACTTCTTTTTTTGCAGACTTCCACATGGAAACGGGATGTCGGTATGAAAAAGAAGAAACGATCTATCCCATTGCTTATAGAACTCACAGTCATAATTTAGGTAACAATTAGAACCAAGTTAGTCCTTTGAAAATACGGTATCTTATTCAAATCGCCGGTTGAAAAACAAAGTGGCGGTAAAGCTCTAATCCGCATCTAGTTGTAGAGATACTCATATCCAGTGTATAACAAATACAAACGGTCAAAAAGCAATATGCAAAATTTGACGAGAACGCTGGTTTCGTTCGCGTGGTGGTTACGCAAATTTAAATCTACGCGAACAGATGACCGGTTAGCCAAAAGTTGCATCTTGAGTGGAAAAGCCTGTGGCACTTAACTGGTAGAGTGTTAAATTTTTTTCTCAGCCTCAAGATTTGTTCACACATTTTTGTCGTGTGCCAATTCATGGGAGAGTGTAGGCACTCTCCCATAAATTGTAACAATGCCAATCAATAGAGATGAAGTATTTTTACTTACAAGATAACATGGACACCCACGGAGTATGACGCCTTTAGCTTTAGGTACCTGTAGTTCGGAATAAAGCCCAAATATGGGATTCTTGCACTCTACCAGTTAAGCAATCGTTCTTGTGTCTTGATAGATTTTTAGACTTTTGCCGTGAGAGGCTATATATATTTCAATTCCATGCAATATATGAATTTGTTAATGATAAAAAATAGCAGTTTCCCAAGAGCATTTTACATAGCCGAGCGCTTGGTAAGCCATTTTCAAACCACGTGAATGGTCAGTCGGTCAGAGTCATTTTTTAACTTTTGCACACTGAAAAGATACAATATGACTCGGGTGTTCTGAAAGGCGATGCTGAATTTCTGTGGTCCGTGCACAAGATGTGAACAAAGTCGGAATTTGTGGTAGACTGTTGTCACTGTTGATCTGGATGAAATGATACATCCCTTTTTACTTTACTTACCAACCCCCAATGATCATCAAATAAACGGGTCAATAAAATTATTGTTGGGCAATATCGGACTACAAGCAGTTATCTTCCTTGATGTTACTACGATGGCATGAAGGGAGACAACTGAGAAAAGTTCTTAGTTTGAGATCACAATCCACTAAATGATTTGCAATGTCGACAGTGTTGACATTCTCCCAAGCTCATCAAACTCATTTGGGGGAAAACGGACCACTTAGTATATCATCTCATTAAAAAATGAACAGGAAAAAAATATATGTTGCCGTGTGGTTTTGTGTTCAAATTTGACGATTCCCAACTACCGTCCAGACTCCAGTTTCACGCTCAATTTGAAAGGCATGTTTTACTTGTCCCTTAAGCCTAACATTATGTTTCAACTCTCAAATTTTGAGAGGAGAGCCAGTGCAAATATTTTAAGTCTTTTCAAAATAGACACTGTCACATTTTTATTGTGGGTTCCAAAATCAATAAATATTGCCCCAATCAGTTGATCTTCATCATTTTATCTATCAAATACTGAGGTAAAAACGTCTAGATACCGCAAGATGGCGTTTTACCTAACATATTGGTTTTTGTAACCTTGAGGCGACACGTCTTATAAAATCAATGTGTGTTAGCGTGGACTGAAGAGACAGCAGTTGAGAATCGGACCGGATGCAACTGCAGCGGTGACACTGGGGAGGTGGTGCTCAGCAGCACAAGCCACCTGTCAGGGGATATTCTGGCGCCACCATTGCGCCTTTGCCATGCATCAAAACTGTCTCTAACTAGATGACAAGCTGTGATAAAGTCGAGAAAAAAACTCACAAAATCCGACTTTTCACACGAATAAACATCCTCGCCCCTCGACCACAATAAGTTAACCCCATCCCACACAACGTTTTTTATGTATGCCAAGGTAATGAAATGTTTAAAACAAATTACAACCATGATATTGTCATAATTTGGCAATCCCTCATCGGATGTTGATTCCGCATTTACTGTTGTGGAGTTTGAGCCATCAACTTGTAAAGTGTAACATGTGATTCTTATTATCTTCCGCTCTTTGAATGGTATTTGACAATTGCCAGTACAGTGTCTAGAAAAACTAACAGGATGGAACAATGTAAAATGGTGATTGCAAGAACGTGTGGCTCTGTGTACTAAGGCGTGCTACACTTGCCTTCAACCAAAAGTTAACCCTTTACTTAACGACTCGCCCGCACCCCCCCCCCCCCCCCCCGCGTAATATGCAAATTCAGCAGTTGAAAAAATATTATTTTTCGAAAAATTTCAACAAAACCATATCATGTGACCCCTCGTTGGAACGAGCTCGTTCCAACGAGGGGTCACATGAGAGAGTTTTGTTGAAATTTTTTGAAAAATTAAAAAAAATAATATTTAAAATAATAAATTTTGATATCGTCTGCGATGAGTAAAGGGTTAAAGGCTCTATAATCTGTGGATGTCTGTCATGTTATCTTGTAAGTAAAATTACTGCCTACACTCTCCCATGAATTGAAACAAGACAAAAATGTGTGAAGAAATCTTGAGGCTGAGAAAAAAATTTAACACTATACCAGTTAAGCTTATTCTGCTTTTGCAAAGTTAGTATGTTGGATAGCCTGACGGTTGCTGGCCGCTACTAACTGGTTCTCTTCGACCTCCTCCATCCGTAAAACTCTCCGACACGATGTGGCCCAGGCCCTGGCTGTTGAAAGTATCGTTAAACCTCAGTAAACAAATAAATAAACAAACAAACTGGGGAGGTAAACGATTCTGATCCAGTTCATCAAACTGGCGACTTGGGAAATTTAAATAATCAATATTGTCCGTGCTGGATCAAAAGATAGCTCGCTGAAGTCACTTAACTCAAAAGACAAACAACTGTGGGAATCCGGTGAGTGCGATGAAATACAGATCTACTTAAAAAGTGGCAGCGAATGGACGAGAAAAAAAATCGGATTACCCAAATGTCTGATCTGCTCCAAACCCGTGCTGTAAGAATCCTAGTGTTTTACTATTCTGATTCGTCATAATGCATCCACATATATTAACACATTTAAGGCACACTGAGAAACTCTACAGTCAGAGATTAGTGGACAACCTCCGTCCAGGATGCGAAGATGGGTCATATCTTCAACTTCAGCTGGGGCGGACTCTTCACTGAAGAAGGCTGGTGCCACGAAGATCCTTCAATCGATTTCGATTGCCAGTGAAGTGAGAAAAGGTCCATTCGGCTGACTGAAACACCAGATATGTACCTGACATATTTCCCTCAATTTATGTTGTTCAGACGAATCCGATGTACGTGGAATCGCAGTCGACTGTTTTAATGACCAAGTCATAATTGATTTGCCGAAGGAGTGCCGATATTTCTTTGTTCTACCAGCGCATAACTTCGCCATATACATCCTCATGGTAGCAACGTCAGATACCACCAAACCAATTTGTCGAAACAACCCTAAGCCACTTGCATTCTCTGTTGCCTTTATCGGGGCAGAAAATATTGCCTTCTAGGTCGGGAAAATTTAGCCGACTGATACACAGTAAGTGCGTGCAAGCCTTGCAGAGAGTCACATGGGGTTTGTCTAAATATATTTCGGGGACGAGTCATTTTTTTTAGGTTGGACACGACTATAGATAGAGAGTTGACTTGGGCTGATCAAACAATTGATCAAATGTATCAATCGGAACATCCCATTTTCAAACTACGATTGCCACTCTATCTAACTTTCACCACACTGATCATACAGCACGGTATTGGGGCTTCAGGACCTCTTGAACGTTATAAAATTGAAAATTTGTATTTGAAATTCTCTTAACACAAATCGAAATTTCCTTTCGTCGCCATATTTGTACGACAGCGCATTGAATTTGACCACGTCCTTCCATTATTAGATAGTTAAAAATAAAATAAACGATTCTGGTATTTTTCTGGGTCAAATATAGTAAACAATGGGAAGTATACACACTGTCTGTAGTCGCTAAAAAAGTTACTCGTCTCCGAGATATATTTAACCCGTTTTCGAGTTTAAAAGTTTTGACATGGTCAAGTTGTATACCAACGTAAAGCTTAATGTCTTAACTGTCGGATGCCATCAATATCTCGACTACAAATTAACGCGTTCAGTTTTTCTGTGAGTTTGAATAAGGCAGTGAGATATCTTTTAAGCCAGCGAGTTCAGTACCTTGTCCCTCTTTTTAATATTTAATCATGGGAAAATACGCAGTTTATCAAAAAAAAAATGAAATGAACCATTTTTCATGATCTTTGGCACATGTCGAACACCTGTGGTTGCTTCAGCTGAAATATCCACTGCTATCTTTTCAAAACTATCCTAGAATTCCTTTTTCAAAGTAGAGTTATTCCCCTTGTATTATAACTGTTTCACCGTTTCGATCCATTTTGGAAGGATGTCAAGAGTTGGGTGTATTTTTACTTTTGTTGATAAAATCTCTCAACGTGGATAGACATTGCTGCCAAACAGAGGTGGACTGGCCGTATGGTCCACCGGGAACATTTGTAGAGCCATTTTTGCCGAATGATGCCATCGAAATTTCCTCAAAATGGACTGCCATTGATCGCTCAGACGCAAGGAAGCCGCGTTCGCTCAGTTCGAAAAAGAAACTTTTCTCCGGGTCTGCCCCCCCCCCCCCCCCCCTCGCTGCATTTCCTGATAAATTTTCTTGGCCCCGTACTGTACGTCCCTGCTGTCAAATCTCCTTTCGGTAAGGTATCTCCTGGCATCGCATTATTTATTTAACCCCAAAGGACTAGAGCCTATGCAGGAAGTCAAGAGCCCAAAACTTGACTGAAAGTCATCAGAACAAAGCCTCTGGACTGACCCGCGGTAGCACAGTATGAGTCCTCGAAAAGTTCCCAAACCTTTCGTATTCACAAAAATAAAAAACGATGGCATATTCGTACTGATCAGTTCGACTTTGGCACCAAAGAGTAATGGGTGATTGAACAATTTCATTTCCCTTCTCGTTGATAATTTTGCTGTTTGTTGATGTTGTTCTTGCTGCTGTTGCTGCTGCTGTTGTTGTTGTTATCTAATATTTTACCAGAAGAAAATCGCAGTTTTCATTTTTAACACGAATAATCAATAGATTTTCTTAAGATTTGCCTGAAAGTTAAAAGGTGTGGATAATTTTGTGGTTTATTTCAGGAGTGGTTACTTCCGGTTACAGAATAAGAGATGGTGAATGGACTGAGATTGGTAGAATGTCACCACAGAGGCCACAGGTATATTTCTTTTCTAGAAAAAAAGAAAGTGCTTGGTGATTTTAACCCCCCCCCCACCCATCCTCCCATTCAGTATTGCAAAAATGTTACATGTATATACCCCATTTTTGGCTACGTTTTGGGATGTGTGGACATTTTAAGGTCATCTAATATACAATTGAACACAAGAGGCTTGGCCCTTGGATCCTGGCGTGATTTGCGAAAAGGGGAGTTTGGCCTAAAACGTTTCAGCATTGAATATTTATCACAGATAATTTTACGTTGGGGGAGGGGGGGGGGGCTGTTTGTGTGAAGATGTGTGTGTGTGTGTGTGTGTGTGTTTGTGAGTATTGAAGGACACAGTCATGTTTTCGAAGAATGGAATGTTGATTTCTGATGATCCCAGGCCGGGAATCGAACCGTCGGCAATCCCGCCTGGCATAAAAGAGCTCAACACCTAAACCATTAGACCATCACACACCGTCCAAAAAACTGGGGTTAATATCTAGCTTATTAGATGATGTTTTCATGAATACTTGGTTCACTTTCCTTACGGCAGCAACATGAAAGTGTGAAACAATCTGGCTACAGTACGACGAAAGTGCTATGGTGGCATCAGACGAAGACTGGCATAGGCCTATGTGTATGGTTTCTATGGTGGCACGCAGTTGCTATGAGACCCAGTGGCCGACAATAGGACGGGAGCATGTGCGGCGGGTGTTTTCGATTGAATAGGAGTAAATCTAATTCCCCAAAAGACTCGACAATCCCTTCAAATCACTAAAAATCACCCCAAAACCACCGCAATAGACTCGAATTCCACCATGACCCTGCTTATAATAGTAGCACGTAATGCTATAAGGCGCGTTCTTTTGTATAAGAGTATACCCAATTTTTCCCATAACTTCCAAAATCTTCTATTTCTACCTGATTATTTGGTTCGTATTCTCCCAGAATACTGTTTATAAAGAGCAGCACGTAGAAACCAAGAGGATACGTTTCATTCGATTGGGTAACTGTAATGCCTCGGAGTTCCCACTAAATCCTCGGTTTCCACTTATTACGAACACTATTCTCGCAACTCTGACCCTGACAGGCTGCCTAATCCTCCGGCTCCGACTTCTGCCCTCGCCATTGTCTTGTTAGCATCAGTGAGATTACTTCATTTCCCATAATCTGTACCTATCCATACAGGGTTATCTCCCCCGTTTACAACGAAAGTATTTTGATTCTTAACTGGTGGAGTGCTAGAACCCCATATATATGGGGCTTTACGAAATACTGCAGTTTGCGAGTATAACATCTAAACTCTTGGAATAGGTTCCATATTGATTCTGGCAAGAATCAGATTTTGTTAATGACACATCGCTCAGTTACATTTGGTTGGAGAGTGCCCTATGGTACTATCGAATCAAATGTAACAGGACAATATAACGGAAAGAAATCTGTGGTCCTGAAAAACGTAGCACTCTACCAGTTAAACACGAAAGAGTAGGAACAGATGTTGCTCGAACGACTCGAATCTTATCGAGTAAATGAGCTACCGAGTTATGACTTGAACAGGCATTGCTCTGACGACTCAAATCTAATCGACAATATCGTTGCCTGAGTGCTAGAATGTCCAATGTCTCATAGGGCACATATGACATTTAGCATTCAGGCGACGATATGTGTGTGATTATTGAAGGGATGTGTCAGATGTGATTGTTAGTCTCTCACATGTAGTCACGATGCCTTATCAAAAAACAAGACTAATGTTTTTGAAAAGCAGCTATGTGCTAAGTGTTTTGTAATAAGTAGCGATGGAGGACGATTGTTAACCCTTTACCTAACGAATCGCACGCATCCGCCCGCGTAATATGCAAATTGATCAGTTGAAAAAAATTACATTTTTTCAAAATATTTCAACAAAACCATATCATGTGACCCCTCATTGGAACGAGCTCATTGAGCTCGTTCCAATGAGGGGTCACATGATATGGTTTTGTTGAAATATTTTGAAAAATGTAATTTTTTTAACTGATCAATTTGCATATTACGCGGGCGGATGCTCGTCTCCAATGAGGGGTCACATGATATGGTTTTGTTGAAATATTTTGAAAAATGTAATTTTTTTCAACTGCTCAGAAACAAAAATATGGAGCCGCCACTGATGCAACTTTATTTATTTCACGTTCTATTAGCAACATTTATTTTATATTTCAGACGTTTTATAATGTTTCGAATACGGGGATAGAAATACGCAAGGGCGATACATTGGTAAGTTTGTGTTCAGGTGAGCTGAATATTGGGAAACTAATTAAACTGATTTGATTTCTGAAGTCTCATTAGGTTCCACAAATAGCCATAAACAATTGTACATATCCACTGATGATTAAGCCTTGGTGTAAATCTTGAGCAAAATGCGCCCAAACAAATTGGAATTCACTCTCCCCGGACATCGTTCCGTACGCATTCATACAATTCAGATAGAGCGCGTGACATTGGGAATAATCACAGTTGGTCTTCTGTTACCATTTCTTACTGCAAAGTCGCCTAGACAGACAGTTTAGTCAGAAAAAGGACTAAATATTTCACATTTCTGTAATAAAGATGCTTTAGTTTGATGAAGTTCTGAGGACTAACAACAGCGAACATGGATGATACTTCCCCTCTTCATTACATATTTATTGAGCTTGCCGGGATGGGGAGAGTCGTTATTGCAAAAATATTGAATAATGCGGGGGGGGGGGGGGGGGGGGGGGGGGGGGGGGGGGGGGGGGGGGGACGTGGGGGGCTTGGTCATCCGAAAATTTTCAGGACACAAGGAGTGGGTATGTGAGCGGTTTGGGGCCGGAAAAACGCCGTTAATGACCATAAAATCCTAATTTTTTTTTCCTTCACACAAAGATTATGTGCTTGTTTAAACTTTTATTATCAATTATATGACCAACCATGCTATTTAACACATATACACTATCATATTAGAGGTGTTGGCAAGTCCAAATCCATATGCATTCCATGTTGGTGCCAGCCGCAAATGCTGGTTATAGAGAAGTCGTTGGCAAATTTGCATCAGACAAATTGAAATACATGCAAGTATTTTCAAATATCATCTTGAAATTGTTGATTTAAATCAGTCTGATTTAGTGTGCTATGATGTTTCATGGATGTACAGGCATGGGCTTGCATCTATGCTTCCTAATCTATCTGATCAATTGCATGTTAATTGAAGGGGAATATAGTCCAGAATAATTTCAAAAAGTTTATATAAACAAAAATCCCAACATCTCCTGATGCCACTGGTGTAAAACAATAAAAACAAAAACAACTACCCCACCCCAGGCTTAGTTGACATAAATTGAACATTGTTTATTAGTTCAAGAGGCCAACTGAATAAAGATAGAAGGCTGTGCAGTATCAATCAATAACCTTCATCACCATAGCAAGATATGCAGACATTTAGACTGGGAGATTGACTTCCCTCATGTCACATGTGTATACCACAGAAAAAGGGAGGGTGAATTTGGGCTGTCCCTATTAGTTCCAAAATGAGAATGAAGAGTGTTTTCTATTAGTAGAACTGCTAAATAATCTAGGACAGACTAGGCATCAGGGAATGTAATTACCTCAGACTTATTCAGGACTTATTCTGACTTATACGGTGACTTATTCAGGACTTATTTGTTTGATAATATTTTGTTATTATTTCCAATCAAACTCATCAGAATTATCTCCCTTGTAGCCTCAGAGGTTTAATAATATACTGGAATAGTCAGTGGAATAGTCTTAAATATTAAAGCGGAACAATTCTCGGTTAGACAGGACTAGGTCTGCAGTTTAGGGGATGGGTACCCAAAAATGGCCAGGAAAAAATAATACAAATGGCGGTTATCTGATGAAAAACGTGTTCTTCCCTGTGTCTGCAAATGCCCCCACCCCTCTCCCTCCAAACATCCCTGAATAATGCCGCATTTTTCGATGATACCCCAAAGACGGGTGTGTTAAAATATCAAAAAGATCCCCATCTCTCCAATCTTCGCTGAAGTACATAATGGAGTTCGGTGGAACATCCCCCCCCCCCCTGAATAACCCTTTACCCAGCATAATGGCCATATACGGCAAGCGCTATTTACAAAAAATCGCCATTGAAATTTTATTATCTTTCCATTTTTTTCTCAAAACACAGCGTGTGGCCCGTCATTGGAATGAGCTCGTTCCACTGAGGGGTCATGAGCTATGTTTTGATACAAAAATGAAAAGGTTTAGTCATTGATGAAATTAGTTTGTGTGTGTGGGGGGGGGGGGGGGGGGGTCGACTGCTGTTCGGGTTGTGAAAGGATTAATAAGTTTCCACTTTTCTGGCGTCATGAAAAATTATATGTTAATCTAATTGTATTGCGCCCCGCAGTATGTTTTGATTTGTTTAAAGCATGCATTGCATCTGGATCACCGTTATATGATTTGGGGAGATGATATTTGTGGGGGCAAGCCTATTTCTTAATTACGATCGATGTAGATACGGAGAGGGTGTAACTTTTGATACACTTTTCTCTATTCTTGTCCACTTAACTTGATTCTGAATCTTTCCCGAGAGACACCTCATTTCACCAGTCGGCCACAAAACTGATGGGACATACTCCCCCCCCCCCCCCCCCATTACACTCCGCTCAAGTGCAATGTAGATACTAGCCGGTATTACATGGTCCTGCAAATAGAGTGTGGAGATCTCTTTAAATTCTCTTGATGCCTTTTGAAGAGGCATTAGAGTGGAGAAATATTGGTCAAACCGTTTCTTATTATTTTCCTATTCCATCGTCCTTGTTTCACAAAGAAAAAAAATGCTCCGTGTCATCTCCTGCTCTGCTATTTAAGTAGTTAGGGAAGCCATATAGACCAATACATTTTTAACACTGAATTTTCCATAGGGTCCTTAGGGTTAGTGTAAAATGGTGAAACTTAAAGGCCAAAGTGTCTGTAACTTACAGACCAAAATGTCTGTTAACTTTTTGATCAAAAATATACTGTAGGAAAATCCATAGACTAAGGATTTTCTATAGTACATTTTTGGTCTATAAGTTACAGACATTTTGGTCTACAAGTTACAGACACGTTGGCCTATAAATTTCACCATTTAACACTAACCCTATTGGGAAATTCAGTGTTAAAATGTATTGGTCAAAAGTGGCTCCCCTAACTACTTATTTATGCCCAGTGGACCTTGTGAAAAAGAGTTATCCTATATATACCTACAGTTTTTGAGTAGACCCCAGATTATCTTATGGGTGGATGCGAGGAATTAAGCATTTTCACGAGTGACGTTGCCGCGTCTTGAATTGAGTTTTCTGTCCTCACGAAAGAGATAATTTTGGTATCGACTCAAAGAACGTTAGATTTTCTTTTCATTCTCTGGTTATTTATTACTGGTGTTTAAGGTCACATATTTCCGCACAATTGCTAATCATGACCACGACAGTTTTTACGGGTGGAGGAAGCCGGAGAGAACCACAGATCAACGGCGAGCAACTGTCAGTGTCAGCTCACCAGCATACTAACTCCACAGAAGCAGGGTTAGCATTGATTGAAGACAGGTGCACCATCGACGTTAGTACGCCTTAGTACACAACATCACCGTGCCCCCACGTGGGCAATGGCGTGAAGTGTCTTGCCTAAGGACACAACGCGGTTGCCGCAGGTGGGATTCGAACCGAGGAGCTTGCAAATCTACCACTGAGCCACTGCGCCCCCTCATTCTCTGGTTTACTCATTGTTTTAAATTCAAACTTGTGGCCAGGAATCAAGAAGAAAGATGTAACGCTACGTCACGCAAGCTGCAATGAAACATAAATATTGCACGCCTTTGAGTTGACTATGCCAAAAATATTGGTCCCCGCGAGAGAAAAGTCCACGTTCCGGAGTCACGTGGACTATTCATCCTTGAGGGTCACCATTTTGTTATAGGCACTAACATGTCAAACACAGGGGCGGCGGAACCGGGGGCGGGGGCGGGGTGCTTCAATCTCTCCCACCCTTTTTTTTTGCCGGGCCATGTTTTTTTGTATGCATATATTTTAACATAACCAATGACTTGTGAAACCAGGGGCGGATACAATGCCTCCCCCATATTTTCGCCAGCTATGTTTCTCTGCGTACTGGTTCAGTTTCGATGGATTTCGGATCATTTTTGCTGTAAGTGGCAGCAAAGGCTAAAATGTATACAGTCTGTTAAAAAAATCGGTTAACTGAAATAGATCGTAAACCTACAGACATACAAGTACCAAATCCACCCCAGACAAGATAATCCACAGACAGTATAATTGCTGTTATCGTCTGGTAAAAGCAGACAGGTGAGGTCTATTTATCGGCTTGGTCGCTACGACCAAAGCTGATAAATACACCTCACCTCTATGCTTCACCGTTTTTTTTAACGACTCTCAAATTGTGAAATCTTTCAAATACATCTGAAAAATCTTAAAATATCCGCTCAGATACATGGAAATGGGTGTTTTGGGACTCTGGATTTTAAATTTTTGTTCGACGACCATCCATCGCCCGATCCAGCCCCCCCCCCCCCCCCCCCCCCCCACACACACACCCATACATTTTTAAAATCGTTCAGCCGCCCCCTGAAACAATAATTATATCATATCGACAAGCCGAGAAAGAATATTATCACTCACCAGGATCCAAACCTCGGTACACAGCCTGTTGTCACGGACCTTGCCCATTCATTCTTGAACTTAGAAATAACAAAACAGAAGTCCGGAAAAAAGTCTCTTGTTCCGCAGTCGAACGTCTGGAATATCCCACGGCTATTGTTAGATAATGTACAGTTCTGTGGAATAGTGGACGGTTATTTTGAGACCCCTCGATTAAAAAAACTCTCGGAAATAGTACAGTTAATCGCAGGGAATCGGAGGAAGGGGAAGAAACGTGAGATATACTAGAAACCGATATCTATCTATCTATCCAGTCGATGCATACCGAGAAATATTTATAGCGTTTCTAAGAGAACACATAAGAAATGACGGTGTCCATCTTACTGTGTTATCTTACTATAAAAATTTGAGTTATTCTGTTTGTCGTGACGTGCCCTGTCTCCTCGGCCTCTACGGGCCCGATGAACTTTAAACTCGGCATGTGTGTGTATCTCTAACCGATATTACCAAATTGACATGTTCACTGGCACCATTTTGAGATATTTACCGAAATCGGCAGTTGTGTCGCAAGACAAGTGCAGGTATAACTTTTTTTATGATTCGAAGCGTGCTATGGTATAAGGGAGATAACTCGAAATAAAAAAACAGAAAAACCATGCGTTGCATAGGTCAAACCAGTTATAGAATTTGACTGGATGTGAATGAACTAAAGTTTTATAAGAAATACCATTTCTAAAGTTTGACAAGATCTATTTTAAATGACGTTTATGTTTTGAGGCGTATAATGTTGATTTGATCTTATATCTTAAACCCTTTAAACTGCCTTCGTGAATAGAACTGACTAAAAACAAGAGCGTCAACAGCAAATGAATCCATTTTACATTTGTTGGGAGATTCAGTAATAATTCAATCTAACAGCCCTGTAGGGCTGAAGGGTTAAATAATCACTGTCCCTCTTTTAGCGAATCGTTGTTCGTGGTGTCGCCTGTTCGTTGATAGCTAAACTTTACTGCACGCAGATGTTTATACACACTAGTGGGAAGGGCGGGTTGGGTTGTGCAAACATTGACGTATCATGAACCG